>CM041035.1:268364-1589840 GCA_023078785.2 Hyles euphorbiae | reverse complement strand
AATAAAAATATTTTTGTTTATTGACGTGACAACGTCTTAAATTAGGTTGCGGCTGGGAGTCACTTATGAAAAAGTGTAACGCCCGGTAACGTTACGATGAGTCACCGAACGAGAGAGAGGCCCGCCGAATGCCTTGCGTCTCTCTCCCACTCAATTTAATTATATTCATATCAATAAATATTCTACCGAGAAAAAGACGTTGTCACGTAAAATCTTCGCCCGTAAAACCGACTTTACAGGCAATTTATATATTAGTTTTTTTTCTTTTCACAGCTCTTGATATGAAACTATTTTTTACGGATTTTATCGCAAATTTGGTTTCATTTTTACATTTTTAACCACCCGATACCCTACCTACATAGCTGTAAAGTAATCAAAACGCCAGTAAAATAAATTGTTAAAATTATATGAAATCCGCGATGAAATCCATAAAAAATAGTTTTGTTAAAAATGAGTAACATTCGCATAAATCTATTAACATCTCAATTCTTGGTTGGTATAAAACACTAGCAAACCAAAGCCAAGGAAGCGCAACTTATGATCTTATTGTTATAACCACATTATTGTGGTTTGATGACGGAGATATAGTGTTGGACTTTTTAGTTCAAGATATCAGTGGCATACGGCAGGGCATTAGACAAAGTCTTTCATTATAATATGATGACTACTGCGCTTTAACGGGAGTTAAGGTTTCTTGTAAGTAGTTGTTTTAGGAGCCCGTAGTAACAATTACATAAGGCCGTTAATATTCCAACAGCTTCTTCTTTATACCTTTAATCAGTGACACATTTTGGAAATGGTAGAGCGACGCTGTTGTCATTCATGACTCAGCATGAATGGGCAAGCTCGTCACACAGGGAAACGACGAGAAGCGGGGACAGCTTTGTTATCGCTCTTTGTTCGGTAAGACTGCCGGTTACCCAGTAACCCTTTTTCCTTACCGCCCTCCTCCCGATTTGATGGACAGACAGCACATCATTGTAACTTGTAGAGGTTCATGAGCGGCAGTGATCATTTCCCATCAGGTCATCTGTTTGCTCCTTGACCTATGCAATAAGTAAAACAAAAAACACATCTGTCAATACACGTCCTCTCGGGACTTAGGTTTTCTCTACGATTGAAATAGGTTTGGCATCATAAGGTTTAGTAGTCTAAGAAGACCATGAAATCTATGGTAGTTAGTCGAACATATTCCATTTTGGACCAATTAGTGTTCATATCACTAGTAATCCTATCGACTTTATGTTATTACAATTTGTATTATTTATACTACCATCATTCAGTACAGAAAAAAAACAATCAGAATATAATTAAGCAAATTAATGTTTAAAGATTTATGTAATTGCAACTAAGTAGCAGTAATTAATAATATAATTGACTATATTCATTATTTATATCTGCAGATAAATCTTCCATTTTTGAATGAAAAAGCTACATAACAATGCGTTTTTCTAACAAAGTTTTATAATGAGTGAATGCACTTGTAAATCTAAGTATTTTTTAAGATGGATATAACATCATATTAATTCCACCATATCTATACTTACTTGATATATAAAACTGAAGAGTTTGTTTGTTTGTGCCCGCTAATCTCAGGATCTACTGGCTCGAATTAAAAAAATATTTTTGTGTTGGATAAGTAATTTATGGAGGAATGCTATAGGATATATAACCTCACGCTATTTTTTACTCTTTTAGTTTAAGAGAGACTTTCCCGCTCTCACACCTGCCACTGCAACTCCTGTCAGCCAGGATCAACAGTGGCACACAAAGAATTGACACCGAGCTCCGGAGCTCGGCGAGTCTCTCAGGGACACTAGCTTGTCTTTAAATGTTCTTTTAGTTTGTGTACTATAAAGATTAAATAAATAAATAAAAGGAAATACTAAATTAATGTTTCTACTTGCCGTTAAATAATTGCTATCTTCAGAATCCACTATAAATAATTTTCACTCGCACTTAGCCGTTTTGAAGATTTTTTAAAAAGTCACCTGGTTTCATTAATGAGGCATTGTGTGAACTCTGACCCCGTCCGCTCACTAAAAACCGTTTAGTTACATAAATAAACACGTGCCTGCGTTTATGGAGTAACATTATTAGCCAATCAGTGATTCTATTTCTCAGTTATAGTAAATAAAATAATCTTTACTAAAAAATTAATTTTACATAAGAAGAATATTGTAAAGGTTCTCAAATTTGCCTGTGTCTTGAGAAACGAGTTAAATATAATTTTTAAATTTATATATCTATAGCATGTTGTACTTTTAAAACCTTCTGTTAATTTCATTGACGCATTTGAATATAAAAAATCGTAATTTATTTCGGTCTTATTCATAGACATAGGTTTTACAGCTGTCTGTGACAAAGGCCGTTTATGTTTAGAGCATTTTGGGACCGCCCCGCTCTGAACAATTAGTATTACCATTATTTTAAATATCTTTACTTATTTTTATACTATAAAATATATTGTATACTTTGTGCAAGTTTTCGAGGCCACGTGTAAAAGATCATGAGGCAAAATATGTTTATCTCTTCCGCTATTAGTGTCAATGCTTCCAAGAGTCCTCAAATAATGTAGCTGAAAATATTTAAGTGTCATTTATTATTTGGTAAGGTGCTCCCTTTTTTATCGAATCTGTAAAAACATTGATATTTGCAATATTACGATTACCCGTTACAAACACAATTTAAAATTAATAAAAATACTCATTACGCTACGAGTTTACGATCAATAAATATCTTACTGAGATTTTATTAAATACAGTGTTATTCGCCATTCTTGAACAGACTGCCTTTATTTAAAAGATGTTTTACTTAGTTTTTGTTGTTTTATGTAAGTTTTAAATATTTTACATTTTAATAATGTTAACTAGTTTTTACTATTTTTTGGAAAACAACCAAATTAGAATTATGTTTGCAATTAATACAATCTGTAATTAACCAAGTTTTATGAGTCCTTAATTATTTAAAATGGATTCATTTCGAGTTTTATTGTGGTGGAGAATTTATTACAATCTAATGTAAATATATTACGCAAACGTGCATACAAGTCACCTCACGGTTACTGATCACTGCCACCCATGAACATCCATAATGCTTGGATCTTGGATGTGTTGCCGGCACATCAAACCGGGAGGGGAGCGGGAAGGTAAGCATCAGGTAATCTCACTCGCCGTACGAAACGCGACAGCTAAACTGCAGCTTGACCTCAATACATATATTTATATGTTTTTAAAATCGAGTTTTAACTATGGGAGTTATTGAATAGGCCTGTTCACTTCTTTATACGAGGCATATGGTAAGTCTTTCTTGGTAGGTAGACGTCTGTAACATGTAGATACTTCTGATATCAGTCATTGGCGAGGGTCCACAGTCCATGGACCACACTCAGGTACCAGAAACCAGAATAGGACCACGTTAATATGTCTGCTGGAATAAAAAAGCAGGACTTTAGAGTACTTAGAATCAATAGTCTAAGTATTTTACAATGCATCTACTTTTAATACATAAACGAATGTCTTTACAGCTCTCCTTCAACCTTCTCTACAATACACAATAAAAGTAAAGGGTAAAGTGGAATTAGGAGACCAACTGAAAGAGTTATTTCAAGATCTATGTACGAACCTGTTCGATAAAGTCCAAGATAACAAGCAAGATTCCCATAATGTTCACAATACTCAAAAACCTACGAAGGTATTTGAAGGTGTGAATGGGAAAAATACAAATGGATCACCGAAAAGTGTTAGAATATCCTCAGAAAACCAACAGAATAATATTGTTGTTGAAAATCAATTTGTGCCAAAAGGGGAGGAAAAAGAGCGGCCTTTGCTAGAAGAAATAATAAGCAAGAATGGAAAAGTACACGTGTATGGAAAACACAATAAAAAGGCTGAGAGACTATTTCGACCGCATAATAATATCAATGTTAGATCAATATACTAATATTTATATTGTATTGGTTCATTTTATGTAGCATTATAAGCATGAAGATTTGAAATTAGCATTTTTATTGCCTGATTATTACTCATACATTGCTTAGTTTAATGTTTTGTTGTAAGCTGTGGTGTGCTAGACTTCGTGGTGCATTTGGTCAGAGGCCGCGGGTTCGATTCCAGTACCGAAACAGATATTTGTGTGGTCCACGGGTATTTTTTTCCGATCTGGTTGTTTCTGAGATATGTCTCTCGTAGTTTCTGTTACCTACGACACAAAACTCGATCTTAGTGTGGAGTCAGTACAATATACGTGACCCTTGGGTGAAAGTTTAAGTGTGTTATCAGTTATCACACATTTAGTGCTTGTAATAGGTTTCGAGCAGACCGTTAAAATTGATTCCAAGAGTAAGAGAAACCAAAGAACACGCCGCGCCGGTGGGTAGATATTTACTCTGTTGAATAAATAAATGCACCTATCAGTTACATGCATAGTACAAACCCCGAAATAAGATAACAATTGGCAAATACCAACTTAAGTATCGCGGATATCTTATACTACGACAGACTTACCGGTAGTACGTCTTTCACATGTGAGAGGCCGCCTGGGTAGGTACCACCGCAATGTCTATTTCTCCCAAACAGCAGTGTAAAGGCGCTGTTCTGTTTAAGATTGAAGGACATTGTAGCCCGAGTAATTACTGGACATATTGAGCCTTAACATCTTATGTCAGGATGGCGAGCGCAGAGGAATGCTTTAATTTCTTTCTAATTCCAGATGTTCTTTGGTTTTCCCACTGTTCATGAGTGGTCGATCGGTTATCATCATGCTAATAGCATGCTCGTTACGCCATTAATTGCCATAAAAATACATTAACTTTCCTAATAGTACTACTAACCACTAATAAAATTATTGAACATTGATTCCCACATATGTTAGTATGTACACACTAACATGCTTGCTGATGCGAAGAACGGCCGAGCAGAGTTCGAAACGATTTATAATAATGCCGTTGAGCTTATGGATGAATTCTGTTGTGATTTTTTTATTCAGTTACCTTCAAAAACTTCAAATCAAAACCTTCAATTACTTATTTATCTTAACACTTAATCATAATCATAATAATTATTGTTTATATTTTTTGGATATGGGTAATACATTTTAATCATTCATACACTGTTGCTCCTACCTATTGTTGTTTTTTCTACTAAAATTGTACACAAACTATTTTTATTTTTTTAAAGCAAATAATTGTATTTAATTTTAGACATTTTTAATTTTTGAACGAACTGAAAAAACTTTAAATGTCAGGAAATTAAACTAAAAATTCTGCTTGCGACAATGGGCGGAATTTTGTAAGAATTTGATAAGACAGTTTTAAATACTATGTCCTTTATTACTTATTTATAGGTAGATAGAGGCGCTTACAATCCCATAACAAAGATACGAAAACGTCAACTATTTAGATATAATATTAAAAGGGACTGGTGAAAATGTATAAAATAGATAAAATCTATACATATAAATAAAATTGAAGTGTCTGTTTGTAAAGTGAATATTAAAGAAAATGCCCAACTACATATACATATATACGTTATATACACGATACCTATAACGAAAATGATCATAGATTTATTTTTGTCTGTCTGTCTGTTTGTTCCGGCTAATCTCTAAAATGGCTGGTCCGATTTTGACGGGACTTTTATTGTCAGGTAGCTGATATAATAGGAGTAACTTTAATAGGCTATATTTATTTTAGAAAAATAAAGTTTTTGTTAAATTCCAAGCGGACGAAGTCGCGGGTACAGCTAGTATATAACATGGTGTAATAGTCCCTTAGTTCCTAGGGGCATTAAACTTATTCATTGTTTCTGTATCTGTATTAGCCCATATACGTCCCACTGCAAGGCACAGGCCTACTCTACAATCGACAGTACGATTGAGAGTGGTTAGGTTAGCCATATAGTCCACCACGCTGGCCTAGTGCGGGTTGGCGGACTTACACACCATACAATTTTTTTATAAATCGCTATGGTATGCAGGTTTCCTCACGACGTTTTCCTTCACCGTTTTAGTGCGTGGTGATTGACTATCAATATTCATTGTTTAAACAAAACATAATTACACATAACAACATAAACATAATATGCTCATGGATTTTTCTATGGCGATAGGCCCGCCTTCTATCACATCGTAGGACGGAACATACATACAAGGCGAAACGAGTGTGTCCTGGTAGCCCCTCAACCTACCCCTTCTGGGAAAAAGGGGCGAGTTTATGTTTGTATTTATAACATGCTCATGATTGTTCCCGAGGGGCTCGGCAGAGGTGGGAGAAATTTATCAGTAAATAATTGGAGCACTCGTTATATTTGGCTACATTTATTTAAAAAAAATGAAATATGGCATAGGTTGTATGTTGTATCATTACTTTAAATTAATTAAATTTAATTAAATTTAAACTTCCATGCTAATCTCATGTTAATGTTTTACATGTAACTGAACTAATAATCATGATATAATAAATTAATTATTTATGATTGAAACAAATACACCCTCTTCAGTCATTCACGTCAGTCACATCCATAACAAAAAATAAATTATAGTAATATTTTAAAACCAATAATAGATCACATAAAAATGTTTAAACATTGCACAATGCACGCAAATACCAAGTAGAAAAAAAATATATGTAAATAATTAAAAGAATCACTAACGCAGTACTGGATTTAGCACTCTTGGTGTGGGACAAAATTACTCGGGCGCCCTGAGTGATGACGTTAGGTACTCTGCCCCTATTTTTCCTTTGCCATTCGAAGCAATGCAAAGAACAATACGATTTGACAGTGGTATCACATCAATTCTGATACTGCTGATGTACAGGGTATACTGTAAACCCAAATTGCGATCAAAAACGCAACCGGGTTTTTAAAAAATGTAGTAAAAACCGCTTCCGTCTCTCTGCACTACCTTAAGGTTGGCTGGTAGAGAATGCCCTTGGGCATTAAGTCCGCCTGTACTACATCTGTGTAAAAAGTGTTTAAAATTAAAATAAAATAAATAAAAAAGAGCCGATACTTTTTAAATCGTGTTGTCGTGTTTGGTTGGTGAACAGGTAGTTTTACCTAAAATTATAATGTACACCCTTTTAGTTTTGACGACGCAATGGTACGAAAGGGTTTAAATTGTATGTTAGCAAAAACTATATACATTTGCACTATGCACCACAAAACACGATAATATAAAAAATCATCGGTTTTTCATGCAACATTTTTGGTTAGTCAGACAATCTACCGCATAACTTCGTTTTCAGTGGCAGTCTGGATATACTAAGTATATTTATTTTTATTTGTTCCTGGAGGTTGAACTCCATCATTCGAAAATACTTCTCGGTGTATATTATTGTCCGTCCTTACGTATCGATTACTTCTCTTCTTTAGAATCTATCCTGATTAACCTCACTCCTTCGTACAGTCACACCATAATCATGGGAGATTTTAATACGTGTCTTATCAAGAATGACCACCGCTCTTGCTATCTTTATATTATTTTAAATTCTAGCAACTTATCTGTCCTACCTCTAAATCCTACTCATCATTTTCCTAATTCCATTCCTTCTCTTCTCGATCTTATGATTGTATCTTCTCCTCATCTTGTCGAAAAACATGGACAGTGCTCTGCCGATTCCTTCTCATGCCATGATCTCATATATCTTTCTTATAAAGTCCGCCTTCCCAAACTAAGACATAAAGTGGTCATGCAGCGTTGTTTTCGTGAAATCAATTCTGCAAATCTTCGTAGGGATGCTAGCAATATTGACTGGGGTCCTTTACTCAACTCGAGTTTGGTTGATGACAAAGTTAATCTTTTCACCACCAATATCATCAAACTTTATGATGCACATGCTCCCATCCGTGCTGTTAGAATAAAACATGTTCCGTCACCCTGGCTCACTGACGATATTAAAGCCTTAATAACGAAAAAGGTCGTAGCTAGGGCTAAGTTTAAACGTCGACCTACACCTCAGAATTGGGACAAATACGTTGCTCTCCGAAATCACTGCAACAAGATGTGTAGGAATGCACAACGCCGACATGTTCACCAATCTGTAGAAAACAATGATCCAGCTAAGGTCTGGAAATTTCTTCGTTCTATGGGGGTTGGAAAATCTCGTTCAGATTCTATTCCTAATAGTTTAAATTTAGATTCGTTGAATACACATTTCACTGCTGTGCCCAAATTTGATAGGGCTATTAAAAATAAAACAATTCAAGATCTTTCTTCTATTCCAACTCCTAACTATCCTCAATTTGTCTTTAGTCAATTCTCTGATTGTGATGTTAAAAAGAGCATTTTATCCATCTCCTCCAATGCATCTGGGAATGATTGCATTAGTCGCAGTATGATTTTGCCTATCCTTGACGAAATTCTCCATATCCTTTGTCATATCCTTAATTTTTCCTTATCCAACTCCGTTTTCCCCTCCTTGTGGAAGGAGGCCGAAGTAATTCCCCTACCCAAAAAACCTAATCCTGTATCTTTCTCTGAATACCGCCCTATATCCATTCTCCCCTTCCTTTCTAAAGTCCTTGAGAATCTTGTTCATCAACAACTATGCTCCTTTCTAACTCATTACAATCTCCTTAATCCTTTCCAGTCTGGATTTCGTCATGGATATGGTACCACTACTGCACTAGTTCATATTACGGATGACATCAGAGCTGCGATGGAGAATGGCAAGCTAACGGTACTAGCTCTGCTAGACTTTAGCAATGCTTTCAACACCGTTGACTTTGATGTCTTACTGACTACACTGTGCTCTATTAACATATCTCCAACGGTAATTGACTGGTTTCGTAGTTACCTGACGGGCCGTCGCCAGCGCATTCGTGTCAAAGACTCAGTGTCTTCGTGGTGCGACACACTTACTGGCGTCCCTCAGGGCGGCGTTTTATCTCCTTTACTCTTCGCTGTTTTTATTAATTCTATATCAAAAAATCTGATTTCTTCCTACCATCTGTATGCAGATGATTTACAAATCTATTATCATGCTCCTGTGGACAGGGTGACGGAGGCTATTAACTCTGTCAACAGGGATCTTGAGAGTATTAGCAGATGGAGTAAGTCTCACGGGCTATTAGTCAACCCTGCTAAGTCCCAAGTCATTGTTGTTGGCAGCTCCAGGTTGATTTCTAAATTAGATATGGATCACTTACCTCAAATTCTGTTTGATGGTTGCACTATTCCATTCAGTGATACTGTTAAGAATTTGGGTGTAATCATCGACAAAAACCTATCCTGGGGTCCCCAATTGCAACAAGTAAGTCGCAAATTGTTTGCTGCAGCGGGGTCCTTGCGGAGATTGCGGAATTTTCTACCGATTTCCACGAAAATCGCACTGGTTCAATCTCTTCTTTTTCCCCTCCTTGATTATGCTGATGCTAGCTACCTCGACCTCACCGAAGCCCAAATGGAAAAACTTGAGAGACTTCAGAATTTCTGCATTAGATTCATATTTGGTCTTCGCAAATATGACCATGTTTCCGAATATCGTATCAAACTCAAGTGGCTATCAATACGTTTTCGCCGTAATACTCGAATTCTTTCCCTTTTATACGGTATTTTGTACAATCCCTCCAGCCCCCACTATCTTAAAAACCGTTTTAAATTCCTCGGTCAAACTCATGCACGAACTCTTAGATCAACAGAGAACTTGATCCTAGAGATTCCCAAGCACAGCACATCATTTCTAAGCAAATCTTTTACAGTTCATGCTGCTCGCTTGTGGAACGAATTACCATTGTCTGTCAGACAAGCTAAGTCATTACCAAGTTTTAAGAGACTTGTTAAGATACACTATCTCTCACTGCAGTAACGTATTATCCTGTTATATATATATATTTCTGATCCTCTTTACTTATATCATCATTATAGTTAGCTCAATATATATTAGTATGTATGTATGTATGTATGTATGTTTGTATGTATGTTTGTGTGTATTTATATTATGTAAATTAATATAATATAGCATGTACATCAATTATTATTATTATTGTTTATTCCCTCACTATTTGCACTACCCTATATTTCAATTTCTCAAAAATCCAGTCCATCCAAAGGTTGCCTGGAAGAGATCGCAGCTAGCGATAAGGCCGCCTATTGTAACCATGCCTTTAGTTTTTAAGTATTTTGTATGCGTCTTTCATTTTGGTGTACAATAAAGCATATATAAATAAATAAATAAATAAAAATTTAGTCTTAGTGTATGCCTAGTTGCCTCATTTTCTAACCATAATTTAACTTTGTTAGCCATTTAATGTTTAGGCTTTTAAATTTCGAATACACTTCGATATCCCAGGTTTATTCAAACGCCTGCATAACTTACAGTTGGCCACTCGACATTTTGATCCTAATTTAGGCCGGAGAGGGTAATGTCCCACCCATGTGATCCTTAATCAGCCCCTGCGTGTTTAATATACTGCACAAATAAGCGGAAGTTCAGTGAATGCACCTCGTGTCAATTATACCTTAAAATCCGTACTAATCGATGTCCTTCAATAAAATGAAACAATACAAATATATGCACGAGCTTACAGTTCAATACCAAAGTATATTAATTTAACATTTATTTATCACGTGTAATTTTCCGAGGTATTTACATCTTATGCGCCATTCATGTCACAATATAATTCATGTTATGTGTTAGTACTTTGAACCATGACTGTTTTGCTTGAAATCAATAATTCAATTAATATAAGTCATGTTGCGTAATTTATTTCACACATACAATTGGAATTGTACAAAATAAAATAATTTTATTAATAAGAGTTAAATTGATTGTACCATGGGGGGTTATTTGTACTCCGTCACAACAACGAAAATTCGAACGTCGCACGTGAAACTGTATCTACGAATATGCCTTAATATTTTACAAAATATTCGAATCCAGTATCGTTCGTCGTAATTTTAGGCTAATATCGAAGTAAATGCTGTTTCATAGAGAATTTATTTTTGTATTTATTTTTAGAAGTGAAAATCTTTTATAGTATAATATTCGTTGACGTTCAACATCCGAACTTCGCATCTGAGAAAAGAGTAACCCCCTAAGTAATTTTGTAAATGTAATAATAAATTTGGTAAAGAGCCATTATGTAGACATGATCCATGGAATATGTTAGGGATAAGTTATTCAATTTAATGGTTTAAATTGCAATACTTTTTGCCGAAAGGTCGTGACAAGTCGCAGAGCAGTTCTTATATGGCGCGACTTATGAAATTGTTAACTTTCTTTAAAATAGGTTTTAAAAGTGTCTGAATAAAGGCCGTAAATATGAAAGCCATCAACTATATTAACTACCCATAAATTTGGATAATATTTTGCAATATTTAATAACGGTAACGACAAAACCAAATATCGATATTACTCTACTAAATAACATACACATTAAATTCATATATTGTATATTTATAGACGTAGCACACTGCAGCGTTTCATCGAAACTGTAAGCCTAAAGAAATGCCGTGATACAATACATAACTTCGTACAATCAAAATTCCATTATACATACTAAGTGACGCCTCACTTATACACCAAGCCTTAAATTACATAGAAAAGGAAGGAAAAAAAGTAAAATAAAATTATCATTATAAAATTTATTAAACAACGAAACAATACATTATTTACAACAACAAAAACAGTTTATAAAAAAAACCATCATCATTATTCTAAATGAGAATAGGCCCCGATGCAAAATTATTAGTTTTCAAAATGCTAATATTAATGATACCATACCACATTCCAAACATTTCTATCATATCCATCGAGTATATGATTTACACTTCTTCAAAAATAATATATTAATATTCTTTTGCCTTCCCAAATACGTTGTACGAATATAAATATCGACAAAGATTATCGATAAAATTATATTTTTTTATTATATAATCTATTTTTGAATTAACCAATCATTTTAAACTGTCTTTTAGTTACATAAATAAAAAAAATATTTAAAGTAATAATTAAAATATACACCAATATAAAATATAATCGATATTTTTATCGATTGTTTTGTATATGTTATAGTGTTGTTATTTATGGATAAATAATTTACCCGAAACTATCACAAATAGGAACAAATACGATAAGAAAAACAATATTTTTAACAATCCTGCCTTATATTTCATTCCCAAAAATTTTAATAAACATACTCGATGTTATCGCTTTTAATAACCAAACTAAACATTCAGGCATCGAAAATTTTAAAAAGCCATCATGGGGACACATATCTATCTACCGCTAATTAAATATATACAATAGAAGGCCCTAAGCCTCATATTAAACATAAATAAATATTAATTAATAAAATAAACGATAGTGTACTTAGTGTAACATAGAAGGTATTCTCGTGTACCAATGACTTTATGAATTATCGAAAAAAATGTTCTGTCTCCCGACTTATACACTAATTTATATATTCTAAATCTTGAATAACTAGATCTGCGTTGTATTATAGACATTGGTAATATCAAGCTTCTATGACAATAGGAGTCACAGAAGTTAACTTTCACGAGTATTATAGTAACAAGCGACTTACAAAATGCAATGAACAAAGTGACGTATTACTGATGAACAAGATGAAATTTAATAAGAAGATAATTTAAGAAGCGGTCTAGTAACATCCCAAAAATCCAGGATCTATGCTCCAAAAATCTATTCGATACAATCCCATTATCCGATATTTATCGAGCATTTAAACAGGATTTGTCACATTAGAAGAAGAAAATTATTCTTTATTATTACACTTATTCTATTAAGGGATTAAGAAGTAACCTTGTAGTCTACAATACGACACAGACTTGGCCTAACTGTTACAATGAAGTAGCAATAATGAAATATTCTACATATTTTACGATAAAAAGGAAATTTTTACTTTGCACGTCGCTGCTCGCTACTAAGGGCTCATTTTTAGCTACTTTTGAGCATTTAGTCTTATTTTTACTATTGCTTCATTAACGCTGAACATTTCACATAACGAAATATTAAAATTTTCCTACGATAACTTTTTGTCAACGAAGCTATAATCGAATAACAAGTTTTTTTTATCAGATACATTTTATCCTCAGATACAATTCTATCGATTTAATATATCGAAACATACGAGCATCCCGTATTAGTGCTAATTAAATACAATAAAATAAAGTGTAGTGCTGTAACTGTGTATAAATTTTATCGATTACATATATCGACAGTGCACTCAAAATACTGGGTGGCATTTTAGCCATCAGGACCAATATAGTATGTTATAACAAATATGAGCATGAAATAGAAGTATTTAAAATAATATATTCTTTTCTATGTAGTGTAAAATTATTATCGCACGCAAATAGCTACGCAAATAGTTTGCGTATACATTAGGGTCACAACGACGGATCTATTTTATAACATTTATTTCAATGAAGTAGTGTATAGAATCAATTTTTTTACACCACATAAAAAACAGTTACCTCAAAAGGTCAAAAGATTCTAGCTTCTATTCCACATACATAACACATACTACATTTCTCCTAACGCTAAAAATACCTCCCGATCATCGAAGTATTATACCAGACATCGCGAACAAAATCTGTACGCACGCACACACCAATCACGTACACGCGTACATTCTAAAGCGAGAGGGAAAATAGACTGCTTAAGAGTAACAGAGATGGGAACAGCGTTGTATGTATCAACGACCTATGCAGTTAAGATGGAACGTATTTAAATACGCAGCGACAGAGATATAATTTGCGGTGCTATTGCTGTATTTGTAAGACGTTATCCGCAATGTATCCAGTATAATAAATCGATGTATTAAAATTAAAATAATGTATCAATTCACGCGCAGCAGACGACGGCAACCGCACGCCGCGGCACTCAACGCAGGTCGGGGTTGTCGTTGATCTGTTTCTTGACTCGCACCAGCATGGTGGTGTACCACTGGTCCAGTCTGGATATGCTGTCGTAAGTCTTCACCGCCTCGGTGAATGCCTCCACGTTCTGGTCTTCCAGGTGCTCGATGAGCTCCTGTGGGATAAATTATTTATATCGAATCAGAAGATAGTACATATTTTGGACAGCAGATATTCAATCGCGATAAAAAAAAAGTATCATTATTATTTAAGCAATTGGCAGTCGCAAAAAACTATGGGAAGGCTGTTGAACACCCGTTTTGATCCTTATTAGGAGGGTCATCTAACGGTTGGGTGCGCAATAAATTTAGCGCAGCATGCTACTAAAAGCGCTCAGTTGCTATTATAGTTTTATAGTTGCTATCATATGGTTTCTATAGCATAGTGGACCGTTCTCAAGACACGGTAAAGAAACATGATTGGTCGCTCTAGTTAGAATAGGAGTTATTTCGACACATACCACTTGACGGAATTTTTCAGACGAAATTCATACAATGAAAAAAAACTACCTTCAAACATCACTACCAGTAACCGTCACTACATCTAGTTAGAATAGGAGTTATATCGACACAGACCAATTCACGGAATTTTTCAGACGAAATTCATACAACAATACAAACTACCCTCAACAATCAGTACCAATAACCGCCACTAGATGGCGCCGTATCTTGACGAGCTTACACTCCCTGGTGTCTGCGAAGTCACTCATATAATACCAACTACCCTCAACAATAAGTACTAATAACCGCCACTAGATGGCGCCGTACCTTGACGAGCTTACACTCCCTGGTGTCTGCAAAGTCACTCATACAATACCAACTACCCTCAACAATCAGTACCAGTGACCGCCACTAGATGGCGCCGTACCTTGACGAGCTTACACTCCCTGGTGTCTGCGAAGTCACTCATACAATACCAACTACCCTCAACAATCAGTACCAGTGACCGTCACTAGATGGCGCCGTACCTTGACGAGTTTGCACTCCCTGGTGTCAGCGAAGGCCGGATACAAAGCGGAGTACTTCTCGAGCGCGTGCTGAGCGTTGAGGATGTCCACGCAAAGGTGGCAAAGCGCCGCGCGGAACATGTACTCCTTGGCGCTGTACTTCAGCAGGCTGTTGTCTAGCGAGGACTTCGCGATCTGGGGACAAATGTGGGGGTATTATTGGGGATTAAATAGATTTAGCTTTACAGTATCACTTAATTACCGAATAATGCTTTTACGGTAATTAAATAATACTGTAAAGCTAAATCTAGTATTGGTATCCCAAGTCACAGGCTACGCCTAGTTTGGGAACCTCTGGTTCAGCTTGAATTTAAAGATGTAACTATTTTTATTTAACTTTAAGTAGTTTTAACTCTCTGTAACTTTTTTATATCAATAAAAACTTATTAAACTTATTATTATTGCAAATAAAGTCGTTGTAAATAAAGTGTAATAAGTAATTATATGTTAATTTGTTATTTAAGTTGCTTAGTTATGTCCTTAATTATGTACCACAGGGGTTCCTCCCTATCAAAAGCAGTTCTTTTTGCAATATTCTGTTCGTTTCACTTTGTTTGCTACAGCGCTCAGTGCAAATGTCTAGAAATTGAAGTGATTTAATGATTTTATCAAAGTTTCTTGTTCTTTTTAACTCCTTTACATTTCAAATAATTTACTGCCTCCATTTTTACGTAGCAGATTGAGTTGATAGTCATTCGCAATCATTGTTACAATGAATACCTTCGTTTTGACAGTACTTTGCCACACCACCCGATTTCTACCGGGTTCCCTGTAGCCTATATTAATACGTATGTCTCTAGAATGTGGATATTATAAAGTCGAAGAAAAATAATCCACTCCAAATGCTGTACATCCAATGATGACCACGATCCTTAGTCATAGGGGATCGACTGAAGAGGGAAAGAGAGAGAGATTATAAATTCTATAAGTTTTACTGGTGATAGGTCTCTCATATGTTAGAGACCCCTTCTGCGGGTACCACCGCAATGTCTATTTCTCCCGTCAAACAGCAGTTTAAAGGACATTGTAGCCAGAGTAACTTCTGGACATATTGAGACTTTACATCTAATGTCTCAGAATGACGAGCGCGGTGGAATGCCAAACATTGCTTTGTAATTCTAGAGTATTTCTAGAGTTTCTTGCCCGTTCTTCTCAGGCGAAAACCGGGTGGTAGTGGAAAAAAAGTGACTAAATCTAAATAATGTATGACATTTTATGGATTCAATAAATATTTTAATTTCATTTCATTAAATTCAAGGTGTTGTTGGTTTTACTACTGTTCTTGAGGTTGTATCGCTTACCACCAGACGAACATGCTCGTCTCGCCATTCATGCTATACAAAAAAGTCGATATGAAGTAATGTACATGCGAGTTACCCACCTGCTCATAGATCTGTATGGCCTTGTCGTAATGTTCGAGCTGAGCGGCGTACTGCGCCAGTTTGAGCATGCACTTGTTGGCCGAGGAGGTGGACTCCTCGCCGCGGAAGTAGTCTGCGGCTTGCTCGTAGTGCTGCATCGCGCGGGCCAAGTCCACGCACTCGGTCTCGTAGAGTTCCGCTATGTTCTGCAAATTAACAAGAATACACGTTAGAAGTATAACGACTGCCTCAATGGCGTAGTTGTACTAAGGTACGGTTACAAAGCTGAGGTCTCGGGTTCGAATCCCGGGTTGGGCAAAGTGATATTGGATTTTTCTATTCATTATCAGCTCAGAGTCAGGAATTTGTGCTTGATATGGCGATAGGCTCGCCACCTATCACATTGTGGGACGGAACATACAAGGCTAAATGTGGGTGTCCTGGCACCTCTGCCTACCCCTTATGGAATATAGGCGTGAGTTTATGTATGTATGTAGAAGTATAACCAGAGATGGTGTTAGAGATGACCGACGACCCTAGGGCGCCGTTGCAAAAGAAAGATTGTGTTGCCGGGCCATAAAGCCAAGAGGGGAAAGGGCAGGAAAAAGACGCGTGCGACAGCAAAGCTATCGTTACAAGTAGACCTCTTGTAAGACAGTGGTTTCACCCTTGACGGCACCCATTTGTTTGCTGGACTTGAGTAGGAATAAAAGTAACTCGGATGATTATTCATTAGCAATTACTTCGCATACTTTGATTTCTTGACGGCAGGTTCCAGCTACTTATTAAATTTCGTCTGATTTTTATTAATCTAGTTGACATTGTACAATATTATTAACACATTAGGTAATTTTGGCTATATACAGGGTATATCAAGACTGCTACCGAAAACGAAGCCGGGTGGTAGTTTAAGCGACTTCAGACACAATGCAACAGAAAATGTTGGGAAAAAAAAGCGACAATTTTTTTTTGTTATTTTTTTATATGGTCGTATTTGAGTGGTAAATACATTTTTTCGTAAAATAATAGTGTATACCCTTTTATTTATAAAGACTCTAAGGTATAAAAGAGATTAAAGTATTATTTTAGCAAAAACTATGGATTTACCACCCTAAAATGGCGATATATAAAAAATGATAAAAAAAATTGACGCGTTTCTTAGCAAAATTTTTAGTTGCATTGTGTTTGTAGTCACTAAAACTACCATCCAGCTTCGTTTTCGGTAGCAGTCTTGAGATACCCGGTATAATTCTGCACGTCACTGCATTAATCATCAGATTAAAGTGTGCATTTTGTAAATGTTATTGTAAAAAATACGTATGCCTTAGCTTTGATTTGTTTTACAGAAATATATAAGTAAGCAATCGAGTATATAATCTGCTTATAAGTAATTAATATTAGCTTCCTAGAAACACCTGTAAAACCTTAAGAATAGTCATTCAGTCGACCTTTTATAGTTATGGAATAAAACACAAGGATAGAAAATATAGGTATTATGACAATTGATAATAACCTGATGCTGTTTAGCGGCCACGGTGAACCGTCCCATGTCGGTGTAAATTTCGATGGACTTAAGTAAACAGGACACAGCCTCTGCAACAAGAAAATATGCATTATATTTCCGAGCGAATACGTGAAGGCTCTGTTAACGAATGCACCCGATTGCCGACGGAGAGAAATGGAGAGAGATCGTGCGTCGGGCAACAATCTTCAATGAAAATACATAATGGCCACGACACCCGCCAAGAGTCTTACATAGAAGATGGTGTGAAAATGTTTTTATTGGTAATAATAGTTTTGTTAAATGTGAACCTTTTTGAGAAGTTGCAAAATTATTAAGTATATTGAAAATTAAATCAAACTTATAAAATAATTAAATTTATGATTTTATTACATGAGCATTTTTGTTATATGTTTTGTATATCACGATGGAATTTTATAAATGTTAGTAACAAACGTGATCATTTTTATAGGTGTACAAAATAGTTTAGTTATTATTTAATGTAATTTCAAAATACATAATCATTTATCTGGAATTCAATAGCCATATTTTCAAATGTTGGGTTTCAAAAATGGTGACTTTCCATTCTAAGCAAAACAAACAACTAAAACTTCTAAATAAAATCTAAACCCTTCCAATCGGCAATCCCTCTCTGCAAAGAACGAAAATCAACCAAATACCAACGCCGCGAACAAATACGTATCTCTGAGAGCGGAATATCCGGAACACTGCGGCGTCGATCTAAAATCCCGCATAGAAATCCCGGACATGCAAAACTGGGACGAATCAGGCCGGGACCAATCCGGATGAACGTCTCTGCGGAACCACGTCCCATTTACTACAACTAATGTTACTTTATAGACAAAGTAAATTGACTAATGATAACGATGAGACAGTAAAAGCGCAGTTGCTGTATCTAAAAAGAAAATACATACACACACTAATCGATAAAAAAAGCGTAAAAAAGCGACGTTATAGTTAGATATGGCGACGAAAAATATCATGAGAATATAAACCAAACTATACTCAAATCATCCTTTTTGCACGTGAAATTCTCTTTTTTGGGAACCATCGTAGCTTAGCAAACAAATTGCTCAAAATCTAGAATAGACAATTTTCATAATTCTACACCAAAAAACCACAGTCTCAATAAAGATAGTGACACCTTAAAGAATACCAATATCAGCGATAACGGAAGCATTGAGTAGATATCAACACATGATTCAGCAAGGCGTAATATTGGCAAAAATATTTACACAGCATGTTATCCGTACCGCAGATAAGCTACTTGCGTAACCTAGAACTTGTAATGTCCTATAATCTAATCAGTGGTTGACTAACATTGTGATTATGGAAAAGAACCTATACACGATGGATTTACAAGATTTATTCTGGATATGAAAAGATCAACAGGACATGTAATAACTGATGCCGTGGATATTCATGATATTGCTATCTTTCATAAGCCTGACATTTGCACGGAGGGAAGTGAACAATAAATAATTTATTTCCAACTCCTATTAATTTAACGTTCTGATTGATTTCATTGCGACTTAAAGACAAGTTAGACATTCCCGGGAGAATCAGCGAGCTTCAATGCTCGGTGTCATTGTAATGCGTGCCACTGTTGATCCTGGCTCACAGGAATTGCAGTGGTGGGTGTGAAAGCGGGATAGTCTCCATAAGCCTGGTATTTGTGTACGCTACATCTGCTAATGTTTTTCCGCCTACGATCGATCGCTCGTCTTTTGGCTAGATGGGTGCACCGCGAGCAGTTGAAATTGACTTGATACTTGGATAGTGTTTGTTAGAACCCCTTGTGCTTTCATGACACTTATTTGTTATTTAAATTTAAGATTTATACAGCGTATATCCAGACTGCGGCCGAATACGAAGCCAGATGGAAGTTTTTGTAACTTCAGGCAAAACGCAATTAAAAATTTTGCAATGTAAAACGACGTATTTGGGTGGTGAAAACATAGTTTTTCCTAAAATATTTCGAAATTTTTAATTGCATCCTGTTAGTAGTCACTCGAACTCCCACCGGCTTCGTTTCCTGTCGCATTTTTAATGTACTATGTTCATACATCAGTCTATCCCATAAATGTCACATTTTCAGTCAAAAACCTCAACTACAATTGAGAGTGCTTAAGCCTGAGCTAACAACAGTCAAAAACCAAAGTTAAACACTTCGTAAACCTTTAAAAGTCAAGTGCAAATCTCAGGTAATTTATTAAAAGGTCTAGACCGCATTAAACTAAGTTTAGGCTGTATGTTTTATTCAGTGGTGTGGAGTTAGCGCTAATGCGTGTCGAATAGTTTCAAGCTGGCACTGCGGCGCGACGGCTTGGCGCTGGCTTCAAACAAAGGGTTTTCCAAGAATCCGCCATATAATAGAACTTCGAGCATCATTACGTGCACGAGTTGTCACATCATTGGTGTAACATGAAATATGATTGTTGTGTTATTACAAAACCTAATTTGCCGGTCATAAGGTATTCTATCATTGATAAAATTTAATTTGTAGTAAATATACATGGTTTAATCGACGAATATAGTAACTACCAATAAAAATTACTAGCATGCAATACTACGCCATATGTCTACTATATACCAAACATTAGGCCTCGTCTACCAGAGGTTGACCAAGTTTGATCTCATTAATTGATGTATCAGAATGAGTTGGAAGTTGGTTATAATTTTATAAGCCTAGCTTTAATGAGGCTCTTGATTCACATTAAGCCATTTCTTATACATAAACAACGCGGACTATTTAATAATCAAAACACATCTAGCAATACATAAATTATTGCGAGACAAAATCACAATCTAAAATAGGCCGTTCTGACTGAATGAGGAAAATAAACATTTATTACAGTAACACTAGTTAATGTATTGAATGTGAAAAATGCTGACATTCTGGCTTAGTTTGGCCGTCAGCCAGTAGGACATCTGGCAATGCGTGCGGGTTGTAATTCGACTTGCACAGTTTGTAGTTCAAATTTTTTTAGTTATGAAAGTAATTACTTTAAACTTTTATTACTTTAAAGGACATGGTAGACTTGGTTTTGCAGCGTGGAAAATATCACAGCGTATGTTTCAAATTCCAGTTTTTTTATATGGAGCGGCGAGACGAGCAGATATTTCGCCTAATGGTATTTGATAAGTACGCTTACGGACAGTAGCAAATCCAAACAACATCACGAATAACAAAGCAATGGGGTAAAATTTAGAATAGGGCAGCACGATGTGGTGGGTTGGGGGGTGTGGAGGGGGGAGAGGGAGTGTCCTATCTCCCCTGGTACCACTTCCGTGAAAAGGTAATGCACCATTCCTGAGATATATCAATTTAAGTAACCTAACCTCAAAACACTTGTTGTCAATACAAATTTGCTTCTGCAACGTCTCCGGCGCTGCGGAAAGTGCAGCCCCTACGCCCTTGCGTAACAAAGGATAAGCACCCACGCTCACCTCCGCAGCTTCGGCTTGCTGCCAGCCTCAGCCGCTACGGCTCGCACGGGTGCCTATCCTTTGTTACAGCGGGCGGGGGCTGCTCTCCTTCCGCGCCTCCGGCTTTTTATATACACTCTAGGGTTGGTAGCCAAAAGACTACGTGAAGTCGGGGTGCCCCGAGTCGGTTTTGGGGCACATTCGACCTAACCGATGCATAAAGTGCACTAACTTCCTTCTGAACATAATTTCTGAGGCGATATAAAACATATTATAAAACAGCAAAACATAAACAAATCAATATTGGTATATCGCAGATGCGACAACTCCGCCAAAAAACATCAACAAAACATTCGTATTTTTTTTGTTGACAGTGACACCTGACTCAACTCGCATAGTTTTTTACGTTTCGTTTCACCGATTTTTTCACCATAGACTACGTGTTTGACTTAGTACTGATTATTTGTTTGTAAATCGCCCATAATAACGTTCCGTTTTACCCAATATGTGATTTGAGGTTATGAAATATTTTATTAATTTCTCGAAAACTATGCATTTCCTTTGAATAAGAGTGATAAGAGTGATAACGTTGTAATCAGGGACTCAATCTCTATCACCTGTGATCACTTTTAGCCCTCAACTCGTGCTGCCCTAACCTAAAGTCCGCGCATGTCCTTTACTGTTGTTTGGCGAGAAAAATAGACATTGCGGTGGTACATGCCCAGGCGGCCCCCCACATATGAGTGACCTACCAAGTGGTACAGTAACTTTTAAACATTCTTAGATATTAGTATTATTCTTATTCACATATTCCCGAATATTCAACCAACAGACACGTGCAATGTTCTTGCGTTTGCATTCAACATGTATAATGTCCAGTTTTCATTGACCGAGTATAATTTTCTTGCGTCGACAGATGATTATTATCAATGCTAATTATATCTTATCTACTGAATGCAGCTAAAATATAAATAGAATGGAAAGTATCTTAAAAACACCTACCAAAATTATTAATTAACCCTAGTATCCTAATTTTAAAAAATGCAATTATCAAACACTAAACGCAGGTATGTTACACAAAAGCTCATATTCCCGTGGGACGCAATACCTTTAGTAATTTAATTCCGCAAAAAGGGATATAGCGTACAATCCGCAGACTGTTTCATTATGAAAGCAATTACATCGTTGTTAGACGACACAAACAGGTGTATTTTAAATGCTAAATAACTTTAAAATAGGTGAGTTTAGTTCGCAGAGTTCAATGAACTTTGAAAATGTAATGCACCCAACGCGGCTTGGCATGGAAAAAGTTATCATGCCTTCATCGTTTTTTAGACCCATCCGCTAACATCGGGAACAATTTTCCTTCATTACGTATTCCATATTACATTTTTCTTTAGACAAGAGCTAAAATTGTTAGTGCCAAAAGTTATTTAGAAAAAATGTACTAGAGATATAAGCGTAAAAACCAACAGTGTTTTAAAATATACAAATAACATACATCAATTCACGCCATTTTCCCAAAACGGGTAGGCAGAGGTGTTACCAGGACACCATTGTTTCGCCTAGTCCCATGAGGTGATATGGAGCAAGCCTATATTGGCATGTTTCAAAATATTATACATATAAGGAAATGACATTTATAACAACCTATACACGCTCACTATTTAGAACGGAACTCCCCTACAATCGAGAGAGCGGTTGAAAGAGCTTGTATAGTCTACATTCTTACATCTCTGACATTACATTAATAGGTTTTCCTAATAAGAGGAAAACTATTTAAATGTATTCAACATTATTTAATATCTTGATTGCTTACAAAACATTTAATTTCAATTCTGTAGTATAAATCATTATAGAAGTTAACCATAAAGGACCAACAAAAATATTATTTTCAGTTATTATTTATTTCATCCACGTCACTTATAATTTTATACATATACAAAGGTACACATCATAAATATGCATCGCAACTCATACTCTGAATAGACTACAAAGCCGGGGCTCCAGTTAGTTTTAATTTATGCAAATCGATGCATTAACTAGCGTCGTCAGAGGTTAGCAACGCTGTGTTAACTGGGGTAATATTGTTAGGGCTGTTTCCTGCTTTTCAATAGAAAACACACTTTACTGTGGTAAATGGGGACACTGGGATTCCCAACTGTTTACTTCATCACCTATTGAAGCAATTTTGTTTTCCATTCTTCGTAATGGTTCGAGAGTACTACATTAATGATATTATAAACAGGAAAGCTTTAATTGTTTATTTCTATTAAATAGGCTCGAAACTAAGGGAACGATTTGAAAAAATATTTTAGTGAATTAAATTATCTTACATTATCCTTGAAGAACTAAGAATATTTTCAAAAAAGTGTATCTGGGGTCGGGCCGCTAGTATTTAATAACTCCGCGAGCCATTAATACGAACGATGGAGAAGAATCCTTCATATCATTATTTTTTGTATTAGTAAGAAATACAAAGTGAGCAACACGACTGCACATAAACATATGAAAAATTACTCCTAAACTTATTACTAAGCGTTCCAAAACTGCTTCTTCATGCTACGACAAATTTTTTGACGTGTAATCAATTTTGTCAACAAATTAAATAAATCTCGTAACAGCTTTACACATAGTGGCAGCGTTTGAACCGTATTTCATTACACAACCCGAATGAGTGATGGCTTTAATAGTGATTTCAGAGAGTATTAAGCCATCTATATACCTACCTCTGAAGGCTTAACGACTAATGCAATAATACTAATTGATTGTGATGTATGTAATGGACTAAATAATTTTTTTACTAACAAACTAGAATAAAGTATGAAAAAAGGCCAAAGATCTGGTTAGTAGATAGTATTTTGCATACAGCATTCCAATCGCTCAAAGAAAATATTTTTGTTATAAATCGTTTGTTCATAGTTATGAAACACTGAAAACTAAATTGTTTTTCCTCCTTTTGTTCTCGAACAAGCAACATTCACTTTTAGATTATTCCTTTTCTGCCCAAAACTCATCATACCATAACAAATAAGGTTGCATCAATTACGATCGTCAATAAAAAAAAAAATCAAGCATTAGAATTGAGAACCTCCTCCTTTTTTTTAATCTGTTAAAACACTCACCATTAGGATCACACTTCTTGTAGCAGTTAGAGGCGTCGACGAAGTTAGTGGCCGCGTCGTGACGCACCCCAGCTTTCAGATGCAGCTGGGCAGCGTTGCAGAACGCCTGGCCAGCTTGGGCCCACTTCTTGGACATCTTGAATAGATTGGCCGCACGGAGGTAACAGTCAACCGCTTCTTCTACTTTCGATGAGCCACTGGGTAAACAATTACATATGATTACTTGTTGTATCTTTTATTTTATCAATCTACAATGGAGAGTTTAACCGAAAAGAGTTAGGCTATAGTCCAGCACACTGAGCTAGTGTGGGTCAACGGACTTTCCATACCATAGAAAATGTTAAGATCTTTTTTATAGGGGTTTCCACACAATGTTTTCCTATAATGTGAAAGTGTTTGGTTGTTGAATATCTATACACACATGATTTGAAAAGTCAGGGTGTGCCCTGGGATTTCAAATAACTATATTAGATAGGTCAGGCATACTAGCTAATCTGATGGCAAGTGGTGAATATCTACAATATTATACTTGGAACTGTAGAGGTATGTAGATCTCTTTAACGGCCGGGTGCAATACTCTGTCTGTCTTTTACTACCCGTTAAAATCGCTAACTCTAGTATGAGTTCTGTCATTTTTCGGTTTCAATAATCGTAGACAGATGAATAAACATATCTATGATTTGTATCTATCAATGGGAGGGCTCTCGCTAACCATAGTTAGGAAATTCCATACAAATTAAAATATACGCGTTTCGATAACGATTCGAACTACTGTAGTTATTCGTGTTTAACTAGCTGTCAACGTTTTCTAATATCGCTGCAATATGGTGGATAATACGTCGATTAACCCAGATATGTGGTATTTTTATGGAAAAAATCAGCAAAATAAAGTGACATTAATATATTCAGTGATGAAAGTGATAACGAAATGTTTAAAGCTGGTGTATTTGATGCCGATTATAATTTATGAGATCAAAAAAACTATGTGAATATTTTAGTTCAGAATTTATTTACAGGTTTACTTTTTAGATGAAATAATACATCAGCTATTATGTTTATTTCTACATTTAAACCCAGCCCGCAAGGAACCTTCCTCCTGGTAAGCATACATATCAAATATTTCATTAAGTTTTATAAGTGTATTGAATTATTCCAAAATCATATATTCTATAATAAATGTAACAGCTCGGGAACAATAATGTGTCACTGTTCCATTAATTGCTGCTATCATTGTGGTTTTACGTACTGGGGAGAATGCATGTTCAGTAGGTAACTATTTTTGGGTATCAAAAGCTACAGTCAGCCGAATCATTACTGATGTGCCTCGGGCTATAACTGAGCTATATTAGCAGTATGTAAAAATATTAGACCACACACAGCATGGGTTTCATAAAATTGCAGTTTTCCCAAGAACCTTTGGTGCAATTCATTGCACATATTATATTCCCATAGAGCCACCTGGTTAGTAATGACTACCTTTAGATATATTAGGATTAATCAATAATTATGTATTAATATTGTCTATGATATTAACATAAATCTTGGTATTATGTATCAGTTATCTGATCACAATGTATTAATCTTAATATTTTTATTTTTAGATTCAAATATAGGAGAAGAATTTAGGAAAATAAAGGCATTATTGTTCAAGAAATGTGTATTGCACAGTTACTTTTCATGAATGTATTGGAATGCTAGCCTGGAGCTCATTACACTACTATATTTAACAACTCTGCTAAAAGGTATTTATCTCATACTTTATATTTTGAAAGAATTCAAATTCAAATATTGTGGTACATAGGTGAAAATGGTGTTACATTCAATTGTTTTGTGCAGCTATGACCCGCCATATTGGCATACAATATAAAAAATACAACAAATATGACAATTAAGTTGGAAGAATGGTTAAGAGAATATATTAAGATTAATACACATTTTTGTAAGTAGTTTCCTAATAATTCCCTAGTTTCAAAAGGGTACAGCCTGATGGAAATCATCAAAACATATTTTCACTTTAAATCTTTTATTTTTTGTAAATAACATATTTATTTTCAGTACAATGTGAAGAAGTTATATAATAAAATAGTAATAGATATCTAATTGGAGATAGTGCATATCCACATACTACTTTATTAACAACACTGCTCAATGTCTGCCATATAGTATTGCAACAATGCGGCTCATATAAAGTTATTATAATTAATATTTTGCTCTTCCATCTTTTACATCTTTCTTTCATCTTTATTTCAGGTCTTATGATGTTTGGAAAAGAAGATTTCCACACCATTCACTGAAAAAAAGTCTTTTGGGATTGCACACAACTTTAAACATAATGAGTGCCACAGCGGTGTCAGATAATATTTGAAGAATGAAAAGCATTGCTGATGTGGAACATGAAATTGACATACCAAACACTGCTAGACTAGACATAAATATTAATTACTTATTTGAAATTAAAATAAAGTTTCAGAACTTTGTCAATAATAAAGATTAAAGATTTTTCACAAATTATCTTTGATATTTTATTTACCCATAATACAATCTGCGGAAAAGGGGGTTCTTACATTTTATTTGTAAATACCATTGACTTATATTCTACCATTCTAACATTGATATCGATGGTAAATACATTTTTATGTGATATGTAAAATGTGTAACAGTTGTTTTCTCTATAACTAGTCATTACAATTTCGAAAACTTCTAGCATAGTAAGATCACCTGAATAAATTATTATTCTTAATTTGATTTATATTGTTTTAATTATTATAATATTCCTCAGTATTTATTTGTAGATAATTTTGAAGTTTCTATTTAAAGACAACTTATTATCTAAAACTTATACTATCCACACATCACATAAATCTTTAAATAATAAGACATCGCCCTAAATCATGAAAGTAGTTCCATAGGATAGATGTACACAGTAGCACAATATGTCAGGCGTTATGTAACTTATTGGACTATTTCGTATAAGTCTACATTATTTAATTTGAAAATAAACTATATCTATTATTAATAACATAAAGAAAATAAAAAGGTTTCCATATTATAGTGTCCCAAAATACTAAATTCTCCCAACTACAAGGGAATCACTGATAATGCAATGCAAGACCAATGCAGTGAATATAAATAATATTAATTTCAATGTTAACATAGGTCTATGAAGTTATGAACCTTATATTCCATATTATGTGAACAAAAATTTCTACATAACAAATACAGTCTAGTTGGAGTGAAACAAAATATTATTGATACAAAGTGCTTAGAACAGAATACAAGATACTCATGGTGGATTTTTGCAATTCCATTAAATATATTTGTCTGCAGCCTGCCGACAATTTCATTGTTTATAACTTTTCTGTCAGTTTATAAATCACTTGTCTCATTATTAATTATTCACTAGTTCAGCTTTATTCATCACCTAAGACTATTATATATTTATAATGTTTTGCTGTATTTGTTAGATTGACTTTGGGAAACATTCACCACTTGTGCATATTATGTTAATAGTGTATACTGTCTTAGCTGTACTGCATGAGATTAAATAGAACACAAATTATTACAGTTTCTCTTTATTTTAACATTATAGTTTAGCAGTTTTAGTTTAATATAATAAAATGCGACAGACAATTACTAGTTATCTAGTAGAAACACCTTATTATTAACCATAATTAAATATTTTCATTTTACAAACACCATAAAAATTAAATATGTTTGTTGTGACCTATATTTATGTAATATATTATATCATAATAAAGCAACATCTAAATTTAAATGAAAATTTTGTAGACCCTGCTAATATTAGTTGACTATGAATGTTATTACTTTTTAAAATGCCTCTATTGCGAGCAAAACTAGGACATAAATATCAGATTATTTTTATGTAAAGCTGCTAAAATTTGTGCTAATAATAAGTAATAAGCACTGAAATGATTTCAGGTCTTTAAAGTCATATTGATTACAAAACTAAAGTAATGCAACCACGCAATGTTTTATTTTCACACTTTTCTTCGTATTTATAAATATTATGGTCTCTGATTCAATTTAAATTTGTAACTCTATCGCAGAAATAGGGCCGTAAAATTCATTTTTGAATTCATTCTTGTTGGTAAACATTGATAATTGTAAACTTCTTTTTTACATTTGACATATTATAAATCAGTCATACGATGCGTTTTGTTGTTCTATGTAAGCTTTGTATGAATTTTTAATTTGCCTTTATTTGTCACAATACTTACATTATTAATATATTTTAACGTTTTATTCTTCTAATTATACATTAAAGATGATTTATGATAATTCTAAAATAAAGTTAATAATTAACCTAATAAATATTGAACTCAATTAAAAGTGCAAATATTAAACGTTTGAGAGGAACGGTTCTTACCAGAGATATATGCAATATCTACGTTCATCGTTGATAACCTAGTTTAGTTTTTGTTATCGAAACATCGGTTAAACCACAGTTAAGCAAAGATAGAAGACACGTATTATCGGGGATAATTTTTACCGCTTAACTGTCAATATATTATTGCACCCGGCCGTAAGACAGTGGTTCTTAACCGGTGGCCAACAGACCACTGATTGACCCTTAAAAAATATGCATATTCTAGGTATGGTAGTATAGATAGAAAGATCCTTTATTCACATTTCATTACTGTGTTAACATAAAATCAAACCAGTCAACCAACTAGGTAGTCATGGCTGGCCAGAAATTCAGATCCACTGCTTTAAGAGGAAGGTAAGAAAAATACAACAAAAGGAGAAAACAAATATTGGGCCTGTGACAATCTCAGTTATTGTTGAATATAATATGGGCTGTATAATTTATCAAACTTCTTTTCAACTGGGACTTTATAAGCTGCATGTGTGTTCATAATCAACTTTATTGTTTTTATGGTAAATTGAATTAAATTAAGCAGAACTGTAACAAATAAGGTTTGTAGAAAATTGATAGATGTGGGTTACAGTTAGTGTCTGATATTGATGATATTAAGGAACTGGTTAAGTCAAGAGTTATTTATAACTTTTAAGCACATAAAGTCTATAAATGACAGCCTTTGTGTTTGTTGATTAGACACCCATTGTGAAAAGGCTGCGGGTTCAATCCCCACACAGAGACAAATGTTTGTGAGATCCACAGGCATTTGTTTCAGGTCTGAGTACTTGTGAGACTGAAAAGTCCCTTGTAATTTATGATACATGTCATGACATACTGTCAGGAGTATGGATGTGATTGTTAGGTGTATTTCTTTTTTTCTTTAAACACATACTAAATAGTATATGTTTAAGTGTTGTAATGTAATACTGAACATATTAAATCATAGAAAGAGCATTGGCTATCTTTGGACAATTCCAAAAGGGGTATATTTCCATTAAAGATACAATAATTGCAATTGAAACTTTCCAGGCAGATAATATCTTCAGAACACTGAGTTTGAGCAAGAACTAGAAAGATTTATTGAGCCACTTAAGCATTGTTAGACATTTATATTTAGACTGCTTAGTCATTGCTGTTAATACATTCATTCAGAGTATTGAAATAGAGTATTGAGTAATAATTGTGTTGAACTCATCTCATGTGGCTCCACAACAGAGAATAGAGGACATTCCATTTTGTTTATGTTACTTTTGCCATACGACAAGAAACCTTATGAGATAATACCCAAGTTTTGCAAAGGATATTGTATAATTTTGCCTTTTAAATTAGTGATCTCAGTATAAGACAAATCACAATTTACATTTAGAGGAATAATTATTTTACATCTGTAGAAATGATATTCATAAGGTGGCTGGGATATTTTTAAGATGGCTGGAAGGGGTTAGAGACAATGGGCTGAAGATCGAGTCCTATGTCCAGCAGTGGATGCAGAAGGGCTAATTATTATTATAGATGGGAACTCCATTTGGACTGCACTTTACTTACCATGGACTGCAAGGTAGTCACTAGTCACTAAGTCATAATAAGAATATAAAAATTGACATTTGAATTCTAACCATATCTTCTGGGAGAGTCAATGTTAATATAAGCATGCATAATATTTATGAGAACATTGATAATGCAAAATATTTATCTCAGTAGTCTTTTAATCAGAAATTTGAACCAATAAATACACCCAACATAGATAGTTTTAACCCCACACTAAAATCAAGTCTTGTGTCATGGGTATCTGAAAGTATTAGAGACTATGGTGATTTTATAGATGTAATAGTCAAATCACATAAATGTCAACAATTTCGCAGTGCTCATAAATAGCTTCATTATAATTTAGCAGAACATTTGGTAATCAAGTAGGTCTAACAGTCGTAGATATAAGGTTTCTACTAGTTCCAACAACAGAAATCCGACGGAGAAAATTCCAAAAACAGGACTTAATTAGTACGAATCTAGGATCAATTAATATGTGCAAGATTCTAACAAGATTTTTCATGGTGATTCAAATTAGTTGTGATTCTTATGCCAGACTTACTAAGTAATTCTTGATAGATATATTTTTTGAAATTAGCATGAATGAAAACTTTGTATAAGCACAGGCATCACTTTCATTGTGCTTGCATGAAACATCTCAGTAAAATAGGACAATAAAAATTACGTGTTGAGCATAAATTATTGGGTGTAAAAAGTAATTAAGTGAAAATACTATTCTATACACTAACCATATGTGTGCGGATTGGAATAGGGGAGTTACTACATGGGAATTACAACACTTAATCAACAAAATAGTAAGATCATCTTTGTCCTCACCCAAAAAGTGACCCGAGGAAGCTTTTCGAAGAATTTAACTTCTTCTCCGCCTCCGCCATGAGCTGCATTGCTTTCTGTTCGTTATCGGCCATCTTCGTGGCTTATTTAACACTGTGCACTAGAGAAAAAAATACTAATTTCACTTGAATTTTAACAAATTATTGACAAAATGTCGTCATCGGAGATATGCGAAATCCCGTCGCTGTCATCGATTGGTTTTGTGCTGCCAACTCACAAAAATGTAATGCGTAGTATGCGTTCGTAATTTAACAACTATGGAGATTCCGAAAAAACAGTCAGAAACTTAGGAACGAATACGAATTATTACATTTTTATAGCCGTAATAGATGTACTATAAGAAAATCGCTATTTATGACACATTTTCATTAATACAACACTGCTAAAACTATTTAAATTATTTTCTCAGAATTTTACTTAAGAGTTACTGGCAACACTATAATCATAGACTATAGATATCTGTCAAAATAAGTTGACATGTTTCCAGCCATCTTGCAAATACAGCGAAAAAATTAAATTGTGTAGCAGTTTTGCAATAGTAATAGATTTGATATTAAAGTTAACAAGCTAAACAAATCCCGTGGTAAGTACATAATATGACTAAGATAACTAACCCGACTATGTTGAGTATGGGAGGTGTACCAGTGTTGGACAATATTTCATCTGTCCAAAATGTAAATGTAAACAACTTGTTACCAGTATTGGCCACAACCTAGTGTTGAACATTGGGTCATTATACTCGGAATTATTCACTTATTCGATTCTTAATAAAATAAAACCATGGATACCCCAAAGAAAATATGATATTAGAAAATAAACAACAAAATGGAATTATTCAATGAGTTCAATAACGGCGTTTTATATCCATAAAAGACAGATAAGCGGTGGATATTCCCAATTTCCGGTTTGTTTAAGTTGGTGCTATTAGCGATCAAGAGATAGCGTGTAAATTCTTGGCGTTTACAAAATTTAAATTCTGTCGTTAAATTATAAATATGTCATCGCCTAATTGTATATTACGATTTCGTGGTGATTTTTTACCTAATCTGAAGAGCGGCAGTAACAGTACTCAGTTCTTAACTTTCCAAATTCGTATTAATTAAAATAAATTATGCTACTAAATAGTTAGGTGCGACACCTTAAAACATTTTATTTATCCACATAAACTACCTCGACACCTCATTGGTTGAGCAAGGTGTATGGCAGTTGACTGGAGATCTGGATTCAAATCTCTGTGCGAGTTAGATAACATGAAAAGTTTCTTAAGTAGATAGTATTGCCCGGTAGTAGAATTTGTATGTGCGTAATGGTAGATATGCAAAGAAACAAGCGTTCGCATAATATGAGGAAAATTTATTTTGTAAAACATATGTTATAGTACCTAATATAAATCATGCCATTTCTTTCAATGTACCTAGTTTATTTAATATAGTACCTTAGGCTTAGTGATTTTATTTTTATTCCAGAGATGGCGCCTCGAAAACATTATAAACAAGAACAAATGAATAATGCGATAGAAGCAGTAAGAAATGGTCAAACAGTATTTGCCGCTTCAAAGAGATTTGGCGTGCCTCGTATTACGTTACGAAATAAAATTACAGGAATAAGCCCATTGGTGTGTGGTATGGGCCCACCTTCCGTTTTAACGAACCAACAAGAAAAGATGTTTGCGGCATGGGTGCATAAATTGTCCGATAAACACATCCCAGTTGGGAAGGAACATTTGCTTGATAGCGTTGAATATTTTGTAAGACAAGAAAATATAGTCAACCCTTTCACAGATAATAGACCTGGCAAGAAATGGTATAATTCGTTTTCGAAACGAAATCCCGACGTTTCGACAAGAATCTCCCAAAACTGGTGGAACAGCAAAGATAACATCACTGAACAGAAAATAAGGTTTTGGTTCACAGATATAAATAAATATTTGAAGAAAAAAGGACTGCAACATGTAATAAAGGATGCTCGCAGAATTTTCACGTCTGACGAGGCGGCTTTCTACATAAACCCTAGAAACGAACGTGCACTGGTCAAACGCAATGAAACAAATATTTACTCCGCAGCAGGAAATGAAAAAGAACATCCTAAAGTTTATTTAACAGCCAATGCTGCGGGGGAACTAGCACCGCCCATGGTTGTATTCCCTAACCGACATATCCATGCAAACATTTCCAACAGCATACCAGAAGAATGGGGTGTCGGAACTTCCAAAATCGGTTGGATGTCCGCTGACACGCTCTACGAGTACATTACAAACGTATTTCACCCATGGTTAATTGAAAGCGATATAAAATTGCCGGTGATCTACTTCCTGGATGGAGAAGCTACCCATTTAACGAGACATTTATCTGAATTTTGTGAAGAAAATCAAATAGAACTATTATCTTTATATCCCAATAGCAACCATATTTTGAGAACTATGGATGCAGCAATATTTCGACCACTCAAAGCGTTCTGGAAAAGACAGTGTACCATGTGGAAAATAAAGAACATCGATCGGCAAATAAACAAAGAAAATTTTGCGCCGATTCTAGAGAGCGCGATACATAATGTCACAACGGACTGCATTAGAAATGGTTTCAAAATTAGTGGTTTATATCCATTTACCGCTAAAAACATAGACTTCACAAAATTGACGTCAGTTAACCGTACGAAAGCACTTAATTCCTATCAATTCTTAAATACGTTGGAAAAAGAAATAGTGCTACATTTTACTCATGAAAAATTAGAAGCATTTAATACATTCTTTAAGTCTGAAGACGACATTGTGGAGAATGATTTATCTGCAGAAGATATTTCATTGTACACGATTTGGACTAAATATAAAAACGCATGCCAAAATTCATCAATAAATTTAGAAGAAAGGACGTCGGATATTTTCTTTTTAAAATCTATAAATGTCCATAGTCCTAGTAGACATAAAAATGCAATGGAATGTAACCAAACCTGTGTTAAAATACGTCGAAGTTCATCTGAAAGTGAAAATCATTCAGGAGAAGACAGTGACGACTGTAAGCCGTCATATCTTAATTTAAGAAGAGACAGCAGCGATACTACGCCTTCTAAACAACTACCTTCTACGTCTACTAGACGATTGAATAACATTAGTTCATCATTAAAACGTCGGCTTTGGTTAGATGAAGAGTCAGAAGCGCCTAAGAGAATGAAGAGGCCAGCAACAATCACGAACAAAGCGTTGCGACAACTAAATAGGCTACAATCCGAAAAGAACACAATTCTGCAGAAGACAATAAAACAGGAACCTCTGGATAATGAAGATCTTGAGACTTACTACACACAAAAACCTAAAAGGCGAAAAAGAATGGTTAAAAAGCGGAGAAAAGTACTTATCACTTACAAAGATGAAAGGGAATCGGAAGAAAGTGACGCAGAATACTTTAGTGGAGGTGATGAAGACACGAACACTAAATATTTGCCTGATATAAAAGATACTATTGATGTGAAACAGAGGGAATCCAAAGAACAATTATGCAAATCCTCAACTTCTGGAGACTTAGTAAAAGATAATAATGATAGTGTTATCATTTGTGTTACGGACGATGATGTTAAAATTTTGTACTATTAAAAGTGTTAACCAAAATGTGTTAATCAATTATAAATCGTACAAAGTACAAACCCATCGGTTTAGCCGACATTTTGGAGTGAGGCGGAATTTAATTTATTAAAATTGCAGCAACCAGGAGTGTTATTTTGGTTTCATATAGTCTAAATATAGTCTTTTCCTGATCATGGAAACTTGATAAACAACCAAGTCACATACATAATGTCGTAGGCATCAGGAACTACGAGACTTCGGTCTCATAAACACCCAGACCTGAAACAAATATTTGTGGTTCGCACAAACATTTGTCTCGGGGCAGGGAACGGACCCGCGGCTTCTCGTTTCACAACCGGCGTCTAATCAATTGCGCTACGGAGGCAGTCAAATATTATGATTCATCAGGTGCATTTTTTTTATTGCAGTGAATGGCGGGACGAGCATGCCGTTCGCCTGATAGTACGCTATACGAGCGCTCATAAACAGTAGCAGACCAAACAACGCCTTGAATTATAAAGTAATGCTTGGCATTCCACCGCGCTCGTCATCCTGAGACATATGTACATTGCGATGGTACCAAGGTGACTACCACATAAAAGACACCTACCACCAGTATGCATACATATACTTAGTAATTATTTTGCTTTAACGTTAACTTTCCTAACCTCATTTATAATTGACTGACTGCCTGTACTTCGGTATATGTATACAAACCTGAGGTCTCGGATTCGAGTCCCGAATCAGGCAAAGTGATACTGGATTTTTCTATTCGTTATCAGCCCGGAATTACGAATTTGTGCCCGATATGGCGGTAGGCTCGTCCCGTATCACATGGCGGGGCGGAACATACAAGACGAAATGTGGGTGTCCTGGCATATCTGCCTACCCCTTTTGGGAAAAAGGCGTGAATTTATATAAGTACGTACATATGATGCACTTAGCATGTTGTACAGCTTCCAACGTGTCGATGAGAAATTCTATCGTAGATGGAAACTAAGAAATAAAACACGGATTTATATTTATTGATTTATTGTGTTCATAGACAATCGCTTACTATCCGCGATCCATCAATACACGTAGTACGTAATCGAAAGCGTTTGTAATGTTTTTCATAACGTGGGAACTGGTTTGTGGAATATAATCTTACTTTATGCTACGATCAATCACTCTTCTCCTAACAAAAATATATTTTGAATTCTACTCAGTAACATTTTAATGACAATATTTTTAAACGCAATTTGTCTTTGATTTTAATATGACTAAATAGTATGATCGATAATAAATAAAATATACTGATTTATACGTAAAAATAATAATGTTTTCAAATAAATCAATTTGATATTAAAATGTGACTGAGCATGTCTACATTAATTATTATATTAATAAGTAACATCTATACAACAATCTCTGATAGACACTACTGTTAGAAATGCTACAATAATACTGTGAATCGGAATAAATGAGTTCACATATAATTCGGTCTGCCTTAGGATAAAACCTGTTGAAATAAAAATATTTTAATATTCAGTGTTGCCAATTTATCTATTCTGGAAATTAGTATGCTAATATTTTTTTTACTCGTTTTGTTTTAGAGATTTATACTGTTTTATTCCAGTTTACTTGCCATATTTTACTAGCCATTTTATTCAATGTTGATGTATTAAATCACTAAAATACATTAGTAACATAATCTTCATAATAACTAAGGCAGACCAAACGCCACACAGCATTCCGACATATATAGAAAGAGGCCATCGTGCTATGATAGTATTGTCATTAGAACAAGAGGTAAACATCCAGTGAAGGTATTTTAACAAACCTCACCAACATTAAACTATGTGCACTATACTCGCGGACAACTCTTTTTGAACTAACTACCCCCGAGGAGGACAGGCGTTTCGTGGACCCTTGGGTAAAAGCAAAAACAGGGTAAAACAAAAAAACTCAAAACAAATAATATTAATCGATTTATTATTCTTCATAAATAAACTAAATTAATAATCTAAACGCGCGAATTACAAACAACATAGCAAGGTATATTTACATAAAAAACATAACTCATTAAATCGATAAAAAAACGAATAAAATGTACAACTTAAAAATTTTGAAAACGCCACTATGAGTACTAAATATTAATTCATAATTTGGGTAAAACTAATCATCCACTTACAAAATCATAACTAACATCTAACGGCGAACTTACTATTTCAAATAAATCAGTCGTATCCACATCGCAACACAGCATACTTGATAACAGTACAGTATGGCCAACTGATGAACAATCTCACAATGGCGGACAACTGCCTTGGAAATATAGCGAGAAATACATAATAAAATCTTCCATACGACGGCATGTTGCCATGAATAAAAAATACAATAATATTGCACAAAAAATACTAGAAATTTGCTGACAAAAACAACAGATCTTAAAATTGCAAATGATATTAAATATCATTAATATTGAATGTAGGTACATGAAGGTATGTACATATTATAGATTTACCTAGCAACATCAAGATTTAGACAAAAAATAGGTTATTTGATACTGTTAAGTAGTATTCAGTATTACAAACTACGCAAACATCTATATTTTATTTACAAGCATATAAGAAGCTTGGTATTGGCCTTTTAAAATGTCCCAACTACATTCAAAACCTAGACATGCCATTATTATTTTTCTCATCTTGTAACACTGAATATTGCGGCCATATTTAGTGTTGCTTTACATAAAACAAATTTCATACAATAATAAAAGAAATCACAATACTTCGCACGAATGGCATTAATTGAAATCTTTTATAAAGCTCATATTAATACTTTATTACAATTTGCAGTCTTGAGAAATAAAAATATCACATGAAAATAAAAATATAAATATATTTTGTTACCTTTTGTACGAAGTATTGCGACTTCGTATTAAATAAAATTACAAATATTTCTCAATTGAACACCGCACTGGAGCAAAATGACGTACCCTACTGGTAATACACTTGCATGACACATTTGGGGGAAAAAACAGTTATTTAAAAAATTGTGACACAATATAATCAATGGACCGTTAGAAAATCGGGTCATAGTTAATTAAAATATTCCAATTGCTTTATTTAATTTGGTGTCTGTAAAAGATTGTGCCACAATTAATAAAGTGCAAAAGGGAAAACAGGATGTTTATTCGGCCTGAAAACTGTAAGCACCTAGGTCATATTCACAACAGCCATACATATGGTACACTTGTAACCGCTAACTTGATAACAATCTAATACAATTTCTATACATGATTTCTAAACGACAAATATAGCTTTTTATACATAAGATTATTTGAGTGGCGTTGATTATGTAGTACTTATTATGTACTTTGTGTGGAGTTGTTCAAATATTTTGCATTAATAAACAGGATTTTATTTTAAATGATAAAATACTTCGAATATATTAAAAATTTAATTAAGATATGAGCGAATTATAAACAAGCAAAATCGTATTTAAACAACTCATGAATTACATGGCAACATTTTCGACAAATGTCACAATGCAAAGTACACAAATTAAATACAACACATGCTTTTATTATGACTAAATATGCAAATATTATACATAAACGGTTATACGACATATATGTTGGTAATATACTAAACTATACTTTTAACAGTTGCGCCATTCTATAAATTTGTATTTTTTAATCTATAACGCAACCGGCATTAATAACGTAGTCATACAATTCCAAAAAGTTAATAAGCCGAAGGGGATGTTCATTAAGTTGAAAAATATATACCGTAGACAATAAATAAAGTTTTTGTACAATTATGGAATGTGATGTCGTTTGAATTTTGAAATGAAAATGTGTAAATAAATTTTCATATGCACCAATTTCATAAGAGAAATACTCGATAAAATTATAATAAGATGGTTTCAATTTAATAAGCACATTGATTAAAATTACTTCAATTTTAATTATTTTAATACATAAAATTTCATTCATAATTTGTCATAGACATTCATAGTCGTCATCGTTATGACAACTTTTGAAAATAAACGACGATATAGTACACCAAAATTTTGATGCGAACCTATAAATAACCGCCAACTTAATTTAAAAGGTAACTTTAAATACAATAATTACCTTCATTGGAGGTTTAATAACTGATTTATAAAACAAATGGATCTTACAGACCGTTACGCATCATATTGAACATGATATTATTTTTCATAATACAACTATTAAAATCGCAAATTAACATACATATATTGTTGCCACGTAAATACAAATCTATAGTGACTATGGCATTATAATAAACGACCCGACTGTTACCGTTGCTTAAAAAAAATCTCAACTTGGATACCCGATCCATTATTTTTAAAGTTGAATTAATTACAACAATTCATACTTAAAAATAAATAAAAAAGATTGGCATTAGTTGATATAATTGTCAGCTCAACGACGATTATAGTAGTAAATTTAATTTATTCGCTGGCAACCCTACCAAATTCATTGCCAACCTACCGATAAGCCTTAGTATTGGTTTATTACTAAGGTTTCCGTGTTGTGAACAGTCGAGTCCAGTGTACCTAATGAGCCGAGAGTAGATAGGATATTGTTTAACTGAACTGGTTCGTGGTGGGCTGCGGTGGCACTGCGGGCCGCATGGGCTGTACCATTCCCATCGGCATCATCTGCGCTCCAGGCATGCCCATTACCATGCCTGGCTGTTGCTGGAATTTTTAATTTCGTTTTAGTTAATAATGGATTTTAATGTTATGTTTTTATAACACACTTTCGATTGTATTCCTTTCAAACAATATTTTTATACGTGGTCTTCCACAAACTCATGTGCGGATTCTGTAATATCATCAATTTCAACATTCCTATATCAGTATCCTGTATGTATTATGTCCAAATGTATGTACTTTCTTAAGCACAATACTGTAATAGATTCGAATGTTTAATTTAACTACTAAGACTTTTGACATTCAAATATGTATCATCTTTCAAATATGTATCATCTTTCACTCATATGTTTTCCATTATAATTATTTATGGAAATGTATTTTCAAGATCTACAATCTTATTACAGGGGTAAACAATTGTACATTTCTCGTACGATTCAAGTAATAATAATTATTTTACCACATGGACACGGCAATGATTTGAATAAATCTATTATTTTTCTTTATCCATATCAGGTGTTGAAAGAGTTAAAAAAAACTCATAAACGGAACAAAAGCATGGTCATATCTGAATTACATACAGACTTGAACCCCAGCTTTATCGCAAAGAGAATATCAAACCAAATATGGGGTAAATGATTTTAAGAATAGTACGACTTAATCATGCAGCAATCATAAACATACACTCATGCTGAAATATTTCATAAGATGATTAAATTCTCAATTAAAATGCATTTGCAAATAAAGCTTTAGACAATGGCAAGGGTTATTTCACGGAAAGCAATTTCTTTGGACATTATTATGGCGTCAAAGTATTTTTAGTGAATTAATTAGATCCTTGCATATTGTATTTTTATGTTATTTTATCAGTTATAGCATAAGTAGCAATATATAAATCTGAGTTAGTTCTATCATGTATCTTGTATAATTATCTGCTGTAACTTGAATTTCTACCACGATAAAAAGTATTTTTTAAGTTGGCAACACAATTCCATTTTCAAATTCTTATCCAAGATGCGTGCTGATGCGCTTTAAAAGATGCATTCTATGAAGGTGTTGTAACTAAAACAAAATCTGTGCTCTACAGCCAAGTGTAACCTAAAATTACTGTCTAAATAAGAAAAAAAGCATAAAATAAAAACACGTATAGCTACTTACCATGACATAATGCGGGGGATGGTATGTGTGGGGCATAGTGTGGGGCATTGGCGGTAAGGTCATGCCGGGGCCCTGAAAAACGCAAATAAAGAGGATGCTGGCATGCTAAGGGTTGAGGCACGTGACTATTTGGAATCGAATGTTACTAATTAAGTAATATGTGATAAAAGGTCTGTAATTTCAAGAGAGTTAAGTACTTGTTTCATGATCAAGTATTTTTCATTGACTTTTACAATTACTTTCTGATAAACGTTATTTTATAATTATACATTGTGTATTAGAATAGTATATTATTATATTAAAATAGGATGGACCACAATTTACAAATTAAACAATCAAGATAAAAGTATAGTCATATGCCTGTGAAATTAAAATAAACAAAGTAGAACGAAAAATAATGCACACAGACTTTTTAGCGGAGGCATTAAATAAAACTAGGTACTGGTTTAAAAACATGAAAATTAAATTAATGTTAGAGCATTAGGAAATAAATTTGAAACAAATATTTAGCTTAATCACGAAATGCAACATTTAAAGCGGTAGAGAATTCGAGAAAGAAATGAGGCCGTGATGAAATCGATATTTATATTTCTATAAATCCGGACGTAAATATCATGTTGCCTATAAAGAATATGGTTGATAAATATTTTTACTGGCTAAACGTTATCTCTCCCACATCATTCGACACAATTATGTATCGAAAATATGGTCAACATTCTATAAATTTCGTAAGTTCGTATTTTGTTTATGACATTTACATCAGTAATTTATTGAATAATTCATTTTTTAAACTGAAGGAGTCACTTCTATACAGCTTTAGCAGTCTATTATACTTCATAGTCAGAGCTCACGTTCAATGGCCATTTTTTTTCATTTGGTCAGAATTAAGTTTCTCCTCTATTCAAACTGGTCTATAATGCCTGTATAATAACTACACGTATCGTTCCTTACCATTGGCCTGTACCCGGCACCGGTTGTCGCCTGCATCGGCTGTGGAGTCCACGTGGCGCCCGGCTTGGAAGCGTTCTTCGGAGAGTTCCACTGCATCGGTCTAACATCACACCGGCCAATGAATAGCGTGATCATGCACATGAGTGTTTTGTGTTGATAAAAATATCGTGATTTTTTTATCAAGCTTTGTGTAGAAAAAAAAAACATTTCATTTTGGTATATGGAAATCCTGTTTAAAGATTTGATTCCATAATTGCAATTGTATAAGCTCGATCGTCACAAGTAACTTGTTTATTAAAACATATGTACAGCAAATAATAAATTCATTTTGTGATGTCCAGTGAGTAATGTTTAAAACTAGCCAAAGTATATAATTCTAAACTACCACATGACTTCACTATTACGCATCCACTAATTACCATGTCACACATATTATTTAAAAAAATCTAGTCATACCCTAGCAATTTGGATGATCCATTCATAAATTTACCAATGCATAATAATATTAAGTAATTTTTTGAAACATTCAGATAAAAAAAACCTCCAATCTATCATTCTTGATAATTAAAAAAAATCTTACACAATATAAAATATTTGAACTTTTACAGAAATTATTAATTTATTTTTAGCCAATTACCACCAATGTCATTTGCTTTCTTACTGGTCCATCAGATTTGATACCAGCTTTTTTCAAATTCTACCAATTTCTACCAAAATAGTTCTACATACCACGCAGTCTCTTTCGTATCTACGATTGTGAATAACATTGGCCACTTACTTCTGCGCGGTCGCGGTCTTGTTTATGGTTAAGTTGTTGGCGAGCTGAGCGAGTGACGAGTCCAGGTCACCCGTCAGCACTTTGCCAGGCTGTTGTTGAGGTTGCTGACCTGTAGAACACAGAACTTGGATGTGGATACTGTATTTAAATTAGTGTCAAGGAGATAAAGCTGCAGAGAAAAAAAACTAAGATGACATGATACCCACTTGTAATTACCAATAATTGTTAAAAAATCGAAACAATAATAAAAAATAAGGAAACTTAAAACCAAAAGCAATAATCTTACTAGCAAAATAATAAAACAACTTTGCAATTGCAGTGCATTTTGATAAAACTACAAAAAATCACAGCTCTTACAAGTTCGGTATTAGCTTTCAATTTAGTAAATAAAACCACACTGATGCTATTACAAATTCTAAGAAGCTAAATCTATCAACTATTTACAAAACGAATATTTTTTACAACAAAACTGTGCATAAAGAAAAATCCTGAAAATTAAAAAAGCACACAATGTCCGTTATTGGCAACTCTGGGCACATTAAAAAAAATGACACAAAAATGAAAAAACAAAAACGAACGATCCATCAAATTCAAATTTCGAACCGGTCATCGGCATCATCGGCTGTCGGGCTGGCGAGCCGAACATCATCGGCTGCGACATCGGCATAGACATGACGTCACTGAAAGGCTGAGCTGCCATTGGCTGCGGTTGTTGGGTGATTGGCTGCTGAGACTTAGCCGGTGAACCTCCCAAGGACATTCGCATGACGTCTTCGAGGTCGTCGAAGGCGGATTTGGCGGGCTGTGGGGGGATGGAAGGAGGAGGGGGACGGGCGGGGGACGCCGTGATCGGTTGTGTGGGATCTCCCATACCCATAAACGGATTAGCCGCGGCAGCTTGCGCAAGAAACGATCGATTTTAAAGTTTTGCATAATTAAATAAAGATATAACAGATTATTGCCATTAGAATGTACATTGTAATCCCAACACCAGAAGAAATATTAAATTATAAGTAGATTACGATAGAGAGTGTTGCCGTGTTAAAAAAATATACAAATCATTTTACACAATATTTATATTGACATTTAATTATGATAATGAAAAAAAAAAATCTTTTTGGTAGAATTTTTAGCACGGCAACACTATGCAGTATAGTAGTGTGTCGGTGCGTCTCACCTGCGGTGTCAGTGTTATCGAATACGTTAGAGAAGTTAGCGTCGGAAACAAACGTGTTGTTTTGTTGCGTGGTCGGCGGGAAGGCAGCGAACCCGTTCGATGCGGGCGGCGACGCCCACAGCGGCGCCGGCGCCGGCGCTGCCGCTAGAACCATCACGACGGCAACGATGCGGTCACAATGCAATGCAACGCGGTTACTCTACTCTTTGTTTTATATTATAGAATATGAGCTAACATGATGCTTAAAGCTGGCTTTTTTATTTTATTTAAAGGTTACTATACTGAAAGTATAGAAGCCAACTTAATAATTGGCTTTTCTATCTACTTTTTTATGAATGGCGAGATGGTTTCGCCAATTGCATGATGGTAAACGATAGGACCGCTATTATATTTGCTCCTGTATATGAGTACGGTAACAAAACAAAAAACACATTAATTTGAAATTAATACTTTACATTCCACTGTTATTTCTTTAGTTCATTATTTTGTCACCCGCTTTGCTACGGCGGGATGTGGAATAGGGGCTAAAGACCAAATGGATCACCTATTGATGAATCACCGTTGGCTAGAAGCGTCCACAATTGAGGTATCGTTGGCCTTTAAGAGTGAGCTATAGTTTATCCGTTAAACTTTATTCTTTCTGATTAAATTCAGTAATTGCTTTAGGTTCTTGCTTTTAATTTATTGGGTTTCAAAGTGTCATGAGCTAAATAGATTTTTGTTTCTTTTTTTGCTCGTCATTACTATTATGTCCTGCATTGGTATTTTTTATGTCAATACTCGAAATGTGCTGTCACCATCCCCAAGCAAGGGGTTGTGCTATTTAATAATTCTCCAGAAAAAAAAAACTAAACATTATTTATAACCTACAAAAAAAACTTTTTGCGGAAAAATTATTTTGGTTTTAATTATTTTTTTAAAATTTCATTACGTAAATCTTGCTGGCATGTATTTATTAAAACTATTCTACTACTCCAGTCATTACAAATCATTTTACCACACTGCTTTGAAACATGTATTTTTAATAATTTTAAGAAACATAAAACATTTTTCTGGAGAATTACATTATATAATACAAAAGTGAAATTGTCCATTACAGTGACACAAACTAATATTTACAGATGTGAACAACATTTCAACAATTTCGGTTCCGGTGAAATCTTCTTGCTTAGTAATTTTAAAACAATTAAATGTTAATGTAATTATTGAATTGTCAGTAAATATTTTATTGCGTAGTTTTTTTTAATCTAATTAATTGATTAATATATAATCAGATAATATTTATGTTAATATTTTTTCCTGACATTTATAAAAAAAAATGTCTGAAATTTTTATCGACTTTAAAAAACAAAATATCTCATTTTTATTTTCCATACACCACTATAACGACTTCTAAAGTGGTGCAATTTCTTTTTCATTTAAAAATCATTACATAATGTACAAAAGTGAATAACAACTTCTAAATTGCTCATATTTCAATATTACTATACCCAAACCATACTGTACAATATATGACATATACTAATCCCATATTCTACACCGCTACACATACTAACCTCCAAACATATCTGCGAACGGGTTGCCGAGAGACAGCAAGTCATCCGACGCCTTGCTGGTTGTACTCGCTGTGTCGGCCGGCGTGGGACCGAACAGATCCACGATAGATTGCTGGTTGTTTGTCGGCGCGTTGGAAAGGAACGGATTGTTAGCCGCATTTGTAGGCGACTGCACTTTATTCTGAAAGATGAGGTAAGTTAATACACCAGACATAGTTTTGGCCTTGTATTAAAATACGTGTTAAGTGATGGGAATTTTATTATCTACAGAAGACATTTAAATGGTGTGCCATTTGAGAGACATTTATCTCGAAATGTAAGCTTTTTTTGTTTAGCTCCATTACTTAATTCGTTTGTCTATGGCTCTTGATACAATAATTTGTGGTTACTGTATTGTTTTGTTTTACGTCCAGATAGATTGATTGCTGCCATGGAAATTATATATTTATAAGTATACAACTATATGCAACTGAAAAATAAAATTATATTTTTACGGTCTTACTAATAAACATTTATGCATCGTGTATAACAGCGTTATAGCGAAATCATTACTAATAAACGATGTATAGGGATTTTTAACTTATACGCCTGTTATAACAGTTGTATAAGTGTATGTCATTTTATACAATCCTTAAGCAGTCGGTTGACCTTGTTTAGAGTGTATATAGCCTACAAATTATAAATGATTATCAGGTCTCATCTCGCAACGTATTTTAATTTAGTGTTAAATATGGATTTATGCATTATTTCGACTATTTTGATATACTTGAGGTGGACGATGAGGAGCGGCAATCCTAAAGATCCCGTTTCTCTAGAAGAAGATGAATTTAGAGGTGTATACAGGTTTACTAAAAGGTATGTCAAAGAAGTGGTGGACTTGATCCGAGAAGATATAGAACCGAAAAGGAAGGGTAGTGGCTTCTCTGAGGAGCTTCAAGTTTGTACAACTCTCAGGGTATAGGCGCGGCAAGAAGTAAGTGCGTGGTGGCCTGTTCGTAAACGGACTAGACGCGACTGCCAACATGTTCACGATGGGCGCGGGTTCGAATCCCAATGCACACCTCTGACGTCTCCGAGTCATGTGTGTATTGATAGTCAATCACCACGCACTAAAACGGTAAAGGAAAACATCGTGAGGAAACCTGCATACCATAGCGATTTATAAAAAATGTATGGTATCTAAGTCCACCAACCCGCACTAGGCCAGCGTGGTGAAATAAATGGCCTAACCACTCTCAATCATACTGACGATTGTTGAGGAGGCCCGTGCCCTGCAGTTGGACGTATATGGGCTGATACAGAAGAAGTACAAGACGATGCAGCTGACATACATGCATGAGCCAACAATCAATCACTATTGTTTGTCGCCGCGTTGCCATTGCCTTAGCAAGTAAAGCAGCGCAATTTATCTATATACCACGAACACTCGAGGAAGAAGAAGAAGTCAAGGCTAGATTCCTTAGTATTTGTGGGTTTGGACATGTGATAGGTGCAAATTGCACACGTATTAAAATTTAAAAAGTTGGCGGAGACAATGCCCAGTATTATATTAACAGAAGGGGAGTGTCCTCAATTAACGTGCAAGTATGTTACTCCAAATTGCAAATTAGGGATATTGTAGCACACTGGATAGGCAGCACACATTACTCTCTAATATTTAGAGAATCACGTATGCGATAGATGTTCGGCAATGGACACTTCCATAGACGCTTACTCGGAAATGCTGGTTATGGGCTAAGTAGCTATTTGTTTACACCTGTACAAAATCAATAATAAAATGCATACGAATGAAAAATACGAAAAACAGCGGTTTGTTTTTAACTTTTTACATTTCTTGCGCAAAATGACAGTTGACGTTTCAACGCGCGTTCAAAACGTGTTCTCTATTTTTCGAGGACAATTTACAGAATGGGAAATAATAAATAAACAATTTTGAAACCTGTATTTTTTTGAACTGAAAATATTTTTTGAAAAAAAGGAATTGTCGTTGCCCTATTTCTCAAGCCATGGGAAAATAAAATCAAGTAAATATTAAAATAAAATCAAAAAGAAATAAATGGTGTATTTAACATTTTAAGGTTTCGGAACGGTTCCCAAAATGTTACCAGTAGTTTGTGTCATAACAAATAAATAGTTATACAAGGCTTATACACTGTTTATTAGTAAAGTATTGTATAAGTAGCTATTCACACCCTATCTATTGAATAAGTATATAAACGTTAAACAATTGTATAATATATCTTTATTAGTAAGACTGTTAATGTTTTATTTCTAGATACATGAAATAAAAATAATAACATAAACACAAAACATAAGTGAATATGACCAATAAGCATGTATGTAAATGCCATATGAATTGTGCAATGATTGTCCATTCCACCCATTATTTAAAATGCTCCCGGTATAATGACACCTACTGATGATAGCAAGTGATGTGCTTTCCGGATGATTTATCAAATTGCAACAAAATATTTTTTTATTTAACAATATTTGTTTCGTGCTTATGAAGAAAAACTTTATATAGGATAATATTCTACAAGGTATGTAACATTTTTTTCTCTTTTAACAGGACAGTAGACTGACAGTAGAAACATTAAAAAAAACCAAACAGCAGATAAATAATATTAAAACAAAGAACAATATTGATGTAAAGTTGGTGAAAAGCTGGCAAACACACAATGAAAAAAAAAACAGTTTATGAAATAAATAAATGGTTAAACTATTAACAAAGCAACCTCATACACAGAAAAAGAAAGGATTCTATCAAAATTTAACTTTAAATAAAGATATGATCCTAAGTATGAAGAAATTTCTTAAGTAAAAACATAAGTTCACGCCGTATCCCCTTAGGAATAGGCACAGCTGCCAATAGCTTCATCCACAGCTCGACAAGGTTATTGCCATTCTAAAATGTGATAAACAATTGATCAATTGTAAAATATCTGTACAAACATTATGTTTAAATGAAAATCCAGTAAATAAGGTGAATTACTTAAAAACGCTTTAAATTACAACTTTAACACATAAGAAAATACCGTCTTTCAAAATGAATATTACATAATATATACATACATAAACTCCCGCCCTTTTTCCCAAAAGGTTTTGTTGGTAACAAACGGGACACCCAAACTTTCCAATGTGTGTTCCATCCCACGATATGATAGGGGGCGAGCCTATCCTTATACCAGGCACTAATTCCTGACTTCAAGCTTACAATGAACAGAAAATCACTTTACCCGACCCGGGCTTCTAACCCAAACTCTCAGCTTTACAATCATACTGTAGCCACAACTGTGCCACCAAGGCAGTCAAATAGAGAGTATAAATCACAATTAAACGTATGAAATGAGATATAGACCCATACAGTACAAGATACCACAGCAAAAAGCTACACACATATTAATGCCATACACCCTAAACAATATAGCTTTGTTCGTTAAGACAATGACGTCACAAACGAAGCCGAGATGATCTGCCAGTTCCCAATACACCGTACAGTACAAACACAAAACCCTCATTAACTAATATCTTACAACGATCTCAGATATTTCCTCCTCGCCAGTCAACTCGCTGCCTTGCAATAAGTGCACCTGAAATCGTTCATCTTTATTTTACACTGGAATATGAGTCTTTTTTTGGTGGGGAATGAAGAATGAAAAAAGTGGAGAAATATTGTCGTCATGCACGATAGTCATATAAGTTTGTGCTCATATGTATATACAGGCTGATTATGACACATGGTATTTCATTTAAACCACATGCCCTAACCATCCCAGGTAAAATTGTACCAAGATTGAAAAAAAAAACTGCCGGGTAGTTTTGTTACAACTCGCAATTTTAGTTTTCAAGGCTTTTGATCAACCCGTATAGGTACGAGTCTTTTTACGGCTCAGATAAGTTCCCGAACCGAACTGAAGTTCAGCTAAGCAGTAAAAACACTCGTATCTATACCGAGTGTCCAAAAATCGTAAAAACTAAAATCACGATTTTTGACAACAAAACAACATTTCGGATTTTTTTCATATTTTGCGCAATGTCATCTGGGGAGATGAGAAACATGTGGGTTAAATTAAATGTTACATGTCAATACATATACATCCGAACTGCAGGGCACGGGCCTCCTCTATTATTGAGAGTACGATTGAAACTGATTAGACCATATAGACATGGTAGGAAGTGTGTGCTCAATGGAATGTAAATATTTGCTTGACTAGTGAATAGGCTATTTGACTGTATAAAAAATATTGACTTATTTGTTTCCATCCGTGTACATAATTTAATTTTAAAACATATTTTATTATCATACATTAAAAATATTGTATATTTTGGCTAAAAAACACAATTATAATTTAATTTATTTTGAGTTCGCGCCACGTGATCGTAAACGATTTTGATTGGCTATGACGTCATGCGTTTGTATGAACTACTCACATACAGGAAATGAATGGGATTGATAACGGCATAGATGTAAATTAAATATTAAAAATACCTTTAAAACGAGTTATTTAACATTAATACCCGTGAATTAATAATATTATCATGTCCAATGTAATAAAATGTGAAGAAAAAAATATAATTCTATTTTTTTTGACCAAAACTCATTGAGATATACAACTGGAGGGGATCTAGACCAAATAATTTGGAATATTTGCAAGGGTACATGTACCCTTACGCTGACAGTCGGCTATGACAGTTGTCATTTATGCTATTTATTCTAATTGCTTTAAAAATACTGTACTCCCAACTGAAGACATGTAAAAACCATTCCAGTTCACGTGAAAAAAATATAGAATTTAATTCCATACGTAAATTAACGATAATTTGAATAAAGTAGCAAAAATATTAATAAATTAGATTATGTACCAAAGCCGTTTTGACAAATGTCATATTTTAACAAAATTATAGAATAAGATTAATGTTACGGACAAATAGGTAAATATTGAAAATTTCCTTTATTTATTTTATTTAATATATTTATTATCAGATACATTAGATATTGTAAATATATTTTTTCACTATCCATATTTTTGACACAAAAGTATTTTTTAGTAGGATAACTCAATACGCTATTTGACTATTTTCTGAAAACCATACCACATTATGAAGTGGAGTCTATAGACTTTACAAATAAAGGTTATTTTCAATTACTATATCTATATCATTTAAAAATAAATTTACAAAATACACTGAATAATTACATTGTCAAAACACTCTGTCTGGCAATGTGGCGTTCAGTTCGTAAACATCCATTCCAGAGATTCGTTCGCATGTCACCCATTCTCTAATCAACCATAGATCAATCAATCAATCAATAGTCCGAATGAGGTTTTGTCAAAAAAATTAGATTTTTTTTTTCTTTCTCCACATTTTATTACATTGGATATGATAATATTATTAATTCACTCTCTTTCAATTTGTTTAGCGTTTGTGGACTATGAGAAAGCCTTTGATTCGATCGAGACTTGGGCTGTGCTACAGTCTCTCCAGCGGTGCCATATCGACTATCGGTACATCGAAGTGTTGAAGTGTATATACAACAACGCCACCATGTCGGTCCGAGTACAGGATCAGAGTACGAAGGCTATTCCACTACAGAGAGGCGTGAGACAGGGAGATGTCATATCTCCGAAACTGTTCACTGCCGCGCTGGAAAACGCCTTCAAGCTCTTGCAATGGAAAGGATTCGGCATCAACATCAACGGCGAGTATATCACTCACCTTCGGTTTGCCGACGATATTGTAGTCTTGGCAGAATCGCTGGAAGACCTTAGCACTATGCTCGAAGACCTCAATCGAGTCTCCCAACAGGTGGGTCTTAAAATGAACATGGACAAAACGAAGATCATGTCGAATGTCCATGTTGTGCCCACTCCCATCGGTGTTGGGGGCTCGACTCTCGAAGTTGTTGACGAATATGTCTATTTAGGACAAGTGGTCCGGTTAGGCAGGTCCAACTTCGAGAGAGAGGTCAATCGTCGAATCCAACTCGGTTGGGCAGCGTTCGGGAAACTACGCGACGTCTTCTCGTCCAAAATACCTCAGTGCCTTAAATCGAAAGTCTTCGATAGTTGTGTGTTGCCAGTGATGACTTACGGCACCGAGACGTGGCCTCTCACTATGGGCCTTATTAGGAAGCTCAAAGTCACTCAACGAGCTATGGAGAGGGCTATGCTCGGGGTTTCCCTACGAGATCGAATCAGAAATGAGGAGATCCGTAGGAGAACTAAAGTAACCGACATAGCCCACCGGATTAGCAAGTTGAAGTGGCAATGGGCAGGGCACATAGCGCGGAGATCTGATGACCGATGGGGTCGGAAAGTGCTCGAATGGAGGCCGCGTAGCGGAAAGCGCAGCGTAGGACGTCCACCTACAAGATGGTCCGACGACCTGGTAAAGGTCGCGGGACGTCGCTGGACACAGGCTGCCTCCAACAGGTCTCTGTGGAAATCATTGGGGGAGGCCTATGTTCAGCAGTGGACTTCCTTTGGCTGATGGATGGATGGATGGATTAATTCACGGGTACAAATGACAAATAACGCGTTTTAAAGGTATTTTTAATATTTAATTTGCATCTATGCCATTATCAATCCCATTCATTTCCTGTACGTGAGTAGTTCATACTAATGTCGTAGCCAATCAAAATCGTTTACGATCACGTGGCGCGAACTCAAAATAAATTAAATTATTATTGTGGTTTTTAAACAAAATATACAATATTTTTAATGTATGATAATGAAATATGTTTAAAATTAAATTATTTACACGGATGGAATCAAATAAGTCAATATTTTTATACAGTCAAATAGCCTATTATAGGTTTTGTTGTTTTTAAAATCTATATAATAATGTAGCTTTATAAGTTATTAAAAATGTATGATTATATTGGCCTTTTATATTTCGTTTTACTTTATTCTGAAACATTAGGTAAACAAATGTAACAAATATATGAAGTGTCGTATCTGCAGCAATGCCGACTTGATCTATAATATAATCCGCTTTAGTTGTAATACCTCAATGCAAAAACTCATTCGGACGATTGACTGATTGATTGATCTATGGATGATTTAAGAATGAGTGATATATGCGAACGAATCTGTGGAACGGATGTTTACGAACTAAACGCCACATTGTCAGACAGAGCGTTTTGACAGTGTAATTTTTCAGTGTATTTTGTAAATTAATTTTCAAATGATATAGTTATAGTAATTAAAAATAACCTTCATTTGTAAGGTCTATAGACCCCGCTTCATAATGTGGTATGGTTTTCAGAAATTAGTCAAATAGCCTATTTCCATGCAACTTACTTGGGCTCGGTTGCAATAAGTAACTATGATCACTTATGACAAATCACCAGTCCATATATTGATCAGTCAACATCCTTCTCATGTATAGGAGAAGTTTGAAGACTTATATTTGTAATGCTGGTGCAGGATCTTTTAGGGCTTTGTTCGTCACCCTTAAGTGTCAATTAGGCTAATCATCTGTTCTCCGTAACAATATTGATTATCATTGATTGGCGACATTGGTAAGCCCCAAATAATCTCCATCAGTATACTATGCAGTAGTACAGCATTACATACTTAAATTCACGACATTTTCGCAGAAGAGGTAGGCTTCGTGATAGGGGGTGAACCTATCGCCATATCGGCCACAACTTGCTTACTTCAATATCACTTTGCCCGACCCATAATCTGAACCTGAGGCCTCATCTTTGCAATTACAAGTAGTAATAGTGCCACCGAGACTATGTATGTGACTGTTGGGTGTTATTTATTATTTATGTACCTTGTATTGATTCATAGCAGCCTCCTCTTCAGCCAAGGCCTGTTGCTTGAGCGAATCATCGATGAACAGCGGCGAGGCGCCGTTGGGTTGGTTGTCGAGGCGCGTGGAGGCCGCAGCGTTGCCGAATGATGATGATGTCGATGATAAAGCCCCCATCACGCTTGCTACGTTCTTTTGAGCACTGCAATTTAATATATATTTTCACTATCAATGTATTTATATAAGCTTTTATAGAGTAGGAGGGCTTTAGCAAGAAATAAAAGTACATTAAATTGTAGATTTAGGAAACCGATTGACAAAACCCGCAATGCAAAGCGAATTCTACCAGTTAACAGCTGGTCAAACACACTCCATAGATGTGGTGCGGTTTTCGAATAGCAATTTGACAATGACCAGAAGATTGTATGTGTTCATATTTGTATCGGTCGTTCACAATATCTAAACAAATAAATAAGTCAGAATAGCTACTGCCATTCACTCTAAAGTCTTAGACCATACTATCAGAAAATTTCAATTTACATTACATTGCGTTATTCAATAATTAAGTCTATTTCACTCCAAATTTGTTTATATCTAAAGTAAAGCACTCTCAATCGTACTCTCGATTGTAGAGGAGGCCTGTGCCCTGCAGTGGGACGTATATGGGCTGATACAGAAAGCCTCATAATAACGTACCTGGCGGTCTGCGTGGGAGTATTGGCCGCTGATCCCTTCTTGCCTTCAAGCGTGGCGAGGTGTCCCTCCAGGGCGTCCAACAAGCTGCTCGGCGCTTTGGTCAGGTCTGGGATGTCGCCCTTGTCTATACCGACGTTCTCTGCCACCTGGAAAGACGGAGAGTAATGAATTAATATAAAAAATAACAAGCAAAAAATTATTCATTCCAATGATAAAAAACTAATGATTTATTTTAGGAACACATTAAAATTGTTAAATCTGGAAGTGTAAAAACGCCATATTTTTAATTTCCTTTTTTAGGGGATTTAAGACAATAATTTTGTCTTGAGAGATTCGATAAATAAAGCACTGGGGGAGAGTCACATTAAATGTTATTAGGCGACGGGATATCTCACTGGCTCAACGAGAGATGACAAAAAAGTTCCTAAATGCATATTCGTGTACTTTTTTATGGCCTACTCTAGGCTAAGCTTGGTAATCAGTACTCTAAACTATTGTTAAAGAAGAAATTTGACAAAGGCATTACTATCCATAATATTATATGGCAGAAAATACCTTCAAGAACTCGCCGACCCTATCCATTCTGATGAGGAATTTCTTATAGAGGTCGAGAGCCTCGCGACAGTTCTTCTTGTTCATATCGAAATACTTCTCCAGCAGATTGATGATACCGTCATTGTAGCACGCGAACAATCTGGAATAAAATACAAAAACCCATGAGAAACATTTTCCTGTAATATTTTAAGATAAGAATTACTTATTATTATTTATTATTACGATTTTAAGCACTTTACATGGTTCAGGAACAGTGAAGTGCTTTTTTAACTTGCGCTAGACCAGTTTTAAATCAAAGCAAAGCGACCTCGCATACTAAAGGCCCATTAATTGTTATTTTTAGTTGCAGTCAGGTCTTAATTTTATAATATTGTGATATTTTTATACATAAAATTAATGTTATTTTAATGTACGATATGAATCCTTGGTGTCCATAACACAAGTTTAGTTAAATTCTTTATTTGGAAACCAGACTTTAATACAATTCAATTCCAAACCAGATCCAAAGAGATTCAGACTACTCAGATAATACCCAAGTTACTGAGAACACCAGACGATAAAACACAACCTTAAATTCGTTCAAGCTTATGTAGTACTTGAAGTATATGCATCACATGAAATTGTCTCACCTGATGAGGTCCCTAAATAGCAGCATGAAGCACATGTTAATGACGCCGTTGGTGAGATCGTTGGCGGTGCAGTCGAACTCGAGCAGGGCGTCTAACTGCGCCTGCAGCACTGGAAGGGTCTTCAGCAACTTCTCTGCATTCATCATGCGCAGGGAACCCTCCTCTTTACTGCGGACGTGAGTGGGTTCATATAATCTCAATAGCTCTATAGACTTATCCATCTATGGTTTTACAAACTATCTCAATGATTCTTGGAACTAATCTAATTTTGTATGAATGTTAATTCGAGTGCAAAACTTATAAATTGACTGTGCCGAAGGTCAGAATGAGGATTTTTAAATCTTTGATTAATATTATACAGCAGCTTTTATTGGTTAGTGCCTTAGTATGATTTCATTAATCATAAGTCTAGTGTTTAAAGCATTCTGTTATAGAATAGGCCCCCTTAAAGAAGCACTAAAAGAAATCATCGGCTTCGTTTATCCATGTATCATTGAATGCAATAGGATTTACAATAATTTCTTCAATTTGGCCGATCTTAAGAACACTTATTACTTCATACACCTTTCACATTCTTAATTCTATTCACATCAATACTCACCCCCTCTTCACCTTGCAGAAGTCAAAGGCGACGGTCCTGTACGACAGCGCCTTCTCATTCAGGTATTTGGCGTAGCGCCTGATAAACGGCGACATGTCATATCCTGGACACATCAAACAAATCAACAACATCTGGATGGGCACAGAGATTTCAAACCACAGAAAAGCAATTAAGATTCCAAACAAATGCATCTAGAACTTCGTGAAATTGCATGCTTGCTTTCTTTTTTCTATCTATGATTTACCGTATGATAAAAAATTGTAAGCTCTTGTTTTGTGTGGCAATGATAAATCTGTTCTGAGTTACTTTTGCAATATTGTCAATTTGAATAAGATAGCATTAATAGTTCCGTGACAACATGCAGTGGCTGGGTGGATTTTTTTATACATTATGAGATGCGTTTGCTTATTTCAAACATTTAGAAGCTATAAATACTGTGCGTGTAATAGAAATATCAATGTTCTGAAAGAGTGATCGTCACCGAAAAGAGGCACTTAACAATGGGCTTAAAACATTCTAACATAAGACTTATGGCAAATCGGTTTTTAATAAGTCATGCAATTTTAATGCTGCCATAATCGCTTATGTTGTGTTATATATTATAGATTTTCACAAAACAATATTAATATTATATTATAGTTTTGTGAATGTATATGAAAAAAATACTAATTTTGACATATAACTAGAAATATTTATAAATATTTTTGCATAGCAACTGCTTAAAATACCGGCAAGACAATGAAGACATTAAATTATTTCATGACTAACTCTCAGAACATTGATATTGACCAGAAAACTGGTATGTGCATACGTCACAAGGTGCAAAACTAATGATGCTAATTTCTTAACCAATCAGTAGACACTGTTATTCGCAATTAACTTGCCATACACATTAATTCCTATCGTTATGATTGAGAATGAAATGTGCCATTTATAACTGAATAATGTTCCACATTCGTTCCTACAATGTATTTAATGTTCCAGATAATATTCTAAACTCATATTTCTATTAATTAGTATAATAACACTATAAAGCTAATTAAAAGAATGAGAGGACAAATAAATACTTAACTAAACACAAATTAACATAAAAATATGTATATTTTTATGCTGTTGATTACAATTAATATGTACATTGTAACAAAACATTGTCAAGAAATATGATATTGTTGAAGTATTACTATATTTAATATGCTGATGAAAAAAATAATATATTTATTTCATAGTTTCAGTATTTAACCACAATATTGTGTCAATTTATTTACAACTACCAATTACTAATGACGTATCTTGTACAATTACTTTTTTTTAGAGAAAAAAAAATCTGTTTCACAGCTAACCCCATTCGTCTGTGTCTTGTTTTCTTGTGATACCGTAGCCAAGAAATGAAATTGCAAGAACATATATTCCTACAAAGAAAAATAAATAATTGACTGAAAGGTGATGATGTACCGAAAATTAATTATAATTTTATACGAGCATATTTGAGGTAAATGGTGGTTTATATTGTGTATGGTGGTAGATTCTGATGAAAAAATACCATAGCTAAAGGACCCGTGTTAATATTTCTAATTTTAATGTGGATATTCCACCTTGTATTCAAAAAATTATCAAACTGAAAACGTAGGTTGTTAAATATACCACCTAAATATGCTCTCATAAAAATACCATAAAAATGTGCAGAGAATAAAAGCCAAAACAAGCGTGTCTTTGCTACGTCACGTAAACAGACGGACAAACACAAAAAGCCGCCATTTTCTTATTGTAACTCACCAATCCGGGCCCCGGCCGCGCCTTCCGAAAGCGACAGGGAAAATTGAGAAAGATACAGTTAAAATATGTGAACATATTGATGAAATTATTATAATTTCACGTGTAATATTGGTAGGGCAAACCAAAGATTTTTAGTGTTAAATGTATTGCATACTATAGTTTTATTGTGAGTGTACACAAATGTGTGAAAATGCATTGCATATTTAGGCTTAAATGTCGATAACATTATTTTTAGTAGGTATACATAGTCAATTTCCCAATCCAAATACAATGTATTCAAAATAAATTATGCTCAAAATGCAATTTTATATATCTTCGCATGCCAAATGCATTAAATATACATTAGTACAACTATCATAACATTACCATTGACAAAGACTCATGACAACTGAGTGACAAGCATCGACTAGGTAGTCTGACAGGAGCCATAATATATAATTACATAACATTTACAACCAAATTAAGAATTCAATAATCATAGCTCAAGTAGCATTATACTATAGTAATTAAGTAATTTTCCTGTAAAAAATAAAATACTAGGCATTTATATGCTACTATCGACGACTGCAGTAATCATATCAATTACTGGACTTTAGCATTTCCTTTGTCCCATTTAATTTCCTCGACTAAAACATTCTTATTTATGCCTACTGTAGATATTAATTATACAATTATTCGCCACATTACTCTTGGATTATTATTGTCCTTATTCAAAAAAACTCAAAACCTATTTTAGTTATCGGTGTTTTTGTTTCTTTCTAACGATTTTTGAATTCAGTTTGTTAAAAGAAGACATTCTATAACATAATAGGGTTTAAAAGAGTCTATGTATAAGGCCGATGAATTAACATAATCCATTATATATTTGTAGAATATTTCCTAGGATCAACATAGGCTTCGGCATCCCACTATGCAATATGGGTTGTTAAACATGAGGAATTTATTAGACTAGTCGCCAGTAAAGTTTTCAAGCCACTCGTAAGATTTTTGACACAGCTAATGACTGTCACAATTGCTTCATTTCAGCAACTAAAATTGACAACTTAAAACACTTTTCAATCCTCGCAGGAATTTGAGATATCTGCCACCATCCAAACGCCATCGGGATAGATTGGTTTCTACCTTTTTTATTGCAATATATGGCGGGACGAGAAGACCATTTGCCTGATGGTAAGAGACGACCGCTAATTTTTGATTTTTTTCTACCACAGAATTTCATATAAATTGCATATTACATTAAGTAATTAAAAACACATCATTAAAAGTAAAGAACCGTGAGAAAAAATCCCACAACACGAGTGCAAGTCTTATCGCAGAATCAGTTTCCGTGTTATTATTTTGACTAATTTAATGTTGCTGTTTTATTCGTGAAGGCTCTTTTGAAAATGAATGGAATTTGTTAATATTATTTTTCAAATAGTTAAGAAGTTTCTTATTTTATATTTAAGGATAAGCTTGGTCCTGTATCGTTGATGTTTTCTTTTTAGTTTTTATAATTAATACAAACACAAAGCTATTTGTAGTTAGTTGCCAATTATGAGTTTTTAAAGCTGAAAAGATGTGTGTAGGTAACGGCCACACTGAAATACGTTTAATGTCACTGAAATTGTTGCGAGTACGACAGTTTGTAATCATAAAAAATAAAAAGAATATGATGTATACATAAAGATTAAACAGTGTGTTACTAATACAATAAAATAAGTAAACAGATAACCAATCCATAACAATGAATAGAATTGATTTGCATAAAGACAATTAACTTATTACATTGTAAGAATTATTGAAACATGCTTGTAGTAAATTGCTTTTCTCGTATTAACTATTAATAATTTCTCGGATAAATAAATAATAATATAGATTAAAAAACATTAAAATTGGTGAAGCAAAAATAAGACTGCTACCGAAAACGAAGCCGGGTAGTAGTTTTAGTGACTACAAACACAATGCAACTAAAAATTTTGCTAAGAAACGCGATAATTGATTTTTATCATTTTTTAAATATCGTCATTTTTGTCTGGTAAATCCATAGTTTTTGCTAAAATAATAATTTAAACTCTTTTATACCTTAGAGTCTTTATAAATAAAAGGGTATACACTATGATTATACGTAAAAATGTATTTACCACCCAAATACGACCATATAAAAAAAATAACAAAAGAAATTGTCGTTTTTTTTTTCAACACTTTCTGTTGCATTGTGTCTGAAGTCGCTTAAACTACCACCCGACTTCGTTTTCGGTAGCAGTCTTGATATACCCTACATAAACTTCAAAAAGCGAAAACAAGATCTTAAAACTGGAACGAAATCATTAACTTTAATTTAAATCAAAATGAATGGCCTTGATAATTTTCTACAGAATATTTCTGGTATATTTCTTCTTGTATATAAATGATAGGTAATGTGGTAATCGTCACTACATCGCGTACAGCATGGGTAACCATACATTAATCTAATTTGCGTGTCTCGTTCATTGCGCGTCGCAAACATCCTCATATTATGCTGCAATTTCGTCTGAACAACTTTTTTTTTATCAAACGGCTGCGACTGCCTCGGTGGCGTAGTTATACTAGGGTACGGTTACAAAGCTGAGGTCTCGGGTTCGAATCCCGGGTTGGGCAAATTGATATTGGATTTTATATTCATTATCAGCCCAGAGTCAGGAATTTGCGCCCGACGTGGCGATAGGCTCGTCACCTATCACATCATGGGACGGAACATACAAGGCGAATTGTGGGTGTCCTGGTATCTACCTACCTACCCCTTTTGGAAAAAAGGCGTGAGTTTATTTATGTATTTAACGGCTAGTGTAAAATAGACTTATTCAATGTATGTGACTGTTGGGTGTTATTTATTATTTATTATTTAATGTCTGTATTTATTTATAATATTGATGCATTTTACATACAGAAACAAACAGTTAGAAATCACCCATTGACAAAATATCCATCCCTGTTTAAATTAAATAAAATCGGAAAATACTCAAAATTTCCTAAGCTGGGAATCGAACCCACAACTTTACAATTCTCAACACAACCACATCAATATATGTTTATGTATGTATATTTTTTATTATTATAAATAAATAAATAAATAATACCCAACAGTCACATACATAGTCCTGACCCCACACTAAGATCGAGTCTTATGTCGTGGGTATCAGGAACTACGAGAGACTTTTCGGTCTCACAAACACCCAGACCCGAAAGAAATATTTGTGGGCCGCACAAACATTTCTCTCGGTGCGGGGATCGAACCCGCGGCCTCTCGTTTCAGCGACGTCTAACCAACTGCTATATTATTATTATTTAGAATTATTTGTATTTCTTATATTTTTCCGTCTAACTCCTATTCTTTACACTTTAGACTGCCCTCTATTTATCCTTTTATCAAATCCATCCCGTGGTTGTCTGTAAGACATTGTCTTTGAGCGATAAGACCGCCAATTGTACTTTTATGATTGTGATTTTCGTTTTATTTTGTATTTCTTTTTTGTGTGCAATAAAGTGTATAAATAAATAATACATAAATAAATCAATTTGCACAAAGCTCATTGACCTACATAACCTTCAAAGTATGTAAAAGACGTATCTCCCAAGTCTATTACGTCATGAGTCACGACTGAGTCAACATCACTCAAACAATCATAGTTAACCGCGCCAAATAAACACTTCAGTACCAGCGGTGCGAGAAAAAAAATCAAAGTCACACTGCGAGGTCGTGTCGACGAACCGGATGTCAATGGTCAAAACTATACGTACGTGTGTGTGTGTGTTTTAGTGCATTATAGTTGTAGATAACTGATGAGGTGAGGTAAATTATGAATGCAGTTTCGTTTTGTAAGATATTGTTGTAGACTAGATTTCAACGATAGAGCCAGAGCCATCGTGCAATGTGGTCTATACCAGGCCCCCCTAGACAAATGTCACTTTTCTATTGGCGTTAACGCCTGCGCAAAGATCATATTAAATGTGGAAATGACATTTGGCAGTCACATGACTTATGTCATTTCTATACCTTTGATCTTTCCGCAGACGTTATGGACAACAAAAATAGTTACATTTGTAGGCCCCCTGGACGGTTACGAATAGTAAATAAAATACACCGAACAGTCAAATACATATTTACTCCATGATCTTTAGGTTTAGTCAAAAATCCGCAAAGAAATTCGAATTTTCTAACGTTTGACGTTATTATACCTACCATTATCTTCATACTTAGTCTATGGATAGTACGATAGAGAATTTGAGCATTTTGTGGAGTACCCAGGCACATTCGTAGTTATACGTACGACGGCTGAACATTTCAACTTCGTTACGGATCATAGAGAACCCCAAATTCGAAACAAGTACTTCTAGATCGAACATCGTGTGTCAATTAGAGGTTACAATCATGCTTCAAACTATCTACATCATGATCAAGCGGCTGTCTCCTTCATTATACTTTAAAGGACAGCAATTCCTATGTGATGGTTCAAGTCAGCTTGTTACCATCAATATAAGCTTATTCATTTGACTGTCATAAAAATAAATCTACGCACAATACATATTATATTGCATGTGTCGTAACGACCGCCGCGCTCCTACCACTTGCACTCGAAAGAGAAAAATGAGTTGAATAAAATGATTTGTTAATCATATTCGGGTTATTGAACGATTACGCTCGCCCGTACATTGTTGAGTCGTTACGCGTAACTAGACGAGACATTGTAAATTAAATTTTATTTTTATTACGTGTTTATATTTTGTAAAAATAAGGTAATATTCAAGTTAATTCCATACTGTACATAATATGTCTTATGCCATAATAAGCGTTTAAGACAACAAGGGGCCATTTTCAAACAAAGGAAATATTTGATTTTAATATGTAAATTACTATTTTAGGTAAATTAGCATGTTAAATATCTATAAATTGTTTTTCGGTTAGTTTTTTGTAATATCCAGTCCCAAAACAAATAAACAATGCATTAGCATATTATACAGCTATAAATGATAACTTATATGTGTCTTTTGATTTTCATACTAAAAATAGAATTCATCTATAAATAACACGATATGGAAATTAAACGAATCACATATTTCCAAATCAAACCATAAATTGTCTTTGTCATGGTGTGATATCCCATTACTCTCTCGAGATGAATCTTACAACTGAAGGAGGCTGCGAGCCACTTAACCTACATAGCATATCAGCCACAGATGGTCCGTATCGATTTTATTGACTTCCAAATGCTCTTTTATTACACAGGCTTGTAAGAGACAATTTGTCATTGTTCAAAGTTTCATTAACATTACTAATACGTCTTATCTACTAAACATAATAAAGTAATAAATATTGATAACGATACTGTCTTTACTTTCTTTATTAGAAAGGTTCATTATATAAAAAAAAGTTATTTTTATGCAAGTTTATATATTTTTATTTTTAAATATATTTTTTATATTAATCTATTCAAATAAGTAAAACCGCGTCTCGCAAATTATGTAACAAAAACATTTTCCAACATATTCCATATTTAAATGACAATAGACACTGGTACATCGAACTCGAGGGAGGATGTCTGATTACAAGCGGTAGGGGTCAACACATGTTCAGTCGCATATCCGCTGTCGATATCCTTCTGCTGGGTCGTCGGGATGTCGAACGCAGCTTGTACCGTTCATTATAACTTTTATCATAAATAAATAATAATAAATACACCCAACAATCACATACATAGTCCAGACCCCACCCTAAGATCGAGTCTTGTGTCGTGGGTATCAGAAACTACGAGAGACTTTTCGGTCTCACAAACACCCAGACCCGAAACAAATATCTGTTGTTCACACAAATATTTGTTTCGGTGCGGGGATCGAACCCGCTGCCTCTTGTTTCACAGCCGGCGTCTAACCAACTGCGTCACGGAGGCTGTCAATAAAGGATATAATTTTCTATACATCTACATTGAATTTTAAAATGGTGTTGAAAAAAGTTGGTGGCAAAAATCTCAATTCCTCGTTTTAAAAAAGCTAGTTAACATGTAAATTTTGGCGCGCTCACGCGTCGTATTTTAGCGAAAACATTTTAAACCTCAAAAACATGAAACGCCACGTGACAAATGTCAAGATATTTTTATTAATTCTTCGATATTGTCGAATTACTTTCTATAGATTTCTATTAGTGTTTGTTTTAATAAATTGGTCTTATTATTTATTTATCTCCAAGTCCATCAGTGTTTTTATTCGCAACGTGTGCTGCGTCGAACCCACGTGGCATTTTACCTACATAATATCGAGCAGCACGCGAATATAGGCAACTCATTGTTTTGGCGCCGCAGTCTCTTTAACCTGTTGTTGAGCTATGGTAGCAGTCATTATCCGCTTCAAAAACATTTAGAGTAGCATAGAAACAAACGAGATAGGCGATCAGTCTAATAAATATCTATAACCCTCGTAGCTGTAACTATTTCTCTATACGATAGAACGTAACATACTTAGAAACTTAATTTTAGTCCCTTCGTGTCTAGTCTTAACTAGGTCATATATTTTAGTAAAATAGCCATTAACACATACCTTGTACGCCGCTTTTATCTAGAAAATTGCTGAGTTGAAACGTTGAATTACTCGACGCCAGGTATTGTGTGAACCTCTGAAACACAAAGTGATATTGTTAGCGAAATCTCACGCCGTATGCAGCTTGACGGATGAATAGACGATAATCAACGTTATTTGAATTGCAATTGTTTTATTAGATATGTTTGTTGCGTTGAAACTCGGAGACATCATGGAAATGTTCCAAATATATTTTATGGAAATATTTTGGAGAAAGGTTGTATATTTGAGTCCATCGGGATTGTGTGTGTATTTATTAAATAAATAAGCGAAATCTAGAGACTGCAGTTTCCTTTTAAAGTTTTAAGGCAAGCAGTTAAAATACTAGGTAAATAAAAAAGGATTGCAAATCCATTTTTCTTGAACATTTCGTTTTTTAAATATTCAAAGTATCACAGACGTAAAAAATGTTTATATGCAATGCATGTTGTTTACATCCAATTAAATCAATAGGCTGGCGGCACTTGCATCTCAACCAGATTCAACCAGAGCACACGATGCTGGTATAACATTAAGATTTCCTGTCATTGAAATAGCCAAAAAGTGTGGGAACATTTTTATTCATAGTACTTTTATTGCTCAAGTCGGACAATTTGTTAAAAATCATTATGATCTACTCAACTCACTATGAGAACTACAGGTTCATTCCTTAAATACGAATAGACAAGGCATAGTATGTAAAGGATTACTGAGCCTTTTTAAATCTAATTTATCCCATAATATGCGATAGGACAAACTTGTTCATTCACGTCTTAAATTACACGTGTCTCAATTTTAATTTTTATAATCATCTTCAGGTACAGGAAATCCTCTGCTGAACATATGCTTGCAGGGATTATCAAATAAACCAGTTTCAAATCCTGCAAGGATTCTCTCCCACATCATGCAAAATATAAGGTCGTAGGTTAATACATTTTACATGGAGCCTGGCGGCTTTTTCCATTAAGAGTTAATAACCTATTTTAGCTATCGAATGTTTTGTACCTTTCGAACGACTTTTGAATTCATTTGGTGGGATAAAGACAAAATATTCTACATCTACAATAGGTATACTTTATATTTAAATGACTAAACTCGAGCAACGTGTGCGATATGATTTATGCTATGTGTACGATGATAATGATAAAGTTCGTTAAGCCTTTCAGTGGCTGCGCATTCCAGCCGCACATTGACAAAAAAAAAATCAATGCGTACCCACAGAAAAGAATGTAATTATTAGCAGATATTTATGATAATGTTTTGTCAGCCTACCGACTGGATATTCGTGTCTCACCGGGGCACCCCGTTGAAAATCAGCGCTGCAGATTGCTTTCCCATTCTGCAGCATAAAGCTGAATGGGAGGCCCATTGTCGGCGCAATAGTTTAGCACGTAATTTTGTTGTATAATTGTATTTATTTTTTCTTTCATGTTTTTATTTTTTGTATATTTTGTTGTTTTATTGCCTACCTATGTATGTTTGCGCCTTCAATAAATGTATTTCTTTCTTCTTTCGTATATAAACTGTCTATGAATAAGGCAGCCAGCTTAAGACTAAATATGTGTGACTTTATCCTTCCCAATAGCCGATTACCACAGCCCCGAGAGATCGCACCGATGACCTTCAATAATTTAAACATAGCACCACACAATTGTCACCAGAACAACCTGACCCGATGATACGGAGGCCGCATAACTCTCTTATAAAATCTATTGAGGCCGAGCCAATAAAACTCCATAGTTACTCTGTATACATTTCATATGAACAAGGACTAATGCATTGTTCACGCGAAGAGAGTGACCGTGAGTAGCACTTCTAGAAAAGTCTCTTCTTTTGGGGAAGTCAAAGGTTGTATTTTAAATGTTTACGCATGTGGCCTGTATTTCTAAGGGTAGGCAGAGATGTCGCTAGAGCCATCCACATTGCTCCTCTTAACTACGAATAGGACAAGCTTAATGCAATAATAATTTACTGGTGGTAGGTCTCTCATATGTGAGAGGCCATCTGGGTAGGTACCACCGCAATGTCTATTTCTCCCGTGAAACAACACTGCGTAAATGCACTGTTGTGTTTCGGATTGAAGGACATTGTAGCCAGAGTAACTACTGGACATATTGAGACTTAACATCTTATGTCTCAGGATGGCGAGCGCAGTGGAATGTTGCTACTGTTTATGAGCGGTCGTATCGCTTACCATCAGGCGAACGGCTTGCTCGTCTCGTCATTCATTGCAATAAAAAAAAAAAAAAAAATTAATTCTCGACTAATTTCAAAAGCGAAATTACGACACGATTTTTAGACCTCCGAATTGAACCCTGGTCTTTGAAGAGTCATTAATCGCTTGTACTAGACGAAAGAGGCAGCTTCACTTTTAAATTCACTTTCGAGAAAAACCGTATAACAATTTAGTAGCCTGAACAAATTGAGCAAGTCATGACAATTTAGTTGGAGAGCTTCTGTTGCGCGCGGTATTTTCTAATAAATCAAGAAATTCTTTTTGCAGTGATTCTTTATTTTTCCTGCCACTATGATGTATGCTTTGACGTAGTATTATGCATTGAATGCGTAAAGGCGTGCATTTGACGTCAAATATTATTGAATTCACGTCGATCAACAACTCTCTTTACATACGGCAGGCAAAAGGCAGGTAGTTGAAGATTACGAAGATGCTAACTCTTTGGCGTATAAAATGAACAAGTAGTACTTTGTAAAAATAACTACCGAAATTAGGCAAATGTGGTTTATAACCTAAACCATCTCAATCGAAGTATCAACTATAGAAGTGACCTATACTAAGAACAATTATGGGCCGATCCAGTAGAGAACATATAGCAGTTGTTTAGGCAAGTGGCTCGTCTGGTATGATACGCGCACAAATCGTGACGAACAATATGTTATTGATACAAGTGGTCGACGTATTCATGTGTACTGTATATCGCGGCTCGGGGGCGTTTGCTTTCCACAAATCAACTCGATAGCGCTAACCGGCAAATTAATGTACGATAAGGGCTAGCGTTGTGATTGTTTTATGTTGGTTTAGATTGACGGATAAGTTAGCCACTGTAATCCAGAAGAATATTTATATTCGGGGTTTATCACTTACAATTTATTTGAAAACAAAGTTACTTGCCTTTTAAGAATTAAATCAGACCCGAAAGAAAACAGAGGTTCAGGATTCTAGAAAAGTCTGTGAGGAAATATTATTTATCGTTGGAGCGATCAAACTTGCTACCTCACGCAGAAGAGCAACTAGTATTTTAGTTTAGCGTTTTGTTAGCTTTTATATCGAATTCATTTTTTCAATTAGATTTACTGGCACAACATACAAAAGTACCCTAGAAACTGTATAAATTACCACCAAGTACGTTTATGGTTTATTATAAAATAGGTACCCTCAAAGATCTATTAACACTACATATTAACATATCTAGTATCTTCCTTAACATTGAAAAACCGGACCTAACACCTTCAAGAATATGTCAAAGGTTCAATTGTTTATGCAAGTCTGGCTATTACATGACATCACCCACGATAGTACGCATCTTGTGTATAGCCCCACCTTCGTATCCATTAGACACTGCACAGTCCATTAGGTCAGGTCAGATATCTGATACTTGGTTTAATAGATGTGTGGAGTTTGGTCTTGAAGAACAGGTTTGGAATAATAATGTATAGGGAAAGACAATTTCTGGGGTAGGATGAGGTTAAGAAGACTTTCTATTGCCATTGTAGGCAAACTTTTGTAGTGTGTTAGGAGTGATGACATACAGCATCGAAGTGGCTAATCCTTGGGTTCATGAGATGGCTCATGTTCATTTAACGCGCTATGGAGAGGACTATGCTCTGTGTTTCCCTACCAGATCGAATCAGGAATGAGGTGATCTGTAGAAGATCAAACGTTATCGACAGAACGCTAAAGATTAGCACATTGAATTAGCAGTGGACCGGGTACATGGCACGTAGAACTAATGGCCGCTGGTGCCGAATGGTTTTGGAGTTGAAACCACGTACGCACGCAAAAATATTTTTGACATAAAATGGCTGGACACGCATATACTGTGCTGTATCAGTCCTTAGCCTCACTTCTGAGCACAGGAATCCTCTAAAATCATTAGTTCGACTTAGACCATACATAAGTAAAATATGAAGTGCTTTAAGACCCCAGTAGGCTCTCCTGACAGAATGTCTAAATCCGTCTAGATCGTAAAGAGGCATGTACGTACGAGTGAGAGGTACATGGGTTGATATTACATACAATAGGTAAATAAAATAGCTACGTCACAAACACGTCACAGGACTTCAATCACAACAATTAACGCGGTCACGTAACCTGTGTATGGCTGTCAATTTGTCGAGTATTTTATAATGTAGAGAGTATGCGATCGACCTTTGGATAATATTATGAAAGAAGCATGTCTGAAGTTCACAATGGCAAAGAGATCTATTAAAAGTATTATATTGAAGTAGCGGCTCGGTCCAGCTACGCTAGGGTGCAGATACACTGTTTTGAAAATATTCTATCCCCTATGTTCATCAGGGATGATGTAGGATTCTAGATTTGAATATTTTTTTTATAATATTAGTTTAGATATACATTGAAATGAAATAAAAATAATTTATTGAATCCATTAAAATGTCACATAGTTTAGATTCAGTCATTTTTTTTTATTCATTCATTCATTGATGCATCTCGATTCTCGAGACATATGACTAAGTTGCATAGGACTCTATGTGGTTTTACATTTTCGGAGCGAAAGCTACTAAACGATAGCATCTTGCTATATTCTCAAAACAATTTCAAAAGAAGTAATACATCACAATTCGTTTTAACTTCGATTTTCTTCCCTAAAGCTTAATCATTTGCGCCAGTAGACAGGTGCCACTTTTCCCAAGAGCTTTTTACAATGATTAAAAAATATCCTTCAAGCATTCACTGGATTCTGTACCCTTCAATCATTATTATGAGTATTAAATAACACAACTGAAAGATTGATCACTCAAACTACAAATTAAATTAATAATTCCAGATAGATAAGTCGCAGACATTAACTTAATAATTATTGTTTCAAACAAACGACTTGAGGCAAATTCTTTGTATTTTGTTTGCAGTGAGACTGCTGGAGACATCTTTACCTATCTCCTTGCTTTACAATTGTTTTGTTCTTCACTTGAACGACTAAGTGAAATTCACATGATGGTATGTAGCATGCAGCTCATGTAGCAGTGGACAGTATTGTTTGAAATCAGATATGTACAGACTTTGAAACGCGACAATCTTGTATGGCTACTACGATGGGAATGCCACCATCGTTAACCATGAATAATATTGAGGAACATAAGAAATAATCATTAAAACACGCAAGATTCTGCGACAAATTTTCTACTTTCTTTTTTTCTTCAATACCGTCAAACAAACCAATCCGACAAACCAGCAACAGGTCACCTGATGGTGAGAGATCACTGCCGCCCATGGACATCCATAACGCTAGGAGTATGGATGTGTTGCCGGCCCATCAGATCGGGAGGCGAGCGGGAAGAAAATGTTTGGGAAGCGTTCCGAAGCGGTGGTAGCAGAAATTAACGATTCAAAAGATCTTGTGAAAGACTATTTGAATAAAGAATATTTTGATTTTGAAGAGGAAAGTGGTATTGGGCAAACACTTCGGCGAAGTTGTCACTTTACGTCGAATACCTGTGAGATAGTGTGTATTGCTGGTATGAGCGCCAATGACAGTAAACCTCAAGTAAATACTTGTGTTATGACAACTAACAACCCTAAACATCTAACCTATATACGGGCCGCACAGTTAATTTTTTACTCGTTGATCTAAGATAAAAGCATTGTTACCTATAGCTCATTTATCTATTGATTAGATATTTTTTTTCAACACCCAACAGTCACATACATAATCCTGACCCCACACTAAGATCGAGTCTTGTGTCGTGAGTATCAGGAACTACGAGAGACTTCGGTCTCACAAACACCCAGACCCGAAAGAAATATTTGTGGGCCGCACAAAAATATTTCTCTCGGTGCGGGGATCGAACCCGCGGCCTCTCGTTTCACAGGCGGCGTCTAACCAACTGCGCCACGGAGGCTATCAATTTGGCTGTCACGGATTGTTCGCTCCTTTATAGTAAAAATGACACAATGTATCACGGATGGATGGGAAAGCACTTATTGGACAGCTTATGATACAGTGGAAGCCGATGTGGAACAAGAGACCGCGTATTGTAACGTTTGGATTAAGCACTAACATTTTTTTCCTCTATGGCTCATATTTTATTGAATAGTAATAGCAGAATAGTTGATCATTTGATGGTAGGAATAATCCCCGCTAATTAACGTCTACAACATTCTTAAACGCTTGGGTTAATTACTGGCTTCTTAAAATAGGAGAAAGATGAGAGGAACAGAGAGGTATTAGATTTCCAGTCTGAGAACAAATATTGAGATAGTTTTTAATCTTCACACATCAAAATTGTACCTCAATATGTATCAGAACTTTTTGATCGACCGTGGATATCGAATAGAATCATCGAACAATCCAATTTATTACAAAATTGCTCATAAAAGGCGCAATTTCCAAATCACTGATGCGTTAAAACCATGTAACCGTGGAAGTCCCAAAGTATAATATTCAATCGTTATAACCCAATGAACTTCAAAGAAATTATCGCTTTCTTGAACGCTTACACTTACACTCATTCATTTGCGAACCTAAATTCAAACATATTTTCAAAGTTAGTTTTATTTTTGAACTATTTTAAAATGGTAGTAAAGTTCTCGCCATAAATAATTTTAATTTTGTTAAATTAACACAGTTCAACACTTTAAATTTTACATCACTTTCTTTAAATACACGAACTGTAGTGCGGTATTACTTAATGTAGTAATATCTAAAAGTAAAAAGGGAAAAAACACTTGAAATCATCTGATTATGGCTAAATAGCCGATTGCAGATATAATATAGAAAAAAAAAACTTTCTTTAAATCTCTATAAAACAACATCCATTGAAAGGAACTTAATTAAATTCAGGAAGTGCTTTAATTACTCGAACAATGTAGAATTTCGTAAGCCGTGTAGGCAAATAAGTTTGTTTGTCGAGTATATTCTCATATACCATTTCCATTCGTTTATTTTATTTTTGACACATCGAGTACTGAATCAAATAGTGATGGCCTGATGCGTTATCGAATCAATTTTTTATAACAAACGATTTTATTTTTGAACAAGTTTTAATCGATTTAATACATATTTTATTTTTTGCTCCATGCATTGTTTTATAAAACTTCAGGGATATTTAAGTTACTTGATTTAATAATTATATTAAAATAAACCATTTACTCATGTTAAGTTAATATTCTTATCACTTCCGTCGGCAATAGTAATGTTGTTAAAAACAAATTGTGAAACGGCAACACTGGGCAGACAGGTGACGCGCGCCGCCATTTTGTGGTCACTCACAACGAGACGCCCGCGCCCGTGCTAGTGTTTTCCGTTCGCTGAATTTTAATTCACATTTTTCATACGTCGAGTTGAGTATTTATATTCCTCCGTATTGTTTTACCCGTGAATTCCTACATTTGGTTGAATTGAGAACATCGTACCTGCCTTCATCACTTTCAAAATGCCTAAAGGAAAGGTGCTTAAAGGACAAACAAGGGAGTTTGTGTTGCGACTTCATGAGTACTTTGAAAGGGAAAGCCGTAATGGTGGACCTCTTATACCAGTGACTCAAATCAGAGACCGTGTTTCAGCAGCATTAGGTATTACTGCTCCAACAGTTTCAAAAATAATTAAAGAAGGCTACGGCAGTAGTGGCATGGAACAAAACAAGCCATCTACACCTAAGAAAAAACGTCAGCCCTTTAAAGTGACAGCAATTGACAGTTTTGATGGTGATGCTATTCGTCGTCATATATACGATTATTACCAAAGAAAAGAGATTCCTACTTTACATAACCTAGTACAATCTCTGAAAACTAGTGGCTTGTTCCGTGGTCAAAAGTCTTCTTTGGCGAAGGTATTGAATAGGATTGGATTCCAATACAAAAAATGTGACAAAAGAAAAATATTGATGGAACGCAATGATGTTGCTTTGTATCGATGCGAATTTTTAAGACAAGCTAAAAAAATAGAAGACTGGTCGAATGTTGTTTTCACCGATGAAACTTGGCTCAATGCGAATCACACGGTATCAAAAACTTGGACTGACAACACTGCTAGCTCCTCGACCGCAGTGCCAATGGGAAAAGGTGAAAGAATTATAATTTGTCATGCAGGAACCGCAAAAGGATTTGTGCAAGATGCTATGTTAGCTTTTAAATCAAAGAAAACAGGGGATTACCACGAAGAAATGAATTCCGAAGTATATGAAAAATGGTTTCGGGAAATGTTATTGTCACTCGAACAGCCATCAACAATATTTATAGATAATGCGTCCTATCACTCTCGGCAAATTAACAAAATGCCAACGCAAGCCAGTAAAAAAAATGAAATAATAAACTGGCTCCGTAACAATGGCGAGGAGGTGGACGAGTCCCTATTAAAAGTAGAGTTACTTAAAATATTAAAAATGAGGAAGCAGCCTAAACGATACGTTATAGATGAAATGGCTGCAGAACATGGGCACACCGTCCTTAGAATTCCTCCATATCATTGCCAGTATAATGCCATAGAGCTAATATGGGCGCAAGTGAAAGGATATGCTGCGAGAATAAATACAACTCCTCCTTTCACCGCAAACAAAATGCTGGAGTTGCTTAAAAATGCGTGTGAAAATGTGACGCCTCATAACTGGGCGAGTGTCGTAGATAAGACGAAGAAAGAAATAATGTCTGATTGGGATCGCGATGTCGCATTTGACAACTTACCCATGCACTCATTAATAATTAGTGTTACTGGGGATACGAGTGACGACGACGCCGATTCCGACGAAACAGACGATTGTTTATAAATAAAAATATTAACAAATTACCTTTTAGTTGTTTTAATTATTTAATCCTTAAAGTACTATGAATTCCAACATGGTTTAACTGTTTATTACAAGTAGGTACTAAACATTTATTTTCGTTGTAATCATTGTAATTATTTTAAATTAAACTCTTATTAAAAGTCACTTCAATACGTATACCTTTATTCATATAAATTAATTTGCAGCAAATACATTCGATCCTAATATTGGGTACTATATTACGTTTAACTGTTTTCATTAGCATTTTAATGTAATTTTATTTCAAATGATTCCGATTGATTGATTCTATTCAAAATCGTTTTTGTTATCTGTGGTCATTCGTTACGAATGGCACAACTCTAAGTGGGCGTTACCCGTCAAGAAAGTATCTACTTTTATTTCAAAATATTGTTCTACTGTAATGTCGGACTTTATAGGCGTGAACTGTCAAAAATAAAATAAACGAATGGAAGACTCATAGTAAATATTATAGTGTCGTGACACGGTTTTAAGCTATTAAAATTTTAGCCTGACCTCTTTCCTCCAACTAATCCACTAAAATAGTAAATGGTTACACAAGGCCATGTGTTGTATAAAATTATAATAGAAATAAGCGACAGTAAATTATTATCTGCATGGTTTGTTCCTATATAGGGTACAGTGTTTTACTGCTCGGTTCTCATAATTTCCTTTCTGTTCTATAATTTCCGTAGAGATGTACGGCATTATCGAATGCTTTCACTTCGTCGCTCTAACTGAATTCAAAATTCGTTCGAAAGATACAAAACAGTGAAAATCTAAAATAGGTTTTAAAACTGTCTATGAATAAGGCCATAATTTTTTTTCCTAACCAAATGAACAGGTAAGGTAGCGTAGAGTAATTTTATGTTACTACACTTGAATAATATCATCCTTTTTATGATCGGAATTAAATTCAAAAGATTTATGGCTGCCAGGAACTTTTAATATTTGTTATAGATCGGATCGAAACGCATTATTAAAATTGTTATTTCATAAGGGATTCTGGGAAAGGCCTATGTCCAACAGTAGACTCAACAGTATGATGATAGAAGTTCTCCGTGATACACCATTGAAATAATTGTACTGAAGCTATCAAAACCTACAAGGCTGTATCACGTGTACATCCTCAATCATATCAACGGTACTGCTGAATATAGAAAACCCTGGTAGGATTTCCACAGCCTCATGGCCGATAAATAGAGATAGTATATTAGCTATAAGTTATGACCAACCCAAATATCCTAAATATCGAAAATGAAAAATCATTACAATGTTGACCAACAATAAAGTTCCAATTATCTAAAAACATACCCAAACCAGATATTTCCGAGGCGATATCGGAAACAAAATCTAGTTGCGATAAAACGCGTAGTAAAAGAACCATGAACTCGTGACGAGTAGGTACATGAAATTTCACCGGAAGTCAGTAAAGAGATTTTATCGGCCCCGCTCTAGCTTCCGGTGTCGTGAGAGTAATAGTGTCAGAAACACAGATCACTTCCAATAGATACCGCATTACGATAGTTTTGTTTTGAACCGAAAACGCCAACGAAGGGAACGGCGCGGGGGGTGGGCGGGTTGCAGCGCGGTCACGTGGACTTCACTGGAGAGATGAGGCATAAGTCGATAAATAAAAAATGTATCGATAGATTTGCCAGTAAGTTCATGTGTTATGATCGCTTCTATAACTTAATTACCAACTTGTTAAATGTTTGATAATATTATTTCACCGGCCTGATCTAATAAATTATACCAACCGGCAACCGCTAACTACGAATAAAATAGGATTAAGATTTATACTTTAGTATGTAACGGTTTTATTTCTATCATTCACTGTGTATTTTTGTATACCATAATGGCGAAATACCCAAATTAAGTGTTGATATAAAAGATCAGATAAAAATATGAAATAGTAAATAACTAAACCTCACGCCCTAAAGGGCTACAATAACTTATTCCGTTTCTTGAATTCTGACGGCGGCTGTAGTAAATGTAATATCGACAAGTGACGATGAAACCCACTTGACGAACTATGAATGTTTTTGAGACGATATATACATCATCATCATCATCATCATATCAGCCACAGGAAGTCCACTGCTGAACATAGGCCTCCCCCAAGGATCTCCACAATGACCTGTTGGAAGCGGCGATATATACAACGTATGTTAAAATTAGTGCAATAGCTTGTGCTACTGATTCTCAATAAACTTAGTATACTAAAACTTATGATAAATACCCTCCCATTATATTTGAAAACGTATACAACTAGAGGGAAAAAAGGAAATTTAATTACGCCAAAGATAAATAAAAAAATATTGTAAAAGTACCTTGGTAACAAATTTAACTATTTCAAATTACATAAAATAACGTAATTATGGTAATTTACAATTTTTATTTAAATCAATATATATTTTGTGACATTGTCATTTAATAAAATTAATTTACATTATTGTTATACAATATCGATATTTCTGGGAATTATAAACATGCGTCAAACACTAGAAGAACGCGTGATTTCGCCAAAAAAAGATGGCTTATTACGGTTATTGCTATGCGAAAAAGAGACGGCTGATTCTACATCCGAACTCGACTGTTTGACATTGATAGTTTAACCAGTATAAATTGAGCTCGCTCGGGACCAAATTAATTTAAAGAATATTAGTTATCGATGAAAACTTATTGCGTTTTTTTAGATACTTTGTTGTTTTGAGTTTTTTGCACACCATTTTATTGAACAAATCATTATTAACTGTAATATTATGTTCCCAAAATGTAATTTTCGCTAACGTGCGACGACATGTGCGGGTCCACTACTTGGACGACACTGATGACGCGACATTTTGCATCGGTTTATATCTATCTGATATCTTAAATGTGTTGGGCGCAACCGCTGCCTTGCATTAGGTATCTATTGGGAGTGATCTGTGGTCAGAAATAACATCACCATCTCCCCGACTTCATTACATAGCGTGTTACAGCTGGAGCAAATATTTTAAGCTTTACGAAGAATTTGATGCTTTATCGTGCATAGGGCTAAATATAGCGTGAATAGTGAATTTTGAATCTCTGAATTTGAATCTGAAGTATGGCCTAATGTAGGTTTTGATCAATTATTCAATAAACAATAATTCCATGTTGTTGTAAAACTAAGAGAAAAATTAAATCTAATATTCAGCTTCTTTCTAAGTTAGTTTTAGCAAAGATGGGCGCCGCCATATTTTAAAAATGGATGAAAAATTATTTTAAATTTTTAATATTACAAATTTTGTCGACTACAGTTTGTAGAACACTCCCAGAAATCTATGATACTATTACATTTTGTTTTATATTATTATAGCAATAAGATTTTTGGTCAACAAACATCTAAATTCTAAGCGAAAACACCATCCGTATAGTTGGGTGATAACCACAACCTAAAAGTCTCCAATTATATTGAACCTTTTTGAGCTCACATAACATCATATAATAACTAAATATTTGCGTATCCGTGAAACCTCTCATAGCGAGGGCGGAAAACTAATTTGCAACCTTCCATTTTTAAACCGGCAAACCGTTCGTGGGTTCTGGATTTTCCATTACGCAAATAAAATATGATTTGAAAACTAATTTAAGCGATAGAGCTACGACCTGCATTTAAATGCTGCGTGGAAATTACCGTGGTTTAATTGGTGGACGACAGTACATACACTCTTATAGAAAATTGATGTTTCAGAAGAGTTAGCGGCTTTGATGCTAGTTTTTTCTCGGCCAATAAGAAGACCTTCCTCCAAAAATCCCTTGCCATCTTCTCCTCAATCAGTACCTTCCCGTACAACCCTTAATGCTCAAACACAATTCACATCGACAACATAATCTTTATCTTCACTTCTCAAAATTCACCGATTGACGATATTCTATCCTATAAAGCAGCATGTTTTAACTAGCTGTGACCTTTATGAAGTTTTCTCTAGGTACAAGTCCGACCGCGGGGCTTTACGTCATTAACAAGAACTATTGAAGACAAATCAAATTTAAATCAAGTTGTTTGTTTAGTAATATTGGTAGAAACATTACATAATGTAGTAAAAATATAGACAAATATCAACGTATTCCTACGCCTTCGTACTTATGATTAATTGAAAGCAATCATGTCGCAGAATCTCCATATTGCGCCGATAGCACTGCAATATGCTCAGGAATTTAATTAAGTTGACATATACACGTAGATTAATACAAACAGATGTATTTTGTAATCGTAGAATTTCAACTGTTGAGACTTTAAAAAAAGAATGAGGGATAGATTGTTGCAAGTCTGATTTTGGACTCGAAATTAAAAGCAAATCGTAGATTTCAAATAATAATAACGAATACAAACTATATTGCGTAATCTATACCATCAAACACACCCTCGCAACTCACACGATTATATCTTAGCTCTGATTCATAGAAATAATTTAGTTAAAATTAGCTAAAAAGGGACCTTCATTCACATTCATTTTAAAGCAGTTTCTGAACTTACTGTCAGAAGTTATAATTTATGGCATGTTCAGCTACACATTATGATTTTTTTTTTTATTTACAGCAAATGAACAATCAGTTACCAATCAGTATTGGCGATCGTTACTGCATTTCATAAAATTCACATAAAATAAATAGGTACTGACATGCGAAGGTAATTCCTCGAGAGTCCAAACAAATTAGTCCGGATTCTCAATACTCTATCAGAGCTTGGTTTAGTAGAAGGAGGAAACTTATCAACTGGCAGTATTCCAAGGTATAATAATGCCATAAATACTTAAACTTAAAATGTAATAAAATAATCACCTCATTCCCATATGCTAGTAGATGATGAACGGTGATTAGGGCCTTATACACCACCACCCAGTTGGTGTTCTGCGTACGCTCAACCAGCAAGTTGGCTAGTTGCGGTATCGACACGTTGGGCTCGTTTGTGCAGTGGACTAGATCTGAAACATACACAAATTTTAATTAACATAGGTCACATCTGAAGGGTTAAAATAGTGTTTATTTTTTAATTGTGGTAGGTCTCTCATATATGAGAGGCCATCTAAGTAGCTACCACCGCAATGTCTATTTCTCAAATCAATCGGTAGTGTAAACTGCAATGCTGTGTTTCGGTTTGGAGGATATTGTAGCCAGAGTAATTACTGGATTATTATTGGCCAAGTATTGTTTTTTATTTCAATATGTTGTTTGGTTTTGCTACTTTTCATGAGCAGTCGTAACTCGTATCGTTTACTATCGACGAACGGCATGTTCTTCGTCATTCAGAAAGGTAGGAAGATGTTTGTAATCTTGATAAAGTTGATTTCAGAGAAGCAGTTGATCATGAAATCATAAATCTAATTATTCTGCCTTCAGGATTATCATCTGGTAAAGTCGGATAACGCATGTTTAGATCGACATAACTTGCTAAGGCAAATTTAGTATTAAGTATTTGTAAGATGTCGATAATTAAGAGCAACAAAATCGTTGAGAAATAACCGGGCATCATTAATAACATAAGCGCTGTTATTAAATACAGAACAAAACAATTCGGCCATGAAAAATTATAAATTAAACTAATTACTTATATCGCAACACCACAAATTAATATTCCGATTGATTTCGCATTTTATTAATGAAATTCGAGTACTGTAATACGATAACAGTCGTGTTATGTGTAAAATGTTAGTAGTAATCATTACCAGGCGATACAAATGGAAAAATACATCTGGTTTTTAACAGTACCTACATGTAATATTCTACCTATTACATTAGAATATCATGTCAAATACAATTCCTGTATCAAAAAGATCCAACACGACATTATAAAATACTTCACAGGAGCAAAAAAAATAATGTCGACAAACAATACCTGCTTTTCAGCAATTTCCATTGTTGTGAATTTCAATTACACCTTATACAATAAAGATGATTAATTAATGGTAGGTTTTGTTTACATTAATTACCTTTTCTTGAATATCTTGAAGTGATATGAAATGATCCTGCTGCATGAACATAATATATCATCTTTGCTTTCATTTAAACGCATATTAAGGAGGTCTAGCTATTGATCTTGTTTAGGACAATGAGTTTGCATGAATCTCAATCTTCTTCCTCGTTCAATTCTACTCCTCTTCTACTTACTGGCCTTAAGATCCGCGATTTACATAAGATTTGACATCAACCTAGCAAACTATATTTCAGACCACTACCTCCAAATAGTAAGCAACGTCCCATCAGTAAATTAACCTTGAACATTTACCAAGAGGCACACTCGCAATATTGGTAAGGATTTTCGACTCCGTTAAAATTAATTCCGCAAGTGGAACTGGGGTGAATGAAATTAAGCAATTTGTAATAATTTAAGTGGCGTCTGGTCCTGGGCCGTAGGTCGGGACGAGTCGAATTCATTATCAACAGTTATACAATAATCTTTGAAGGTTATCTCTGCCAATTGATTTTCGGAGATAAATGAAAACGTACTGAAATTCATGTGTGATGTGTATTCGATAAACCTTATCTATGTGTTATAATAATGGTATTATCAGTGATAATAGGTTTTTCGGCTTTCCCTGACTCATGAATTTGCTTCAGGTTATCCCTACCAGTAAATCACTAAAATTGTGTATCAGATATAATGCAAGTGTAGAGACAAATAGCGTGCAATAGTCTCCAATTGTAATCTCACTACCTCATTGGATCGATATACTTAAAAAAAGAAGCGAGTTTAGTGGTTTTTAGTTACCTAGAGAAACCATGGTAACTATTAGCAACACGGAAGGATAAAAATCCATCAAAAAACATTGGAATTCTGTAGTTCTTAGCATCAGATCTCTAATTTTGTAAAGGCGAAGAATCGTTCGCACCGTTGAAAACTACCGATACGATCACAATTATTGCACATAATGGCATTTAAATGCACAAACACAAGCTAACACTATACATTTTATTTCTATCGGTCACAAAAAGTCTAATAAAACTGGCAATAAAGTATAAATTGTTTTTCTCATTACGATTGTAAACTTGTACTGTGAGTTGTGACCTTTATCGTTGGACCTCATAGAGAATCCGTGTTTATAGCTATTACTTCTTTTTATAACCATTGGCTCGCGCATCATACCTTTTTTACTATCTAGTACTTAAAATGGCGAAACAGGAACCCTTATTGTGCAACTTCGTCCATCGTTTATCTGTCTGTCACAGCTAATTACTGTAGCAATTACTTTTGCTGTTAATTTGTAATCGAGATAAGAAATATTAGTGTCTAGTAGCTAGAAGTTTTCTTTTTTATTTACTGTAAGTCCTTCGAGCCCTTTGAGTATCTATCAAGTAGTATATATACCAAGTTTTCTTCATTTTCTTTCTACCAAGTTTTCTTTTTTATTTACTAAATAAAAAAGAAAACTTACATACACAATACATTAGACATTTATTGGCAGTGCAAATATCCTTTATTTCTGCCGGTACAGTTATTGCTTTTTTTATATTTTATTCAGTATCATAAACAGTAGTACATTTTAAAGTGTATTATAGAAACAAAAATGTAGACTTAGCATACTACCCACAACGCTATCCACAAATACGTGAATGTTCTTACAATGAGATATCGTTAAAGAACACACACGCACAAAAAGAAAATAATATTACCAATTGTTTTATTAACGTCATATTTCCACCCTGTATGCGTAGGCGTATAACCTCGTGTGGTAGTCAATAATGCAACGAGTCCACCCACATTTGTCGCTATTTCCGTCGTGATAAGATTAAACTCATCGGAATATTGAGGATAAATACTCTCCCGGATAGACCACTTTGCTTGATAGAATTTAACACAATATGGACTGTCTGATTTCAGCTATATGATTTCAAGTACCTTAATAGTTAATTTTGACACATTTTTTTTAATGTAATGAAAGTTTGGCGAAGCGATACGTGAAAAAACGATTGTATGATATATAAAAATTATTGTATGATATATAAGCTGTTGAAGTAGAATGACTAATATACAAACGATTGGTCAAGTCGGTTAGCCACTTTCAGAGGCAGACTGCGATTCCGATTCCTAGTTGCAAAATTACTTGTATGATCGTAAAATATTTGTTTTGGGCCTAGATATTTATACAATGTAGATATTGAAATAAACAAACACACGCACGATACCAGTGAAAATGTTTTCAAAGTTAATGTATTTAAAACGAATATTTTAGCCACAAATGGCATACAGTAATTATTTCATTTAACAATATAACTCATTCCGATTTCGTAATACCCTGTATTATTCCATAATACCCCATTTGTTATGAATTCAGCCGTCAGCCAGTTTTCAGAAACAAGACATGGGGTTTAAACACGTTCCCGAATGGGCTAACGTTTCGCATAAATAATGAAGATATGAAAATTTTGATCAATATTATATGAAGCTCGAAAGCTTCTGTTCAAATATTCTCTAAATTCAGGCAATTAGTGTGGATACGTTTGGGGTAGACGAGAATAAAATTAGATACATTTTATTTCTGGCATTAGGAATTATTGCCAACCGGATACACTTGCAATAACTTTCAGGATACTGACAGAGGCATAGATGAATTTAATAATTGTTATTTACCAATATCAATGATAGAATGAAAAGATACAACAAATTAAGTAATACGTCAGTTTTCTATACATTCGTATTATAGTAATTATAGCTGAGCATAGAATAGAACGCTGAAACTTTCTACGTTAACCTAAAGTAGCCATAATTACTCTCTCTCTCTCTCTCTCTTCAACCGTAGTAAGTCCTCTGAAGAACATAGGCCCAAGCATCTCAACATTGCCTGTTGGAAGCGGCCGGCATCCAGCAAATTCCTGCAACTTTAGCCAGGTCTTCCATCTTTTAACCCCACAATGACGACATCATTCTATCCCATAGGAACATCCAGCAAAATAAATAAATACAAACAAAATTATTGTGAACAAGACAAAGCCGCGGCACTCAAACATATACATATTGTTCTTTTATCTACGAATTTTATCAGGCTCACAACCATTGAGGTATTATACTAGAGCGGACATCGGGAACAAAATCTGTGCGTATGGTGCGTGCACAAGGGTACACAGTGAAGCGAGAAGGAAGATAATGTTACTTCGTAGGCGTGACAGAGACAGAAATAGAATGTACCCTTCATTTTGTTACAAACATTTTGTTTGCAGTGTCCCCTTTAGTATATTATCTCAATGCTCACAACTGACAATGTCGTTATTACGTGTGCAATTTTATCTACAACAATGATTGTGTTATTCAATTACTGGCCTTTTGAGGTCAAGCAACCAAAACATTGTAACAAATACGCTTTGAAGATGAAAGCGCTGTTTTTATTTATACATGTATTACAATGCCTTGTATTATCTTGTTTATTTTTCGTACTTACTATGTCGGTATGCTGGATACATAGTATGATTGGATGGATACATAGATGACTGGATACATAGAATAATTATATTAATAATTTGTGTTTTTATATTTATAGTTTGGGCAGTTACCTTAATATTAATTTTCCAGCTGTAAGTTGGACTTACAATTAAAAATAGATACGTCTACAAATTACTTACGAGATATCTAGACTTTGAATTCCTTTAATTACACATAGTATGCAAATTGATTGAATAGCATCTAATAAGCACTTTATCGAGTGGTTCATTGTCTCAAGCGACGCTGAATCACCTTTTTGAAATTATCGTATAAATCAATATCCAAGCACATTCTGAAGATGATTTTATGATGTACGATAACGTTTGCCGGGCATTAGGGACGCACGTAAATTAAATAAAAAAAAATCCATGTGGTACAAGATTTCTGTTGCTGAACATTGGCTTGTCCAAATTTTTAGACTGGTTTTTGGAAGCGAATAGTTTTTGTTCAGTTATCTGCCCACTTTTTGATCAACAAAATAAAATTTCAGTGTGTTTATTACTTATGAAATATCATAGTCCATGACCTAGTAGATTGATACACCAGTACTATCAGAAACGATGGACAAATTCTGGAGTGATTCTATCCATTCTTTCTTCAAAATTTCATTGTTCTAAGACCAAAAAAGTCCCTCGTAGTTCATAATTCCCACGACACAGGTCTGATACATGCCTCGTGGAGTCAGAACTACGCATGTAACTATTAAGTATACATACAATTTTGTTTTATTAAAATCGATGCAATTCCATTACAATAGATCATCTGTGGCATTGTGGGTAGTTGTTTAATTACACACAAATATCTACCAAAACTAAATATTAAAATTTAACGCAAAAGTTAATTATAATATTGCGTGTATTTATACTTACAAATTTATTTACATGTTTAGTTCAATGTAAACGTGTTACATAATATTTCTAACATGCGAATCATTAGCCGTTCGGTTAGAATTATTACCACTATAGTACGGTTTAGAATTAAAATAAACGTGGATCGAATAGCAGCACTTAATTAAAGCCTTATCACTAGTTTTAAAAACAAACCATATATTTAGAAGAACTAATTTGACACCTCAAATATTCTAGATAACCTAGAGACCCCATAAATCACATTACAAAATAAATTTCACTAATTTTATGCGCGATTTGTAGGTTATTCAATCTGTCAGTTGGTACATAATTAAATGGCCGGCAGAAACTAGTTTACCATATAATGAAGTTTCGTAACACCACTGTTATTTAAAAACCTGTTTTGAAGTCTTAAAAACGGCGTGTTTTCTTTTAAACATAATATGAAGACTGGCTTTGACTGCAATGAACTTTAGGATTTAAAAACATGTTCAACATTTTACTATAACTACTCCTATTCTTTAGGATGAATAGCTTTTGTGTAGATCATAATTTTAATTAGATAATAATGATTAGTCAATTGAAATATTTTCATGGTAAAATAATGATTAAAATTCTAATGATTTATTAAGTAAAGCCATTGAAATTTGTGAAAAAAAAAATGGTGATAGAAGAACCTGAAAACGATATTGATAATTTAACTGTTTAGAGATAAGGCACACAAAATCATAAAAGAACATCATCAGCCGTTGGCCCTAAAAGAAAATTTAATAAAGGCGCCATTACAAGAGCAATAAAAACAACAAAACCCGACAACAATAAGACACAGCCGTTTCAGCGACGCCGTTATACAAGTTACGACAGAGGTCACTGCTGATAGCGTAACAAAACTCATTTATATCGCGAACTTGACCCTATAAGACCATTGTAATTTTGATGGTAGATAATTGAAAAATTATGTTATTGACACTTGGTTTTTTATGCTTTCTCGACGTATTAGCTGTATTCAAACTTAGCAGGGACTGCATTGCTTCTGTTGATACGACAAGAGGTAGCGAATCGACTACTGAAAAACGACCACTACTTTTTTATTTGTATCAGCCCATATATGTCCCAGTGCAGGGTACGAGCTGCCTCTAAAATCGACAACACGATTAGGGTTAGGCCGAATAGTCCAATAAACCAGTAATAGCCATGTGATAATTAATCCAACCTTTGTATGACATAGATCAAAGATTTCGTGGATCACCAGATCATCAGTGCCGCGCACATGCCATAATAATACTTAAGGATCGGTCTTGGAAGCCCTTGAGCATAGAAAGGCGCAAAAAAGGGATATTGGAAGTATCACTTAGAAACGCTGAGTCTTTATAATGAGCAAAAATCGAATACAGCAGAATTATCACTTTGCTTAAATACCATTTTATATCGTAAGGTAGTGAAGTGTCGAGCAGAAAGCGCTAAGCAGTTTGAAAACTTAGTAAATGCAATTAAGTATTCAGTTGGCAACAGTTTAAAACTTTGCTAAAAATCTTTTTTTCAATAAAGAACTGAATGCATAATATTCTACAAATATGTTAGTGTAAATTTATTTCTGCCACAATGTGACCTAAAAAGCCTGGAGTCAGTCCAGCCTCAGCCAACTAGAACAAACATTTAAGTTTTAGATCAATACAGAGATAATTATGTTCATTTTTTGTTTGGTACAGGAAACTGGATAGAATATTGTTGTACTGGTGGTAGGTCTCCCATATGTGAGAGGCCGCCTGGGTAGCTACCACCGTATTTCGCATGAAAATAATCACAAAACCTTCATAGTGGCTATCGAAAATATGTGTTTCGAACAGTGCGCTGAATGTCTACTGAAGAACGAGAGAAGAGTAAGGGCGAATAGTTTTACTCTAATAGCTACTCCAACTGATCAGGCTTGTACTAAAACAACCGCAGTGTATTAAATCAGCAAAAAATAGAAACAAAATACTTGTGCAAATGTTCAAACTCCAGATCAATACGGAGCGAGGCCACGGACACCACAGTAATGCGATAGCTTTATTTGTCAAATGCTTCGGGTGTCGACGGTTTTCAGTACTGTAGTTTTTGTAATACGAAATGTGTGACGTAACCACTGATTTGTATGATATGGGGAAGATATACTTGCGGTCTCTTGAGTCAGTTCATCAAAATTGTTGAAATATAAATTATACAGAGCAATACGAGTCGAAGAACAGACAATATCTAATACATTATTTTCTGGAGTAAAGACACTTTATGACGTTTAGGTCAAGTGGAACTGGTGAACATAAAGAGGTTTTCGTGATCGTGCCTAGCGTTTTATTCCAGTAGAAACCTACAAAAGCTGGATGGTCATGGTGAATTATATTGTTCCTTTTTTGTGTTAGAGGTTTTGAGGCTTTTAGCAAGTAATTTAGCAAGTAAATGTTATGTGTTATAGTGATCCAGTTTGAATTGATGCCCGATGAATTACATCTACCTCCAATAAAGCTTAAGGATTAAAATGCTAGATTTTAATCCTTAAGCACCAAGGCGACTACAACCAGTATAATCTGGGATTAGAATATAAAGCATTGTTTACGACTGAAAATTTAATAATCGTCTTAAAGCCGGCCAGATTCTTCGTATTATTGAGGAATGTAATAATTCCTTTTAATCTTTTTCGATCGTTAAAATTTAGCAAATTCTTAACAACGATTTTTACAGCTCGAACACATTCGTCATCAATGCTAACATTAATATGTACTAAACGATCCATAAGAGATTGTCAAAGTACATACAACAAAAAGTATTTGATCTGGTTATAAGTAATTTGTTAGCTTGCCTTTAAGACTAAAAATTAAGACCAATAAGTCAACCTCCTAACACTAAGCTAACTTTGTTTGAAATATCGAAGTATATTGAAGACATGACATCATGTGACATACACCCCAGCTCGCGCCAGCCGGTCGCGCATCACGACAAACAAGATAACACAGGAAATAGCCCCCCTTTTTATCTCGCACCACACCAACAATTAACAGAAACACATGTCTCCAAGCGGGGCAGATAGTGACAATGTTGTGCGACATCTAATACTAAACAATGCGCCCGAAATATTATCATATAAATTACAGGGGAATTGCGGTGACCTTAATTGTGTCGTCGGGGCATCTGCACTCGGGTCACGGGCGTTGCTGGGGCATTTGGCTAATGATAATTTAAATTAAGAGATTTCAGATGATAGATAATACACAAATGTAGCCGTATTTTCCTGATTATGAAAAATGAGTTTTCTTTAAGGAAATTGAAAATTAACTCCAACTTTTATGGATCTATCAACTATCTCAGTTATTAACTCAAGTTAGTAACTGAGATAGATGACTATTATTTTCAGGAAGGTCGAATAAGACAGATATGTCTGAAGTCACAGTCACTGCTAATAGACATCCAATCTCTAAGCTCTTCAAGTAATGACCGGCTGTTTTCACATTGATATCACGTCGCCATCTATTCCCGCAGAAAAAATCCTAAGCATAAGGTTAAATTTCAAATATTTAAATATATAAGTCTTTAGGTCCAATCGTGTCCAAAATATGTTGGCAATTCTTCCCCCAAATGGTTATACAACACATCAATTTAACTCACAATTTACTTGGAACCATTTTAAATGGAACAGGCAACTATGAACACGCAGAAAACCAAATTACTGTACGGGATGGGGTCGTAAGCTAAAATGAATAGCAGGCTTGTTTGGGCGTTATCCAACAATACACGCTAGTCAATAAATGACCCGGATAAGGCGGATGGGAGGAAACTCCTTTCATAGAAAATTTCAGGAGGACAATGAACCTAGGATAATCCGATAGTTTGTATTCTAGGAAGGATTACATATCTGTGTGTGTGAGTGACGTCAGTTTCATACACTTGATGGTTGAAGAATTGATTAAACTGGGTTATTTGCTTTGCTCGAGTGCTTTTGAAGTCATTGATAAGCAAAATAAAAAGTTTAATTTAGTTGAATGAAATCTTTGAAAATTAAGATTTAAAAAGAAAACTGCACATTTCAAAAGGCGTCAGTTCTCATAAACATGATTTTTGCTGTGGTAATAACTTCGAGATCGATTTATTACTTAGTATTATCTAATAAAAAGTATGTATAAATATCTTCACTGAAATGAAATCCACCGCAGAATTTAAGGATGTGCATGGCGCCCTACTGGAAGTAGCTTGCATTTTGTTTCCTGCAATTTTTATTATCCATGACTTCAAGCTCAGTTGTGAGGAAGAATACAAAATTGTTAAAAATGATAGCGGGTAGCAGTGGATCGCGGGGAAAAAAGGGATTATAGAAGTGAATTAAAACCCAGTCGGGAGAACCTGGGTCGCTAGTTTGTATTTGTGATAACTGATAGCAAATGCCAATGAAAAAACATCTGATATGATTATTATTGAATTACATCGAAACATGACTCATATTGCACACAACTAGACGAAATAGTATTTCCCTCATTGTCATTAGCTGATTGTTACCAATCATTATTGGTAACGCGAAATATATTTCTTAAAATTATACAAGCTATATTTACAACTAATTCTTAAACAACCGTATTACTCTATAAGTAAATTGCTCATATAAACTCACTTTAAACTTCCTAAATGGTCACGGGAAGGCGTTGCAGAAAAAGATTTCGTCAATAAGGCAGAGTATCGCTTGACGGATCAAATAAATCATGAAGGCGATCCCTTTACTAAAACCTAGAGCCTAAATAAAAACATGTTAGTTAATACCTATTAAAGTGAAGAAGACTGAAGAATATCATTAGTATCTTCAGCCATAGGACGACCACTTCCGAACATAGGCCTCTCCCGAATCTACTCTTCAAATTTTTGGAAGCGGTCCGCATCCAGCGACTTCCTGCAACCCTATAACATCGTCTGTTCTTCAAATGAACTATACTTCATCATGTATTGATGAGTATTTGAAGTATTAAGTTTGACGTGGTGACTACATAACGTATTTCTATATGCACATGGTATATTCAAAAACCAGCAATCATATTTCCATATTAAACACCCACTTGATAATTGTTCCTGGATTAAGATAATGAAATCATACCATTTATACAGTCGATAAAGTTACATACAATATTTTGCAGACATGACAATTGGAGAATTTTACTGGCGTTGCATAAATTTCGCAAGGATAGCCATCATTGTGGATGTAGGCACAATGTAGGTGTAAAATCCATCATAATGATCCACGCAAGTATTTAATAATAAACAAATAGATATTTATTTGCACGAATTAATTGGATACAGATGCAAAGTATAACATTTGACATTTAAATATTGCTTGATAGTTGAATGATTAAACATCGATATCCAAATTAAGAGTTAACTTGCGTTATGGACACCGTTGCTCATATCGAGCGAATTGTTGAAATCAATGGTTTTATTTATTTATATCTATACTATTTCTGGTTCCGTCTAATCATATCGTATCGAACAGGCCAACATCGTTGGGTCGATTGTAAATTAATGTGATGATAATCTATCTGATGTGCATTTTAATTTCAATTGATGTTGCTCTTATTAAAATATATTCATGTTCGCCTTTTAAGATCAATATTATATCATAACTGTATTTATGTTTATTGAATATCATTTCAAAATATTCTAAGTAACCCTAAATTCTGCATTACACGATGCATATCTTATTGTGTAAGTTAATGTTTCCTAGGCAACCTGCAATATCGACGAATAATTAACATATAATAAAGGGCGATTTCTAAGAGTTGCAACCCTCGCCCTTTTAAAACCACCCCTATATAGCCTCTAAAATGGAGTTTCCATGTTTATGCCTAACACAAGATAGCAAGTCATTTGATAACTTGGTAAAAAACTTATTCAAGTTGAATTACAAACGAAATCAATAAGGACGAGACCGATATAGTTATTAATTTTTGTGTTTCAGTTTTAGTTTCATTTTCCTTTAGTAACTGATAATATAATGATTCTTTACACTGTTTATCTCTTTTCAACTTTATTTTGGAGATATATAAAGATTTGCTGACTCAGTTGTGAATATGATAAAAATATCTCTATAAAATATAATAGTTAAAAAAAACTAAAATACACGCTTTAATAAGATATACAACTAAAAAAGTAAAAATAATTGATACTGAATTTAAGATAAGAAAATGGAGTAAAATACATATATTTTATTGTTACAAAGCGTGGGGTGTTTACAACAATTACTTATCCTCCTGCACCCCACGCTTTGTAACAATAAAATATATGTATTTTACTCCATTTTCTTATCTTAAATTCAGTATCAATTATTTTTACTTTTTTAGTTGTATATCTTATTAAAGCGTGTATTTTAGTTTTTTTTAACTATTATATAATTGTTTTGACTAAAAAACATCCATCTACGGCTGTATTTCCAATCAATAACGCCATCTGTTGGTCAGTAGTAACATTTGACACTTGAAGAATACAAGAAGCTTATACCCAAATGGAGATTGCATTCCGTATATAAAAGTGAAGCACAAAAATTTTACCTTGAATGACGTCGCTGATGCCTGCTATCCTTTTCTTTAGCGTAACAATGAATGAACTTCACGTGAACTTCATTCATTGTCACTCTAAAGAAAAGGATAGCAGGCAACAGCGATTGCATTCAAGGTCAAATTTTTGTGCTTCAGTGTTTTATACGGAATGCAATCTCCATTTGGGTATAAGCTTCTTGGAAGAATACAATGTTAACGCCATCTAGCGATGAATGTAGCAATGGTCATCAATTATAAGAATAATTAATCCTGGCGAATCTAATCAGGATAATTATATATTTTAATCGAATTATTGTATTGTCATCGGTCTTTGACAGGTGTGCAAAATTTGAACGAAATCTGGCCGTTTAAAGTGGGTCAAAATCGCGCCCAAAGAAGTCGGTTACAAACAAACATACAAACATACAAACATACAAACATACAAATATACAAACATACAAACATACAAGTGAAGCTAATATAAAGCGTGTAATGACAATGATATAAAATTACAAATGTTGACAATTAAAAACATATTAAAAAAACTTAAAAAGTAGAACTGTTGCTGTAACGATTGATTTATTTAGAACCAAGAAAATTTTACAAAAGCCCAAAAGCAAGTCCATTTAGAGAATAATAGGCTATTTGACTGTATAAAAAATATTGACTTATTTGTTTCCATCCGTGTACATAATTTAATTTTAAAACATATTTCATTATCATACATTAAAAATATTGTATATTTTGGCTAAAAAACACAATTATAATTTAATTTATTTTGAGTTCGCGCCCACGTGATCGTAAACGATTTTGATTGGCTATGACGTCATGCGTTTGTATGAACTACTCACATACAGGAAATGAATGGGATTGATAACGGCATAGATGTAAATTAAATATTAAAAATACCTTTAAAACGAGTTATTTGACATAAATACCCGTGAATTAATAATATTATCATGTCCAATGTAATAAAATGTGAAGAAACAAATATAATTCTATTTTTTGATGACAAAAACTCATTGAGGTATACAACTGGAGGGGATCTAGACCAAATAATTTGGAACATTTGCAAGGGTACATGTACCCTTATGCTGACAGTCGGCTATGACAGTTGTCATTTATGCTATTTATTCTAATTGCTTTAAAAATACCGTACTCCCAACTGAAGACATGTAAAAACCATTCCAGTTCACTTGAAAAAAATATAGAATTTAATTCCATACGTAAATGAACGATAATTTGAATAAAGTAGCAAAAATATTAATAAATTAGATTATGTACCAAAGCCGTTTTGACAAATGTCATATTTTAACAAAATAATATAATAAGATTAATGTTACGGACAAATAGGTAAATATTGAAAATTTCGTTTATTTATTTTATTTAATATATTTATTATCAGATACATTGGATATTGTAAATATATTTTTTCACTATCCATATTTTTGACACAAAAGTATTTTTTAGTAGGATAACTCAATACGCTATTTGACTATTTTCTGAAAACCATACCATATTATGAAGTGGAGTCTATAGACCTTACAAATAAAGGTTATTTTTAATTACTATATCTATATCATTTAAAAATAAATTTACAAAATACACTGAATAATTACATTGTCAAAACGCTCTGTCTGGCAATGTGGCGTTCAGTTCGTAAACATCCATTCCAGAGATTCGTTCGCATGTCACCCATTCTCTAATCAACCATAGATCAATCAATCAATCAATAGTCCGAATGAGGTTTGTCAAAAAAATTAGATTTTTTTTTCTTTCTTCACATTTTATTACATTGGACATGATAATATTATTTATTCACGGGTACAAATGACAAATAACGCGTTTTAAAGGTATTTAAATATTTAATTTGCATCTATGCCGTTATCAATCCCATTCATTTCCTGTACGTGAGTAGTTCATACTAATGCATGACGTCATAGCCAATCAAAATCGTTTACGATCACGTGGCGCGAACTCAAAATAAATTAAATTATTATTGTGGTTTTTAAACAAAATATACAATATTTTTAATGTATGATAATGAAATATGTTTAAAATTAAATTATTTACACGGATGGAATCAAATAAGTCAATATTTTTATACAGTCAAATAGCCTATTATAGGTTTTGTTGTTTTTAAAATCTATATAATAATATAGCTTTATAAGTTATTAAAAATGTATGATTATATTGGGCTTTTATATTTCGTTTTACTTTATTCTGAAACATTAGGTAACAAATGTAACAAATATATGAAGTGTCGTATCTGCAGCAATGCCGACTTGATCTATAATATAATCCGCTTTAGTTGTAATACCTCAATGCAAAAACTCATTCGGACGATTGACTGATTGATTGATCTATGGATGATTTAAGAATGAGTGATATATGCGAACGAATCTGTGGAACGGATGTTTACGAACTAAACGCCACATTGTCAGACAGAGCGTTTTGACAGTGTAATTTTTCAGTGTATTTTGTAAATTAATTTTCAAATGATATAGATATAGTAATTAAAAATAACCTTCATTTGTAAGGTCTATAGACCCCGCTTCATAATGTGGTATGGTTTTCAGAAATTAGTCAAATAGCCTATTCACTTAATGGCATCTCCGTTCCGGATGCCGAAAGATTCAAAGGGTAAACTCTAGCTTTGATACAGTCTACTGTAAGGTACCAATTTTCACTACGTATTTCAGAAAATAGCATTTTAATAGTGTCCAGAAATAATTATTATCAAAACAACTAGAAGTATTTCAATGAATAACTCACAGATTTACAGGTTTCCTTATTATGTTTTGCTTTACAGTTAAGTCATGCGACAGTTAAGTCATACAAACGTAGCCTCGAACATTCAAAGACCCAACCATCCTAAAAAATCTCCATTGCTTTTTCCTATTCATCACTCCTGTATCAGTGTCAGCCCATCTACGTCCCACTGCAGGACACGGGCCTCCTCTACAGTCGAGAGTACGTCTGAGAGTGTAATATAATTAATAATAATAATAATTTTATTTTTACAATAGATAAACGAACAAGCTATTCATAACTAATAAATAGTTGCCGTGTAAAACTTTATAAATAGCTCTTAATTTATTTGTAATTACAAAATCAAATAGGAAACTCCCTTATTCCAGTAGAACGTAAGGTAAATTATTCAATAAATTTTAATTATCAAATGTATTTTGCAGTGTAACGTTAACCGTACGCAGAAATAGTTTCGTCAACTCGACCGTGACCTATCGTACGAACGAGAGGCGTTTTAAAACTTCTGTATAATTTTGTAATTGTGAATATTGCAATTTTATGTGATGTAACACAATTTGCAATAGGCCCACATGGTCGACTATGGCCTAAACACTATCGATCGGACTCTCGATTGTGTCGTGCTCAGGAATGAGTGACTGGGCAGATACAAATAAGTATTAGTTTTACCATCATGGGCTACAATGATGGACTTGTTGAATATGATATTAAAGACAGGAATAAGCTAGAAACACTGTGCTTAGCAACTAACACTACTATCGTGCCTGCCTACCCTTTTAGAATACAAGTATGAGCGTAAGGAATGGATAGGTGTAAAGGGATAAATATAGTGCCAAATGATATCTTGGGAACTGACTTTCTTCTCACATGTCGAAATAGAAAGTACTAAAATATTTATGACTAAATATACTTTAGAATTCCAGCGACCCCTTTAGGATATGAGACAAATATTTATTGCTTACAATTTTGCTTCAATGTGTATTTTATTTCTAAGCAGCAATACAGTACAAAACAATGAAAAGCCAATCGAAAGAAACACTCACAAGAGCATCAGTACGACTTACAGGGCAAAATGTAATAGTCTAAGATCCCGCCATACATCGACCTTCACCGAGATGTTTATTTGATGAAACCTATTTTATATGCAATTTAATATGTCAATAAATATATTGTATATGGGTTGCCTTGCAAATTTCAGTCCAGTATACGATTAATTAATTATTAAAATAAAAAAAATTTTTTTACACATTTCACCTGTTTGATTATTAAACAAATTCTATACCAATCGAAAGTATGAAACCCATAGAATATGTAAACGTTAGGTTGCCTATTTTTTTCCGGTCACAACCCTCAGGTTGCCAGGTATAAACAGGTAAATCGCTACTAGCATTTTGCGCCGGTCTGATTATTGAATGGAAATTAAATGAAAATAAAGATCATTTTATTATGAACACGGTGGTATAGGGTTGCCTGCGAAAAATCAGTCCCGAATTGCGGTTGTCGAATTTAGAAAAGTGAAATATTGCTCCGAGTGACACAGCATAGCAGCTGTTCGAAGTCCGCTCATAAAGAAAGAGGGTGCGCATGCTATTTATTCTTGAGAATGAAAAGGACAGCGATAGACTCGTATATGCTGTGTTCTGTGTTACCTGGCAACCTGAGGGTTGTGACCGGAAAAAAATAGGCAACCTAACGTTTACATATTCTATGGGTTTCATACTTTCGATTGGTATAGAATTTGTTTAATAATCAAACAGGTGAAATGTGTAAAAAATATTTTTTTTTTAATAATTAATTAATCGTATTCTGGACTGAAATTTGCAAGGCAACCCATATACAATATATTTATTGACATATTAAATTGCATATAAAATAGGTTTCATCAAATAAACATCTCGGTGAAGGTCGATGTATGGCGGGATCCTATACTATAACGCAAAATAATCAAATTAAAAAATCGAGTTCCAATTTAAATCATTTTAATCATCCGCGTCACTGTTCCACTGAAGCTATTAACGAAATTAATCAACTTAAAAAAAACATCAAAGTAAACCGAGTTCCCTGCAATCAGCTTAATAACAGGTCTATTTTTAGCCTCAACAATGTCGATCTATAAAACACTCATCTAAATGTAACAATGGTCTGAAAGTTGCAGGTGTTCACGAGCCATGGCTGTCGCTTTATGTTTTAAAGTAGGCCGATCGCGTAGTCGCCTTTGCCTTCAATTAAAAAATAAACAACCTCTCTGGTGGTTGTGAACTTGTCAACTTATACCTGAATAAATTGCCAGGTCATTATTAAAAGGATACTCTGCTAAGGTCATATTTTGTATGAGGGTTAGCAAAGGCTTTTAGAGCAACAAATGCTTTTGAGCTAACCTGTTAGGAAGGTAGATAGTATCAAAAAGACAGCGGACCTGTTTCTTGCGAAGAATATTTTAATTATTCGGTTGAATGTCCACGGGAACAGTATGGATCAAAATTTATTCCGAAGTCTATATGACGCGGAATGACCTTTGGAGACACAGCGCATTCTACTTCATGGACGGGAAGTATCAATGCTAATAATGTCTAAAAAATATCTATAAAACCAGGATGGATCGCTTAGGTCTTAGAGTAATACAATATTTCTACAGATTTCGGAGCACCTATATATCGTGCCTTCGTACACATTCAATAACAAACATTTTTTTGCAAGTTACGTATGTTAGCAATGATAAATTACTTTCATTTAACACCTGCTTTATAACTGCGAATCTCTGTAACACCATCTTCAAACCATTTAAAAAACACTTACGCGGCGTAGCAACTTGACCGACATTACATAATTGCGGCAATAAAGAGACGCGGTGAGCCGAAGATTAACGTTTTTAATTCACTTGAGTTTATTCGTATGGAAATCATAATTTTGTTAGAAATCGAGAGGATAAGATTTCATGATGTATGTGACATTGATGAAATCCTATTGGAGATCAATAAGGTCACATAGTCTTAATCTGTGACAGCAGAGAAAGGACCTCGGTGTCAAACGCATAGAACCTCATCTGGGTATAAGGGAACACTACAAGTGATTTTATTTTAAATCACAACTAAAAATGCAATGGAATTGATTAAGAAATGGACTGTAAAACTTGGCTTTAAATTACACCGTAAAATCTTGAACCACAGTCCTGCAAAAATTATAACTCTGATATACGTCATGCTATGTTAGAACGAAGTAATTAAGATAATAATATATCAAACGAACGTGATTGCAAAAGTTACAAAGCTGTAAAGTTATTATTATCACCTAGATAATAATCACTGTCAATCAGTCTAGAAAACCGAAAAGTAATTAGTGAATTTTCCACAGCCTTCCACTTTCCTTTGAAGCTTTATTTTCCAAATTGAAATTCTACAAACGTTCAGTCACAACCTGTACCACCGATCCATCGTTTTTATAAACATAAAAAAGAAAGAAAAAAATAGACATTTACTGACCAAAAAGAAAATACATTATTTAACAGAGAAATGACAAAGGTTTCAAGTTCTATAACAACGTAGAGAAATATGATAATGTTTTATCCCTCTCTCTCTCTCCTCACTCTCAAACTAGGAAGAACCTGTATCTCGAGAGTCAGCGATTCAGCTTTGGAATTTATGATTTATACAGACAGATATGGAGTCAATCATAATTATTAATAACACGCAAATAATCCGTCCTTGGACGCAAAAACTATCGAGTTTAAGGTCATCAAAAAGTTTCCCTGTATGGCAATTAAAATGCAACATTCCGACCCAACAATTTAGTCATGCGCGTTCCAGGAACAAACGCTATTCCGTGCGCCCTGACTCATCGCCGACCGAAACACTTGGAGAAATAAACTACATGTGTTCAAACAGCGCTAAAGTATTTATTATCAACTTATCAGCATTACAATTAATTTCAAATATCTCAAGGGCGAAATAATTGGATGAATACGATTTCTTTTAACCTTTTTTAAACTACATAAAGTGGCATAATGTAGTCGTACCCTTCAATAAAAGTCTCTATTGATGTCGAGGGTTTAAGCCTTTATACCTATCGGTGACTTACTCCCCTCTTACAAGTTAGTATAGTAAGAGTACGCAACCATCCATATGATGTATCTTTAATCTTCTTTCACTATAACGGTGAAAGAAAACATCGTGAGGAAACCTGCATAGCATATCAATTTGTAAAAGTTGTAAATAAAGTCCACCAACCCTGACTATGTCAGCGTGGTGGAATGTATTGTCTAACCTTTCTCAATGGTACTTTCGATTGTGGAGGAGGCCCGGGCCCTGCAGTAGGACACATATGGACTGATAAAGTAAGCGATAATTCAGGAATAATCTGATTTTCGAGGAGTTGTATGAAGATATTGAGGGTAGATCTAAACGTTCCCGCGCACTGAGTTGGAAGGTCAATGACACTGATACAGCCCTTCCGCCAACCCTCGCGGTATCGGAAGGGGAACTTAATAGCTTTCCTTTCCTTAAGAAAAACGACAGATCCGGGTTACGTAGTTTGCTCTCGAATCTTCAAAGAATGGCAGTGTGTTTTCAGTTCCTATAGAGTTTTACATGTAACGTCATGACGTAGTTGACCCATTTTCTAATATTCTACAAAAATAATGATCTCTTTCCAAGTCTTTCTATCCTTTCATTATGTCTTTTAACTATACCAAAGTAATGAGGTCCCAAATATCTCTCTTTCATCAGATAATCTTTCTGAACTTATATGGACATTCTTTTGTATCTCTACTTCACCTATCATAATTTGAAAGCAAAGATGTGAGTGCTTATGCTATTATATCATGACGTGTAAGATAGTGAAAGCTTTTACTTAATTGTAAAGTTACTTATCACTGCAAGGCTATCTGCTAGGTCAACGATAACCGGTTCGAGTCATATATCTAATCAGTCATGTCTGGGTTAGGTTCTTCCCCCAATACCAAGATCGCAGAGAATCAACTATACACCGGTAAAATTTAGAGAGAAAAACTTAGAAACCTATGATTGTTATCGATTTTTTTGTCTTCTTCGCTCAAACTGAATTCAATATTAGTTCGAAATTCAAAAACAATCGATAGCTAAAATAAGTTTTACAGCCGTCTATGAATAAGGACGTTAAGTTAGGTGAATATTAAATAGCTTCCGTGGTGCAGTTAATTAGAAGCATGGTATGAAACAAGACGCATTGAGCTCTAAACCCGCACGGATACAAATTCTTGTGAGAGTTAACATTTGAGATCCACAAGTATTTGTTTTGGGGTTTTAGTTTGAGAGACCGAAAAGCCTGTACAGTTCCTGATGTCTATGAGCCAACTTTTGATTGGTTTTAATGTAGGGTCGCTACCTAGGTTAAATGATTTTGAAATACTTATAATTGACACGGAGTAAATGGTAGGAATTATCGGATGATTTTTATGCCTTTATACACTATGCCAATAATTTAACTAAACACTCTGACAAAACTGACTATTTTTGAAAAAGACTGTCTAGCTGACCTGTGTACCAAAATCTGACTTAGTCTGATTATCTTGCCAGTTTCGACCCCTGTAATTAACTTGGGTTGTGATGAAATGAAATAAAAAAGCAACATTACTACATGTGTGTGTATGTGACGCACCAGACTTACTACACGAGTTATTTATGGATATTTGTTTAACTTCCATTATAGGTATAGGTCTAATTCTGTTTCATATACATAAATGACGTTTACCTTATTGGTAAGTAACAAGAATGGCTGTGTACTGTAATTTCCCTACTCCGTCCCTTCCGTTCCGATCCGTTTTCTTAGTCGCTCAACCAAGTTTTTGTCAGTTTTGTTAATAGGAAAAAATCAGTCAACATATTCGAGTAGACACTGATGCAAATGGGAGATGAGAGGAGGTAGAAGGACCTGATATGTTTGTCGTGATAGTAACAAACTGTAAGTAATTGTATCTATAACCCTTCAGCGACTTCAATACATTGAATATCGTAAGAATTTCTTAATATCAAGTGACATACAAGTAACATACATAAACTGGCGCCATTTTCCCAGAGGTAGGCAGAGGTGCCAGGACACCCACATTTCGCCTTGTATGTTTCGTCCCACGATGTGATAGGTGGCGAGCCTATTGCCACATCGAGCACAAATTCCTAACTCTGGGCTGATAATAGAAAATCCAATATCACTTTTCCCAACCCGGGATTCGAACCCGAGACCGCAGCTTTGCAACCGCACCCTAGCACAACTACGCCACCGAGGCAGTCGTGACAGTTTTATTAATTATGTATACGCTAAAACACTGGGCGGTGGTACCGGCCACAGATGTAGGTTAAGATGTGTATCGATTATGTCTGGAGCCGCGTAGTTCATTCGACATTTCAGATGTCAGTTTTTATTACTTTTAATAAATTACTCTATTAATTGACTGTCTAGGAATGACGGGTTAACATTGTCGCTTATAAAAATTGTATTTGAAGATTTTATTTTTATTACATTAAATTTTCATATTATTGTACTTAATGGTTTCTTAAATAACACTTTAAAATTTTTAATCGGAAAGACGGAAATTAAAAAAAGGGATAGCTTAAACCAAATTCGCCATAAAATCCGTAAAAATCTTTTTACTTCAATTATTGTACCTATTTGTTATTTTTCATTATTATCGGGGCCTTATAAAACGGTTTTATATATGTGCATATGAATTTTCTTCGTTAACATTTCAAACGAATTTTAATATGCAACTACAGAGAAAGTGGCGTTGTTAAATTGCGAGTACCATAACATGCGTACAGATTTCATATTATAACATTTAACATTGTTACAATGCCAACCTCACAATACCAGTCAATTCACTTTTGCTAAGTTTTTATTGATTTATTTCCAAATCATCAGACATAATATAATGTTAGCGTCTAGATATTAATTATCTCGTAGTTAGCTCAGACACTTCCGCTCACATACCGCTTGGCAAATCAAATGACGGAACCGAGACGTCGTGCGTGTGCCAAATAACTCAAGTAATAGAATAAGAATAATTATTTGGTATGCAATAACAATTACGTATTAGATTTTTAAAATAATACTGCTATAATTGTACGAGTTTAAAACTATTGCAGCTACTACTATACTTACTAACATAACTATTTTTAATAACCTAATCTAATATAACTATTTTGGTTGGTGATTAAATTGACACATAAAAACTGAACCATATTTTGGTCCATGCCTAGAGGGAGTTACGACGTCACATTGAGAAATGAAACTTATACAGTACGCATTTTGCATCGTGATTTAAAAAACCGGATTTTGATATTTGTTTTCTTCATTCACGGTATTTTGTTTGTTTAAAATATTATACCGATGCATTCTGCGATTTATTTTAAAGAAATGAGTTCATACAATTTTTCATAACCAGCAGTAAAACAATTAATAATTTCCCTTCAATATACTACCCAGTAAGTATTACGCCACATGTTTTTACAGAACCAAGTTTTCGCCATTACCATAAACATCATCTTTCATCAGAAGACATATTCCTTAATGTCACTTCTTTTATATTGAAAGTTCTGCGACCCATTACCTTTATTTAATACATTTATCCAAAGATTGATCAACACACCCATCCAGTTTGATAAGTTTTGATACTTGATTTGTTCAAATATCATAATCCATGTCTCCGTACACTTGTTACAGCTCTTGCAAAACAATTTTGGCTCGGACCCAATAAGGCTATAAGCATCTGGGGCATTGCAACAAAAATGTTATGTAGTTAAGTGGATGAAAAATTATTATCAATCGTTTGAATACGGATATAATTCGCGACGTCATTGTTAATTTATATTGCTGTATCACTTCTACAAGACTGACAATATAATAGTGCCTCCGTGGCGCAGGCAGTTAGACGCCGCCTGTAAACGAGAGGCCGCGGGTTCGATCCCCGCACCGAGAGAAATGTTTGTGCGGCCCACAAATATTTATTGCGGGTCTGGGTGTTTGCGAGACCTAAAAGTCTCTCGTAGTTCCTGATACCCACTACACAAGACTCGATTCCAGTGTGGGGTCAGGACTATGTACATATTATGTATGTGTGGGACTGTTGGTATTATTTATTTATTGAATACTGAAAATGTTAAGATTCGTTACTTTACTGTACATGGAAAGGGTCATTCCTGCTAGGCATTAGAAAAGTGAGGCAAATAAACCGGATCGTGACCGACCGAAATTACTTTCGTTTCAAAATTTGTTAGAAAATAAATAAATTCAAAAGTGACATGTGGTCTAATCATACTAGATGCAGTGTCGTTCAAATAGAATATTGAAACAAAAAATGCACGCCTTTCATTTATCTCGATTCGACACAATTATGCCTCGACTTATCCAAGATTATTTTGAAGACCCTAAAATTATTAGATGGATAAATCATGTGGCCAGTCAATCTGTGTAACAGCTTATTTCGGCTTATTTTTGATTATACGGTGTGGCAATTCGGGTCGCCGACAACCGATGTCAATATACAGCCGCTGCCAATAAACAATCCCAATCCAAAATTTGCCGTTTTAGATTGACAGCTCAATCTTTTTTCTGATACTATATTGTCAATAATCAATCTCAGTAGTGAAAAAACTATGGCAACATGACAAGAGACCAATCGAAAAGTAGAAAATAATCCAGATTGACTTCAATCTAATTTTTTCGATTGATTATTGGCATCGGCCGATAGTGTCAACGTATCTAAAATTAACAAGACCTAGACCCGGAAAGAGGTATAAAGTAATACATAAATACTTTTACGTGTACATTTTTATCTAAAACTACGATTAGCCTAATAAAACATTGAAAACCGCACTGATCACTGAAGCTCGGAATAAAATTAATTAATAAATGGAATCGAATCGTGAAGCATTATAATAGAATAATCCGCGTATGGAACGTGTATTACATAAATTCCACAACACAATTGAATAAAAACGATACTCGCTTGCCAATACTCTGTGGAATTGAGTTAATATGAAACAAAAAAAGAGAGTGGGTACAAAAAAGGTTATTGAAAGCCATCGTTCAATATCAGACATACCCTATCTGTTTTGAAATGTATAATATATTTCTAACGTTGGGGAATTGGGACTCCCAAGTCGGAGCATTGATCAATGACGTATGAGTACATAAGTGTATTAACTCCGCATTTGAGTGAGCACAGTTAAGTTCACAGTGGAAAATCAACGCATTTATCGTAAAACTTTTTTTGGCTCTTTTACTGGCACGGCAAAGTAACAATGCATTTGATGATAACTCCAGTGCAGTCCAAATAGGGTATCTACTGACAAAATATTAATGTGTCTTGTCTATCTATTCAATCAAGGCGCGGGTAGGCGGCTTCGGTGTGTAGTGCGTTTTAGTGGTATGTTTGCGGCATTATACCTGCCAATACATACATACGACCTTATTCAAAGTCAGTTAGAACCTATATAGTTAAAACCTATATTATTCAAATGTTTTGTCCCTTTCAAACTTCTTTGAATTCAGTTTGAGCGAAGAAGACAAAACAAGAGAAACTTAAAATAGGTTTTATAATTGTCTATGAATAAAGCTGATAGAATTTAAGTATGTAATACATTGAGATAATATACTAGAGGGGACACTGCAAACAAAATGTTTGTAACAAAATGAAGGGTACATTCTATTTCTGTCTCTGTTACGCCTACGAAGTAACATTATCTTCCCTCTCACTCCACTGTGTACAAGTGTGCACGCACCATACGCACAGATTTTGTTCCCGATGTCCGCTCTAGTATAATACATACCTCAATTATGTAATACAAAATAGACGTACAGTAGCACTAATGCTATCGATCTTGAAATAACTTAATAATAAACTACAAAATTCATACAACAAATCGCGTGTAAAATGAACATGAACGAAGACACGAGCAATGAAATATTAATTGAGCCATGCAACTTTATTTATTTATTTATTTATATTTATTTATATAAGCTTTATTGTACACCATAAATAAAACAAAAGGAAACAATTCAAATTAGAGAAAAAAAAAAAGTACAATTGGCGGTCTTATCGCACAAGGCAATCTCTGACAGACAAACATTTGATGGATATAAGAGAAAAGGACGAAAGTTGGGGCAGCATCAGGTGTACGAATAATACCTGTAGAATATTATAGTAGTGTCTATATTCAACATATATACATTTATGTGATACTAGCTGTCGGGCCCGGCTTCGCCCGGGTGCAGATAGTTTTTGAGTCCAATCCACATCAAGAACATATTATTTCGCGTGTCTACTAACTATATTTCCCGCGTGCCGTCGACTATATTTCCCTTCCGTAGGAGAGGACATCCCGTGCCAACAATTTGAATTTGAAAGAGTAGAAAATATGTATATTTGGTTTCCTGACTCATCCCACGGGAACACTACATTTTTCGGGATAAAAAGTAGCCTATGTGTTAATCCAGGGTGTCAGCTATCACTATACCAAATTTCATCAAAATCTGTTGAGCCGTTTTTTCATGAAAGAGTAACAAACATCCATACATACATACAAACTTTCACCTTTATAATATTAGTAAGGATAAAAGCGAATGAATTTATAACAAGTGGGTGGTATTGATTGAAGTCAACCCAGATGAGTTGGTTATACATAGGTAGGTAGACAAATAACCTATAACGGTTAATTTGTATGTTATTTCGGGAATACTAAATTTCAGTATCTTAACTTGATTTTTTCGTGTTATATGGAGAACAATAATCATTATGATCGGACCTTTTGATTGGTATCGTAAAATAATGGGTTTTTATTGCCTCATGACGTATTCGATTTCCAATTTCAGACATGCGATTATTTATAAATCTTTGTTTTTTTTTTCCAAATTAAAATGAATTCTTCGTTGAGTATAATTGCTTATCTGCAATATTTAGGATTCGTTTCCATGTGGCAACTCCCTGAGACACCTGTATATGTACTATACATATAAACTTTATAGATTCACTCAATCTATTGGTGAAAACTGCGTTTAAATTCGATGAATAGTTTAAAAGAACTAAGTGCATTTAGTGCACCAACACCAGAAGCGACTTTATTCTACGCAATAATAATGTTAAACCTGTACTGTTTCGGTAGATAGTTCCTAATACTTCAGACACGATTCTGTTTTTCCAAATCGTCGATTTATCCTCCTAAGGCCTGGGACTTTGAAATATGTTTTCATATAAAAACCGAAATGCCTTCCTGTAGGACAAATTGACAGCCATTGTTTAGACCTGACAATATTGTATTTACAGTTAGTACTATGACCAAACGTTCTATCAATAGAACATTATCGTTTTACGTAAATACACATCAACTTTGTACTTTTAGAAGGACACTCGGGCATAATTTTGTCACATAAATAGTTATTACCAGGACTTACAGATGATCGCTATTTTGTTCTTTAGAAAGTCACCCGGGACTTAAGAGGTTAAATATACCCTCGCTAAGTACACACCAGACTGAATTGCAATTATCCTCAGACCAATGTACAAAAATAAAAGCTCCCAATGCAGTCGCATGTCTGTTTGCACAAATTAATTCTAATCATGTTTTATTAAACGCTATGGGGCTGAGACATACAGAATGCATGGGATATGAGTCACACAAGCGCCGGATCAATACTATAAACAAGCGATCTTTTTGATTTACGGGTACATTATGAGATGTCGGAATTTTACGAGCATCGTCGGGAATTTGCTGACGGATTTGGCATGCACTTTGCTGGAATTCGGGAGTTTTATTGGACATTGTTATGATAGATTATGAGTATTTTAACTCTAGAATGCCTATTAGTAATACTTTAAATGTATTTTTAGTGAACATCGAAAAAATAATAACCACATCCACTCCTTGCCCCATACAAGATCCCTTGTTTTCTTGGTATTCAATTTTGGGTGACATTTTGGTCTCAAAGATTGATCAAATAAAGAAATCATCTTGAGGTATTTTTATGTACAAATAAGCAGCCATGCGTCAGAGGCGAAATTGTACTACAATATACATAATTGCAAAGTTGATGGTTCGAATCCTGGGTTGGGCAAAATGATGTTTGATTTTTCTATTTAGTATCAACCCGGAGCCAGGAATTATATAGCGCCCCATATAGCAATACTGTGAGCATTAAGAAGACAATTGAGCGGAACGGAGGCTCCAAAGTGTTTGCAAGAGACTTGTCTATTGGGCAAAGCCAGTTGTCTAGGCTGAAGACGGAAGACGGCCGCGTGGTATCGACGAGGGCAGAGGTATTAAGGGAGATCGAGAGGTTCTACGGACAGCTTTACACCTCGGTTGCCGAACCTACTGTTAGCTCGGCCGAAGACCCGAGAGCCGAGTTAATCCGACACTTTAGCGATGATATCCCGGACATCAGCCTGTTTGAGATTGAGATGGCCCTCAAACAACTTAAAAACAACAAGGCGCCGGGTGAGGACGGAATCACTTCAGAGCTTCTGAAAGCGGGCGGAACGCCGGTACTGAAAGTCCTTCAGAGGCTCTTCAATTCCGTTCTCCTCGAGGGCTCAACGCCGGAGGCATGGAGCAGGAGCGTGGTGGTACTGTTCTTCAAAAAAGGTGATAACACTTTGCTGAAGAACCACAGGCCCATCTCGCTCCTGAGCCATGTCTATAAGTTGTTTTCAAGGGTCATCACAAATCGTCTCGAAAGCAGGTTTGATGACTTCCAGCCTCCCGAACAAGCCGGTTTCCGAAAAGGCTTTAGTACCATAGACCATATTCATACGCTACGGCAGGTTATACAAAAAACCGAGGAGTATAACTTGCCGCTTTGTTTAGCGTTTGTGGACTATGAGAAAGCCTTTGATTCGATCGAGACCTGGGCTGTGCTACAGTCTCTTCAGCGGTGCCACATAGACTATCGGTACATCGAAGTGTTGAGGTGTATATACAACAACGCCACCATGTCGGTCCGAGTACAGGATCAGAGCACGAAGGCTATTCCACTTGGGCAGCGTTCGGGAAACTTCGCGACGTCTTCTCGTCCAAAATACCTCAGTGCCTAAAATCGAAAGTCTTCGATAGTTGTGTGTTACCAGTGATGACATACGGCACCGAGACGTGGCCTCTCACTGTGGGCCTCATTAAAAGGCTCAAAGTCACTCAACGAGCCATGGAGCGGGCTATGCTCGGTGTTTCCCTACGAAATCGAATCAGAAATGAGGAGATCCGTAGGAGAACCAAGGTTACCGACATAGCCCATAGGATTGGCAAGTTGAAGTGACAGTGGGCCGGGCACATAGCTCGTAGAACCGATGGCCGTTGGGGCCGAAAGGTTCTCGAGTGGAGGCCACGTACAGGCAAGCGAAGTGTCGGACGCCCGCCTACAAGGTGGACGGACGATCTGACTAAGGTCGCAGGAAGTCGCTGGATGCAGGCCGCTTCCAACAGGTCATTGTGGAGATCATTGGGGGAGGCCTATGTTCAGCAGTGGACTTCCTGTGGCTGATATGATGATGATGATGATGATAGCAATAGGAACGCTCTCCACCACATTGAAGCCAAATATGAATGTACTAGTAGCATCTTCTGTGAAAAAGGTGTGAGTTTATGTAGGTATATAATAAACACCAGTCATTTGTAGGCTTTTTTATCATACCCACTAAACTATTTCATACCAGCCACTTCTGTATCAACAAATAATAAAAAGTTATTTATTGTAACATTGATCATAATTTCCACAATGTACAATTAGCAACACCTTTAACTGTGTTGTATGGTGCTAAGTAACTATAATTGCATTAGTTCAAGACACCAACCTTCACATGCAAGTTTAATATTTATAATATATGCAATAGAATAATCTCATAGTAAACTTGTTAGGAATGACCTGAACAGTGCAGAATGTTTCCAGAAAATAGGCAATGTATTATGCATATTGGAAATCCAAAGTAGCTGCTTACCCCTATGCCATAGGATTTTTTTTACTTTGTATGGCAAGACGAGCATACTAATCACCTGCTGGTAAGTGGCACCACTGCTCATGGACAGTATCCAGACCAAACAACACCATGAATCACAAAGCAGTGCTTGGCATGCCACTGCACTAGCCATACCAAGACATAAGATGTTAAGTCCAGTAGTTACTCTGGCTACAATGTCCTTCAAACTGGCACACAACAGTAATATACATAGACAAAGTAGATATTCTTATAAAAATTTACAAACTGGCCAAGTCAACTCTCTAAGAACCAATAGTGTTATTAATTAAAAAGTAAAATGTGTTAATAAAAAAAACTTGAAAAATTAATTGTAAAGGAAATTTAAACTCATGCACATATTCTAACCTGTACCCAACCAGGATCATTTAAATGAAAAAGTTGCAACATAAATCAAAATTGGACATACAGCTAGTGTACACATATTATATCCTTGTTTCTAAAGTCAATGGCCTTAAAATCTTATCAGATTTGTGTGATCTTTTGTCTAATTTTGTGTTATCTATAGCTTAATAACTGTCAACATTTTAACTAATTTTGTGTATCAGTTTAAGATAATGTTTCGCATGGTTCTGTGAATATTAAAATATTACAATACCTCATGATTTTACAGCTTTTTTGTGTTGTCACTACAGCAATGAGACCACATTGAATATTAATTAATTAGATTTATTTTATAGATCTACTCTCACCGCCAACCCGCATTAGGCCAGCGTGGTGGACTATATGGCCTAACCACTCTCAATCATACTGCCGATTGTAGAGGAGGCCCGTGCCCTGCGGTGGGACGAATATGGGCTGATACAGATACTCTCACCTTCATTCCACATTTATAGAGGTTTCATAGAGGACTCAAGTTTTTCATAGGATCCTACTCAAACATTCTCCAGGATATTTAAAAAATAGTCATAAATATAGTTATTGTTATTATTTAATATGTAAAATCTTATTAGAATATTAATCTTTTTTATTATAATTGACTACATTACATATAGTTGGTCCTGCATATAATTTTTCTGAAGATAAAATTGACTGTATGAGTACTGTATTGTTCCCTTCCAATTCAAAAGTGTTCTAGAATGCAAAGTAAATTCTGCACATTAAAAAAAGGAGATTAAAATCTTACTGTTATCAATGTTGTCTTCAAATAATATGATAACCAAAAGCTCCTTATTTGATCAAGTGTGGTGTTAAGAAATTAATGCTATAGAGTTAATTATCTAAGTATTTTCTTGATTTTGTATGTACCTACATCTTTTTGTATTTTATCTTAAAACAGGTTTCTTTGGTAATTTCGTTGCTTATTATTTGTGATTATCGAGGAAACATCGGAAAACAGGTGTTGGCACTTGGCAGTTACTAAAAGGTTAGTTTAAAAAAAACTGCCAATCTTGATTCCGTTATATTCTTACATAAAACTAACATGTAGGTAGTTAGAGAACGGGTTTTTTTTCTCCATTACAGACATGCCGCTAATCATGTTTCCAGTGCAATGTGACATAATAAGAGAAATGTGTGTCAACCGATACTGTAACGATCGTAACACCAAATTATTATGTAAAATTCTTTCGACACATAAATCATCCTTGAGGCGAATCCCCTTTCGTGTTCGCACGCGATATTTTAGTCGCGTTACATGAAAAAATTTGCTGTAAACATATTGCGAGCGTCACGGATTACGCTCAAGATCAAAGCTATCGACCATTCGTTGCCCTCGTCATAAATATCGAACGATAAAAAAAGACGACGTCGATCATCGACGGCCAATAAAACTCTAATAACTGAGCCCAGAATACTTACAATCTAAATGTTTCTTTTTCGGTGCTATCATTTCTTCTGTCGTCGCTTTGCAGACCGACTTGGCTAAACCCTGACCGGCGATGCTGTGTCGGGCCGCAAGCAGCCTATCATTTATAGTCTGACCCGCCATCCTCACGTTCAGTCCTGACATAAACTATTTACACGATAATACGACACTTATTTTGGATTTTTTTCAACAAATTCACAAAATTACGACGATGACGGGTAAAATATGTCACCGCCCCCCCGACTGGCACTACACTAAATTCAAGATGGCGACTGCAGCTGAAGAGATGTTGCTATCCTAAAGAATCTTCAGATTTTAAATCATTAATAAAAGTTGTCTATGCTAGCATGGAGTAAAAAAATGTTTAAGGATATAGTCAATCTAGTTAAGTTTCTCTCTCAATAAAACATGGAGTTAAACTCGTAAGAACTGTACAAGCTCGTGGTCGCGCGACCATGCCGTTGAATTTATACCCACAGAGTACTATAATATTACGTTTATACCTAAAGACTTTTAACAATGTCCAATCCAAATACTAGGAAATCATGTGTTGTGCCTAAATGCACAAACACAACTACCAATTCGCCAGAAAAGTTGTTTTTTATAGTTCCAAAGGACGTTAAAATAAGAAAAAAATGGATAAAGGTTATGAAGAGGTTACCGTAGACGGAGAAACTAATAGACGGAGTCACATGTTCTATCCCTTTTCCACAAAACGAAAGATATTTATACATAACATTCATGTAAGAAAGAGATGCAAGCTTTTGTAACCTGTCCTTATCGGCGTAACCGCTTGACTCCAGGAAATTTGACGTTTTGGAGGCAAATATTTACATTATTTGGGGTGGCCAGCGGTCCAAAGGTTGATATTCCCTAAAACAAACTATATTAATAGATTTAAATTACATATTAAAAAACAAACTTCAATAATTATCTTTTATTTTTTAAACTTTTTCCTTATATGTTTTGAACTGTATATGGATGCACAATAGATATTATTTTTGAAATAAAACTATTTACGAATTTTATCGCGGATTTGGTTTAAGTTTTGCTTTTTTTAACTTCTCCCCGCGACGTTTCGATTACTTTACAACTATCGTGGTCACGGGGCGGACTAGATGTTGTTTTGTTATTAGCATTTATTACAATCGTTTTTATTTTCAGAACTAAATATTTACTTAAATTATGTTTATGTTATACAGTGTTTTTATTAGTTCTGGGTGATGGCTGACGACCCAGGTATGTAAGTGCATTGTAGTTCCCCTCAAAGTTAAAATATCGATATTTTAGCAATTATATTTTTTTAAAGAACGGTCAAAGTTTCCCGATACCTTAGGAAAAACGTGTCAACCTGGCCACACTCCCACAAATATCGCTATCTCATACTAGGTTACACGGTGGCTACCCCTGTGGAGGTTACTTATGAATAAGGTGTGGTACGTACGCGGTGTTCTGGCGTGATTCTACATTTAACCGTACATACATCACCTACTCTTTTTACTTGAATATAACCAATAGCATCATCGCCATAGCTGTCTCTTGCCGATCTGAAATAAGTTTCAAATAAAAATAAATGGCCTTACGTATTTTATTAGTAGAAAAAAACAAATAACTAAAAAAGGTTTAGTACATCTGTTCAAACATCTATATTTGCAATAAAAATGAGATTAAAATGGCCTTACGTATTTTTTAAGTAAAAAAAAAATACAAATAAAAAAGGTTTAGTACATCTGTAACGTTCAACCTACTACATCTACATAAGTACCTATCCTACTTCCTACTAATAAATGCGGAAGTTTGTGAGTGTGTCTGTTTGTTATCTTTCACAAAAACAACTACTGAAAGGATCTGGACGAAGTCTGGAATAACACATAGGCTACTTTTAATACTGGGAAAATGTACAGCTTCTGAGGGAAACTGGGGCGAAGCTGCTGGCGGAAGCTAGTTTGCAATAAATCAATATAGGTATGTATGTATTCATTTCAATTTACTAAGAAGAGCGTTACCTACCTATATTATACATACGTGCCTACCAATAGCTACAAAACTATAATACATACATATTTGTTGTCTTTAACTTACAAATTTAATGGTAGGTAGGTAGTTCTACTATTTGAGTTGCATTCTTCCATTAAGACATTAGTTGGGTACTTTGTTTTGATAAAACAATTTAGAACAGATAAACTATTAAGCATAAGTAGTAGCACGGAAATTTCACTTACCGTTGCATTTTTATTAATCGCATTTCGGCGGCAACGAAATCACTATTTGTTGATAAGTAATGCGCAACCATTAATCCATCTATTTTGGGTAGATTATGCGATTGCCCTTTTTCGAATCCTTCATCCATTTTATTAATCGAATAATATTTACTATTTTTAAACTATTAACTTAATACGCGAACGAAAACCAACAACAAAACACTGCGCAAGCTATACAACTACTATAATCGCTGGCGATTTGATACGAAGCGAGTCGTGGCCCGTGCGGCGCGTTGTGAAATGACGTCACAAGCGATCACGTGACTGTAGCGGGACTCTATATTTTTCAAAACTTTGAATACCTATAAAATCAAAACTACTAGGTATTTTTGACTACAACAAAAACTAGTGTGTTTGTATACATAAAGGCTTTACTGAGACAACATTTCAAGCGATTTGGCATACCTAGTAACATTGTCCATTTTCATTCAATCAAAACAATTTTGGTTTATTAATTGGTATTCTATTTCGGCGCATCAGTAGCGCCACTTTTATATGTTGCGGAATATTGGTTTACTAAAAAGCAGAAGTTTGATATCTATGGGACGTCTTATCTCATCTCTCACTCTCACTCTTAACTCTTTATCTCTTTCTCTAGATTTTTATGTTTTTCGTGCATGTTGATATTAATATTTTTTCGGTTTTATTTAATTGTTAAAATGTTGTGAATGGGGCTATAAATGAAAATTATTCGTTAAAGTAGACTTGAAGGTTGTTAGTGTTGAATTAAAACCGTCATAACATCAGACATCTTGTATGCCACAAGATGGGCAAGAAGAAAATTAAAGGGAGAATCACTAAGAAACTGCCTTCCGTGAAGTCTTTATTAACTGATAAGATTAATGAAGAAGTTATAGCTGCTGCTCTGAACAGCGTCAACGCTCCCGTACTCATAAAAGTATGTAGATTATGCGAGACCAAAGATGGTCCATTTTTGAACATATTCGACTCCTCTACGTCGACTGCGAAGAAAATTGAGGAGCTGATGCCATTTGAGGTGAGAACATGCAGTAAATTTATCCTTCAAGTGTGCTATAGCGATTGTTTTAATAAAGTTAATTGGATGTTCTATCATAAAATCTCGAATGTATCCCTCACTATTTGTGTTTACCTACGCTTCGTACTAAAGTACGATTGCTTGTTGTAGATTATGTTTATTAGTTAATACTCATATATGTACTTTTGCCACATACTTACTGATATCGGTCTAATAGCCGCAAGACGTTTAGAAAAATAGTACTACCACCAAAACCTTTGTTTTGTTATTTCTAATCTCACAAAACTTTAATTTTGATGCCTCTGGATCTACTCATTTGTTTTATGGTTTTACCTGTAGCTGTTTAATTCTGTCCAAACAAGACTATTATGCTGCATTTGCAACATATAGCAGATATGGCAGTCTAATTCACATTATTTATTCTGTCTCTTGTCATGCTTACCTATTAACAATCTTCACTCTTGGTCCCAATTCCTGGTAGTTTACTTAGATCACAGGCAGACTGTTTTTAGTATATTTTAGTATATACCAGTAACTGCATCTGACAGTAAATACAGTTGCTGTCCACACATTGCAAGTATAAAATGCATAGGTAACAGTCGAAATTCACAATAGCTATTTGCTTATGCACGGATAGAAAAATACACAAAAAGAATATTACAATCAATCTGGTTTTTATTCTGAAAATATGAAAATTATCTTCATCTACTGCATCAAATGCAGCTTTGTCAACAGAAAGTCATAAGTAACCTAAAAATACACTATACACTTTATTTTGTAACAACATTGATTTGTCAATTTTCTACAGCAATATTCTTATTTCACAGTATCTATTTATGCTAATACATATAATGCATAAATGTTCCAAGCTTGTTTCAGTCCCCAAATGAAACTGGAGCGAAGCAATTGTCATCCCAAGGAACTATTTAACATCTCTATTTTAACTAACCATGCCAGTTTTGATATATAGTATTAAAATTTGGTTCTACTGCTCATACATCCAAATATTAGCCCTTTTCCTATTATACCTGGTTAATGTTTGCCACTAACATTTTATTTTATAACACTTTTTTGAATTTTTTATGGTGTATTTGACTAGTCAACTAGATAATGTGGGTACCATATAACTAGATAATAAATATATTGGACCTTAACTTGTAGATAAAGAAAAAATAATGTCAATATTATACTGGATTTAACATAAATTTTAATGATATCTAAATATTCTCAAAGTCTTAGTAATTCTTATATCTTTTCTAGATTGCTGAAACTGATGATCTACCTCACAAGATTTGCTTCCGCTGCTCAGCTAAGGTGGAAGAGCTGCATGAGTTTGTACAGAAATGTGTTAAAACACAAACAAATTTATTTGAAGCACTTGGGAAAAAACCAGTAATTACAAAAAATAATGTCCGGACAAAGTGGGAAGAGAAACTTAATAAATCCAATATTTCAAATGATGATATTTGCGATGCTCTCATTAAAAGAGCTATGGAAGGGATCAAGAATATCCCTCTGCAGCTCTCCGCACCTCTGGAGGATGATGATAAACCACTTAGACCCAAAAAACCAGAGGTTGATTCAGATGCATCAACAGCCAAAAAATCTTTTGCAAATGAATCTAACATTGATTTAGACACTGAAGTTACTATAAAAGATATCAAATTATCAATAGAAAAATGTGATAACAGACTTTTTCCAGGTGGGACAAATGCTCCAATAAAATTAGGAAGTAAAATTGATTCCAATACAAATACTTCTGGGATGAGTTATAAACAGCAAGACAATCATAATAATAAAAACGAAGACTCTGATGAAGATGCCAAAGCTACAGATTCTAACAAATCTAAAGAAGTGAAAAGTGATCCCCCATTCAATATTATGGATTATGTCACCATGATAAAGGTTAATAATGTAGGAACATTATTTCAATGTAAGCTGTGTAATCGTAATTTCCTTAAAAAGCAAGTAGTAGAAACTCATGGATGTGCTAAAACTGGCATACCTAAAATCGATTTGACTGCAAATGTCCCACCTCCAGAACCACCTAAACCTCAAAGCACAATAAAATACATCAAAATTGATGGATCCAGTAGAAGGCCTAATAAAAATAAAGAGAAAGAAGATATAGCTGCTAAAAATGTTGCTGAAGAACCAAGTGTAGAGAAAACCCAACCTGTAATTAAACCTAAGCCTAAAATAGGACCTGCATCAAAAAAACGACTTCAGGAAACAGTTTCAGAAAATGAATCTCAAAAAGAAGTCTCTGATAATAGTAGCAATGAGAAAACACCGGAAACTATCACACCAGGACCGACAGTCAGTTTTTCGACAAAACCAAACTTAAGTAAATTATACAAACTAATACCAGGACCTAATAACACATTTACGTTAGTTGATGGAAATTCTAATACTGCTGCTAATAAAGAAACAACTGAAGAATCTACAGCACAGAAATCAGGGAAGAAACGGAAATGCTCTGATGATGAAAGTAAAAAGGATAGTGATAAAAAGAAATCGGAAAGTAAAAGCAAAAGAAAACTTTCAGATGAGGATGAAATAATTGATCTAGACAAAGATGTTGAAACTCCACATCCAATAGAGCAACCATATCCAGTAGGTCTTTTCCAGACGATGCCACAACATTCCACAACATACCCATCAACAAGTACTGTAGTAGCCCCAACATTCACAACTCCCGCCATGAAGAAACAATCATATAGTGTAGTACGCATGGCAAATCCAAGCAAACTAGTGATTAGTACAAAAACTATCGCCCCAGAAGAAAATATTCTTAAGAAAAAATTTAAGAAGAATAAAAATGAAGAGATGGCTAGTGATTCCAAAGAACCTTATAATGTTACTATTGAAGACATTACACCACCTAAAGACCCTGGGTTTTTCACGTTTATCAACGTAGATCCGTTGCTGCAACCATCGTATGTCCTGCCTACTACTAATATTATACAGGAATCACAAATCTCGACCTCCACTCCCGCTGTTAAGAACAAAGCTGATTCGAAAGACAAATATTCGTGTAACTTGTGTGGTGAAAAGTTTTCCAGAGAAAAGAAATTGTTGACTCACATACAATCGCATTACACGAAAATGGACGAGGAAGATAAACAACGAGAAACGAGTCTTAATAAAAGGAAAGGAAAGAAATCTTAATATTTTTCTGTAAGTACATAAATAGTGTTTCTTCCGAGGATTTGAAAGATGTTGATCGTCCAATTTAACTCTTGGTGTTGATTTCAATCTGAAGACTTTTTGGTCTAGTTAAGCAACAGTGACTTTTGAGAAATACACATGTTGATTAGTGAAGTTTTTATCTTATTAGTTTCCCTAGTCTGTCAGAATATATGGGTATGAATGGATCTGAGATTTGAACTATCTTTTGAAACGATAGATATTGATTGCTTGATATGACGACTACCTAGATCTTAACTGGATAATCAGTTTGTAAGGTATATGCATACATTTGAGCCATTTGTGTTTTATGATATATGCAACATATGTGTAATGTATTAATGTAATTATTGTAAAAAGTATTTTTTCTCTAGAAAATAACATTTTTTTTAATATTAAGAGTGTAGAATTTAAATATTTTTAGGCTAAACTGGATAGTGATGTAAAAGTATATGATATACAGGATGGTGAAAACTTGACATTATTAAAATACTAAATAACTAATATGAGCCCATCAGAATACTACTATAGATCATCTATAATGTTTTGGCGTATGAATCCGTTGTCAAATATATTAAAAATAATGTAAAATTTCACGTTCCTTGCCTGGTGCAAGTAGTTTCGGCTGTGCGTTGAGACATCAGTCTGGAGGTCTAGTTTCTGTTTTTTATAAATCTAATTGAGTTATGCTAATGCAGACGTCGGGACCACATTGCGCTGGGTACATGATTGAACTCAATGAAGCGAGAGCGAAGATGATGTTACTGCGTAGGCGTGACAGAGACAGAAACAGTACGGTTTAGTTTTATATCTCAATGATAAATATAGATGATGGATTAAATCAAATTGCAAACAAACTAATTTGAAGACAAATTAGTGAAGTGAAATAATGAGATAAAAAATGTCGTGTTGTGTCGTAAAACTCAACAACAATGTAGGTACAGCAATCGGCTCTTTCAACATTTTATGAACTAATGCGAAACTTGATGAGCCGACAGAGAGAATAATGTGTCCCATGGAAAACCATTTAGCAAATATATTATGCGGTTTGAACAATGATAACGATTTTTGAAAGTTGTAATTATTATATGATCTAGTGAGACATAATCCAGTAATTTTGTGGGTTTCAAGTACCTAATGTTTATATTTTCATCAACCTGTATACATAATATAATTCCAGTATTTCAAGTTTGAATCTTATTTGAATGTTTCTTTATTTTGCACCAAAATAATTATTAAAATAATAATCTTACGTTTGTGCTATAGTTTTGATATTTCCTAAGCACATGTCAGTTTTCGTAAATCCTGGTTAATAGTTGTACTCCACAATGGTGCTAAAATCTCTAGAAAATGTATGATTTTATATATATAGTGTTTGACGGGCAAAATATTCGAGTTTGTAGTAGGAACACTTTTAAAACAAAACCATAGTTTTAACAGAAAGGGTAAATATTTTTGGGTTTTTATTCTATATTTTCACAATGTAAAAGTAATATGATTAGAAATTAGCAGTCAATTAAGTCTTTTAAATTCCCAATAATAATTTTTTTAAGCGTAAAAATAATTTTGTTTTCACAATTTGAAAAGTGCTCCCTACTCCATGTGCTAAGAAAATTATTAACCCTTCGAGCGAGCGAATTCAATGAATTTGTTTATTGTAATAAATTAAACTTGTTATAATTAACAATTTTTTTTATGTTTAATCTTACATATTTCATTGTGTATGCTCATATATGATCATAATATTGTAAAGCAGAACAGTCTTAAAAGCCAGTATAAAAAACATAACATACACATATTATTTAGGTTATCATAAGTTATATTTTTTTGCAACTTTGGTTTTCATATTACAATACATTTGTATTATAAATAAATACATAAAATTAGTTGCTTAAGTATACTTAGGTACCTATACTTAAGCTACTGATTTTAAAATTACAAGATATTGTATTACAAATATACTTACATTACGTATTGGATAAATATTTTTTTTATTAAAATTGTATTGTTTATAATTAAGCTCCAAGTTGTTTTTTATTCGTGGTCATGATTGTATTAATTATTTTGGGTTACGTAATTGTTGTTTTATTTTTATATCTTAAGGAAATATGCCGATGAAGACTAGTTAAATATAATTTAAAGGATATAAATATTTCATCTCACGCATAATATTTTATACTACTTTATTATTCGAAGATTATTTCCCAAGGAAATTGGAACTTAGGTGGTAACGAAAAATAAATAAATTCAATTGTCCAAGTATTGTGTATTCGGTTTTATCATAAGTCGATGTTGTGGTTTGTACGTAGGTTCATAACTATAGTTTGTATTTAAATACTTTAAACGAAAATGCAAAACATTTCGATGCAAATAGGATACATGTAGCATGTAAAATAGAGCATTCTGAAATTAACACTGCCAATAGTAATAGCTTGTAATTAAATCATTATGGTTTATTTAGACTACCAGTAAAAGTCTCTGCCGACTCGACTGCCTCGGTGGCGTAGTTGTACTACGGTACGGTTACAAAGCTGAGGTCTCGGGTTCGAATCCCGGGTTGGGCAAAGTGATATTGGATTTTTCTATTCAGTATCAGCCCAGAGTCAGGAATTTGTGCCCGATATGGCGATAGGCTCGCCACCTATCACATTGTGGGACGGAACATGCAAGGCGAAATGTGGGTGCCCTGGCACCTCTGCCTACCCCTTCTGGGAACAAGGCGTGAGTTTATGTATGTATGTATGTAAAAGTCTCAAAATGCATTTTGTGTGAAGTTATATTGTCTTGGACAGTAAAGGTGAAATCAAACTATAGTATTCCGTCTTACGCATAGAGCAAAGAAGCGGTTATAGATACTAGATGCGGAAAACTGGCCAATCAGGACATGGAACAAAACAATGGAACATACAAGTCATAAGCAACAAGTCATATGACTGATAATGTGCACACAACATAAGAATCTATTGTTCAGATTGCTCTAAGACGCGTTGTTCTAGTATTTATGTCTGCTTCTTTACTCTATGCGTAAGACGAAAACCTATAGTGTGATTTCACCTTAAATCTCATGGAGCGAATGGCTGTTTTATGCATTGGACATGATTTAGCGGCAGATTTCGAATTTTGGCGGTGTTTGATGATCTATCAAGATGGCATCGAAAGACATGCAGAAAAGTGACATGGACTGCTGTTTATTTTCGATATCAAATCGTGATATTTTCAACACATTTTGCCTTATCCATTGAGGTACACAACTGGAGGGGACATCAAGACCAAATAGTTTGGAAAATTCGCAAGAGTACATGTACCGCTAGGCTGTCAGTCTTCCCTGACGTTTCAGCGAAGACGGACCTAATTAGGTGTCAATATAATTGGTCCATAAATGCCGTATTAAATAAATAAATAAATAACACCCAACAGTCACATACATAGTCCTGACCCTACAGTAAGATCGAGTCTTGTGTCGCAGGTATCAGGAACTACGAGAGACTTTTCGGTCTCACAAACACCCAGACCCGAAAGAAATATTTGTGGGCCGCACAAACATTTCTCTCGGTGCGGGGATCGAACCCGCGGCCTCTCGTTTCACAGGCGGCGTCTAACCGACTGCGCCACGGAGGCTGTCAATGCTCATGCAATGCAATGGCTGTTGTATTGCGTGCTAAAAACGTGCAAAAACCATTCCAGAACAATAGGAAGAAAAGATGGAGTCTCATTCTATAGGTAAATCAACCGTAATTGAAATAAAGAAGCAATAAATTAAATTTTAAAAAATATTTACCGGAGTCGTTTTGACAACCACCATTTTTGAATGAAATTATAGATTAATAATAACGTAGTGACAGATAGGTAAAAATTGAAGTTTTCGTATAGGGAGAGTGGATATTGTATGTGATGATAGATCAATATTGTAGGGTGTGAGTAGGGTCCCAGTGCTGCTGTATGGTTATAGTATTCAAATGAAGTCACTTAGTTATTTTTGTATATAAATTAATTTTACCCAAAATTGGGGCAATATTAATATATAAGAAATAAATATAAATTATTTGATTAAATTATGCTTTTTATTTGATATCACGCGTATATAGATGTAGGTAGAAATTTCTGAAGTGTCGCATCTGCAACAATGTCGACTCAATCTATACCTCGCTGTCATATTGAAATGAGCACAATTTTTCTTCTACGTGTCCGCTCCAGTTGTAATACCTCAATGGCCTTATCCCATAAACTAAGAGAACGGATCGTTTTGGTGTTATTTGTATAAATTAAGTGTTTTGTATAGTTATTTTAAAGTGAAATATATAAGAATGTAGTGTGTTTTAAGTAAATGTTTAGCAATGTAAATACGAATTTGGTTAAGAAATAAATATTTGAGCATTATATAATTTCTAGTTCTCAGTTTCATTTCAATGGCAGCTTCATTAATGCGTTGGTTGAAAGCAAACTGAAATGAGCGGTTGTGGGTTTGATCCCCGCATAGAGGCAAATGTTTTAGTGATTCACAAATGTTTGTTTTAAGTTGACAGCTTCCGTGGCGCTGGCGGTTAGGCGCCGCCTGTGAAACGGCCGCGGGTTCGATCCCCGCACCGAGATAAATGTTTGTGCGGCCCACAAATATTTCTTTCGGGTCTGGGTGTTTGTGAGACCGAAAAGTCTCTCGTAGTTCCTGATACCCACGACACAAGACTCGATCTTAATGTGGGGTCAGGACTATGTATGTGACTGTTGAGTGTTATTTATTTATTTATTTTAGTCTGGATAGTTATGAGACCGTCGACATCAGATTTGGGTCTTTTGATAGACTCAAGACTGTTGTAGCTGATGTAATGTTTCCTTTTTTTCTTCACGGTACGTGATATAAACGATACACTGATACGTGCTTTACGAATGGTATGGACTATAGAGTAAGTAGTAACATATCTGCACCTGTGTAAGTGAAAACAAATTCTGACCTCTTTTATTCATAATTTGCTATTAATTCATCGAAATACTGTTCCTTTTAAGAAATGAATAAAAGTGTATTTTTTGAACTAAAATTAAATCATTTTGTTAAAATATTGTTTTGAAAGTTATATTTACAATATGCTAAAATGGTGGTAGGTCTTTCAAATGTGAGAGTCCATCTGGGTGGGTACCACTGCAATGTCTATTTCTCCCGCCAAACAATAGTTTAAATGCACTGTTGTGTTTCGGGTTGAAGGACATTGTTGCCAGAGTAACTGCTGGACATATTGAGACTTAACATCTTATGTCTCAGAATTCAAGGTGTTGTGTGGTTTTGCTACTGTTACATGAGCGGTCGAATCGCTTACCATCAGGCGAACGGCATGCTGAATGCTCGTCTCGCCATTCAAGGCAATAAAAAAAAAGAAATGGTACAGAGAACAGGAGACTATATTTCCTGTTCAGTAACACCCGATTGCGATACATGATAATAATATTGAAGTACATATTTATTACTCACCGAAATCTGGCTTCGGAAGCTGGCTGGACGACATTGACCAAACCAGTGATCGCTGTAGCACTCAACATCGTCATACCTCTATTGTCTACAAAAGAATTTTAATTAGTCGAGAACTAAGCAGCAACGACACACGCGTCTTGCTTCTGCAAGCGTACACGAGAAACTGAACTATTAGTCTACAACACAAGATAACTACCCTCCGTTACAGAATATTTATTATTAAGAATACAAGATCGAAAATATGAAAATAAAATATCCCCTACAACAGACGTAATTTTTAAGCAATTTTTAACTCGATCTTAATTAATAAATTTTTTGTATTATTATAAAAAACGCTTATCAACCACAAAAAACGTTAGTTTGTAAAATAATGTTTAGAGGAGATAAAACGTTCATTAAGTTTTGCTATTCATTTTTTTTCTAGGTACATATTTTGACTAATATTGCCGCTTCACAGAAAGAAAGTGATTTCATTCACGTGACAGCATACTTAATAGTAACATCAATAGGGATGAGATATAGTTCCAAATATAGTACCAGGGTTTCTAAGTACGAGTACGTAAAAATACTAGGGTTCAAAACCAGGTTCTAAAATACTTAGAAGTATTTTGTTAGTATGAGTCGGCAACCCTTCGCGTCCGAGCCGCGGCGCGGCGTCTATAAAATACTTGCATAGGAATTCAATCTGTATTCCATAACGAATAAGGAGCAACAACGCATAAATAAAAAAAATACATTGAATTTCAAAGTATTTTCTTTTCACGAATACGATTGTGATTCTTATTTATACGAAGTTAAGGATAGTTTTTCTATGGGAGTATTTTTATGTATAGTGTTCCAAGTTCTTCGCGCCCCGACGTATAGCGGCGCCTAAATTTAAAAATACTTGCATAGGAATTCAACTCGTATTTGATGGTATATAAAGAGCAAAATAGTATGAATAAAAAAATACTTTGAAGTTCAAAGTATTTGTTATTGACACATACGATTGTGGTTCTTATTTATATTAAGTTATGAATCGTTTTCCTATGCAAGTATTTCCATGTATAGGTTTCAGAGCTCTCTGCACATCGACGTATGGCAATACTTTCATACTTGTAAGTATTTTCTGCTCGTACCAGGGCGCCGTACTTCGAAGTGAATACCTGGTTTTAAAACCTGATATCGTAAATACGTCTCATCTTTACATAAAACATCCAGCTGACACACATCCGCCAATTTTCAGCTTAAAATTTCCTTATTACATGGGTCTCGGCCATTTGTTAAAGCTAATTACTAATTAGAGATTTTTGACGCTTAAGGATAATTTTTATGTGACAGCTCATTTGTTCATGTTAACGGCATTTGAAAACTGCGTAAGTCCTTATGAATAAGGGTATTAGTATTTATTTCGTATAGTGTGTGGTGGTCTGTTGGAAAACGGACTAGTCGCGGCTGCCCACATGTTCTTGGTGTTCGCGGGTTCAAAACCCAGGGCACACTCCTGGCTTTTCGGAATCATGTGTTTATTGATAGTCAATCACCATACCACTATAAGGGTGAAGGAAAACATCGTGAGGAAACCTACATACAATAGCAATTTGTAAGAATTTTTATGGTATGTAAAATCCGCCAACACGGCAAGCACACTAGGCCAACGTGGTGGACTATATGGTCTAATCCTTTTCAATCGTACACTCGATCGTAGCAAAAGCTCGTGCCCTGCAGTGGGACATATTCGGGCTGATATAGGTAGAGTGCAAAATATTGTGTCGCTCTGCTGGGCTAAGGTCTTCCCATTGTTTTTCCACTTGACCATATCCAAGACGATATCTTTCCATATCTATTGCATTCAAGCTGAATGCAATAAACTTGTCTCCACCGCATCTTAATTAGGTATTAACGGAGAACATTTTTTACTGTGTCCTTGTTCCTCGTCTCTCCTAAATTGTTGCCGTGCCCAACAGGGTCCACATTGTACCTTTTTATAAAATTGTAACATATTTATAAGATGTGGTGTGCAATAAAGATATTGAGTATTGGGTATATAGCCCGCGCTATAAAAATGAGACTGCGGGTTCGATTCTCACACAGCCTTTGAGGTCTGCAAATGTATTTCATTTTTCAATAGGCGTTTGTGGGAATTATAAGAGTCATAGTTTCTAATATCTATGAGATAAGCCTTGTATTTTGCCATGTCATGAACATGTACATAACATTTATCTATCTTCTATAACGGATGAACCATCGTACGTTTGGTTGTCTGGAAGAGATCGCTAATAGCGATAAGACCGCCAGTTGTTACACTATTTCAAAGGAATGTAAACTGTTTACTTGTATGTAATATGTGGTGACCAATAAAGTGTTATCTATCTCTCTATTTATCTGTGTGACAATCAGGTTTATTTATTAACAACATTATTCAGACAGTTTTAAAACCTGTTTTAGTTATTGAATATATTGTCCCTTTCGAACGACTTCAGTTCATTTTGAGTGAAGAAGACAAAACATTCGGTAAATAAAATAGGTTTTAAAACAGTGAATAAGACCATTGTTATAATAATCCTTACTGGTTGACTAGGTTTAACTACCTGGGTAGTTCTACAGGCTGACCCCTTCCACATAATGTGTCACTTCTGGACATTGGTAACCCAAATGAGTGAAAAAAATACCTATACATGATAGATTTTTTAGCATATTGGCACCTGTACATTTTCTAGGATGTTTTTTAAAAGCCCATCATTTCAGTATCGCTTACTACATGGGGTGATTTATAACATTGTTAACATTACTTTGTTAGACGCTGCAAGTACATATTTCCTATTTAAATCACATATCATTGATTAAATTTATGTATAGTTATTAATTAATTCTAAGCTGATTTAATCTTATTTGTACGTTATTTTTATTATAAAACATTATCCCTGGAAGAACATTGAAATGAAAGACGAATTCAAGATGATTCATTTATTGGTTTATTTAAGAACATTAAGCCATATATACTTAGTTTAAAACATTTTCTAAACAGCTCGAAGATCGTCTTACTAGACATAATAGACATCTGACGCAAGTTAAAATTATAATATATTCTTAAAAATCTACTTATCGTCTACGTAATAGCAAGTATATTACTAAACGGAGAGAATACACCTACCTACTGGTACACATTGAGACTGATAGGATTTGGCGATTGGAAATATCTAAACAGGAATAATGCGAGATTGTACAACTTCTGACAAATACAGGCTGTAATCTTAAAATGTCCGAATTTTTATTTAGTTATCAAAACTGTAAATCTGTTGTTTATATTTCTTTTTAATATTCATTGACACTGAATTAATTAAGTTTTAACGAATACATTTTTAAGAATGCATTCTGATTTTTGAATGTTAATTTAGTAAAGTTGGATTTCGTCTTTAATTTTGATAACCTCCACAATCCTTTCGAATCCTTTCCCAATTTAATGTAGTGTACCAAATTAAGTCATTTATTGACGTCATCAATTTTGATACATTAATTCGTTGTCTTCTTAGCCCGCATTTGACAAAAGTTTAATATAGACAACACCAAGTGTAAGATTGAAAAATCACGTGACGATGTTAGTAGTTAGATACTATATGAACGTAATAACTATGTACGTTTCATCTACTTTCTTACGATATAAATAATCTAACATATAATATTTAATCACATAATTTTGATATGTTTCAGGATTTTCAGTGCAGCACGTTTGTGACTACGCTTCAAATTGATATGACGTTAAATGTTCCTACTAAAAGGGTCTATAAAATGTTTAAACACTACAATATCGATCATATTAAAATAATTGTACTTTATACTCTACTGTATTTATCTATAATATGATATGTATTATATACTACGATCTAAGATTACATTGATATGTATCCGTGGTCCTATTTTGGATTTTCCCAAAAGCCAGATATAAAGCGCATGCATTCTTTCACCGATTCTTAATACCTAAGGACATTTTCTTGCTAACATCAATCTTCAGCTTTATATCTCGCTTAAAATGGACGCGTTTTTCGTCGGAGTCGCCTCTGATATTAGTTGTGGGTAGAAGAGGGTCAGGTTGGGGCGACACACACTCATCGATTCACACCACACGGTATCACTGCCAGGGTCATCACGCAGGGAGTCCATTGTCAAAACCTTGCACTCGAAAGAATTCCTACTCATTACTCCACCGACAACCCTGCGTGATTGGACGCGAGTACCTAACCCTGGTATTAGAAGAATATTACAGATAACCTAGTGAAGCATGTATACAAAAATATAGTACCTACTACGAGAAAATTAACGACTAGAGTAGAGAAATGGAAATAAAAATAAAACGAGATATTGGCTATGCAGCTGTGTTTGTCTACGTGGCCGGTTGTAGAGCTGTACCAGCTGCAAGACATATCTCGTTACAAACTTGAGGATCTCAGACATTCTTACGGGGAGTGGGATTAAAAGGAAGGGATTTACTTTCTCCTATACTTGATAGGGTCGTAGGGAAGGTAGCTGTAGAAGGAGGAGCTGAGGGGAGCGAATGGGACGACGTGGTAGTATTCAGAGGCAGACTCCGGTGCTATTCAGTCAAGGAAACCGGTGTTGACCAGCTTCTCGAGGAAAAACTTGACATCGCCTAACTCCGAGTCCTTGATGCCGAGGGATTTGAGCATGCCGAGGTCCCCGTTCTCAACAGCCATGAAGACGGAGCGCAGGTGTTCCAGATCAGATCGCATAAGGTGAAGAGCAGCGCCGAAATCTTCGATGGTTTGAGATTCTGAAATTTTAATTTGGGATTGTTAATGGACAATAACCTGTTATAGTAAAGTTTCTACACATTTAAGTTATTGACGTGTCTATAGATATCCTTCTAGAGTATCTAATGAACTAGCCCGTAATAAGCTATGATGTGTGATCTAAACGTATCTACGTACTTTAGTACAAGTAGTTTAGTTATTGGTGGGTAACAATTTCAGAATATTATTAATTAGTCTATTCTGAATTTTATACGTAGTACGTACGTAGTGTAGATTTGTTCAAAATAATTCATGTATTTTATAATTAATAATACAGACAGAGAACTAAAGCCGTAAACATGGCACATAAGATTAGCAAGCTGAAATGGCAGTGGGCTGATCACATTTGTCGAAGAACCGCCAACCGCGTGAGACTGTCCCGCCCTCACACCCACCACTGTAACTCCTGTGAGCCAGGATCAACAGTCGCACGCAAAGTAATGACACCGAGCATTGAAGCTCGGCGAGTCTCCGGGAATGTCTAACTTGTCTTTAACCCGCAACGAAATTAATCAGAAAGTAAAATTAATAGGAGGAGTTGGAAATAAATTATTGTCCACTTCCCTCCGTGCAAAGCGGGTGACAAAACATTGAACTGAAGAGGTAAATAACCTCGCAAAAATTCTTTCACAGCCGGAGAAGCCAGCTATGAAGCACCACGGATCAAATTATTATTACATTTAAATGGGACCTATTATGTGAACTGTTATGCTTGATTCCAGTAATAGGTATGGCAAAAACGCCGGAAAGCACGGAAGTTCTTTCTAGTCTCTACAAGGTCCATGTAGTATACCACTCCAGATGATATTTGCATACTATCTAGCATGGTTTTACGCTCATTATGCCAAAGACTACACTCCCAAAGTATATGATGCGCGGACTGCTCATACTCGCAATTAGGTGTTGAACATGAACACGCAGGCGACGCAACAAGCTTAAAAGAGTATAGTTTAGACTTAAAGTTACCATGGCCCGTGAGAAATTGTGATACGCAATAATCGACATCTAGCCATGTCTTTGTTAAACGATCACGTACGCAAGGAAAAAATTGGTATAGATGGCAAGCGTAGTGTAGGACGCCCTGCAGTTAGGCGGAGTGACTATTTCTGTAAGGTCGCTGGTAGATGCTGGATGCGACAAGCCGAAGACAGGGTTGCCGCAGCAATTTGGAGGAGGCCTATCTCCAGCAGTGGACAACAGTAGATCATGATGGTAATTAATATAATGGATTGGCATTCAAACAGATTATGGAGTATTTATTTATTTCTAACATTTCCAATTAAATAAAGACTTACCAGAAAGAGCAATGGCGACCTTTTCAACGCCACCTAGCGGCTCCAGGGCATCCCTGGCTTTGCTTCCGAACAGCTTCTCCAGATAGTTGGGGCCGTGGGAAGCCAGCAGCGACTGCAGGAACGAAGCTGTCTCCTCCACTGGTGGACGTTTTGCTGTAAAATAAATAGGTTTTAGTCAATCCAAATATTCACGGAATAGACATTCCCGGAGACCCGCTGAGATTCAATGCTCGGTGTTATTAACTGTTGATCCTGGCTTACAAGAGTGTAAGGCCGATACATTCTTCTTAATCCAATTATTCCTGTTTTTGGATTCAGTTTCGTTCCGGGTTTAAGATTAGCTAGTGACTTTAACAGACTCTTAGAGATTGAGCGCTATGTAAGAATTATTTTGAGCTGGTAGAAAAAAAATGCATTTTAACGTCAGGATGGGCTTTAGAATTAAAAGCATTGATATTATGAGGGTATACACCCTGTTACCTCCACCAAAACCTCGATTTATTTCCCCAGTTACAATTTTAACTAAAAGCTTACTTCACATAGCCTTCCTTCCAAGAACTGTATCGAATATCAAATTCCATTAATGGATACGGGCTCTGTATAATTGGAGTAGTAGCCTAAAGGTCAGACCTTCACAAACATACCTAATTACAATTATTTACTCCGAACTAATCACATTAGTCGCATGACGCAAATTGAATGGGATAGATAGATAGATAACACTTTATTGTTCACCACATATTACATACAAGTAAACAGTTTACATTTTTTGAAATAGTGTAACAACTGGCGGTCTTATCGCTATTAGCGATCTCTTCCAGACAACCAAACGTACGATGGATCATCCGTTATAAGATTATATGTAATGTGGGGGGGTTTGAAAACCTAACAAATAAGAATATATATACATTATAAATACAAGGGTAACAAATATTATATATACCTAATCCTAATCAATAAAGTTTTAATGAACAAAAGAAATACATATGATAAGTGATAAGTAATAATAATAATATAATTTAACCAAACTACAATTAAACATTAACATTGACTATCACGATAGGGTAGAAAGATAGAATTTTTTAACTTTGTCTTTAAAAACATTAAGTGATGGCGCTTGTCGGATTGTTGACGGTAATGCGTTCCAAAGGCGAACAGCATTAACAGTAAAAGAACTACCATAAAAAGTAGTGTCATGGCAAGGAGTTTTAAGTTGCAGATACCTAGAGGATCTCAACGAGTGGGAGTTAGAACTATGGAGGTATTGAAAACATTCCTTTAGATAGATTGGACATTTGGGACTGGATAAAACATTGTAAAGCATACAGAGAATATGAGTATTCCGGCGAAGGCGAATAGGGAGCCACTTGAGCTTAGAGCGAAATTCAGAAATGTGATCATATTTGCGCAAGCCAAATATGAATCGTATGCAAAAATTTTGAAGCCGCTCAAGTTTATCAAGTTGAACTTGGGTTAAGTCAAGATAGCAGACATCGGCATAGTCTAACACGGGCAGAAGAAGAGATTGTGCGAGCGCAATTTTAGTGGCCATGGGCAGGAAATTACGAAGCCTCTTTAAAGTTGCAGCTGATGCAAACAGCTTACGACTCGTAGCTGCAAGTTGGGGACCCCATGACAAACTCTGATCCAAGATTACCCCCAGGTTATTGACAGAATCACTGTAGGGTATTATGACACCATCAAAAATGACTGGGCGCAGAAACGACCAATCTATTTTGGGTATTAAGCGCGAACTTCCGACGATCATGACTTGTGTTTTGGCTGGGTTCACTTTAAGGCCAAAGCGGTTTCCCCATTCTGATATTTTCATCATGTCTGAGTTAATGGAACCAATTGCGTCATTTAAAGATTTCAAGGAAGCCTGTCTGTAAATTTGTAAATCGTCTGCATAAAGGTGGTAGGAAGAAGATAAATTTTGTGATATAGAATTAATAAAGATAGCGAAGAGTAATGGAGATAAAACGCCGCCTTGCGGTACGCCAGCTAGAGTGTTGCACCATGACGAGAATTTATCGTCAAGTCGAACTCGCTGCCTGCGACCGTACAAATAACTATGAAACCAATCGATTACCGTTGGAGATATGTTAATAGAGCGGAGTAAAGCAAGAAGGATATCAAAGTCCACAGTATTGAATGCATTGCTGAAATCTAGTAATGACAATACCGTAAGCTGCCCTTTATCCATTGCGAGACGGATATCGTCAGTGATTTTGATTAAAGCAGTAACTGTACTGTGACCTGGACGGAAGCCGGATTGGAAAGGATTAAGAAGGGAGTGATTATTAAGGAAGGAGCTTAGTTGAGAGTAGACAAGCCGCTCAAACACTTTGGAAAGGAAGGGCAGGATGGAAATGGGTCGGTATTCGGAGAAGTTATGAGGATTGGCTTTTTTAGGAAGAGGTATGATTTGAGCGTCTTTCCAGGCAGAAGGGAAAATTCCAGATAGTATAGAGTAGTTAAATATGTGATTAATCGAAGGCAGTATAAAGTCCAGAATTGGCACTAGCATATTGCGACTAATGCCATCTACACCAACTGCATTCGATGTCACGGACAGAATGCTTTTCTTAACATCACAAGCGGTAAATCGTTTTAAAACAAAGGGAGTATAACCAGGAATCGGTAAGGAATCGAGAGAGTTAATAGTTTGGTTTTTAACCGTTACGTCAATAGAAGCGCAAGAAGAAAAGTGATTGTTAAGACCATTAATGTCAAAATTATTAGGATTTGAGGTTTTTTGTTGTTTACCAATTCCCAGAGTTCTGAGGAATTTCCAAACTTTAGCTGGATCTTCCTCGTCGACGGATTCGTGAATATGGCGACGATAAGCATCCCTACACACCCTATTGCAGCGATTCCTTAATTTGATATACTTGGCTTTAGTTGTCTCCGAGGGACGATATTTGTAATTTGTCTTTGCAGTAGCTTTTTTGCGCATCAACATTCTAATGTCATGTGTCAGCCAAGGTGCTGGTAGGTGTTTTAATTTAACAGCGTGTAAAGGGGCGTGGATGTCATACAGCTTGGTAATTATGGAGCTGAAAATTGCAACTTTCGCGTCTACTGTTTCAGCTTCAATAACTGGAGACCAGTCCGTGCTACGAACTTCACTTCGAAAGGCTTCCCGGTCCATACCACCAAAATTGCGCTGCAGTATTATTTTAGGTTTATATTTTGGTGGACGCACATTGTACGAAAGAAAAACGAGATCGTGATAAGAGAAAGCATCCGCCGAGCATTGCCCATGTTTCGCTACATGCAATTTGGAGGAAACCATCATGATGTCTAAAAGAGATGGCGTGGCATTAGGAAAGTGATGTGTGGCGCCTAGTGGTAAGATATGTAAATTACATGAATTTACTACGTGTTCAAAGGATGAAGTTCGATTATCTTTCTTTAAAAGACAGGTATTAAAATCCCCCATAATAATGCTGTGATCAAAAGAGGGAACCAGGTTTTCTAACATTTCTTCGAACGAGGTAAAAAAATCAATACGCGAAGATGGGCTATAATAGACTCCGACAAGAATTTTACAATAAGAAAGAGTAACCTCAATGAAAAGATGCTCGCCAGCACTGGGTGATGGCGGTTGTGGCGACATGCTAATTATGGAGAAGGGAATATGCGAACGCAAATATATCGCCACACCACCACCACCCATGCCAGTGCGATCATTTCTAATGAGACGAAAACCAGGCAAAGAGAAAGAGGTTGAGGGTAGACAAGGCTTAAGCCAGGATTCCGAGACTAAAACGGCATGGATGTTTTTTTGGGGAATTGACGTCAGCATATCGGGATAATGAGCCGGAATACTTTGCGCATTAATGTGGACTACATTAAAGTTTTTTGGAACGTTTCCAAATTGGTGTTCAAGAGTATCAAAAAGTGATGGAATACTAACAAGACTTTCATCGCTAGACTGAGAAGACGATGAGGATATAGAATAATAATTATCACTATCGTTACTATCATCAGTGCTTAAAATTCGCAACATATTATTTGCTGCGTTAGTAAAAACAAAACAAAATTATATATATGTATATATTAAAATCTAAAAATAAATGTTTATTATAAATAAAAATAAATATATCCTATTCAATACTTTTACCTAAATCCATCTGCCGGTTGTGTCGTTTTGAAAGAAACATTAATTTAAGCAGTATAAAAAGAAACAAAAATTAAATAATATGCCACTATCTACACCATACAAGATTCAAAATAAAATAAGAAGAGAATAACCACGTACACATAAAAACATAAGAAATTAGTACCAAAAACAGAATAACCATAAAAATTTAAATTTATATAAAACAAAAATAAAAGAATGTTAAAAAATGCTACCATTGCAATATTCACAATATGAAACGATTATTATAATTTATTGTGAAGAGAATGTCATCCAAATGAATAATAACAACAATGATGGAAACTATTCGGAGGGTATTTTAAAAACAACAAAAATACTTTGATAAAATAATACGTGTAAAGTGGGTATTCACAACTAAGCTACAGTGATAACAAAGGGAGTGCATAGATAGTTGTTGCATTAAAACAGTACATAAAACAAATTATTTCTTGTTAGTGCACGGGTTTCTTCTCGGCCTAATGGAAGGTACCGCAGGTTCCTTCACAACTTTTAGTTGTGCGCGCACTCCGCCAGCTGTGACTGCAATCTTATCGAGTTCACTTGTGGAGTTTATTCGGTGACGAGTTTTTTCATCGGCTCCCAATACAAACACGGAACCATCGCGAGTCCAGCACTTGTTCACACCGAATTTTTGACGAGCAGCCATAAAGATTTCGTGCCGTGATTTGGTTAGAAACTCCGACAGCGTAATACCCGATCCTCGCAGCTGTGTCTTGGCGAACCAAATGCGATTTCGAACTTCCATAGCACCTACCTTAACCAGAATGGGTCTTGGACGATCTTGGGCAACTGAGCGACCCATGCGATGACAGCGGCTAATATCCGTTGAGCAGAAATCAGAGATCTTGAGACGATTGACGATAGTATCGGTCACCAAGGTCATCGTGTCCTCATCTTTGCCTTCAGGAATTCCGTGGATTAATAAGATTTTACGGCGCTTGTGGACTTCCATTTTCTCTAAATTAGTAATGAGCAGAGAAATCTGTGACTGAATTGCACGGAGTGCTGCGAGTACGAACTCCTTGAATTTGAAATAATCTGCCGCTAAGGATGATGTGGTCGTAGCTGATGAGGGACTATTCGCTTTCTTAAGCTCGCTCTCCATTTCCTGCATACGTTCCACGAATAGTGCTTGCAGCTGGGATTGACTTTCCAATATAATATTCAAGTCTTGTGATTGTGCCATTATGAGTTATCAAGAACTGTATAATTTTGCAGATACGGTGAGTTTTTCGTGAATAACACTTCCCGGCAGGTGGTAAGGGCAATATTTTAGAATAACATCAAAAACGAAAGTATATTGTAACTTTTTTTAAACAAATTTGAAAATAAATACGATTTTAAAAAATCAGCTGTTCACAGTTTCACACCTACTAGGTTATTTAAGCTTGTTTACTCTCTTGATTAATTTAATGCCATTTGTAGGTGAAATCTTAAGTTATAAAAGCCTAAAATTATGTTAAAAACAGCACTCAAGCACTGTGAATGAAAATATGGACAAAGAATTTACGATTTTAAAAGTTGTTCACAAGAATTTCGAATAAAGTGAAGACTCAGGTAATCTCTTTCAAAAGTCTGGCTAACTCGTCGTGATAACTTATATGGTACTTTGAAAACGCAACTAACAATATATTAAAAGGTATCAACTTAAAACCTTTACTAAATTAAAACACGAAAGAATATTTTACATAATTTATTAGAAACACTTTGTAGTATTGCTTGTAAAACAAAATTAATTAAAATGTAAATATTAAAATGTGTATCTCAATCGTAAAACAGAATTACTAAGCAGCCCATTATGGAAGGTAAATATTAAAGAAAAACCGTTGAAATTAATAAATTCCGGCGCTTTGAGTTGTAATTATCTAAAATGTTGCCAGAGAAAATAATTATGATCTGTTAATTAAAACTTTGCTTGCGGAATAATTTCAGAAACATTTTTGGAAACTGGTATGATATTTTTTATTATCAATTATTTCGGATCATTTCTTTATTTTAAAATATAGTTAATTAGCTTTTGTACTCATGATCCTAAAGTTAAAAGCCTTGATAAAAAAAGCCTATTTTAAACATTAGGACGGGAAAGTTTACAAAAATGCACAGGATAATAACAGAAAAGTCGTGGTGCAAATAGACAAGACAGCATACGCCCCGTTTAAAATAACGAGATGTAAATTCGGTCTCAAAAGAGCCTTTAAATATACTTCTTTTAGTTCCTGTTTTAACTACCTTTGTTTTTGAAGCGGAGTTCGTAGTTAAAATATTTCCAAACTACCTATACATCCATGATTAATTTCCTTATTAAATAAAATTATAATTTATTTTTGTCTTTATGACACTAAAAAAGACTGAAAATGTAATGAAGAATTTCGGTCTTAGGCGATTAAAAAAATATATTTAAAATTAGGTACATGTTATGAGAGAGCGATACGTTGGTACTGTAGTGCGATTCACGTAACTTTTTGACGCGCCGATCAAGTTGCGGTGCGGTTACAATTAAGTTTACGCTTTGGTACAAAATGGTATTCTTGTAAGTGGTTAGCTGCGCGTGAACTGCGCGTGAGCTGCGCGTCAACTGTACGTCAGACGTATGAAATTTGTTTGAGATTGACATAAACGCGCAGTAGTAGAATAAACTAAAACGTTTGCGTGACGCGAACTTCACGCGAGCGTATTTGACAGCGGTTGTCAAAATTACGAGAATACGAAAAGGGCTGTTTTGATCGAAAATTAACCGCAACTGCACTGCAGCTGAACTTATTATAATACGTGAATCGCCCTACAGAATAATAAACATAATATTAAACCAACTAACTAATTCATTTTTAATATCTTCTTACGGAAAGTACCTACATATTAAAAATCTCCGCGTTCCGTTCTATCCACGATCCATACTTACATAGAACCAAAACCATAAATATATATCAAGCTATAGCAATGTTGACATAACATTGAATTAGAACCCTGGATAGTTAAGTAAATTGGATTGAATCAAGTCGCTATTCACGCTGTGAAACATTTTGAATACACGTGTTTCGTGTCGCTTCAATATTAAATTTTAATAGCATCGTGTCAAAGAGAACCTCCGTTTATGGAACTTCTTACGCTTGAAATGTTATAACTCGACGAAAATGTAGATATAAACCTTGAAATATGAATGTTTTGCAGCATAAATATGTAAAATATGCTTGAAAAGTACTGAACTGTGAAACATTACATGATATGTAACTTTTTTAGCTTTTGTGTAAAATCAAATATTTAATTTTCTTCGCCTAATACTTTTATTGCAGTGAATAGCGAGAGGAGAATGTCGTTCGTCTGATGGTAAGCGATGAACAGTAGCAAAGCCAAACAAAATTTTGAATTACAAAGCAATGCTTGGAATTCTACTGCGCTCGCCAACCTGAGACATAAGATATTAAGTCTCAACATGTCCAGTAGTATTAAGTTATAAATATATAGTTTAAATATTATTAAGTTCCACGATAGCTCTTTTATTTTATACAATACGCGACTTGACCCAGTTTCTTCAGTAACGTTTTATATAGCGATTGCGACCCACTTTCAATTAAGATGATAATATTTTCAACAGATATTGATCGGAAAATGGCTGATCCACTTACATGACGGAATCGTGGCGATATTACGACATCACGCGTTAAAACTTTTAGATTGTTAGGTACGACTTAATCAATTTACGTAAATAGGTAGTACCTAAAGATTCCCATTTTTTTAATTGCTTTTAATGGCAAGATGAGCAGGTAATTCATTCGACGGTAAGCGAGACGACCCCTCATGTTTAGTAGCAAAAACAAACGACACCATAGATTACAAAGCAATGCTTGGCATTTCACTGCGCTCGTCATCCTGAGACATGTTATGTTAAGTCTTAATATGTCCAGTAGTTACTCTGGCTACAATGTCCTTCAATCCGAAATATAACAGTGCATTTAAATTGCTGTTTGGCGGAAGAAATAGACATGACGTTGATACCTTCCCAGGCATTCCCTTACATATGAAAAACCTACTATCACGTATATTAGGGAAGTTTGAAAAGTGTGGGAGATTAAACAGAAAGATATACCAACAACAGTCGTGACAAATTGTGTGAGAGAGAAAATAACAGCATCGTAAACATCACATAAAACACAATCTGCTATACGTAAGAGCTTTCAGAGAGCATAGGCCGTAAAAACACAATTTTTCACACATTCACTGCTCAAAGGCTTTGTAGAAAAATGTTACTTCAGCTAAACTATAGTGTTCGTAGAAGATCACAAAAGAATAGCTTTATGAAAGTTGCTCATATTACTCTTTTTTAGAAGATAAATTCACCAAATGAGCATACAGGTCACCTGATGCTTAGTGATCACTGCCGCTCATGGACATCCACAACATTTGTATCATGGATATGTTGCCCATCAAATCGGGAGGGGAGAGGGAAGCAAAAAGGATGGGAAAAGGAAAAAGGTGTACGGCAATCTTAAAATATCTGGTTGAAAATTTGATGTTTTTTTAAATATTGGTACAAAATATTCTTTAAAAAAATACTTATTGCATTTATTTTGTTCTAGCACAACAAATTAATTGAATTCACTTTATTTTAAGACGAGAAATAATTGACTTTCATTCCGGGACCTGAGATTCAAACCCGAGACCTCAGCTTTACAATCATACTGTAATACAACTGCAATACCAAGGCAGTCTTAACAAAATAATCTTACAAAGTTTAAATAAGCACTCAAAAACTTAATAATCCTTCTAAAGTTATTGCTAAACCTAGTCTTCGAGCGACAAGTCGAAATGATCCCTCGTTCCTAAAGGCTTTACACAGATAAAATTCAGGCAATTGCGAAATACAGAAGTCTCATTTAAAAGTTATGATACCACCGCTCTGGGATAGAACAATGAATATTTAGTTGATTCGCAATTTTTGTTAAGTTTTACAGACACAATTTTACTCGTATTGTTGAAGGATGTTTATTTTTAGCCAGTTTTAGGTTAAACGTGGTCCTTGTTTTCAGATAATTTTAGCGATAAATGGCGAGAATATGCCTTTTGCCTGATGGTAAGCGATACGATCGCTCATAGACAGTAGCAGAACTTACCATAACCATGAATTACAAAGCAATGCTTGGTATTACACTGCGCTCGCTATCTTGAGACGTAAGATGTTAAGTCTCAATATGTCCAGTAGTTACTACGCAGTGTAAATACACAACATTGTATTTACACTGCTGTTTGGCGGGACCTACCAACAGTAATGAACTTACACAATATCAATAACATTTAAAGATATTTAAATTTGAAATGCCAAACGGTACCCACCAGTTTAGTTGGATAGTAGTTGTAGTTTTTTTAAATGTCAAACGCTACTGTGATTGCACATAAATGTATTATGGTTGCAAATTGGTTCGACCCGTGGTCATCTGTGACCTAAGCTAAGTGGATTAGGCGAGCTAAAGATACCCTAGTGCAGTCTAGAAATGCTCAGCTTATAGCTTGAGGTAGTCTACGTTAATTGGAAGGTTGATAAGTTGAGGCATTGGGTAGTCAAGAATATTATAATATAGCCTAGGAGGTATGTAAAATGTACTCTGTGCCTAGGAGTTTCGTTATTGTCTGCAAAATACATATATTAGTCACACTAAGCTAAGGATCTAAAAAGGATATTATAACTTAGCAAAAAGATGACGATGTGGCGACAAATGGCGTTAAAAAAAACAATTGTGGCAATACTATTCAAAATGTCATTGTGTTCTTGTGTTCGATAAATAATTTAATACGTGTTACGTGTCGCCCGTAATGAAACTCCCAAAAAGTTCCCACGAATCTGCACAGTCGGCAGATTCCATACTAATTAGTCACGCCGATGACCCAACAGCATCGTTGGACCACCATCACCGAACAGCAGTGCTTTTCTTCTTCGATCGCCGTCGAGGAAAGTCGCGACAACCAAATTTATTAGTACCTATAATTAGTTTTAGTTCAATTTGTAATAATTGATTATATTTCTGTATCAGCCCATATACGTCCCACTGCAGGGCACGGGCCTCCTCTTCAATCGACACTACGATTGAGAGTGGTTAGGCCATATAGTCCACCACGCTGGCTTAGTGCGGGTTGGCGGACTTACATACCATAGAATTTTTTATAAATCGCTATTGCAGGTTTCCTCACGATGTTTTCCTTCACCGTTTTAGTGCGTGGTGATTGACTATCACTATCGTGACTACTACGTATATAGTGCGTGGTGGCCTGTTGGTAGTGCGTGGTGGCCTGTGCCCCAAGCAGGAACATTTGGCTCTATAGTATAGTAATCGTAATAGTAAAATTTTGTATGGGAATTTGAACAGCGCCATTGTGAGCGTATTTGGAACTAAATTATGGCAGCAGGAAACGTTTACGATACTATAGTATGGTAATAACGATAGTTTTACTATACAAATGTATGAAAAGTGGTAGCAGGAATAATTTTTGACGTATAGTATCGCCGATTTACTATCGAGAAATACGATTGTTATGTCACCGACATTTTTACCGTGAGAACATTATCGAGAGTATATTTTTGTATTTCTACACATCGAATTAAGGAAAAATGTGTTAATTACGGTCATGTTTAGTGTTTCCCGATGCCTTAGTGTTATTGTGTGTAATTATCTACTCCGTATTTCGCTAGTTACATGAAATTCAATGCTGCGATATGAAGTTATAATTATTGTGATACCTAACTCAAATATGAAGGTTATTTCTTAGACTATGGACTGTTTGGAATCGGAGCAACGAACTTGGGATTCTTGCGAACAAGTATGAGGATATAGAAAGTCTGGAATTTATTGTAGTTAAAAACATACCTAACCTAAAACTGTAAAAAAACTTATAAATAAAATATTTACATGGAACTTTGATTTTCGTTTTGCGTACCTACTTAATCATTTTATGTGATACTTATAAGCTTATAAGTCAATGTATAGTCGAGCAAGCTCTTAGGGCAGAGAAGTGTGAGCATATAATATGTGAAAATAATTGCCGAGGAACTTAACGAGCAAAAATATAGAGAATACTTTCATAAAGCTCTCCTCCTTAAAAATGTAGAGGGATTTAATAAAACATATGTACATATCTTTATCTATAACTTAAATAATATGAGAGTTATTAATTTGCATTTTGCATTAATTGTTTGACAACTAATAAAATAAAAAAAGCTACGTTCGGAAATCTAAACGCATAATTAATTGGAGTCATTTTTGTATATTGCGGAATAAAAGCAAGAAATATGTATTTGCTTATTAATTTATTTCCAATAACCTTTCTACGCGACATTAATGCATGTTTTATATTTTTTTTGTTATTTTATAATAATAATAAATTAATTTACCCACGTAGTGAACGACAATTCCGCACGAATCATTCAATAACATTCGTTCATTACCCTAGGTTATCTGTCACTATCGTAACGTAATAGTATCGAGTTCACGAGAGTATGGTTAATCGATTCATGCTACCGATATGTAGTGCGATTCACGTATTTTAACAAGTTCAGCTGAAGTGCAGTTGCGGTTAAGTTTCGATCAAAACAGCCCTTTTCGTATTCTCGTAATTTTGACAACCGCTGTCAAATACGCTCGCGTCAAGTTCGCGTCACGCAAACGTTTTAGCGTATTCCACTTCTGCGCGTATATGTCAATTTCAAACAAATTTCATACATCTGACGTACAGTTGACGCGCAGCTTACGCGCAGTTCACGCGCAGCTAAACACTTACAAGAATACCATTTTGTACCAAAGCGTAAACTTAATTGTAACCGCACCGCAACTTGATCGGCGCGTCAAAAAGTTACGTGAATCGCACTGATGGAGTAGTAATAGTATAGTAATCGTTGTCACGATACTATTACTATACGATACTTCAAAATGTTCCTGCTTGGGGTACTGTTGGTAAACGGACTAGACGCGACTGCCAACATGTTCACGGTGGTCGTGGGTTCGAATCCCAGGGCACACCTCTGACTTTTCGGAGTCATGTGTGTATTTATATTATATTTTGTCCTAATTAAAATTTGTGTTTTTAAAAACCTCCTTCCGAAGGCGACTAACGTAACTTACGTAGGTATTTGTATACCTACATTATAGGATGGTTCTTGTTTGTTTTGTGATTTAAAATAAACACAGATACTATTATAAACAAGAAATAAAAATAACAAGTATCGGGTAGTATGTCGGGTTGCCATTTTAATACGAAATTCGATCTTAGCGCTCTCATTATAACAGACTCTTTTTGCCAAGCTATATATAAGGCTTGAATATAGGAAAATACGAGGAAATTTTTAATCCCACAACACCTAAATCCACTTTGAAAGTTGAAGCAGTCTGTTCGAAAAATTTATTAAAACAATTTGAACATCAAGCATTTTCTTGTTGCGAAGGTCGAAGGTCGAAGTTCACAGTTTTATAAAATTAATATATTCTTTACGAGCTAAAAAGTTGAATATTGTTTGTAATCCGGGGTAAACGGTTTTTATTTATATATAACATTAAATAAATCTGCAAGACACAATGCAACACAATACAACAAACAACATGATATCTTGAATGTTATGCCGTACGTCTTGCAAGCTTCCTGCATTTATATAATGAGCAAAACAATCCCTAGTACGGCACGGCATGTCGTCTCCGTAATGTTTGCCATTCCTTTGAGAATATTATATTCTTCTTGCCGCCTTATTCATAGAGTTTCAGAATTATACAGTTTTCCTCAAGATGTCTTCCTTCACCTTTATACTGCGTGGTGATTGACTATCAACTTAAGATAACTTTACATGGCTCTTACGAATTCTAAGGTATAGTTGCGTCAAGATATATTTTTCTGAGTAAGCGACAACTCAACATTAACACAAGCATTACATAGAAAAGACAGATATGTGTAACCTTACCCCGAAAACTCAGTCTTTCGATACGTCCCCACTAAGTTACTTTGCAAAATTCAGGATACATTGGGTAACGTACTAGAAATAAGGTTCGATTTCAGTAAAGTTCTTTGTTTTTATCAGTTCGTGTTCTCGTAAAAGCTTTTATAGATTTTGAAGGAATCCTTTTATCTACTATATTGTTACTAAGCATGTGTAGTTTTTTTGGCGCTAGAAATACAAAGGTTTCATGAACATCGAAGGATGTAGGAAAATTGTTCTTCAAATAGTGGATACGTTTTTTTTACTACTTTATTATATCTTGAAAACACCCCAGAGGGAATTAAATACACTTGTAACTAAATAGAAAATGGAGAAAGTTAATGGACTGGACCAAATGCCTGGCAATTTTTAAGGATTTTTTTCTCTTTTTTCATACCTAGAAATGTTTATTTTTGAAGGCCATATTTTATAAAATTATATAATAAAGTGGCTTACCTTTTTACGGTACTCATTTAAGTTTAAAAAGATAAATTCGCATAAAACTTAATAAAACTTAATCTCACAACCTAAGGTAGGTTAAAGTTGCTCACTCTCAAAAGTAACTTGATTATTTTACCAAGCCGTAATATGGATTAATAGCCTCCCCCTTTACGTGAGATGAGTAAATGCGTGTTTTATAAAACTAGCTGGAATAACGTTAAAATGTATTTCTGACTCAGACTAATTTAGTGTTCTTCGCTCAGGAAGGCTTAGGACATTAGTTATTCCATTTCTCTCGCTCTTATCGCGCGGAATATGCTCGGTAAATAAATTATGACGTAATAGTTAGACTCATAACCACACTATAAGTCACGTATGTAGCCGAAAATTCTGGTAATAGGGCAATTTTCGGTTCCATACCTTCCAGAGAAATATTTGATCATAAATTTTACAAGCGCAGATTATTACTACTTAAAATTCTCCAAAACTATTTACTTCCATAGTTTTGATTAAAGGCAAGGTTATTCCTACGCTAGGCACAAATTCTAAGTCCTCTCCTAAGCCGGTCATTCGAGCCCATCTTTTTTTTTCTGTACACCTGTCACCATTCTAGTTCCATGATAGGAAATGATAATTCCACGACTAAATCCTAGTTATCGCGTGCGCATTTTGACCCCAAGTTGTAATTGAGACTACGCCCTTGTTTACTTCAAGCTGTAGCTGTCTGTAAAATCGATCCGTTGCTATAAATAGAAAGCTAGAAGCATAGCGGAAAATAGTGTTTCAACTAAATCGTTAACACAAACTATAGTGTTTTTGCATTGACCATTTTTTGACTGTTTTCTGTTCATCACCTTTTATTTGTTTAATGCGAGCGCGAGAAAGTAATTGTATTACATTTACGATCAGTATTTAATAGTAATTAAATTAAATTCAATTTAGTATTTCTATTTCGTTTCCTTGCGGGTTAAATACAAGTTAGATATTCCCGGAGACTCGCCGAACTTCAATGTTCGGTGTCATTACAATACGTGCTACTATTGATCCTGAGTTACAGGAGTTGCAGTGGCGAATGTGTGGGCGGGACAGTCTCCATCAGTACAGTATGGTGTATTGCGTTTTAACAGAATCTGTAACGAACACATCCGCAGCAGTCTTAGTATATTCGATGTGGCAGATAAACTCCAAGAATGTTGCTTGAGATAGTATGGTCACGTCCCAAGGAAACCACAGGAGTACGTTGGTAATGTGTGCCTGAGCCTCAATATTCCCGGACCTCGACCGATTGCGGGACCAAAGAAGCGCTGGCTAGTTGTCGTCATGGAAGATGTCAGCGTCAATGGCCTTACTATTGTGGATGCCGAAGATCAGGCGAAATGGAGGAGAATTAGCCAGTAGGCGGACCGTGGCACCGGCCGGGATAACGCCAGGTAGAAGAAGATGAAGTCAGTACAGTGTATCAAATAGTGTATCGTCTTTTGCTGGTCGAAATAATTTTATTCGCCTCACGGAAATACGGATGTACTTATGAAGTCTAATGCTATTTGAAAACATTTGGTAAATAAAGTATTTTATCTTCTTAAAATTCTATCTTCTGAAATTAATTACTCCGTGTAGGTATATTTAATCAAAAAGAGCTAAGGAATATTAATTTATTAATTTGTATAGATATCAATTATTGTCAACTGAACATATTATCTTTATTATCATGTGGCACAAAGGTATTTCCTGAGATAATACGTTTCTTTGATTATTATTTATAAAATGTTGATAAAGTATACAACGTACAAACACCACACTTTCATATTGTATTTCATCTGCAAATCTTACGTGTGACCAGTATAACAAAAAAACAAGCAAAAAGTATTGGCAGGTATTAAAGATCACGCCACAACTTACAGCGAAGTTGCAGATATTTCACGGTAAAATACAATTTTCGCTGTAATTCTACCTGTGTTCTGGATTTGGCGTGTTCCCGAGGGAAACCGTGCTTGGGTAGTGAAACACGCACCTCGTTTCCGAGAAATTGTCAGAACATGTTATTTCTTATTACAAGTTGTAAATTTTGTGTAACACAATATTACAAGACATGGAATATTTTCCTAAATTGTGGATGTTTTGGTAAGTTAAAATAATATTCCTTCCTGTATTTCACGAGCTGATATTTTATTGTAATTACTGTCATACACATTTAACAATATAACCTCTATTTTCTTGAGTGGTCCTAACTATTAACTTAAATAATTTGATATTTTCATTGCTTTAATAATTTACAAACGATTAGCGTTCTTGGATTTAATTTTGTTGTAGGATTTATTTCACATTTGTTCATTTTATCTTACCTAGTGGTTATCAAAGTTGACTGGGCTCCGAGTTACAGATTCGGAGTGATTTGTGGACCTACTTAACAAAACATTATATATACAATTAATTACATCATTGTAATTTAACCATCCTGAGAACGTCTTTTTAATAATACGACAAAACTTTTAACTTTTATGATGACATAAGAGTATTTCTTAGGTTTACGCGAATGTTACGCACTGAAATAAATCCACCCCGTGACCACAAAAGCCGTAAAGTAATCGAAACATCGGGAAGTCAAAAATGTAAAAATTAAATCAAATCCGCGATAAAATCCTAAATACTGGTGAATACTGATAAATACTGGTGGTAGGTCTCTCATATGTGAGAGGCTGCCACCACAATGTCTTTTCTCCCATCAAACAGCAGTTTAAATGCACTGTTGTGTTTCGGATTGTAGGACATTGTAGCCAGAGTAACTACTGGACATATTGATACTTAACATCTTATGTCTCAGGATGGCGAGCGCAGTAGAATGCTAAGCATTGCTTTGTAATTCAAGGTGTTGTTTGGTTTTGCTACTGTTCATGAGCGGTCGCATCGCTTACATCAGGCGAACGGCATGCTCGTCGGCAAAAAAAACCGTAAATAATAGTTTTATTTCAATGACATAAGAGTACTTACCAGCGGTACACAGCTTGGAGTCCTCATCGTACCCGTCGATGCAGTCAGGAGCGCCGTCGCACAGGTATTGGATCGAGATGCAGTTCCCGTCCACAGGGCATTTGAAAGGCTCGTACGGGTGACAGTACTCTGCAACAATGGAAAATAATGATAATACTGTGGGATAAGGGAAAGAAATATTGTGGGATAACACTGGCACAAAGTTCAATGCACCTGATGATTAATGAAGTTTTTTTATTATATTACACATGCTTTTTTATTTGTATTATTTATTATTTATTTTTACATTGTGCTTTATGTGTAAGGTGGAGGAGAATGCCCATTTGACTATGAAACTTAGTACCTATTGGAACGAAGATTTTTCCCTCTATGAAACCTACTTTTTGTGTAGGGAAAAGTTTATATTTTCAATAAATATAAGCATAATTACGACCCAGGCCGGGAGATCTTGGAGAAATGAACTCGAAACAAAATAAAAAAATATATAATTTATATCTTCTTCTCTGTAAACAAAATGTAAAATGTGATGATAATTATTTTATAAAAAATTGTCTCCCGGGATAAAACAGGGATACGTTAAGGACAAACCATAAAAAATGCTATAAATAATTTTAATCAGTGTCGGTATCGGGATCAACGATATTTTTACCAATATTATGAGTGAGCATTCTGCTTTATATCAAAGTACGGTGTTCTGTGATGATAACCAGCAATGGGAGGGCCTCAGGATTTGATATAACACGCCCTTTGCAGGTTTTTTGTGGATGGAGGAACTTCCAAAGGAACAAAACTACTCGACATACCAATGCTTTAGTCGGCATCCCTAAGTAGTTTAAGAGTGACGTGAAAGTTTAAATAAATTCAGTATAAGATCGATAGATAATTCAATCAAGAAAGTTGGTTATTTTTTTCAGATCTATACTATTGTGCTGACCTGTTCGTAATTAGATTTACTATTTAATTCACCCTAGAGACTTTCCCGCCCTCACACCCGCCACTGTAACTCCTGTCAGCCAGGATCAACAGTGGCACACAAAGATATGACACCGAGCTCCGGAGCTCGGCGAGTCTCTCAGGGACACTAGCTTGTCTTTAACCCGCATCGAAATTAATCAGAAAGAAAAAACAAAAGGAGGAGTTGGAAACAAATAGTTGTCCACTTCCCTCCGCAGCAAAGCGGGTGACAAAAAATATTGAGTCGAGAGGTATGTATCCTCTTATATAAAGATATACAACTGGAGAAGCCAGATGTATTAAGCACCACGGGATAAACAAATTACATTGGTCCTATAGTTTGAGCTGCTAAATTTGGGTCCAATAATAGGTATGGCAAAAGCGCCGGAAAGCACGGAAGTTCCTCCTAGATTCCACGAGGTCCGTATAGTATGCAACACCAGAAGTTATTTGCATATTGTTCAACATTATGCCGCGTTCATCGGACCAGCGATCACACTCCCAAAGTATATGATGTGCAGTTTGTTCGTACTCACAGTCAGGTGTAGAGCATTGACACGCAGGCGATTCAACCAGCTTAAAAGTGAATAGTTTGCTCTTAAAGTTGCCATGTCCAGTTAGGAACTGTGATACACAGTGATCAATTTCTAGCCACGATTTTCTTAAGCGATCGCGAACGGACGGAAAGTATTGATATAAGTGACGCCCCTTTGAGGATATATCCCACCGGTTCTGCCATTCGTCAATTAATTCAGTGTACGCAGCAGAATACGGTTTAAATAACCTGCTAATCTTTAAAAAGTCTCGGGATGCAATAAAGTTAGTGTCTATTGTCTCTCTATTTGAATAATATAATGCAGCGCGTCTTTGCACCTCCAGATCGACCGGAAGCACACCCGCGAGAACCGGCAAAGCCTCTGTACTAACGGTTCTGTAAGCCTTACACAAGAATATCAAGGCCAGGCGTTGACTCTGGAGCAACTTCCTACGAACAGCGCCAACAGTAGATCTATCGGCCCAAACTGGAGAACCGTAACAGATACAACCCAAATAAGTTGCTCCATAGATAACTTTCAAAGTATTAAATGATAATCCCCACGTTGCCCCTGATATTCTCGTTAAAGCATAGAAGTTGTTTTTCGATTTTTCTCCGACGGTTCTAATGTGTTCAATAAATGAGAAATTTCTCTCTAAAATTAATCCGAGGTAACAAACTGATTCCTTTCTTTTAACTGGTACATTGTTAAATTTAATACGCGGGGGTGTTTTTAAAATCCCTTTTAACAACATTTGAAAAGTTTTTTGAGGTAATTAATTCACCCTAGTAAATTCTATCGTAAAGGCATAATACCATATCGATTTACACCTATTCATTACTCAGCATTACACTAATAAATCCTTTCACCCATTCCAGTATCCCGAGGAATACTATAGCTGATCCATTTAGAAGCAATTAGCGAGATGCTTTCAGCAGTAATGTTCCCTGGTTTTATACTTTTAACGGATACACAGGCGATTAGACCGGGATAATGTTGTTAGCAGAATGGCCGGGAGCGAGAGGATTTGATGAGGGAATTAACAACCGGACTCGAGAGTTGGGACCTGTTTCATGAATCCAAACATGTTTGGTAATTAAGTTCTGGGAGGTTGTGAATGCGTTGGTAATGAAGGAACATAATGAGTGTCAATTGACGCGTAATGAGCAATTGGGTTTAGACGATGTTGATTAATGTCGACCACATTAATTTGGTTTTAGTTAGTCCTAAATTAAGAGAACGTTGGATAACTAAGAACTATATGTAATACGATGACAGTTTTTCTAATGGGATTTATTTATTTATTCATTTATTTATTTAATATCTGAAAAATATTTTATATAAATGAACAGCAAAAGGAGCACTCCTCAACTAATCTCAACTCAAAGCTCTATACTTCTTATACATCAATTAGGAGACTCAGCATATTAATTACTCCTAATTGAATCATGAACTACCCATATATATACAGCAAACTTTCAAACTATTTTACATACAAGCGTAAATCAAAACTTGAGACCCGAAGAACTATAACCATATTACTTGGAAACTAACAATAACTTAGAAAATAGGTTGCTAATGGAAGAATTTCCTTCCTAAACTAACTCCCAGAGCGGTAGCAACTTATTTACCGCCAACAGTTTTATTCCAACTAAAATTGAAAACAAGCTGTGAACGACGTTGTTATTTTAATTGGTAAACTTTTTGCGTTGTTTTAGTAACTAGAAACTAGAAAGTTTAGATGCAGTAGCATCGGAGCTTTTGAATTATGAAATATTTTGTTGGGAAATGTAGCAATTCTTTTTTAAATTGGATACGAACTATTGAAATTTGCACTAGGATCAATTGTAAATATTTTTTTACAGGTGGTAATTGTGTCTTCGTTTTATAGTGTCGAACTTAATACCATGCGAGTTCGATCCCCGCACCTAGAGAAATGTTTGTGCAGCCTACAAATATTAATTATTTTTGTGTTTGGGTGTTTCTGAGACCGAAATGTCTCTCGTAGTTCCTGATACCCATGACAAAAGACTCGAACTCAGTGTGGGATCCACTATGACTTTCGGGTGTTTATAAATTTATACGTGGATGCAAATCCAATATTGTGGACAATGTACTATATTTCTTGAATAAGCACAAAAACTCATACATATCATATCACCTCGTTGAAAAATATTTGGGACTAATTTTATTTCATCGTGTCATCTTTCAGCTCTGTTCTAAATGTCAATTATTTTTGGCGACAAATAATCTACCTTTCTTCTTTAAAGATGAATAAGCACCTAAAACCATTGGCCTTTCGTATCCACATTCGATCACACAAGTGACCTAAAAACTGAGATTAGGTCGTGCTAATATAAACGTTTGGAAAGGTCATTATTATCTATAATAAAGAATTAGGCAATGTAGCGGACTAAATTCGCGACCGGTCGAGGACGCCGCCTGAATGCCACACTAATTTGGATTAACTTTTCAGCTAAATATTTTAAGAATATTATTTTAGATAATGTTGTTATGCTTGGACATTTAGCACTAGTAAAATATATTTTTTATATTACATTCCCTATACTTAATTGGCATTTACAACGGGTTGTCCACTAGTGGACATGGTGGTTGATATGGTACTTTTATATTTGACAATATTAGATATTTACTTATAGGTTTAGATGCTATATGTATTAGATAAAGACAGATAACATAATGTAGATATTACATACTCAACTATGATTGTAAAAAGTGTATTTTTTTCAGAGTATTTCACAGTAAATGTATTACTATATATGGACTATATGGCCAAACCACTCTCGATTGTACTCGATTGTTGAGGAGGCCCATGCCCCATAGTACATCTCGTATATGGGCTGATACAGTTTTAATTAACGTTGGTACGTTCCCGTTTAACCTAAACAATTTATACTACAACCTTAATGACCCACAGCAAGGCTTCACAAACTGAACACTAATTAGGTACCAGAAGGTAAACACAAACACTAGGCCAGAATCACAAACTATGAAGTAAAACCAACAGCGCAAATATTTTCTAAGGAAACAGCTTCGAAACGCTATCAAAGCATATTCAACTTTGTGCATAATGTATTAAAATGCAAGCTGGATTACGCTGGTAGTGGAGTGTAAAAATGTAAATTTCGAAATATCTGTGGAGGAAATAGACCATGTGTGAAATTCTACGTGAATCGCACCGACGTAAACCACCTTTATGCTAAATCTATGAATTTTGAAATACATTTTATAAACAAATATTTTGAATTTTAAAAGCGGGGTGTGGAAAAATTGAGAGGAGAAAATAAATATAAGAAGAGCAGGGCGATGCGAGGCCACAGGGCGCATCTTTGAATTTTCGAAGTTATGTATGTAAATTAAAATTTCCATACATAGTGAATGAAATCATCGTGAGATGTCTAATTTCAGCAGCTTCTTAAGAGCCAGAAAAATGAAGAACTGGAGTTAAAATTGTAGAGATGTTGGAAATCTCTCTTTGTAAACGCGACAATTATAGCCTGGTCTTTCAAATATACTTTACAACTAGTTAACATTTACGCAATTTTGACAAATATTTAAAAAAAATAATTTATGCCAAAAACAGAATACCACATTATTCTAGCATTTTCAAATATACTGGAAGAATCTGTACTGTACTTTATTAACCCATATACGTCCCACTGCAGGGTACAGGCCTCTGCAATCGAATGTATGATTGAAAGTGGTTAGGCCATATAGTCCACCACGCTGGCCTAGTGCGGGTTGGCGGACTTACATACTATAGAAACTCTTACCAATGGGCAATCGTTATGGCTTGCAAGTTTCCTCACAATGTTTTCCTTCACCGTTGTAGTGCATGGTGATTGATTATGAATACACACATGGCTCCGTAGAGTCAGAGGTGTACCCTGGGATTTGGATCTGCGACCATCGTCACCGTTACTGAAAGAACCTACTTTCATGCCTACTGCATTTTATAATTTCCTTTTATTATGTTGTTATAGGTACTACATTTTCCGTTTTTTTACATCTAATCTTATGATGTTTGTTTGTGTTCATACTATTTTTTTTTGTTTCATGCTTTATTTATTTTTTAGTTCGGATTTTGCTTTATTTTAATTTTACGTTGTGATTATTGTACCTTGTTAGTTGTAGTAGGTAGTTGATGTCACTCGCATGTTACGTACTTTTATACTGTGTTTGTGATAAATAAATATTTTTTTTCTTTCTTTCTTCCAAGCATTTGCTACCGTTTATAAAACTGCTGATTACAACTCTAATTGCGGTCAAATGTGTAATAATCGGGACGAGAATCAGTTTAATCCTGTAGAGAGCAAAAACTTTATCTAGATCAAAGAGATAGAGGTGCAAAGTTAGCGATAATTAGGGAAGTTGAATCCGCAGGAATCGGAAAGTAGCCTCGCTTGCAGTGATTATATCGCTTCTAACTGCGGAACTAGCTCCAGAATGAATGGTGCAAGTTTTGAGATGTAGCAGGTTTCAAATATTGATGAAGTTTATAATAACCTCAAAGAACCGGGTTCAGTAATCACGAAATTATTACAATGTAAAAACAACATTTTCAGTGGGCTGGCTAAGAAGGCAAAATGTTCCGATTTTTCATTGTTCCTTAATACAATTAGCTCTTATTATTTTCAATTGAGAATGTTAAAACTAATTTAGTATCATAAAACAAAGCACGGAATTACGAAATTAAAATACATCATTAACGTAAAAGCTTCACAAAAAAACGAAGCAGCAGGCATTTGCCAAAAATCCCTCTAAAATACCCTAATTATCATTTCACAAAAAAATCCTGTAAAAATACTCGCACATTTCTCATTTGAAAGCGTCTTCGGTAATTGCTTGGGCCGTAGTAGAAGACTAAGAACGGAAATTATGTCCGTCTTTGTCCCAGATAATAAGGGCGCATTTCCCCTGAGACTTTACTTAATGAGAGCTCGTCGCAGATTTCAGTTTATTCTTACAAGTTCGAGATAAGACTTTCCGTGCTGGGATCGAGGCTGCTCATTGTACTTAAAATAAAAACCTACGATAGTAGGCTTTATTTAAACTCTTTTAAGTCATTATTCTAAATTAGTTTAGTGATTTCTTTACTTTCACGGTTCTAATTTGGGTTTAAGGCTTTTTTATGAAACGATTTAATAGTAGTTGTAAGTATTCGTGGATGCCAAGACCACATAATATATTATAACATATTAAAAGGTTGAAATACATATCGTGATGAACCACGCCGATATACAAAATTCCGAGCAGGCCTATATGTTTTATCGACCAGCTACAAAAGCTTATATCCTGTAAAGATACTTTACTTTAACAGCATCCACTTTCCGTCACATGCACCACTTTATTGCAATTTAGGCGATAGAATATTTTCAAAACCGCACTTGGGCGTTCTGCAAGTGTTTGATATAAGTCGTGTACACAACATACCAGATCGTTTAGTATGGTGTCCGTACAGCCGGTTGAGGTCCAGCGCGAACACGCTGTGCGGCAGCGCGCAGCTCATCGCCGCGAGCGCCGCCACGCACGCCGCCACACGGCAAGTAGACATTGCTGAAACAACACGAACCGTAAGTAACTTTTAAGTCGGAAAGCCAACAATTACAATTTACAAAAGGACAATGGCGAAATCGTATTTGCAAAAAACTACGCATTTAGAAATGTCGTTGATAATCTTAATATTATTATTTTGCATGATTTTAAAGACAGCCTCCGTGGCGCAGTTGGTTAAACGCCGACTGCGAAACGAGAGCCCGCGGGTTGGATTCTCGCACCGAAAAAATATTTGTATGAACCACAGGTATCTGTTTCGGGTCTGGGTGTTTGTGAGACCGAAAAGTCTCTCGTAGTTCCTATTGCCCACGACACAAGACTCGATCTTAGTGTGGAGTCAGGTCTATGTATGTGACTGTTACGTGCATTTATTTATTTACCGCATCGCGTTTCACAGCTGGCGTCGAACCAACTGCGCGACGAAGTCTGTAGTTACGTCTACGTACCCATATAGAGCAATTTCTCAAAAATATATGATTATGCTCAAAATGTATCACTTTAAAGATCTACACTGATCAATATATTTCCTTTCAACCTCTGCTCCAACATTTAGTAACAAAGGTAGAAGGTACATAAATACAAACAGTCCACCAGGCCAAGCTCACAAAATACAATGTAATCAAGTAGAACGTGCCAAACTATTCGAAGGCTGGGTAAATATTGACGGCGAACTATCGCAAGCCGAAACCGATACTCGCAACTACAAACTAAGCTCCATTTTCGAAGTGTTCGTTAGTTTTCTAGTTGGTAATTTAATAATTGGTTATATTGGTTCCGAAGTTGAGCTGAGTTGCTTTTGTTGTTCGTCAAATTGCTAATTAGAAGTTTTGGGGTCTACTTTATTAATTGATTATAGCTGACCTATTTTAGAAACTCGATTAGTGGATTTTTTTAGCGATAAAAACTGGCAGAAGAGCAAATAGGTCACCTGATGGTAAGTAATCAGTGCCTCTCATAAATATCCAAAACGTTAGGATCTGAGATCAAATTGGGAAAGGAGCGGGAAGGGAAAAAAATGGGAAGAGAAAAGGGGTATGGAGCATCCGGCAATCTCATTCATTGACACGAAACGTTACAACAAAACTGTCGCTTCACGCTTCACTTCTTCCTATGAGGCAGTGGTACCGCCCCGGACGTGTCTGCATTCATGCTAAGTCATGACAGACCATAGCGTGGTTCTACTACTTTTTAAAACTTTTTATGTAATTATGTCATTACTGTCTGTCTGTCTGACTTAGCATGAATGCAATCTAATGACATTTCATTAGATGCTACCGCGGTCAAGTAATATCCTCTTTTGCTATTGCTTTCAATAAAAGTAAACGGATAAGTTTTCGGATAAGTATCGATACTATTTATTCATTAAATAATCGTTGGTTTTTCATAGGATCCCAAGAATAGTCAAATAATGCTACCACCACTCCATACTTTGGTTGATATACCCAGGTGTATAGTTTGGGATAAAATACGCCACTAGAAATTCGGTAACACAAGTCCCAGTTATAACAATAAACAACATAAAACAAAAGCTGTATTGAAGCGATGAAACACTCGTAAACTGCGTTGCAGAGGCAGGACATTAAAATCAAATTGATTACGCGTCACTACCATAAATTGGATACTTTAATGTTGCAACTTTACCGGGTTAAATCTTCATTGAACCGTGTAAAAGCCGATAAATATGTCGATTTTGGATTAATGTGTGTAACCCATGCGGTACTCGGAATAAAACGTTGTTTGCTAGTGGTAATATTTCAGGAAGAGATATTAGAACGCTCAGTGCAGTAATTTATGTGTTTTTCGATTAATTTGAGTGTCGTAATTTAGTTGCATTTGGTTAGATTGGTGATTTAGGATGGATGAATTGTGAGACGGAAATCAGTTAGGTATGTGTATTGAAGTTTCTTGTTCGGATGTTTCGTTCGTACAAGCTTGGTGATAGAGAGGTAGATAGAAATGGGGAAGGAAGATTTTATAATTAAATAACAATGTAAAAATGAATCAGTATTCAGTACTTAACAAAACTTATATTTTCACAAAATATTACACTCAAACAACCCATAAACCGATTTAAGAAAAGTTAAATAATAGAAAGTTGATAATTTCCAAAAGAACTCTAATCTCGAAAACCTACTAATAAACAAAAAGAAACTTCTACAAACAAGCAAAAAAATTTAATTAGCCTAAGCATCTCTAAACGAAATAATATTAGGAAATACTTCAGCATTCTATTCCAGTGACGACTTTCTTAATAAAAATAGAGATGATAAAGAAAAACCCAATATAAATACATCAAAAATAGAATCTAATCTGTATCAGCCCATATAATTCCCACTGCAGGGCATGCCTCCTCTACAATAAAGAGTACGATTGAGAGTGGTCAGGCCATATATTCCACCACGCTGGCCTAACGCGGGTTGGCGGACCATAGAACTTCGTAATAATTGCTATGGTATGCAGGTTTCCTCACGATATTTTCCTTCCCCTATTTAGTGCGTGGTGATTATCAATACATTCTTGACTTCGAGATTCTAATAGAGGTCCTTTTAGTTCATGATTTTTGACTATCAATACACAGATGACTTCGAGCTTCTAAAATCCTAAATAAAATTCCAATAAATCTAATTTTCAAATATGTGCTAACTCCAACTCGCAACAAATTAAACACAATGTCCACGTTTTAAACTAACCTCTCTAATGTATTTAGCATTTGATTTAGAGTTACTTGATATCTAATTAAAACTTTGGGTGAATGCATTTAATATTATGTCGCAAACTGACACTACATTAAGGCCCTGCGCAGACGACAGACTATCCGTGACGCACTTTTTAGTCGGTGAAAATAGAACCTATGCAATTATATGCAGTAACGCACACGACGCGCAAAAAGTCCGGCGCACAAAAAATCCGTGTAATTCGGGCAGACCGCACCGCGCCGCGGCGCGCCGCTCCGCACAAAAAGTGTGCGAAAAAAAATTGAACGTTTGCTTCAACGCGCGCTAACGCAGACGGCGCACTCTTTAGTCGGCAATCTGCATTTGCTAGGGGTGGGTGGACGTAACGCACGCGATCTATTATCATGGCGCCAGAGGTCGATGTAACTATGTTAATTCAAGAAATACAAAACAGACCAGCAATTTATGATACTTCTAAGGCAGAATATCATGATAAAAAATAACCATGATTAATTAACCTAACCAAAATCATGATAAAATAAATAGCAACTCATCAAATGTAGGAACAGACATTTTATAAAATTTGAAAAAATTTGCCGGATGTTGTTTTCAGACTTGAATGTTTAGTATGGAACTGTCCCTTCAGTAATCTTTCCGAAAGTAGGTATAGGAGTGTACCCAAAATTCTCTATTTCTTCTTCTTTTTCTGTACTTCATGTACAAAATAATACTTCGCGATCTCTGCACGATTTCCATACGTCTACCGTACCTACAGCTCTGCCGACAAAATGATCGAAGATGTGCGTCGTGTGCGTTGAGTCTGTGAAAAATCCGCGACCGACTTTTTGCGCGCCATGCAGACTTTTTGTGCGCCGCCGACTCGATCGCACAAAAGTGTGCCGTCTGCGCAGGGGCCTAACTGTTGTTTTAATTTAAATTGTGACATTTTTAATATTGTTAGTATTATTAAATTCAGTGTTGGGTTTCGTAGTTTGATTATTTCCCTTTTTGTATGCATTTATAGGGCCGGAGTCAGGAATTTGTGTCCGATACGGGCGATAGGTCGTTCCTATCACATTGTGGGACGGAAAATGCAAGATGAAACATGGGTGTCTCGGTTGCACCTTAGCTTCCCTCTTATGGGAAAAAGGCGTGAGTTTATGTATGTATATGTATTCATGTGATAAATTGTCCTTATTAGAAGACCCATACAAAGTCGTCTGTTACTCTACAATGTGGTAGTGAGGCAGTTAGGGTTTTGTTTATAAAAAAACTATTTTAAGGTCTTATTTCATGTCTGATATCAGAATTTTACGGTAACCATAATTACTGACAGGTATCTAGTGCAAATTTCAGAATAATTAAATATTAGCAAATATGTTCGTCATGATACGGAAAGTTAATGTTATATCTTATTTACTAAGCACTCTTATTTACTTTGTTTCTATTTTATTTACTAAGATGTATCGAGTTAACGTATACCACAAAAACCGACGTTAAAAAGGAAATAAATCACAAAAGCCAAAGTAAAAAAGAAAGTATTCAACGTTAGTTAAATGTCGGCGCCACAAACCAAGATGGTAGCTCGACTGCGCAATTGGCAGCTAAACGAGCACAATTTCCTTTGGCAAACAAATGTGGCGCGCTTCCGCCGCCCCCTCGTGTTCTAACTCGCGAACTAATTAAAACTTGGCGGTTTCACACCGCTCACTTGTCATAATTAACCAAACCGCACTTTCTTGGGGCTGTGACAATTGAAAAGGCTGTGGTTTGAATTTTGTTTTTAGAATAATATTAAATAAACTTTATTAAACAAAAAATAAAGTACACGCAAAAAGGAATACAATATTAAGTTAAAACGCAAATGTTAGATGAATTTTGGTGCCCAAATAAATATTTAACTTGTATTATGGGCACCAGGGGTTAATATCGTACAAAAAATCATCATGAATTTTCAGTCGTAGCATATTGTTAATAAAATAACATATAAAGACTTATAATGTCGTGCCAGTAGCCAAGACACTACGTATGTTTAAGTGTGAATGTGTGAGTGTGTGTGTGTGTGTTTGTGAATATCCAGAATACCCAGCGACTTTCTTGTAGTTCAACGACTAGCCTTTTTGGCAGTATTCTAGGTTATCAATGGAAAACTTGCGTGGCAAGCCTATTTTCAGTTGAGTTTCTATGGTTTCAGAGACAAAGAGTGAGTTTAACATAATTGTCGAAATAATAACTATTACTTCTTAATCCATTTAGCCTAAACCGTCTTAATCGTACTCTGGATTGTAGAGGAGGCCCGTGCCCTGCAATGGGATGTATATAGGCTGACATAGTACAGTACAGTAAAATCTAGAGCAGGAATATTAACCGCCGCCTGGTTTAATTACGTATATAATAAATAATAATAATAAATAAAAACCAACAGTCGCATACATAGTCCTGACGCCACACTAAGACCGAGTCTTGTGTCGTGGGTATCAGGAACTACGAGAGACTTTTCGGTCTCACAAACACCCAGACTCGATACAAATACTTGTGGTTCACACAAATATTTCTCTCGGTGCGGGGATCGAACCCGCGGCTTCTCGTTTCACAGGCGGCGTCTAACCACCTGCGTCACAGAGGCTGTCGTCTATATGGGCTGATACTGTAATCCCTTACATTTCCACTACGAAGAATATTGTTGATGACCGGCACAATAAGTCTTGACAACGAAAAGCCTGATTTAATATAAGCAACGAGGTTTATACTAAAAATTAGCCCCAAAATCACAAATAGCTATGGTTTTAAAAATAGTCTATCATTATCTCACTCTTCTTTTTTCACACAAGTACAAGCCCGGCTTACACATAATACATATTTCGTAATAATAATACATATTGTATACAATTGTGGAACGCTTGTCATAATGGTCCACGGAATTATGATGCGTCTGTTACAGGTTGTGCGTTTATGGTTTGCGTTTTGTGGTTTTACGTTCAAATATACGTATGATTTCGTTTTACGCAAGCATTACTGAAACAAATAGCTAAACTTATCTTTGCCTTTTTATGATGTATTTGAATTGCATTAAATTTATAAAAGGAACACTTAAATTGGAAGTTATCTTTGCCATAATATGCTATGTTTGAACATTACTGAAATTAAAATAAGGACATAAGGAAAGTACATTGGTTGGCCGATGCCTACATGGCATAATCAACACAAGAATCTTGAATTTTTATATCCCTAGCAGGCAGATGAGTGTGCTGCCTAATGGTCAGCAGTCATCGCCACTCAGACATTTGCAGTGCCAGGAGTCTGCCACAACCTGGTTGCTGCCTACCATAAAGAGATCACTCTTAGGCCTCGTTTATAAAAGGAAGAAGTAAAGAAGTTTTAACACTTCATATTATTGGAAGTATTTTTAAATGCTATTTGAATATTGTTAAATATTGATAGTTATTTTATGTCTCAGGATGGCGAGCGCAGTGGAATGCCAAGCACTGCTATGTAATTCAAGGTGTTGTTTAGTTTTGCTCCTGTTTATGAGCAGCTGTATCGCTTACCACCAGCGAACGGCATGCACTTACCAATAAAAACAAACAACTAATTTATCCCTCGTAAAACAGCAGTCATTAGACATTAATTGGGAAAACGTACTGTAAATACCTTGTAAAATTAGTTTTGTTATCTCAATAATAACAAACAAGAGCTAAGGAGGGAACGGGAGCTATAATGGCAGTTCTTGTCAGTTTGAAAGTAATGGTAGCCATTACATTTGTAGGAATGGTTTAATTCTGTATAGAATATTGGCAGCAGATGTATAGAAAAAGGTGCCCATAAATATTTGAAACTGCTACATCGATTGAAAATACGATACAAAAATTCGTTTAACGGCTGTTGGGAGCTGAGTTGTGTAATAAAATAACTAAATAATAAGAAATTATTTAATGTAAGTTGCTTTCAACGATTTATTTCAGCAGTAAAGTCATTGTAGGTAAAATCTTAACAAAAATAAAATATGTGATCCTAAATTAGTATTTAATTATTATTTTAATAAAAAACTAAATTATTAGATACTCTATATGAATGATAATGTAATAAAATAATAATATCCAGAGGCCAAACCGTTGAATATAATTATGTTTTGCTTTACAAATTTCTTACACAATGATTTCTCTCACTTTATCATAAATTATAATAATACCTTCAGTATAAAGATAAAACTAACAAAATAATTTATATAAATGTAAGTTTTATAGCGAGACCATTAAGAATAAAACATTAAAATCTGATAAAGATGTCGGCCTATCCCCGTCGGCTATATTTCCAGACGTTTTCAGTCGAGGTAAAATAGGTCAGTTGTATCAAATATCTCAACTGTATTTTCATTCACAATGAATTTCTAAATTGCTTTGCTACAATAATAACAGCTGCTACAAGATACTGAATCATTAAATTATATTATACAAATTTTGACCCGTAGAATAATTTTAAAATTGTCTAGTTTCGCTTCAGAAATGTTATTTTAGACAATTTTCTTTGTAAATTGCTATCATTGACAAGGTAAAGAGTATTCATACATAACTTTTTTTGATTGCAGTGAATGGCGAGACATGCCATTCGCCAGATGGTAAGCGATACCGCTCATGAACAGTAGCAAAACCAAACAACACCTTGAATTACAAAGCAATGCTTGGCATTCTACTACGCTGCCATCAGAAGTTAAGTCTTAGTATATATAGTAGTTACTCTGGCTACAATATCTTTTAATCTCATCTCCTAAAGGTTGACTGCTAGAAAATGCCGACGGCATTAAGTTCGCCTGTACATATTGTATAAAGTTTAAATAAATAAATATCGTTCTAACCGGAACACAACAGTGCATTTATACTGCTGTTGGTGGGAGAAATATATATTGCAGTGGTACCTATCCAGGCAGCCTCTCACATCTGAGAGAGCCACCACCACATAAATGTCACCTTTAATTTAATGCAAATTACAACAGAGATTTTTATATTTATATTTGGCATGCCAGCAATGGCATTTGCCGTGCCAGTAAACGATTTGCCTGATAGAAATTGCGCCGATATTCAACGCAATTTAAGCTCAATTTGAATTTTTCCTCACGCTCTTTTGAACCTTTTCTTAGCGATGATTTGGAGTTTTTCATCGTGCTTGTGAATTCTTTGTTTTTGCTCAAAACCATACTAGAATTCTTAGGAATTTTCAGGTTCTTTCCAACTATTGGAAAATTGGACGAAAGTGCACTTGATTTAAGAGCTTTCTTTCATTACAATACTGTGAACCACGGATAGATTTTACTATCAAAATAGAAAAATAAATTTACTTTCTGTGATTGTCTTGATTATATTGTGCTACATTCAATGGATATATTTGTAGAAATAACAAATCATCGACCAATTTGGAATGTTTACATGTTAGAACAATGTTCCCTGTCTAATAATCGTGAAAACCCATCGATTTCTTACACTTTTTACTGTCTAATGTGATGTAGCAAGCTGTTTGTTTTCCTATAAAAATAATTAAAAAAAAACAAATAAAGAAATATTTTTTTGTGAAATAATCAAAATTAGCACTCGTAAAAAGGCTACTAATAAAACTCTCCTACTTACTTGCTTGCCTAAGTGATAAAGACTTGTACAAGACAATTTATACCCCGGACTATTACTGCAATTCTACCCCTCTTATCTTGGTAATATGAAAAGTTTTAATCTTAGTAGTTTTTGTTTAAATAGGGTTCACTTTCCCGTGGGTGGAGTACAAGTTTGCTAAGTAGTGAACTCAGAACAGCATCATTTTACTAATTGTAACTGGATGGGGAAGATTGAAAGAATAGGCTTCTCTATATACCTATCAAAATAGATTTTATCGAATATTTTGTTTTCTTCGCTCAAATGGAATTCAGAATTCGTTAAATAGGGATGAAGCATTCGATACCTCAAATATTAATCTGTTTTTTGATAAGGCCGTAAGATTTTTTCTAGTTTATTTTAAATATCTAATATTGTTCTGAAATATCTGTATCTGTATCAGCCCATATACGTCCCACTGCAGGGCACGGGCCTACTCTACAATCGAGAATACGATTGAGAGTGGTTAGGCCATATAGTCCACCACGCTGGCCTAGTGCGGGTTGGCGGACTTACATACCATAGAAATTCTTATAAATGGCTATAGTATGCAGGTTTCCTCACGATGTTTTCCTTCACCGTTTTAGTGCGTGGTGATTGATTATTTATCAATACACACATGACTCCGAAAAGTCAGTGGTGTGCCCTGGGATTCGAACCCGCGACCACCGTGAACATGTGGGCAGCCGCGTCTAGTCCGTTTACCAACAGGCCAACACGCACTAATTAACAATAATATTATTTAATTATATATATTTTTTAGCAGTGACTGGATGCGTAAAGCAGCAGACTGAGCTCTGTAGTGTACCTTGGGAGAGGCCTATGTCCAGCAGTGGACTGCAACGGGCTGATGATGAATATTGTTTTTTCATTGTTGTCACAATTTATTTAATTTTAGATGTTGTGTTCTTACAAAAATGAACAAATCATCCATCCACAAATACACTCAGATTTTTAATTTATAACTGAAAAGCGAAAAATGAACTTAAAAATGTAACATTGCATGCAAACATTGGACAAGTGACACGTCAAATCTAGAACGATATGGTTCATAGTTGTAAGAAAAAATAAACTACAATATAATGTCAGAAAAAAATGTACAAAGAATAGAAAAATCTCGTACATTTGCGCTATTACCTCGCCAAACTTTGCGATAGAAGTATAAGTCGACCTTGCTATACAAAGAACCAAGTCTTTACGTCAAGTATTACTCGGCTTAACTCAAAAAGTTTTTCTATTCGGCTGAGTCTTATTTCCATTCCCTAAAGGGTATAATGAGATGTGAGGTTATTACGCGTTGGAATTGCTAAATGTAATTGTGAACTGAATGTTTCTTTTGTTTTTTATAAATCTAAACTAATATTATAAAGCTGCAGAGTTTGTTTGTTTGTTTGAGCGCACTAATCTCTGGAACTACTGGTCCGATTTAAATGATTCTTCCAGTGTTGGGTAGTTCATTTATCGAGGAAGGCTATAGGCTATATATCATCACGCTATGACCTATAGGAGGAAAGCAGTAGTGATATTTCTAGCAAATACAAGGAAATTTTGTTCGTTTTTCGTGGTCCGATTGGTCGATATTCTAAACTGATAGTCAGAATTAAACATTTTGACCGCCATTTTAAAACGTGTATGCACCCGGGCGGAGCCGGGCCCGACCGCTAGTCACATATAATATAATTACATATTTTTGCGTAGTTCCCACGAAAACGTAATTTGGTTTGACCGTGGCATCACTTGTGATTTTCACTTTAACCTATACATTAAATGACAATTATAGAAACAAAAAAACAAACAAAGAACTGTAAAGTTAAACATAAATTAAAAAGTTTGTAAGAAACATTTTAAAAATAAATGATTTTTTTACTGCTGTTTTGTGTAATTATTAAAGATGTAAGGTCAAGAAGTCGTTAATTTATAGTGCGTAATTTCCATACTTATTCTAGTTCACATTGCTACTTTCCAAAATGATTTTAGATCGATAAAAAATACCCAATTTTTAAATTCCCTTTTACTCAACAGCCAGACGAAAAACAATGAGTAAATATGTTTTGTTACAATCCCTAAAAATAATATTTAATGTTCAAGCAAAGAATTCTGAGAATGTAAGCGAAAGCTGCAAAAATAACACAAGTTGAAAAAGCAAAGAGAAAATCTAAAAATAATAAACTTGGGAAAAAGTATGTTGAGAATTCCACTCCATTCTGTTGTAATAAAAATAGTTGGGATTCCCGACGGAACAGCACTCCGAGTTCATGATGTAATAATTTACACAAAATGAAATCCAGGGGCGGATTTAACAGCTGAAAATGGGACACAATATAACCTTTTGAAGTTGTACTTATTTCGCGCGTTTGGAAAAAATATGAGCGTATTTTTTTATTGCGCAAATTTTTTGATGTGCTCTCTCATATACTGACAAATAACAAAGTGATGAAGTGACCTGTTAACTACTCAGAACAATAACGAAAGCATACAAGGAGCGCTATGACATTTGCACGGCCACTCCTATGTACTCAACAAGAAATTTTCAAAAATAAATTGTTCTGTGATCCTTTCTGACAGTTTACTGATATCGACAGATGAAGTTAGCTTATAGCAAATTCGTATGCTAGCTAAAATAAAAAGTATCAAATATACTGCGCTCGCCATCCTGAGATTTGAGATGTTATGTCTCAGTGCCCTTCAAACCGGTATACAACAGTGCATTAACACTTCTGTTTGGCGGAAAAATTTCATGTATGAACATCTCATAAGCGTCTAATAGTTGTAATAATTGTTTATTAGGAGAAACAACGATACAAATTTCATTTCATGGTTATATAGTCGAAAAATTGCGAACCATAATACTCCTGGCAAATATACAATTACAAATAACGGCATAAGCGGAAAAATAACAAAGACTTAATGGTCCACGTAATACACGCACGAATCTGCGTGAAAAAACCCAAAAACATTCGTCCGAACCTATTCATTATCCGAGCACGAACCGTACATTTTTATTACGACAAACGTATACCTCTGGCTACAATATGTTTTTGGCTCATTAAACGGGCCATACGTTGAAATATCCATATACTTTTTCAACCATAAAACGTAACAATTTATAACTGTTATGTACGGTCCAGAAAAGTGGCATATTATGTTTTTTTTGAGGGTTATGATAAAGAATAAATCCTGTTATTTATTGTATTATTAGCGTGTAGTGTGTGTGTCTCATTAATATAGCGCCATCTGGCGACGGGGGTATTTATTACATTGTTGGTTTAGTTTTTTTTTTATTGCAATGAATGACGAGACGACGAGCAAGCCGTTCGCTTGATGGTAAGCGATACGACCGCTCATGAACAGTAGCAACATTCCACTGCGCTCGCCATCCTGAGACATAAGATGTTAAGTCTCAATATGTCCAGTAGTTACTCTGGTTGCAATGTCCTTCAATCCGAAACACAACAGTGCATTTAGGCAGTGTTGTTTCACGGGAGAAATAGACATTGCGGTGGTACCTACCCAGATGGCCTCTCACATATGAGAGACCTACCACCAGTAAAGTAGTAGTTTTTCGTGATCCAATAATATTGGACAGACGTGTTTTAAATTATTTTTTGATATTATGATTATATTATTTGAAAAGAATATAAAATGACCTGACTCCGGCCGGGTGCAGATACACTTTTCAAAATAGCGGCCAAAATGTTCAATTCCGACGATCAATTTGGAATATCAACCAATCGGACCGCAAAAAACAAATAAAAATTCCTCGTATTTTCTACATTTTTCACTACTGCTTCCCTATATGTCAGGCGTGATGATATAAAGCCTATAGCACTCCTCGATTAATGACCTATCCACACACAGAAATATTTCTTTAATTCGAACCACTGTTATTGACAAATAATATCTTTTACTTTTTTATATTGATGTGTATATAATGTATACAAAGCTGATCTAGCAGAAAAGAAAAACAAGACCATTTATTACAAGTAAAACAAAATATATTGCCAATATAATATCATAAAGGTTAAAAAGTAACAATATATTTCCATTTATTAAAATTAAGTATGTCAGACACAGCTGTGCCGTTCTTGGAATAAAATAATAAACAAAATATGTATTTAGAATAACAAATATAACACGAAGAGAAAAGAATTGAATGTGTCGCACGCAGCGATGACGTTATAGGTCGGTTTATTCAAAGTTATTTATTTGAACAAAGGAAAATAATGATAGCAAAATATTATGGACTACGCGAAAGCCTTGTGTTTGTGATCTTTTGAATAATTATTTTTTTTAGGAGTGATTTTGGTAAAGCCAGGGCATATAAAATGTAAAAGGTAGCCTTTTAATTTTTTATTATTAAATTAAAGTCGTAATGAGAAAAGGGACTGAAAGTTTATGTTGCAATAAAATATACCTTTCTCGAAAGATTTATTTGAAACTCAGTCTAATGGAAGCGAATTGAGGAGTATAAAGATTGATAGCACCTGACCTATACCATTGAAGTTAAGTTAAAGTTACGTCGGAAAGTATTTATTTTACTATTCTTACAAATAAACTAACATCAATTCTTTTAATCGGTTAAGCGTTGAAATGTGTAGGGTAAGAGGGATTAAGCAAAATACAAAATTGAGTAAACGTGTGCTCTATTGAAGCGTTCTATAGTACCAAAATTACAAATTTTCGATCCCTAATCCTACATTTCAAACTAAATTAAAAGTTTAATGCTCAGCTTATATAGCGATACGTGTTATAGAATTTCTTTTGATATTTATGTCAGAGTCTTTAACATTGGACATGGTTTAAATAATGACATTTATGTATGTGGTATATTGTATGTATGTGTATTTTAATATATTATGTTTGTATGTATTTTTATATCATATTTATTTGTATATGTATATATATATATGTATAATTAATTAAGTTACTATTATTATTATTAGACTGCCCTCTCATTTTTCTATTTCAATATCCATCCAAAGCTTGCCTGGAAGAAATTATCTAGAGTGATAAGTCCGCTTCTTGTACCATTAATATTGTGTTGTTTTTTCACTCTATTTCATTTCTATTTTATGCAATAAAGGATTAAATAAATAAATAAATTTAAAGAGAGACTTACCTACCTAACTACTCAACAAAACATCACATCTACTAAAGTTGAAGGTTGGAATATAACTATTGCTTTGGGAGCGTTTCAGGTGCACAGAACTGTAATGCTTGCAGTTGACGTGCGGCGGTAGCGTACTTCGCCTCCTTTTCAATAACTTGAGTGCTTTTGTCGGCTTTGTGGAGTAAATGGAATGAGAAATGCGGCCAACAATCACACAAATAGTCTTCGATGGAATTGGCAAATAGAATTGGAATGGAATGACGAGTTGATAAATACATTTCACGGAATACGAGTAGTTTCGAAATAATATTCATTTGCTTTTATTAGAAACTTTGTGAGACTTTTTGGTCTTACAATATTTAGAACTATTTTATTTGATTTGATAGCATTAATATAAAAATCTCCTTCGCCCACACCTAATCTTGAAACAGAAGATCGACACAATTACATCAATTATATCAGCCCATATAGCCCAGCTTCCCACTGTAGGGTAAAGGTCTCATCTACAATCGAGCGAACGATTTAGAGGTGTTAGGCCATATAGTCCACCACCCCAGCCTAGTGCGAGTTAGCGGACTTTACAACTCGCAAAAACTCGCACAAATCGCTCGCTTATGGGATGTAAGTTTCCTCATGATGTTTTCCTGCGTGCATCGTTATAGTGCGTGATAATTGGCTATCAATACAGACATGACTTCGAAAGATAAAAAGACAATCCACACCATGGGTTCTTATTATTCAGCCCGATATATTTCGTACCATAAATACGGTGGAGAGATTTCTTTATCTGTATTTTACAAACCCACACAATTAAAAAAATCATTATTATCTACAGGCTAAGTCTACAGGCCAGACTAAAAGATATTTATGTTATAAAACATATTTATTATAAGCTAAGTTCCCCTCACATTATCCCTAATTTCAACTTAGTTCTCAACTATACGTCCCGTGTAATTTAATTAATATAACTGTTATGAGCACTAATTTAATTCCACTACAGTGTAAATGAGAGGTAATTTTACCTCCATTGTTTGTCGTGAGAATTTGCCAGCTGGATTATCATGTTCTATTATAGTTACATGTATGTTCATTATTTCATAGGATTAATTAGATGATGCGACTGATAATTACCATATTTAATCAATATATATCAAAGTTATGCGCGTACATGTTATAATATACAGATGATGTTGAAACATGGTATTGATTTAAACTCACATGTTTATCATAACCCCAGGTGACATAGTAAAAAAACCGATGTGTTTTTTTATTAGTCAAAAAGCAGGATTTAAATTTCACGATTTTTGGTCACCTTTGTATTGTCTATACTGAGTGGATATAGTATTTGTAATTGTAAAAATAGGATGCACAATGAAACGCGGATAGTAATGGACTTATTATAAATGTGGCGGTGGTATCGAATATTATTTTTTGCACACCTACACTAACATACATTACAGTAATTTGTACGGGAACTTACCCGAACCGTAAAAAGGCTCGTAGGTATACGGGTTGATCAAGACTAAAATCCCAATTTTTGATAAAAATGTTAGACTGTTACGTAGTTTTTTTATACTTGGTACCATGTTGTTTGGTGTGGTTAGGAACATGTTGTTTAAATTGACGTCATTAATAATCAGACTATGATATTTTCCAAGTTTTTAGTGCTATGTAAAAATATTTTTTATTAGGATACTCATGAAGTCTTTTAAATGGAACGAAAAGTGTCGAAAACGTCACAGCTCATAAGATTGCATTTTCTTAATTCGGACAATCATGAAATCTTTTTAAATAGAATGAAAAGTGTCGAAAACGTCACAGCTCATAAGATAGCCACTTAAATACATACCAATTTTACAAATACCATTAGAAGTTCAACAGCTGTACCGCGTTCGTAGTTTAAAAAATTGTACAATGCATTTAAATGCCCACATCGGGGCCTGACAGACCTCGTGTGCGAATTAATTGAGAATACAGTACGTGGCCGGATTTTCAACGTTTTAAATGGAGGTGAACGCTATGTTAGATCATGTTTTTATGAAACGTTTTGAATTTTAAGTAGAGTTTGACCTTTGTTTTTCGCTTTAGAAAGAGTAATTGAGGTTTTTAATTGGATAAATACGTGTATGAGATAACGCCTACATATCCCTCCCAATAATATTAATTTACTAAATCACTAATCTACCATCTTTATAAAACACTCCATAGATTATGTCAGGTGTACGGTATATGCCACACACAGATGCCACATAATATACATTTTACCCAGAAAAAACTGCTGGTTCTGAGGGATAAATAATTCGTATTAACGTTTTTGTAGGCACAAACAATTAATCGATTGACTAAACCTGTATTATTGCAAGCGGAATGGGCAACAAGTAGTTTAATATGCGTAGATTTATTGAGTAGATACACTTAAAGTATCGCATGTTTATATTTGACAGCCTCCGTGGCGCAGTTTGTTAGACGCAGGCTGTGAAGCGAAAGACCGCGGGTTCGATCCCCGCACCAAATAATATTTGTGCACCACAAGTATTTGCTTCGGGTCTGGGTGTTCGAAAAACCAAAAAGTCTCTTGTAGTTCTTGATACCCACGACACAAGACTCGATCTTAGTGTGAGGTCAGGTCTATGTATGTGACTGTTAGGTGTATTTATTTAATGTATTCTTAATTTCTTATTTCGTGCTACGTACCTTAAAAAATACCCAGGAAATAGGCGCGCCAATCACCATTAAGACAACCTGTTTTCATATTAGACCAACCTTCACAAAGGCACTTTACCAAGACAATTTGGCACAAGGCGTGGCCTTATAATTTATCTTTTTACCAGATTTGACAAAGGCGAATCATTTATTACAATATCTCGGAATGTCGCTCTGTCATGTCGGGTAATGGCGCTATTTATAAGCCACTTCTGCACGTGACGGGTAGAAATCTTATTGTTGACGCAAGATTTTCAGAGTGATAGAAAATGTTTGAGGGTAATACTTTGTGTTATATTTGTGATGCAAAATCAAAATCTGTATCAATCGATCTTTAATCGAGAGTACGATTGAGAGTGGTTAGGCCGTAGCATCCATCACGCTGGCTTAATGTGGATCGGTGGACTTACGTACTATAGCAATTATAAATCGCATTTAAAATAGGTTATGGTATATTCTAATCCATTAGAATACTGACTACTGGGCAAGGTGGAAAATCTAAGGTGTATAAAGCCTTATTATTTTAAATGAACAGTGTCGTACCGGTATCAAAATGAATTTCCCGTGGTAACGATGATGATTAATATGATTGCTAATACCGTTATTGGAAACTTTGATAACATGGATCAATTATTTGGTTTTATGGTAAATTACCCTCAGTAATAGCCTAAAAGTAGTAATACCCTTAAAGCAAATATGATTACATTAAAGATTAAGTAACCATTTTGTTTTTTTTTGTTAATAGCGAGACGAACATGCCGTTCGCCTGATGGTACCTAAGCGATACGACCGCTCATGAATAGTAGCAAAACCAATCATCATCTTGAATTACAAGGCAATGCTCGGCACTCCACTGCGCTCGCCATCCTGAGACATAAGATGTAAGGTCTAAATTTGTTCAGTAGTTACTCTGGCTACAATATCCTTCAAACCGCAACACAACAGTGCATTTACACTGCTATTTAATTTCATGAATTACTTTTGACTTTTATTTGTATTCTAAATGGTATTAAAATGTTTGGATGGAAGTAATACTTGTATGCCAATCATAGAGGACCTACTGAGGTATCACAACCCTTTGTAACCTATCACAAGTGAAATAAATGATTTATGATTGTACATATCTTAACATGGTTAAGGAGAATTCCCCTCTTAACTATGAAATTTAGTATCGGTGTGAAAATTTTTGTCCCTTGATGAAACCAATTTTTTTTTGTAGGGAAAAAATTATATTTTCAAAAATATAAACATAATTTCTACCCATGTCCAGAGTTCTTACATAAATGAACTTGAGGAAAATAAAATAGATTTGTGTGTATTCGGCTCTGTGAAAAAAATGTAAAATTTTATGATAGTTACTTTGTTTTTTAAAAATATGTCGACCGGGATATAACAAGAATACTTTTAAGGGCAAACTATAGAAAATGCTATTAATAATTTATGTGTATTAATATATCGGGATCTACAATATTTTTACCGGTACTATGAATGGGGATTCTCCTTTTGCGTTGGTAAGAAACCACACCTATCTTTACGTATAAAGGTTAGAAGCATTAGTAACCGAACTGGCTAATTTATTTTTTCTAAGAATTGGGCTGAATGGAAAGGAAGTGGCCTAATGACTGAAGGGACCAAATGGATCATATGTTTTTATGAAAGTCTACCTAAAGTATGTTACAAAAAATTTAAGAAATACTAATCAACAAAACAATAGTAACATTTGCTGATGTGGTACCCTAATGAAAATTACGTAGGAAGTCTCACGCTTTCGTGTCATTGGGGTGTGTAGAAGTGTAAAATACGTGCGTACTTTTATGCGTCAAGTGTTATTGTTCAAAAGTACGAAAAAGTATTTTTTTAATGGTGGTAGGTTTCATACGTGTGAGGCCTCCTGGGTACTGCAATATCTATTGCTTTCATCAAACAGCTGTGATAATGCAGTGTTGTGTTTTGGATTGAAGGATATTATAGTCAGAAGAACTACTGGACATATTAAGACTTCACATCTTATGACTCAGGATGGTGAGCGCAGTGGAATGACAATTGCTTTGTAATTCAAGGTGTTGTTTGGTTTTGCTACTATTCTTTAGCGGTCATATCGCTTACCATCAGGCGAACGGCATGCTAGCTTCGCCACTGAATAAAAAAAAACACAAATAATGAAACCAGTTTGTGTTTTATCAGAAGTATGAAGGCCACTACGCATAAATATATTCTATACAAGACCACCACCACACCACCACCACTACGTCTTATAAATATATTCTATACAAGAACTCAACACGTATTTACCACGAACACGTAATACAATATTTGCGTCTCCATCGAGAAAACAATAGTTTTAGCGAGCGCAGATGGCAACTCTGCTTTAATAGTATTGTTCTACAAGCACCTGCGGCTGGGGCGCCCCTATTGTATTTGTTACTGCCGTAGTTTATATGTGTTTTATGTAAAACAAGAGGTCATATAAGTTTTATATACGTTATTGTGAAAAGTATGATGAAATGACTGCCTCCGTGGCGAAATTGTACTACAACACTGAGGTTTCGGGTTCGTATCCCAGTTTGGGCAAAATGAAAACGCAAAAATTCTACGTACCAGGTTCCATTCTGTATGTATTTTATTTCTATTGTTCTACAAGCACCCAAGAGAATTGTATAAGTGTCTCTATTTATATACAGACTGCTACTGACTGCTCCCAAATACGATGATAGGTACAAAAAATATTCGACGCGATTTTTTTTTACAGAATATTTAGTTGGATTGTCTGTAGCCACTTAAATTGCCTGGTTTTGTTTTTCGTCGCAGTCCCGATATACCCTGAATACTTTTACCAGAAAAGTGTGCTTAAGTTGTGCTTTATAGAGTCAAGTACCTTCAACCCATTATATAGGTAATTTTCAATACATATTTGTTAATAATAGCACAATAAAATATATTTTAAATTTCGTTCACACAAATTGAAATTAACCATTTACTTACACCATTCAAAGCAAAGAACCTTGTGGAATTCATTATTTTCATTCAAACGTTACTTTACGAAGGCGAGCACTGAATTTAAAATCTTACAGTACTTTTAGTTTGTATGAAAAATATTTTTTAATTTAGTGAATTCGTAAGTTATTTCACTCCTATCTTTTCAAAATAATATACTGCCTTGGAATTTAGACACGATTTTCATTTTGATTATTCTGTACACCTATTATTTTTGTATTCACCAATTTGAAAGTAAATTCAATTCTTTGCAGCTGATTTAAAATATGATAAATTTCACCTTCATACATATAATTGAACTACAATTTATCTGCAAAATTCTTTGCAAATGAAAATTACACGTATCAAACATTTCCGTAAGTACCAACATAAATAAACTTCGCAAAAGTATTATTAAAAGATTTACCACTCAAAAAGGTTCTTGTTAAAAAGGCCCAGACCAAATTATTCCTGTGAGATGCGTGACGTCATTCGTCTCAGCCATCGACAATATATTTTAAACCTTAGGGACGCATTAGCCCATGAATCATTTAGGGGGAGACGTTAGTGAAGCACCAACTAGACCCTTTACTGAAAGGGTTAATTTCAGGGGAACTTTCACGAAAAATTAAAATTAATTGATTACGGGACAAGTATTTAATTTTGTTATTATTTTATTATAAATATATCGAAATTATTTTCAATATTTAGTGTCCTATATGTTAACGTAGCATTCCCATAGAAATTACCAATTCGAAACCTATACCGTTTAAATATTAAAAAACAACAGTGGCAAATTAAAATTATAATCTATATGAAAAAACAAACAGTTTTTTACCATATCAATTTTTTTATTGGTTGTAAGTAAATTCTTACACTGTAATCTCTATATTTAATAAAATTGATTGCCCCATGATGCGAATCATTTAATGAATGAGAAACTACCACAAAATTTCCACATGAAACCTTAATTTAACACCCTCTATAAAGGCGGGTAACAAAAAACATTGTCGCATTTTTTTGTAAAATCTTAGTTGCATTATGTCTGAATTCGCTAAATCTCCCACCCAGTTTCGTTTTCGGTCGCAGTCTTGATATACCATGTGCGTACATCAGTCTATCCTATAAATGTCCCATTTTTAGTCAAAGACCTTAAATAGAATTTAGAGGTTAAGCCCGAGCCAACAATAGTCAAAGGTTAAAGTGTACACAATATGTTTCAAGTATAAATTTATGGAAAAAATGAAATACGACGTGATGAAGCCATCTCGGGCGTGTGTATTTGCATCGAAATTGCTTCCATAACGTCCGCGCATGGATCGAATAATTAAATACATTCATCATACACTTATTGTACTCGTTGTACAATGTACAATCGCAAATACGATTGAGAGAGGTTAGGCCATGTATTCCGAATACATATGTGTAAACTTAATATACTAAAGGACATGCAATCTGCTAAAGTTGAAATTATTCGTAAATGAAATTTGAGGTGAAAAACGGTTGCGTTACGACTTGTATGCTTTAGAGCTTATGTGGCCTGAAATAGCTATAGCTTTGAGCAGTTACTTATGGAAGAAATTAAGGACAGCCTTTTCCCATCAGTGGGATGATAATGGCTAAAAAAAATTGATTTGCCAAATAACTCAAGTGATGTAGCCCCAACTCCATGTTACCTTTTTTACACAGCTTTATAAAACCTCAAGATACGGGCTGTTTTTTTTATCACAATGAATGGCGAAGCGATCATGCTGTTCGCCTGATACTAAGCAATACGACCGCTCATGAACAGTAGCAAAACCAAACAACATCTTGAATTACAAAGCAATGCTTGGCATTCCACTGCGCTCGCCATCCTGAGATATGAGATGTTAAGTCACAATATGTCCAGTAGTTACTCTGGCTACAATGTCTTTTAAACCGGCACACAGCAGTGCATTTACACTATTGTTTGGCGGGAGAAATATACATTGCAATGGTACCTACCCAGGCGGCCTCTCATATACAACATGTAACAGATTTAAATGTAAAAGCGGAAAGTAGTACGTTCAGAATCAGCTACTGAATCGATATCAACATTTTTTTTGGTAGGTATTATTTTTCAAAATAATTAGTTAAGACCAAGTAAATTACAGACACTCTTTCATTTAGTACTCCGAACAAACGAAATTGAAACGTAACTCCAGGACATAAGATCATTTTTAAATGAATCACTAAACGAATACTCTAATAAACTAAATAATGAACAAAAATGAACTGTATTTCGATGGTCATAAAGTTTATTTAAGCAATCTATCATTTATCAAACGCACACAACGATAGGCCTGAATAAACGTAATAAGCTACTAAATAACTATCATATTCTCTTTTCCGCACATTTAACTACAACTAGATAGAGCAGGATGCAGCTATTGTTTAATGCAATTTGATCCATCCGACAAACGATGGCGCGCGCGGCGCGGCGGTACATCACAAGGTTCATGGCAAGTCGGTATAGGGATGCGCCGCGAAAAAAATTACTCCCGGTATTTGCAGGACCGGGCAATCCGAATCCCGCGCAATACATGCACTTAAATGAAACAAATTAAATCGTAACAAAATCACTATGAATAGAAACAACAAGTAAGAATTTCTATGAAAAATAATTTCGCGGAACGTTAAAATGGTGATTAAATTCGGTTTGTAATATTGCTACAATGTATGCGGAATCCCGGTGTGTCGGATATCCCGTTATTGCAATCCCTAAATGGGTACCGACCTTGTGAAAAAAATCTAGTCGTGCACCGCAGTTATCTGTGTCTACTTGTGTTTAAGTGTTTAGTAGATATTTCGATAACTTTCGCGCGCGATGTCTTTTCGGTATTCGAATATTGAATAGGTACACTGAAATGGTGAGAACTTTGGCACTGTGTGCCAGTGTGGTGATAATGTATCATTCGCATGCAGGACATTTAGCAGTAGGCACGGCACCAGTGTAGTGTCCGACAGTATCTCGATGCTGAGTTCGGAGAGCGCTGGATAGGTCGCGGCGAACCTGTGCAATGGCCTCCTAGGTCACCTGACTTGACGCCTCTTGACTTTTTTTGTGGGGACGCGACGTAATAAATCTCTGGTATACTTCAGTGAAAGTACTAATGTGGAGGAACTAAAAAGTAGAATAGTGGCAGCCTTCCTAAAAGTGAAGAGTGACACTGAAGTTTTACATAAATTACGTGAACAATTACGCAAATGTGCTTCAAAGTGTATCAAGGTGGTGGACATTTCGAACATATTTTAAAAAGAAATCGCCGCATGAGTGCCATGTAACACGTAAGTTAATTATGTTGTATTTTTTTGTGTTGTGATTCCCAATCCAGTCTTCGTTGTTAGATATTGCGTTATCTTATTCATTAGTAATGCAAAATAAATAACGCCCGTATCATTCATGCAAAATATTGTCTTATGTTGGGTTCGTACGCATTATATCTGTAAGTAAAATATTTAGATTTTATAGCTAAAACACAAATGTTATGCTTACAGATTAAATTAATAATAATTTGTTTACCGAACCACCCAGTAATCAGTTACGTACGTAATTTGTATTTCGTTTATTGTCAGCTGTTTCTGCCGGCGCGCGCGGCGGCGCGGCGCAGCGTTCGGCGTTAGGTACTCGTGTGAATGGGTCTTGTGTACATGTGTGCGTGTCCGCGAGCGTGTGTAGTAGTGCACTCTTATTTGTAACTCGTAAGGTAACCATGTTAAGTGCCTACATTTGGTATAACTAATTTCATAAATAAAAGATTTTGTAATTATGGTAGTACGATTTCAAAGCATAAACTATGATTGCAATAATATTTTAAAGTTGGGGTGTCTGAGGTTGTGAATTAATCCTGTTACACGTTGTATAAAAGACCACCAGTAAGTTTTTGCTTTACCGAACGTTTTCGAAGCTTGAATATTATCTTCATTGTTATTCTAACCGGGACGCCGTAAGCCCGAGCACACTCTAGGCAAAATTTATGTTGCGTTGAGCGTGTCAACACTCGCAGAGATATACTATACGAGTAGTAGCTGGGGTCTGATTAATTGAGTTGAAAATTATTGCTGAAAATGTAGTGCTGGATTTCTTTAGTCATGTAACATTTATAAGGTTTATATACATTATACATACATACATAAACTCACGCCTATATCCCAGAAGGGGTAGGCAGAGGTGCCAGGACACCCACATTTCGCCTTGTATATTCCGTCCCATAATGTGATAGGTGGTATAAGGTTTATATTCTACTATTAAATGAGGGAAAAGTACCTAAATATATCCGAAAACGTACATAAATAAATACGAAGTCAAATAATTTAAATATGTTAGAAATGAACGGTCTTAAGACATTAAAACTAAGCATTTCTTAAAGTATACAATTGAAGAAACAAAAAAACCTTTTTTAAGTTCTATCATTTTAACAACAAAAGAAAAAGTATTTTTTATTATATATTTCTTTATATAGACTTTATTTTATATAAAAAAAGACAATCAGACATCAATAAAGGCAGTTTTATTGCTCAAAGGCCACATCTTACAGACAATAATGTTTTATAAGAAAAGAATAAAAAGAAAGCAGTGTAAAGGACATATGCTAAGAAGTTTTTTTTATACATTTATGACTAAATTTATATTATAAATATCCCTTTACTATTAAATATCGTACCATAAACCCTAATATTATAATAAACAAACCATAAAATAAACGAGACTACGACCGCCTACGCTCCGCTACGCCTTCTCTACGAAGTGCTACGGCATCTACGATACTCGTAGACCCCTAGATTCAATTTCTAAAAGGACTGAGTTTGTTTAACTAATGGAAAACATCTTGCGTTAAGATCGCTTATAGGGAACTGGAGTGGCTTAAAGCTTTATGCAAACTTTAGTACGGGACTTAAAAATATACTTCAGTACTTAAGATGTTGGTAAATATGAACGCTAATTGGACGGGGTCTATTATATTTATTTTGTAGTTTTTGTGTTTTCTTCAGACAAAGATCTTTATTTTATTTATTTTAAGAGAAGATATAGATCATAGTGTCACAAAAATAATTGATAATTTAATTTAGTTTTTAAATTTGGCAATTTAAGTCTATGGCGTTATTATCTCGGCTGATTAGATAGTCATTCGACAGTAAAAAGAGTTATTGTAATGATTTTATGTACTGAATTCAGAGCCTCTTTCAATAACATCAGCAAAACCAATTACCAATAATATTTACTCAAATACTCAACCAGCCGAAATAATAATCACGAACTAATCAGAATATTGTGTATTATGCAGCCAAATTGCGTCGCTGCGACTATTAATTAAGTTGTGAATAATTTAAGCAGCGTTTGCAATTAGTTGGTTATTTGGTCTAATTGCATACCACATTGTGGAGATAACTGTTTGTAGATTTATGAATAATTACAAATATTTACCTATTTTATTCCATTGCTGGGCAAATGCCTCCGGTCGAAGATCAAAAGGCGTTTTTTGATGCCGCAATATTAGTTTAAAACAATGAGATTTAATGGCCCTAAATTGTACATAGAATTTGCTGTCTTTCCCTTTCTTACTAATAATTAATTGCAATGAATGGCGAGACGAACATGCCGTTCATCTGATGGTAAGTGATAGGACTGCTCATGAACAGTAGCAAAACCAAACAACACCTTGAATGCTTTGTAAGCAATGCTTGGCATTCCACTGCGCTAACCAACCTGAGACGTAAGATGTTAAGTCTCAATATGTCCAGTAGTTAATCTGGCTACAATACCCTTCAATCCGAAACACAATAGTGCATTTACACTGCTGTTTGGTGGGAGAAATATACATTGTGGTGGTAACTTCCCAGGTGACCTTGCACATATGAGACACCTACTACTGAAGTGAATTCTATCTACTATTAGAAACTACATTATACACATATATAATTAACCCTTACAATTTTCCGCTTTCATTTATGTATATTTGTTACTTGAAAAGGATCAAAAGAGGCACAACTTCTCCATTACGCTTTGTTATTTCAAAGTGAGGGTTAAGTGTCAGATTTTCTTGAACGAAAATACCGTGTTATTTGGAGTAAAGTGTTTTGGGGAAACCTTGATGAAAAATGATGCAAAGAGTTGCCAGAGTGTTATCTTAATTCTAGAAAACGAGCGAGTGGGAATCTACCATTTTTTGTGTCAAATTCTATCAGGTTGTCACTTATTTTTTTGCTGATACTATTATAGCATTGCATTGTACGTCTTAAGAATAGTCTATATAGGAATGAATGTTGCAAGATATTGTAGTAAGACACCAAAAACATCTCTGCATAATATTGTATCAGCCCATATGCTTCCCACTGCCACAGGCCTACTCTTCAAACGATTAAGAGTGGTTTGGCCATATGATCCATCATACTGGCCTAGTGCGGGTTAGCGAACTTTTACGTACCATAGAAATTCATACAAATCGCTGCGGTATGCAGGTTTCCTCACGATGTTTTCCTTCAGCGTTATAGTGCGCGGTGATTTATAAAAAGAATAACAAATCAACAATCAGTAGAAAACTAATTATTATAGAGTTATACGCTTTAGGAAGGAAGTTTTCCGAGAAAAACGTGGCAAAATTTCATAAATCCTAACTTTTTGGTAATCACGAGTGTCAGTCAGGATGCCAATTATTGCTAACTTTCACTGTTTGTGTCGGCGTGTCAATACAGGATGAAATATTGGCACCTGTCGGAGTGATTCCAACTGATTTGATATTAATATTTTCGTATTAGGAAAATATACCGAGAAAACGTTAAGTGATATTAAGACACAAACAAACTGTTGTGTATTATGTAATTCTAGTTATGTTAATTTTATGTATTGTTGTATATGTTGTTTATAAAATAAATAAAAAACATAAAATACTATTAATAATTTAAAATACGGTATTTTTTTCTTTACAAATTGTCTGTCTCCATCGGTGTTCGAGAACTTGTTAATGTCGAAGGAATAAGATGCTTAAATAATGTAATAAGATGATATTTAAGACTCATAAAACAATATTTATAAAAAAAGAACATAATAAGAAAATATTTAATATGTCCTGTACTAATCGACCTAAAATTTGATATACGAAAGTTACTTCATATTCAATATAAAGAAAGAAACATAATCGAATGAGAGAAATGAGAACCTGCTTCTTTTTTAAAGTTGGTTGATAAATGAGCATTTATCACAATACAAATATTTAAACACCAAATGTAACGTTCACAATGTCGGGATTCGACGAGAAGTCCCTCGGGATTCCTCCCCTAACTTTCATGTTCCCGTCTGAATAGCTCCTAAAATAACTTTCTTCATTATATTTTTTTGTTATTTTTAACTTATTTCATACAATGCTTTTGTAATTCTTGCTGTGTATTTATGTATTATTAACAACACATTAATAAACATCTTGCCTTTTTCAAAAAAGGGGTAGGCAGAGGTGTCGGCACAAATTCCTGACTCCGGGCTGATAATGAATAGAAAAATCCAACATCACTTTGCCCGATCCGGGATTTGAACCCGTTACCTCAGTGTAAGTGTACATATATATATATGTATAAATGTATATAATCAAACAAATATTAAATTAGTCCCATAGTATTCAGAGAAAATATTACCCTACAAATCTTCCGAAATCCCTGTTATTTACGGAAAACTCCATAATGCTTTTAAACCAACAAACAAAGCTATTAAACAAAGGACGCTGACACATTAACACCACATAATTCTTCCGAAGCCGTCCTAAAGGATATTCTCGGAAATCCCGCGCTTAACTCACTTAAATTAAACATGGAAAATGTTCGGCATCGGGAAAATGATGCCAACTCTAAGTTAGGGTTCAGGGCGCTTAACTTGGGTTAAGTTGTAAACTTAACAAAGGCAACTTAACTTGACACTTCGCTGATTAGGTTACCAACAATTTGTGGTTGTGTTTGGACCTTAATTATAAAGGTCTTGTCACGGCGATGTTATTTCGAGTACAGTCAGTTCTCTGAATCTTGTAATTAAATTTATCGTTAGTCTAGACTTTGAAATTACAAATGTGCTTCTGTTGAACTTGCCATGTTGAACAAATTCAGTCAAAATTATTATTTACATGAACGTTTGTAGATTATTAAGACGAGGTCGTGCATTTAAATTTACAACATTCAACTGTTTTTTTTCAAATACATCATTTAAATTAATTGTGAAGAAAAATACGGTAAACCCTGTAAACTTGACGGTTACGTACAGAAAACACATTGATATGATTTCTGACACACTTTAAGTCACTTTGAATCAGACCTTTATCTATTATCAAAAAAATAACACGAGGTAGATAAACAATAAAGAAATATGATAATCATCACGTTTCTTTAAAATATGGGATATTAAGTTTATTTGAAATAAATAAATAAAAAAGACAGGTATAAAAAACTAACGCACAGGAACGATTATTGCATAGGAGAATATTAAATAATGTCCTTAAAATATATGTAAACGTAAATGTTTTAGGATATCCGCCTACAAGGTAAAGGTATTTGCTTCGGGTCTGGGTGTTTGTTAGACCGAAATGTCTCTCGTAGTTCCTGATACCCACGACACAAGGCTCGATCTTAGTGTGGGGTCAGGACTATGCATGTGACTGATGGGTGTATTTTATTTTTTTACAAGGTGGATGAATGACCTGGTTAAGGCTGCAAGAAGTCGCTGGATGCAGGCCGCTTCCAACAAGTCGATGTGGAAATCTTTGGGGGAGGCCTATATTCAGCTATGGACTTCCTGTGGCTGAAGAGTGTGTAAGAGAGAGAGAGAGATAATGAGAGAAATGTTTTAAAAGATGGATTAAGACAAACTACGGACCGTATTATAAGAAAATCAAAGCAAGGCGATGCTGCTGGCAATAGCTAGCAGACAATATTCAACAAACTCCTGTATTAAATTGTTAAGTAAATCGAATCAAGCCCTCAGTACTGCCATTCCTTAATTAGTTCCCCGAGAGTGTTTGGTTATTTGGCCAATACCGCGGGATCCCTTGTTTGTCCTATGAAAGCTTTGTTTTCCAAATGTTAGCACGCGTGGGTTTGCCAAATAAATATTTCTATTGAAACGTTTTTACAAAGGTAAAACAAACACACGGTTTTGCGAAGCTAAAAGGTTGTGATTGTAATTTAATATAGATTTTTTCAGTCGCCAGTTTAAATTATGTCGAATTAAGTTAAACTTTATTGTCCTTTAGTTATTTTTCTGTGCTTTATTGTATCTCAAAGTGAGCTATGTAAGATTTTTATTAAAGCTATTTTCATTTGTAATTTTCTAATATATACCGGGTATATCAAGACTGCTACCGAAAATGAAGTCGGGTGGTAGTTTTAGTGACTAAAAATAAAATGCAACTAAAATTTAGCTACGAAACGCGACGATTTTTTTTTATTATTTTTTAAATATCGTCTACTTTGGCTGGTAAATCCATAGTTTTAGCTAAAATAATACTTTAAAGCCTTGCATACCATAGCGTCTTTAAAAATAAAAGGGTGTACACTGTTATTTAAGAAAAAACTATGTATTTACCATCCTATTACGACGATAGAAAAAAAATAACGAAAATAATTCGTCGCAATTTTTTGCACAAAATTTAGTTGCATTGTGTCTGAAGTCACTAAAACTACCACCCAGCTTCATTTTCGGTAGCAGTCTTGATATACCCTGTATTTTTTAACGATTGAAAAATCGGTGCTAAATGCGCTTGTCACGTCAAAATAGGAATTGATTTGTTTTGTAACACGTTGAAATAGGAAAGTTCATACATTCGCGTGTCATCTATAAATCAAAGTTTTATATTAAAATATAAAATTGAAGCTACATTACTGTAGAATGATTGGAACATTATTTTTCAGATCATGTCTTAATTACAGTGCTGTAACACGCCACACTGGCGTAAGTAAACACGTTTTAATGGAATTTTTAATTGGTAAAGACCTCGTTTCGGTACTGATATTTAAATGCACTGACACGCTCCTGTGGGAACGGAATAATTGATAAATACACTGAGCTCGATAGCCGCACACGTCAGCATACACATTGCACGCTATAATAGGATTGATATTTTTGTTTGAAAACATAAGTTCGTATACGTCTCGCTGCAGGGAAGTATTAGCAGCCTCTTCTACAAACAAGAGTATGATCAAAAGGGCTTAGGCCCTATAGTCCACCACGCTGGCCTAATTTAGATTGGTGGACTTGACATACGGAGTTTCCTTACGATATTTTCCTTGACTGTAATTGTCGTGATGATACCAACAACAATACACATATGACTGAAAAGTCAGAGGTGTGCCTTTAGATTTAAACCAAATCCTAATTATTGTAAACGCTTCTTGTCCGTTTACCTACTTTTAATTAAATATTTAATAGGAAAAAACAGATAAGAAAACTTTATATACAAGTTTCACGCCACCATTTGTCAAAGCAGTATAGCGGGGCATGTTCTGGGTGAACTAAATACTTGGTAGTTACACTCAGTTCGATCGCCAAACACGTTAACATATATTGCACGCTCTAACAGGATTGGCGTTGTTGTTAAGATGTATTTTAAATCAACGTGCAACAGTAAAGAGCACCCAAGGATTAATGAGACAATACCTCCGTAGAGAATGGCGAATGTGGAAGGGAATTATGCTACAATCCGATAGAATAGGAATATGCTCTGTAATAATCAGATACGTTAATAAATGTTGAAGTAAAATTGAAGTAAACGGATTTAAATTAGTAGTTTGAAATATATCTTAAGAGATTGTTTTGCAAGGAGGAATACTGTTATTTATATGGATTGATTTTTCTAAAGATAAAATCAACAACAAAACAAAACAATAAAATTGTAATTTACCAAGACCTTAACGGCGAAATAAAACATCGTGAGGAAACCCGCACACCATAGATGCCTTTGCAATAATTACCAAATCTGTGAACTCCGCCTATTATTGTTAAATTCTACGGCCCAAACCAGTTTTTTGTGATTAGACATTAGTACAAGAAAGTATGGATCACTTATACTTTCTTGTAAGACTTTATTATAGCAACATGACACACGATACATAGCAACGGAAAAGTCACAATAACAGAAAAAGAATATTGTCACGTAACATTTAAACATAGACAATACTAACTAAACAAGTATCTAATTATATTATTAGAACTATGGTTTAGAGCTCTAATTTATTTCAACACAGGTCAATCGGATTATGATTGTAGACAAGTCAGCAGGGAGCGACTATGGGCTTTTGCAGTTTAATAAAACTAAGAATTAACACACTACAAACAAATTTTAAACGTGGGACGTAATACCATGTTTGGCATTTAAAATGACTTGCACCGTCCCTCAATACACGACAAAACAACACAGGTAATTGGGAACACGCTCCAATGTGTAATGACAAACAACGACCATTTAGCCCGAATATTCAGTAGTGAAACACGCTCGCATTGTACACAGACAAAGACTAACACGCTTCGACGAATGCTGGGGGTTAGTCTGTGAAACCCCCTGTAGCTGTCCTGACCTAAATTAGTAGTGGTTACAATGGGACCGAAAATTGTTGGACCAGGTATCGACAAACGAAGAGACGGACGACCTGTTTTGGACTGGCCGGTATAAATTATGCATAACCTAGGTTGTCTGAACACCATGCAGTTAGACTGACGCTTCGTTTGACAATACGTGGCCTATACTTGGATTTTTTTGCTAGGCCATCGGCCTTTAGTTCTCCACGCTAGGTGATCCGTCGATTGCCACTTTAACTTGCTAATTTAACAGGCTATGTCGGTAACCTTAGTTCTCTAATGGATCTAGGTACTCATTTGTCATCAATCAACAATTCAATGTCATCACTGGCAACATAAAATAACCAGACAACCAGTATTCACATACATACGTCATAGCCCTGACCCCACACAGATTAAAGCCTTATGATCTACGAGAGACTTTCATTTACTACCTACTTTACCCAGAGTCGAAACAAATACTTGCGGATCGTACAAATATTTGATGCAGATTATCACAGCCTCTCGTTTTTCACAATGTCTAACCAACTGCGCCACAGAGTCTGACATAATTAGAGACATTCGTACTGTCACTGCATACTATCAAATTCTGAAACACGCTGGCAGTTTCATAATTACTGTCAGAGGTATAGTGTCAAATTCAGTACCGAATCATGTACAAAGGCCAGCACGGTCGAATGAGTGCGGTAGTTAACTAATTGGCGACACGTTCCATTGGAGCGTGGTCACCTCTGCTAGCGTGATTGCACATTGATTGCAGCACGCTGACGAAACGATGTGTTTACGTGTACGAAATAGAGGTGAATTTTGGACTACTTGAGGTGTGTTTTGACTTGTTTATCACATGTTTATAATATAATAAACATCTTCTGAATACAGGAATTTTATAATGAGTTTTTGATTAAAAGTTCAGCCATAGTCCACCTCGCTGGGCTATAGCAGGTTGGCGAACGTCACAAAACAGAAAGTTCTTGTAAGGATCACTAAGAAATAGGTTTTCTTCGCGGTATTTCTTTTTACGGTTAATCTGCATGATCATTGACTAGCAATACATACTACATTTGGAAAAGTTTGAGTTGTGCTTCGAGATTCAAACTCACTTAATTTGTAGTTCCTTTCACACTAAACCACTACTCAGTTAATCATAAATTATAATTATCCCATCAAAAACAAAACTTAAAAAAAACCAAGTCTGCAAGTCAGTTCTTCTACCGTAAAAAGTTGTGTGATTGATTTAAGTGCCTTAGAGTTTTGATGACTAGTCCGTCAGTGAGTGACAAAATTAAGAAACTTTGATTAGTTATAATTTTTAAACTACTTGTTCAAATTGCGTGAAACTTGAAATATAACGTGTTCATACAATGCTTGCTTACTTTCTGAAAATGCAAGCTTCTGGTTTTATCAACAACGAAGTTAGAGGGGATAGAAAATGGCCTGAACTGGTTCCAGAAAAGGATGTTATGGCCGTGCCGCCTTTTTTGCTCGACTTGGCAGATTTAAAATTATTACTACTTCAGAATGTGCGTGCTTATCTTCAAAACCTTGGTAAAACATTCACGAGTACATAAATCATACTTATGTCAGTATTACAAATCAGAAACAGCAGAACAAAAAGAATTCAAACGGAATAACAATGAGCTTGTATAATAAAGTATTTTTTTTTCTCTAAAAATACTACTCGTATTTTCATGGAACAGAGTAAATGTGGTATGAATTAATGAACTGAAATATGATACTGATTTCATGAATAATTTAATGTTGCGCCTACGTATGCTAGTCTCTTTTTCGGCTGAAATTTTATATATTTCACGTACCTTTTGTGCGTGATGTGAACAGATATGTTGTTTTTCTTGAATTAGTATACTATTCAAATTGAGATTTTTATTTCGGGCCAATTTTGGGTCTTGGTAGAATTATCCGAATTTGTTATTTTGATATAAACATACATAAATTCACGCCTTTTCACAGAAAGGGTAGGCAGAAAAGCGACGAGGACACCCACGTTAAGACTTGTGTTTACCATCCCAGGATGTGGTAGAGGGCGAGCCATTTGCCATATCGGGCACAAATTTCTGACTCTGAGACAATAATTAATACAAAAATAACACAAATATTCTTAAATGTTATATAAATAAGGATTTCAACCCGTCATATTTAAAACTTGTGGGCCCCAACTAAGTGTAACTAAAACTATTTTACAGAATAGGAAATAAAATGTTATGTGCTATTCCAACATTTAGGTACGCCTGTTATGGTCCATAAATGTCACCAATATTATTTTACGGTTCATTTGATACTATTTTGATAGCTTAGCTCGGGTTTAATTTGCGATTAATATTTGTTATCTCTTTGTGATTAGATGGGGAGGCAAAATAGTATTTGAATGAAATTGCGATGCTCAATATATTTTCAGAAACATTATGACCAGACTGGACTGCAAAACAAATGTTTCATCTTCCTTGTTAAATATAACTTATTTAGCACGGGAAAGAAAATGTTAGAAATAAATTTCAGTGCTTATATTATAAGCAAAATTACAAAGCTATGTTTTCACCAACCTACACACCGTAGTGTAATAAGATCCATGTTGTATACGGAATTATTTTTTTTGCATTGGTCTGGCAAAGGAGCTCACAGTTTACTTAATAGTAAGTGATCACTGCCGCCCAAGAAAATCCATCCAGAAACATGATTGATACTTGAAACGTGAAACATGACAATAATCTCCACTAAAATTAGAACAGAGAGACCACAATACAATAGAAATATAATACTATTCCCCGGAGTATAAAGAAGTTTTTATTTATTTATTTATTTATTTAATTTATTTTCATGGAAGACTAACAGCTTTAAAATGATAATGTAACAGTTGTGTAGCAATTTGAAAGCCAATTACAAGTCTTCACGTATAGATACTGATTACAAAATTAATAAACTATTATATTACGACTGTTCACACGAGCAGCAACAGTATAACAACTATACAGGGCTGGGTACAAATTTGTGAAATATTATATAGAAGTAGAAAAAGAAAAAATAATAATACTAAAAATAATAATAATACTAATTAAAGAGTCTTCTGAAAAAATTTAAGGCTCAAACATCTCCTTGCTGAATGCACTGTGGTAGAAAACAGATCAAAGTTGTGTTGCTTACAGATGCTATTGAAATTATTGCTCGTTCGTATAATAAAACTATTTTGTCTATAGTTAGTTGACGCATGAGGTACATATATGGGTGGATTAAATCGATATAATTTAGAAGGGACTTTGAAGTTTATTTTGGATAAGAGATCAGGGGAGTCAATATCGCTATTGATTATTTTTAAAAATACTAAGATATCTGCTATATTTCTGCGATTTGCAAGTGGTAGTAAATGAAATTTTTGACATAACTTTAGATAATTTTTCGAATCGTATGGAATTCTTTGATGGTAGCAAAGGTACTTAATGAAGCGTTTTTGAACATTTTCAATGCGATCTATATACTTAAAATATTGCGGATTCCATATTGGACATGCATATTCTAGATGACTTCTTACATACGTACAATAAAGTATTTTTAGAGTTTTAGCTTCAGAAAAACATTTTGAGATCCGCATTATGAAACCAAGTGATTTACAAGCTTTTTTAACAATACTATCAATATGTTTATCATAAAGTAATTTACTGTCCTGGATTACACCTAAGTCCCTTATATCGTTACATCTTGGCAGGGATTGACCCCTCAATGTATAGTTCGTGGCCAAAGTCGCACGCTTTCTTGTGAATGTCATGACAGAGCACTTTAAAGGATTAAGTTCGAGTTTATTACGAAGACAGTAATCTTCTAGGTGATTTAAATCAGCCTGAGTAATAAGTTTTCGCAACTGTCTTCTGTTATATCAATTGTGAGCTAATATAATTAGCTCTCGTGCCGTCGGGACAAGGACTCGCGCAAACTACGAGTAATAAATACATTAACTTTTACTACACGATCGCATGTGTTACTTTTCTATCTGTTTATTTTCTTGTCTAGGCTTCTCATAATTAATAATAGCCCAATCAAGTTTTAGCCGGTTGTAGATACTTTTTGATGGAAAAACCGTTATGGATTCTTTTTCAATAGTACTCCCGTTTTATTGGTTAGAATATGATATGATATGTTCTATAGCGATCCTCGTTAAATAGGCTATTCAATAATTAAATAAATTTTCAATTTAGACTAGTGTTTACTGAAATTAGCGCGTTCAAACAAACTCTTTAGCTTTATACATTAGTGTAGAAGTATGGAATGCGCAGATTAGTCTTCAAAACAAATCAAAATCCTACAAGATTTCCTCATAAGGTGTTTTAAACTGCCTATTGATGTTATTACCGCTTCCGAATGTGCTGTAGTGGTAAAGAAGAAAGTAACAAAAAAAAATGTGAAAACTTGTAAATGGCTTTATAAGTATACCTGTATTATCTTGATATTACTATAAGTTTTCTGTAAGTTTTCCAAAATAATAATAAAACAAAATAAAATACGCCAAAACCTTGTCTAGTCTTCCATTTTCATTGTGGGATGGAAATCCGCTTGAAATTTTTATTGGCTTTGTCAGATCTCAACCTAACATCTTTGAATAAAAAATCATTACTTCAACACGTGTATAAACCTCAACAATAAAAGTAATTACTGCAAAACAGTTTAAACTCACAAACACGATCATAATTCTCAGCACTACGCCGCGTCGTAAAAATATTTTATACTATTGTAAACCTTTTATTACTCCGCGCTTTACATTCACATAGAACTAGATAATATATAGCAGTTTTATTTGTATTTTATTTTGTAAGAGAAAATATTCTAGAAGTTTTGAGATTCATAGTCGCGGTAATGTCAATTATTTGTATAAAAAAATGCAGTACCTAGAGTGAAGAGCGTGGTGGCCTGTTAGATGGCAGAGTAGATTGTATATCTCCGTATATACGGTTAGATAGATAGATATACAATCTACTCTGTGCCATTTACCAACAGGCCACCACGCTCTGTAAATGGACCAGACGCGTCTTTCAACAAGTTCACGGTAGTCGTGGGTTCAAATATCCGAGCACACCCCCACAAAATATGATGTCATATGCCACTACAGATTTCCTTTTAAAAAACACCCTTCATCACTGCTAGGCTGACTTAAATTGCAACAGTTGCATGAGTAATTACTATGGATTTTCCACCATCGTTCATGACACTGTCCAGACGCAAACAAATACCCTACCTCACACACACGCATAAAAGTAATTAAAACATACATAGAGACTCCACTTGTACCGTACCGTTATCCAATTAAAATTGTACACATTCCTGTATTTTTTATCGGAATGTCAACAGGGAATGAATGGGCTTTTTATTGAACGTCAAAACGAAGAGTTTATCGTACGCCAGTTATAGTAATTAAAATTGTGATCGTGTCGTTTGCTAACTTATTTTATTTTTAGAAAGATGGCGATTTGTATTCAAATATTTAAACTAGTATATAGTGCGTGGTGGCGTGTTGGTAAACGCTGGTATGATTGCAAAGCTGTGTGCGAGTCTGAATCCCGGATTGGGCAACGTAACAATGGATTTTTCTGTTCATTATCAGCCCGGAGTCAGAAATTTGTTATATGGCGATAGGCTCGCCCCCTATCACATCGTGGGACGGAAAATACAAGACGAAACGGTGTTGTCCTAGTGGCACATCTGCCTACCCTTTCTGGGAAAAATGTGTATATATGTATGTGTGTATACTAAGTAGGCAATCGCTCAAGTCAATAAATATGAATACCTTATCCAAATAACATTAAACTGCGCAAAACCCTGAAACCCTCAAAACGTATCCAATGGCAAATACGTTATTATATAAAAACACTTTGTTTAATGAAAAACTTATGTTTTAGCCATTACTTTGAGTGGCCGGTAATTGAGTTTGTTGTGAGTAGGCGGGGCGGTTTTTTAACACTCGCCCGATCGCGGACGTCATGCGGTTACGTTCTGGAATATATTTCATTTACTTTCTGTATATACCGGGTATATCAAGACTGCTACCTAAAACGAAGCCGGGTGGTAGTTTTAGTGACTACAAACACAATGCAACTAAAAATTTCGCAAAGTAACGCGACAATTTTTTTTTATCATTTTATAAATATCATCATTTTTGGGTGGTAAACCCATAGTTTTTGCTAAAATAATAATTTAAGCTCTTTTATACCTTAGAGTTTTTATAAATAAAAAGGTATACACTATTAATTTAGGAAAAAAATGTATTTAACACCCAAATACGACCGTATGAAAAAAATAACAAAAAAAGAACACGTCGCTTTTTTTGCAAAATTTTCTGTTGCATTGTGTCTGAAGTCGCTTAAACTACCACCCGGTTTCGTTTTCGGTAGCAGTCTTGATATACCCGGTGTTTTACAGATTTTTATTGTTCGACAGAGGAAGAAAGAGCTCATCTTCTGGTAATTACTGTCGTAAATATTACACTTTGTATAAGTTCCGTAAGTTCCGAAATGATAAGGAAAGGAATAATTTTTAAAATATCGTAAGAATAGGCAATGTCACTAGATAGTAAGTCAAAGATAAATTATGTATGTGACTGTTGGGTGTATCAGATCACTTTACAGTCCCAAAACTAATATGTGTAAAACATGACGTATTATTTAAATAATGAATTAATAAGCAACTATAATATAGAATTTCCCCGAAATATATCTACAATATCAATAATCACAGTTCCCAACTGCGGAGTATTCAGAATAAAAACTTTTCCCTTTGTTATTGTTACCGTTTGATCAATCAACGTTCTGACGGCGTCGGATTTTATATTACGCAGTGCAAATTGATTTATGGCTTTTTCATTGAATTCCAACTTTCAGTATCCATACATACATATTATATGCATAGTAATATATGGTTCAATGCATGACCCTGCATTTTGTTAGTTGTTTTCTTTTTGTTAAAAAACCGTGGTTGTTGAATGCATAAACATGCATTTCATTTCATATGGTACTTTTTGCTTGAAAAATTGAGGCAGGTAAAAAAAAAAATCGGGAGAAACACCGCTCAAAACGTGTTGAGTGTTGAAAGCGACTACGAATTTTTTCAAGTCGATTTTATTTGTGTACACATTTTTTTCAAACACATTCAACTGATTTTAGTTTATTTTTGTGTAAGGATTAAATACCTGGAGAAAGTAGTTATGTTGCTTCTGTATCAGCCCCTATACGGTCCACTGCAGAGAACGGGCCTCCTCTACAATCGTGAGTACGATTGAGAGTGGTTAGGCCATATAGTACACCACGCTGGCCTAGTGCGGGTTAGTGGACTTACGTACCATAGAAATTCTTATAAATCGCTATGGTATGCAGGTTTCCTCACGATGTTTTCCTTCACCGTTTTAGTGCGTGGCGATTGACTATCAATACACACATGACTCCGATAAGTCAAAGGTGTGTTTTGTTGCTTATTACATTATTTTTTGATTATATTAGAATTGCTTTCATAAAAGTTGATTCTAAGACAATAGCTAAATATATTCGATCATTGCCTACGTGAAATGAATATTTTAGGAGAAGAGCTAATCAAGACCGACGAACAAATAATTGATTTAAGTAAAAATCACCTTTACCACATAAATATATTAACAAACACATGGTCTCCATATCTATACGTATATCAGCCTTTACGTCCCACTGCAGAGCCCGAGCTTTTTCTATAATGGAGAGTACGATTGAGTGGGGTTAAGCCAATATAGTGCTCGACACAGGCCTAGCATGGCTATAAATAAATAAATCTCTAAAAATACAGTAAGAAAAAAATGCCTTATCTGATCTAAGACGCGCATTTGGGTATCTCAATTGTAAAATATAAAAAATAGAATGAAGGATGATTTATAAATATACATTTTAGTATCAATACTACCCTAAAATCTAGGAAAGTTTTAAATTCTTACAACACACATTCAGAAATCTTTTAAATAGAGCACATTAGTGATGCCTGATAACAACTTTATCGATCGTACAGAGTTTTTTTGACATCCTATATGAATAAATCTAGATTTACCTAATAAAGCTGACGGGACATGGAAACAAGAATAATCCGTATGTGACCCGTTTGGTTCGTGAAGAGAATAGTTTCTGCAAACCAAGTTGAGATCTTGTTAGTAGTTGGACTCTCGTCTCGAATAACAATGTGCCAGATTTATACCACTAAGTTTTAGTTCTTAATTCAATGGATTACAAGCTAGAACTTGTATTGATTTTATAGTTCTATCCTTGAGGGGGAAATCTTTGCGTAAATGAATTTCTTGCCATACCCATGCAACATTTAAGACTCAGCAAGTTTTAGGTCTAAATTCAATGGATTAGAAGCTAAAACTTGTATTTATTTTTTAGTTCTATCCTTGAGAGGTGGAAAATCTTTGCGAAAATGAATTTCTTCCTCTACCCATTCAACACTCAAGTCTATAAAAGATTGTATAAAGCGACATGACCGCCATTTGTTATTTTATTTCATGTCATTACTGTATATTGTTTTTTTTTTGTGTACAATATATAATCTTATTTTTTTTATTGCAATGAATGGCGAGACGAGCTTGCCGTTCTCCTGATGGTAAGCATTACGACCACTCATAAATATCAGCAAAACCAAACAACACCTTGAATTACAGTACTAACTCTGGCTACCATGTCCTTCAATCCGAAACACAACAGTGCATTTAAACTGCTGTTTGGTGAGAGAAATAGACAATGCGGTAATCATCTAAAATCTATTGGCGTGTGGCGATATTTGGAATTAAAAATATAATTAATAAAAGAGTCAATGCATTGTTTGAAAAATGTTTTCATAATATAAACCATAAGCATATATACTCCTAATCTAATATTATTAACATGTCCAATATAATCAAATAAGAGGGAAGAAAATCTAGTCTTATTACATTGACAATGGCGCTTTCGGCGACAAAAGATCGTAGTCGACATATATACTTTGTCATGAGGGTTCACTGAAATACGTCGATTGATTGGTATCGATGTATTATACATTCTCGGTATAACAGATGTACAATTTATAAATCATTATATTTTGCTAAATACTACCAACGCTCATTAGGCCAGCGTAGTGGACTATATGGCCTAACCACTCTCAATCGTACTCTCGAATATCGATTGTAGAGGGGGCCCGTGCCCTGCAGTGGGACGTATACGGGCTGATACAGATTGTAAACTTATTTTGAAAAGAGCAACGCTAGAGTTTTTGTCCGTTGTTCTCTAGTGAAAACATCCTTGTGAAACGGTTGGTAAGAAAAGTGATTTAATCTAAATAATGTATAAATAAATAATAACACCCAACAGTCACATACATAGTCCTGACCCCACACTAAGATCGAGTCTTGTGTCGTGGGTATCAGGAACTACGAGAGACTTTTCGGTCTCACAAACACCCAGACCCGGAAGAAATATTTGTGGGCCGCACAAACATTTCTCTCGGTGCGGGGATCGAACCCGCGGCCTCTCGTTTCACAGGCGGCGTCTAACCAACTGCGCCACGGAGGCTGTCGAATCCATAAAATGTCGTATGACATTTTAAGGATTCAATAAATATTTCTTTTCATTTCATTTATCAAAGAGACCGCAAACTTTGATCTTTTATGCGATGAAGTGAATAAAATATGCTGCGAGGTGGCTTCGATATCTTTAAGCAAAGGAATATTAAGTTCCAATTATTTTTGACACAAGCATCTCGGTTACTTTGTTAAAAAAGGGTGTTTGTATTGTTATTGCTTGAGAATTGCGGTTTTAATACTTCAAATATCAAAAGGGTATGCAATTAAGTGTAACTGACACATTATGTAGCTTATCTCTGAAATATTTAAAAATATGGTCCCGTCAATTTGTTTATAAATAATAAAATAAATAAATAGTACATACATAGTTCTGACCTTTGAGTCTGAGTCTTGTGTCTTGGGTATCAAAATCTACGAGAGAATTTTCGGTCTCACAAACACCCAGACAGAAATATTTGTGGGCCGCACAAACTTTCCTTTCGGTGCGAGGATCGAACCCGCGGCCACTCGTTTCACAGGCAACGTCTAACCGACTGCGCCACGAAGGCTGTCTTTAAGTTATTCTCTAAAAAAAATTTAACACGTTAACTGCCAATAAAATGAGTATACTTTTCAATGTTGTTCGATGATTAATAATTCTTGGTGGAGAGTCAGAAATTATTCCGCATTAATAAAACCCATTATTAAGAGTGTATTCTAACTAATTAATAAAAAAAACAATCCATGAAAATTTAAAAGAAGATGTTATTTTTCGTTGGATTGATAGGAAATTTAGGCATCGCACAACATTGACCGCGTTGGCAGTTAACGTGTTGTGTATATTTTCTGTTTAACTTTATTCTAAATAAAATAGAAAAAAAGAAAGTGTTTCGCCAAAGATTTTTTGAAAGGAACATAATATTGTTACTAGGTAAAAATATTTCACTATACAAAATTCATACGTTAAGAGCCGAGGACAAAGGGATTTTGTCGGACGCACCCCCGGCGGTAACATAATAAAAAACTGACATATCGGGTGAAAAATAAGGGTTGTCAACACTCCATACACCACTTTGTAAAATTGAATATTTTATTCAGATATTTTTATATTATTTGCTGTGGACATAGATGGATTTTCTTGTCATTTCGTTCTTTGACAAAAGACACATTTTGTTTTAAATGGATTTCTTTATATGTAACATTGTCTACGAGATTTCATGAAACTATACAAAATGACAAAGCTTTTTGATGTAAAGAAATGTATTCGATTCGGAATTACCTCAATTTAAATTGAAATATAAATTATAACTGTACGGTACTATAGCAGTCCATATCTGGACAGGGTTCTCTCATCATGTATAATCGAGACTACGATTGAGAGTGGTTAGGCCATATACTCCACCACGCTGGTCTAGTGCGTCTGGTCTGGCGGACTTTACATTTAAGTTCCTTGGTATTTGAAAGAAGTAAAATTTTTCGAATTGGAATGGAATGTTACACATTGAAATAAAACTATTATTTACGGACCTCAAGACACCGTAAGCTCCGTCTGAGTAGATCGGGACGCAAAAACCAATTAATTTTTCAATTTAATAATTGGCTAAATTGTAACAGTCACTGAGAGAACGACTAATACCTCAGTTCGACACGTGACCACGAAAGCTGTTAAGTAATCAGAACGTCGAGAAGTAAAGAAATGTAAAAAATAAACCAAATCCGCGATAAAATCCGTAAATAATAGTTTTATTTCAATTAAATGTATACTGTTACTGAATAAATAATTTAATTCTGTTTTCACCTAGTATACAGTAAGAAATGTGTTGTATAGGCAACATTAAATTAATTGCATGTGTTTTTATATTTTTTACAAGCTAAAGCTGTTTTTAATTAAAGTAGTGACAATCCAGCCCTAATAAGTAATTAGTCTACAAGAAAAAAGCTCTATCCCGCTACAAAATGAATAAATTGATAGTTTCTCATAGAAATATGTGTATATTCTATTGATAGTCTCGGGGCAGTGTGAACCGAGTTACAGCAAGTTTCCGGTCACTGATTGTTGAACACCGTAGTCGGGCGCGGTGACTGCCCAATCGGAAACCGACGGGGTCCTCGTTAGTGCTCGTCAAATATATACATAACTGAGGTCTGGTCAAATATATAGCGTAGTTGTAGGTAAGGACGGGTCAAATATATAAAGTTGAGGTGAAGTGTATGTATGCTCCCTTAACTTTTATGTCTTAGTATGTACACTCCTTTATAACGTTTTATGCTAAGTAAGTACTTTTACTGGACTGCGTATTCTTGTATATGTTTTATACTTTAATGATTATTCAATAATAATTTACTAGAGGTTGTGTTATTAAATTAAGTAGAGGTACTCTTACGTGGTGGTTTAGTGGTGTCTTTTTTTATTGTAATGAATGGCGAGGCGAGCATGTCGTTCGCCTGATGGTAAGCGATGCGACCGCTCATGAAAAGTAGCAAAACCAAACATCACCTTGAATTACAAAGCAATGCCTAGCATTCCCACTGCGCTCGCCATCCTGAGACATAAGATGTTAAGTCTCAATATGTCCAGTAGTTACTTTGGCTACAGTATCCTTCAAACTGAAACACAAGAGTGCATTTACACTAATGTTTGACAGCAGATATATAACTATCGGCGATGGATATTGTCTTATCAGTCAACATCAAAATGTCGGGTCAAATCATGATGTACACAAAATTAAAAACGTGACAAAATTACACGGGTCAATATAGCGATTCTACTAGCAAACAAAAACACCATCTAATTTAAACTTTTCGTTATTTTACGTTCCTTCCGCTCGTCTGTAGCTGTTAAACTTAGTGAAATTAACCCCGAGGTGACGAAGTTACATTAAATACGTGACTTGGAGTTTTGACGTTTTACTTTTGAATTATTTTGTCTTTTTTGAATATAAATGAGAGATAATGAGCTTTATTTTTAAGTATCATAGTTTCGGGTATGTACATACATTTTAATTCTTGAAAATGTACAAAGTTATAGTTTTTTTGGGTTTTATTAACACGTAAATAATTATTATATTACGGGGCATATTCAGACTGCGACTAAAAACGGGTGGTAGTTTAGTAACTACAGACCTAAAGCAACAGAACATAATATCTCGAAAAAATTAACGTCGCTATATTTTATATGATGTTTTAAATATCACCTCTGACTTTTCGGAGTCATGTGTGTATTGATAGTCAATCACCACACACTAAAACGGTGAAGGAAAACATCGTGAGGAAACCTGCATACCATAGCGATTTATAAAATTTCTATGGTATGTAAGTCCGCCAACCCGCACTAGGCCAGCGTGGTGGACTATATGGCCTAACCACTCTCAATCGTACTCTTGATTGTAGAGGAGGCCCGTGCCCTGCAGTGGGACGTATATGGGCTGATACAGTACAGTTTAAATATCATCGTGTTTGAGTGGTAAGTCCATAATCTTTATTAAAATAATAGTGAAAACCCTTGTGCACTTCGATCAAATATACACTAGATACACAGTTCCCTGTAAATGTTCTGTTAAAAAGTGGCACCGATGCATTGACACAAAAAAAGTAAACAAAGATCACATATTCCAAATATATTAACACAAATTCCACCTTATTCCTGGAGCTTAAAGTAGCTTTTCACATAATATTGTCTAAAATTCTGTCACGTTTTATAAGCAACGGTCGGTGCGTGACTGAAGGCGAAAGAGTGCTTAAAGCACTCTTTTTTGGTGCCATTTTCTAAGCGCTCATGTTGTATCTAGTGTACACATTTGATCGGAGTTTGTTGCTATAAAGTCTTAAAAAAAGGGTGTACATTATTGTACCGTATCAGCCCATATATTATGTAAGCCCCACTGTAGGGCCAGGGTGTAGTTTACAATCAAGAGTTCGATTGAGAGTGGCGAGGCCATATAGTCCACCACGCTGGCCTAGTGCGGGTTGGCGGACTTACATACCATAGAAATTCTACAAATCGCTTTGGTATGCAGGTCTGTTCACGATGGTATCCTTCCTCGTTATAGTGCGTGGTGACTGACTTATTAATACACACATGACTTCAAAAAATCAGAGGTTTGCTCTAGAATTTTAACCCGCGACCACCCTCATTTTGACGGTCGCGTCTAGTCCTTTACCACACTTGATTAACACATACACAAATATACATCACTACATAGTATAAAACAAAATCGCTTTCTCTGTCCCTATGTCCCTTTGTATGCTTAAATCTTTAAAACTACGCAACGGATTTTAATGCGGCTTTTTTAATAGATAGAGTGATTCAAGAGGAAGGTTTATATGTATAATACGTACATATTATTGTACAGAAATCTATTTCTATCCGGGCGAAGCTGGGCCGGGCCGCTAGTAACATAATAAACAAATAAAAATACCCAAATCCCCAAGTAGCTACTTAAATACTTTCACCGCAGAATGAGACAAAAGAAGCGGAAACCAATTAAATTTATGAACATATTGTTTCACTCCACTCACGGACCGTGGGACGTATAGGTAACAATTTATTGTTTTCATCCCGTTGAGATGGAAAGGTCATGGGTTGGGAAATTTGGATCACAATGTACGATTTACAGAAGGTACAAAAGGTTTCATTGTTCTTTGTAAAGAAAAAGTTTTGATATTGTTTTAACATTGAAATGGCTGTTGAAAACAAGACGAATAAAGGGGTTTTCAGGTAAACACAAAAAGATTTATTACTTTTTGTTGCTTCATTCAGCTCAAAGGCATACAAAAATAGAAAAATCAATTCAGACTTCAATAATATAAAAATATAATAATTAAAAAATAATGTTAATTGTATCGAACGTACAGATGGCAAGGTCTTACATATGTGAGAGTCCATCTGGGTAGGTACCACCATAATGTCTATTTCTCCCGCCAAAAAGCAGTGTAAATGCACTTTTAGTATTTCGGTTTGAAAGACATTGTAGCCAGACTACTGGACATATTAGATCTTATTTCTCAGGATGGCGAGCGCAGTGAAATGCCAAGCTTTTTTTTTAATTCTATATATGGTTTCGCTTTGCTATTGTCCATGAGCTGTCGTATCGCTTACCATCAGGCCCAAGGCATGCTCGTCTTACCATTTATTGGCATTAAAAAAACATTGCGATATAGCGGGGACAGCATTGATAAATCGCTCCAAAGCGTGGGCGAGAATACAAACTCTACAATTCTCGTTTCCCTCCTCTAAAGGTCAGAAACACCCACGATTTCGCAGGCACAGTGGGTGGTCATGAATTTCTAGGTAGTTGTTATCACATTGTGTTGGTTAAACCCCTTTCTGGGATATTGTTCCTGTACTGAAATTATTCCGCCCACTCGTTTGTCACTACATTTTCTGCTAGCCAGAACCAATATTGAAGTTTGTCGAGTCTCTTAGGGAGACTAGCTTGAATTTAACTGCTAAAAAATTAATCAAAAAGTTGTTAAGAATTGGAATGAAATAATGATCTGTATGTTCTACAAAGAAAAAATACTTTTGGAATTTGTCAGAATATTCGGATTTAGACTTTAATACTGTTCTAATAATATAAATATACATATAGGTAAACGCACCTGACACTAGCATCCTCATTAATAGACAGTTTTAAATTTTAATATCTTTTTTCCCATAAAATAATTATAATTCACTACATGATAAACTTTAATATCTAAGTAACTATTTTATACAGACGCTAGATCACGAGCAATCCAGGAGAGTTGCTCTATAAAAACGATGTGAACTTCGAATGCTCGGATGTTCGACGTTCGGAGTAAGATATACAATTTTCACTTCTAAAAACAATACTATTCTCTATTGTACTTATATATTTTTTTAAACTTAGTCTATGGTTGCGACGTACGATAGAGGAATCTAACATTTTGTGGAGTGTCTAGGCACATAAGTGAAGTTTCACGTAAGGCGTTCGAACATTCGAAGTTCGTATCGTTTGTAAAGACTAACCCCTCAGATTACATATTGAGGTATACATATAACACCCATTTAAGCTATCGAATGTTTTATCCCTTTCAATCATCATCATCATTATCATCATCATCATCATCATATCAGCCACAGGAAGTCCACTGCTGAACATAGGCCTCCCCCAATGATCTCCACAATGACCTGTTGGAAGCGGCCTGCATCCAGCGACTTTCTGCGACCTTAGTCAGATCGTCCGTCCACCTTGTAGGCGGGCGTCCAACACTTCGCTTGCCTGTACGTGGCCTCCACTCGAGAACCTTTCGGCCCCAACGGCCATCGGTTCTACGAGCTATGTGCCCGGCCCACTGCCACTTCAACTTGCCAATCCTATGGGCTATGTCGGTAACCTTGGTTCTCCTACGGATCTCCTCATTTCTGATTCGATCTCGTAGGGAAACACCGAGCATAGCCCGCTCCATGGCTCGTTGAGTGACTTTGAGCCTTTTAATGAGGCCCACAGTGAGAGGCCACGTCTCGGTGCCGTATGTCATCACTGGTAACACACAACTATCGAAGACTTTCGATTTTAGGCACTGAGGTATTTTGGATGAGAAGACGTCGCGAAGTTTCCCGAACGCTGCCCAACCGAGTTGGATTCGCCGATTGACCTCTCTCTCGAAGTTGGACCTGCCTAACCGGACCACTTGTCCTAAATAGACATATTCGTCTACAACTTCGAGAGTCGAGCCCCCAACTCCAATGGGGGTGGGCACAACATGGATATTCGACATGATCTTCGTTTTATCCATGTTCATTTTAAGACCCACCTGTTGGGAAACTCGATTAAGGTCTTCGAGCATAGTGCTAAGGTCTTCCAGCGATTCTGCCAAGACTACAATATCGTCGGCAAATCGAAGGTGAGTAATATACTCGCCGTTGATGTTGATGCCGAATCCTTTCCACTGCAAGAGCTTGAAGGCATTTTCCAGCGCGGCAGTGAACAGTTTCGGAGATATGACATCTCCCTGTCTCACGCCTCTCTGTAGTGGAATAGCCTTCGTGCTCTGATCCTGTACTCGGACCGACATGGTGGCGTTGTTGTATATACACCTCAACACTTCGATGTACCGATAGTCTATGTGGCACCGCTGAAGAGACTGTAGCACAGCCCAGGTCTCGATCGAATCAAAGGCTTTCTCATAGTCCACAAACGCTAAACAAAGCGGCAAGTTATACTCCTCGGTTTTTTGTATAACCTGCCGTAGCGCATGAATATGGTCTATGGTGCTAAAGCCTTTTCGGAAACCGGCTTGTTCGGGAGGCTGGAAGTCATCAAACCTGCCTTCGAGACGATTTGTGATGACCCTTGAAAACAACTTATAGACATGGCTCAGGAGCGAGATGGGCCTGTAGTTCTTCAGCAAAGTGTTATCACCTTTTTTGAAGAACAGTACCACCACGCTCCTGCTCCATGCCTCCGGCGTTGAGCCCTCGAGGAGAACGGAATTGAAGAGCCTCTGAAGGACTTTCAGTACCGGCGTTCCGCCCGCTTTCAGAAGCTCTGAAGTGATTCCGTCCTCACCCGGCGCCTTGTTGTTTTTAAGTTGTTTGAGGGCCATCTCAATCTCAAACAGGCTGATGTCCGGGATATCATCGCTAAAGTGTCGGATTAACTCCGACACATTAGCGATGATCATCTCATCATTATCATCAGTCTATATTGTTGTCCACTGATGGCCATCTCCAAATTGAGACATTTCATGACGCAATTTGGAGAAGGCCTATGACGCCCCTTTCAAACGACTTTTGAATTAAGTTTGAGCGATTAAACTAGGTTTAAAAAATGTCTACGAATAAGTATATATAGCCGTAGACCTACAACATAATAAGACGTATATAAGACCATTAATAAATACAGCACTGCAAATACATTAAGGAAACATTCAAGCCAAGCAACAACTTCTCAACTCATAAGAATTAATAAAAATCTACTTAGCTGGGCATTAGTGTTTAGACTAGACGTTCAACTCATAAGTAAATCGAGTTATGCAACTTTGCTCGGCAAATGAACTTTGATAATGTTGTTTGCTCGACGCGAGGCTCATCGCAAAGCAGTCACTAAACTAGGCATAATTTTCAAGATTGCAATTCTAGCAAATTGTGGAGTTGGAATTGCTTCCGCGAAGACACTTAGAATATTGAGATATGCTTTGAACCTTGCGTTCGAATTAATTATTGTGTGAATTAAAGTTCGAGCGTGCCACGAATGGATTATGGAATCATCATTATCATCATTTCAGCCTCTGAAGGTCTGCTACTAAACATAAGCCTACCCAAGGATCGAAGACAAGATATACCACCTACAAAATCCAAAGAAAAATAAGTTTTTATTTATAGCATAGCTCGAAAATATTCATATTTAGTCCGGATTTGAATGTTTTTGTATCCGCATAGGATATGAAAACCTCCTAGTCTATATGCCATGAAAACTTAAACAACCAAGAAAGTGACGGGACAGTACTCTGTACTTGTCTAATAATCAACATTGCAATGGTAGGAAACCGGTGATAAGGACGTTATAACTATAATGATCGACAAGCAAGAACCTTTCTTGAAATTGCTATTTTTTTAATGCTATCAATGGTGAGACGAGCAGCCCGTTCACCTGATGGTAAGCGATACGACCGCTCACAGACAGTGGCAAAACTAAACAACACCTTGAATTACAAACCAATGCTTAGTATTCCACTGCGCTCGTCATCCTGAGACTTTGGCTACAATGTCTTTCACACCGAAACACAACAGTGTTTTAAAGTACAAGCTTACTGATTTAATAATTCGCTGAAACTAGTATAAAATTGCGAGGAAATTGAGCCTTCAGAAACTTTCTGTATAATTTAAACGCTACGAACAGAACCTTAAGTATCGTCGCTGCGATGTGCGGCTTTTGTTTCATCGTGTTTTATTCGGTCATTTACAACGTGGTCTGGTAATGACGCCGTATGAACGAAATGAAATATGTATGAACATTAAAAAGGGTTTTCGGTCTGTGCTACATTATACTGTGTGATTTACATGGGTTTGTGTACTTAATGCCATAACATAATATGAAAAAAAGTAATAATAATAACTCCATAACTAAAGTTACATTTCAATTTGCCACTGTTGTTGTATTAACTGACTTGCTTATTGTATTTTGAACTTCGTTATACTGTTCTACGTGTGTTGCAATGTCAGGTGATGGCTTTTATATTTGTTTGATACAGTAAAATTATAACCAAAGTGAGCTTGCTGTACAATTTAGTGTAAGTTAAACGCTGCAAGCAATTCCTTGTGTATCGTTGGGTGTTGTGCGCCTTTTGTTCTGCGTGTTTTATTAAGTCATTTCCAACGTGGTTTGGTAATGATTGCCGTGTAAATTTGTAGTAACATTAGGAAGGTTTTTCGGTGTATACTACATTATTCTGTGTGATTTACAAAATACCTAAAGTTAAATTTAGCCACTGGTGTTGTATAAACCGACGTATTATGTTTTGATTTATTTATTTTTTTCAATGGCACGGTAGGGCTTTTTCATTTGTTTGGTAACATAATGTGAGCCTTCTGTACAATTTTATATCATTTAAATACTACAGGCATTCCTTTAAGTTTCATCACTCCGGTTCCTTCCTTTTGTTAATCGTGTTTTATTAAGTCACTTCCAACCTGGTCTGGTAATGGTTGCTGAATAAATATTATGTATGTATGAACATTAGGAATGTTTTTGGGTGTTATACAGGATTGTGTTTTTTTCGGGTAAATGGCGTTGATGTATTCTTTTTGAAGCGAGATATACCGCTTCAAACGAATTTCATTATATTATTTAAACCACTTACACTGACGATCTATTCAAAGATTCATGTTCACGAGTACACCAGTCGGTCAAATATGAAAGCTGAAAGGTTCCCCGATGTTTGTTTAAAAACGGGCCACAATCGAACCGCCGGGTCAAGGCCACCGAACCAGGTCGAGATATTGTCGAAACGTGAATATTGTATCATTCTACACCGTTCCCGGTAACTATTGATTACAATCTATTAATGATAAATTAAGGTATGAGTCATATCAAATTCAACTTAAGGCGATTGGTTCGAAGCATAGTGTTCATTATAATTTTGTAAAGTAATTATTTTAGTTGTCTAGCTTTCACAAATAATACCGATGTTACTTAAATTCTGTGGATGCTGTGACACCTTAAATTGTTGCGCGTTTAAATTATTACTATAGTTATACTTTAACATAAGCAATAATGTAGCAACTACTGGTTGTGCATAAATAAAGAATAAGGAACTTCGTTCCAAAATAAAGAAAATAAAGTTAAAGAAAATTACTTTGTTAATTTGATGAGTGTTGTTAATAGGCAGATTTCAAAATTGTATATATTGTGTTGATTTGACAACTTCCATGGCACAGGCGGTTAGAAACCGCCTGTAAAAGGAGACACCGTGAGTTCGATCCTCGCACCGAGAGAAATATTTGTGCGGCCACAAATATTTATTTCAGGTCTGGTTGTTTGTGAGACCGCCAATTCTCTCGTAGTTCCTGATATACGACACAAGACTCGATCTTAGTGTGGCGTCAGGACTATGTATGTTACTTTTGGGTGTTATTTATTTATTTGAATGACTTGGTCTATCAGTGAATTTTTCTACTCAAGATTATATTATAAAGCTATTCATAAAACCCCTGGTCATGTCAAACGGCAATAACTCCTGTCACCGGCCTTGCTGTTCCACTGGCGCTAGGCTATCGATTCCCTCATAGAATATGCATGAGGCGTGACAAGGCAATCGACACTCGCCATTCGACATCGCTTTGATTTTAAATCCATTGCGTTTTGTTTTAATCTGTTGAATGTTGGGTTAGTGTTTTTTGTTCAATGAAGATTAATTTGGGGGTTTGTTTTTTTTTTGTTGCTTTGGCGCATTCGACACTGGTTTTATGCTACACTTTGCTTTTTGTAAGTTTATTTACCCATTTAGTTCATTGTTTTGTCGCCCGCTTTGCACGGAGGGAAGTGGGCAATAATTTATTTCCAACTCCTCCTATTAATTTCACTTTGTGATTAATTTCGTTGCGGGTTAAAGACAAGTTAGCATTCCCGGAGACTCACCGACTTCAATGCTCGGTGTCATTACATTGCGTGCCACTGTTGATCCTGGCTCACAGGAGTTACAGTGGTGGGTGTGAGGGTGGGACAGTCTCATTCCTTAATACTTCTAAAAGAGCTACACTTGAAACCAATCTCCATTCACTTACATAATTTTACTTTACAAGAATGAGACTCATCACCTACTTAGCCTGAATGCCGTTTTAGCGAACAAAGACCTGGGTTTAGGTTTTTATTGGGCACTAAATTGTGTTTGAACACTGCGGCTCAAGGCCTTCGGTCTAGACACGCGGTTGGAAATAGCATATCGATCCGATGTATCTCTTACACCTGTGTTTTGTTCTACAGTTTTAGTATTTAGATTTTTTTACTAGAGAAGTTCCGGGTGATTTCGAACTTACGTAAAATTTTCAAATATATCTTTATGGTTATATCTTTATTTTTATTTATTTATTATATCTTTTTATTTTGGAATATACTAGTATTCGCAATTTAGATGTTCAAATAAAAATATAGTAATGTATGAATAATGTTTAATAGTATCAGTTTGAGTAAGCTATATTTGAGTGGGGTATTAAAGTATGCTACAGCGTAGCGTTGGACACGTAGCGCGTACGTAGCAAGGTGCTACGAGTGTCGTAGATGTTACATAATGTTCTATTGAATATTAATAAAACTTTATATTATATAATTTGTGGTCCCTTTGATAAAGATCCAATAAAAATATAATCTTGAATAAATTTTGGATTAGTAGGAGATTAAGATTTTTAACGCGCATCAAAACAACAAACAGCTTGAATTTGTTTATTTACCACCACTTTTCTAGTAAATACCTTATCGTCACAACTTTAAGCCGTCTATAAATATGTAAAGGCTTATAGACTGCGATTATTATCGGACCAACTAGGCTCAATGGATTAAGTTGTGAAGAAATACGTTAGAAAAATATTCGTAATGGCGTAATAAAAATATCCAATACTAGAAAATTTATCTAAAGTAATAATCATAATAATGGATACATTAATTAGTCCAAGATTTAAGCAAAATAGTATATTATATGACGAGTTTCGTTAAAACAACGGATCGTCCTAATTTTCGCACGAAATTTGAACCTAGGACGTCGCGGTTAAACCTATATTAAAAAAATCATTTAAACAAAATTCAGTACAAATCTATTCAGGAATCGAATAAAGATGCCTCCACGTCTTGACAAGTCGAAGGGCGATAAACAATATTTCCTTTCCCACCCTCTGTCGCAGGGATAACTAATTATTCATAGTTTCAATTTCGCGTAGTGGGTCGTTATATTCAAGGAAATTCGTGGGGCGGGAAGCTACTCTATTACACAGAGATGTCCCTGGGGACTCCATTAGGAATTATGTTAATGCCGTTAGGTTCCCTTTTAGGGTATATAATAAATAATAAACAGTAAATAATGGTGAATGCTGGTGACTGAAGTTTGTCTCATTTTGGGCTCGAATTTGGTTTAGAGGAGATCGGAATAATTTTTCGGATCGGAGATAAATAAAAAATTTTAGCAAATAAAATACACCCCATAGTCACAAATAAAGTATTGGTTCCACACTAAAATGGAATCTTGTGTCGTGTATCAGAAACTACGAGAGACTTTTCAGTTTTAAAAACACCCAGACCCGATCCAACTACTTGTGGTTTCTACAAATAATTGTCCAGTGGCGGGGACCGAACCGCAGCCTTTTAACAGTCGTCGTCTAATCAATTGCGTGACGGGGGCTGTCAAAATTGCATTAGATGTACGTAGACACTCTATTTTATTAAATTGATAGTTATATCACTTCAGTTGCCATATTTTTTTTTTAACTCTGGCCCGGCATAGTGGCTGCATTGCACCTGATGGTTTAAACGGTTGTTTTAACCTGATGTTTTTTTCATTTATGCTTGTAACGGCATGTACAAAGTCTGAACCCTGTAAGTTAACCCTCTGCGGAAGTCATTGAGACGAGATTCCCAACTTTGGTACAAAAAATCAAATTCAAATGTATAAAATCTCCATTAAATTCTCTAAAAAAACCTAATTACTCAAGCACGGACCACCTCAAGAATAAATTGAAAATTTTCCGCTGACCTGAAATTTTCTATTACTTCGATGTAAAATCGATACGGCGTCTATCGAACCACTTAAGAAGAGCGGTCACGAAGCACCCCTCTTCCTCGGTACTTTCCCCCTCCCCCTGAGGTCGTAAAAACAATTTTATTTAACTACCGTCACTTCAGGGACATGTTGATTCAATTTAGAGCTTTGACCGAAGTTATAAACGTGGTCCTCCAATAAGTCTGTGTTTGTACGAGAATATTGCTTAGAATATCAAACTTATTTCGTTTTAGGTTTGACTGATCGATAGAGCTGTTTTTTGGAAAGGTTTAACGGTATTCATAAAGGTAGAATTTCTTAGGATAAGGTTGGGAAACCAAACAAAACGTAAGCAAAGTAAAACCAAAATATAAAGATTATTCGATTAAGCAAAAATACATGTTAAAGTATGTATATATTTGTTATGAATTTGTGCGTGACTGTAGTCATAAAGGAAAGATTATGGATCTTAACTACGTGAAATTGACACCACTCTAACTATATCTATTTAAAGATACATGCATGGTACATAATAGCCACGGGTCACGAGTATATTTCACATATGAACATAAAGATCTTAACTCTTGCAAACTTGACAATAGTATAGTTTTATCCAAACTGACAAAAAAAAATCAATAAAACTATTATATCACATTTTTTGCGAACTTGACAATACCATCGCTTTACATTGATCAAAAAATATTTCAATGAAACCATTATATTACTTTGATTTTCATAATAATATCGATTTTCACGTTGGATTACACATCAATATTAATATACAAAGTTGAAAATGTTCTTTGTTCGAACACACTAATCTTAGGAACTACCGGTACTATTTGAAAAAAAAATATTTTACTGTTGGATAGTCAATCTATCGAGGAAGGATATAATGTACTTTTCATCCCGAAAAAAAAAGCACCCGGGCGAAATCGCGAGCAATTCTAGTCTTTATATAACCCCCGCTATAAATCTTTACCATCTGATTAAACAGACCACCTTTTCTCGTAAAAATAATTTAATCAAACTACCATAACTTCACAGAAACGTTGATTCAATATGGGTAGTCATATTTTATTACGTGTAGCCGATTCCTTTGGGTTTTCCTATTGAATACATAAGTGAGGCTTATGTTTCCTATTTGTGTTTGCATTACGGTGATATTGGGATATATCGATATACAAAAATGTTGCTGAATATTTTGAAGATAAAATATATAATAATAGAATTTGTATTGGGATAGTTAAATAAAGTATATCATTTGTAAAGAATTCACGCGATTTTACGTAAATAAATTTATTTAATTTTATAATATTTTATCGTATACCCATGACTTTATCGCCTCGAAGTTCTTAACATCAACATCAAGACAAAATAAATTCTTTCAGAATCGGAATTTGCTTAACCTTAAATCTACAAAAAATATTTAACAATTCGTAGACGAACGCTGTTAAATTTAAAACAGAAAGCTCCCAATAAAACTAAAGAAATCCTCTCATAAAATAAAACAAATTAATTTTAACTATTAGTACGGTCACGGCAACAATTAGCAAGGTTCGGGACAATTGACTAATTTACATTGCTTACAGCGAGCGTCGGCGTTGACGTGACCCTAATCACTCACCGCAGTTTACAAATCATCTTAATTACTACTATACGAAATAAGTTTAAATGCTTACGGCTTTATTCATAGTGCTAAAACCTTTGTTTTTTTATTTCAATGAATGGCGAGACAAGCATGCCGTTCGCCTGATGGTAAGCGATACGGCTGCCCATAAACAGTTGCAAAATTCCACTGCGCTCGCCATCCTGAGACATAACATGTTTAGTCTCAATGTGTCCAGTAGGTACTCTGGCTACAATGTCCTTCAATCCGAAACACAACAGTGCATTTAAACTGGTGTATGACGGGAGAAATAGACATTGCGGTGGTACCCACCCAGGCAGCCTCTCACATTGAGAAACCTACCACCAGTAAATTTGAGCGAAGAAGACAAAACATTGATGACTTAAATAAGTTTAAAACTAGTTAGTCCGTTAGTATTTTCGACGAGAATTGATGTGAAATCATATTGTAATTTAATATTGTAAAAATGGATATTTCTTTTTAATAAAAGAAATAGACAAAGACCGAGTGATTTTCAATATAATTATTGATAATCGCTCAGTGTTTGTCTAGGTGTCAATATTTTCGAGACCATTTCCCGTCATAACATTTGTACTGCATATCGCCCCGTCTCGTCTCGTGCTATGTAACGCAGTCAGTATTTCTCAATTTTAAAATATTCATTAATCTATAAATTTATTGATACGTGATCACCGCTACTTATAAATAGCAACTTATTTTGAATACAGCAACTCTAGAGTTTCTTGCCTTTTCTTCTTAGGCGAAAACAGCCTTGTTACCCGGGTGGTAGTAAAAAAAGGGACTGAATCTAAATAATGTATAAAATTTAAAGATTCAATAAAGTATTTTCATTTCTTAATTGATCAGTTATGAGGTATACCGAATGGGAACCGAAAAGTTCGAGACTGAATTCCGAAGTAGTAAAATAATTACTTTATTTCTCTTTACTCATTCAAGGAGAGCGGTGTTAATTAAAATACATTTTCTTTTTTCAAGCAATCAAAGCGATGATTAAGGTATTTTATGAGTGTTTCAATATTTATTAGGTTAATCTTAGGGATATATTCTCTGTATCAGCCCATATACGTCCCACTGCAGGGCACGGGCCTCCTCTACAATCGACAGTACGATTGAGAGTGGTTAGGCCATATAGGGATATATTTTAATAGCTTTTTATTTAAATTATAAATATTTATCTCAACACCCTAAACTGAGTTTTATTAACTGAATTTTAAAAACATCGAACGGCGCTGAATCGTGGAATCTTATTCTTAGTTAAGGTAACTTAACTTTTAAATCTGGGAGACTGAATAGAAGCCTTAGTGGGCATACGTATTTTTTTTAAGTTATAAGCACTGTATTTAGACTGGAATTAAGGCTATCATTACACTGACAAACCACCATAGTAGACGATACGTTAAAGTTCATATAGGTTAAAAATGTAAAAATTAAACTAAATTCGCGATAAAATCCGTAAATAATAGTTTTATTTCAATTCATAAAGGATAATTAAAAAAAAAACTGAACTGAACTTAAGGACATATAAATTCGGGATTGAAGTTTGTACCTAATACGGTGACAGGTACCGTGCCTGCCAGTTTTTAATATGTTGACATAAAAAGCTCAGTGAACTTGGAATGATATTTGTGACACCTATGCTCACTCTTTCACAGACACAAGTTTCATATGTAACTATGAAAAAGCCGTTTCAGATTGCCAATAACACGTATTTTCCGTAGCAAAAACTAACAAAACGGCAGCACAATAAAGAAATAGAAAAAAAACAGCAGTCGCGTGTCAATCCACGCACGTTTCCAAAATGGCGGGCGCTGTACTAAAGAGTTTCTTTCATCCGATATTCGGCCGTTGATTAAAATCTATTTTGTTTGCTGTTTGTTTAGGGGAAAATGGTTTTTTTACTGGGACGAAAAAGTGTATTGATTGAACCTCATTGTGTATAGTTCAGATATATTGTTTTATAATATATTATTTAACAAGGTGAATACAATGATAACATGACATTTATATAAATAAATAAACAATAAATGCACCAAATAGTCACATACATAACACTGACCGCACAGTAAGATCGAGTGTTAGGTTGTGGGAATCAGGAACTACGAGTGAATTTTCGGTCTCACAAACACCTAGACCCGAAACAAATACCTGTGATTCACACAAATATTTACGGAGACTGTTGAAATATTAGTAACTGTGACCTGTTTTGCAATGTTTTTTTAAATAATAAACGAACCGTTTCCAACGAAATTCTATAAACAAAAACAATACAAATGGGTAACTCGCGACGTTCTCAACAAATTACATACAATAACAGAATCAGACTGCCTCGGTGGCGTAGTTGTACTAAGGTACGGTTACAAAGCTGAGGTCACGGGTTCGAGTCCCGGGTTGGGCAAAGTGATATTGGATTTTTCTATTCATTATCAGCCCAGAGTCAGGAATTTGTGCCCGATATGGCGATAGGCTCGCCACCTATCACATCGCGGGACGGAACATACAAGGTAAAATGTGGGTGTCCTGGCACCTCTGCCTACCCCTTCTGGGAAAAAGGCGTGAGTTTATGTATGTATGTATGTATAACAGAATCATATCAATCTCGATTGGATTCGAACCGCCTACCACCTATAAATTAAATTGTTCTTCATTGCTGGGATCAACTTTTTCAGTAATTAAAGCAATAAATTAAAATAAGTAATACTAAGTATAGAGAGTATATTGTATATAGAGATTAAGTTCTATGTGTATTGACTTGTCATAAGTGCTTTTAAATTGGCTACGTGACCAATAAATACATTTCATTTCATTTCATTTCAGTGAAATTATGTAAATAACAGTCTACAATAATTCCTAATTCACAAAATCTCCCTAAAACCCAAAAGAGCAATAAAAAATAATGCGGAAAAAATACAAAAAAAAGTTTCATTGTTTTCAACAAAATTTCCATAACTGCCATAGTTTATTTTCCCCTAAGATACCCTAAACTTCCTTGTACATAACTTATCAAATACTTGAACAAAGAGGGGTGGCTATGATAAGGGGTGTAATGTAAAAAGAATACATAAACACCGCAAGGGATGGACGCTGGGGTTGAAAACGGCAATAAATTACCCATTAGTGATAAAGGCTTTAGAATACTTTCTTTGCGTATTTTCACGTTATCATCGTCTTATTCTTGGCATTAGTAGGTCTGGGAACAGTGGGGTATTATGTTCGGTTTATAGGTTACGACCTAGTTTAAGCTCTTTTATCATAAAATAATTATGAAAAGTACTTGAATAAAATAATTATCCGGTATTAAGAAAACGCTCTGAATAATAATTTTCGGATTATGTTCGATTTATAGGTACGGCCTAGATTAATATTGACAATCTAAAACTAATTATAAAATTTACTTGAGAATATGAAAATTATTATTTGAAAATGCTCTACATTATAATTTTCGGATTGAACAATTTGATGATTTTATCAATCACTTTGCAACGCATTGATCATGAAACACGTCATTAACCCTTACGCAGCCAAAAACCGGCTTTTTCTACCGGAGAAGTCAGAAGTCCAAATTCCCATATAGTTAGAATAACGTCAAAAATCTATAAATGTTTAAAATACCTTTTACGAAGAAAGCATCTATTCAAATATATTTTTTCTATAATGTTATAGAAATCGTTTATATTATAGGTACATAAAGACGAGAATAAATTCCTTTTATACATAAAGATGAGAATGAAGAAATAAAATAAGCATTTGCTGAAGTAATTTTCTTTTTAAGTCCTGTAACACGTTCCGAATGATAAAATTATATTAATTATTTCAAAAGATGTAAAATACTAATTGTTAGAATTTTATTAAGTAGAAAAAGTATGCAATAAATGTCCTCACTACACTATTCATAAAGGTGTTAGGAACAACTTTTTTCTTAATAAAAGTTTTCTCTGCAATATCACGCGCTGAAGTTTTATAATGTTCAATTATAACTGCTTGCTGGGATTAAATGAGTTTTTTATGTATTTTCAACACACTACATAATATAATATTAAAAAAAACAAGTAATATACTAGTTTCTTTTTTTAATGAGTATAAAAGATGACCATCGCAATGTCTAAATAGACGGGAAAAACCTCCAGTCAAACAGCAGTGTAAATGCACTGTTGTGTTTCGGTTGGAAAACATCGTAGCCAGAGTAACTACTGGACATATTGAAGCAACATCTTATGTCTCAGGATGGTGAGCGCAGTGGAATGCCGGCATTGGTAGTGTCCATGAGCGGTCGTGTCGCTTGCCATCAGGCCTATTGGCAAGCTTGTCTCTCCACTCATAGGTATATATATATACCTATAGGTATATATATACATACATACACTCATATATATATATATATATATATATATATATATATATACCTATGAGTGGGATATATAAATCAGCCTTATAGGTTGAACTTATATTCCTAAGTTTATAGGAGGTTCAGTTCTGATTGTCAAGCTAATACTTTGGGCCTTGGGGATACAGGTTACTACATTTTTATGGTTAAATTCATGAGGACATAATATAACCTCTCTTTTCTGAACTCAATATACCGCGCTACAATTTCTCTTCATAAGTGCGTTTGCAAACACCAATGTGACATGTAGAAACACCCCGACCCAAGACAAATATGTGTAGCACGCAAATATTTGATCATTGGAATTGGTCGTGACGCTTGGTTTAACGTAGAAAAAAGTTTGTCCAATGCGCCAATCTTTTGCCATATAATTGACATTCGGTTTAACTTCGTAAAATAACACGACAAGCATTGCAACCACTCTTTAAATTACCTCGTTATATTAATCTGTATGGACGTCGTACAGTAAAATACATGTTACCCTACCTATTAAACCAGCTACCCAATGACATAAAATATAAAACGACATCAAAAAACTTAAAACTGTCACTTAAAAAATATTTTCTTAATAAGATACTAATATAATACGATAATATGTAAATTTAATTTTTTTAAAAGCATGATGTATACATACGTCGAAGCACTAAGCACAAATCGACATGCGAAGTCCTACCCGCAATTGGTAATCTCAAATTATATTGACTTAAAAACAAATATCTACCTATATTCTGTCGTCGGTCGGATATAGTACGTTAAGCTATGCAAATCTTAGGGTTTATGACTATGATTAATACCCTATCAACTACTCTCTATAATTGTAAGCCTAATTTATAGCGTAATTTTAATTACTTTGTTATGTAAAAAATACGGACGATGGATGATGATTGTAGATATACAGAAAAAACTTATTCTAGTTTATAATACATTCTATGGATAATTAAGTGTATTCATTTGTGTTTTGGAAATAAATTAAAAAAAATATAGTGTATTTCAAAGGATAAATTCTGTGAATTGTGCTTTTGTTAATAAAAATGTCATACCAATGTAGAACTTTGCTTTCTCTTAGGAGTGGTAAAATTAAATCAATATTTTTGCATTTCTATACCGGAATAATTCCCGTCGATTTATCTGGAGCTAAATTGAATTAAAACAATATGAACGGAAACCCTGCCATTAAAATTAATAATGAACTTTAGCACACACCACTTTAAAACTGTTTTTTGTTTGAACAATCATCAATTTGAACCCGCAACCTCCAATTTGCGACTACTCTCCTACCTGAGTGAGCTATTACTACTTTGATCCCAAATTTCCCAAAAACAAAAGACTGTACCCAAAGACCATTAACAAAACTCAGTGTGCCAGAAAATAGGGTATCCCCGAGCAGAATTAGGGACCCTTCAATATTCAGACATCCCTACTTGTTGATTATACGCGCAACAGATACCGTTTTCTTGTTAGTGAACACGACTCTTTATTCAGAGAACGTATTTAGAGGAAATGGGGAGGGGAGAAAAGGGAGGAAGGAGATAATGGTGCCAATTCACTCGTGACGAGCTCTTTGTTACGTGTTTATTGCAGTGTTGTATTTTAAATGATGAATTGTTTATAATAAAACGCAATTATAAAGTATATTAATGTTGGAAGCACTTGAAAGATATAGTTTGTGAAAAAGAAATATAAAATATTGTAGTATTATAAAGTGTTAATTATCAATGAAATATCTTAAAGCCCCAATTCTGAGATTCTTGTAAAATAATTAATGATTTTCCCCCGTGAATGTATAATTTCAGTGTTAACCTTTCATTACTTTTTAGTCATAATTTACTTTTATTCTCGCACCTGGGTAATTTTACTTTTCTAAATCGTCTGCTAACAGTGGTTATTTAAATTCCTTCGCGTCACATTCACGCGCGCCTTTGTTTTATGTTTATGAATATTTTACACATAGATGACATCATTTTTGTCCAACGAAAGCCTATGTCGCCTTTTTATCATCATAGCCCATAAACACCAACAGGAGGATAGAATAATATTTAACAAATTAAGAAAATACGCGCCTTTTCCTAAAAATCGGCCATCTGAATAACAATAGAACATATTTAAAAAAGCTGATAACAAAACGCAAATCAATTCAAACCGAGAATACGTCAATCAATAAAACGCACCTTTAATTTTTTAATGCTATTATAAACGGAACGCGGGTTAACACAAAATTAAAAAATTGACAACGAATAAAAACCGATTCAAAAATAGAACATCAGTTCAAATTTAAAAATATTTAAAAATGGAACGCATCAGTGACGTCAATAATTTGTAACCCTGGAGCAAACATTTGGATGGACTTACCTCCAAACAGCGCCAGTTCGTGATGAATGCGAGTGTTGGCGACCGGTCGGCGCGGGTTCTGACTGCTACTGCGCCAACAAGGCCTTACCTGTTACTTCGGGGAGGGGCGGCTACTGAACTTCGCAGGCGCGCCGTACCGCCGTAATGTCTAATAATTGGGGCGATTCTGAAGCGGGTAGCGTTTTGTTTTCGGGAATGTATATTTTGGATTGATGAGTGAGTGAATAATGAAAATGTTTGACAAATAAGCATTGAGTTTATATTAAGGACAGAAAGTATTTTTGTTATTTGTGTAAATAGAAAAAAAAAACCATTTCAAATATGGAATAAATGGGAAAATGTTGTTGATACTAGTGCTGAGTTTTTCAGCTTGGACATGACCTGTTTTATTAGTTAATTGTTTATTTCTTTAACGTTTTAGTTAGTTTTGTTTTAAGACACAATATGTATAAAAATTGGAATAATTTGTGATTCTTCACCGTTATAGTGCATGGTGATTGACTACAAATGACTGATGAAGAGAAGGTTCATAAAGCTCAAAATCGTTTCAGCTTCGATATAATTGTCTCACACAAACATCAAACCTGCAGCCACTAGTTTCACAGCTAGTACTTTGACCAAGACTATTTATATTGCGTGTATTTAATTATCATAAATAAGATAGACTTGGACACGAATTCGAAAAAGACTGTTGCAATTTAATATGTAGTTAAAAATGTTATGCAATGTCGCCTTATTGATCTAGTAGCTGCAATTATAACATAAAAACTGAGGTTTTGGGTTCAAATCCTCAAGGCACCCAATCACCAACGTATGTTTTTTTCTCTTTGAAAAACGTCACTTTTTTATGGTTAGTAATGGCTTGATGAGCATGTCGTTCGCCTGATGATGATCGATACAAGCCCTCATGAACAGCAGAAATACCAAACAACACCTTGAATTACAATGCAATGCTTGGCATTCCACAACACTTGCCGTCCTGAGACATAAGACATATTTTGAATTTTGTACTCCTAGCCTGAAACTTATATATGGTACATATGTATATAATATGGTAATAGTACTAGCACTACAGCTCTATCTAATTCAGTTTAAGTGAAATAAGCTTTATGAAAAAGCACTGTATATTCCCACAAACCCATTACATTAAAGTATTACGTACTAAACGTTCCCGTACTACGCTCCTATGGCATTGTGGGTGGCGATGACGTCGATGTTACGTCATCAAGTCGGTAGATATCATTCAGTATTACAATACGATAGAAATTTATTAATTTTTTTTATATTATTTATTTATTTCAGGTAACCAAGGACCTATGAAGTGCGTGGTGGCCTGTTGGTAAACGGACTAGACGCGGCTGCCCATATGTTCAGGGTGGTCGCGGGTTCGAATCCCAGCGCACACCTCTGACTTTTCGGAGTCATGTGTGTATTGATAATCAATCACCACGCACTAAAACGGTGAAGGAAAACATCGTGAGGAAACCTGCATACCATAGCGATTCATAAGAATTTCTATGGTATGTAAGTCCGCCAACCCGCACTAGGCCAGCGTGGTGGACTATATGGCCTAACCACTCTCAATCGTATTCTCGATTGTAGAGTAGGCCCGTGCCCTGCAGTGGGACGTATATGGGCTGTCACCAAGGACCTATAACTAAAATAATATTCACTTAATAAAAACAACTACAAGAAAATAATATGAAGTTATCATTTCTACTTAATGAGGTAGCGTTTAGAAAAATATATATAGATAAACCCACGCCTTTTTTCATGAAGGGGTACGCAAAGATGCTTTCAGGACATCCATAATTCGCTTTCTGTTCTCTGTCTCACCATTATAAGAGCCTATCGCTATATCGGGCACAACCTGACTCCGGGCTGATAATTTAAATAATAGAAAAATATAACATCAATATGGCCGATCCGGGATTCGAACCCGAGATCTCAGCGTTGTAATTGTACCGTAGAAGAACGGCGCCATCGTGGCAATCTTAATCAATTAAATATTTAGTTTATTACTATGACAAGAAACATCACTGTGACAATGTCTACTAGCTGTATATCAAATATCATTTAATATTTTACATACATACATAATCGTGATGCCTAGTAATAGGAAATATTGCTATTTCAAATTAACATCACGACCTTATCTTTTTGGAAACATAGCATGCCATATATTTCTGCTATTGCTAATTACCCCCTTAAAATTTGTAAACAAAAACAACAGATCATATAAATTATAACCATTTTTCACATCTAAAAAGCCACTAGGCCAGCGTGGTGGACTATATGGCCTAACCACTCTCAATCGTACTTTCGATTGTAGAGTAGGCCCGTGCCCTGCAGTGGGACGCAAATGGGCTGATACAGATACAGACAAAAATATACCCACAAAATTGACAGTTCAGTTTCTATTTTAAATAAGATCATAAAAAAACTATTTCCTTCATATTTTACACAAGATCGTATATAAATATTAGCCGATCGACTTTGTGAATCACAATCGCAAAATTTAACTGATTTAGGTATATGACTAGTGAAATGTTAGTGGGTTAGTAGGTATTGTAAACTGGTTTTGAAAAAAGCAACACTAAAGTAGCTATCTTGCCCGTTCTTCTCTAGTGAAAACTGTTTCCAAATCGGGTGGTGTATCAATAAATGACTGATTCTCAATAATGTACCATTTTTAAGGATTATTTTTATTTATATTCAACTAAATAACTATTTCCAGAGTTTTATAGAGCCACTTCTACTTCACTTGCTCACTGTGATCGCTATTGCTATTTATTCCAAAACTATTCAGGCCTGTATCCCAAAGGGGTATAAACGCCATTTAGCTCGATCCCGACATATTACTTTCGCTTCATCCACATTCATCAACCTTCATGCTTTTTTATCGATTCAAAGTACTTTTGACCCTTGTTGAGGGTATCACCGATTGTGTAGGTTCAGTGAGGTCGACCCCTATTGACTCTTTCATTATAATAAAAAAGACGAATTGTGAAATCCAATGCTGATAACTTTTCATCAATTGAGTTATTAGGGTTCTTGTTTCACGTTACGCCATTTAGTTCCAGCAACTGTTACTAGATGGCGCTTTGTCAAGAATCCTTGTGTTCTATAATTGTTTTATATTTTTTGTTGTTGTTCTGTATAGCAAGAACAACTTTTCATGAATAAATGGTCACTTATCACTTAAATCTATGGAGAATTTACCAGAAAAAGAAATTTATTAATTCTTGTACTACTTTTTTGTATTGAGGTCGACTCTAGCGATGACATTTATAAAAAATATGTTCGGGCATTTTTTATCATTTTATATGTAGGTAGGCTACAAAACTATGGACTCGGGAGGGGCGTTGCGCTGCCCGTCACTTCGGCACTCGGTCGGCCATAAGAAACATCTCGGCGTGTGATATATTTCAATATTTTTTTTACTGTGCCCCTTGGATGTGACATCGAGGCTCCATGTGGTAGTGAATCATCCAGCAAACGGCAGTGGATATCCAGGTTAGTGGTCTCCTCATATGACTTGATGTTAAATGTCCAGACAATAGGAATACCGACCGCGACCACACCAGTTGATTGCGCATACATAATTTGGTTCCTTCGAGCCGGATAGGTGTTTCACTATAAATAAGTTGTCTGGAGGGGTTTGATTTAATTAAGAATATTCACTATAGCTTAAAATACGACGTGCTAACGGTCTAATATCTGAGATTCCGTAACGGTCGAATTTGAAATGGCGTTGAAGAACTTTGAAAGTAAATTTAAAATCAAGTATGATTGGCTTAGGAACTCAATCGAATTAATTGAGAACAAAACACACAGCACGGGCGTGTTATCAGCGCGCTTTAGAAAATTGGAAGATCAATTTAATTTGTTAACAGACGCATACGAGTCTATCTTGAGTATTTGTACGGATGATACGGTGGTTGCGGGCTACGATTCAAAATATAAAGAAGCCACAGAATGGTATAATCGTTTGGACGCGGTGTCAGCGGCATATCCGAACTTAGAGGGTACACATGTAGTCACAGAAAGTGCCGTTTCCGCACGGTTACCTTTAATTAATATACCCGTTTTTGACGGGGATTTATTTTCTTGGTCAAGCTTCATAAGTTTGTTTTCGTCGTTAGTTTTGTCGAGAAAAGATATTTCTAAAACAGAAAAGTTCCATTACTTATTTTCAAATTTGAACAACGAACCTAGAACCTTAATTAAACATTTGCCGATGGTTGATGATTCATTAGATATAGCTATAGCTATATTAAAGAGTAGATATGAAAATAAAAGGTTGTTGACGGACTTGCATATTTCGCGAATATTGAATTTACCAGTTTTACAAAGGGTTGTTAGTCTTAGGGCCAACATATTGAATCCATTACTAGAATCCACCCGTGCATTAAAAAATTTAGGATTACCAATAGACGCGTGGAGTTACATTTTGTTACACATAAGTCTGAATAAGTTACCAATCGACATTAAGACTCGGTTCGAACACAAATACGGCGGTATGAATGAGAATCTACCTACATTTGACCAGTTAATAGATTTCTTATCAAACGAAAGTCGCCTTATGGACACGGCAATCGCAGACTCGGCTATTTCTCCATACAATGAGCGCTCGCGTCGGCAAGGACGCTATGTCCATGTTATTGATAACACTCAATGCGACGACTATGAAAACAATTTTAATAACAAGCTGTGTATTTTTTGTAAAACATCTGGTCATGTCATAAATGATTGTTATCAGTTTAACCATATGTTGGCAATCGTGATATCCGGCGGCTGTAGACTTCGAAAAATAGAAAAAGATGGCGCCACTGCATCGAGCCGGAAGTCAAAAATACAACGGTGACGATTTACGAAAAAGAGGGCGCTACTGTGGCGAGTTAACGAAGTGACCGCGCAGTCGCCTGGGATTCATTACTTTGTCGGACTTCGTACTGTAAACTTACTCCTCACGTAATATTGTCATAGAGTTAAGTTAATAGTGATTTAATAAAGTTTTACTTACTCAGTTATCGCCCGTGTTATAATTTGCTAACATCAGAAGTGGATCCTGCGCATCATGGGAAGGCGAAGTAAGCAGAAAAGGCGGCAGTCTAGGAAAAGGGCACGCTCTACTTCGAGTTCTAGTACTACGAGCAGTGCCAGGACTCCGTCACCGCCACCAAAACAAAGGAAGAGGGTATCACGTAAGGCTGATACCCCAACTGTGAGCTCAAATAACAATTTCACTTTGAATAATATAATTCCCGAATTTGACCCCCTTAAAGATGATATAAATGCATGGCTAAGTATTATCCAGTCTTACTCTCAAACGTTTGCATGGTCGGACGAAATGATTCGATATCAAGCTCTAAATAAATTGAAAGGGTCGGCAAAAGTCTGGTATGATTCATTATTACGTACTGAAAATCAATGGCCTTCTTGGCTATGGGGAGATTGGAAAAATAAATTAGCATCAAGCTTTCAAATTCGTCGTAACATGTTCGAATTACTAAAAGAAATAATAGATAAAAAACCATCTGAAAATCAGTCGTTATATGAGTTTTACTTTGACCAGAAATGCAAAATCGATCGCCTCTCATTAGGATTCTCGGAACAAGATATAATTTCTATAATTATTGGGAACCTAGGTGATAGCAGTTTAGGCGCGTCAGTCGAAGCGAGCAATTTTGTCACTTGCGACAGCTTAGCTAGCTTTTTACATGGCCGTATTTATAAATCAAAAGTATTAAAGCAAACCAATATAAATATGCGAGATAATAATATAAATAAACCAACTAGCTTGCCCGTGACACAAACACCCACCCCTTCAACGTCTACACTACCTTCCGCGACGATTTCAAACCAAAATATACCCAGTAAACATGACTCTAGCCAAATACAGTATCGTAAACCCATTAAATGTTATTTGTGTGGTGGTAATCATAAAAGGAATCAATGTGAATCTAATAAATGTGCATATTGTGGCAAACGCGGTCATTTAGAAGCTGTGTGTTATCATAAACAAAACGCATTAAAATCGGAAAAACAAGAAACTAAGGCCGTGTCAATGTCAAACTCACGAAACAAGTTTATTAAAACTGTGTGCATTAACGACTTCAATTACGAAGCTTTTATTGATACGGGTAGTAGTTGCTCTTTAATATCGGATTCCTTAGCAAAAACAAAATCTTTACAGTACATAAAATTACCCTCCCCCGTTCATTTGCAAGGATTTTCAAAACAGAATGTAAAATCAGTTTGTCACAAGGTAACTGTTAATTTAAAAATCGATTCTGTTTCTTTGGAAAATGTGGACCTTTATATTATTGATGATTTAGTGGATTGTGAGATTCTCATAGGAAGGAATGTGACCGAACGGCCTGACCTAATGTACTCGCGTATAGGGAATGTTCTTAAATTTGATTATGCAAAAACATTTACTGAATTTTGTAACTTTTTAACCGACCTTGAAGTCGATTGCAATAATTATCAAAATGAGTTAATGAGTCTTCTCCATAAATATAGTGATTGCATTGCAACGAACGTAAAAGAGTTAGGCAGAGTTCGTGACCATGAAATGGTAATTAATTTGACTACTTCTCAACCGATTCAATGCAGACCCTATAGAGCCTCACATTCGGATAGGAAAGTCATACGCGAAATGGTAAATGAGCTGCTAGAGAATAATATCATAAGAGAAAGCCATTCTCCGTATGCTAGTCCTGCGTTGCTTGTCAGCAAAAAAAATGGTGAGAAAAGGCTCTGCATTGATTATCGGCAGCTAAATAAAATTACTATTAAGGATAAGTACCCGATGCCACGCATCGAGGATTTGGTTGATAGGTTGCAGGGCTGTAAATATTTTACTTGCTTGGATTTAAAAAGTGGCTACTACCAAATTATGATGAGCGAAAAAGAACAATCTATCGAAAAAACTGCGTTTATTACTGAGGACGGGCATTATGAGTTTTTGAGGCTTCCGTTTGGTTTGGCAAATGCACCATCCTGTTTTCAACAAATGATGAATAAGGTTTTGGGCAATTTAAGATTCGAGAACGTTATTTTGTATTTGGATGACGTTTATTTAGTTACAAAAACGGTCGAAGAAAATATAAAATTATTAGAAAAGGTATTGCAAATTTTCAAAAACAACGGGTTAACACTTAATGTAAAAAAATGCCATTTTTTCAAAACAGAAATAGAGTTTTTGGGATATAAAATAAAACAGGATTGTGTTATGCCAAACGAAACCAAATTAGACGCTGTGAAAAATTTTCCAATTCCTAAGACAGTACACCAACTCCGCCAATTTCTAGGCTTGACCAGTTATTTTAGAAAGTTTATTAAAAATTGCGCCATGATTTCTGCGCCTTTGACAAAATTATTAAAAAAAGACACTGAATGGGTTTGGGGTACTGCCGAAGAACAAGCTTTCCAATCACTAAAAGGCAAGTTGACTTCGGATAGTGTTTTGTCAATTTTTGATCAGAGCAAGGAAAATATTTTATATACGGATGCCAGTAGGGATGGTATTGCCGGAATACTTGTGCAAGCAACAGACAAAGGAGAGAAACCTGTGCATTATTATAGCAGGCAGACAACAGAAGACGAAAAAAAGTATCATTCTTTTGAACTAGAATTATTGGCCATTGTCTGTTCCCTGCAAAAGTTTAGGCTATACCTGTTAGGATCACCTTTCAAAATAATTACTGACTGTAATGCAGTTCGGTACGCGTTGACAAAAAAGGAGATTATTCCCCGGGTAGCACGGTGGGTATTATCTACTCAAGAATTCTCATATGATATTGTTCATCGCGAAGGGTCTCGAATGCAGCACGTGGACGCGCTAAGCAGAAACCCCGTGCCATCCGGAGAAAAATCCGAAAGCGAGATCATATTGTCAATAACTGAAGCAGACTGGTTGCTAACGGTTCAACTACAGGACTCTAAAATACAACAAATTAAATCTATTTTAGAATCAGGAGATATTGATAATAACAAAGATATTTTTGACAAGTATGAACTGCTAGGTAGTAAAATTTATAGAAGGACATCACGTGGTCGACGTTGGGTGGTCCCAAAAAAATGTATTTGGCAAGTTATAAGATATAACCACGACGACTTAGGTCATTTTTCAGTAGATAAAACCATTGAACGAATAGGTCATCAGTATTGGTTTCCTAAAATGCGTCACGTTATAAAAAAGTACATAAAGAACTGCCTTAACTGCATCTATTATAAGAACAAAAGCGGTCCTAAAGAAGGTGAGCTGTACCCCTTGCCAAAGTATGCACAACCATTTCATACACTTCATCTTGATCATTTAGGCCCTTTTATTGAAACTAAAGACAAAAATAAATATTTGTTGGTAACTGTAGATGCCTTTACAAAATTTGTGTTTGTCTCTGCTGTACGAACAACTAAAAGTTCTTGCATTATAAAACAATTAGAAAATATTACAAAAATATTCGGAAACCCTAAAAGGCTTATCACAGACGCAGGAACTGGGTTTACCTCCGATCAGTTTATTCGTTATTGCAAAGACAAAAACATTCGCTTGCATACTGTGGCGACGGGTATGCCTCGCTCCAATGGTCAAGTCGAGCGTTTCAATAAGACAATTTTAGAATCCTTGAAAGCTATTGGGGCTAACACAACTGAAGACGGCTGGGATCAGTATATAAAGGTGTTACAGCAAGGTTTAAATAGTACAATTCATAAAACTACAAAAGCCGTCCCTAGTGAGGTATTTTTTGGATACCGATTACGCACAGACAGTGATAGTTTAGCTCCTCAACTTGATGATGAGAACATTTTCGATGTGACTAGCTTGCGAGAGAGAGTAGACGCTAACTTAAAAGCCAATGCCAAGATACAGAAAGAAAGATTTGATAGGGGTCGAATAAATGCACGTACTTATGCCGAGGGAGACTTGGTACTTATCAAAATTCAAAGTCAGAGCAATGATGGTAAAAGTCGCAAACTGTTACCGGTCTTCAAAGGTCCATTCAAAGTAAAAAAACTCATGGGAAATGACAGATATGAGGTAACGGACCTTAAAGGCAGTGAAAGATCCTTTAAAAAGTATACTGGCGTGATAGCGGCTGAGAATATGAAGCTGTGGATAAAAATAGATAACTGGAATGATTCTGAATAATTACGTGATTATATGTATATAATAGATATGCGTGTTGGCAAGGTAATATACTATTTTTCTATCTTACCTAATTAATAATTTATTAAAATAGTACAAATAAACAAAACAAATTGTGCATCATAAATCATTTATTTACATCATTTAAATATAATTATGTGTACAAGTAAAATATATCATCAGGCATAATAATTAAGTTTATTTAAAGTAATATTAAAAAAAAAATGTATACGTAAGGTTTGCGAGTCAAGATAAAATGCTTTAACTTATATTTATGTCACACATTAAGAATTGTTGTAAATATATTGGAAGTTACATACATAGGCACAATTTTGAGTGAACTTGGTACGTTCAAGTGTGGTATATATCCCTTTGAGTGCAAGTGACTCTATTGTGCAGGGTGGAAGACTAACTTGGTCTCTTAAGTGCGGCAGAGTCCCTTTAAGTGCAAGTAGTTTTCTAACACATAAACGAATGTGGAAACAATTATTTATGTGTGATATTAGCAACAATATGACCGCATTATCTTACACCTTTATTAAGTGTCACAGTCTAATATATACTTATGTTTCAGCATTTAATCTAGACTCGGGAGGCGCCTGGGACAGGCACCGCGCAGAATGGCCGTGTTGGCAATCGTGATATCCGGCGGCTGTAGACTTCGAAAAATAGAAAAAGATGGCGCCACTGCATCGAGCCGGAAGTCAAAAATACAACGGTGACGATTTACGAAAAAGAGGGCGCTACTGTGGCGAGTTAACGAAGTGACCGCGCAGTCGCCTGGGATTCATTACTTTGTCGGACTTCGTACTGTAAACTTACTCCTCACGTAATATTGTCATAGAGTTAAGTTAATAGTGATTTAATAAAGTTTTACTTACTCAGTTATCGCCCGTGTTATAATTTGCTAACACATATGTCTACGGACATTCGCAAGAATTGGGTACGGACAAATTATTTATGTTTTAAATGTTTTGGTAAACATTCAGCGGCATCGTGCGATAGCACTGCGCTGTGCAAACGATGTGGTAACTCGGGTCATAATACGTTGATATGTACTATGTACATTGCGCGCGCGTCATCACCTCCGCATAACAGATCGCGTACACGGCACGCACACATCACATCCCACCGCGAGGTTGTCAATCGCCGTGATCCACTAAATATATTGCAATGTCGAAATACCAGCCCTCGACCGACTGCGCGGTCAGAGCATGGCTCGTTATATGATACGGGTGTTAATGATCAGCGTTGTGAGAACTTCGAGATCGGGCAGCGTAGGAGTAGAATTTCTCAGCCGCTGAGTCCTGCAGAGATACGCACCCCGCGTATGCAACAACAGGACTCGGAATAGCAATTACAGCAGCGAGGTAATGTCGCTTTGTCACCTAAATTGTCGAATAATGTTATCTTACCTACGGCTATTGTTGAAACCAAGCATTCCAATGGCACATTCATATCGGTCAGGGCTTTACTAGATCTCGGCGCACAGTTATCGATAGTTAGGAGTGAATTGGTTTCGGATTTAGGTTTGAAGCGATATTATTCTCACGTTCAATTGTCCGGGGTCGGGGGAAAAAATGCTAGTGGGCAACAATCAACCTTATTGCACATTAGACCTGCGAGAACGGGCAAACCTTTAATTACGGTTATTGCGGTTATCTTAAAAAATCCTACTTCTTATTTGGCGACTAGACTCGGTGTTTCGGTTGGGGATTTGCGAATTTCTGATGATGGTTCTCAATCCAACGGTAGTATAGATGTCATTCTCGGAAGTGATATCTTAGAACAAATTTTGCGTGACAAAATAAATTTAGGGTCAAATGGACCCTACGCTTTAGATACAATTTTTGATTTTGTGGTTTTCGGTCCAGTTCCGGAAAATCTACTGGACTCCTCGAAGGCCAATAATGAGATTGAGCAAAAAAATTACTTCACAGGACTGACACTTGTTGAAGCGGTTGAGCGTTTTTGGAGGTCAGAGGAACCCCCCTCTGCTAACATTAAAAATCCAGAAGATGTTGAATGTGAAAACCTGTTTATTTCAACTACGATCCGAGGAAAAGACGGTAAATACACTGTGCGGTTGCCTATCAGACCTGATCACAAGCCTTTGGGCGATTCCAAGGAGAGTGCCTTACGGCGGTTTCTGGCACTTGAGCGTCGTATGAGGAAACAGCCAGAATTTCGTGACAAATACGTAGCATTTATGCAAGAATATATCCAACTTGGACACATGGCGGTTTTAGATCATGATTTATGTACGGATTCAGAACATTTCTTCCTCGCACACCACGGTGTATTTAAAAGCTCCGGTGACACTAGTAAAATACGGGTCGTGTTTGATGGAAGCGTACAAACCAGTAGTGGGGTTTCGCTTAATGATTGTCTGTATTCGGGCGAAAGATTACAAAATGATATTACCGTTATAATTTTAAACTTTCGATGGCCTCGCATTGTTTTCACTACAGATGTAAAGATGATGTTTCGGCAGACTTGGGTACATCCAAAAGACCGAAGATACCAACTTATCTTATGGCGATCTTCGCCCACGGATCCATTATTAATTTATGAATTAACTACGAATACATATGGCTTGAAATCAAGTCCATTTATTGCTATCCGCTGCCTGCAGCAATTAGCACGGGATGAACAGAATAAATATCCAAGAGCGGCACAGCTTGTGCTTCAAAATTCTTATGTAGATGACTTGAGCGGGGGAGCTGATTCAGTATCAGAAGCTTGTGACCTTAAGGCGGAGTTGATTGCGCTCATGAGTACAGCTGGTTATGAGTTACGTAAATGGTCATCGAATGCTCCGGAATTGTTGGGTGATTTGCCATTAGATCATTTAGAAATCCCTCGGGCTTTTAACGACACGGATGGGTTTATTAAGGTATTAGGCATAGAATGGAACCCAAAATTGGATAGTTTCACGTACCGACTGCGGCTACCATCAGAAGGTAGCTCAGTTACTCGTAGACACATATTATCCGTAGTAGCGCGGTTATATGATCCACTCGGCTGGATTAGCCCAGTGGTGTTTAAGATAAAACTATTGCTCCAGTCTCTTATTAGCAGTTCAGCCACTAAGAAAGTGGATTGGGACACATTAGCTCCCGATGACATACAGCGGCAATGGCGGAATGTTCTCTCGGACTTGCCGTACTTACAAAAGTTATTCCTACCCAGGTGTCTAAGGAATGAGAAGACTATAGATCACTATACATTACACGGATTCTGTGATGGGTCATCCTTGGGCTTTGCAGCGGCTGTATATCTTAGATCTGAGAGTCTTGACGGTCAGGTCAATGTGCAATTACTGATGGCGAAGTCTAAAATAGCCCCACTAAAAACACAGCAAACTATCCCAAAACTAGAACTAAATGGCGCACTATTATTAACACGGCTCTTGGATCATGTAGTGTCATCGATGATGCAAAAGGTTGAGTTCAAGGAAATTACTGCATGGTGTGACAGTACCATTGTACTTGCTTGGCTACGTACACCACCACATAGGTTACAGGTATTCGAGGGTAATCGAGTTTCTCAAATAATTTCAATTAAGTTACCAATAGAATGGAGACACGTTCCAAGTGAGATGAATTGTGCGGATGTGTCATCTCGTTGTATTACTGCGCAGGAAATATTGGATCACGAACTTTGGTGGAAACCAGAATGGCTTTGTCAATCTGCGGAACACTGGCCTAAAAACTACCTGACGTTTCCAACGGATTTACTGCCAGGTCTCCGGGCAAAGGTGGTTAATTTAAATATCATTGACTCTAATTTCGATTTAATTCAGCGGTACAGTTCCTATAATACACTTGTAAATGTCACGGCTTATATAATTCGGTTTGGGAAAAATCTCAAAAACAAGATTCGGGTTATCGGAAATATTACGGTCTCGGAACGGAGAAATGCCATTTCTCGGCTGATATGGTTGGTACAGAGAAGTTGTTTTTCGGATGAAATAGCGGCCATGAGCGCGGGTACACCTATTAAAAGCACATTAAAACGTTTAAATTTATTCGTAGATGACGAGAATTTGTTACGCGTTGGAGGACGAATAAGGGAATCGGAGTTACCTTATGACGCAAGACATCCGGTTCTGTTACCTGGTAAAGGCCAATTTACAGAATTGTTGGTGACATATTATCATAAGGTTCACTGTCATGTCGGTGCAAATACACTTTCTGCTATATTATCAAGGAACTTTTGGATTATTTCCGCCAGAAGAATCACGCGTAAGATAACTTACCGCTGTATTCAGTGCTACCGATCCAAGGCTCGGCCAAAATATCCATTTATGGCCGACTTACCAGCTGATCGTGTCAAAGGTGTGCGACCCTTTATTGGTGTCGGTACGGATTTTGCGGGACCTTTTTATATAAAGTCTAGCACCTTGCGAAACGCTAAAGTTAAAAAATGTTACTTATGTATCTTCGTTTGCTTAGCTACTAAGGCCGTACATTTGGAAATCGTCGTGGATTTGTCGGTAGAAGCCTTCATAGCAGCATTCACTCGGTTTGTCTCTCGTCGAGGGCTTCCTTCACTTGTTAGGTCGGATTGCGGCACAAACTTTTCGGGTTCGGATAAGTACCTTAAGGAATTATACGTATTTTTACGAAATAATAACTCGGCGATTGAAGGCGAGTTATCCAAGCAACATGTGAGCTGGCTGTTTAATGCTCCAGCTAGTCCGAATCAAGGTGGCTTGTTCGAAGCGGCAGTGAAATCGGCAAAAACTCATGCCAAACGGGTGTTAGGTGAAACGAGGTTAACTTTTGACGAGTTGGTAACATTTTTTACTAGGGTGGAAGCAGTAATGAATTCACGACCACTTTGCCCTCTAAGCACGGATCCTTCAGATCTAGAGGTTTTGACCCCGGGACACTTTTTAATTGGTCAACCATTGGTCGCTCTGCCTGAATATCCGTTGACAGATGTTAAGATATCTCGTTTGTCACGTTACCAACAAATACAGAAAATGTCTCAACACTTTTGGTCGCGTTGGAAGACTGAATATCTTCACACGCTTCAACAACGTTTTAAATGGACCTCTGTTACGGAATCTCCTAACTTAAATGATTTGGTTCTAATAAAAGAAGACAATATCCCTCCACTTCAGTGGAAACGGGGTCGTTTGATAAAACTCTTACCCGGCAAAGATGGAATAATTCGTATCGCAGAAGTTAAAACACAACATGGAGTCCTTTTGAGACCCATGTCTAAGTTATGTCGGTTACCTATAACCTAGTAACCAAGGTAGGCCTTGGTTAGGCGGGGGGATGTTCGGGCATTTTTTATCATTTTATATGTAGGTAGGCTACAAAACTATGGACTCGGGAGGGGCGTTGCGCTGCCCGTCACTTCGGCACTCGGTCGGCCATAAGAAACATCTCGGCGTGTGATATATTTCAATATTTTTTTTACTGTGCCCCTTGGATGTGACATCGAGGCTCCATGTGGTAGTGAATCATCCAGCAAACGGCAGTGGATATCCAGGTTAGTGGTCTCCTCATATGACTTGATGTTAAATGTCCAGACAATAGGAATACCGACCGCGACCACACCAGTTGATTGCGCATACAAAATATTTCTCTCAGTTCTCATAATAATTAAAAGAAACAAACAAAGTCGCAAGCAGTAGCGAGTTTAAAATATTAATATGATATTCCATAATCCAAACTCAGCAACCCTGATATTTATATTTCGCACACGTTCTCTATCCAATACAATTTTCAGTATGGTCATCTCTCTCGCACTCGTTGGTTGTCCGAGAATTATGAATAAGAGCGAGTGCGATAGACACATTTTAATGGCTTTCATAATGAACCGTGACGTTAGTTAGGGCTGCCATTCAGTTCATTATGTTAGGTTGTAATAATGTTTGTCTCATTTCGAAAATTAATGTCTTAATGGCCTTAATTTAGAAAAATGAGAGCTTTTTTGGAGTTTCACTAATATGAGTGCTATTTTTGAAATGTATTACTTACGTTAATCTCTAATATAATATATTGTATTGTATCAGCCCATATACGTCCCACTGCAGGGCACGGGCCTCCTCTACAATCGACAGTACGAGACAGTTGTTAGGCCATATAGTCCACATACCATAGAAATTCTTAAAATCGTTTTTGTATGCAGGTTTCTTCACGATGTTTTACTTCACCGTTGTAGTGCGTGGTGATTGACTATCAATACACACATGACTCTGAGAAATCAGACTGTCGATTGAAGAGGAGACCCGTGCCTTGCAGTGGGACGTATATGGGCTGATACAGACAGAGAAAAAATCCGTACGTAATACTACCACCTGACCTCGTTTTCGTTCGAAGTCTGGATATACCCTGTATGAAATTATATCAGTAGCACGGGTTTATTATTAATATTTTATTTATTTGCATGAAGCATTAGTATTCCCGTCTTACAAATAGAAACCAATATACAAAGAGTTCAAAGCGCCTTATCGTATTTCAAAATAACCTAGCACATAAGTTCCTTAGTAACCAATTGTAACTTAACCATCGGGACGAAGTTAAACTTTCCTTTGTTAATTTAGAACTTGCTCTTAATACTGCGGTGTAATGTATATAGCCAGGCTTTGTTGCTTAACTAATAATATCTGATAAATTATTGCTTCAACTTTCACTTTTGTTGCGTTTATTATAAGCCCTAGTATTGTCTGACTTTAATCGCGTTTTGGTATTTATAATTACGTAAAGTATTTACAAGATTGTGGACGGAGGACTACAAGGACCGACGATCTGGTTAAGGTTGCAGGAAGTCGCTGGATGCAGGCCGCTTCCAACAGGTCGATGTGGAGATCATTGGGAGGCCTATGTTCAGCAGTTGATAGGCCTATGTTCAGAGAGTCCTATGGCTGAAAAGGATTTGAGAGAGAACATTAAGTAATGAGTACCTGGTGGTCTGAGATCATGAGATTTTATAATAATTTTGTAGATAAAAAAATAGTCTTCTAGTTACCTTTAAGGGACAGCAAATCTACTTTATTTCTACAGTTCGTGAAGGCGTAAAGGTTAAACAATGAAATATTGTATAAGCACTTTAGTGCGTCATCTATAATACAGCAGTGTGGGTGTTTACAAACGATGACAATAGTTTCACGTGAAATGGCGCCTTTGTGTCTTATATTGTAAAGAAAATTAAATTTACGAGACTGTTTCTTTCTAATGAATATAAATTATATAAGGTTTATTTAATACACAATTTAAATACGTGTTTGTTTATTATTTTATGCTCTTAATGGAATAGCGAGAGATGGCTACATTTCAGTCGAGATACTGGAACTGATTGTTTCCGTATACACACAGAAGAACTTTTTTTATTGTTATTAATGGCGAAACGAACATTCACCTGATGGTAAGCAATACGACCGCTCATGAATAGTAGCAAAACCAAACAAAACCTTGAATTACAGTAGTTACTTTGGCTACCATGTCCTTCAATCCGAAATACAACCGTGCATTTAAACTGTTTGGCGGCAGAAATTAATATTACGGTGATACCCACCCAGACGGCCTCTAACATAAGAGAGACCTACCACCAGTTAAAAATTGAAAAGCAATACTCGTACACTTAACTACCTGGCTCATTAATAATAATAATAATAATAAACTCTTTATTATTGCACCACAAAACATAAAATGAAAATATAAAATAGAAGAACATTTGGTGAAACAAATTATGTTATGCTTGGCTGTATATTTGTGAAATGTTTTCGCGGTCGAGGTGAGGCAAGCTCAAACATTGTCTTCATTTAAGAAGCTTGTCAAAGAGCACCACATTTTAGTCATTAGTTATATTTTAAAAATGTATGTTTATTACTACTAGGCCAGTGTGATGGACTATACGGCCTAACCACTCTCAATCGTACTATCGATTGTAGAGGAGGCCAGTATCCTGCAAGGGACGTATGGGCTGAAACAGATACAGTAACGTAATAATGTCTTCAAGCTACAAATAAAGAGATCGCTTTAGCTAATGGCTGCATTACCGAAAAAGGCATTTAATCATACACAATGATTAATGTGCGAAATGCTTCGGCGAAATGGCATAATTTCGAAATACTAAGAGGATTAACGATGTTTTATTGTATATTAATAAATAAATAACACCCAGTCACAGTCACATACATAGTCCTGACCCCATACTAAGATCGAGTCTTGTGTCGTGGGTATCAGGAACTACTTTTCGGTCTCACAAACACCCAGACCCGGAAGAAATATTTGTGGGCCGCACAAACATTTCTCTCGGTGCGGGGGTCGAACCCGCGGCCTCTCGTTTCACAGGCGGCGTCTAACCAACTGCGCCACGGAAGCTGTCAAACTGTATTACCAAGTAGCAAGATACAGGGCGTTTATACATATTTTTATTATATTTCTACGCCTCTTATATTACACTACGTTTTATCCGCAGCTTGGTTTGCGTGATATAGATACATCGGCTGTTTTTTCAAATTAAGTCTCTTACGGTCGCCCTCAGTGACGTGTAAAGCGAATTAAATTGTTCCTTAGTGAAGAATTTAAGAAGAAAATCTATTGAAATAAAACTATTATTTACGGATTTTATCGCGGATTTGGTTTAATTTTTACATTTTTGACTTCTCGACGTTTCGATTACTTTACAGCTTTCGTGGTCATCATCATCATCATCATCATCATCATATCAGCCACAGGAAGTCCACTGCTGAACATAGGCCTCCCCCAATGATCTCCACAATGACCTGTTGGAAGCGGCCTGCATCCAGCGACTTCCTGCGACCTTAGTCAGATCGTCCGTCCACCTTGTAGGCGGGCGTCCGACATTTCGCTTGCCTGTACGTGGCCTCCACTCGAGAACCTTTCGGCCCCAACGGCCATCGGTTCTACGAGCTATGTGCCCGGCCCACTGCCACTTCAACTTGCCAATCCTATGGGCTATGTCGGTAACCTTGGTTCTCCTACGGATCTCCTCATTTCTGATTCGATTTCGTGGTCGCGGGACGTAAATAATAGTTTTATTTTAATGAGTAACATTCGCGTAAATCTCATCATGCTGGCAGAGCTGCCCATGCATTAGCTCTGACTCATGACTTGACACAACTGGTGAACCAGCCCACCAGGATCCCGGATGTGGCGAGTCATGCGCCTTCTCTGCTGGACCTTCTCTGGCGAGTCACCCAGCCGGGTATCGTGTGACCGTTAGTGCGCCTCTGATCAGTTCCGATCACTGCCTGGTTCGGTTGTCAGTACCGATCGCATCACCTCCACGTCCCGTGCAGGTTAGGCGAAGGGTTCGGCATTACTCGTCGGCAGATTGGGATGATATGCGGGAATATCTCGCATCCATCTCTTGGAGGCAGCGCTGCTTTGAGGGTAAAGATCCCTCAGCGAGTGCCAACGCTATTGCTGACGAGATCAGACTTGGAATGGAATATTACATTCCTTCCTCTGATATTGCCAGTAAGGGCCGTGGACGTTCCTGGTTGAATTGTGCATGCGCCGATGCTGTCGGTGACAAACAGGCGGCGTATCGCGCTTGGATCAGGGGTCGCGCCAAGAAGGATCCCAATATCAGTTTTCTCAAAGAAGCCTCCAAACGTGCCTCCAAGGCCTGCAAGAAGGCCTATATTAGGGTGGATGCCCAGCGCGTTAGCAGGATTGGGCGTGCGTTGGCCGATCACCGAACTAGCAGTCGTGCTTATTTGAGGTTGGCCAGGGCCGTTCAATCTAACTTCTGCCGTCCAGCGTTGCCGCCGCTGAGGTACCCAGAAGGGTCGCTGGCCCACAAGCCGCAAGAGAAGGCTGCCTTGCTGGCAAATCTCTTTGCGGCTAATTCCCGCCTCGAAGACCGTGGTTCCCAGTCGCTACCTACACTGCCTGATTGCGGTTTCTCAATGGCGGATATTCGCATCAGGCAGTGTGATGTGCGGCGTGAGTTACGGTCTCTCGATGTGCGGAAAGCCAGTGGTCCGGATGGGATACCAGCGGTGGTTTTAAGGGCTTGTGCAGCCGAGTTGTCTCCAGCACTGCCTCGCCTCTACCGAGCGTCCTACCGCACAGGTGTTGTGCCGGAATCTTGGAGGGAGGCCAATGTGCAACCGATCCCCAAAAGGGTGATCGATCGGACCCTACCAATTACCGCCCTATTGCTATCACCTCAGTGATGTGTAAGGTCATGGAGCGGATCATAAACGCTCAATTGGTCCGCTACCTGGAGGATCACTCGTTGATCAGTGACCGACAATACGGATTCCGTCATAATCGATCGACGGGTGATCTTCTAGCGTTTGTCCTGCATCGCTGGGGTGAGGCGATTGACCGGTGTGGCGAGGCTCTTGCTGTGAGCCTCGACATTGCCAAGGCGTTTGATAGGATCTGGCACCGTGGTCTTCTGTCCAAGCTTCCGGCATACGGTCTACCCAGCAACCTGTGTTCGTAGATTTCCGGCTTTCTGCATGGGCGTAGAATACGTGTAGTCGTTGACGGACACGCTTCGGCGCTCATGTCGGTAAATGCCGGAGTTCCTCAAGGCTCGGTGCTATCGCTCACCCTGTTTATTCTGCATATCAATGACATGTTGTCGCTTGGCAACATTCATTGCTATGCAGATGACAGCACGGTTCATGGGCGATACCACTGCGGGCCTCCAGGTTGCCGTGTCGAAACTGTGAAGGGACGTGAAGATCTTGTCATTGAGCTCAACCGGACCTTGGATCTCATTTCTATATGGGGTTCCAGGAATATGGTTGAGTTCAATGCCAAGAAAACCCAGGTGTGTGCGTTCACGTGCAAAAAATCCCCGTTCTCTCCCCTCTCCATTCTTCAGGGTACTCCCCTCTCAGTGCGAAATGAATCCTTGGTGTGGATATCCGCTGTGATCTCAATCCAAGGAATCACATCGAGGGCGTAATATCTGCCACATCACGCAGGGTTGGAGTCCTGAACAGGGTGCGTCGGTTTTTCACGCCCGGTCAGCTTTGTCGCTTATATAAAGCGCAGGTCCGGCCGGGTATGGAGTACTGCTCGCACCTCTGGGATGGATCCGCCCAATACCTGCTCGATGCCTTGGATGGATTGCAGCGGCGGGCCATCCGCATTGTGAATGATGCAGACGTTACGAGCAACTTGGAGTCGCTACAACTCCGGAGAGATGTCGCCTCTCTAAGCGTGTTCTACCGTCTGTATCACGGTGAGTGCTCTGAAGAATTGTTCAACTTGCTCCCCTCCTCTCCATTCCTAACCAGAACCACGCGTGCTGGCTTGCGAAGCCATAGCTTGACGGTCCACACCATCCCGGCGCGAACCAAACGGTTCTCAAATTCGTTTTTGTGCCGCACCGTCAGGCTGTGGAATTGTATGCCGGCACACGTGTTCCCTCCTTCCTACAATCCTGGGTCCTTCCGCCGTGGTGTGAAGAGGCACCTTAGCAGGCCGGCATAATTGTTTCCATTGGCATGGGACTGCCGTCCGATGCCAATGGATACTCTGCCTGGGCGGCATTGGCACTATCCATCAGGTGCAATTCCGCCACTATGCCAGGCCATTGTAAAAAAAAACTAAGTAATCAAGAAAATCTATACTAAAGAACAATTTTATTGATATTAAAAGTCTCTGAAGGCGTCCGTTGATGCCTAATAATTCTACAATGTAATCATTTCTTAGATTTACGTGAATGTTGAATTATTATTGGAAATGGTGTTATTTTTAAATTTTAACTTCCGGTTGTTTCGATTACTTTACAGCTTTTGTTGTCATGGGGTGTAGTCCATATAATAGTTTATTTAAATTTACAGTGTCTTACGAACCAGAACATAGAACACAATGTGTTTTTTGTTCAAAGTCTGTTACTACGAAGATTAAATAATATATGTAAAAATAAAAGTTCTCACTCTCAATGCATTCTAAATTACACATGTGCAAAGAGCATGCAAATGACGCGAACTTAAGCGCAAAACTCCCTGCAACTTGTGTGGGAGGTTGTACATTATCTTAGAAAATTAAATTAATTTAATAACACACGAGATGAAACTAGCAAATTAGTCCTTCGCTTCATGAGCTGAGTGCATTCCACACCTCGGGGTATTGCAATATTTGAATTTTTAATATATGTATTTTCTACCACACAATGCAATTTCGACTCTACTATGGAAGTATAAAGTGTAAAGTCAATTGCACAATCTGGTTTTTAAGCTGTTATTAAATTGACTACAGTAAAGGAATCTGAAATGAGTGGCTATGAACTTACTTAACAAGTGGTGATACTCGTGTGTTCGCACCTTTATTTCACGACAGCTGACAGTGATAAGCATTAGCTAAAGTTATGTGTGCACTCAGCTTTATGTTGTTTAAAACTAACTTTTATATTGTTTGCACGGTATTAGAATAAAAAATGGATGAAAGTTATTTCTTTTGTTTATTCTAAATGTTCTATTACTCGTAATTCTAATAAAAATCATGGCATTATGACTACACTGCGCTTGGTAAGGACAAATGCCGTACAGGCAGAGTATCCAATCAGATGGCAGTCCCATAACATTCGATACAATTATAGCTTGCTAAAACTTGCATACCATAGCAATTTATAAGAATTTCTATGGTATGTAAGTCCGCCAACCCGCACTAGGCCAGCGTGGTGGACTATATGGCCTAACCACGCTCAATAGTACTTTCGATTGTAGAGGAGGCCTGTGCAGTGGGCTGATACAGAATAGCTTGCTAAGATGCCTCTTCACACTACAGCGGAAGGACCCAGTCTTAGGAAGGAGGGAACACGTGTGACAGCAAACAATTCCACTGCTTGACGGTGCGGCACAAAAATAATTTGTGAAACTTTTAGTTGGTCCCGAGATGGTTTGGACCGTCAAGCTATGGCTTCGCAAGCCAGCCCGCGTTCTGTTTAGGAATTGATTAAATTTGAATGTAGGAATTGATCACGAAAATACATACAAACATACATAAACTCACGCCTTTTTCCTAGAAGGGGTAGGCAGAGGTGCCAGGACACCCACATTTCGCCTTGTATGTTCTGTCCCAGGATGTGATAGGTGGCGAGCCTATCGCCATATCGGGCACAAGTTCCTGTCTCTGGGCTGATAATGAATAGAAAAATCCAATATCACTTTGCCCAACCCGGGATTCGAACCCGAGACCTCAGCTTTGTTATCGTACCTTAGTACAACTACGCCACCGAGGCAGTCTGATCTCGAAAATAATGATTATTTAATTTCACAAGATACACTATCGCTGTTTAACGTATGTAATGCGCATTTCACTCAGTCAAGATATTTGTATCAGATATATTGCTGATAAAAAATAAGTACCTCGGTGGCGTAGTTGTACTACGGTACGGTTACAAAGCTGAGGTTTCGGGTTCGAATCCCGGGTCGGACAAAGTTATATTAAATTTTTCTGCTCATTATCAGCCAAGAGTCAGTTTGTGTCCGATGCCCGATAGACTCGCCCCTATCTCATCATGTGACGGAACATGCATGGCGAAATGTGGGTGTCCTGGTACCTCTGCCTACCCCTTGACCCTTACCCTGGGACCCTTTCTTTCCAGTGTTTATGTATGTATGTAAAAATAAGTGTGAGTCTTCATACATACATAAACTCACGACTTTTTTGCAGAAGGGTGAGCAGAGGTCCTGGCATTACACCATGATCCCATGCCATTCATTACAATCATGCCATCCCACAGAGCTGCTTTTCCACGCTGTGGCGGAAGGACCCAGGATAATAGGATTTTTTTGTGTCTCTACATTGGATAACATTGTTTTCTATATATTCTATCGAAATTTCGAGAGAAATCTTTTGTTAAAGATAGAATATAGAAACCGGCCGTATATCTTTTCTCTTATCACCGTCCAAAGGTTGCCTGTAAGATTGTCTTGTGCAATAAAGTCGCTGATTGCACTTATTTTAAAAGTTATAATTATTTTTTTCTTGGTTTTCATAAAGAATGTGAATAAATAAAGATAAATTGGTCTTGACTCTTCTCACCCCTCGGTGAATTCAGGCGTGAGCTTATAAGTATAAAATTTCCCAATTTAAACTGCATTCACCGAAATGAAAAAGCATTTTGACAGCCACCGTGGTGCAGTTGGTTAGACGCCGCCTGTGAAACGAGAGGCCGCGGGTTTGATCCTCGCACCGAGAGAAATGTTTGTGCGGCCCACAAATATTTCTTCCGGGTCTGGGTGTTTGTGAGACCGAAAAGTCTCTCGTAGTTCCTCATACCCACGACACAAGACTCGATCTTAGTGTGGGGTTAGGACTATGTATGTGACTGTTGGGTAATTATTATATTATGTTATATTATTATAATAATATAACAATATAACATAATATAATAATTAATAATTGTTATATTATTAATAATTAATAATTATCGTAATATAATAATTGTTATATTATTATAATAATATGTTATATTATTATATATATGGCCTAACCACTCTCAATCGTATTCTCGATTGTAGAGTAGGCCCGTGCCCTGCAGTGGGACGTATATGGGCTGATACAGATACAGTTATATTATTATTTAAAACTCCGGATTAGCGACCGTTGCAATTCAGCAACACTTAAAGCAATATAATTTAACACGGTTTCCAAAACACGAAAACGTTTCAATTAATTATATTGAAGTGAAATTTAACTAGGGAATTTATTTTATTTACACGTAGCGACGGTTATAGAAATATATGTTAAATAAAAAACGATACATTTAATAAGGACCGTGAAAACATTCCGACAGGCTATATGGTGGAATTGGTTAAAAGTCACCCGAAAACCAACAGGCCGGGGGCTTTATTCTCGTGTCGAGAAGACCTTTCTGCGATCAACAATTAACAATTAATTATTAATTATTACATAACTATTGCTTTAGGTATGGTATTTTTTAAATTATATTTATGAATGGCAAGACGACCATGTCATTCGCGACAAGACCGCTCATGAACAGTAGTCAAACCAAACAACAACTAACTACTGTATTTATTGAGATTTAACATCTTGTCTCAAAATGGGGAGCGCAGTGGAATGCCAAAAATTGCTTTGTAATTCTAGGTGTTTGGTGTTACCACTGTTCATGAGCGGTCGTATCGCTTCCATCAGCCAAACAGCATGTGTGTATCACCATTCATAGCAATTAAATAATAACCACATGAATTTTATGGCCTACCACCAGTAAACCAATTATTATTATGAAAACAATAATGCTGTAGTAAGTGCGTGGTGGCCTGTTGGTAAACGGACTAGACGCGGCTGCCAACATGTTCACGGTGGTCGCGGGTTCGAATCCCAGGGCACACCTCTGACTTTTTGGAGTCATGTGTGTATTGATAGTCAATCACCACGCACTAAAACGGTGAAGGAAAACATCGTGAGGAAACCTGCATACTATAGCGATTCATAAGAATTTCTATGGTATGTAAGTCCGCCAACCCGCACTAGGCCAGCGTGGTGGACTATATGGCCTAACCACTCTTAATCGTATTCTCGATTGTAGAGTAGGCCCGTGCCCTGCAGTGGGACGTATATGGGCTGATACAGATACAGAATGCTGTAGTAATTTGTAATACTCACGATATAAGTCTTGGCCTCTTACTGCGGGATAAAGTTTACTTATATGACAGTTGGTCGTGTTTATTAGGATTTTATCCGAGAACTAGTTAAATGTTAACGGTAAATAGTTAACTATCAGGTGACATGTGTTCGTTTGCCTCCTATTTCAAAGGATAGATTAAAGAACCTACCTTCATTGAACCTACCTTACTAATTCTAAAAACCGTAATTACCAATGATTAAAAAAAAATTCGTAATTCCAATTTTAATATTGTTTTGAGTAATATAAAGTGTTTTTACGTGTAATGTAGCTTTCCGTTATAAATGCATTGTTAAGTAGTCTTAATGATAAGCAACATAAAAATATCTTTATATTGTAGTATAAAATATTATCTACAGCAAAAGTTAGGCTATAGTTCAGTTAGTCAATAAACAGGAAAATGTGTAATTTTTGTACGATTATCGAAATAAGTGAATTTATATATTATTCGACCATTACTTTTTGATCTTGGCTCAATTTTAATACATTTATTTTAACGTGTTTTAATTTTACTCAGGATTTAATTGAAAGTAATGCAGGTTAATAAAACAACGATAGGTTTAGAAATTTTTATTTAATTTTTTGAAGGTCTTAAGATTTTTACTTCAGTAATATTGTCCGTAAATCATCGACGTGGCCATCACGATGAACTTTACAATTTATTTGACTAAAGCTATCGACACAACCAGTTATCGAAACAACCGACTAAGTTTTAATGTATTTCGATATGAGATGCGTTTCGTTTTATTCTCGCGAAAATCTTAGAATACTCGTTACTAAATAATATTGATGTTATGGGCCAAGTGATTAATGCGAGCAGTATTCATAATGCCCGGGCAGTATGAATATAGCAGAGCTGTATCGGGCCAAGTGATTAATTACAATCTAAACTCACCTATTTATCACATTGCCCGGGCATTATGAATATGGCTACATGATGATCGGGCAGTGTGATTAATAGGTGATTTTTTACGTGGTGCGCTGCCGCATTGTCGCATCTGCGATAGACCCATAAATTAGAAAGGTTGAATTGATCTGCTTATATTTAGTTGTTTTTTAACGTCCGAAATATTATCTTCAGAAGAAAATTTGTGTACCCACTTATGGATCAGTTAGGTCGACTGTGCCCCAAAACCGACTCGGAACACCCCGACTTCACGTAGTCTTTTGGCTACCGACCCTAGAGTGTATATAAAAAGCCGGAGGCGCGGAGGGAGAGCAGCCCCCGCCCGCTGTAACGAAGGATAGGCATCCGTGCGAGCCGCAGCGGCTGAGGCTGGTCGCCGGAGGCGACCAGCAAGCCGAAGCTGCGAAGGTGAGCATGGGTGCCTATCTTTTGTTACGCAAGGGCGAAGGGGCTGAACTTCCCGTAGCGCCGGAGACGATGCAGAAGCTAATTTGTATTGACAACAAGTGTTTTAAGGGTTAGGTTGCTATAATAGATATTTCTCAGGAATGGTGCGTCACCTTTTCATGGGAGTGGTACCAGGGGAGGTGCGATACTTCCCCTCCACCTCCACTCCTCTCAACCCACCCCCTCGTGCTGCCCTATTCTACATTCTACCACTTCAGTTCATTTTGATTCGCTTTACATCACTCTGCCCAATAGACACTTGGCATTATTCATAATGACCGGGCAATGTGATAAATCGATTGATTATAATCACATTGCCCGCTCTTATTGGGCATTATTCATATTGCCCGGGCATTATGAATAATGCCAAATTAATCACTTGGCCCATAACATTGACATGCTTTTTAACAAAGATCCTAATTGAATAATGAATTAATACACCCAACAGTAACATACATAGATACTCCACAAATTGTTGGAATCCTCTATCGTATGTCTCAACCATAGACTAAGTTCTGAAAAAAATATAAGTGTAATAGAGAATAGTATCGAGTTTTAGAAGTGGAAAACTTACATCTTTCTTCAGCCGTCGAATATCTGATCATTCTAATGGATTTTTCATAAAGTAACCTCCTGAATCGATCAAGTTTTGGGTATTCGAAAATACAAGTGAAGTGTCTCAAAAACCCAGACCTGAAAAAATACCTGTGAATCGTCCAGACATTTGTCTCAGTGCGAGGATCGAACCCGCGGACTCTCGTTTCACAGCCGGCATCTAACCAACTGCGCCACTGAGGCTGTCAATATTCTATAAACATGGAGGCGACGCTGCGGCTTTAAGGATTAGGTAGAAGGTAAAAAAGTACGCATATTTCTAATCTAAAGTTAGATATAATTCTATAACTGATTGTTCTTTCACAGTAATTACAAAGATTTTGTTTAATTTATATCCTAGTTAAAATTATGTTACATTAAAGATTAAATAAATTCAAGAGATAAGATTTTTATTGAGCCATTTATCTATCATACAAATTATGTATTCATTATATCTTATTGATTGCCATAAAACAATTGTCAAATTTTATCAAATAATCTATTATTATGTTGATGAGTATCAATGTAGTACATTTTTCCTTAATTAGATAACTAAATTATTCAAATTCGAATAATTTAGTTTTTAATGTAACGCAGAAATGTATGTATACCATATTTATCTTAGGATCGTTACAAACACTTTATAAAATGTTAGTGATATTAATTTTAAACATTTAAAGTAACTGATACTAAAACAAAACAATGGACCTTCATTTAATTACTACAGATCACTGAATAATTGTTCAAAGACCATGAAATATCGAAAAAACTAACGTTTTAAATTAGACAAAAACAACGTTCTTAATTTGAATTTGAAAATGGAAAATTAGAATTTTTCCAACTTTACTTTTTTTTTACAATTCGGTGCGGATCGCCGATTCAAACGTTCTTAATTTGAATTCAGAAATTGAATTTTAGAATCTTCAACTTTTTATTTTTATTTTTTACAATTCGGTGTGGCTCGATGGGAATTTCTTCAGTACAGCGTGGTAAAGGTTATAAAAAGCGTATACAGATACACTAAGGATGACGACTAGAGAGCCTCCGAAGACGAAGCTAAGGAAATTGCCGTCAATCATGGTGGTCCCTTGGAGGCTTCGCGCGTGGCCTTGGAATAATTCTTTGGTCCCGGCTCCATCTTTTTTCCTTTCCTCCATCATCCTCTTCATTGAGGAGAGGCGTTCTTTCAGCTCGTCTATAGACTCCATCATGTCATCGTTCGCTGTAAAGAATTTTATGGTTAGTAAAATTAGTGGCATAATTGGAGATGAGAAGAAGGGAGAGATCAGGATACATTGATGCGAAAATATCGGGATGTTTTATTTTAATCTTTCTTAATATATTGGAAATCTGTCTTAATTTTTAAATGCTACTAGTGTTACACACAGTTTTCAAGACAGTGTCGTCAAGACATTTAACCGGTACTAGATAGCTACGATTCATTGAATATTATTTAGGTAGGTGCCATATCAAAATGTCAGAATAATATTTTCTAAGAAACTAAGAGAGAACATTGTTGTATTGTATTGTATCAGCCCATATACGTCCCACTGCTGGGCACGGGCCTACTTTACAATCGAGAATACGATTGAGAGTGGTTAGGCCATATAGTCCACCACGCTGGCCTAGTGCGGGTTGGCGGACTTACATACCATAGAAATTCTTATGAATCGCTATGGTATGCAGGTTTCCTCACGATGTTTTCCTTCACCATTTTAGTGCGTGGTGATTGACTATCAATACACACATGACTCCGAAAAGTCAGAGGTGTGCCCTGGGATTCGAACCCGCGACCACCGTGAACATGGTGGCAGTCGCGTCTAGTCCGTTTACCAACAGGCCACCACGCACTTAAGAGAGAACATTAATCCATTAAAAATAAGATATTTTATCCTGGTATAAGACGTAAAAGAATAAGTTTAATGTTTTAAGTTTAGACACAGAAAGCTTGTTCTAAAGCTTTTAAATCTATAAAATTAAACCAACCTTCTTTTACTGAGCACAATTTATAATAAAGATATTGCGAACATTAAATTAATAAATATAATGAAAATAAAATTAACAAAATTAACTTCTTGGTGACTGATTGGATGTGGGACGAGGCTATAACGGTGGTCGCGAGTTCGGAACCTGGGACACACCTGTGACTTTTGGAGTCATGTGCGTATTGTAGTAACATACTTTAATATGAAGGAAAACATAGAATAGAATAGAATAGAAAAACCTTTATTTGTTCATTAAAGTACACATACACTGATATGAACATCGTGAATAATTCTGCGTATTCCAAGCTATACTTCCCTATTATTAAAGATGCACATAGAAGGATACATAATTTTATGTAATTACTTAAATATAAATGTAATGTGTCATCTTCATTGGAGATTCTAACAAAAAAATATGCATTTTGAATGACCAGTATTTCTATAGCATGTGAAGTTCACTAATCTGCACTAGGCCAGCATTTGGTCTATACCCCAACTCCTTTTAATTGTAGAGGAGGACTGCCTCTAAAGTGGAACGTGTAACCTAGATTGCTATACGATTGGCATCCTGTTTTGTAAACAATATAATCGATAAATGACGTGCTTCCGAGACGTTTTGTTTGTCTCCGAGACAGAGTCCGTAACACGGAAATACGGAGACGAACCGGACTCATAGACATTAGCCTAATTATAGCTCGACGAAAGTGGAAATGGGCGGGCCACATATGCCGCAGGAATGATGGCAGATGGACTAAATCAGTACTGGAATGGAGACCAAGAACCGGTTATAGAACAGGGGCAGACCTTTGACGAGGTGGACCGACGACCTGGTTCACGTGGCGGGAAGAAACTGGATGAGGATTGCCCTAGACAGACCATCCTGGTGTGCATTGCAAGAGGCCTACACTCAGCATTGGGTGGATATATAGGCTGAAGAAGAAGAAGAAGAAGAAGACGTGCTTCCACGTAAAGTTGCGACTAATATTTTCTAATGCTTATCGGATAATTAATCATTTACTCGACATATCTAAAGCCACAAGTGTTTCTCGCTTCATATTCTGACTTCATTGCGTAGACGAATCTATAAAACACCATCGTGAATTACAAAGCATTGCTTGGCATTCCACTGCGCTCGGCATACTAAGCCATAATATTTTAAGCCTCAATATGTCCAGTAGACTCTGCTTGCGATGTCCTTCAAACCGGAACACAAAAATGCATTTACACTGCTATTTGACGGTCTATCATCTATAAGAACTACCACTAGTAAAACATTATAATACAAATATCCTATCCGGTAGCGGTCGCAGTAGAATGGAAACGCACATTGATTAATAAATCGGTCGGTACTCGGTTGTGTGGTTCATCGTCGCGCGCGCATAACACCGCTCGCTCACTTACATCTACCGCCACACGACGAGTGCTTAACAATCGAGCGGTGCGGGAGAAGTTATTAACGGTGCATTTCGATGAATTATTAACCATTACATGCCCAATAAAATTGTATTCAGAGTTCACAAAAATATTCAAAGATATCTATGACATGTGTTCTAAGAATATTATGATATCGGATAACAGTAACAGGAATAGAGATAATAAACCTTGGGTTACTGAGAATCTTAAAAAAATGTTAATGGAGAGGGATAGGAGATTTGTTATATGGAGTTATGACCCGAAAAATATGATTAAGCGGCTTGATTATACAAAGTACAGGAACAGATGTCATAAAGTTATATCAAAAAGTAAAAATGATTACGATAAGCAAACTATATTAGAATGTAACGGGAACATAAAAAAGTTATGGGACAAGATTAATACACTTATGGGAAAAAACAGTCAATCGTTGGACAATGTAATATTAAAAAATTTTGATTCACAACATAATATAATTGATATTTGTAATAACTTTGCGAATACTTTTTTAGAGGAGGTAAATAATATAAAACATAAATGTAGTAATATTTTTTTAAGTAGGTCAACTTATGTAAAAGATACGACTATCTGTATGAGATGGCAACGAGTTAAGAGTTGTGATGTTAAACGAGTTATAATGAAAATGAATTCTAATAAATCACCAGGTAATGACCTCATTCGCATGTCTGATCTTAAATTTATTGCAGATAAAGTAAGTCCAGTGATTTGCAATTTAATCAATTTGAGTATACACTATTGTTTGTTTCCCAATAAATTAAAAGAGGCAATTGTGCGCCCTATTTATAAAAAAGGTGATCGGAAAAATTATAGTAATTATAGGCCGATTTCAATATTGTCGAGTGTAGATAAAATTATAGAAAAATGTATAGTGACTCAATTACAAGCATATTTGCATAAAAATAATATTTTAAATCAGTGTCAATATGGATTCCAAAAAGGAAAAAGTACAAATATGTTATTAGCTAAGTTTACCAACAAAATAAATAATTATTTAAATGAGAAAAAGTTTGTTGTGGCAATTTTTTTCGATTTCAAAAAAGCATTCGATACACTTGATAAACATACATTACTAAACGCAATGAAAGAATGTGGGATTGATGGGCCGCTGAATGCTTGGTTTAGTGATTATCTTACAGCGAGAACATTTCGAGTTAAGATAGCCGAGTCATTTAGTGACTCCAAGGACGTTCTGTGTGGTGTGCCACAGGGGTCGGGATGTGGTCCCTTGTGTTACCTTCTTCACGCTAATAGCTTGTGTGGTGTTATAAATCATTGCTCAGCCTATATGTTTGCCGACGATCTGTGTGCACTACGCGCAGGAACCAACATTGATGAAATCTATCGCCTGGTGCAGCATGATGTGGATTCAATAGTTAAATGGTCCCACGACAATGGTATCGTTTTAAATGCAGATAAAACGAACTATTTATTGATCCATTCACCGTATTTACAAATACCTAATAATATTCCTTATCTAACTGCTCATAGTTTTAATTGTATTCGTAATAATAAAGTAAACTGTGTCTGTAAGCCGATTCTAAGAGAAAATGTTGTCACTTATCTTGGCGTCAGAGTAGATGATCATTTGTCGTGGACGTATCACATAGATTATTTATATAATAAACTTAGAATATTATTAGAAAAATTTTATCACCTAAGATTCAAAGTTCCTACTAGCACCTTAAAATGTTTGTATTCGTCACTAGTCGATTCTATTTTAAGTTATGCGTTGGAATCATACGGTTTGACATTTAAAACTCATGTACAAAAATTGGAACAACTTCAAGTTAGATTTTTAAAATTAATTGTTAATAATAAAACTTTGAAAAAATGTAAAGGTGACCCCAGTAAGCTGTTTAAAATAACAAAAATTCTTCCCTTAAGTTTGAAACATAGATATTTAGTGTTAAAAAATAATCATGGCAGCTCAGAGCATCAGGTATTCATTTCACATAAATATAATACAAGAGCGATATCTGCAGGTAAATTAGATGTACCCAAGGTTAACAACCAATATGGAGATAGAACTTTAGAAAAGAGAATCCCTTTCCTTCTTAATATGTTACCTGCTAATATCAAAACTGAAGTTAAACTAAGTAAATTTAAATCACTACTGAAGGCATATTTACTGGATACCTTGTGACTCGATGGATCCGCGCATATTCTCATGTCATGTACCGTCCCTTCTCGTCCCCTCCTGCCCCTTCCCGTCGCTTCCAATCCCTCCCAGTCCCTCTCCAGCCCTTCCCATCCCTTCCCGTCCCTCCCTCCCCCCCACCTACCCATTCACATCCCTTCCAATGCCTCCCAGTCCCTTCCCGTCCTTTCCCCCGCACCTACTCATTCCCGTCCCTTCCTGTTCCTTCCTATCCAATCCCCCCCCCCCTCCTTCCCGTCACCTACCATACATTCTCTTCCCATCCCTTCCTGTCCTACCCCCTCCCCCCCGTCCTTTCCCGTCCTATCACGTACCTTCCCGTTCCCCTTCTGTCCCTTTCCGTTCCTTCATGTCAAAAGTAGGGAGTTGAGTAGCTCTGGGATCATCGCCTTCAACTACAAAAGTATATTTGCAAAGTGATAATGGAAACTCTTTGATTTTTGTTCTTTTACACTGTTAGTTATAAGATTTTATTCTGTACTGTTAGTTATAAGATTCACGGGGATCCCACAGGCAAATTGCAGCAGCAGTTTTGTGGGGCAAGGTATTTAATTGTACTGTTTTTATTTTGTAAATGTTGTAATAAATAAAATAATAAATAAATAAAAAAATAAAAATAAAATAAAGACGCCATGAATGTGTCGTTGACCGCTGTTATCAGTAGATTGTTATCTCTTATCAACATTGCATTAATCTATTTAAATGACACGATTAATTGATTATCACATTCCTATATACTCACGATTGTAGTATTTACGGGGTGGACATAGTTTAATGAACTGTGAATGTGGGAAATTAGGACCAACATTTGGTGAGCTTTGATCTTAAGATTTTAGGAAGAAATTCTAATTTTATACTAGGCGTAAATATCTTTCAACTCATGTAAGATTTCACAAACCATCGAGACGATAAGAGGGACTCTTCGGTTTCACAAACACTTAGATCCGAAACAAATACGCATAGATCACACAAATATTTATTTTGATGCGGGGATCCAACCCACGGCTTTACGTTTCACAGCCGGCGTCAAACCAACTGCGCCATGGAGACAAAACCTGATGGTAAGCGAAATGCCTTTGAAACATAGTGTTGAATGGCAGCAGACAGTTTACTCCTGCCATTCGATATAAAAGTGTTCCAAGGTTTTATATTTGGCAGTATGTGGTTCCATAAAATATTGCTTATAAAAAACATAAACACGAAAATAGCATCAAAATTGGTTGTAAAACGACTAAATTTTTAATAGTGCGGGAGGATACTCGTTTTCTCTTTCGCACGCATGCACCTTATAAAAGATGACGTCACGTCATGCATGTTGCATCCTTTTCTATTACTCCTACCACAAATTTATAAATTTGTAACTTGCTTATTAATGTACGGATTTTAAAAATTGTTCGGGTTTACGAAACTTATATAAATATTAATTTCACTAGCTTATTATACCGGCTATGCTCCTTCAGTCTACCATAAAGGGACTTCGGATTATAGGAAGAAGGAAACTAATAGAGAATTATAATATAATTGTAATAAATAATTATCCAATTTTTGAACAAACAGGTAAAAGATAAGAATGGAATGTGTGCTTTTGAATTAATTACAGGAAATGTCAAAGATAATATTGATATAAACGAAATTAATTGTTTTGTTTTTATTTTAAAGTTTAATTAGGGAATCAGGATGTTATTCACTTCATCGTCTATGTACCTAGTATTTTCATAAATATATAAGAATAAAACTTAACGTACATCTAAAACTACAATCATTAGTAATAACTTAAAGTAAAAAAATATTTAAATAATCTCTATCTGAACGTCAAAAACTTGTGCCCAGTATGGCGATATGCTCTCCCCCTATCACATTGTGGGACGCATGGATGGGTCGTGGGATGGTAGAAAACATAAAGCAAATCGTGGGTGTCCTAGTTGCTACTAGGAGCACCTTCTCCCTCTACTAGGAAAAAGGCGAGAGTTTATGAATAAATAAATAGACCCAATAGGCACATATATAGTCTTGACCCTACATTAAGATCAAATAAGTCTTGTGTCGTGGTTATCAGAAACAACAAGAGACTTTTCGGTCTCACAAACACCCAGACCCGAGACAAATACTTGTGGGCCTCACAAACATTTTATAATGTACGTAGATAATTTAAATTGCTTAAGTTAATGTTTAAAACAACGCCATTTAACACATAACCTATTATGAACTGCATGCTAATTAAATTGTCTTTGAAAAACACTTCCTACGAAAGTTATAACATACAACCTACATACCGTAGTATTTAAAAAGGTTATAATCATAGTAACAAATAAAACATACGTTAAAATAGACACAAACGAACGACCCACAAATTGTATTAACACATTATTAGTTTATTGTTTTGATACAAATACAATTTTATTACTTGGTATGAATCGAATTAATATCGCTAAGTGTCCAATTAAAGTAACAGGGCTAGTAGCTTAATAACCAATAAATAAGTAGACAAATCATTAACATTTACTGACAGGTCTCTCATATGTGAGAAGCCGCCTGTGTAGGTAACACCGCAATGCCCATTTCTCCCACCAGACAGCATTTTAAATGTATTGCTGCGTATTGGATTGAAGGACATTGTAGCCAGAATAACTACTGGACATATTTAGACTTAAAATCTTATGTCTCAGGATCGCGAGCGCAGTGGTATGCCAATAATTGCTTTGTAATTCAAGTTGTTGATTTGCAACTGTTCATCAGCGGCCGTATAGCTTACCATCAGAAGAACGGCATGCTCGTCTCGCCAATAAATACAATTAAAAGAAAAATTTGCACATGTCACCTCATACAAGGAAAGAAGGCATTTTATACACAACCCAAAAGAAAAGAAACATCAAAACACATAAAAATACTTCTACAAAACAACACAAGTAGTACATACCTTCGGGTTCATTTTCAACATTCATTTTCACTATTAAAACGTTGGCACTAAACAAAAATAGCACTTTGTTTTCTCCAGAAAATGCGGGACCTGTCAAAGAACCCGTGCGCATGCGTGCCAACCCTGACGGGATAGGCGGGATGCGCAGGAAGTATTGATCCGGCCTGGGACACCGCCGGGATTTCTAGATTCCACGAAAAACAGGTAGAACAAAAGATTTCACTGTTCTGAATATAAAGGTAAAATTATTAACAGTTATTTCAAGTGAATATGAATAATACAATCATTAATAACCCACGCCTTTTTCCCAGGAGGTGTAGGCAGAAATGCTACAATGGATCTTTTGCGTTGTGTGTTCGGTCACACGATGTGAAAGGGGCGAGCCTATCGCTAAGTCAGGCAAACATTCCTGACTCCAGCTGATGATGAATAGAAAAATCCAATATCACTTTACCTGACCCGGGATTCGAACTCTAGACCGCAGCGTTGTAGTAGTAGAGTAATAAAATAAATCTTTATCCTGATAGAGGTTCTTATTATTTATTTACTGTGAAGGTAGATAAGCTAGCGCCGCCATTGATATGAATAAAACTAATCAAAGCATGCCATAAAAATATATAAATGTGACAAATCAGCAGAGTAAAATTATTGCGTAAAATAGTAATACCATGAATAAAAGACATGAAAAAGAAGAACTCATTAAAATGTTTGAAACTGGCAATAAAATCTTATCTTGCAGATTAGTATAAATTAAAACTCTGTATGCGGGCTTTGAATATTTAATATTATTCATTTTAAAAGGGTTTTTGCAGACGTGATAAGTTTCTTAAACGAGGCAGTGATTTATCTACTACATGATTTTTTATTCTATTGGTCCAGTAAATAGCTCACCTGATAATAAATATATTTTGATTTGTTGGTTAGTCAAATCAATAAGCAAATTAATTTATATGTACAATGAAATAAATATTATTTTTTGCTTTTCAGTGGAAATTTAAAATTGCAATTGTTTACTTAATAGTGATTTTTTACTTTGAAGATTTTGTTAAAATTTTTAGCAATTTGTTTATTTGTAATATTGATAGGCATTTAAATGATAATTTTCTGATAAATATATTAAAAGTTTACTGAGCTTCTATGAACCCCTGGCACACATGTTATGGACCCCTAAGGGGTCCGTGGACCCCACTTTAAGAAACCCTGACCTAATGCATCGAGTAAGTACTGGGCGGATCCATCCCAGAGACGGAAACAGTATTACAGTGGTTGGACCTGCCCTTTCTACAAGCGGTATAGTCAACCGAGTGGGGCAGTTTTACCGTGGGTGTCACAACTACAAGAGGCTTTTCCGTCTCACAAACACTCAGACTCGAAACAACAAATGCCTGTGGATCACAGAAATGATGTTTCGACGCGGCCAATGTTAGTTAGATGGCGGTTAACCAACTGCGCCGCCAAGGTTGTCGCCTGAGTTTGAGATGCACACATATTTCTAGAAACGTAGCAGAATAGATTATTAATTACGTAACTTTTTTCCTCATAACGTAAGCCACAAACTCCCTGGACACGATATAACAGATAACTATATAATAATCTGTCGTAATCTTTCAGATAAATTGAACAATTTATTATTCAAGTTGATTGTTAATCCAGCTTCATTGATTGATTATGTCCAATTCTTCCTATTTTTATCTTTCTGATTAATTTTGTTGCTGTTGACGAGCTAAGTGGAGTCACGATCTAACTAAGGTTGTACGAAGTCACTGGATGCAGGCGTAGGGAGTAATTCAATGATCCAAAACGAATTTTGAATGTTTTCCACTTCTAAAAATAAATTCATATCTCTATGATCCTCATCATGATGTAGCATTTGTTAGGCATCCGTTTATAAGTCTCAGGATGGCGATTGTAGTGCAATGATAAGCGTTGGGTTGTAATTCATGGTATTATTTGGTTTTGCTTCTGTCCATGAGAGGTCGCATCGCTTATTGCGTCATTCATAGTAATATAAAAATAAATGCGCGTCTCTTAGGCATGATATCGTTGTATAATCCAAATTGTCGCAGCTTACGCGTTGTCTATACGGTCTATCGTCTGATTAATGACCCCCTGCGATAAGTTGTGATAGCAGGAAGCCCGAGTAATTCTTTACATATTTATTGCAGTAACAATAATTATATCCCCTAATTTAAATAATTAAAAATTTTAAACTTAAAAATTAATCAATATACAATTAAATTAATCAATTAAATTATAACTAAATATATAATTATTAATTAATGCCAGTTAAAATCATATGACGACCGATCGAGAAAACAAATAAAAATAATAATATGGCAAATCTTTGTAAGACAAGTCACAAATATTTATTTTAGTAAATTGACCAAAACCAAGCTCACTGAGTTTGACTCGCTGGATCTACTCAGAAATAATAATAAAATAATAATAATAGTTTTTATTATTGGCACAATAAAGATAAACTAAACTACGAGTTAACACTTTTTATGCCTAAAATATTGTGCCAACAATGAGCCAGTCTTTCAGCTTGTATGCTGCGATATCACCTGAATAATACCGCAGCGCTGGTTTTCAAAGAGAAGCTCAAGTGACACACAGACGTCCAGTCGGTACAAAAACAAATTGGAGCACAAACAAATAATTATTATTTCTATAACAAAGACAATGCATATAAAATAAAATAATACAATAATCAGCCATCAGCAAATAGTAATAAGAATAATTAGTAATAAGAAAAATATAAACTATCTGAGTGGGTAGATTGTTGCAACGATCACCTCATAAACATTCATAACCGTCATTATGAGCCACGCGTACGATAGTCAACGCACATCTTAAGACTAATTTAAAAGTAATATAGGTAATTATGCTATTCATCTTGTTTCACGAGTGGCATCAAAACAACACAATTTTCGCAAACGCGCACTTTGAAACAATTTACAATTTCCATCCATGAACTTAAGAAAAAACAAAACACGGTATTTCATGGAGTTCAAACTAACAAACACCATGTGGTAAGTACAGGCTACTAAACTCGCTAAACATTTAACATTGTTGCTTTTGTTTAAATAATAAATACTTCTTTAGATTATTTTTGAATGTATATTTGTTATTTTTAGCTCGACATGGTGGAGGAATATTGTTCCAACAGCGAGTGGCAGCGTATTTAAATGAACCTCTGAAAGCAGAAGTCCGATGTTGAGGAATCGCAAGTGGATTTGTTTCCGAACGGGACGCATATTTGAAGTTGTCCTGTCTCCACATCAGCTTGTCATACAAGTATTTCGGTTTTTTTTCTTATATGACGCCAAACAACAGGGTAGCCAAGTGTAGTTCCCTACGGGCTGCCATTTTAAGGATATTAGCGTCATTTAAAAATGGCGTGACATGGTTGCGACTGGGAATATTGAAGCAGAACCGGGCACAGGCGTTCTGCACGCGTTGAATTAAAGGCACTGTTCGAGAAAGTAAACAAGGGCCATACACAGTGTCACAATAATTTAATCTTGATAAAATAAGACTATCCACAAGTAACTTCCTCGATTTTATATTAAGATACTGCCGAAATCGGTACAGTACTTTTAGTCTATAAAAACAGTTTTTAATAACTTCGTTTATATGTGGCTCAAAGTGAAGTTCTGGGTCCATTATCAGTCCTAAGTTGCGCGCTGTTTCAACCCTATTAATATTTTCTCCCATGATGTGTATTCGTGGCGCAGCCGACAATATAAGTTTAATTTGTGTACTGCTTCCCAAAACTATAAAGTTAGACTTCGCGGGGTTCAGTACAAGTGTGTTGGAGTTGAACCATGACACTACCCTAGTTAGGTCGTTGTTAATTTTATTGACGGCTGATGCTAGTTCATCATACTTAAACGATAGATACAGCTGAATATCATCCGCGTACATGTGGTATCTACATTACTTAAGAGAGTGTGCAATATCCGCGCTATAGATAATATATAACAGAGGGCCAAGAATAGATCCCTGGGGAACACTTCGAGTCACTGGTCTGGGAGTGGAAAATAAAGAAGATCCATCCTCTTTTTGTATCTCCACATACTGCGAACGATTGGTGAGATAACTATCGAACCACCTTACGGTGTCTATTTCGAAACCATAGTATCGCAATTTGGATAAGAGCAAATAAATAAATAAATAAATAACGCCCAACAGTTACATACATAGTCCTGACCCCACACTAAGATCGAGTCTTGTGTCGTGGGTATCAGGTACTACGAGAGACTTTTCGGTCTCACAAATACCCAGACCCGAAAGAAATATTTGTGGGCCGCACAAACATTTCTCTCGGTGCGGGGATCGAACCTGCGGCCTCTCGTTTCACTGGCGGGGTCTAACCGTCTGCGCCATGGAGGCTGTCAAAATGGATATTCATGGCATCAAAGGCTCGCGAGAAGTTAAGTAGAGTCAGAATAGTTCCTTCACCTCGATCCCGTGCCTCCAAGATATTAGCCACTACATCTGAAAGAGCGCTAGAAGTACCGCGACCCTTCCTGAATCCTGATTGAAAATCAGGAAGAATATTATAATTATCAAGATACTCTGTGATTTGTGAGTATACCACACGCTCCAGTACCTTAGAAAGACATGGCAGGACACTTATAGGGCGCAATTCCTTGAAACTCTGGGGATTGTTTTTTTTAAGTATAGGCTTAACAATTGCACAACGCCACAGATCAGGAAATGTGTACGTTCTAATTGAGGTATTCACAATGGATGTTATAACTGACAGAGTTTCAGGAAGCGTCATTCGGATCATATCTTTGGTGATACCATCAATACCCTGAGCATTAGTCTTAATCCTTTTTAAAGCATTTATTACAGTTGTCTCGTCAACTTCTTTGACAAAAAAGACCTATGCCTATTTGTAGGACCTATGCCTTATATTAATTTTTTTATCTATATGTTTGGTACTGGGCGACCCGCCTTCAATATGTTATGCATATATTTTGATTTGTTGGCTAGTCAAGTCATTAAGCAAATTATTCAACAAGCACAAGTTCCATGAAATAAATATTATATTTTGGCTTTGCAGTGGTACTTATTATTTTGTTATTTTTTGGTTTTTAGTGGGTTTTTGTTTTGAAGTCGGTTTTTATATTTTTATTAAAAATTTTAGTTATTTTTATCTTTTTAGTGTTGATAGGCATTTAAATGAAGAAGATTTGGTCCCCACAAGGAATATGTTCTTTCCGATGACAATGAAATCGCTAAAATCAGCTAAAAGCTGCCAAAGATATTGGAATATTCACATGTTTATTATTTTTTCTCCCCCCCCCCTTCTCCCTCCCTTCGACCCTACCCCTTTTTCCCTCAACCACTGTAGCCTAGCTTTTATACTGAACCCAATGCAAAAAGAACCGTTGAAATCCTATTAAATTTTGAGGAGTTCTACTCTCCAGGTCCGAACATGATAATCAGATCTTAATGTTGTATTCCTGGGATCAACCTGTCAATATGTTCTTTCCAATGAAAAAGAAATCACTAAAATCGGTTATAAGCTGCTGAAGATATTAGAATTTACGTGTATTTTAATTTTATCACCCACCCCCTCTCACCCCCACCCCTTTTTCCCTCTCGAAATCGAATGATCGAAATCGGTTCACGCAGTACAGAGAAACGAGGTAACAAACATAAAAGCAACATACAGTCGAATTGAGAACCTCCTCCTTTTTTTGAAGTCGGTTAAAAAAATACATTTGATGAGAACTACTTGAGCCATGCATCTCAAATAACCTTAATAAATTATAGCAACTGTAACAAATTATATATGTTTTACACATGTAGTAAATGTAGGAAGTACAGTTAATTAGACGTCTTTGATGCCTCATGGTCCACATCTTTAAAAAATCTAGAGATGTCTTCCTCGCAATAGATACGACAGACATCATCACCTGGCTTTCGTCGAGCCAGAATGCGACCTCTACTAGTCCAGACGAATTTCCAGCTGTGTCGTTGTGCAGTCTCTCGAGCCAGACGAAATAACAATCTGTTAGTTTTTGTCAACCGTTCGTTGACATAAAATCGCCTTGGGTGTCCGGCTAGACCCAGCTCTTCTGTGTTAGCTCCGCGGCGTACCCTCGCGCTCTTTAAGAATGTGTCACGAACTTCACGCCGAGCCATGCGGACGATGATAGGTCTTGGTCGAGACTCGGTGGGTCCAGAAGCGTTGGTAGCGTTTATTGTCTGACCCCCCGCCCGATCCACGCTGACTATGTCACGTTCATCCAAACTGACACCCAGCTTTGTGGCAACGAGTTTCACAGTGTGAGCCAGGTTCTCGCTGCTACACTCCGGAATGTTAGAGATCTCCAGGTCGTTGGCTAAGAGCTTCTGATCTCGATGATTGAGCTCACGTTTTAACTCTCTATAGTATTTTCTATTACCGGACTAGAGCTTAGAGTAGAGTGAGACTGTTCCAAAATATCGAGTCTAGTCTCAATAGAGTCCATACGTCCATTTAGTGCTCTTATTTCTGCGATCTCTTCCCTGAACGCTCGAAACTCATTACGCACAGTGCGCAGTTCGTCCCGAATTCTGCGAAGCTCCAGTTCAAAATTACTGATTGTCTCCGAGACCCCGAGCGATACAGTTCCAGGAGAATTCATTGGAACTGGCGTGTTTTCCTTCACCCTTTTTTTACAATCTGCACAGTGCCAGGTGGTGGCCATGGGCCCAGTCTGCGGCAGTGCTGCACAAAGTCGATGATAAAGCGCATTGCAATTGGCACATTTAGCACCATCTGACGGCGACATAAACCTACTACAGTGGCCGCACCTTAGACCCGGCATTAGAATAATTGATTGTATCGATCAAAATAGTTCACCAGTTAGAAAACAGATGGCGCCACTACTATACAACTAATCTATGTGATTGTATAGCTATAAGTTATGGTACGAGCACCATATAACGACACGTTCCATAAGGGTAAGCGTCCACACACACTACTAGGTAACACAAGAGTCCAAATGCCGCACTTTCGTAAATTGTACTTTTTTTATGTTGGTTCCAGGTAGAACTAAAAGTTTTCTATGACTGTCCACAGTAATTTAAGTTTTATTTATCAACAACTATATAAAATCACTGAATAATGACGGAGAGTATATAAGTCACTGTTTTTAACTTGTTGATAATAAATAATCACGAATAAGTACGAAATACTTTTTCTTTTACACGAATAATACACAGAGTGCTTAGGGCCGACTCGACGTCCGTGACGTCACGTGAAATGGGTCGCGCCGCGTAGTATCCAGTGATAAAGTAAAGCCCGCTGAGTTTGTTCGCCGGGTCTTCTCAGTCAGGGCCGCGTTGGATCCGGCAGTAAGCCTAAACCTACGGGACGTTTCGGAAATACTTATGGTCGTTGTCTTAAATTGGACCCAAAACAAGCCCACTGAGTCTTATTCGCTGGATATACCCAGGACTGGGTCGCCTCGCGTGGTTCCAGTGGTAGTGTAAGCCCACTGAGTTTGTTTCGCCGGGTCTTCTCAGGAAGGGCCGCGTTGGATCCGGTGGTAACAATAAACCACTACGCACCGTTGTAATAATATTCATGGTCCACTAATTAATTTAATTTAATTTGACTAACGTACGTATTGTATTTCTTTGAAATATAAATTACCATAAAGTCATAACTAATACTTTAAATAAAATAAGAATAAAAAGGAAACAAATAAATAAAACTAATTCTAAATAAAAATAAAAATAATTTAAAATAAATAAATTACATAAATAAATTAATTAACCAAGAAATTGAAATAAGTAATACTAAGTATAGGAAATATATTGTTTATAGAGATTAAGTTCTATGTGTATTGAGCTTTTAAATTGCCTACGTGACCAATAAATACATTTCATTTCAAATACATTTCATTTCATTTCATTTCAATGTAGCCTGCATTGTTAAAGATTTGTTAGATTATGGAATTATGATGTGTGATATTTTCGTAATGCTCTTACTTTTATTTTCTAAGCACTCATAACCGGTTTATTTAACAACCATTCCGATACCTTGCAGAAGTGTCATTACATGGATATATCTTTAGTGTTTAAAATAATGCATTAAAATAAACATGAAACAACTGATCTATTAAGTTTCTTTAAAGAAAAGCTCTTAGAAACAATTTATTTAAAAGGATATTGTGAATTCTGACGCAAAACAAAAATTATTAAATTATATACCTACTTCTTACTTTAATGTACCACTGTTTTGTATTGTAATCTGTGAAAATGTAGTGGAATAAACAATGATAAATATAATTAATTTTCTAAGTTTGTAAGCTAAATTGTACATTTTATTGTTTCTTAATAAATAAAATAAATATCAACAGAAAATGAATTAGTTTGGACACTCAAAAGAGACAAAAAGAACGTAAAATATAAAATAAATTTTTCATTCATTTATTTAAATTAATAGCACAACAAGATCTTTTACACAGCAGTCTCGACGACCCAGTTGCTGTAAGCGCTGACTGAGGTGGCGACCACGGGAATGGTACGGTTGATGTAGCTACCGAAGCTCTGGACTCCAATAACAGCGCCTTGGAAGTACACTGGGGCACCGGCGTCTCTGATGTCAGCCTTGCGGCCCAAGGTCTGGGCACGGCCGACGCAGAACATGTTGTCGGTAATGGTTCTGGGTACAATACCGCCCTCGTACCTGCTACGGCACTCGTCGCGATTAACAACGAACAGCTGAACCCAGTGAAGTTGACGGTCAGCGACGATGTTGCCTTGCTGCAAGTGAAATAAATATCATTAGTGTCATCAAACTCTTGTAAATTAAATCACTGAAGCCCTATAAAATATATTGAGAAGACATGTGAGTTGATGATCATTTATTGCTTGAATGTTAGGTAAGGTCGAGGTAAGGGTAGTTCTAGGTCTAGGTATTATACAAAGTATACTCACAGCAGTCGCGCCCCAACCGGCGTACAATACACCAAGACCAGCGGGGAATTCAAGACCCTGGGCGATGATGCGGGTGCGTTGAATGGTGGGTCCATAGACGAAGTTACCGGAGATCCTGACAATAGAGATGTCACCATCGGGTCCGTTTTCGAAGCTGGGATGGTTAGTGGCGTAGCTGATGGGGAAGATCTGGCCGCCTAGGCCGCGTGCGGTAGCTCCAGCCCTCACACGGCGGATGTTAGAGGAGAACGCGCTAGAAAAAAATGAAATATATATTTCTATATCGTCAACACTTACACAAGTTACAAATGAGCAATTACATAATATTGGGAATTCTATACTATGTCTAACAAAATAAGATACATCGTCATTATTATTCTCAGCCGATCCGCTGCTGGATTTTCACAGTAAGCCGTTAGCAGGGGCTTTAATCTATCGATTTCCTGAATACTTCGTTAAGTGGTCCGTTCATTATATAACTTAAATAATCTTAGAAAGATTCAAAATAACTCTTGGAGGATAATTTTTGATATGTACAAAATAAACCCGATAATGTTTGGTGAAATTTAATTAAACAAACTATGCTTTAATAATTTCAAAACAATATAGAGTCAATATTTGGAAGCAACAATACATGGAATTGAGCAGTGCCAACAAAACTCACCGTCCGGAGGTGCAGCGAGCAGAAGTCAAGACGTGGCCAACGGTTAAAATGCTACCAGCGCAGACCTGAGCCCACACGCTGCCGTAACCGGCCTCAAGCTGAACAAGACTGGGGTACTCTTCAATAATTGCACGTACGCCGGGATCCTGCTGGATCTCGGGGAGCAAGTCAACGATTGCTGGCCAGTCGATTTCGGGAAAGTTGGCAATGATATCAGGGATACTGCCAATAATATCGGGCAAGTTGGCAATAATATCGGGAAGGTTGGCAATAAGATCGGGCAGTTGGGCAATGATGTCAGGAAGACTGGCGATGATATCGAGAATGTTAATGTCGGGAAGGAGATCGAGAATCGCGTCCCAGTTGATGTCAAGGTTGCGAATAATCTCGATCAAGTTGAGAACGATTTCGACGATGATACCAACGATTTCAGGAAGGTTTCCAGGAAGATTTGCAATTACATCAGGCCAGTTAATTGAAGCGATTAAGTCAGGGATGGCGGCAATAATTCCAGGGAAGTTTTCAATGATGTCGGCAATTAATTCAGGAAGAATGGCAATAATGTCGGGGAGGTTGGCAATAATGTTAGGGAGGTTGGCAATGATGTCAGGAATGCTGATCGGCCAGTCGAATTTAGGTTGGACTCCAGTAGCAGTTGCTCCTGCAATAATAAAAAACACAATTATTGAGTCTGTTCACTGCTTTCCTTTTTATTATAAGCATTATGAAAATAAAAAACACAAAACGAGTTTATTATATTAGTGCTTGCATGGACTAGCAGGTCTGTTAAGTCTGGCCCTACAGTGCGATCAGTAAGAAATCTAGTCTTAGGACGGGCTGCTGGATTTGCTCTTGAGTAATGCAAGGTTCTTCGTGATATTATCCAATGAGCTATAGCAACGAGCGCCAACGAGTTATAGCATACTCATGTTACTTCGAAAATCAGAAGTATATTCCTGAAAATTAAATTCTTGCTTGCTATATTTGAATAATCTTTTTGCGCTCCCACCCATCACTGCTATTCCTATAAGTCATCACCGTGAATTCACGAGTTTTATTAACAACTAATAATGAAGCTCTTTAGGAAACTCTAAATTGACATTAACCTCAAAAAAATCATCGAACAGAGAAAAGAAAGGAGAAGCTGATCAAATAGTGCCACTGTCCTCCGTAGGAAAGCCAGACAAAAATGATGAAATTCTTGTAATAACAACAACATTGTATTATCGATAAAATATACTACGAGTATTAATAATGAAATCTAATAATTTACCTGCGACGAGGAGCAACGTCACTAATAGAGCTGAGTTCATCTTGCTGCCAGTTGAATTCGCTGTAAACTGTTCTTACTGTATTTTTTCACATAATATTTATATGCCGTTCTTATCGAGACAGGTGTTATCAGCTATTTTCTATATCATAAATATTTATAATAAATGTTGATATAAAAAACATCCTCTGATAATTAGTGACTTAATTAGATTAGTAAATTTATCGATTTTCAGAATTATTTTATGCTAACATCAAATATCCTATCTAATTTTAACATGGAAATTATATAAATCAGTGTTAATTCTAGTCAAATTCTATTAAGAAAACATAGAACATACATGCAAACCTCGCGAAATAACACCGCATAATTTATGAATTAATGACAAAAGTACTTAATGCTGAAGAATAAGCGGCTTAAATTCCCTCAAAACAGTCTACAACCGTGCTGCTCACACAAAATTCTTCGGAAGAACTGATGCACATTATTCCAATTTTCCTGCTATTGGCCGTGGATCTAATTTCTGCAGTCCTCCGCTGACACCGTTGGGATTTCTAATATCTCTCATGAGCCCTAAACGAAGCTCACTTTTTTATTTTATATTTGTTGGAAAACCAACAAAAAGGTTTAAGCTTAAACAACAAAGCTTACATACATCAGAGTAGAAAGTAAATGTATAAGAAATGAACTTAACTGCCATTTACAAGTTTTCACGAATATTTGATATATTTTTTTTATTGCAGTGAATGACGAGACGAATATGCCGTTCGCCTGATGGTAAGCGATGCGACGACTCATGAACAGTAGCAAAACCAAACAACACCTTGAATTACAAAGCAATGCTTGGCATTTCACTGCACTCGCCATCCTGAGACATAAGATGTTAAGTCTCAATATAAATAAATAAATAACACCCAACAGTCACGTACATAGTCTTGACGCCACACTAAGATCGAGTCTTGTGTCGTGGGTATCAGGAACTACGAGAGACTTTTCGGCCTCACAAACACCCAGACCTGGAAAAAATATTTGTGGGCCGCACAAACATTTCTCTCGGTGCGGGGATCGAACCCGCGGCCTCTCGTTTCACAGGCGGCGTCTAACGAACTGCGCCACGGAGGCTGTCATATGTCCCTGTCATATGTCCAGTAGTTACACTGGCTACAATATCCTTCAATCCGAAACATAACAGTGTGTTTAAATTGCTGTTTGACGGGAGAAATAGACATTGCGGTGGTATCTACCCAGGCAGCCTCTCACATATGAGATACCTACCACCAGTAAACACCAGATTAACAGAAAATAGAAGTAACTGTAAAATAGCATGTTATCGCCGACTTATGTTACATTAATTCGCAAAGAAAGAAAGGCTTAGCAACCTTCGCACCGAAGCAATACTTTAAAAGGGTCTACATCGAATTTTTCGCAGGTTTTGTTTAAGTTCTTGCTTGCTCACACCGTGTAAGTGTTTTGTCTGTAGTTAGAGGAGGCTGGTGGGATTTGGATAGGAGAGTTGAACTTGACTATTTACGTGGGATTTTAAACGATACTTTACTCTACATGGCTGGATAACCAATTTCGCCAGATATTAGTTTTAAAAACAGTGTAACATCAGCTATATCGCGACGTTGTTGACGTACCAGAATATGGACCTTTTTATAGAGTTCAGGGTACCACAAGAGCTATAAGGTGTTTTTAGGCGAAAACATAAGTATCTGATGAATCGTTTTTGGACGTTTTCTATATCTATATATTTATTGTAGTAGAAGTTCTATATTTGCGACGCGTATTCCAGATGGCTTCGAATATAGGTGCAGTATCAAATTTTGAATTTTTTGGTTCAGAAAAGGAATTAGAGAGTCGCATTATAAAACCTAATACTTTTGAGACTTGCTTATAATTTGGTCTACATGAGCGTCAAATGCTAGCTTCGATCCATGAATATCCCAAGTTACGGATTAAGTTTACTCTTGGGAGAGTCTGCCCGCCCAAGGTTTACGGTGTGAAGAAAACCTGATGTTTCCGGGTAAAGGTCACCAAGAAACACTTTGATGAGAACAAGCAAGTTCAAGCAGCAGTCATCGGTTCACATCGATTACATAATGATTTACACTTTTTCAAACTTAGTTATATACCTATTGCACTTTTTATAATCTGTCTACTCACTAATGTATTTTATTATTTTTAATGTTGTTATTAGCGTGCGTAAAAAGTGTGTGGTGGCCTGTTGGTAAACGGACTAGACGCGACTGCCAACATGTTCACGGTGGTCGCGGGTTCAAATCCCAGAGTACACCTCTGACTTTTCGGAGTCATGTGTGTATTGATAGTCAATCACCACGCACTAAAACGGTGAAGGAAAACATCGTGAGGAAACCTGCATACCATAGCGATTCATAAGAATTTCTATGGTATGTAAGTCCGCCAACCCGCACTAGGCCGGCGTGGTGGAGTATATGGCCTAACCACTCTCAATCATATTCTCGATTGTAGAGTAGGCCCGTGCCCTGCAGTCGGACGTATATGGGCTGATAAAGAATACAGAATTGTTATTAGCTGGCTTGACGCCCAGACGTCATTTAAGGTGTCCACTGAAAATCAGCGTTATGTTGTGGTTTGCACCACATCATAGCATAAGCTGAGTGGACAACTACCAATCACAGCCGCGACCAGACTTTTTTTGTATTTTTATACTGTGTTTTTTTTATAAACGATGCTTTTGTATGTTGCGACTGGGACAAGTAATCTTCGAGTCGCGACAGATCTGCTTGCAAAGCAGCCATGTCATCTGAAGAGGCTTTAATCTTAAGAAAATTAATATTCACATTTTTGGTAATATCTGGCCGCTGGTGGTTTTATTTAGCATTTTTATGTACATTATAAACTATATATCTCGATGTCTTGAAAGCCAGCGATTCGGAGATTGAAAGCTCCGGGTTCGGGAATTCAAACAGAGTAAAGCGGAGTTGTTTCTTACAATGATTTCTCATGCGCATCCTACTTCTCAGGTATTATGTCTGAATTTAAGAGGAATTTCAGAGAGATATCTACATAATTAAAAACTGTTAGATAAAGAATAGATTCGTTGGTGATGGGATATTTTTCTCATTGAACTGGCAAAAACCTAACCATATACATAATTATAAATACTATAATTTTTACGTCTACTATGTATATGCTAATCTGTTTCTAATTGTGTTTTTACTTTAATTTAATTTATTACTTACCAGTTATTTGTTATTCAATGCATGTAGTGACGCTTGTAGGTCGTTCATTTAGAATGTTAACAAATTGTTAATGTATTATATAAGAAATATAATTCCATTGGATGTCCTTAACCAAATAAATATGTAACTGATACCTTCACTATAAAATAGGGTAGTATTTGATAAACAAAATCATTATAGGAACCTGCTCTTAAGAACGTGTCTCTGAGGTAAAAAACTTAAACTCGACGATGTATGCAGTTAGTGAATATTGAAGAATAAGTTTTCAAACAGTATGAATGTTTTAAACCCGTAAACCTTGTAATGTAATAAGGGCATCCATATTTCGAGAAAAAGTGGTGGCCTGTTGGGAAGTGCGTGGTGGCCTGTTGGGAAGTGCGTGGTGGCCTGTTGGTAAACGGACTAGACGCGACTGCCAACATGTTCACGGTGGTCGCGGGTTCGAATCCCAGGGCACACCTCTGACTTTTCGGAGTCATGTGTGTATTGATAGTCAATCACCACGCACTAAAACGGTGAAGGAAAACATCGTGAGGAAACCTGCATACCATAGCGATTTATAAAAATTTCTATGGTATGTAAGTTCGCCAACCCGCACTAGGCCAGCGTGGTGGACTATATGGCCTATATGGCTAAAATAAGCTGCGCTTAACTACGTTAATCCCGATTAAATGTACTGGCTAAATGGGCCGTGCGCTGTTAAGAGAAACTTATTATTTAAATGGCATTCCAGTATTCGGGCGTTAAACTGTAACATAGAATACCTATACAGAATAAGACCTATAGAATAAATCGCATATTTTATATTAGCGGTCAGGCCCATCTTCGTCGCGAGTTTTTGAACCGAGATCGATATTTGTGTGATTCACAGGTTTAGTTTCGTTTCTGGGTGTTCGTGAGGCCTAAAAGTCTCTTGTATCTTAATACCCATGACACAAGACGTGGTTATAGCGTGGGTCAGGGCTATATATGTGACTGTTGGGTGTTATTTATTTATTTTATATAATTTTGCGTACTGTAATATATCTAATGTCAATATCGTCAATATTGAATTTCCTTCCTGTGCTATGCCGTCTCATTCTTTCCGTAATGAAAAGCATGCATCCTGTCTTCGCCTGTTAAAATTTGAATACTCTAAGGATAATAACCTAGCTAGATTACGGGTATTCCGGCCACTGATTTTCGGCCATTACATATTTATATCTTAATAATATGCAAATTATACCTCGCTCACTTAAAATTCACACATACTTAAACAGACGATTTATTCCAAGAATGGATAATTAATGTTACATTTAAAAACTGTGTTTCACACATTAGTTTTAGTTAGTTATAATCTGCTAATTGCATTAGCCAATTTACGTCCTATTGCAGGGCACGAGACTTCTCTACAATCGAAAGTACTATTGAGAGGTTATATAGTCCACCACGCTGGCCTAATGCGGGTTAGCGGACTTAAAATACCATAGAAATTCTTACAAATCGCTATGGTACGCAGGTTTCCTCACGATGTTTTACTTCTCCAATATAGTCTGCTTAAATGTGGCAAATGTTTTTATACCTAAAATGGTAAATAAAAAACAAGTATGGAAACAATATTATATCTAATTCGACAGTAATGCAATTATCTCAAATCTAAAAAATATCTTTTATCTCGATACCGATACTGTTTAATTAATAAATTGATTACAGCCATTCTTATGATATTGTGAACGTCGAGGCAATCCAGCTCCTCGACAACACGGACCTAGTGAGAAGACTAAAAAGGATAAAACTTTTTGAGTTAGTGCAATGAACAAATAGTGCACCGTAGTGTAGTGAGTGCCATTGAAAAATAACACGCGAACATTGTGTCTTCCCCTTAATAGAGACAATAAGAAAAGTGTTATTGGACATATTCTTAGCCATAGTCTCTATAGAAATGTTGGTTAAATTTAAATAACTTATTAGTCATAACACTAGGTCGTTATTAAAGCAATGTATTAAATATTTAGTATATAACATAAAAATAAATATCTAATGATATGTCTTTAAACGTTTTTCAGTTTTCACCACATTTTACATTTTAGTAAAGTAGGTTTCATTGACACACAAAAATCTTTGCACCGATACTAACACCCATATTCTAAGACGTTCCTCGAAAATGACTCGACTCCACTCGGCCTTAACTGGAGGCAATCTGTATTCATAGTTGAAAAAAGTCTCCTCCACTCAACGTCACTCAATACTTTTTCTTTCTCGAGGAAAGGAATCAACTTTCAAACTCAAGGTACGTCGCGACCTACCTTAAATAAATACTTGAGAAAATATTGTAACTATGGAAACATTGTTTATTATTTACATGACAAATTTTGACTGACACTTTTCAAGTGAGCATAATGTTGAAATGTCAAATAGTTTTTGTTAAATCTGTACCTTATTAACACATCAATGGCGTATTTGATGACGTATTTCCTCGACTCAACCTCAAGCTCGAGGATCCTCTAGGAAAGATATATTTTTAACTAAGCATACCATTTTCGAGGATTCCTCGAATTCATTTTAAACGTCACCTCGACAGAGATAAGGTTGAGGAAGATTTGAGGAAACGTCTTAGAATACGGGTGTAAGTTTTATAGTAAAATATGCATTTTCATTTCATCCATACTGGTTCAACAATTAATGGGTGCTTAGCTAAGTATGTGACCACGAAAGCTGTGAAGTAATCGAAACGTCGAGAAATTAAAACATGTAAAAATTAATCCAATTCGCTCTAAAATCCGTAAGTTTAATTACAATTTGTAACATTCGCGTAAAACTTAAAAAAAAACATTGTTTATAATGTCTTAAAAACAGTCACAATAATTGAAAACATGTTTTTGAATAGTTATGTTGACGATAATATTGTACATTGAAATAAAACGTATTTACAAATTTATCTTTGTTTTGGTGTTTAAATTTCCAACGTTTTGATGACTACAGCTTTTTTTATCACAAGGCCGACTGATATCTGTCGTAAAAATTATACACCACCTTAACGTGCGAAAAAATATTTATCTGTAAGAAGTCTGCAAAGCACGGAGTAATTTGTATATGTACTGAAAAGTCTTCGAAATGTCGGGAAATTTAAAATGAAAACTAGGGGAAAAAATATATTTGAGTGTTGTTTTGAATGTTCTGATTACAGTCGAATAAACTAACTAAGATTTTAGTGTTTAATGAAAGCGATAAACGTTAGCCAAGTGAAATTAATTTTCGATTTAATTTCGTGGGTTTTTGAAAACCTCTCACATGATTCCGCACATGTTTAATGTGACGACGTGGTGCATAATTATAAATATATTTTTATATGATTGAACGTATTTTTAAAGTTATTATTCGTAAATTATTATTCCTCAAAATAGGAATAAATGTCAAATAACACTTTGATTCCAATGTATAAATATATTTGTGGGGAGCATATGGTATTATGCCAATAATTCCTTTATTATTACTAGCAGCGCAATTCTTTTTTTGTTCATTTTTCTTTTGTACCCTAGAGTTAACTTACGAGACGTTTTTGAGTCTCACACCCATATTCTAAGACGTTCCTCGAAAATGTCTCGACTCCACTCGACCTTACTAGGGAAAATCTGTATAGTTGAAAAAAATCTCCTCCATTCAACGTCACTCAATACTTTTCTTTTCTCGAGGAGAGGAAACAACTGTCGAACTCAAGGTACCTCGCGACCTACCTTAAGGAATACTTGAGGCATTGACTTGAGGAAATATTTTCACTATGGAAACAGTGTTTATTATTTACATGACAAATTTTGAATATGTCGGAAATAAAACCATTGTGTTAATATGTTATACACTGCTCTTTCGCTCTCCTTCTCATAAATACATCTAATGGTTGTCTGGTAGGGATTACCTTAGGGCTTAGTTTTATAAGACCGTCATTTGTACATTTTTGGCATATTATCTCGGTATACTTTTATCTTTACCGTGTACAATAAACCACCAAAAAATAAGAACATATAATATGGTATAGAATTTTCCTACTACCTAATTTGTAGCCGACATGGTGAGGCTCGCCCCCTATAACATTGTGGGACGGAACACACAAGTCGAAATGTGAGCGTCCTGGTAGCATCTCTGCCTACCCCTTTCTATTTATAATAAAGATTTTTCATTTACTTTTTACAGAGAAATATAAATGGAGTACAAAGAAGATAAAAACATATACATGTATATTATATAGGTGTATATTATGTAAGTACATATTATTATCGGGACCAAAATAAGCATGGCTTAATCATTTAAATATTTTATTTATTTGAGCCCGACCGTTTTTGATTTATATTATTTGATTGCAATGCGATCAGGTGATTCAAAACACATTGAAATAGGTTTCTCAGAAACAAATCATTTCATCACTTCACATCAGGTACTTTTAACCCTGAAGTAATAAAACCAATTAGTGATAACAAATTGTAGACATACGAGTATTAATATTGTCAGTGTGTTTAATTTAAGAAACAATGTATTACCATTGGATGTCTTTAAATAAATAAATCACTCAATTACTAGTATGATCTATGATGTTACGATAAGGAACAAAAACTGATAGTTTATTTTCACATACTATAATACTCGATTGAACGATTAACTGTTTTGATGGACCACATCCAAAAGTATATCGTCGGTGATATTCTAAAACCGCGGAACTAACAGTGTTTAAAACTGCGTATTTACAAAACTAGCAAAATCGAGATTTCGTGGGCTTAGCTTCGTTGTAATGATTGGTTGCGTTCTGTGATGATGGCTGGGCCTATTATCCAATAGGAAGCCGTGAAATCGAATGTCTTTTAATCCGCGTAACGTCAGGTGATTGTTTATTGTGCCCAAACCGCGTATCTGCGCATCAGACGTTCTAATACAAAATTTTACTATCTACAAGTCAATGGTAAGAAAGAGAGAGTTTGCTTGAAAACGTTTCTAGCTACTTTAGGGATAAAAGAGTGGATTATACGTTATTGGTTAGGCGAAGGAAGAGGTGATGCTCGCTCTAATATAGAACTTACAACAAATTTAAATACTACCGCTACTCAAGATTACATTACAAGCAAAAATTCGTCTGTTAAGGATTACCTGACTTTATTACCGAAGTTACTATCTCATTTCTGCCGTATGACAACCACTAAACAATATTTGGAACCATTATTTCAGTCAATATCTCAGCTATATAATGCGTACGTAGAATTTGCATCATCAAGGTCTAAGCCAGTGGCTTCAAGAAAGTTGTTTTGTGACATCTTATACGAACAAAACATTGCACTATTTCAACCCAAGAAAGACGCATATGATTATTGTTGTTCATATAAAGCCGGCAACGTTTCTGAAGAGAACTACCAATACCACATCCAGCTGAAAGAATTGGCTCGAGCTAAAAAACTTAGTGACAAGCAAAGTGCTCAAAGAGGACTTCTTCATGCTGTGACCGCTGATTTGCAGGCTGTAAAGTTGTGCCCTTCGCTATCAGCTAGTGCTTTATACTTTAAGACCAAATTATTTATTGTGAAACGTTACGATAACGATACAATACAATTATTTATTGTGAAACGTTAATTAAAAATTTGTAACATACTGGTGGAAGGTCTCTCATATGTGAGAGGCCTCATATCTGGGTAGGTACCACCGCAATGTCTATTTCTCCCGTGAAACAGCAGTGTAAATGCACTGTTGTGTTTCGGATTGAAGGACATTGTAGCCAGAGTAACTACTGGACATATTGAGACTTAACATCTTATGTCTCAGGATGGCGAGCGCAGTGGAATGTTGCTACTGTTTATGAGCGGTCGTATCGCTTACCATCAGGCGAACGGCTTGCTCGTCTCGCCATTCATAGCAATAAAAAAAATAAAAAAATAAAAAAGAAATTTTGTACTTATGGAAGATACATTGAGAAGACCGAAGTATACATCTTTCTGTCTTTCATGCGTCATTAGGTCCTTCTTAAATAAAGGGTCGATGGGTCTTTTTGAGCCAATATATGACTTAGAACCAAAATATTTTGGTTTTTATTAGGTCACGTTAATTCTAAAGGTGCGATGTGTCACCTCATTTTGTGATAAGAATATACAATTTTGAGTTATTATCTTAAAAATTCACCCTCCCCGCACCCCTCCCGTTAATGTAATATTCTAAAAGTCCTGAAGTACTGACGATTTTAGTTACGATTCTAATAAAATTATCGATATTAGGTTCTTATGTTAACGGGAGTTTAACATTTAGAAACAATAAAATAAAACAAATTTTTAGTCTTTTTAAATTAACTAAATAGCGTATATTTCATCGCAAAAACATACTAGCTTGTTGAATTCACTTCAATATACGGGTAGTTACATTTTAACAGTCAGTAAGCGGATGACAAATACTTCAGTCCGCCCCGAGACCACGAAAGCTGTAAAGTAATCGAAGCGTCGCATCGCGTCGTCAGGAAGTTAAAAAGGTTTTATTTCAATGTTTCATGTTCTCGTAAATCTCAGAAACGATTACTTACAAACAAAAGAAAATATGCGGCTGTTTTATATTTCATTGATTTTTAACTTCAGAAACTTATCGCCGTCACACCCACTACTGCAACTCCTTGATAGGAGTCCTAGGATCAATAGTGGCACGCAAAGAATTGACACCGAGCTCCGGAGCTAGGCGAGTCTCTCAGGGACACTAGCTTGCCTTTAACCTGCGTCGAAATAAATCAAAAGAAAAAGAAATAGGAGGAGTTGGAAACAAATAATTGTCCACTTCCCTCCGCAGCAAAGTGGGTGACAAAATATTAAGTTGAGAGGTATTATCCTCTGATATAAAGATATACAACTAGAGAAACCAGATGTTTTAAGCATCACGGGGTGATTTATAACTTCTCGACATTTTGAAGACTACAGCTTTTGTAGTCACAAGACAGACTGAAAAAATCCACCACAAAATAGTTTTATTTAGGTTTAAAGAATTTATTCTCATAAAAACATGCAGTTCACTTATAATGAGATACAAAAACAAATAAATAATACAGTACTTAACTTATATCTAGGACGCTGGTTGCATAATACATATTACAGTTTTATTATTTACAATGTGCACACATGTTTTTTAAGTTTGTTTTTAAACTGTCTTATCGAATCACATTCTTTTATGTCATTAGGCAATCTATTATACAGATGTACTCCCTCAAACAATATAGTTTTTTTTCCATAATTGGTGCGTACATTAATTAATTGAAGTTTGTGTTTATTTCTCAAATTATAATTATGACGATTTATAGGTAACTGAATATTTGTCTGAATAGAATTATTGTGGATATTTTTAATGAGAATACAAGTGTAATATGTATAAAGTTGCTGAACATTTAATAATTTTGTTTGGTGATATAGTTCTGTAGTAGGAGTACGGTAGTTGTATTTAAATAATACTTTAATAATTTTATTCTGAGTTCTTTGCAGAGGGTTTAAGGTGATTTTAGAAGCCGACCCCCATATTTCGATAAGGTATTCTAAATGACATTTTATTAGTGAGTTATACGTGTACGGATTGTGTTTGGAATATAGTTGGATGTTTTACGTAAAACCCCTAATGTAGAATTAAGTTTTGTTCTAACATGATCAATATGTACTTTCCAAGTAAGTTTATCGTCTATCCATAAACCAAGATATTTTTCCTGATGGGTGTGTTTTAATAAGTCGTGATTCATAGTTAGTGGTGTAAAATCCGGTACGTGTGTGTTTTTTGCTTTAAAAATCATAAATGATGTTTTAGATGTGTTTATTGTTAGTAAATTGTATTTTAGCCATTCATTGAGTAAATCAAGATCTTTTTGTGCATCTGTTATAATATCATGAATACATTTATCAAAATAAAAGAGGCATGTATCATCAGCATATAGAGTAAGATGCCCGGTTAGTCCAATTCTGTTAATATTGTTTATGTACAAAAGAAATAATAAAGGGCCAATTATGGAGCCTTGAGGTATACCAAAGGAAACGTCTTGGGTAGAACTAATAAAATTATTGATTTTTACTACCTGCTTCCTGTTATGTAAATATGATGAAAATATGTTAAGAGCTGTGCCCGTGACACCTATATTTTGTAATTTAAGTAATAGTTTTTCGTGACTTACCGTATCAAATGCTTTTTTCAAGTCAATAAAAATACCCAAGGCGATGTTTTTTTTATCAATATGAGTCTTGATTTTAGTTATTAAGTCTATTGCAGCAGTTAGAGTGCTTGATTTTGGGCAGAAACCATATTGTTGTTCAATTAAAATATTTTTTTCCATTAAGTAAGTATTTAAGCGATCATATAAAATTCTTTCAAATATTTTTGACATAACGGGTAAGACAGATACTGGGCGGTAGTTATTAGGATCTGATCTGCTACTGGATTTATATATAGGGCTAACCTTGGCAATCTTAAGGGTGTCAGGAAAAACTCCGCGCGCCATACAAACGTTAATACAAGTCACTAACCTATCAACAACTATGTCGGTACCTATTTAGGCCTCCGAGCATCTGACACCCGCTAGCAAGGCATTACACGCTGAGACCCGTAAGCGAGTAAAGGAACAAGGCTACAAATTTGTATGGATTCGCAATGGACGTATTTTTAATAGGAAAAACGAATTCTCACAAGCCATCAACGTACGTAATGTGGAGTGTCTAAGATTAATGTCCTAGTCAAATTTTGGAATAAGATGATATGTATATTATTTATCAATAAATGTATTTCTTTCTTTCTTCTTCTATATTGTTATTTAAAGTGATAGACATATATTATTAAAATCTTAGGGGCTTAAGAACTAAAACAAATGAAATTTACCATAATATTCTGTTAACTAAATACCACATCATTGTTTTCACGGAAACATGGTTAAATTCTACCATACATAGTAAAGAAGTCATCGATGATAGATATGTCGTATACCGTAGAGACCGATCAAGTAACTAAAAAGGATGGAGGAGGTGTTCTAATAGCAGTGTCACGCGACATAGATTCGGCACGCATATCTAGCTGGGAGACTAACTTAGAGGATATCTGGGTTGTTGTCAATGTTAAGGTAGATAATTGTTATAAAAAAATTCTTATATGTACTGCATATTTACCACCTCCTGTTAAATTAGAAACTTTAACATACTTTCTCATTAATGTTAACAACGTCATAACAGAGAACATATCTGCGATGTCTTATTGCTCGGTGATTTTAATTTAAATTTTATCAAATGGACAAATAATGTTAATGATTATTCATATACCATACCGACAAATTGTAACAACAACCTAGGACGTTGCTTGACGGATTTTATGAGCCTGAATAACCTATTTCAGTTTAATTTAAATTATTCAAAGCTATTTTATGCCCCTCTATTACTAGAGTACTCGATCCTCAAATTTCGGATTTTCAACACGGTTTCAGGGAGGGCCGTTCAGCTGAAACAAATCTTATATACTTCATTTCAAATTTGGCTCGAGCAACAGATTCAGGATTGCAAACAGATGCCGTATACACAGACCTTAGCAGTGCATTTTACAGAGTGAACCATCATTTACTTCTGCAAAAACTAGAAGTCCACGGGATCCACGGCTCATTACTGAATTGGTTCAAATCATATCTCGAAAAGAGATCTCAGCTAGTTGTTATAAATGGTTATGAGTCATTCGTATTTAAAGCAACATCTGGAGTGCCACAGAGTTCCCATCTTGGGCCAATCCTTTTTTCGCTCTTTATAAATGACATCACAAACCAAATTCAACATTGTAACTATTCACTCTATGCTGATGATCTCAAGATATACAGGTGTGTAAAGTCTCAGAACGAAGAAAAGCTACTTCAAAATGATCTCGACCGCATTCTCTTATGGTGTAACCATAACGATATGGCTTTAAATGTATCAAAATGCCGGCATATTAAATATACAGCCCAAAGAAAACCTTTTCCATCCACATATCACATCAATAAAGAAGTTCTCCTCGAGGTTGACGAAATCAGAGACCTTGGTGTGATTATCGATTCAAAACTCAAATTTCAGTCACATATAGATAGCATAACTCGGAAATCATACAAAATGTTGGGTTTCTTAAAACGTAACGCTCATGACTTCAAAACTTCTACCAAAATACAGCTGTATAACTCTCTTGTGCGAAGCAACTTAGAATACGCCTCATCAGCGTGGAACCTGGGAACTTACGTCATTCACTCTCAACGGCTTGAGAGCGTCCAGAGAAACTTTACTCGCTACCTTGCTTTTCATTCTAGTGGTATTTCGCACAGAGGTCCTTACAAATCCAGGCTTCTTTTTTTCAAAATTGCGGCACTTAAAAGTCGCCGAATAGCACGTGACCTACTAATGTTGCACAAAATTGTTAATGGCACCACTGGATGCAATCATTTAGTTCAGGCGGTTCCTATTGTTGTTCCTTATAAACTACCGCGAAAACCAGTGACTAAATTATTGTATATTCCGTTATCCAGAACGAACGTAGGGGTCCACTCTCCTTTTTCCAGATTGTGTAGGTCCTACAATACCTTACAGTCAAAACTCGGGCTAGACATTTACCATGATTCGTTTCAATCATTCCGAAAAAGAATTATGACATATATTAATCACATCAACTAGCAAGTGCAGTTTTGGGATTTGTCCACAATTTATACAAAGTCGAACGTGTATTTTAAGTTAATGTTATTTTAGCTTTTTTATTGTTGTATTAATTGTTCTTTTTTCTTATGCTTACTAACTTCTTTATTAGTATTAATGTAATTAACAATCTCAGTAGTCTCTAGTGTCTTTTAATTATTTTGATGCATGCTGTGTAAGTGCGTGGTGGCCTGTTGGTAAACGGACTAGACGCGACTGCCAATATGTTCACGGTGGTCGCGGGTTCAAATCCCAGGGCACACCTCTGACTTTTCGGAGTCATGTGTGTATTGATAGTTAATCACCACGCACTAAAACGGTGAAGGAAAACATCGTGAGGAAACCTGCATACCATAGCGATTTATAAAAAATTCTATGGTATGTAAGTCCGCCAACCCGCACTAGGCCAGCGTGGTGGACTATATGGCCTAACCACTCTCAATCGTACTGTCGATTGTAGAGGAGGCCCGTGCCCTGCAGTGGGACGTATATGGGCTGATACAGAATGCTGTGTATACCTGTAATTGGCTTGCATATTTGTAAAATTATATTTTTTCTGTTATTATGTTGTAAGTTTTAGTGTGTAAGCTGCTGGTGTACCTTAAATAAATAAAATAAAAATAAAAAAATAAAATATCACTTTGCCCAACCCGGAATTCGAACCCGAAACGTCAGCTTTGTAACCGTACCATAGTACAACTACGCCACCGAGGCACCGAAGTGGTAGAATTTAGAATAGGGCAGCACGAGGGGGTAGGTTGGGAGGAGTGGAGGGGGAGGGGGAGTGTCGCAACTCCCCTGGTACCACTTGTTGTCAATACAAATTAGCTTCTGCATCGTCTTCGGCGCTACGGGAAGTTCAGCCCCTTCGCTCTTGCGTAACAAAAGATAGGCAACCGTGTGAGCCGTAGCGGCTGAGGCTGGTCGATGGAGGCGACCAGCAAGCCGAAGCTGCGGAGGTGAGTATCCTTCGTTACAGCGGGCAGGGGCTGCTCTCCCTCCGCGCCTCCGGCTTTTTTATACTCGTACACTCTAGGGTCGGCAGCCAAAAGACTACGTGAAGTCGGGGTGTTCCGAGTCGGTTTTGGGGCTCAGTCGATCTAACTGATCCATAAAGTAGGTACACAAATTTTCTTCTGAAGATAATGTTTCGGACGTTAAAATACAACTAAACATAAGCAGATGAATTCAACCTTTCTAATTTATGGGTCTATCGCAGATGCGACAATGCGACAGCCCACCACGTAAAAAATCACCTATTAATCACATTGCCCGATCATCATGTAGTCATATTCATAATGCCCGGGCAATGTGATAAATAGGTGAGTTTAGATTGTAATAATTAATCACTTGGCCCGATATGGCTCGGCAATATTCATACTGCCCGGGTATTGTGACTACTGCCCGCATTAATCACTTGGCCCATAACATTGATACCGTTCCCTCATAGATGGCTTCCATCTATTTTGCTATTCATCTAATAGTTCACTATATACCACTGAAAACGGTTTTAATAATCTATCAACTATTAAAAGTTCACGTGCGGATAAAATACTTTTATCCATATTCTCCCCAGTAGAGTAATAAATCGTGGCGCGACTTACTAAACACACACTATCAAGAGGACAGATAAGGGAGGTCTCTCATATGTGAGAGGTCGCCTGAGTAGGAATCATCGTAATGCGTATTTTTCCCACCAAACAGCAGTGTTAATGCACTGCTTTGTTCTGGTTGAAGAAAATTTAAGCTAGAGTACCTACTGAGGACATATTGAAACTTAACATTTTGTGTCTCAGGATGGCGAGTGCAGTGGAATGCCAAGCATTGATATGTATGTATTCATGGTGTTGTTTGGGTTTTGCTCCTATCCATAAGTGGTCGTACCACTTCCCATCAGTCGAATGAAATGTTCGGCTCGCCATTCGACGATACAAAAAATATTCTTAGACGCCAAAAATAAATCACAAAATAATAATGTATCATTTATTTTGCAAAATTAATTTTGCAGCGCACGATCATTATTTACACAGCGTTGCTGACGATCCAGTTGGTATAGGGGCCGATAGAAGCGCCCACGACGGGCATGCTGCCGTTGCCGAAGTAGCGGCCGAATACCTGGAGTCCAACCTGGACGCCTTGGTGGAAGAGAGGAGCTCCGACGTCGAGCAAGCCAGCCGTGCGGCCCTGGCTGTGCTCGCGGCCGGCGCAGACCATGTTGCCGGTCACTCTCACTTGCAGCACTGTGTCAGCCCACTTGCTCTGGCAGCTGGCGTGGTCCACCACCTTCATGTCGATACAGTGCAGTTCACGGCTGAAGACGAATCTGCCTTGCTGTGGGCGGTAGGAAAAATGTTACTCACTATATCCGTGCCCAAGAAACTGGACCTTGTGTAATCATATAATATTTATTGTTCAAGTCTTTAATTCAAGAGCTGTTCATACTCTAAAATATTTAATTAGGTTTATCCATAGTCCACGAAATATTATTCCAGCCCGGTCCCGTTATCTCACAAAAACCGAGATGAATAATTGACGGCTCTGCTCTTGTATTTGACCTAATACTTGTTGACTTGACCTGTTCTTTTTTGTTGCCTTTCATCTGCCATTTGAGAGGCCTACACCTCATTTACGATAATGAAGTGGTATTATTCATGGGCGACGGTCATCACACAGCACCTGATGGGTTAGTGGCTCTTTTACTTGTATGTAAAGGGTATGTATAAAGTTGTGACTAGAGTATGTCACTGAAGAGTGATATACTCTAGTCAACTTGAAGAAGTATTGACGTGAAACAAGAGATGTACTCACAGCAGTGGTGCCCCATCCACAAAGAGTCAGGTCGAGGTTGGTAGGCAGGAAGGTGCCCTGGCTGGCGATGGGGGTGTTTCTGATGGCGTCAGAGTAGACAAAGTAGCCATCCACCCTGACGAGAGCGATGTCGTGCTCCAAGCCGTTGCTACCAAAGTCGGGGTAGACGATGGAGCGACTGATGTACCTGATTTCACCTGAGTCACCACGGGTGGAGGTTCCAACTCTGAGACGGCGGCCGGCGTTGGTGTCCAGCCTTGTGTATAGAAAGAAATACTCATAAAAATACACAAATAGCAACGGGTATGGGTCTTTACAGGCATAGATTCAACCTTTATTAAAGAAGCCTGTTTGATATATGTGTAACCTTTACTTAATTGTCCGCATTATTTGAAGCCACTCCTATTTATTACAATTAGTTTACGAGCTTCAAAATAAAATTATTCTGAATCAAAATAAATCAGCTAAATATATAAATGAATGCAAATTATTTAGTGTAAATAAGCTGCAATCAAATATTTACGAAATCAAGTAGTGTTAATATTCTACAATAAACAATGATGAGTTGTCTTGTCACAGAATCGGTGCGAGGTTACTCACCTGCCATAGAAAGCATGACCCACAGTCAGGACGGTGACGGAGTTCAAAATGGTACCAGTGCATCCCATCACCCAGATACTGCCATGACCAATCTCGATCTGAACGAGGCTGGGGTGTTGCTCGATGACTGCTTTCACACCAGGATCGCGCGAAATGTCAGGAAGCAACTCAAGGATTGCTGGCCAGTCGATGTCGGGAAGGTTAGCAATGATATCGGGAAGGAGAGAAGGTAAGTTGGCAATAATCTCGGGAAGGTTGGAAATAAGATCGGGTAAGTTGGCAATGATGTCATCAATATCGGGAATGTTAATATCGGGGAGGATGTCGATAATTGCGGGCCAGTCGATGTTAAGGTCCTTAATAGCTTCAACGATGCCACCAACGATTTCAGGAAGGTTTCCAGGAAGGTTGGCAATTACCTCCTGCCAGTCAACATTAGGAAGGTTGGCAATGATATCGGGCAAATTAGCAATGATCTCAGGCAATTTGTCAATAATGTCAGGTATACTGCCTATTATCTCGGGTAGATTGCCAGGGAGATTGGGAATAATATTTTCAAGTATCTCACGGAAGAAGGCAATGATGTCGGGGATAACGGCGATGATATCAGGGAGGCTAATGTTGGGCCAAGTCATTCCTGGGTGGTACCCATTGTGGGTTGATCCTGAAACGACAAAATGAAATAATGAAATGCTTAAATTCGTATTCGCCCAAACAGAGGAAAAACCGGTCACTTGATACCAATAATGGTCATGTTTCGGGATCAATATGTGGTTATCCCGTTTATTTAATTATAATGATACATATTATTTTTGTATACGAGTGACCGAGAGAGATACAGGAATTGCGGTTCCGTTCTGAACTATTTCGTAGCAAACATTTTGATCGCGGAATATGAATATTTAGCATTGTCGTATTATATGTTTTCAAGCTAAAAGGACTCTAAGATAGTAACTTCCATTAGATATAAATACCACTATAACATTAAAACAAATGACATGGTGTCGGACAATAATTTACAAGAATGTTTATTGTAGGTATGCGAAGTCCGTCAAGTCATAATGCACCAGCATAGTGGACTCCGACCTACGCACTCTGAATTCTTTCGAAGTCCCGTGGAGCACTTGGACTGATATATTAATTTGACCACTTGTACAATTTCAAAAGCTGTTTTAGAGCTATCAATAATGATGGTATGAATGTACCTGCGATGAGGAGCAACGCCAACGCCAGTACTGGAGTCATCGTGCTGTCTGGAGCTACTGCTGTGAACTGACCCGACTGAACAACTTCACATATTTATATACCATTTTTATCAATGCAGTTTCGTAGCAGATATCATTAATACCATATTCCACATAAGGCGCATATCTTAATTAGGTAGCTTCAGTGTTATCGGCTAGTGGAGTTCAGTGCTTCGCTGAATTAGAACTTTGTTCACGTCAAATGTTAACTAAAAGGGAACGTCCATTTTTGTACCAACGTTTTGTTGTTTTTTTTTTGCGTTGAATGTGTACACGAACCTGGCATTCACCTGATAGTGAGCTATACGATTAGACATGGACAGCAGCAGAACCAAAGCAAACCATGAATTACAAAGGTATACTTGGCATTCCACAGCCATCCTGAGACACGTTATAGTAAGCCTCAATATGTCACGGATATATGAAATTAATTGAAATCTTGGATCTAAGCGTTGTGGATGTTTATGGAGGGCGGTGATCATTAACCATCAGGTGACACGGTTGGTCGTTTACCGGAATTATTTGGTATAAAAACAGAAGTAATATTGTACACAGACCACTTTAAAGATACCTATAGAAGCCGCATGGCGCTCGTTTTATTCGAGCATGCTGTCGCCGGGGGAATCACTGTATACTCCTTGGTATACTCCGACACGAAGTTCGAATTTTGGGATGTTGAACGTCAACATTCAAATTCAAAATTTCGAATTCAAAATATCTTATTGTGGTACATTTATGAAAATGGTGTTACATTCGTTTGTTTTGTGCAGCTATGACACAATGGCATACAATAATTTAAGATACAAAAAATATGATAATAATTATTTCTTAAACTTTTACCAACCAAATAATCAAAAATACCATAAAATATTACTACAAATTAAAAACAAAACTACAAAATAAAATGGTTGCCTGTAAAGTCGGTTTTACGGGCGAAGATTTTACGTGACAACGTCTTTTTCTCGGTAGAATATTTATTGATATGAATATAATTAAATTGCACAATAGGAACAAGGAATTGAATGAAAATAAGAATTGCACAAATTTTAACTATAGAAATATATTTTGTTTACTAAAACATTGTACATGTAATGACGAATCTAAGCACTCCATATTTTCACTACAGACACAGCTGACGATACTTTAACCACACGTGTGAACTTGTATTGTGACGCTTTCTTGTTTTTCCAACGCCAAGAACGTTCGAGAAAGACAAAGACAGAGACACAAGCATGCGCCGATTCAATGCGCCTAATTCTCTAGTGCTGCGCGCGCGGCAGACCGATCATAGTTGAGTGGGAGAGAGACGCAAGGCATTCGGCGGGCCTCTCTCTCGTTCGGTGACTCATCGTAACGTTACCGGGCGTTACACTTTTTCATAAGTGACTCCCAGCCGCAACCTAATTTAAGACGTTGTCACGTCAATAAATTTTTTGGAGGTAAAATATTTTTTTTTGGGGGGGTAATTTTTTGCGTAATTTGGGATTTCTGGCGGGGTCAATTTGTAGCCCTCACCAAGACGGTTCCGAGGATACCAAACTCGGTGGGTCTACGATCTATATTGGCCGAGATAGGATTGGGGGGGTGAGGTAAATTTTCGGGGTGGGGGTAAGGGAGGGGGGGGGGAGGAAGGTTTCGTGGGGAGGCTAACTTAAATTAATTGTTTTGGAGGTAAAATATTTTTTTTTGGGGGGGTAATTTTTTGCGTAATTTGGGATTTCTGGCGGGGTCAATTTGTAGCCCTCACCAAGACGGTTCCGAGGATACCAAACTCGGTGGGTCTACGACCTATGTTGGCCGAGATAGGATTGGGGGGGGGAGAGGTAAATTTTCGGGGTGGGGGTAGGGGAGGGGGGGGTAGGTTTCGTGGGGAGGCTAATAGGCACTATTTCGGAATAAGGGTGGGGGAAGGCAGGGGGGGGGCTATGGGACAATTTTGGAAAAAGTGGGTGAAACTGAAAAAAAATATAATTAAATTGAGTGGGAGAGAGACGCAAGGCATTCGGCGGGCCTCTCTCTCGTTCGGTGACTCATCGTAACGTTACCGGGCGTTACACTTTTTCATAAGTGACTCCCAGCCGCAACCTAATTTAAGACGTTGTCACGTCAAAAATACAAAACCAATATAACAAAACATAACAAAGTTAACAATTCTTATCATTTAAATAATCATTTCAATTATAGTAACATTTCTCCATTACAAATCTAAACAAATTACCCTTATAGTTATTCATCTCATTTAGATCTCTGATTGACTTCGGTAATTTAGTACAATATTTTTGTTTTGTGAAATAAAGCGGTTTAGTGTGGTATTTTCTAACATAAGACAAAAGATTTCCAATCTAAAAATCAATACTATTTTCTATGACACTTATCATTCACTACGAACTTAGTCTAAGATTACGACGTACGATACCGGAATCGTGTTTTACAGTATTTAGGTATATCCGTAGACTTTTGCGAGCGGTTTTTGTAAATTCGTCGTCGTTACGCGTTGCTGTTGCTCTGTGCAAGGCCAAAACAATCACCATTCAAATCACAATTTACGACACAGGGATAAACAGGAATGTTGTTTATCATATCAATTACACTGCTGCAGGTGTGTGTCGTAATCTAAATTTTATCTTTATTAATCGCTTTGGCGGAATCGACTGTAATCGTATTCACTCAGCTGCACAAAAACGCCTAAACAATATCAAACTATTATTATTCTGTTGACAATTATAAATGATTTATGAAGTGCTTCGGATCAAAGCTTCGACTCGTGTATTGTGAACTGGTTTTGAAAAGAGCGACGTTAGAGGTCATTGTCCGTTTTTTCTCTGGGGAAAATTGCCTTGTGAAACGGTTGGTGGGAAAGTAACTGACTGGATAATCTAAGTGATGTGCAATGTTTAAATAGATACTTTTTGTTTTGCGATATCCTGAAGATATACGCACCAAATTAAATCAAAACAAACCTATTTGTAGGTATATACAATGGTTTAATTCCTTTTATAAGAATCTATTAATCGTCAATTGATCAATTTTAACACACCGCAATAAAAAAGGTACTATACTGTCCGCAGAAAACTTAATCCAACATTGGCGCATTTTTTTTAATTTTATTCCAATGAATGGCGAGACGAGCATGCCGTACGCCTGATGGAAAGCAATACGACAGCTCATAAACAGTAGCAGAACCAAACAACACCTCGAATTACAAAGCAATGCTTGGCATTCCACTGCGCTCGCCATCCTGAGACATAAGATGTTAAGTCTCAATATGTCCAGTAGTTGCTCTGGCTACAATGTCCTTCAATCCGAAACACAACAGTGCTTCTACACTGCTGTTTGACGAGAGAAATAGACAATGCGGTGGTACCCACCCAGGCGGCCTCTCACATATGAGAGACCTACCACCGGTATTTTTATCGAGATTCTAAAATACTATTTACTAACGTGTACTTTCCAAGTTTGTCAATTTTATTATGTTTATTGTGTTCAATAAGGAATGAAAATAAATACATATATATTTTAAGAAGTCTTGATAATTTGTATTCTTTTACTTAATTTTTTCATGTCATGAAAGAAGGTCACGATGTTTACCTTCGCCGTTACAGTGCGTGGTAATGAGCTATCCATATTCATTTATTTACTTTATTCTTCTGTGTACACGAAATAAATATTAATTAAACGAATATTTAGCATAAGAGAACAAATGGCGGTCGTATCGCAACAGGGTGGACACAAGAGAAGGAAAATAAAGAGAGGACAACCTGAATGAAAAAATAGGAAATCATGAAAATATTTAGCTTGATATATAAAATGTATACAAATGCATTGAATAAATACAACATATATGAATTTAATTTTAAATAAACATACACATACAGGTAGACAAAAATAACAAAATTTATAATACACACACAAGTGCACATTGCACTCATAATATTTGTTATCATATATATATGTTAGTATTAAATAGCAAAATAAGTTAAAGCGTCAATATCGCATCAGGTTTACCTGTAAGATATTGTACTGTCGAAAATAAATAAAATAAAAAATAAAAAAATATTTAAACACATAAACAATCTATCGACTAGTGTAGTTTTTTAAGAGACAAGTAGTGTGCTTGGACCATTCTTTTGAAGGAAACCAGTGTTCGTGCCCGTTTCGCTAAATCAGGAAGTGCATTCCATAATTAGGCCGCTTGAACAGTGAAAGATTTGCATAGGCATTCTTAGTTTTACGTTCTCCGACGATCTCAAGAACCTCGAATGAGATTCATATAAAACGATCCTTAAGATGAGAAAGAGTGACAGGATTGAATAAGATGTTGTAAAGAAGAAATAAAAATGAGTATTCCGACGAAGTATAGATAACTCTAGCTTAACATAAAACTTAGAAACGTGGTCAGATCGAATATGAATCGAATGTAAACATTTTGGAGGCGCTCAAGTTTATTAAGTTGGTTTCCGGTGATATCGATAAAGCTGACATCGGCATGATCAAGGATCCATATCCATATTTATTGGCCATTCACAAAAGACTCAAATCAAATCAAATTTAAATGTCTTACTACTGAATACTGGAACGCCATTCAAATAATAAGTTGCTCTTAACAGCGCACTTAGCAAGTACATTTAAGGGGGAACAACGTAATTAGGCGCAACTTATATTTAAGGTGCGTTCAAGTATTCGGGCGTTAACTCGTATAGACTTTCACAAGATCTTTTGAATCGTTAACTTCTGCTACCGCCGCTTCGGAACTTGGCTCTTGAACTCCATCTTGACTCTTGGGCGTCAACTCCTTGTTAAATGTTTTCATCTTATTTCATGACGTGAAACGATATCATTTTTAATTCAAAATGCAAATTTAAAATATATTCAATTTGTTATGAAAGCTAGTTCATAATTTTGTCAGCTGAAAGATTATAAAATACCATGGAATAAAAAACTCAACTCTTAAATTTCTCATAAAATGCGCTAGATTATGATAAAGCTTGGTATGGACTTGATGCTGATAATTCCTTTTGTAAAGAATCTGACTATTTCTAATGAATAAATGGGGTTTATATTATCTAAATAGCGTGAAAAAACATTAATTTAATCCACCCGTTAAAGAAATCACGTACCACTTCACTAAAAATTCAATAAAATTAAGGTCATGTTTTTAAATATTTGGAAGTTGTTAAGCTCCCCTTCTGGTATACACCATCGCCGACATACTTGTATTCTGTCTTTTGATTATTCTACCTTGTTTTTTCCCGACACCTCCTTATCTGAAAATAGCTTTAATTTTCTTAGCAATACACACACCCGATCTGATCTTCAGACAATCCAAATCTTCAGATCATACTATTGTGTTATATTTCTGATTAAGATTTTTTTCCAAATTTTAGCTATTATTAAAGTAACTTTACAACGGAATGAATTTTTGCACGTATCTACCCACACGAGTAAAATAAATCACAAAATAATAATGAATCATTTATTTCAATAAATAATGCAAGATTAATAAATATTAGAGCACACGATCATTATTTACACAGCGTTGCTGACGATCCAGTTGGTGTAGGGGCCGATGGAAGCGCCCACAACGGGCATGCTGCCGTTGCCGAAGTAGCGGCCGAACACCTGGAGTCCAACCTGGACGCCTTGGTGGAAGAGAGGAGCTCCGACGTCGAGCAAGCCAGCCGTGCGGCCCTGGCTGTGCTGGCGGCCGGCGCAGACCATGTTGCCGGTCACTCTCACCTGCAGCACTGTGTCAGCCCACTTGCTCTGGCAGCTGGCGTGGTCCACCACCTTCATGTCGATGCAGTGCAGTTCACGGCTGAAGACGAATCTGCCTTGCTGTGGGTGAAAGGAAAAACGTTACTGACTATATGCATACCCAAGTAACTGGACCTTGTGTAATCATTAAATATTTATTGTTTAAGTCGTTAACTAAAGAGCTATTTATGCTCTAAAATGTTTAAGAAGGTTTATCCATAGTCTACGAAATATTGTTCCAGCCAGGTCACGTTGTCTCACGAAAACCGGGATGAACATTGACGACTCTACTGTTGTATTCCACCCAATACCTTTTCCCTTGACCTGTCCTTTTTTGTTGCCTTTCATCTGCCATTTGAGAGGCCTACACCGCATTTACGATCATGAAGTGTTATTCATGGGCGATGGTAAACACTCATCACATGATGAGTTGGTTGATCACCTTTACGTGTATGCAACAAAGGGCATGTAAAAAGTTGTGACTAGAGTAATGTCACTCTTCAAGTATTGACGTGAAACAAGAGATGTACTCACAGCGGTGGTGCCCCATCCACAAAGAGTCAGGTCGAGGTTGGTAGGCAGGAAGGTGCCCTGGCTGGCGATGGGGGTGTTTCTGATGGCGTTAGAGTAGACAAAGTAGCCATCCACCCTGACGAGAGCGATGTCGTGCTCCAAGCCGTTGCTGCCAAAGCCGGGGTAGACGATGGAGCGACTGATGTACCTGATTTCACCTGCGTCACCACGGGTGGAGGTTCCAACTCTGAGACGGCGGCCGGCGTTGGTGTCCAGCCTTGTGTACAGAAAGAAATACTCATAAAAATACACAAATAGCAACGGGTATGGATCTTTACAGGCATAGATTCAACCTTTATTAAAGAAGTCTGTTTGATATATGTGTAACCTTTACTTAAATGTCCGCATTATTTGAAGCCACTCCTATTTATTACAATTAGTTTACGAGCTTCAAAATAAAATTATTCTGAATCAAAATAAATCAGCTAAATATATAAATGAATGCAAATTATTTAGTGTAAATAAGCTGCAATCAAATATTTACTAAATCAAGTAGTGTTAATATTCTACAATAAACAATGATGAGTTGTCTTGTCACAGAATCGGTGCGAGGTTACTCACCTGCCATAGAAAGCATGACCCACAGTCAGGACGGTGACGGAGTTCAAAATGGTACCAGTGCATCCCATCACCCAGATACTGCCATGACCAATCTCGATCTGAACGAGGCTGGGGTGTTGCTCGATGACTGCTTTGACACCAGGATCGCGCGAAATGTCAGGAAGCAACTCAAGGATTGCTGGCCAGTCGATGTTGGGAAGGTTAGCAATGATATCGGGAAGGAGAGAAGGTAAGTTGGCAATAATCTCGGGAAGGTTGGAAATAAGATCGGGTAAGTTGGCAATGATGTCATCAATATCGGGAATGTTAATATCGGGGAGGATGTCGATAATTGCGGGCCAGTCGATGTTAAGGTCCTTAATAGCTTCAACGATGCCACCAACGATTTCAGGAAGGTTTCCAGGAAGGTTGGCAATTACCTCCTGCCAGTCAACATTAGGAAGGTTGGCAATGATATCGGGCAAATTAGCAATGATCTCAGGCAATTTGTCAATAATGTCAGGTATACTGCCTATTATCTCGGGTAGATTGCCAGGGAGATTGGGAATAATATTTTCAAGTATCTCACGGAAGAAGGCAATGATGTCGGGGATAACGGCGATGATATCAGGGAGGCTAATGTTGGGCCAAGTCATTCCTGGGTGGTACCCATTGTGGGTTGATCCTGAAACGACAAAATAAAATAATGAAATGCTTAAATTCGTATTCGCCCAAACAGACGAAAAACCGGTCACTTGATACCAATAATGGTCATGTTTCGGGATCAATATGTGGTTATCCCGTTTATTTAATTATAATGATACATATTATTTTTGTGTACGAGTGACCGAGAGAGATACAGGAATTGCGGTTCCGTTCTGAACTATTTCGTAGCAAACATTTTGATCGCGGAATATGAATATTTAGCATTGTCGTATTATATGTTTTCAAGCTAAAAGGACTCTAAGATAGTAACTTCCATTAGATATAAATACCACTATAACATTAAAAGAAATGACATGGCGTCGGACCATAATTTACAAGAATGTTTATTGTAGGTATGCGAAGTCCGTCAAGTCATAATGCACCAGCATAGCGGACTCCGACCTACGCACTCTGAATTCTTGCGAAGTCCCGTGGAGCACTTGGACTGATATATTAATTTGACCACTTGTACAATTTCAAAAGCTGTTTTAGAGCTATCAATAATGATGGTATGAATGTACCTGCGATGAGGAGCAACGCCAACGCCAGTACTGGAGTCATCGTGCTGTCTGGAGCTACCGCTGTGAACTGACCCGACTGAACAACTTCACATATTTATATACCATTTTTATCAATGCAGTTTCGTAGCAGATATCATTAATACCATATTCCACATAAGGCGCATATCTTAATTAGGTAGCTTCAGTGTTATCGGCTAGTGGAGTTCAGTGCTTCGCTGAATTAGAACTTTGTTCACGTCAAATGTTAACTAAAAGGGAATGTCCATTTTTGTACCAACGTTTTGTTTTTTTTTTTTGCGTTGAATGTGTACACGAACCTGGCATTCACCTGATAGTGAGCTATACGATTAGACATGGACAGCAGCAGAACCAAAGCAAACCATGAATTACAAAGGTATACTTGGCATTCCACAGCCATCCTGAGACACGTTATAGTAAGCCTCAATATGTCACGGATATATGAAATTAATTGAAATCTTAGATCTAAGCGTTGTGGATGTTTATGGAGGGCGGTGGTCACTAACCATCAGGTGACACGGTTGGTCGTTTACCGGAATTATTTGGTATAAAAACAGAAGTAATATTGTACACAGACCACTTTAAAGATACCTATAGAAGCCGCATGGCGCTCGTTTTATTCGAGCATGCTGTCGCCGGGGGAATCACTTGATAGTCAATCACTACGCACTAAAATGGTGAAGAACATGAACCTGCATACCAAAGCGATTTATAAGAATTTCTATGCATGTTCTTACATGCAATTAGGCTAGCGCGGTGGAATATATGATCTTACAACTCCCAACCCTACTCTCGATTGAAGAGGAGGCTCGTGCTCTGCAGTGGGACTTAAATGCGCTGATAAATACTCCTTGGTATACTCCGACACGAAGTTCGAATGTTGGGATGTTGAATGTCAACATTCAAATTCAAAATTTCGAATTCAAAATATCTTAATGTGGTACATAATATATGAAAATGGTGTTACATGATAATAATTATTTCTTAAACTTTTACCAACCAAATAATCAAAATTATCATAAAACATTACTACAAATTAAAAACAAAACTACAAAAACTAAATACAAAACTAATATAACAAAACATAACAAAGTTAACAATTCTTATCATTTAAATAATCATTTCAATTATAGTAACATTTCTCCATTACAAATCTAAACAAATTACCTTTATAGTTATTCATCTCATTTAGATCTCTGATTGACTTCGGTAATTTAGTACAATATTTTTGTTTTGTGAAATAAAGCGGTTTAGTGTGGTATTTTCTAACATAAGACAAAAGATTTTCAATCTAAAAATCAATACTATTTTCTATGACACTTATCATTCACTACGAACTTAGTCTAAGATTACGACGTACGATACCGGAATCGTGTTTTACAGTATTTAGGTATATCCGTAGACTTTTGCGAGCGGTTTTTGTAAATTCGTCGTCGCTACGCGTTGCTGTTGCTCTGTGCAAGGCCAAAACAATCACCATTCAAATCACAATTTACGACACAGGGATAAACAGGAATGTTGTTTATCTTATCAATTACACTGCTGCAGGTGTGTGTCGTAATCTAAATTGTATCGTTATTAATCGCTTTGGCGGAATCGACTGTAATCGTATTCACTCAGCTGCACAAAAAGGCCTAAACAATATCAAACTATTATTTTTCTGTTGACAATTATAAATGATTTATGAACTGCTTCGGATCAAAGCTTCGACTCATGTATTGTGAACTGGTTTTGAAAAGTGCGACGTTAGAGGTTATTGTCCGTTTTTTCTCTGGGGAAAATTGCCTTGTGAAACGGTTGGTGGGAAAGTAACTGACTGGATGATCTAAGTGATGTGCAATGTTTAAATAGATACTTTTTGTTTTGCGATATCCTGAAGATATACGCACCAAATTAAATCAAAACAAACCTATTTGTAGGTATAAACAATGGTTTAATTCCTTTTATAAGAATCTATTAATCGTCAATTGATCAATTTTAACACACCGCAATAAAAAAAGGTACTATACTGTCCGCAGAAAACTTAATCCAACATTGGCGCATTTTTTTTTATTTTATTCCAATGAATGGCGAGACGAGCATGCCGTACGCCTGATGGAAAGCAATACGACAGCTCATAAACAGTAGCAGAACCAAACAACACCTCGAATCACAAAGCAATGCTTGGCATTCCACTGCGCTCGCCATCCTGAGACATAAGATGTTAAGTTTCAATATGTCCAGTAGTTGCTCTGGCTACAATGTCTTTCACTCCGAAACACAACAGTGCTTCTACAATGCTGTTTGACGGGAGAAATAGACATTGCGGTGGTACCCACCCAGGCGGCCTCTCACATATGAGAGACCTACCACCGGTATTTTTATCGAGATTTTAAAATACTATTTACTAACGTGTACTTTCCAAGTTTGTCAATTTTATTATGTTTATTGTGTTCAATAAGGAATGAAAATAAATACATATATATTTTTTAAGAAGTCTTGATAATTTGTATTCTTTTACTTAATTTTTTCATGTCATGAAAGAAGGTCACGATGTTTACCTTCGCCGTTACAGTGCGTGGTAATGAGCTATCCATATTCATTTATTTACTTTATTCTTCTGTGTACACGAAATAAATATTAATTAAACGAATATTTAGCATAAGAGAACAAATGGCGGTCGTATCGCAACAGGGTGGACACAAGAGAAGGAAAATAAAGAGAGGACAACCTGAATGAAAAAATAGGAAATCATGAAAATATTTAGCTTGATATATAAAATTTATACAAATGCATTGAATAAATACAACGAATATGAATTTAATTTTAAATAAACATACACATACAGGTAGACAAAAATAACAAAATTTATAATACACACACAAGTGCACATTGCACTCATATATTTGTTATCATATATAGGTATATGTTAGTATTAAATACTGCCTCGGTGGCGTAGTTGTACTAAGGTACGGTTACAAAGCTGAGGTCTCGGGTTCGAATCCCGGGTTGGGCAAAGTGATATTGGATTTTTCTATTCATTATCAGCCCAGAGTCAGGAATTTGTGCCCGAAATGGCGATAGGCTCGCCACCTATCACATTGTGGGACGGAACATACAAGGCGAAATGTGGGTGTCTTGGCACCTCTGCCTACCCCTTCTGGGAACAAGGCGTGAGTTTATGTATGTATGTATGTTAGTATTAAATAGCAAAATAAAGCATTAGGTTCACCTGTAAGATATTGTACTGTCGAAAATAAATAAAATAAAAAATAAATATTTAAACACATAAACAATCTATCGACTAGTGTAGTTTTTAAAGAGACAAGTAGTGTGCTTGGACCATTCTTTTGAAGGAAACCAGTGTTCGTGCCCGTTTCGCTAAATCAGGAAGTGCATTCCATAATTAGGCCGCTTGAACAGTGAAAGATTTGTCTTTATAAGTCATTGAGTGCACAGGCATTCTTAGTTTTACGTTCTCCGACGATCTCAAGAATCTCGAATAAGATTCATATAAAACGATCCTTAAGATGAGAAAGAGTGATAGGATTGAATAAGATGTTGTAAAGAAGAAAAAAACATGAGTATTCCGACGAAGTATAGATAACTCGAGCATAACATAAAACTTAGAAACGTGGTCAGATCGAATATGAATCGAATGTAAACATTTTTGAGGCGCTCAAGTTTATTAAGTTGGTTTCCGGTGATATCGATAAAGCTGACATCGGCATGATCAAGGATCCATATCCATATTTATTGGCCATTCACAAAAGACTCAAATCAAATCAAATTTAAATGTCTTACACCCGAATACTGGAACGCCATTCAAATAATAAGTTGCTCTTAACAGCGCACTTAGCAAGTACATTTAAGCGGGATTAACTACTGGACATATTGAGACTTAACATCTTATGTCTCAGGATGGCGAGCGCAGTGGAATGCCAAGCATTGCTTTGTGATTCGAGGTGTTGTTTGGTTCTGCTACTGCTTATGAGCTGTCGTATTGCTTTCCATCAGGCGTACGGCATGCTCATCTCGCCATTTATTGGAATAAAAAAAAATAAAAAAAAATAACGTAGTTAGGCGCAACTTATATTTAAGGTGCGTTCAAGTATTCGGGCGTTAATTCGTATAGACTTTCACAAGATCTTTTGAATCGTTAATTTCTGCTACCGCCGCTTCGGAACTTGGCTCATGAACTCCATCTTGACTCTTGGGCGTCAACTCCTTGTTAAATGTTTTCATCTTATTTCATGACGTGAAACGATATCATTAATAATTAAAATGCAAATTAAAAATATTTTCAATTTGCTATGAAATCTAGTTCATAATTTTGTCAGCTGAAAGATTATAAAATACCATGGAATAAAAAACTCAACTCTTAAATTTCTCATAATATGCGCTAGATTATGATAAAGCTTGGTATAGACTTGATGCTGATAATCCCTTTTGTAAAGAATCTGATTATTTCTAATGAATAAATGGGGTTTATATTATCTAAATAGCGTGAAAAAACATTAATTTAATCCACCCGTTAAAGAAATCACGTACCACTTCACTAAAAATTCAATAAAATTAAGGTCATGTTTTTAAATATTTGAAAGTTGTTAAGCTCCACCCCCTTATCTGAAAATAGCTTTAATTTTCTTAGCAATACACACACCCGATCTGATCTTCAGACAATCCAAATCTTCAGATCATACTATTGTGTTATATTTCTGATTAAGATTTTTTTCCAAATTTTAGCTATTATTAAAGTAACTTTACAACGGAATGAATTTTGCACGTATCTACCCACACGAGTAAAATAAATCACAAAATAAAAATGAATCATTTATTTCAATAAATAACGCAAGATTAATGAATATCACAGCACACGATCATTATTTACACAGCGTTGCTGACGATCCAGTTGGTGTAGGGGCCGATGGAAGCGCCCACGACGGGCATGCTGCCGTTGCCGAAGTAGCGGCCGAACACCTGGAGTCCAACCTGGACGCCTTGGTGGAAGAGAGGAGCTCCGACGTCGAGCAAGCCAGCCGTGCGGCCCTGGCTGTGCTGGCGGCCGGCGCAGACCATGTTGCCGGTCACTCTCACCTGCAGCACTGTGTCAGCCCACTTGCTCTGGCAGCTGGCGTGGTCCACCACCTTCATGTCGATGCAGTGCAGTTCACGGCTGAAGACGAATCTGCCTTGCTGTGGGCGGAAGGAAAAAACGTTACTGACTATATGCATACCCAAGTAACTGGACCTTGTGTAATCATTAAATATTGTTTATTATTGTTTAAGTCGTTAACTAAAGAGCTATTTATGCTCTTAAATGTTTAAGAAGGTTTATCCATAGTCCACGAAATATTATTCCAGCCAGATCACGTTGTCTCACGAAAACCGGGATGAACATTGACGACTCTACTGTTGTATTCCACCCAATACCTTTTCCCTTGACCTGTCCTTTTTTGTTGCCTTTCATCTGCCATTTGAGAGGCCTACACCGCATTAACGATCATGAAGTGTTGTTCATGGGCGACGGTAAATTCATCACATGATGAGTTGGTTGATCACCTTTACGTGTATGCAACAAAGGGTATGTATAAAGTTGTGACTAGAGTAATGTCACACTTCAAGTATTGACGTGAAACAAGAGATGTACTCACAGCGGTGGTGCCCCATCCACAAAGAGTCAGGTCGAGGTTGGTAGGCAGGAAGGTGCCCTGGCTGGCGATGGGGGTGTTTCTGATGGCGTTAGAGTAGACAAAGTAGCCATCCACCCTGACGAGAGCGATGTCGTGCTCCAAGCCGTTGCTACCAAAGTCGGGGTAGACGATGGAGCGACTGATGTACCTGATTTCACCTGAGTCACCACGGGTGGAGGTTCCAACTCTGAGACGGCGGCCGGCGTTGGTGTCCAGCCTTGTGTACAGAAAGAAATACTCATAAAAATACACAAATAGCAACGGGTATGGGTCTTTACAGGCATAGATTCAACCTTTATTAAAGAAGACTGTTTGATATATGTGTAACCTTTACTTAAATGTCCGCATTATTTGAAGCCACTCCTATTTATTATAATTAGTTTACAAGCTTCAAAATAAAATTATTCTGAATCAAAATAAATCAGCTAAATATATAAATGAATGCAAATTATTTAGTGTAAATAAGCTGCAATCAAATATTTACTAAATCAAGTAGTGTTAATATTCTACAATAAACAATGATGAGTTGTCTTGTCACAGAATCGGTGCGAGGTTACTCACCTGCCATAGAAAGCATGACCCACAGTCAGGACGGTGACGGAGTTCAAAATGGTACCAGTGCATCCCATCACCCAGATACTGCCATGACCAATCTCGATCTGAACGAGGCTGGGGTGTTGCTCGATGACTGCTTTCACACCAGGATCACGCGAAATGTCAGGAAGCAACTCAAGGATTGCTGGCCAGTCGATGTTGGGAAGGTTAGCAATGATATCGGGAAGGAGAGAAGGTAAGTTGGCAATAATCTCGGGAAGGTTGGAAATAAGATCGGGTAAGTTGGCAATGATGTCATCAATATCGGGAATGTTAATATCGGGGAGGATGTCGATAATAGCGGGCCAGTCGATGTTAAGGTCCTTAATAGCTTCAACGATGCCACCAACGATTTCAGGAAGGTTTCCAGGAAGGTTGGCAATTACCTCCTGCCAGTCAACATTAGGAAGGTTGGCAATGATATCGGGCAAATTAGCAATGATCTCAGGCAATTTGTCAATAATGTCAGGTATACTGCCTATTATCTCGGGTAGATTGCCAGGGAGATTGGGAATAATATTTTCAAGTATCTCACGGAAGAAGGCAATGATGTCGGGGATAACGGCGATGATATCAGGGAGGCTAATGTTGGGCCAAGTCATTCCTGGGTGGTACCCATTGTGGGTTGATCCTGAAACGACAAAATAAAATAATGAAATGCTTAAATTCGTATTCGCCCAAACAGAGGAAAACCGGTCACTTGATACCAATAATGGTCATGTTTCGGGATCAATGTGTGGTTATCCCGTTTATTTAATTATAATGATACATATATTATTTTTGTATACGAGTGACCGAGAGAGATACAGGAATTGCGGTTCCGTTCTGAACTATTTCGTAGCAAACATTTTGGTCGCGGAGTATGAATATTTAGTATTTTCGCAGAAGCGGTGTTCAAGCTAATATCCAAGATAGTAACTTCCATAAGATATAAATACCACTATAAGATTAAAACAAATGAAATGGTGTCGGACAATAATTTCCAAGAATGTTTATGGTAGGTACGCGAAGTCCGTCAAGTCATAATGCACCAGGGTAGTGGACTACTACTTTGAATTCTTGGGAAGTTCCGTGAAGCACTTGTACAAATTCAAATACTGTCTTAGAGCTAACAATAATGATTGTATGAATGTACCTGCGATGAGGAGCAACGCCAACGCCAGTACTGGAGTCATCGTGCTATTTGGAGCTACCGCTGTGAACTGACCCGACTGAACAACTTCTCATATTTATATACCATTTTTATCAATGCAGTTTCGTAGCAGATATCAAAAATACCAGATTTCACATAAGACGGATATCGTAATTAGGTAGTTTCGGTGTTATCGTCTAGTGGAGTTCAGCGCTCGCCGAATTAGAACTACTAGGGGTACATAAATAAAAGCGTTATTATAGCGACCATTACAGATGACGTACTTATACTGGGTATCTCAAGACTGCTACCGAAAACGAAGCCTGGTGGTAGTTTTAGTGGCTACAAACACAATGCAATTAAAAATTTCGCATAGAAACGCGACAATTATTTTTTATGATTTTTTAAATATCGTAATTTTTGGGTGGTAAATCCATAGTTTTTGCTAAAATAATAATTTAAACTCTTCTATACCTTAGATTACTTATAAATAAAAGGGTATACACTATTATTTTAGGAAAAAATGTATTTACCACCCAAATATGGACATAGGAAAAAAATAACAAAAAAAATATGTCGCTTTTTTTTTCAACTTTTTCTGTTGCATTGTGTCTGAAGTCATTTAAACTACCACCCGGCTTCGTTTTTGGTAGCAGTCTTGATATACCCTGTATAATATATGATATAAAAAATGCTCATCCTTAATTTGAATGTCTTAGCTCACCTTAAAAGTATAAAGTTTCTAAAATCTGTCCTTGATTAAATCGAAAATCTGTAACTCCATGTTTATATATATATATATATATATATATATGAGCACAAAGCTTGCATAGAGTATACGTCGTTAAAATTAAAAAGTGTTGCCACTATTTTAAGAAACTATGGGCTGTTTTTAAGACATATGACATAATTTGATGTCTCCGCGCTAGTACCAGCTGCATCCTGAAGATTTTTCCAAACCGCTGGAGAATACGATTGTTGCAAAGTTGCATTCAACGGCACGTTTATTAAAGGTTACCATTCATTAGACGCACTCGGCACTGCCTCACCTCGGGCGGTTAATATTCTTTACCTATATGAAATTGTATGGACATACGCTCACTACGTCAACTGCGTCACCAGATCGTCGCCGTCCACGTGTGGACCATTCGGTGTCAACTGGTTGCTCACGTGCTTGTCTTGCGTTGTTGCGCATTGACAATTCACAAGCCCCGAATGAACCGCGCGTTGCCACCGATTGGACCAGGTGGGGTGCACCCGTCTTCCACCTGTTCCACTGGTGGAAGGTCTCTCATGTGTGAAAGGTCGCCTGGGTAGGTATCACCGCAATGTCTATTTCTCCCGCCAAACAGCAGTGTAAATGCACTGTTGTGTTTCGAATTGAAGGACATTGTAGCCAGAATAACTACTGGACATATTGAGACTTAACATCTTATGTCTCAGGATGGCTAGCGCATGCAATGCCAAGCATTGCTTTGTAATTCAAGGTGTAATTCTTTATACTAACATAGCTTTCATGTAATAATTGTAACTAAGGTAATATATGGAATTTTATTCTCAAATAAATATGAAATAATAATTATATTTATCATTAACACAAGCGAAAGACGCCGTCTAGATATTTCATATTCATGAATTATTTTTTAAAATATTGTTCAGTAATTTTTCATCGACGGGTGACGGTCAATAAAAGACATAAAAACAAGCGGAAAAACGTACGGAACCAATATGTTTTGACTAAATAAAGCAACAAATATATAAAAGTTTTATAGCAAATTTAATCCACACTTGCACCTGAAGCGGATATTAAAGATTTCCGTTATCTATATCTTTTGTTATCACGTCGACCACATTCGTGGAGGAAACAAATAAAATTAAAATACAGTATTTCTACTATAATAAATTATTGTTCGTTTCTCATTCGAACATTTTCATTTTAGCAGTTTTTTTTAATTGCCTTGTAGGCAGACGAGCTAGCGGCCCGCCTGATGGTAAGCGGCTACCGCTGCTCATGGACCTCCGTAGTGACAGGGGACCAGCACAACAAAGCCGCTGCCTACCTCGAGGAGAGCACTCTCCTTAAACCTCGTTTGAAGAAGGACAGTTCATAGCACTGAGGAAAAACCAATGCAGGGAGTTCATTCCAAAGCTTGCACGTACGTGGTAGAAAAGAACGCTGGAAACGTACCGTCCGGGAACGGTACGCCTCCAGGTGGTGGGAATGAACTCTACTGCGGAAACCTGTGGTGCGATGGTACATAGGCGACGGTGGTACCAACTCAAACAACTCCTCGGAGCACTCCCCATGGAACAAACGATAGAACACACAGAGAACCGAAGTCTCTCCGCAGTCCTAACGGTTCCAATTTGTCCGTGAGATCGGGATCATTGACTATTCGACAAGCTCGTCGCTGCAAGGAGTCAAGTGGGTCGAGCTGGTATTTTGGGGCACCTGCCCAGAGGTGGGAGCAGTACTCCACGTGGGGCCGGATTTGCGCTTTGTAAAGCGTTAATCTATGACCCGACGTAAAGTACCGCTTGGCTCTGTTCAGGATTCCCAACTTCTTGCTCGCCAGTTTGGCTTTGTCCTCCAAATGACTCCTAAACTCGACCTTGCTTGATATTTCGATGCCAAGGATTCCGATACTCTCGGATCCTTGGAGAGTAACTCCTTGGAATTGCGGCGCCATGACAAAGGGGTCCTTCTTCGCAGTGAACACGCAAACTTGTGTCTTTGAAGGGTTAAATTGAACTAGGTTCAATTCACCCCATTCGGAGGCCCGCCCCAGAGAGCTCTCGACTTCTGACATAAGTTGAAACCGTCTTTCCATAATGGAATCCCGAGAATGGCTCCGTTGGCCGATGTACCGCGCGTCACTCATACTATCATCTGCATAACAATGCATGCTATCAATAGACAACATGTCATTGATATGCAGGATAAAGAGTGTCGGCGATAGCATCGAGCCTTGTGGAACACCAGCATTAATGGTCTTGGTCTCGGAGCAACAGCCGTCCACTACGACTTTTATGCTCCGACCATCCAAAAAGCTGGCGATCCATTTGCAAAGCCCCTCAGGAATTCCATACGCAGGTAGCTTCGCCAGAAGAGCGCGATGCCACACTCGGTCGAACGCCTTCGCATTGTCAAGGCCGACCGCAATCGCCTCACCCCCACTCTCCAAAGCCTCCGCCCAACGGTGCGTGAGGTACACAAGAAGATCACCAGCCGAGCGACCGTGACGGAAACTACGTACTGGCGGTCACTAATCAACTGGCGATCCTCAAGATACCTCAGGAGCTGAGTGTTTATAACTTGCTCCAAGACCTTGGAGAGTAGGGATGTGACAGCAATCGGCCTGTAACTCGAAGGGTCCGAACGGTCACCCTTTTTGGGGACAGGGTGTATATTGGCGACCTTCCACGAAGCCGGAACCCGGTTGGATTTATAGGAAAGACGATAAAGGCGCGTGAGCACGGGTGTCAGGTCTCAGGGGCGCACGTTTTAAGAACCGCTGCGGGGATACCGTTTGGCCTACTCCACTTATGGACGTCTAGAAGCCTGAGCTCCCGTCTGACAGCACGCTGGGTGATTTTTATGTCAGATAGGAGGCTCTCACAACGCGAGATGTTCGGCGGTGTGGCGCCCCCGTCATCCAAAGTCGAGTTCGAGGCAAAGAATTGGGCCAAGAGATCGGCCTTCTTCTTTGCACTGTGGGCCAAACGGTTATCGGGCTTGCGCAGTGGTGGGAGACTGGACAGGCAGAAATTACCCTCCACAGCCTTAGCGAGCGACCAAAAAGCACGAGTCCCAGAGGGATAGCTCTGGAGTCGCTCGCCCATTCTGCGGATGTGCTCCGCCTTGGCCTTAGCTAAGGCTCTCTTGTTGGATCTAGAGGCGGCGTTGAATCTCCGTTTCTCCTCCTTTGAATTTGGATCCCGACGCCTTCTTGCGTCTTACCACGCCGCGTATACGGACTGCTTAAGGCGCGCAGCAACAGCACAGGCACGATTGTACCAAGGCCGGCTGCGACGCCCTGCGGGTATTTTTGAGCTGGGTATGAAAGTCTCCATACCCAAGCTAATCGTATACGCGACGCAGTCCGCACAGGCGTCAGGATCATCGGAGGAGAAACAAAGCACCCAAGGGTAGGACGCAAAGAATTCTCGCAGTCCATCCCAATCTGCTGACATGTACCGCCAAACTGTGCGAGTTCCAGTCGTCGTATTTAATATTTATTTAAATTTTGAATTGATTTTATTGCCTGGCAATCATGTCGAATTCTTATACTTTTAGGAAAACATCATTAGCAATCTCTTGAAATCTTAATAAGATTTTCTATGGAATATATAGGCTGCCTCGGTGGTGTAATTATGCTTCTACACAATTAAAAAAATGAGGTCTTGGGTTCGAATCCCGGGTTGGGCAAAGTGATATTGGATTTTTCTATTCATCATATCTGCCCAAAGTTAGAAATTTGTGCCCGATATGGATAGGCTCGCCACCTATCACATCGTAGGACAGAACATACAAGGCGAAATGTGGTTGTCCTGGCATCTCTTCCTACCCCTTCTGGGAAAAAGGCGCGAGTTTATGTATGTTACATTACGCTGATATACGGCCGATGCCAATAATCAATCGAAAAAATTAGATTGAAGTCAATCTGCATTGTTTTTTACTTTTCCATTTGTCATTTACCATGTTGCCATAGTTTTTTCACTACTGATATTGATTAATGGCAATATAGTATCAGAAAAAAGATTGAGCTGTCAATCTCAAACGGCAAATTTTGGATTGGGATTGTTTATTGGCAGCGGCTGATAGCTATGATACTAACAATACAAACAAGAAAATGTCTACGGTTATGAAGACGCAAATGTAATTTTAGAAGTGGAAAACTTTTATCATATACGTGGAAGACGAATGTTCCAAGGCTTGAACTTCGTGTATGAGAATACAGTAGCCCCTCAGAAACATTACATTTCATGAATCCAAAATATCATAAAATTCGGGCTTTCCACTGTTCGCTGATCACCTTCCGGGCTGCCACGAATTTCCACCAAAAGCGATTCTAGAACAATATTCAAAATTAATCCATAAAAGAACAATTAATCTCATTGGTATGCAGATAATATTGTTTTTACGTTTTATCTAGGCAATTTTAATCTCACACATTAATACATGGAATACGTCATTTTTTCCTCATGTTGGTCCGATAAACAATATCTGTTAATCTTTTTATTTATTTTATCCAGTCGCCAACGGATAGGAGACTTTTCTGTTAATATATCTTATGCCTCAGGATGGTGAGTGCAGTGGAATGCCAAGCATTGCATTGTAATGCATGATGTTCGGTTTGTTACTGTCCATGAGCGGTCTTATCGCTTACTATCAGGTGAATGGCGAACTCGTCTCGCCATTTAATGCATTACATAAAAAAATTAGTCTACTAAGTCTTGTATCGTGGTATCAGAAATAACAAGACATGTCTGAACTACGACATACCTTTGGCTGTTTTTTATATTGCAAAGTTCCAGCAAACGAGCAAACAGATCGCCTGATGGTAAGTGCTCACTGCCGACCACGAACGTCCACAACACTTGTATCATAGATGTGTAATCCATCATTCCACTGCGGGAATCGAATCAGTGGCATCATGTTTCTGAGCCGGCGTGAAACCAACTAAGCCACACAGGCTATTCAATAAATTAGGCTCTGTCAGAAAACAGCCACCTATTAAATTTTGTTTAAAATGTGTTATATACAGGGTATTTTTTTTTTATTGCAGTGAATGGCGAGACGAGCTTGCCGTTCGCCTGATGGTAAGCGATGCGACCGCTCATGAACAATAGCAAAACCAAACAACACCTTGAATTACAAAGCAATGCTTGGCATTCCACTGCACTCGCTATTCTGAGACATAAGATGTTAAGTTTCAATATGTCCAGTAGTTACTCTGGCTACAATGTCCTTCAATCCGAAACACAATTGTGCATTTAAACTGCTGTTTGACGGGAGAAATAGACATTGCGGTGGTACCCACCCAGGCAGCCTCTCACATATGAGAGACCAACCACCAGTATATTAAGACTGCTACTGAAAACGGAGTTGGGGGTGGTAGTTTTACTGACTACAAGCACAATGCAAATAAAAAACCTTTCCACTCTCAATCGTACTCTCGATTGTAGAGGAGGCCCGTGCCCTGCAGTGACGTATATGGGCTGATTATAGAGGCGTTGCTTAGGAAACCGTGAGGCGAATAATTAGTCGAACCTATAATTACGAGTATACTATCAGTATAAGATTCCGACATAGGATTTAGGTGGTTTGTGTTATTCGATATGTTTGCAGCTGCATAAATTATCATATCACGGCTTATCACTGGCCGTCGACGATTTAGTATTTTTTTAATCCATGAATATGAGGTGATCCGTGATGTCACCACTAATTAGATTTATATTTTCAATGCTACAATATTATATTTCTTCTATGTTTTTAGTAAACGCGTGGTGACCTGTTGGTTAACGGACTGGATGTGGCTGTCCACGGTGGTCGCGGGTTCAAATACCAGGGCATACCTTTTACTTTTCGAAGTCATGTGTGTATTGATAGTCAATCACCACGCACTATAACGGTGAATCAAAACATCGTGAGGAATCCTTCATCATCATCATCATCATCATCATCAGCCTAAACTGTTGTCCACTGCTGGACATAGGCCTCCTCCAAGTTGCGCCATTTTACCCTGTCTTCGGCTTGTCGCATCCAGCATCTGCCAGCGACCTTTCGCAAATCGTCACTCCACCTAGCCGGTGGGCGTCCCACACTACGCTTGCCAAGACGCGGTCTCCACTCAAGAACACGTCTGCTCCAGCGGTTGTCGGTTCTTCGACAAATGTGGCCAGCCCACTGCCAAAAAATGAATTGCTATGTTATGAATCCTTCATAACATAGCAATTTTAAAGAATTTCTATGGTATGTAACAAAGAACAGTTGAATATGGTTAGAAAGGCATTAGCCATCAAATTGTACCAAAACCAGTCGTCGTTTACGAAACACAAAACCTCTAAAAATCCAATATAGTAAAGCTTACAATTGTCGATTTAAAGTATCGATAACATTATGAATATATGTTTTTGTTATAAGACCGGAATTTATTTCATTGATATACTTAGTGGTTTTTCCTGATACAGTTATTTAATTAATATTATGTCAATACGGGGAAAATAAATGAGACTATAATATTGAAAATTAATTTGAATTTGTTTACTATTTTATAACTTTATATTATGTACAATATTTTCAAGATTTTCAGCTGTATGTATCGTATTACATACATACATACATAAAATCACGCCATTTTCCCAGAAGGGGTAGGCAGAGGTGCCAGGGCACCCACATTTCGCCTTGTATGTTCCGTCCCACGATGTGATCGGTAGCGAGCCTATCGCCATATCGGGCACAAATTCCTGACTCTGGGCTGATAATGAATAGAAAAATCCAATATCAACTTTGCCCAACCCGGGATTCGAACCCCAGACCTCAGCTTTGTAACCGTACCTTAGTACAACTACGCCACCGAGGCAGTGAGGTATTAACATTTTTATAATTGCCATATTTTATGCAATTATAATAACCAGATTAGGTTTTTTTACGTCCATAGATTCAATAGCTTTTATTTATCAGACAATATTTCATTATATTATCTCCATGATTTTAATTTTTCCAAGAGCATTGCACGTAATCATTTTTGGTTTGTATATTACTTATGATATTGGTTTTTTTATCGTCATCTTTTTCACCAAGATGTATACGTAGATCAAATCATATTAGATTTTGTAGGAATCCAGTTGCCTGATACCTTTGTCGACTCACTCTTGGAAACCAATAAATGAATGTGTTACAATACTGTAAAGCATATTCAGACACAAACATATTTTGTTCTCAAGTTAGCGGAGGTACATTAGAATGTAAGGATAGGTCGTCAACGTTATCAAACGTTACTACAATCTAAAATAACTAAAGGATTTGAGTTAATTTCCTTTGTTTAATGCTATGAATACTGATTAACGAGTATACGAAATCTATAACTGCATCGATATGTACATGTACTTGATTACAACATTACATGATATGTGACAACTTTCGCTGATGACATAACAAAAATGAGTCTTATGCATTGCATAGGAACTTGGCATTCGCGTGCATTGTACGTACGTGTAACAAGCAATGTATATTTTTTATGCATGTCTATCATATTATCGAACTCCTCAAAATGTCGTAATTAATAACCGGTTTTTTTTTAATGAAGGTGAAATTCAATAAAAAAAAATATTAATATAGAATTCCTCTGCTGTTAATATTCGACGCTTTAGTATTGGAACTATAAAATAAAATAGCACAAATCTGCATTTTTACTAAGCAATCGTATTTTAACACATGCGTTCATTATTCATATCCTATAATCTTTTTATAGAAATATAGACCTATAAATGAATAATAAACTAGTGATATTAACATTAAGAACATTCTTAATATAGCTATAGATTATTTTATATGACGCAAATAGGCAATATAAATATTTATATTTATTATTATTGTTATTTAAAACTTTATTGTACACCTAAAACGGATACAGAAAAAATATTTAAAAAAAATGTACAAAAGGCGGTCTTATCGCTCAGACAACCAACATTTTTTTCATTTTTTGTATGTACTCCCTACAGATAAATAAATTATAGCTTTCAAGTGCTTATTTGACAGCCTCCATGACGCAGTTGGTTAGCCGCCGGCTATGAAACGAAGAGCCGCGGGCTCGATTCCCGCCCCGAGACAAATGTTTGTGAGGCCCGCAAGTATTTGTCACGGGTCTGGGTGTTTCTGTATCAGCCCATATACGTCCCACTGCAGGGCACGGGCCTCCTCTACAATTGAGAGTTCGATTGAGAGTGGTTAGGCCATATAGTCCATCACGCTGGCCTAGTGCGGGTTGGCGGACTTACATACCATGGATTTTTTTATAAATTGCTACGGTAAGCAGGTTTCCTCACGATGTTTTCCTTCAACGTTTTAGTGCGTGGTGATTGATTATCAATACACACCTGACTCCGAAAAGTCAGAGATGTGCCCTGGGATTCGAACCCGCTACCACCGTGAACATGTTGGCAGCCGCGTCTAGTCCGTTTACCAACAGGTCACCACGCACTATCTGGGTGTTTGTGAGAGCGAAAGCCGAAAAGTCTCTCGTAGTTTGATACCCACGACACACGACTTAATTGATCTTAATGTGGATTCAGGACTATGTACGTGACAGTTGGGAGTATTTATTAATTATTTAATTAATTATTATTTATTTGATTGTGTTGTGCGATGGGTTCGATCCCCGGCATCTCCAAATTTTTGTGCATATTTTAAATCATATTTTTTTGTTTCTTCTTTAGGCAAGAAAAATATTGCTTAATATCAATCTTTTTTTTCGTTTAGTAGATCTATATCTATCGAAAATTGGGCTCCTAAAAAATGTCCACTAAGCAAATTAATTATTTATCACGTACCATACTTATCACATACTGTCACTAATTATGTTTTAAGAACACACAAAATATATAGGTATTTTAAGAATATTTAATGTAAATAGATCCGATTGGCCAAATACAGACATGGCGAAATCTAAACGAGGAATAAGTTTAACATGGATTCAATAAATAATATTAATTTCATTTATATTTAATTTCCATCTTGCGGTCTGGGTATTAGAATATTAGTTCCGCACCCTAAAGTTAGGAGGCGTTAGAATTCCGCCACGGTATCCCCTGCCCGTTGTGAATGGTGACCTAAGAGAGGGTTCTCACGACGCTGAAAAAACAAAAACACATTTCACAAAGCGATTCAAGCCTTCACAGTTTGTCATATATATATCTGCAACCGCATCGTGAGAATCCTCTCTAAAGGGATCATGGCGGCCACCGGGCATACTGCGGGGGCGGTGGGCCCTTACTGATGGCGACGCTGAGATGGGCGGCTAAACGCGTGGCTTTGTATCTGACGTGGTCGCCCATACCACTTTAAACGAGCGTCCAAATACGGTTGTCAGTGGGCGACATCTGTGTATCCATAAAGATAAATGTAATAAAATTGTCTGTAATAAACTGTCGTTCCCATCCATCCTATGGTTGGTTGTCTGTAAGCCATCGCCTCGAGCAATAAGACCGCCTTTTGAACGATTTGTTTTTTTTTTTCTCTCTTATTTCTATTATGTAAATCACAGGTGTACAATATTGATTTAAATAAATAAATAACTTGTCACTAACTTGAAAGAATTCATTAATCTTATTGGCGATTTTTAATAAATGTTTGCTACATGGCAGAGCCACGATATTGTATAAAAAAAGACATAAATTTTGAAAAAAATAACAAACAAACATGAAAATTACGTATTGCCTACAAAATATTTAAAGTTCGTTTATTTAATTAGTTAGCTAGTGGAACCGACAAACACGAAAATTACAACTTGCCCACAAAACATTAATTCGCATATTAATGATTACGTTATATAAGTATTAAGAGGGTAATTTATTTATTATTTAACAAATTCCTGTTTTATGTATCCTTATCAACAAAGACTTTGCGGTGAATTAACTGATTACATTTTCTCAATAAGTGCATTTGGAAACGGCTATCAGCATTATTTTTATCAACCAAAAACCGGGTAACAACATCCTGTGTTATCAGATTGAGTAATAATGACATAGATAATTCCAATCTTAGAAAATCACAGATAAATTACCACGCTATACTAAAAATAATCAATTTCTTGCTGTTTCCACGCTGTCGACAAGTATTATCTTAATTAGTCCGACAATCAGGTCTGTATGGAAGCCCTTGGGGGAGACCTATGCAGTATTAAGCAACGGACTTCATGTGTGAGAGAGAGTCTTGTAAACTGGCAAAAAGCTAAGATTAAAATGTACACAAATTTCATTTCTCTCATGCTGAAATGTGGAACTGTTGTCGCGAGTGAGCCGCGCAACATACCTGCCTTACTGTTTCTTACTTCTTTTTTTATACAAGGTTGTTTTTTATACACTACAAAGCCAAAAGTAGTTTGCTTAGAATCAGTAGCACAATCCATTGCACAATTTTTTTTTGTATATATATAGATATACAAAAAAAAATGTGCAGTGGAATTGTGCAGTGAAATATATATATATATATATATACTCGTCAAAACAAAATAAGGGCCACCACTATTTTTCGACATTAATTCATTTTGATCAGGATTCAAGGTTAGAAATTGTCTATATATAATAAAACAAACTATTATTTATGTAATAAAATTATTTTAAATTCAATTTAATTAAAAACTAATTGTATTTGTAACATTTTATATTTTATAGATCTTTTTTGAAATTTATGCCAAACATTAATATTAAAATTTTAACTAATAGGTATATAAAAAGCAGTTTTTTTTTACATTCTCATATCGGGTAAGTGTCTCTCTTTTTGAAATGCATTCTTGGAGCCTTGAAAGCAATGTTTCCATAAGATTTTTGACTCTGTTATCAGATATTTCTTTCCAACAACTTTTTAATAAGTTTATTAGCTGCTGGTGACTATACACATCTTCTTGAGCTGCCTAAACCCATCCTTTGAATTGATCCCAGAGTTCTTCAATCGGATTCAGGTCAGGACTGTTGGCAAGCCACGCCAAAACCTGGATATTCGCTTCGTCTAGGACCGCCAAAGTTGCTCATGCTGTGTGCGATCGAGCATTGTACTGCATCAGGATGAAACCTTCAGAGGCTGATAGTGAAAATGGAATAATATGAAGTCTGACTACTCGATCGAAGTAACTTTGTGTTGTCACAGTACCCTGGTTTAGAAAAACAAGGTCAGGTTTACCTTGTAAGCTAATACCGGCCCAGACCATAACATTAGGTCCACCAAATCTATCATATTCATTAATAAAAATATCTAAAAAACGATCTCCACTTCTTCTCCATACTCGTCTCTGTCTATCATCCTTAAAAAACTTCACTTTACACTCATCCATGAAGAGCACGTTACGCCATTAGTTTTTACCAAATTTCAAATGTTGACGTGCAAATCTAAACGGCTTACACGGTGAGCTTAGGTCAGTTTAGCCCGGGCTGCTGGCCTTTTTGCAAAATGATGGTCTTTGTGCAAACGATTTATTATTGTTTGGTCGCCGACAATGGTACCCGTAGTCCGGTGTAAGCGATTTTGTAAAAGGCGAACTGTAATATTCCGATTTCGACGTGCACAAAGTCGCACATAACGGTCTTCTTGGGCGCTGGTAGTACGAACTCTTCCTGAGCCACGACGCCGTGATACACTGCCCTTCTTTTGATACCGATTCCAAAGGTTTTGGACAGCTCTACGTTGATATCCCAGCTTTAAAGCCACGGAACGCTGAGAATTACCAGCTGAAATCATCGTTACGGCTCTAGAAGCAGTATTAGAGTCCATAGGGTAACAAAAACGTGGCATTTTACAGAAAAATAAAAGAACTATACGAAAAACTATCAAAAACAACCGCAGCAGTCAATAGACTGAGGCTAAACTGAACTAACGTCAATCTCCAAAGATTTTTTGAAACTAACCACTTAAGAATATATTGTTAAAAAAGCGTTTTAACTGCACACTTGACAACAACATCGGCTATACCTGACCGTCGTCGTTAACTCAAGTACTTAAGACCATAAAAAATCTCATTCGAAAACACGGGGTACCAAAAATCTGTCTCAAACTGCAAAAACTTAAGTGGCCCTTATTTTGTTTTGACGAGTATATATATATATATATTTTTAATGCAAGTAAAGATTTAAATAATAACAATAATAATAACTTTTTAATCTATGTTATATTTTACTCCAAAAACATATCAAAAATTCCGACTACCTTGTTGATTAATATAAATCCGGCACATGGCGATCGCTTACCAATACCTAAAACAACAAACGATTAGTACAAGCACATCCGTCTCCGCCATTATGAAGCATCACAGAATCCCAAGCATCATTCAAAAGTCAAGATATTTTGTTGCCTGTCACTACGTGACGTTTAATTTTACTATTATTTCCTTAGATTATTTCATAATTTTGTCTGATCTGTCATACCAAAATCTCATTTGGGTGTTTCAGCTTTATGGTATACAAAAAAATAATGTTGTATATACTTTTTTGTGGCATTATTATAATTGTACTGTGTTGTACACCACTGTACTGTGTTGACTTTTCTTTATTTCGGATATCACACCGATCGGTCGTCACACAGACCCTTATTTAAAATCACTTCTTTTCAACAGAACTTCACTGTTTATTTGGGAAAACATTGACGGATAGCATTATGCATACTTTTAAAAAAATCGACACCAAAGCAAATGATCTTAAGTTATTTTCGGAGATAACATTAGGCTGATCAGAAATCAGCAATTTCACGCAGATATTGAACATGAATGAAATTTGATAATAACAGGATGAAATGCGTTCTAATCTCTGGATAAGCGGATGTGATAAATTTTTATCTAATAGGTATTAGGAGAGCAAAAAGAAACGCATGCCTCATAATTTTATTATATAGGTAGATTAGGTTAAAGTTCCCATGTTGACTTAACAAATAAAAAAATAAAAAATAAAATCTTTTTTATAAGCAGGTTACTTGTCATAGCGTTTCTTGGGCTGCATGACATGATCTTTAGTTTCAAGAGATTTTTAAACTTACGGTAGGTATTGTCTCTGATTCTTTATCGCCACGGTCGTACCTGAAAAACTTTTGAGAGCGAATTTGTTCTCTCTCTATGTTCAGCCACAGGAGGATCATTGCTGAACAAGGATTTGCCCAAGGATCTCCAAATTCCCCTTTACAAAGCAGCCTGAATCCAACCTTCTCTTTATGCAACCTTAACTAGGTCGTTCGTCTACCTTGCAGACGGACGTTCGACATTTCACTTGTTTGTCTCCACCCCGGCAACTTTCGGCTCCAATCATGACTTGATTTTGTAAGGAAATACCAGGCATAATTACACATACAAACATACATACATAAACTTACGCCTATTTCCTGCGTAGGTAGAGGTATCAGGACACCCACTTTTCGCCTTGTATGTACCGTCCCACGATGTGATAGGGGGCGAGCCTATCGCCATATCGAGCTCAATTTTCTGACTCCGGGCTGATAATTAAATGAAAAATCCAATATCACTTCGTCCTAGCCGGGATTCGAACCCGAGACCTCAGCTTTGTAACCGTACCTTATCATTACAACTACACCACCGAGGCAGTAAGATATTCTCATGATTACAATCGATGTCCTTACATTTCACAAGACATAAATTATATAATAGCATTAATATTTAAAACCGGATGCCAACATAGTCAAACGGATTTGTTTATCAATGACTACAGCTTAATAAAATAAAGCAGGGTTTTGAGATACTTAATCATTGCATAATGTGTTGTGTGTCACATTGATAGCTACATGATATCCACTGCTTTTCGTATGTATTGTAAATGTACAAATTATGCTTTTTTAACCGACTTCAAAAAAAGGAGGAGGTTCTCAATTCGACTGTATGTTGCTTTTTCTTTATTTATTTATCCTTTTTTGCACCTTACACAGAACTGAAAAACATTAAAGGATTAACATAATAAAAAAATACTAAAGTCGGCCTTATCGCTCTGGGCAATCTCTTCCAGGCAACCTTGTGATGGATATATGTTTTTGTACACTAAAATTTAGGCATATTTGTAGTTTAATATGATGTGAGTACCTTATTACCTTGACAATTTTTTTATCTCTTATTTCAGTCTTATAATGACAGCCTCCGTGGCGCAGTTGGTTAGAAAAGTCTCTCTTAGTTCCTGATACCCACGACACAAGACACGATATTAGTGTGGGGTCAGGACTATGTATGTTATGTATATGACTGTTGGGTGTATTTATTTATTTACTTACGAGTATAACTAAAAAATAACTAAAAAATAACACACTATTACATTATAAAGTGACCGATAACTTAGTTGGTGTGAACTAGACTGATAAACATCAATCAAGATCAAGGCACACACTCTGCCTTTTGAATCATGTATTCATAATTGTTGATTGCCAACTTTAACGATAGATGATTGATATCTTGGTGTGGCCTGTCAACCGACCTTACACGATTATGGGCTTATCCTCATCAGCCCTTTGCATTCTACTGTTGGGCCCCTGCAAAGGTACGCCTCAGCACCCCGTCTGCTGCTTTATGTATCCAGTCGCTGCCGGCCCACTTGTGCAAGTTGTCCGGTCATCTGGCTAAAGGGCGTCCCATCCTACGTTAATGATGATGAAAACCTGCCAACCAGAGAGATTCCCGACAGAATTTCTAAGGTATTTAAAATCTTCCAACCCACGCTCGACCAGCAGGTGAAAAATGTCATACGTCCTTTTTATTGCAATGAATGGCGAGACCAGCATGCCGTTCGCGTGATGGTATGGGATACGACCGCTCATAAATAGAAGCAACACCTTGAATTAGATAGCAATGCTTGATATTCCACTGCTCTAGCCATCCTGAGACATAAGATGTTAAGTCTCAATATGTCCAGTAGTTAATCTGGTTACAATCTCAAATACTTAACAATGCATTCTTACTGCTCGTTAGCGGAGGAAACAGACATTGCGGTGGTACCTTTCCAGGCGGCATCTTACATATGAGAGACCTACCACTAGTATAACGCAGTAGAACGTTCTCCCAGCAGTGGAAAGCCTGCTTGTTTTCTTTCTTTCTTCTTTATTGTGGTGAATTCCTTGCGCAATAGTGCGTGTTTTTAGGCTACAACAGCATGTACATATGTCCTCGATATTTTCCAAAACTACTGATCCGATTTTAATGGGGGTTCCGTTATCATCAATTATTATAAATGATTCATTTTATTGGCAAAGGTGTTAGTGGAAGGTTTTTACCCAGCAGATAGCATTTATGTAGGTAATTAGGTGATCGTACGATACCTTTATCGTTTTTTTTATCAAATAAATATTTTACGGTAGATACAATAAAATTATGTAAGTGTATTATCGTCAGTAAGTCTTTCGGTGACTTTCGAGAACATTATATTATATCATTTCACTTATCCGCGGGGATCAGTTTTATATTTTTTTATAACTGTTAAATATAATGGTCTAAAAATAGCGCAGTATACAATGATAAGTTTTATTTTATTTTGAGTTGATTACAGATCGCTCATGGCAGTAGTCTATCTGCTATTGTCCAACCCAGAGAACGAAATAATGCTGACAATTTTGGGTGGTAATTATATGGGGAGGTTACCTGGACGTGAATGTGCCTTAAGGTATCTGGAGCCGCCCACAATGCGCATCGAGGGGTTTTGAGTCATTATGCTTTGGTATTGTTGGTGACCCAGCTCGGCCACAACATCTTCATTGTGCCGGGTTGAAAGGCCAGTGACACTTACATACCCATTTAGGCTTCCTCCGGGATGCCGAATGGATAATAGCTTTTCTATTAAAGAAAAAAAGGTATGTTTGTGAGGTTCACAAGTATTTGTTGTTTTGTGTATTCTTGAGACTGAAAAGTCTCTCGTAGTTCCTGATACCCTCGACTTAATTGATCTTAATGTGTAGGGCTAGGACTATGCATGTGACTTATATATTTATTTTTAAACTTAAGCTATTCTTTTTGTGCTGAGCCATATGTGACCCACTGCAGGACACAGGTCTACCCTACATTCGATAGTACAGTTGAGAGTGGTTAGTCCTTAATCTTTATGGTAATAATTAGGATTCAAAAGTGAAAAACCTGAGTTTGTTTATGTCAAATAAATCTCAGTTTAACTAAAAGTAAAGAAAATAAAATTTACAATCATACTTATGAAAATATAACATTTATTTCAAAATGAAACAAGTCATGTAATATACAAGGTATTACAAACTACAATTACTAGTTAATATATTATAACTATAACATTAGTAGTAATAAATAATTATTACTTAAAATTATAATAATACAAATGTGAAGCTTGGCTTTACATTTCCTTGGAAAGTAAGAGTAAATCAGGTTTGTATGATGTTGTTTGTAGTTTGAGGCATGATTCCAAGTTCTTGTCGATACGCCGATTACTTAAACTACTATTCATTCTTGAAAATAATTGTTCACGTGAATATGTAGACCCAAAAAAAGAAAGAACAGCGAAAGCTAGTTGTTTCAGTTGATCGTATGAATCAGGAATACTGTTCCAAGTGTTGAAAATCAACACATCTTCTCTCTCCGAATATTTAAAAGTAGTGCTCTTGCTTTGCAAAGTTAGGTCACATTTATTTTTCTCCAATATCTCTAAATCGGTAAAAAGACGCTCGAACTTTGACCTCCACAGCTCTTTATTTTTTAAATCTAGCAACTGCAACTCAAAGCTGCTAATATCAATATCAAAGGGTATTAAATTAATTTCTGATACCGTTGCATTCAGAGGTTTTATTAAAAAAGTTAAAGTCGCTTTGCTGTTTCTGAGGTCTTTGAACCTGGTGAGAAAAGCTTCCTTCATATTGATCAGTGTTGTTTTAAAATAATAAATGTCAATATTGGAATTACTTTCTCGACGATATTTTAATAGGTATGGAAAGTGACTAAGGGTTTCTCTTTCAAAATCTTCAGCAAAAAGAGATAATTTGTTTTCGAATAAGGTCATCTCTTCTAGCATCGAGAGAATTGTGTTTCCGTTTCCTTGTAACTTGCGATTAAGCTGATTTAGATGAGAAGTAACATCCACCATGAAATAAAATTTCTGGATCCACAGATCGTTCGTCAGCTCCGGATAGTGTACACTCTGCTCGAGAAGAAATGCTCTTATTTCAGCAAATAGTGAAGCGAAACGTTTTAAAACATTTCCTTTTGATAACCATCGAACATTGTCATGCAGCACGAGATCTGCATACTCACTCTCTACTTCGAGAAGGAATTCTTTAAATTGGCGATGGGAAACAGCTTTAGCTACAATGGAGCTGATCATCTTAATCACCAATTCCATTACTTTGCAAATGTCTTCGGGAAATATCTGCGCACATAATGCTTCTTGATTAATAACACAATGGTAAGTTAGTATTTCGTGATCAATTTTTTCTTTCAAAATAGCAACGCACCCATTTTTTGCACCTGTCATACTTTTCGCTCCATCTGTTGAAATCGAGACAATTTTTTCTAATTTAACTTGATGTTTATTTAGGCACTCTATTACAACATTTGCTATATCAATTCCACGCGTTTGTCCTTTGAATGGCAAAAATCCCAAGAGTTCTTCTTTAGGGCCTGTTGTAGAGATAAATCTCAAGAAAATAGAAACATGCGCTGGGTCATTTATAGCACAAGACTCGGCAACTGCTATCGATAGACTTGGAGCCAACTTGAGATCTTCAATTAGTTGGTTTGTTATATTTGCAGACATTTTTACAGTCTTGTCTTTTACTGTTCTTGCAGACAAGTTTTAAAATGTCTGCTTTATTCTCAAAATCTCCGAAAAGTTCTTCGGATGCACTTATAAAAGAACTCTTTATATATTCTCCATCGGTAAATGACTTTCCTTTCTGAGCAATCTCCTGAATAACTAGCAAACTTGCCATATTAACATTGTTAGGAGATTCCGCTGACTGGTTAGCAACAGAAGTTGACCTTTCTCGTTTCCTTTGTAGTTCTTCGACTGCTTTCTTCCTTGCATCTCCAACAGGATATTTGATACTAAATGATTTGTGCTTAATGGTAAAGTGTCTTTCTAAACTAGTTTTTTTGTTATGTGCCATTTTTTCTTGACAAATAAGACACCTCGGAAGACCATTTGAATTTTGGATAAACGCAAATTGTTCTGTCCACTCGTCTTTGAATTCACGTTTTTCGTCTTCTGTTTTTCTTTGTTTTTTCTTTGTAGCCATGCTGGGCACCTAAAGAATACATGTCAATAAAAAATTAAATGTTACGAGCCTTAGGTACGTTTCCGAAAGTATGCTTACGCCCTCTTCCCCGGCGGTACCGGGAAACGAAGCGCGGATCCCGGCCGTTGGCTGACCAGGATTCGAATGCATATTTAAAGTGTTGTAGCATCTTTTTAACTTAACACTTTGTTTGTATGGTTCCTTTTCTTAAAATCTTTATTCGAGTAAAGAACATTGGATTTTTCATCAACCACGCCCTTCGATTTCTCCTGATAATAAGCCACTCGAGCAAAGAGGCAATTACTTAAAGCATTAAACTAAATAAGAGAACAATAGGAAGAAAATGCATGAAATACCTGTCGAATTTATAGATCTATGACTATGTATATTAATAAATAAATATCACAAGCACAAAAATTAAAAGAATATAATTTTTATAAATACACTTTTACGTTACTCGAAAGATTATATTAATAACAAGTAAACAGTGAGACGGCTGGCGGCGTGATGGTAATCTAACCGACTGAATAATATGATACGATAATTGCATACGATTCTAGCCTGAAATCGTATGCATCGCCTTGAGAGAAACTCTCCCTGTGTAAATAGGCCTTAATGTAACCTTATACACCTGTATCTGTATCATCTCACTGCAGGGCTGAAGCTTTTTACAATCTAGAGTTGTTGAGAGTGGTTAGGCCATATATTCCACCACACTGGCCTAATGCAGGTTGGCGGACTTTACTTACCATATTGATTTATACAAACCGCTATGGTATGAAGGTTTCCTCACGATGTTACGTCTATTACAAGGCAACATCATCATAATCTTTCAGCCATTTTCCCATTTCTATTTGGAGTCAGCTTTCCTATGCGTTCTTCTCCAGAGATCACGGTTCTGGGTCGTGCAAGTCAACATAATAGTATATGAAAGTGATATTCCGTGCCGGGACTAAACATTTCGTGGAAGAACCGCAGCTGTTAGTCTAAATAGATTATCACATGGCGATAACCGATAATGTCTCGCCTTTCTATGCGATAATGTCAGCTGTTAATTTCCGTAATAAAATAAAAAAAGAACCCAAAATTGGGGCGATGGGACGCAGGGATAGGTATGTAAAACAAAGAGAATCTTGCAGAATCTTGACCGTCTGAAGTGGTAGAAATAAGGGGTGGATATAGTTTTTACGTAAAATATGGTGGCACGTCTTTACTACTAAAATTGTCGTTGACAGAAACGTCCTATCGCTGACATGCCATGATGCCTCCAGTTCTGTGTGTACTGTTTATCAACAATAGAGGTCAGGGCACAGGCTTCAATTGAGAGTACGATTGAGTTCCGGGTCGGCGGAATTTACAAACCACTGATTGTTTTATAAATGTCTATGGCATGGCTAATGCTCTTCTAACCATATTCATCTGCTCTGCGTTATAGACCATAGAAATACTCTAAAATTGCTATGGTATGCAGGATTCCTCACGATGTTTTCCTTTATTGTTAAAGGGCATTTTGAATGACTGCGCCACCACCGTGAATATGTCAGCCACTTCGCACTTCCTTGAGTATACGCGCACGTATGTATATACTACTTTCACTTTTAATCGCTATGGTATGCAGGTTTCTTCACGATGTTTTAGTATGTGGTGATTGCCTATTAATACAGACATGACTCCGAAAAGTCAGAAGTGGGCCCTGGCATTCGAACCCGTGACCATCGTCAACAAATTGGCAGTCTCGTCTGGTCCGTTTACCAATAGGCCACCACGCACACATCAGCTTCATCAGCAACATCAGCTTATCTCATTAACACGAGAAATGGCACTACTTCATATACTCAGATTTTGAGTTGCAAGTGTGGAAATGAATAACTATATGTAATTTACAGTTCCTGGTTCCCATGTCCAACACCTAATTTGTGTACTTTCGGAGTTTGGTCTTTGGCAGAACGAGCGTAAAACCATGCTGGATAGTATACAAATATCATCTGGAGTAGTATACTACATGGACCTTGTAAAGACTAGGAAGAACTTCCGTGCTTTCCGGCATTTTCGCCATATCTATTACTGGAATCAAGTATAACACCTCACATAATAGGTACCATTTAAATGTAAAAATGATTTGATCCGTGGTGCTTTACGGCTGGCTTCTCCGGCTGTAAGTCTTTTTGGTTATTTACCTCTTTAGTTCATTGTATTGTCACCCGCATTTTACGGAAGAAAGTAGACAGTTAATTTATTACTAAATCTTCCTGTTAATATAGCTTTCCGATTAATTTCGTTGCGGGTTGAAGACAAGTTAGATATTCCCGGAGTCTCCATCCCGAACTTCAATGCTCGGTGTCATTACATTGCGTGCCACTGTTGATCCTGGTTAACAGAAGTTACATTGGTGGGTGTGAGGGCGCGAAAGTCTCCTGTGCAGTTACACCATAATCATCGTCGTGGGTGACATTACGGACACCCCTCTACAGGTGAAAATTCGATTCAAAAGCGCACTACAGACCAAAAGCGCCAAGCTGTTGGCATATGTCGCCAATTTTTTTCGCGACATAGGTGCTGCCGACTTCATTTTGCTAGTCGGAATGACAAAATAAGGAGCAATTTTATGACATTGTGGATGTTATGGCGAGAAGACAGCTTGCGTTGGAGAAACGTCAGGTCGGCGGGCAACACGTGCAGTCGCTTGTCGGTGACATGATTCTTTTCTCATAGGCCGCCAGGTTGCGCTGGCGGGCTACGTACTGACGTACACTATGTTTGCTGGTACTTGTTAGCGCAATGTTAATTTTCTTGACGCTGACAGATAATTATTGTTTTTCACTTCATAGTCTTCTTTCCTGTTGATTTTTTAATTCACATTTTAATTCACTGCGGAAATACTAAATCATTGATAAACTTTATTGTCAGCCACCGTTTGATTTACGGCTTTAAGAGATAGGTTATCAGAATATTTTTATAAATTTATCGTGAGTGGATTATAATAATACAAGATAACTGATAATATTTAGTTTTAATTGTTTTATGAATTCGCGTTACGCAAATGGGTAGCTATTACACAAGCTATATAAATATGCAATATATCTTGTCACCAGGAAAATTGAGGTAAATAAATAAATGCATAGGTATACAGAAACGCATAATCCTGATCCCACTTACTGGTGGTAGGTCTCTGATATGTGCGAGGCCATCTGGGTAGGTACCACCGCAATGTCTGTTTCTTCCGTGAAACAACACTGCTTAAATGCACTGTTGTGTTTCGGATTGAAGGACATTGTAGCCAGAGCAACTACTGGACATATTGAGACTTAACATCTTATGTCTCAGGATGGCGAGCGCAGTGGAATATTTCTACTGTTTATGAGCGGTCGTATCGCTTAACATCAGGCGATTCATTGCAACAAAAAAAAAAAAAAAACAGAAACGCATAATCGTGTTCCCACCAAGAACTAACACAACATTTTTGTGACAATCAGAAACGACGAGATATTTTTGGTCTCGCAAGCACTGAAATACGAAAATATACACTTACACAGGATATATAAAGACTGCCACCGAAAAACAAACAAGTCCTTTTGTTATTTTTTTCCCATAGTCATATTATTTGGTTGGTAAATAAATACATACAAAAGATTTTTTCTATTTTTTTAAGGACGCTATGGTAAGCTAGGGCTTAAATTATTACTTTAGCAAAATCAAATAGATAATATTTAAAAACATCCCATTTCATATATAATATTTTAAAAAATTCCAATAGTCGCGTTTCATTGCGAAATTGCGAAATTGCGAAATTTGTGAAACTACTTCCTTAATTCGTTTTCAGTAGCAATCTTGATATACCTACCCTGTATACAGTGGACCACATAAACATTCGTTGAGATGTTAAGCCTGGGGCCTTTTGTCACTCGTGTCAAACCAATCGCTCTACGAAGGGGTGATCACAATTACTGCCATATATTTTACTCTTATTTACTTAACAATTTAATTTCATTACCAATATCTAGCTTAAGGATAATAATATGCATGGTAAGCAATGAATACCATTACTGATTCCCATGAACATCTATAGAACTATAAAAAAGTTAAGTGCGTTGCCAACATTTCAAAATAGGAGTGAAAAGAAAACAAAAAATGACAAGATTTGTAAACAATGGCGGATCCATCGAGAGGCCATGGCCTGGCTTCAGATTGACAGAATTTACTATCAATATGTATATTATCCATAGCTTATGCCGGTAACGTTGCATAGTAACTAATTCAATTAAATAAATATTTTTGCCTGATACGTTTATAGTTTGGTTTATGGCGATAGGCTCGCCACCTATCACATCGTGGGACGGAACACCATACCCATCTGTTTTGTGAACAGAACACACAAGGCGACACGCGGGTGACCTGGTAGCACCTCTACCTATCTCTTCTGGGAAGAAGCCGTGAGTTTATGTATGTATGCATGTATGTGCGTTTATGGTAATTTTATACTTATCTTTAGTGGCAGTCTTAACTTCTTAACGATGATATGCATGCCATATACTTCATAGATATTAATTGTAATATACGTCCCACTGCAGGGCACGGGCCTCTTCTACAATCGACAGTACGATTGTGAAGAGTTAAGCCATATAGTCCTCTATTAATCCTTTTATAGAATCCATCCCATTTGTTGTCATGATTGTCTGTATTTTGCCTTTGAGCGATAAGACCGCCAATCGTACTTTTTATGTTCGTGATTGTTGTTTTATTTGATTTTTTTGTTTCCAATAAAGTTTGTATATAAATAAATGTAGTCCCCCACGCTGGCTTAGTATGAGAAGGCGGAATTTTACATAACATTCTAAATCGCTTTGGTATGCAGAATTTCTCACGATGCTTTCCTTCGGCGTTGTTTTAATATTAATATACTAAACAAAGAAATATTAAATAACGCCACCTCGGGACCTAATTCATGACTAAATAATTAACTCATACCCTTTCACAACAAAATCGGTGATGTATTTAGACTAGAGCCCGTTGGTTTGTTCTCCGTTCACAAATGTATGTTTACAAAAACAACTATTTGTTTTAGGTCTGGTTGTAAAAAGACTTCAAACATTAGTTCAGGACTAAAATATGTTGACTGAATTTATTTGTTATTCGGACAAAAAGCCATTGTAGTAAGTGTCGACGGCCAGAGCTTCCAACAAATTTCTCATAAGTTTAGAAGTGCCTTTCTAAGTTTAATAATTATAAATTGTGTGCAGTGTTGCATTTGTTTGTGGGTAGGCGCTTCGCTTAGTACGACGAGGGACCTGCTAGTCTCTTCATTTTCGCTCATAAAATAAAACCAGGACGACTTATAGAAAACAAAGCAACATTAGACAGATTAGCTACTGGACATATTGAGATTCATCTTCTGTATGAAAGCACAGTGGAATAAATCATGGTATTGTTTGGTTTCACCACTCTGAATGAGCTATCGTGTCACTCACCCTCAGGCGAACGGCATGCTCATCTTACCATTTATTGCAAAAATAATCATTAATTTCAGACTTTTTAAGAGTCTAATGAATGTTATTAGCCCTACTTTAAAACTTTTAGGCCTCAAACCAATTTTCCTTGTTTATGTCAGTCAACTAATTCATCATCAATAATTCAAAATCATTTCAGATAAGAAGCTGAATGTTGACAGGCTGGTCAGCGTCATAGGCGTGGGAAACTAGATTTCTCTTGCCTGATTTTTTTTCAAATACTGTTATAACATGAATAATGACTATAGATAATTTTTGTGTTAGTAGTACATGACTGCAATACAGTTCAAGTAGACTATACAATGGTGAGAGATGTATTAAGAGAACTCTCATCTCTCCCTCTGGACGACGCAATCGATTTGGCAATGCAATTCTCAATGTTTTGCGTCAACCTAAAAAATATTATCTGAACACGATCACTACGTACTAAGAGATGCATTTATATGAAAATAAAACAAATAATAATATTAAAACTATTATTTATAAAATGCAATCATATCCACATATTCTTTAGACAGTGCTAGCAGTCTCCACGATCCAGTTCGAGTAGGGCCCGATAGATGTCGCTACAACAGGGTAACTGTCCTCGCCATCAGCCCTGCCGAACGATAGGACTCCTACAACGGTGTTTTCGAAGAACAGAGGAGCTCCGGTGTCCCTAGCATCGAAGTCTCGGCCTGTGTTGTACGTCCTGCCCACGCAGGCCATGTTGGAAGTCACGTATTGTGGCTCCTCTCCGCCCATGTAGGCAATCATGCAGCGGTCATTATTGTGAATGTATAGGCTCAGTTTGTACAGCTGAGTGTCTGAAGAGTCGCCTCCTTGCTGTAACCAAAGAAAACAAAATTTACGGTGCTATTTTTGACACAAATATATTTTGACACCCTTATATATTAGTTACTTTGATACATTTTTATCGCGAAGAAAAACGTAAAAGGAAACCTGAACACCAAATAATTCCTCATAAAAAATCAATAGTCAATTACTAATTGCCTTAGGCGAACGTAGTAAACAAAGAAATATATGTTTTTGTAAAGTGATATCCGATTTAAAAGATTACGTGTTATTAACTAAGATGGTTATTAATGAATATATCGATGACAAGATAATATTTTGCAATAAATAAATAAATAAATAACACCCAACAGTCACATACATAGTCCTGACCCCACACTAAGATCGAGTCTTGTGTCGTGGGTATCAGGAACTACGAGAGACTTTTCGGTCTCACAATGAAGGTCTCACAATGAACAAATGAGGCCTAATGTATTCTAAGAATAATTATTATTGTCTTTGGCATAAAATTAAAATTAATTGCAAATACTTTGTTTTCAATATTTTTTGTCGTCATTGTGTGGAGAATAGGCCTTTATTGTAGGTTTCCTCAGAATATTACCATCATTGAGATTTTTCTCAAGTCATATTCTATCTAATCTATACCAATATTCAAAAGTACATTACGGTATTTGCCTTGGAGACGCAGTTGTATTACGTTTATATTACAATGCTGAGGTCTCGAGTTTGAATCCCGGCTCGGATCAGAGATACTAAATTTGAATTTTTCTATTCATTATCGGCTTGGAGTCCGAAATTTGTGCCCGGTATGGCGATAGGCTCGCCCTCTATCACATTGTGGTACGGAACACAATACGAGACGTTGGTGTATTGGTAGCACACCTACCTACCCTTTGGTTAAAAAGGCGTGAGTTTATGTATGTTTTATTTTTTATATTATATTTAATAGGTCGGACAAATGAGCAATCAGGTCATTTGATGGTAAGTAATCACTGCCTCCTATGAATATTCTCAACGCCGTGTTTATAGATGTGTTGTCGGAGTATCAAATTGGGAGGAAACCGGTAAGGAAAATGAGAGAAGTAAGTAAAGAGGCATCCGGAAATCTCACTCACCGAATGATACGCAACAGCTTAGCTGTCGCTTTACGTCGATCCCTGTAAGATAGTGGTACCCAGACGAGCCTACCCATTTATCTTGATTCATGACTAACAACTAAGCAGCTTGGCTCTACCACTATTAAAATATACGTAAGTATAATACATTAATGTAAAATAGCCATATTATACTAATTACTAACAAACATGTTTTTTTGTTTTGCTGGCATTTTCCTTTGCGACGCAGTGAGCTCATTTCACTACTGTTACACATTGCTATTCGCAAAACGATAACATTAAGTATTGTGAAAATATTGATAAGTACTACTTTTTGCATTAAATGTTTATTATTTTAATCAATGTCCAGGAATGTATTTATCTTCCATTCCATCATTGTCGTTGTAAAACATCTGGAAGTGGACCGATTTTAGCACCGTTGAACAACTGTTTTACTTGGCTTATAAAAAAGGGGATTACAAGAAGTTGATGACCAACCTTCAAGATTGAAGAGGCACTCTATATTTTCTTTTGTTGGTGGTGTTAGATTCGTAAAGTGCATCTACGCTGGAGACTAATTTTGGGAGGTTAAACCCTGTGCCTATAGGTGGTTGTTGGAGAGGGGGGGGGGAGGAATGGCTTGATAATGCCATAATAACTTATAATATCACGTATATATCAAATACGAATGGATTTATGAATGAATCATAGAGGATAGTAAGTATAATAAAGAATAGACACCTGTGATTTTTTGGAATCCTAAACATTAACTTCTCTGTGTTTCAACGTTAAAAATGTCTAATTCCATTATAATTTTATATACTCTGTTTAGGTTACGCATCAGTTAAGTTCATCTGTTTGATTCGAATCATCGATTGGCATCAGACGGCAGTCCCATGCCATTCGATAAAATTATGCCGGTCTGCTAAGATGCCTCTTCACACTACGGCGGAAGGACCCAGAATTATAGGAAGGAGGGAACACGCGTGACGGCAAACAATTGCAAAGCCTGAATTTTTAACAGAGTAAAACCTTACCGGAGTATTTCCCCATCCAACGTTCACCACGTTCAAGCCATAAGGCAGCTCGACGCCCTCTCCTATAATTGGGACCTGGGCAACAGTGTCTCCGAACACGATGTTGGTGTACAGCCTCACGACGGTGATGTCAGCGTCGTGGCCAAGGCTGCCGAAGTCAGGGTGGTTGTAAGCCCTGCGTACGGCAACGACCTGGCCGTCTCCATAGCGGTAGGTGGCGCCAACCCTGACGCGACGGTTCTGGTCTTCGTAGAGGCTGGAATTTATTAGGTTTCAGTTAGTTTTTGATTAGGTCAATGGTCCATATGGTACCAGATCAATTTACTATTTCGAGTACTATTGTATTTAAAGTCACGATTCTGAAACGTAACATACTGCTTACAATTTAATGCATTATTTTTCGGAAGATTATAATTTGTCTAAGTGAAACTGTTAAACCTTACCTGACTTAACTAAAGGTTCACAATCTTTCGACTGTTCACAATCTCGCGAGATAGATTATAATCTAACGGTATTTACAATTATATGGTGATTTATATATTATTATAAAAAAAAACGATAGATATATCCCATGAAAATATGTGGGTTTTGCCGCAGACGGTTATTTGCTCTTATCAAAAAAGTATAATTTAAGTTATAATGTTGTTGCTTGTTGTGGCTTTTATAACCATAATTCTAGCAGCGATAAGTATTTATAAAAGGCTATAGAAATATATCAGTTAAAACATATTGTAAATAAATAATTTATTTACGTTTAGTTTTAACATGACGATCAAATCGAGTTTTTTTGTTGCAAGAATTGTGAGCCGTGCATGCCATTCGCTTGATAATTAGCGATACGACTGTTCATAAACAGTAGCAAAACAAAACCGCAGATAAATTACAAAGTAATGCTTGGCATTCCATTGCGCTCCCCATCCTGACACATAAAATGTTAAGTGTCAATATGTACATTGTACAGTCATCAACATAAGTCGCTACATATTCGCGAGATTTGGAATTGTCTTATCATCCAAAATAATAATTATTTTCAATATCGTATGGCACTTCTCGGCATAGATCACTTTACTTGGTTATATTTTACGATTACGGAGTAATACGTACAAATTTTAATTCATAAAAAGGTTATCAAAAAATGTAATGTTCAGCGACTTATGTTGCTGACTGTACAGTAGTTATGATGGCTACAATGTCCTTCAAACCGGAACGCAACAATGCATTTATTGTATTGCAGTAGGTGTATTTATATTATTATTTATCAGAATTAATTAATTTATCTGTTGAATTAAGTTTCTCTTTGCTATAAAATGAATCCTTTTCTTTACCAGGTACATTCTGAAGCATAGACCACTTATAAGAGAACACAATACTTATAAATAACACACACGCAAATAAAAAAAAATAAAAAAAATACTTAAAGAAAAAGTAAAAAAAGAATTGATACTAACGTGCCAGAGAAGCAGTAGGCAGTAGACAGAATGTGGTAGTTGGTGAGAACCACTCCAGCACACTGCTGGACCCACACTCCAAGGAAGTAGAAATCAACCTGAGCCAACGAGGGGAAGTCCTCGATGGTCACCGCTGTGCCAAGGTTGTCAGCTCCTGAAGAGCTGCAGACTGCTGGAAATTAAAAATATGAATAATGAACATTTGGATTTGACTGGAAACTAAACCTAATAGAATTTGGGTACTTATTTGTGATGGGTATTGAATAAAATCAGTGTAAATTGATGATGCTTATGCTCATCTGTCTCATCAAATGTCTATGATACTAATGCCATAATCTTTATTGCATTGAATGGCGAGACGAGTATGCCGTTCGCCTGATGGTAAGCGATACGACTGTTCATGAACAGTAGAAAAAGCGAACACCTTGAATAACAAAGCTATGCTTGGAAACCAACTGCGCTCGCCATCCTAAGGCATAAGATGTCATGTAGTAACTCTGGCTACAACATCGTTCAAAACGAAACACAACACTGCATTTACTGTTTGGCGAAGGAAATAGACACTGCGTTGGTACTTACCCAGGGGGCCTATCACATATAAGAGACCTACCAGTGAACTGTCACAAAAGTCTCAACTTTTATCCATTCAGGCCAACTTAGAGCAGGTATAATTACTTTAGGTGAGGTGGGTTGGTTGCAGCCTCCAAAATCCTTGTGGATCCTGTATTACAAGGCAAAATAAGATTAATTAGAATATTGTACCTGCTACCACCAAAAGAAGCCAGCTAAGCCGCGCCATTTCGTTTTGTTTTCGTCTGATGTATGTTCTCTTTAGCTTTTGTTTATATACCAGCATTAAATATATCTTATATTATCAATTTTATTAGTTTACTGCCAAGCCTACTGATTAATTTAGGCGAAATCTACATTAGATCTCCGGTTTCCTACATATTTTGTTTATTAATATGGTTGTATAATTCCGTATTATGTTTAACTTAATAATTATTTTCCCTACACAATAATAAATGAAATGATTTATTGAATCCATAAAATGTCATACATTATTTAGATTCAGTCACTTTTTTTCCACTACCACCCGGTTCACAAGGCTGTTTTCGCCAGAGAAGAACAGGCAAGAAACTCTGGCGTTGCTCTTTTCAAAATAAGTTTACAATACAGTGACAACAAAGTAGGTTTCATCGAGAGACAGCAATCTTCGCACCGATACCAAATTTCATAGTAAAATGGGCATTCCCCTTTCAGGAATTAGTGCCCGACATGGCGATAAGCTCGCCCCCTATCACAGCGTGGGAAGGAAAATAAAAGGCGAAATGTCGGTAGCACCTCCAACTACCTTTTCTGGAAAAAAGGCGTGAGTTTATGTATGTAATAGTTATTTTTATGACATGGGATGGATAAACACAAAATTTTAAATATTATCCTATGTGAAAATCAGGAACAAAATTTGTACGCACGTACCAGCCATGCGTTATCTGTATAAGCCCATATACGTCCCACTGCAGGACACGGGCCTCCTCTACAATCGACAGTACGATTGAGAGTGGTTAGGCCATATAGTCCACCACGCTGGCCTAGTGCGGGTTGGCGGACTTACATACCATAGAAATTTCCATAAATCGTTATGGTATGCAGGTTTCCTCACGATGTTTTCCTTCACCGTTTTAGTGCGTGGTGATTGACTATCAACACACACATGAGTCCGAAAAGTCAGAGGTGTGCCCTGGGATTCGAACCCGCGACCACAGTGAACATGTTGGCAGTCGCGTCTAGTCCATTTTACCAACAGGCCACCACGCACTTAACGCCATGCGTTAACGACTGTCTTAATATTTTTCCCACGTGTGTCCTTTTTAATAGTTTTAGTTTAGTACCTCTCACGCTTAACATCGTAGTACACTGTCAATTATATCTGTTAGAGAGGCAATCCATTATTCATACCTATTAGTGTATTACAAAATTAGCAGTAGTACTCCTTAAACACATACACCACTACGGTGAGCGGATAGTGTTGTTACAATATGGATTGTATGTGCAAAAATATGAGAATCCTATTCTTTGAATTCAAATTGTTAAATGGGATACTTTTGATTTCGAGACGTTATTAACGATACGTCAGGGTATGAATTTCACGTAAGCGAATGGTCGTAAAATTGGAACGCCAAAGTTATGTGCAACATTAGAAAGAAAGAAAGAAAGAAGAAGAAGAAACAAGAACATTAATTATTAAACTCTTACGTAGTATGTTAAAACCTGGTAAAAGTTCGGTGACATGACCTCTACGAATACTGAAATTAATATTCTACGTTTCACTAAATTTGTTATTTAATAAAACGGTTTTTACAAGTCTTATTGTACGCCTCGCCTTACCGGTGTAGTTTAAAATTTCTGGTGTGTTGTGTGTTACTCACGTGAACAAAATCATTTACTACTCTTGATAAAGTAATCCTTTATTGATTTATTGCACCGGCACATAAATTATTTTATTTTCCATTTCCTAAATATGTCCATTCATTTTTATAACGCACACTGACGAACGGTTTGAGTTATGTGATGTTCACCGCCAAAAAACATTCACCGTAAATTAAAAAATCTAAATCAAAATATTATTTATTCAAATAGTCTTTCACAAGACTTGTTTAAGGTCTTTTAAATTCTCTTAAGGATCTTTTAAGGTATTCTAAAGCAAACAGTTGACAACTGTCTGTAACTAAAACCTTTAATGATTTTGTATTGGTCTTTAAACCCCATAGTGGTTTAAAACTAGCTTGTGTTAAAACCTTTAATGATTTTGTATTCCAACCCTTTAAACCCCATAGTGGTTTAAATCTAGTTTAGCTATGGACTGTGAATCGTAAACCAGGACTCGATTACAAGATTTAGTAATTTCCTTTGTGTGTGTTTAACATTTTGAATGTACGAGTCCCTAATTTTGAAAAATCTGTTTAATTTGGTGGTAAGCTAGAACATTTTGGCACAGAAATAAAATAGTCTTACTGTAACCTTGATGTCACCCTTAGCTAACCTTACGTGGATACTTTTTTGTCTACAAGAAAACTGTTCATCTCCCATTTCAGTACCTCGAGGGACAAAACTACTTTTGTCTTCTGAGGGACGGAAGTAGTAAATCGGTGTTAGCCTTGCAGCCGAGCATGCTCGCAAATATTCTATCTGGCTAGGTCCCTAACAAATCCTACGACAACATACCGCCTAAATCTCGTCAGTGGCGGGCTCTTACGAGTATTGCCAATGCTTGGCAAACGAGCAACCAGTTCACCTGATGGTAAGTGATCACTGCCGCTCATGAACAACGCTTAGATCATGAATGTGTTGCCGACCCACCAAATCTAGAGGGGAGCAGGAAGGAAAAAGTATTGAAAGAAGAAAAGGATATTATTGGGCATCTGGAAATCTCACCCACCGAACCAAATGCAATATTGAAGTTGATCAAGTCGACCTTCTGTGAGACAGTGGTATCACCCGGACGAGTCCGCACATTCATGATGAGTCATGACAGATGTGTGATGTGTCCCACAAGCATCTATGTAAGCGTGATACAGCATGAGTCCATGCGTGTTTATCACTTGAATAAGCATCCAGCGCGATTAAAAGGCATTTGTTTTAAATATTACATCTGGTATTAAAATTATCAGCGTTAGACGTGCAAACAGGTGGACGGCGTCGGATAACATATTTATTGCCAGTCACATAAGGGCCAAGTGGTAATATGTCATTATGTTATTTAATAAGAGTAAGTAACTTATGTTACTTAATAAGACTACTACTGTATTATTTCATTAATTCAGTCTGTATATGTGAAAACTTGTAATTGGCCTTCTATTTCTAAGCTTTCATTATATTGTTACTAGCTGTAAGTTTTCCTACAACTTTAAAATAAAATAAAGTATCGTATTATCCTATATACCTAACGTGACCATACGTCCCGCTTTAGGCGGGACAGTCCCGCTTTCAGGAAGTCTATCCCGGTGTCCCCAGCAAGGCCGACTTAGTCCTGCTCTTGCAAACAGACCAAATAATAATTTAAAATGTATTTCTCGCTCAAAATACTTTACCGAACTACCACTGAAAACCGTGGCGTCGTATTATTCCCGCACTTTCGTAAAAACTGTCTTGATTTAACATTTCCACAATTATTGAGTATGATAATAATTGCTCCAGGCAGACGCCTGGAAGTAACAAATCTATCAAGAGTTTTTCTCACCGAAACAAAATATGGACAAGTCATAAAATACAGGCGAATGTCGCAGTAATTAAAGCTAATTTGATTACGAAAATAAATATAAATTAATCATACTGAGTTTCACACTTATTTTAAAACTAGACATGATATTTTGAAACAATTTGTTCAGCCGACAAATACGACTATAATTATTATTTTATGTTATTCTATCTTCTATGATAAAAACTTGTAAAACACAAAAAAAAACTTTATTATTATTATTTAATTCCACAGATGTCCTGCTCTAGCACAAAAAATAAATGGTCACGTTACATATACCTCCCACTGTAGGGCACGGGATCCTCTACAATCGAGAGTACGATTGGCAGTGGTTTGGCTATATAGTCCACGACGCTGGCCTAGTTTGGATCGGCGGAATTTAAATACCAAAGAAATTCTTACAAACTCGCTATAGTATGCAAGGTTTCCTCGCGATGTTTTCCTTCAGCATTAAAATGCGTGATAATTAACTATCAATACACACATGAATACGAAAAGCAGAGATGTGCCCTGGAATTTGAACACGCGATCACCGTAAGCATGTTGGCAGCCGCGTCTGGTCCGTTTACTGACATGCTGCCACGCAGATCACACAGTATTTGCATCTTAAACATAAAGTTTAACATAAATGGCTACCTTACAGTTTCATCTCATAGAATTAGAAAAAAATATTAGAAATAGCCATACTGATGGCTAACCATAGATTTGAAGAATTTATTACATCGCTCATCGTAAACTAGTAAAATATACACAGTTTTTTCAACTAAAATTGGTTAGTTTGCCCAGCGCTTCGCTACTAAACGCACAACAACGGCATCTAAACGTATAAGTCTGAACAAAATCAAATCTTGGCTTTTCATATGTAAAGCGATAGCAAATACATTTTCAGTAGCAAGTAATTCTCAAGGTGACATTTTAGTTCTCTATACAACATGTAGATGGCGATAAGCTACTAAAGACAACATTAATTCTGATGTCGAGAAAATTACACAATGTTATGCATCGTACAATTTACAAATCTCCCTCTCTGGTCGATCCCTCATATCTCAGGATTGTGGTCAATATGAGGGTAGCATCTGGAGCGGATGATCTGTCTCCATGGGTTTCCGTCTTACAGATGTGTAGAATTTGTACAAATACGGTGGAGTAAACCTGTTATGGTGAGTGTATGTCTCTTTTCATTTGGTATTCATATTTTTAGTTGGTGTATATAAAATATATACCATAATAATACGCCTATATACAGAATGTCCAAACAAATAGCGCATTGCTAATATACATTTTAGTAATTCGGGATTGCGTCTAGATTACAATAAACCACAGACACAGAATACTAACAGAAGTCAAGCTTGTGTATGTACTTCACTTTTATTGCCACACTCACTGTAGGCGTGCGGAGGTCGGGAACCCGGAGACGGGCACCAACGTTCCGCCGCGACTTCACTGGGCGCCGGAGCCCAGCGTATGCACCCCCTGGTGCGTGTTCGGGCACTCTATTTGACGTCTAGCCTCTAGGAATGTCGCTCCGAAAGGTGCGGTTTGTATAGGACGGGCAACGTAATGATACACACGATATAGAATATACGTGGAATCGACCACGCCCCGCCCTATGGTAGCCCCGGAGTACTCGATCGTAGTGACGCCGTCAAGCAACGTCGCAGTCCGGATCGCTTCGAACTTCTCTTCAGCGGTTTTCCCAGGTTTCTTCTGTTTCTTGAGGCTTCGAGTGTCTTCAGGTTTCTTCGGTTTCTTCCTCGGAGAGCTCTTCTGGATCCAGTGATTTCTCATTTTTGCTTGCCGGCTTAAGTACTCCGAGGCGTTACCATAGGGAGACCCCCGTAAAATGTTCCTAATTTTGGGTCCATTTTTACTTCGGGGCGCGGTCATTTTCCTCTTTATTTTCATAAGTATCCTATTCTTAATTTCTTGTCATACACATGAATCATTAATGTGTGAGCGGTGGGTGCGAAGCTATACAGTAAAATATGTCAAAAAACCATAAAAATGCACCCAATCCGCCCATACATACTTCGATCGTGGCGTGACGAGACCTTACAAAATGTGTTCCTTATGTACTACGCGGGATGATGTGCGCGTGCGTCGTCAACACTCACACTACGCTCGGCGTTCGCGCAAGGGTTGTTAACTCTGGCTTATGCTAAAACACGTATCGTGTCAATAGCACTCATATTGTTTAATTGAATTTTTAAATAAAATATATAAAACACAATAATACAATAAATAAATTTTAATTTTATTTATGAACTCGCTGAGAATGTGTAATGTCATTATTCTAAGTTTTTTTTATTGTTTTTGTATAATATATGTTTTTTTTTTTTGTAATGAAATTTATATTAAATTATATAATCTGGTGTTTTATATAGAAGTGTAATAACTTTTATTCATTTGCTCCATCTTTGCACAAAACATCTCACTATTTGCGTACCCCAAGCGGGTGACACTCGCGCTCGCAGTGGTTTCGACTGGTTTGAAATATCGTGTCGGTGAACGTTGTCTATGAGTGCGTTGATTTAGCGCGCTTTGTATGGAGCTTGACTTCTGTTAGTTTAGTATTCTGTGCCACAGAGTACATTTTACATACTCAGACAAGAAACTTTAAATTGTCAACTCCCAAACAGATAGGTATTGTTATCATATTAATATTATGCCTTTGTATTCAACTTAGTAAGTGCTCCAGTTTCCTGCACTCTCGGTATAATGGTATAACCCACTGGTCTAACCCCTCCCAATCCTACTTTCGATTGTAGAGGAGGCTCGTGTCCTGCAATGGGACATATATGAGCTGATACAGTACAGTAGTCATACACTAATTAAAAAACTACCACAGAATTTTCAATTTCAAAACATCGAGACTCTAAATAAATATTTGAGAAACGCCCTAACATTTGTCTAGTTGCGGGCATCAAACCCGCAGCCTGTTTCACAGTCGGCTTTTAACTAACTACACCACAAAGGCATGTATTATCAGATTTCATGAATATTGAGTAAATTGTATCACTGTGGTGCAATTGGCGACAGGTATGATTTTCAACAATAGGCCTCTAATTTAATGCTCACGCCGAGACTGCTTCTTGCCCTATGATCATCAGTAGCGCCCATAATGCCAATTAATGATGAAATTTAGCAAATTTATCTATCTTAATATAACTTTTATAACTACATGAGTGGCAGCGCTTTAAGACTACTGATACTGCAATAACTATTTGGACATCCGTTAAGGCACCGGAAAACAAATTTCACAGTTTTCCTCTCGTTTTGAGGAGCTTTAAAATCTTTTTCAAACATTTAACTTCGATAAAAACAGGTATTTTCTATTTCAAGACAATTATTTAGATATGACTGTTGGTTATTGGTTATTTTTCAGTTACGACCAAATAAAATCATCTTCCTTATTCGTCACAAATACAACTCCAAAAAATTCTCGTAAAGCTATGTAATAATATACAAGAATCAGTTCTCATTCTTTATTGACTTAAACAGCAGTAGCGATGATCCAGTCAGTATAGGAAGAGACCCTTGTGCTAACTCCAGGGTAGGTGGCGTTAGCACAGCCGTGACCCCAGGAAACAATACCAATGATGATGTTTCCGAAGTACAAGGGTCCTCCGGAGTCACCTTGGCAAGCGTCACGACCTCCGACGTCCAGAAGACCAGCGCAGATCATGTTCTCTGTGACGATGCGTGGAGGGTTTAGAGTGAGGTACCTCTGAGCACAGAGATAGTTGTTGACGGTGTAGATGGTTGTGTCCAGGAGTACGGGTGAAGGAAGGCCTCCTTGCTGCAAGAAAAAAATATCGTTTGTAGAGACCTGTTTTTAAAAAAGGAGATCGGAGACGTAATGAAGGTTCAACCGGCGCCTTTAGTCTGTGTTTAAGGCTTAAGGTGCATTAAAGTCGTAATGTGAACGCTCCTAATAATCTTGGCGGATATTCAGGAGAGTTTCTGTGCTAAGTTCGTAATAAACATGAGATACCGCGGAGTTACAGATAATATGTTAGTAAGAATTCATTACGCAACCAGCCAATCAAATCAGACTTCATAGTTCACAACCCATTCATAATCCTCTCTATCAGTGAAATAATAAACTTCAACGTGTAATTAAACTTACCGTAGTTGTACCCCAACCAGCGTGCACTACAGGCAGGTTATCAGGGAAGGCGTATCCCTGAGGCGGAATGGTGCCTGGCTGTGTCACCGGATTGTAGACGAGGGGGTTCAGGAGTCGGATCACGGAGATGTCTCCATCCAGGCCGCCAAGACCGTAGGAGGGGTGGTTGTACTCCCGGATCACGTAGTAGATCACGCCACCGTAGTTGCGGTAGGTGGTGCCAGCCCTGATTCTTCTGTTGCTAGGGTGGTAAGTGCTGGAAAAACATTCATATATGGATTATTGTTGCGAGACTTTTGAAGAGTTGGTTACAGGAGCGGTTAAAAAGAACTAACAAAAAACGAGATACTAAGACTCGATAAGTATCGGCCAAATTGGACTTACACCAGCTACATAGGTGACACCAAAACAAAGTCCAAATCAGAGGGACGGACGAGAATGCATAAGAATGATGAAAATGACATGTAACTATTATGCAAAGTGGAAATTCATTATTTGCTTAAACTTAGGGCTATAAATAACAATTATATGATTGCTAAAAGATGTTGTCTATAATTTTTCTATTTGTAACAAGAGATTTCATTAGATATGTCGATGCATTTTATGTTAATAAAGATAGAGAGGTATAGATATGGATGGGTATAGAGATCTTTGTATTGTTTAATGAAGCGTAGAATCCTGCCCCAGTAATGGTAGGTATTATAACCTCTTGTTGAAGTTAGATAGGATAAAGAGAACACCCGTAAGTATGTATAATACAGTATCTGCATTATATGAAAATTGTAGTGCCACTAAGAAGAAATATAAAAAAATGTAACCAGGGAAGTTAACTTGCAGCCAAGCGACGGAAGTGGCGAACAGAAGTTAATAATATTTAAAAATAGGTAATAATATTTATTACTTTATATATTAGGTATATGAGGAATCATAAAATTTTTATAATACTAGTATAAATTTGTTATCAATACGTAAGAAAGTAGTATGTTAATGTTTATTATTTTATAATGGTTTATCTTATCAATTGGTAAATAACAAACATAAATATAAAGCGGAAACGCAATGTAATGTATTACACCCGAATTATCCATGTATTTATTGATATATACTTTATTGTACATAAAAATTGGAGAAGATTACGGAAACATAAAACATTTTAAACTAAAGGCATGGTTAAAATAAGCGGCCTTATTGCTAGCTACGATCTCTTCCAGGCAACCTTTGGATGGACTGGATTATTATAATGATGGGGTAGTCCAAAGGAAAAATTAATTAATAACAACTTCCACAAGCAAGCAACACGAACTGTAAATGACTTATCTAGAAACGATGTACTCTGCTTAGGAATCTCTAGAGTCAAATTCTATTTTTACCTAAGACTTCGCGCCTGAGATTTGTCGAAGAAATTAAAACGGTTTTTAAAGTAGAGAGATAGAACAAGATACCATATAGGAGGGAAATAGCTTCCGTGGCGCAGTTGGTTAAACACCGGCTGTGAAATGAAAGGCTGCGGGATCGATCCCCGCACCTGGACAAATACATACTTGTAAGAACCACAGGTATTTGCATCGGGTCTGGGTGTTTGTGAGACCGAAAAGTCTCTCGTAGTTCCTGATACCCACGACACAAGACTCGATCTGAGTGTGGGATCAAGACTATATATTATGTGACTGTTGGGTGTATTTATTTAATAACTCGAGTATTACGACGAACCGTATTGCACTACGTGCGTACTTGACTTTGACCTCGAAATTCGGAAACATAAGTTATATTTGCAAAGACCAAATAGAAACCTTATTGCAAAAATTCTGAAGTCTGAAGTTTTTTGATCTAGGATTCGGTAATTTAATGTAATATTTAACTTAAGATTGATTTTGTTCCGAGTTAAAAATATAGTTAGATATTCCCAGAACCCTGCCGATCTTAATGCTTGATTGTCATTACAATGCGAGCCGATGTTGATCCTGGCTTACAGGAGTTACAGTGGCGGGTGTGAAGGCGGGACAATCTTCAAGTAATCAATTTAATATTTAGTCTGAGAGATACTAACGATGATGTAACAGATATAATTTTTTTTTTTTTATTGCATTGAATGGCGAGACGAGCATGCCGTTCGCCTGATGGTAAGCGATGCGACCGCTCATGAACAGTAGCAAAACCAAACAACACCTTGATTTACAAAGCAATGCCTGGCATTCCACTGCGCTCGCCATCCTGAGACACAAGTTGTTAAGTCTCAATATGTCCAGTAGTTACTCTGGCTACAATGTCCTTCAATCCGAAACACAACAGTGCATTTAAACTGCTGTTTGACAGGAGAAATAGACATTGCGGTGGTACCCACCCAGGCAGCCTCTCACATATGAGAGACCTACCACCAGTAACTAAAACCTTGTATGGTGACCATCAAACGATGCTGTGATTCATGAGGTGCCGTATAGTCACATTAAATTGAATAGATTTTTTAAATTGTATACCTAATAAACAATTTACATCATTTTCATTGATGATGATTTTCCTTGCTTACTCGTATTTGTACTGCAGTGCGCGCGGAGTCCTTTAAAATCAAGAGTCTTATTGAAATGATTATCATCTACAACGTATTTATTGTATATACGTTGCCGATCGGGAAGCGTTTCATGCAATCTGATGAAAAAATTAAAGGAAAAGTGACGGGAGAAAAATGGAATCAATACCCCAATGATTTCTAGTACTTTGGGTATCAGAATCTACGAGAGACGTTTAGGTCGCACAAACACCCAGATCCGAGAAAAATAGTTGTGGATCCCACAAATACTTGTCTCGTTGTGGGGATCGAACACGCGGCCTCTTGTCCTACAGCAGGCGTGTAACTTCATCACGGAGGCTGATAAATGTATAAATACCTACCCTCCAGCAAAACAATGAGCAGCAGACAGCAGGTACAGAGTGTTGAGGACGTTGGCTGCGCAGGACTGGCTCCAGGTGCCAGCGATGACGCTTCTGAACTCCACTTGGACTATGGACGGGTACTGGTCGATGGTAGTCTCATTGCCACCCACGATGCGGTTGTTGATCGAGGCCGCTGAGGCGCCTGGATATTCAGGGTTTGAGAGATGAGATATTTAAAGATCTAAGTTTATTTTCATAGATATCATTCATCATTCATCAGACACCAAAGGTGATCTATGCCCGACACGTATGGATGAGGAGTCAAAAATTGGCCGAAGCGATAGTAATATTACAGAATCGAACAAAGCGTGTCTTCATGGCATATAAGCATGACATTATGAGTGTATGAAAATCAACAGTAATATTTCCATATTTGTCTGTCTTGGATACGCTCACAATTATTTTTCTGGTCGGTTATTTCGGGGTGTTTCGTTATACAGCTTTTACTATATCATAATTTCATATTTTAATATATTTTTACATTTTTGGAATGAATTTACAAAAATCCGTTTGACTGTATCAACTTTCTGTATAATTATATTATTAGTTTCGTTTGAGTTAATAATTTGGAAAGAAAGAACACTATGATTTAAGATTTTATAAGACATTCCAACATGTTCTAGAAGCATTTAATAAAAATAAACATTACCTGCGACCAACGCAAGAGCGAGAACCAGGAGTTTCACCATTTTAAATAGAACTAAATAAATTGTAATCCCTAAAACCTTTTATACTTTTGATTGTGAAATCAATGGATTATTCGAATGTTCGACACAAAAATTTACAACTGAATTTACTATTGAATGACTCAAGGAACATTGATAATTACCGACATTTTTACGACGGTAATTTGAATATATTGGTGCACGATTATGTGTTATAGTTATCTTATGAGGTATTATTATTATCTAAGATTATGTTATATTGTTTTAGTTCAATTCAAAGTCTGTTATCTCTATCAGTGTTCCTACTAGTCATTTTATGTGTTTCACTAGATACTATTAGCCCATTATTGTCAATCCCTCTCTTTGTATTCAGCCACAAGAATTCCACTTCTGAACATGGGGCCTACCCCAAGGTAGGCGATAAATCCTACATGACCCGTACCTTAACCTCACCTTTTTCAACAATTGCAAGCATGCGACTTCATTTTTCAGTAATTTTCAATTTGTTTAATGTGGTAAGGCCCCGCTATTATAGTTGGTCATGATTCAGCATGAATGGGCTGGTTCGTCCGGGACGGTACTACTGTATTACAAAAAATTTACGTGAAGTGACAGTTCTGCTGTCGTGTTTCATTCGGTGAGTAAGACGTCCAATACTACTTTGCTCTTTCCATCTTATATTATTCATAAGAAATACATATTTCACTTACAAGAGAATACAAAAAATGTCTCCAGTACTTTTAGAAAGAATATGGTAAAAAAAATAAGGCTTGCTTTTAAGCCTATTCCTAAACCTTTTCACACTTTCATAGTTTGTAACAGTTTTCGGTAGCTTATTATAAAACAGTGCACCCTCAAAAAATTTAATTTACTTTTTTTTCATAATTTATGCTTACCAGTATTACTTCGAAGATAATATTTACTATGTCGTTCATTAAATTCTATATTCTTCTTCCTTTTTTTTCTTTCCACTCTCCTTCTGATCTGATGGGACAGCAACACATTTCTATAAAACTGTGACTAATGTTTATGAGCAGCAGTGATCAGGTAAGCTGTTTGCTGGTTTGAAGGACCAATAGAATAAAAAAATGTGGAGGCAATGTTAAGTTTCCGAAGACGACATCAAGGATAGAGCAAAGTGCAGATGAAATATGAGCATAGTTACCCCACTCTGTATGGGATTCATAGCTTGAAACAGGTAGAGTGGCATTTGACAACGCCTAGTAAATATAATAAGCAATATTAGATATAAAAATTATCTTCAACAAGCAGTCGATTTTGCAGCGAAATGTAAGAAGGTAAAGTGATTGCAAAGCCATCTAAAAATATATTTGTACTTAATTATATCATGCTTTATGGGTTCAACGTGGTATGGACGTTGGCGATAGCTCTGTCTAACTTGTAACTCACTAATGTATATCTAAAACAAGGATAAGAAACAAAATAACAAAAAGCCAACATCACGCAGTGTTCCCAGGCGGTCACCCATCCAAGTACTGACCGCGCCCGACGCTGCTTAACTTCGGTGATCGGACGAGAACCGGTGTGTTTAACGTGGTATGGACGTTGGCGATAGCTCTGTCTAACTTGTAACTCACTAATGTATATCTAAAACAAGGATAAGAAACAAAATAACAAAAAGCCAACATCACGCGGTGTTCCCAGGCGGTCACCCATCCAAGTACTGACCGCGCCCGACGTTGCTTAACTTCGGTGATCGGACGAGAACCGGTGTGTTCAACGTGGTATGGACGTTGGCGATAGCTCTGTCTAACTTGTAACTCACTAATCTTAATATATATAATTCACGTGTCACGTTGTTTGTCCTCAATGGGCTCCTAAACCACTCAACTGATTATAATGACATTTTGTAGAAATGTGTTATTTGTTCCAACTTACAGGATGAGATAGTTTTTATCTCGATTAAATTGACGAAAGTATAAAATAAAGGAAAAAACATTTTGCCATACAAAATGTTCATGGGGTTTGTAACTGTCAAACATTTAATTTTCATACCGTCGATACGGTAAACTCTTCCCTCAAATTAAATAACGTATTTAAATAAAGGTTTCGAATCGACAACATATATCCACAGTATTCGATTAATGGCGTATTTTAGATTTTAAATATGCTCTATATACCTGGCCATATACAAAGATACCTGGCCCGGTGGCCAAAAGTGGAAACAAATACGTCATTTAGAATGTCAGTCTATCTGCCAGTCGCTGTCATATCGGCCATTAGTTGTTTACTCAATGTATTTATTTTTCCTGCATTATTTAAAACTAGTGAAAATTGCCGGAAACTTTAAAAAGTGATGCTAGGAATGTTAAACTTCAGGTATTAAATTTTACGTAGGAAGAAAATCGGCTTCAGATACCAATAATACCCTTCGAAAAATTGTATCAACGTGTAGCTGTTGCCACAAGTTTGTGTTGTCAGCTTTTCAAAATAAATTCCACGAAAACAGAACTTTGTACGTACTAGTACAATAGATGTTAGTTCATATCCTAAACTATAATTCATCGTTACGTGCGTGGTGGCCTGTTGGTAAATGGACCACCAATGACCACAACCACATTTCACGGTGGCTGCGGGTTCGAATCTCAGAGTAACCCCTTTGACTTTTCGGAGTCATGCGTGTATTGATAGTCAATAAACACACACAAAAACAGTGAAGGAAAACATCGTGAGGAAACCTGCATACCAAAGCGATTTATAAGAATTTCTATGGTACCTGTGTAAGTCCACCAACCCGCATTAGGCCAGCACGGCGGACTATATAGCCTGTGATATGGCCTAACTACCCTCAATCGTACTCTCGATTACAGAGGAGGCCCGTACCCTCCAGTGGGACGTGTATGGGCTGATACAGATAACTTTTTAAGGGTTTTGACTTCTTTAAAGGGGAGCGATTGGTTAGAAATCTTGTGAAGGAAAAAACATGCATATGAAACTGGTCCACTCATTTTTCCCGACACTATTGATCGGATTGAAAAATCTTACTTTACCCACTTTATTGCTATATCTATTTTTAATGGCAACACCAAATTCGATTACAGCGACTCTCCCACCGGGTCAGATAGCTTTGTGCCTCTTATAAATTAATGACAGTAATGAAAAGTGGTTGATATTTAATTTGGTTGTCAAATATTTATGCATGCGTTCAAAAATTTATTTTGTGTAAACAAAGGAGTATATATTAAGATACATAAATATTGGATAGTTATAACTTGCAAAAAAGAGTACGATGCGGTGACAATTGGCATTAACGAAAAACAATTATGGCAATATTGAATATTATTAAAAATTCAATAATGTTCAGTTATTAATACTTCTATTCAAGATCGAACATGGATCGAATGTCACTTTTATCAGGAATTCTTACACTGGCCTTTCCTTCGCTACAATTCACTGATAGAAATGTATATCGTCTCTGAGTGAGGTAGGCTTTATTTTACCTAAAGGGGGGTCAAAAGGGTTGAAATGTTATGACGAAGAAAATCGAAACCACTGAAGTTATTTCTATGAAAACTTATATTTCAACTCTTTATTACTAACAAAACGTAATGGCGTGCAATATTATTGGGAAAACAGCATTGAGGGGATGAAATAAAGGGTGGAATATTTCATGGATAATCAAAATCGCTAAAGTTTTAATGACAAAAATGTACAAGGCATACTTTTCGGATATGGAGAGATGGGATATAATAGAATACGAGATACGGGAGAGGACTGGGAAAGCTGACAGATTTGATAGGACGAAATGTAAATTATACGGTATAAGACGGGATGGAAAATGAAGACAAAGGACGGGATGGATCGGGAAGTGACTGACAAGCGCGATGGGACGGGATTAACAGGACCGTAGGATACGTCAAGTTTAGGTATACAAGAGCTTATATAAAACAATAGCACGTATTTGGTGTTAAGTGGAATAAAAAAATATCTGCGTCCAGGCGAAGCTGGGTCGGGCCGCTAGTGTATATCTAAACAAGGATAAGAAACAAAATAACAAAAAGCCAACATCACGCGGTGTTCCCAGGCGGTCACCCATCCTAGTACTGACCGCGCCCGACGTTGCTTAACTTCGGTGATCGGACGAGAACCGGTGTGTTCAACGTGGTATGGACGTTGGCGATAGCACTGTCTAACTTGTAATTCACTAAATTGAAACTCAAAACGGATAAAAAACAATGTGATATTATACCAATTATTATACAAGTTAAATTCGAATAGGTGGCACCAAAATAAAAATAAAATGAAGGCATATTTAAGAATTTTATATTAATTAAAAGATTATTTTCATTTCTCTGTTTTTATTACATTTTTGAAGTTGGTTTAAATATTTTTTTTTTCTTATGACTGAATTGTGAAATGAGCATATACGCGTGATGGGAAGCGATACGACAGCTCATGCACATTAACAATGCTTGGCCTTACACTGCACTCGCCATTCTGAGACATAAGACTCTTCCATAAGAGACATAAGATCCTGAGACATAAGAAGTCTTAATATGTTCAGTTGTTACTCTACAATTTCCTTCAAACCGGTACACAACAGTGCGTTTGCTCTTTGGCGGAAGGCATAGAGATATTGCGGTGGTATCTACCCAAGCAGCCTCTCACACGTGAGAGGCCTACCTACCACTAACAACGTGCCACCGTCTTTCATGATTTCGGTTTATTTCAGGTGGAGATTTCATGATCTTTAACGCGTCATTCATAGACATTTAGAACCAATTTCAGTTATCGCAAGTCTTTCGAACAACTTTTAAATCCATTTTGTGCGAAGAAGACAAAACATATGTTAACTAGAATACATTTGAAAATTATGACTAATAATAAAATTTATTTATATTCTTCAAAATTTTAGTTTCATCGGTACACATATCAGGTTAGATGTATAATGCAGAACAAGATTTTTATTCTCCTCTATTTGCTCCATAAAACCACATTATTTATTGATAAATGATTAAAGATTCTTTTTGGTGTACAATAAAGCATATATAAATAAATAAAATAAATAAAGAGCGCCATCAAGTAGACCAAATGCTAGTCAGTCATTCTCGTAAACCATCATTTGGGAATTTGGCTACAATAGCTTCCTTTTTGCATGTTAATACGACATAGCATTTATACATGGTGACAATAAACTCTATCCGTTCGATAAAGGTGTAATCAGAAATCGTTAATCTGTTCTATTTAAAAGATCTATTTCAAATAATATTATTCACAAAAATCCTTGATAAATCATAATAAAAAATAGGGAATCTCACATAAACCGCATTCGTACTAGGAGACGGGGTGCGACGTTTCATGTCATGTCAGAAAGTGTATTGTTGTCAGAATTAAAACTTTACAAAGATTTTAGGTTATTATAACTGTATCAGCCTATATACGTCCCACTGTAGGGCACGAGCCTACTCTACAATCGAGAGAATGATTGAGAGTGGTTAGGCCATATAGTCCACCACGCATAGAAATTCTTATAAATCGCAATGCTATGCAGGTTTAATCACGACGTTTTCCTTCACCGTTTTAGTGCGTAGTGATTGACTATCAATACACACATGACACCGAAAAGTCAGAGGTGTGCCCTGGGATTCGAACCCGCGACCACCGTGAACCGTCCGTTTACTAACAGGCCACCACGCACTTGAGATACTGAAATGCGCGTCTTGGATCGGACAGGGTTTTCTTGTCACAATCTATACCTATGTACGGAAAGTTGTTAAAAAAACAATAATCCTATATCAAGAATTTATCAAATAACTTATAACTATTTCCTGAATGAATCACATAATATTTGTGATACTAAATCGTGCTTGAGGGTTCGCCCGCGTGCTCAACATAATTTGGACAAAAGTTTTATTTATTTATAAATCAGATTTTTTTCCACGATGTGGTATTCATATTTTTGCTATTCAAACAGAGGTAGGAGAGTTTTTAGCCAGACGGCTGTCTAATTGTTATTATTATATCGTTTGGCAGCAGCCTACCCTTTTTGTATGAAAAGCCCTCTACGTGGTTTCCATACGTATAATTTAGCAGCTTAGTGTAAACGTAACAAACAAACAAAATCACATTATTATTTATATTAGTAGATAAGGATATGTGATTTTTATGGATTGATTAATTCTGTATCTTATTGCGATGTACTTCTAAAATTAAGTGGTAAAACAAAAATTTCAGCCAGGTTGCCTAATAACTTGAATTGTAATAATGACTACCAGATATCATCCCTTTTGATAGTTACATTTTAATTTATTTCCAACTCTTTCTATTAATTAGTTAACTTTCTGATTGACTTTGTTGCTGGTTAAAGGTAAGTTAGACATTCCCGGAGACTCGCCGAGCTTTATTGCTCGGTGTCATTGTGTGCCACTGTTGATCCTGGCTTACAGGATTTACAGTGGTGGGAGTGAGGGCCTGACAGTCTCGAGTTACTGTCCCTAGTTTGACAAATGCTGTTATGATTATGATATGATGATGAAAATGAGAATTAAGTAAGGATAACAAAGTATCGTCACTCCACCTCTTTGGAGGAAAAGATGGGGCTGGTAGCGATTAAAGACGATGGTTTGAAGATTGAGCCCAGTGGCGTGCCATAGGAGAGGCCTATGTCCAGCAGTAGACGCGAATAGGCTGATAATGATGATGATAAACAAAGTAACTATAAATTAATTTGAGTGTACCTAAGATTTAAAAACAGGTATTTTTAGCAGTCTAATCGTTAACAACCTGAGTTATCACTTGCGTATATAAAAACATTACTGTACGAAAAAGGGTCCAATAATATTTATAATACGTACTCGTGGACAGTATTACCTTTATATGTAATAAGCAGCAACGAAATCCATACGTACTGATAAAAGGGCTGACGACAAACCTGATAAGCTACCGAAGGATATAAATTCTGCCTTCCTTTTATTGCAACATAAAGATGGTAGCTGGTGCTTTTTATTCAGGGCTTTCCTAGTAAAAGCAGCAGTCGTTTCTCATTATTGTCATATCCTAGCCTAAGCACTTGTGATTTTTGTAAAAATATTTTATTAGTTGGTTAAGGAGATTCAATAAAGTATTTCATTATTATTATTTGGGGTCGGTGCTAAATGATTTTTATGCGAGTTGAGACGTATAATTAAGCATGGATGACCTACCAATCCATTAATAAAAATAAAAAAAATATCTATTTGAATACTGCAAATACTGATTGGAACAATAAGAACGAATAAATGCACCGCTATTTCTGTTTCTATCTCTCTGTAGTCTTCTCTCGTTCTAGTGAGTTCTGGCAGCCCTGGTTGATTTCAGCGCAGAACTCATAAATTTTGAATTGTTGACCGCACCAGTATAATAAAATTATTAGAAATAACTTAAGCCCTCTACTCGAAAAATTTAACTCAGAAGCCAAGATCTGGTGGTACACAGCCAATACACTGTACAAAAGTACTATTTTTGTACGATACGCTGTACAAAAATAGCAAAAAGGAACCGCTTTGATAATAAAAATGTGAAATGTGATAATATGCTAAACCTAATAAAGTCTCAATTCCGAAAAGAGATATATTCAATCTCATTTATCGCGATATCAATAATATTTGAGGAAAAACGAAAAAAAAAAAACAATGTCTATCACGTAAAAAGCACTTTATGAAATTAAGATTATCGGATGATTATCTTTGTACCCAGTGATAGAGTTAAACACTAAAGTTTTCATTAGTTATTGCGTGGGACTAACGGAATATAATATAAGGGATAATTTTTCAGTTTAATCTCATTCGGTTTTTAGAAAAAATGGCGATGTGGTCGATTCTACTTTTGGGCCTGTTCGCAGATAATACAATACAATACAATACAATAACTCTTTATTGTAACCAAAACAAGGAAATACAACAAAAAGAAATAAAATAAAAAAAACACTAGTGTTACAATGGGCGGTCTTATCGCTTAAAGCGATATCTGCCAGACAACCGTGGGATGGACAGTATCGGGAATAGTGGTAGACGGCGGTCCACAATAAAGAGAACACAAATGAAGTTCGTAACTTATAAAATACGAATACTTATATACTAATAATATAAATAGACTAATACATATTAAATTGTGTCATCTAAACATACAATACAAATGTAAGTAGGATTACTAGTAGTTTAGATAGTGGTTCCGTACTTGAACTTTAAAAGTTTGTATGGTATTTGCACGTTTGATTTTCAACGGCAATGCATTCCAAAGGCGAACAGCTTTTATAGTAAAAGAATTATGAAAGTGCTGGGAAGAATAGGAAGGTGTTTTAAGTAGCAAAGTTTCAGAAGAACGCAGGTGTCGGGAATGGGTATGATGTAAAAATTGAAAGCAATTTTTAAGGTATTGAGGAGTGCTAGGATTGAAAAGGATATTATACAAGAGCGAAAGGATATGAGCATTCCGGCGAAATCGGATAGGTAACCAATTCAGCTTCTTACGATATTCGGACACGTGATCAAACTTACGTAGTCCATAAATGAATCTGATACAAAAATTTTGTAGGCGTTCGAGTCTATTGAGCTGTTCTTCGGTTAAATCTGGATATGAGGCGTCAGCATAATCTAAAATGGGAAATAAAAGAGCTTGTGCAAGCGCAACCTTGGTGGCGGTAGGCAAAAAGTTCCGCAATCTTTTTAAATTAAAAGCAGATGCATAAAGCTTACGACTCAACTCTGCAAGATGCGGCGTCCATGACATATTGCGGTCAAGAATAATCCCAAGATTTTTGACCGTTTTGCTGATCTCAATGCATGTTCCGTCAAACATTACCTGCGGGAGATGAAGCCAATCGATTCTTGAGATCATTCTCGAGCCACCGATAACAATGGTTTGCGTTTTCTCCGGGTTCAACCGCAAACCAAAAGAGTTGCTCCAGTTCGTAATTTTTCGCAAATCACTGTTAGTGGTGTGTATGGCCGCAGATATATCTTCTAAAGGTGCCTGGGTGTAGATTTGTAAATCATCTGCATAAAGGTGGTAAGAAGAAGTAAGATTTTGAGAAATAGAATTAATAAAAATAGAAAATAACAAAGGAGATAAAACGCCCCCCTGAGGAACACCAGCAGTCGTGACACACCAAGATGAAAAATTCTCATCGATGCGAACACGCTGGCGGCGTCCATACAGGTAACTACGAAACCAGTCAATTACCGTTGGAGACATGTTAAGAGAACGTAAAAGCGCGATCAGAACGTCAAAGTCTACGTTATTAAATGCGTTACTAAAGTCAAGCAGTGATAAAACCGTCACTTTACCATCAGCCATCCCGCTTCGGATATCGTCAGTAATTTTGACTAGAGCTGATACAGTGCTGTGGCCAGGACGGAAGCCGGACTGGAAAGGATTTAATAAATTATTACTAATGAGAAAAGAAGACAACTGTTGGTGGATAAGGCGCTCAAGGACTTTGGAAAAAAAGGGGAGGATGGAAATAGGTCGATACTCGGAAAAAGTAGAAGGATTTGTTTTCTTAGGAAGAGGGATTATTTGGGCTTGTTTCCATACGGATGGAAATATACCGCAGGTGATGGAAAAGTTAAGGATGTGGTGAATAATGGGTAGGATCTCGTCTAATATAGGAAGAATCATTTTACGGCTAATTCCATCACTGCCGACTGCGTTTGAAGTGATGGCTAAGACGTTCTTCTTAACATCACAATCGGTAAATTGCTTGAAAATAAACGGAGAAATGCTAGGCACAGGAGTCAATGAAAGAAAGCGTAACGTTGCAGCTTTAGCTGGGCCATCAAAATTGGCTGAAGAAGAGAAATGCTGATTAAGCGCATTAATATCGATGTCATTCGGAATACTGTTATGCCGGGATTTACCAACTCCCAATGATCTCAGAAACCTCCAAATTTTGGAGGGGTTTTGGTTTTCTAGAGAATTATGAATATGTCGGCGTTGTGCATCCCTACACACCTTATTGCAGTGATTTCTACACTTTATGTACATCAATCTGTTATAGTCACTTGGTTTACGTTTATACTTTGCCTTGGAAGTAACTTTTTTATGAATGATAGCACGGATTTCAGACGTTAACCATGGCGCGGGTGAATGTTTTATTTTGACTGGTCGTAATGGAGCATGTATGTCGTACAATTATATATCGTCGTATAATGTTATCTTTTTGATATTTTATACTAATTACAAAGTGAGTATGGTGAACTAATTAAGCATAGAGTGGTAGTCTAGACTCTAGACGGCAGATAAGATTAAGAAATCGGACAAGATTTACATGGCAAAACATCTGGGAGTCGAAGTTGTGTCGGAAAAAATGTATTAAGTAAATTGTGAAAGTGATACCAAAATGCAGTTGCATAGCGCCAACCAACATGGGATATAAGCATGAAGTATGTTTACAGTGAAGAAAACCATCACAAGATTTTTAAAGGTATCTGTGTCAGCCCCTATACGTCCCACTGCAGGGCACGGGCCTCCTCTACAATCGAGAGTACGATTGAGAGTGGTTAGGCCATATAGTCCACCACGCTGGCCTAGTGCGGGTTGGCGGACTTACATACCATAGAAGTTTTATAAATCGCTATGGTATGCAGGTTTCCTCACGATGTTTTCCTTCACCGTTTTAGTGCGTGGTGATTGACTATCAATACACACATGACTCCGAAAAGTCAGAGGTGTGCCCTGGGATTCGAACCCGCGACCACCGTAAACATGTTGGCAGTCGCGTCTAGTCCGTTTACCAACAGGCCACCACGCACTTCAAAGGCAAAAACTAATTTTAAAGGTATGCGAAGTTCTAAATCGGAAGAATTCATAAAATTATCCAATTCTGTGATTAATGTTCGGATAATAAGGCGTGGAGAAAGATTAACGATTGAAAGAGTTGAACAATGCTTGGACAATAACACAAGGCGCTCTATAGACTAAACGATATATAATCAAGAGATCAAATGATAAAATCAAGAGATGATGAACGCAAAAACGTAATTTTAATGCAATAAACGTCGCGTCGAGCATCCCATTCACTTGATGACAAGTGATACGACAGCCCAGAGACAGTTGCAAAAAAAAACGTCATTATAAAGCAATGCTTGGTATTACACTGCGTTCGCCATCTAAAAATATAAGATGTTAAATTTCATTATGTCCAGGAATTACTCTGGCTATAATTTGCTTCAATCCGGAACACAGCAGTTCATTTACAATGCTGTTCGGCAGCAAATAGACATGGTAGTGTCTCATATCCAGGCGGCCAATTACATAATCATAGCAGAAGAATTAAATATTTGAAAATATGTTTCCAGATTCTATCACCACACACGCAGGCGTGTAAGGGCTGGAGCGAGTATGCGCGAGGTTGGTGGCAGAATCCACCACATCGAGTCGGTGCACAACCACCCCACCTTCAACCACTATACGTTAGATGGAGACATCACTGTTGTCCGTCTCACTTCCGTCATCAGCTACAGCGTGTACATCCAGCGAGCCACTATCGTCACACAGGACTTCTCCATTGGCAATAACATTCAAGTTGTTCTTGCTGGATGGGGATACACTACGGTAACTTATTCTAAATAAAACGATTGAAGTTTCATAGGTATCAACCCAAATATAGTCGCTATTCGGGAGGAATATAATTTGCTAAGTGGTAGATATAAAATGTAAACAAAAAAAAGGTAACCTAACAACCATATCGCCTACCCAGTAAATGTCTTTTTGAGTAGTTCAGTTTATTTTTTTTATCGGATAGGCACACTTATGAATCTATAATGGAGGAATGACCAATCAAATGACAGTCGACACATTTTCAATTATTGCAAGAAAACTTATTTGTCCTCTTCTTTAAACCATTTCATATGGCTTCAGTTTACAATCTATCGCCTGTATGACAATGCTCTTCAATAAAATTGATACTAATACATTTGCTCTTCGATTCCAGTCTCAAGGTGTACCCGCCAATCAACTGCGAGAAGTGTCTCTCTTCACGATTTCCAACAGCGTCTGCGCTGAAAGATACGCAGCCATCAACAGAAACATCACCAGCAACATGCTCTGCGCTGGTCTCCTCAGCATCGGAGGTCGTGACGGCTGCCTTCGTGACGATGGAGGCCCTCTGTACATCGGCTCCACTGTCGCTGGACTGTTCTCCTGGATCCACGAGTGTGGTAGCGGAAAATTCCCTGGAGTCAGCACTTCTATCGCCCCTTACACTGACTGGGTCCGTGCTACTGCTGATTGAAAATAGAATACTTCAAAAAATATTGTTGATGATTTTTTCTACTTATAAACTATAATAATGAAATGAAATGTATTTGAAATGAAATGAAATGTATTTTCTGTGAGATCCACTATACTTAAATAAATGTTCAGAAGCCCCACAAATAATATAAATATAACATATAAAGCGAAAACTTAAAGAGGGGAAGCATTTAATGTTGCGATGTTTCCATTAAATAATGTCATTTTTATTTTTTGTTCTTAGTACAGAACTGATGAGTTCAAATACCAAAAAAACACTGCGGATGCATTGTCAGCCTTTCGATATGGATAAGTAAACGGAGGGAAAAGAAGGCGTGTATATTTTGTAGATCGTCTTGTAATGGGAGCTACGAATCGCTACAATTTTCCCACGAATATATTAACTTAGATAATATCGGTCCGCATCCCGAAAACTTATATCTAAGAATGCTGATTCTTAACATGCACATCTCATCAATTTTGTTAGATTTTTTTTGTTGTTAGGAAATAATAGGTAAGTGCGTGGTGGCCTGTTGGTAAACGGACTAGACGCGGCTGCCCACATGTTCAGGGTGGTCGCGGGTTCGAATCCCAGGGCACACCTCTGACTTTTCGGAGTCATGTGTGTATTGATAATCAATCACCACGCACTAAAACGGTGAAGGAAAACATCGTGAGGAAACCTGCATCTGGATCTGGATCAGCCCATATACGTCCCACTGCAGGACACGGGCCTACTCTACAATCGAGAGTACGATTGAGAGTGGTTAGGCCATATAGTCCACCACGCTGGCCTAGTGCGGGTTGGCGGACTTACATACCATATAAATTCTTATGAATCGCTATGGTATGCAGGCCTAACCATTCTCAATCGTATTCTCGATTGTAGAGTAGGCCCATGCCCTGCAGTGGGACGTATATGGGCTGATACAGATACAGATACAGAAATAATAGGTAGTAGCTTCAAAAAATAACAAGAAAGATACGATGGATTAACAAGTATAGCCTAATGATTTTTGATGCGTGATTGTGGTAAAAGATTTGGCTTACCATTTTACGACCGACTATCTATTGATTGACATCAATCCATTTGAAAAGTATTAAAATGTGGAAATAAAAAAACTGAACCAAATATTTTAAGTGTTTGCAGATAGCATAGTTGTAGTTGCAGAAAGATTGCCAGGTATCTTATCTGCAATATTCTATGCAAACAAACAAAAAATCAAAACTTTCTTCTTTATTATTTTATTATTATATTTATGTCTGTAAATTCGTATTTATTGTTTGATCACATATAAGTGCAAGATAATGACAAATCTAAGACTAAAGATTCAAAGAGAATTACGAGATATTCGCAAGACATTCCCGATCTCCTTGAATGCCAAGAAAACCAGGTATGTGCGTTCCCGTGCAAAAAAATCCCCAAAAAAAAATCTCCCCCGCCTACTCGATGCCTTGGATGAATTGCAGCTTCAGGCCATCCGCATTGTGAATGATGCAGACGTCACGAGCAATTTAGAGTTGCTACAACTGCGGAGTGATTTCACCTCTCTAAGCGTGTTCTACCGTCTGTGTCACGGTGAATGCTCTGAAGAATTATTCAATTTGATCCCTTCCTTTCCAATCTTGCGAAGCCATAGGTTGATGGTCCAAACCATCTCGGTAAATCGGCATCTCGAGCCCAAGGTTCGCAATCCTATTAGTGCCCCACCGTCCAGCTTTAGAATTGTTTGCCGTCACGCGTGTTCCCTCCTTCCTATACGAATACTCCTAGGTCCTTCCGCCGTAGTGTGAAGAGACCAGTCAGCATAATCGAATGGCATGGGACTGCCGTTTGTTGTCATTCGATAATCTGTCTGGACGGCATTAGCGCTTACCATCAGGTGCAGTGCGGTCATTATCCCGGGACATTGTCAAAAATATGCAAACTGTTATCATCACTAATAAACTATATAAGCCCATATACAACAACTTATAACTCCTTTTCCTTCCGATGTTTTCCTTCACCATTATGGTTCATGGTGATTGACTATTAATTAATACACACATAACTCCGAAATTTCAGAGATGTGCCCTAGGATTCGAACTCGCGACCACCATGAATATATGGGCATCCGCGTCTGGTCCGTGTATCAACAGGCCCCCACACACTTTATCACCTAGCGAGACGATAATCGAATCATTTGCTAATACTTTCCAACAGGCGCTGTTTGATATGGTAGAGAATTGCAGAAATGAGTTAACAGTTTTTATTTTATGCTGCGCCTACAAAGTGATTACATTGGACTCAGCACCTGATGGTGAGTGTATTGGAATTCAAATTAAGTACCCACTGGCGAAAGTTTGTCATTTATTTATTTATTCTTTGGGAAACAGACAGAAAATAACAAATATGAACCCCCGTCGCAGCGATGCGTCAACTTATTTAGTAACGGCACTCGATATATTTAAGATCTGGTAAAGATCGAGGCTGTTTGATTAGAATCAACGGGAATCTCAATGTGAAACCGAGCTTGTTTTGATTATTTTAAACAAAAGAGTATATGCAACGAAACCTTGTAATGTAGGAACGATGTATTCAAATTGTAAACCAAATCAAGTAAGGTTTACACTTATACCTCACTAATACGTACTAAATAATTTAAATAATGTTTACTTAGAAATACTAACAAATATATGTTATATTCTATATTATCTCTGAGATATTTATTTTAGACCATCAGATTAATTTTATTAAAATTTGTAATATATTTAAGTGTTTATCCTTTTTTGTGCAGTTAAAAATAGAATAAATAAATTAATTAAGGGATAACCGGCAATCTCACTCACAGAAATAAAGGCAACGGTTAAGTTGTTAATTGACGTTGGTATTTTGATGGACAGTCTTTCTTAGTGTGAGGATTTTGATCCCTTAAAGACTATGAAAGCTCTGTGAGAGCCCGTAGAAAGTAAGAAAAATAAAATAAAATTAGAGGAGTAATCAAGCAGAGCACAAGAAAGAAACAAATTTTTGTTCTAATATGCATCTTCTCTATCTGCTTATATTATTAGTGTAATAACAAATCGGTTTGAGTTGCTAGTTTAAGAATTATTTGCTTTTAAGTCTTATTCGACTAGGAAGGGTGTCACATACCATTGAAATTAATTTGCATGGGTAACTATACTGTTTCCATTCGTTTATTTTATTTTTGACACATCGAGTACTGAATCAAATAGTGATGGCCTGATGCGTTATCGAATCAATTTTTTATAACAAACGATTTTATTTTTGAACAAGTTTTAATCGATTTAATACATATTTTATTTTTTGCTCCATGCATTGTTTTATAAAACTTCAGGGATATTTAAGTTACTTGATTTAATAATTATATTAAAATAAACCATTTACTCATGTTAAGTTAATATTCTTATCACTTCCGTCGGCAATAGTAATGTTGTTAAAAACAAATTGTGAAACGGCAACACTGGGCAGACAGGTGACGCGCGCCGCCATTTTGTGGTCACTCACAACGAGACGCCCGCGCCCGTGCTAGTGTTTTCCGTTCGCTGAATTTTAATTCACATTTTTCATACGTCGAGTTGAGTATTTATATTCCTCCGTATTGTTTTACCCGTGAATTCCTACATTTGGTTGAATTGAGAACATCGTACCTGCCTTCATCACTTTCAAAATGCCTAAAGGAAAGGTGCTTAAAGGACAAACAAGGGAGTTTGTGTTGCGACTTCATGAGTACTTTGAAAGGGAAAGCCGTAATGGTGGACCTCTTATACCAGTGACTCAAATCAGAGACCGTGTTTCAGCAGCATTAGGTATTACTGCTCCAACAGTTTCAAAAATAATTAAAGAAGGCTACGGCAGTAGTGGCATGGAACAAAACAAGCCATCTACACCTAAGAAAAAACGTCAGCCCTTTAAAGTGACAGCAATTGACAGTTTTGATGGTGATGCTATTCGTCGTCATATATACGATTATTACCAAAGAAAAGAGATTCCTACTTTACATAACCTAGTACAATCTCTGAAAACTAGTGGCTTGTTCCGTGGTCAAAAGTCTTCTTTGGCGAAGGTATTGAATAGGATTGGATTCCAATACAAAAAATGTGACAAAAGAAAAATATTGATGGAACGCAATGATGTTGCTTTGTATCGATGCGAATTTTTAAGACAAGCTAAAAAAATAGAAGACTGGTCGAATGTTGTTTTCACCGATGAAACTTGGCTCAATGCGAATCACACGGTATCAAAAACTTGGACTGACAACACTGCTAGCTCCTCGACCGCAGTGCCAATGGGAAAAGGTGAAAGAATTATAATTTGTCATGCAGGAACCGCAAAAGGATTTGTGCAAGATGCTATGTTAGCTTTTAAATCAAAGAAAACAGGGGATTACCACGAAGAAATGAATTCCGAAGTATATGAAAAATGGTTTCGGGAAATGTTTTTGTCACTCGAACAGCCATCAACAATATTTATAGATAATGCGTCCTATCACTCTCGGCAAATTAACAAAATGCCAACGCAAGCCAGTAAAAAAAATGAAATAATAAACTGGCTCCGTAACAATGGCGAGGAGGTGGACGAGTCCCTATTAAAAGTAGAGTTACTTAAAATATTAAAAATGAGGAAGCAGCCTAAACGATACGTTATAGATGAAATGGCTGCAGAACATGGGCACACCGTCCTTAGAATTCCTCCATATCATTGCCAGTATAATGCCATAGAGCTAATATGGGCGCAAGTGAAAGGATATGCTGCGAGAATAAATACAACTCCTCCTTTCACCGCAAACAAAATGCTGGAGTTGCTTAAAAATGCGTGTGAAAATGTGACGCCTCATAACTGGGCGAGTGTCGTAGATAAGACGAAGAAAGAAATAATGTCTGATTGGGATCGCGATGTCGCATTTGACAACTTACCCATGCACTCATTAATAATTAGTGTTACTGGGGATACGAGTGACGACGACGCCGATTCCGACGAAACAGACGATTGTTTATAAATAAAAATATTAACAAATTACCTTTTAGTTGTTTTAATTATTTAATCCTTAAAGTACTATGAATTCCAACATGGTTTAACTGTTTATTACAAGTAGGTACTAAACATTTATTTTCGTTGTAATCATTGTAATTATTTTAAATTAAACTCTTATTAAAAGTCACTTCAATACGTATACCTTTATTCATATTAATTAATTTGCAGCAAATACATTCGATCCTAATATTGGGTACTATATTACGTTTAACTGTTTTCATTAGCATTTTAATGTAATTTTATTTCAAATGATTCCGATTGATTGATTCTATTCAAAATCGTTTTTGTTATCTGTGGTCATTCGTTACGAATGGCACAACTCTAAGTGGGCGTTACCCGTCAAGAAAGTACCTATCTACTTTTATTTCAAAATATTGTTCTACTGTAATGTCGTACTTTATAGGCGTGAACTGTCAAAAATAAAATAAACGAATGGAAACAGTATAATATATAATATTTAATGAATTGTTTTCTTAAGTGTATTGTTATTTTAGCACTATAAGTTATCTTAATATAAATAATAATAAAAACAAGACAACTTTTATCAGCTGACGATATAAATTAATGAATGACCTGAAAGATTATTTGTTAAAAAATACGCACCCGTCTCTACATTGGATAAGTTCGTAATTGTACTAGCTCTATACTAACAATGCAATATATTAGTAAATAAAATTAATAAATAAATGCATTTGTAAGTACGAGGCATGCCTTTTAAGTTTTGTCGTTTGAAGAAAAAACACAACTAGAACCTTGTAGTACTTTTTATTGTTTTTCAAAGTATTCGCCACGTAGCTTAATACACTTTTCCATTCGCTCAAACCAGTTATTATAACATTTATTCCACTCTAAAGTGGGGGTGTTCAAAATGGCTGACTTTAAAGCGTTGACTGCCTCTTCACCAGACTGGAACCTTTGACCACGAAGACATTTCTTAATTTTAGGAAACGTAAAGAAATTGTTAGGGCTTAGGTCAGGACTGTATGGAGGATGGTCAAGAATTTCTACTTTTTCCTGCTTCAAATACTCAATCGTTTAACGAGCGCTGTTTGAGCTTGCGTTGTCGTGGTGCAGGATGATGCGTCACTTTGAGTTCGATTTTCAAAGATCGGCGAAGGCTTGTGGTAAACAAACTGTGGTATACCACTCTGCGTTAACCGTTCTACGATCTTCAAGTGCAATAGTCGCTACATTACCGGTTTTTCCAACGAACGTGGTCACCATCTTTTTTGAAGTGCTTCAAGAACGAACAACTTTAATTGGCTTTGGCTTGTATTGAAAGACCCAGATTTTAGATTATTGTATATGAATCAGGCTCGTAGGCATAGATCCAAGATTCGTCCCCACTGATGATGTTGTAGACGTGATTTGACTCTCCTCGGTTGAACCTTTGCAGAGTTTTCTTACACCATCTGACGCAGGCCGCCTTATGATCGTCGGAAAGCAGATGCGGTATCCAACGGCAAACTAGCTTCCTCACATCAATAGCTTTAATCAAGAACTTCTGAATGGTTGTCCCTGGGATGCCTAATAGAGCCTCTATCTCTCGATACGTCACATGACGATCTTCGAGAATTAGTTGTGTCACAGCAATGATGTTATCTTCAGTGAAGGCGGATTTTGGGCGCCCTTCGCGAGATTTGTCACTAACACTAGTATGGCCACGCTGGAATTCTAAATACTAGCGTTCGACAGTCCGCAGACATGGGGCTTCATCACTAAACACAGATGTTAGCTCTTCAAAACACTGAAGCCGCGTCAGGCCTCTTCTAAAGTTGTAAAAAAATATTGCACAAACATTTTCCTTAGAAAGATTCATTTTCGTACGTAACCTGACAGATTCCAATCGACGCTGTAAGTAAACAATAGCATTAATCCTAATACTTTTAACTGTTTTGAGATCCAAAATTTAAACACATTCGAATATAGGACAGTTGCAAATTCAGAATTGCCGGGAAATAGGGAAACGACAGAACTTAAAAGGCATGCCTAGTACACCTTACTGGCAGCCCGATCTGACAACATATACTTTTTGGCGGGGATAGTTTTGCATGTGTTCATTAATGCTCCGTTTCTATTGTATATAGCGTGATGTTACATAGCCTGTATCTTTCCTCGATAAATGGGCTATCCAACAACAAAACCCGTCTTAATCGTATTCCAGATGGCAGAGAAGACCCTGCCAGTGGGACGTATGTGGACTGATACAGCAAAATATTTTTTATTGTTATTTTAAGGAATAAAATATTGACAGCGTAGTATTTTAGCATGTTAGCGCATAAGCCCGATTGCTTAGAAATGCCCATAGCATCCAAAAGGTTCATGGCGTCATTCTCAGTAAATTTTTAAAAGCTCATGGCTCATAATAAAGCATGTTACGAAAAAAAGTGTATACATAACGATAGAAGTGTAACTGACCAGAGTATAAAATTTACAACTTCAATTTTTTGATTGTCCGCCTGAAAAGAAATGCCCCATAGATTAAAACACTTATAAACGGCAGAACATAGTGATTACTTTTCTATAACACACATTAGAGAATTAAATCGTGAACAAAAAATTGTCACGCTTAACTACCCTGGGGCTATACCGTAAGGAGAGTATAGAACCAACTTGTAAAGGTCATTGGCGGAGGGATGTTTTCTACTAGTACATATCACGTACTATAGGCATATTGATGATGATTTTTTGTATACAGACGATGTGACTATGAAACATTTGATAGTACGTGTGCAATTCAAACAAAATATTCACTTGCGCGACCTGTTATCTGCTACTGTTGTTTCCATTATTTTAAAATGTTTGTGAGACCGCGAAATATTGATTTTTATTAATTTTTTTCTCAAGTGTAAATCTGGAGCGTAATTATCAGGTGATGAAATGGACAGGAGCAAAGCTACAGACAAAATTCTGTATTACAGCGGCTATAAAACCCCCTGATAACCTTTACAGCTGGACATATAAGGATCTCTAAAAAAAATCTTTGGTCTAGTGTGTTTTGTGACCATTGGTTGCCTCCGTGACTCAGTTGTTTAGACGACGACTGTGAACCGAGAGGGTGCGGGTTTGATCCTCGCGCCCTAAGAAGAATATTTGTGTAAACCACATTTATTTGTTTCGGGTCTAAGTGTTTGACCGAAATGTCTCTCGTAGTTTCTGATACCCACTACATGAGACTCAGTCTTAGTGTGGGGTCAGGACTATGTATGTATAATTAATAACTAAATATAAAAATATAACATTATCACATGTATTTATTTTTTTACTAGCTGTCCGGTACGGCTTCGCCCTGCTGCAGATACTTTTTCAGCCCACTTTAGAAACATAGGAACTATTTCGCGTAATAATAAATTATTAAATAATTTGTCCATCCCATTCCTTTTAGTTTGAAAGAGTATCGAATATATTTGAAATCCTTGCACATCCCATGGGAACACTAAATTTTGTCGGTACAAAAGTAGCCTGTGTGTTAATCCATGGTGTCAGCTAGCTCCATGCCAAATTTCAACAAAATTGGTCCAGCGGTTTGAGCGTGAAGAGGTGACAGACACACACTTTCACATTTTTGTTGTCTCCTGGCCTCATACCATTTAAAGCTATCCTCTCTGCGACCGGGTACCGAATGAAACTAATTTTGGCCCGTGACATCCGACGTACTCCCGTTTATTCGGGTACACTGATTCAGTCCACACGTCTTCTATAAATACACGGCGCACGTAATGACATGCGATCGGATGATTTGCTATCACAACACGTTTTGCATCTGGTAACGTAAATAATCATGGTTAATGGCCTTTGGAGTTCTGTAAGTATGCTTTCACGGCCATGAAGAACTTAGGATTACAACAATAGTTTTATCGATCAGATTTGAACAGATTAACTTTTTCAAACTAGGGAAATGTTTACTTTGTAGGTACTCATTTATTTAAGTCTTTATTGTAAACAAACTTAAATTAAAACATACACAGAAACAATAAATTTTAAAAAGTACAAATGACGGTAATTTTTCTGTGCAATAATTATGTAAATACTATCTTTGGTCGTACACAAACATCTGGGATTATTATTTTGTCTTCGATGACTATATCAGCGAATTTACCGACATATTTACCAATGAAGATAACTGACAAGGAACTTATATGATTACCATTAATAAAATCAATAAGAGATACTGCCACACAAATTGCTTGAAACTTGATGGACGTTGATTATAATTATTTTAAGGTACACATCATTCCTGCGATGGACGATGGTCATTGTTTCTTCAAACCAAATATACTACATATACCTACATACATACGGAGAAATAGCATATTTGTATTAGAAAAATAAATTGAATTAGGCTCTTTGATACTTGGTTGTAATTTCTCTATTAAACATGTAATAATTTCTCTTATAATCAACTTTTCGGAAGCAGGCGTTCTAAACTACCCCACTGACCTAGCGCGACTGATAGATTTGACACAGCTACACAATAATCAATAAAAATAAACTCCACTCTAAAATCGACACTTCAAGAGAGTTTTCGGTCTCACATACACCCAGACCCGAAATAAATACCTGTCGATCATACAAATATTGTTTTGGTGCGGAGATCGAACCCACGGCCTCTCGTTTCACAGCTGGTGTCTCACCAACTACGCCACAGAAGTCACCTTCCTCTTCAATAATATGTATGGATAATAAAGATAGCACTATTAATGCTATTTATTACCAGACCAGATTCCTTACGTCACCGCCGCGAGGAATTCTGTTAGGCAGCACGTCTAATTGTGAGCCCAGGTCTGCATACCACTCGCCAGAGGTTATTTACGTATTAATATGTTGCGTGAGGGACACATGTCTCCTTCTAATGCGTCGGGTGTCCTACAACTATGTTTTTGAAGATAATAACCGCGGACGAATTCCTGGAGGACAAAATGGTGGAGTCTACGCGAGAGACAGTTTAACTGGTGGAAGGTCTCTCATATGTGAAAGGCTGCCTGGGTAGGTACCACCGCAATGCCTATTTCTCACGCTAAACAGCAGTTTAAATGCTCTGTTATATTTCGGATTGAAGGATATTGTAACCAGAGAAACTACAGGACATATCAGGATGGCGACCGAAGTGGAATGTCAGGCATTGCTTTATGGTGTTGTTTGGTTTTGCCACTGTTCATGAGCGGTCGTATCGCTTACCATCAGGAGAACGGCATGCTCGTCTCGCTATTTACAGCAATAAAAAAAACAGCAGGAAATCGACGTGAAGCGAGAGCTTTGATGTCGCGTTTCCTTCGATTAGTGAGGTTGCCGCATGCCCAATATTTTTCTCATCCCATCCTTTTGTCCTTGCCGCTATACTCCCGATTTGAAGGGCCGGCAACACATTCATGATCCAAGCGTTGTGTAAGTTCATGAGTGGCAGTAATCACTTACCATCAATTGATCAGCGTGCTCGTTTGCCTGACCTAGTGTATAAATAAGTAGAAAAGATTGAACAATAATCTTACTGTAAATGACCTTATAACCATAGACAAATAACGTAATACGTTTGTATTATTATACTCGTATAATAACTCAATATCTACTAATCTTACGTCCACACTGTCCTCCCATCCTTTGTACTCATCTTACTCTAACATTTACAGTAATCAAAATCCTTGCCTCGGTGGCGTAATTGTAGTACAGTACGATTACAAAGTTGGTATTCGATTTTTCTATTTGTGATCAGCCCGGAGTCAGGAATTACCCCCGATTTGGCGATACGCTTGCTACACTGATCACATCATGAGACGGAATATACAAGGCAAAATTTAGATCTACCAGTAGCACCTCTGCCTGACCTGTTTTCTTCGACCATCTTCGGCCCGGGAGAACAAAAGTCCTCAAATTCAAACAGCAGGCTAAGAAAATGCATGAATATATGTGTATAAAATCCTAAACCCCTATAACAACTTTATCAAAATTTCCAATCACAAGACCACTCCACGTATCTCCATCAAAACCAGTAGCAATCCCACGAGCTCTCACCGGTCGTTATACTCTTCATAAATGATTAAAAGGCACATTGATTTGATTTACTCCCGTGCCAAAGCCGAGCGGGAATAGTCGGCGCCCGTCCGAATACCTGATCGTTTTTAGATGAGCCAAATTAGCTTGATGGATTCGTCATGTGAATATATGCATTTGAATTCCGGAGTAATGCACGCTTGTATTTGGGTCAGATCTAGATGTACCAGTGCGTCCCATTATTGATAGGAATCACTTTTAAGGGGAGCAAAACTTGGATAGTATTTTTTATTTTACTTTTTATACAAATTATTTATAGGAGTTCATATGTAAGGCATTCACTTCCAGTCGAACCAAGGGCATGTTATTGAATATGTTGGAATTGTTGTAGGGATTACCTAGTATAATAACGTAACAAACATCAAAAAGAACGTATATACAGTCGAATTGAGATTCTCCTCCATTTTAGAAATATTGCAAGAACCTCCATTTTTTAACTATGACGTACGAACGTCATAGTTAAAAAATGCTGCCTAATTTAAGTACTATTATAGTCTTGGTACATACATATTGTCATTATTAAAATGTGGCGGACAACAACGAACAAAACTATGATACGTGATGACCTTACTTACAATGTTTTGTTGGCATTTTATTGAAAATAGTGTTTGTAATATGGCTGATATTTGTTTTAATGTCATTTTAGATGAATCCAGACTTAAATGTTTTATTAAATAATTAATCAAATATAATCGGGTTAATTGACAGATTACCTTGTTGTTGCCAGTAGTAGTTCATGTACCTAAACAGCACTGTGCTTATCAACTGTATGTATAAAATAAAGTAATTCTCTCAGATTTTCTATTACTATATTGAGATGAGGAATTGTGTCAGGTAAGGCTGGTTTACTTACAGATGGTTAGAAATCTGGGCGCGCACCGCACACGCGTGCATTTCACTTGATAACAATTAAACGGTAATCCTGTGCAGAATGGAACGACCTTGCTAATGTGGGTTGATGGGGACAAAAGTGTTTTAAAATCATATTATTAAAGGCACTTTAAGGCACGTTAAAGCTAACTTAACTAGTAATTTGACTAGACTGCATCGGTGATGCAGTTTTACTGCGATACGATTACAACTCTGAGGTCTCGGGTTCGAATACTGGGTCGGCGAAGTGATATTGGATTTTTATGCTTATTAATAGGTCGGTGTTAGGAAATTGTGCCTGATATGGTGATATCACAGAACATATGATGGAATGGAAAACACAAGGCGAATACCGGGTGTCCTCGTAACACTTATTTCTACCCCTTCTGGGAAACGCCTCAGTTTATGTAAGTATGTTAGAGCTTACCTTGAAGCTTGCTTAAGCTTAAGCTTATTTCCCGGATGACCCACGACCACCAGCATAGGGGAATCGACGCAAGTAGGAGGAGGAGAAGGAGTTAAAGTAAAACACTTTCGCGCCCGACTGTCTCCATATGGGAGCAATTACATTGTGCTATATAGGTGGGCCGTCACAGAATGCGTCAAACGCGCCGCCAAGCGTCCGCACACGCTTCAGATGCCCTTGCTCAAATGTGAACAAAATTATTGCACTTTTGTATTCGAATGTACGTTTTTCTTGTAGAGGAATTCTAATGACCTTTACAATCAATACAAATTGCGTATACAGCTGTTGTTTTTGTTTTCATGGATTGGTAAACATATGGATCACAATAGTAAGTGATTTCACCTATAAACTTTTATTTACATACTTTATTGTAAATCAACATAAAATAAAGAAAATTATTGACAGCAAAAACTAAAGGCATGGTTACGATTGGAGACCTTATCGCTACCTGCGTTCTCATCCAGGATATCTTTAGATGGACTGGATTATTATGTTAGATTTATGAGGTCAACATGCACAATACTTGTAATTTGTATATTTTGGCCATACAAGACATATTGTTTTATTATAGGAGGAGGGGATAGAACAAGTGTGACTGTTAGTATTTTCACAATATATATTTCAAATTTATAACGGTAATACACCACTTTACCTTAATACAAGGTATCAATACCGCCCCCGTGACCATGATCCCAATTCCCAACACATACCGATGTGCCAAACAGGCACTTCGGATCCACCAGGTAACTCCTTTACAGCAAATAGAATTCTAATTGCTCTTTTATGTAAGTATGATAAACCACAGGTCACATAACACGGTTATCAAATGCCCAGGTTCAGCTGAGCGGACTGGTATGCGGATGTATGACGCGACATATCACGCGGGAGGTCGAAGCGTTGACATGCAACTTATACTTCATTAGCGGGCCTGGATTCACCCGGGTACATCTATGCGATAAAATATTAGTTAATATAAATCTCTCGGGGAACGGTAGTATAAATCCACTGTTGTGTAAAGGCTGACATTGAAGTCAGACTATTGGACATATTGAGACTTAATATCTTATGTTTCAGGATGGCGAGCGCAGTGGTATGAAAAACACTGGTTTGTAAATCATGGTGCTGTTTGGATAAAAATATTAATAAAAATAAATCTTCATCAAAACAGCAGTGTAAATGCACTGTTGTAGAAAGGCTGACATTGTGGCTAGAGTAATTACTGGACATATTGACACTTAACATCATATGTTTCAGGATGGAGAGCGCAGTGGAATCAAAAACATTGCTTTGTAATTCATGGTGCTGTTTGGCTTTGAGGTCCCTTTTTGAGTATCCCTTACCATCAGGCGAATGGCTTGTCCGTCTCGCTATTCATAGCTATAAAAACATTGTGTCAGGGCTGCGTATGTTTATTGTATACTGTTCGTTGTATTGATTTATTTAATAACTAAGAAATGTCAGTTGCCCTGTCTTGAAACCCTGAAACAACGTTTTGGTAGTCCTGCCATCATGCAAATGATCTATCAATCACTTGACAAAATTTTACTGAAACATAAGCTTATAGCTGTGCATTCCTTGATCATGAACCTGTGTTATCACAACGAGCACCGAAAATCTCGTAAGACTCGGTTATCTAATACAAACTGCGACAATTAGCTAACTCCATGCAAACTGCGTAATACCTTAGATAACAGTATTTGATGACTTTTTCGTGGGTTGTTTTCAAAACCTATTTATTGGATTGTTTTTTCATACATATTTTTTGAAATATTTTTTTAAACAATAATTTTTCTTACGTCCATTGATCTGTATCAGCTCATATATGTCCTACTGCAAGGCACGGGCCACTTCTACAATCAAGAGTACGATTGAGAGTGGATCTTAGACCACCACGCTGGCCTAGTACGGGTTAGCAAACTTTAAATACCATAAAAATTCTTACAAATCGTATGCAGGTTTTCTCACGTTGTTTTCCATCACCACTATAATGTGTGTTGATCGACTATCAATATACACATTACTCTTAATTGTCAGAGGTATGCCACTGTGAACATGTCGGTAGGTCCTAAGCGACACTACCATATTGCCCGCCTGTGGATGACATTATACATAGATATTATGTTTGAGTATTGCCATTGGCAATATACAGTAGTGATTTTAAGTATGTTTTAGCGTTATGTACTGCATTTGGTTTCTTCTTTGTTCACTTATATAGTTACGTTGTTTATAATAGGAAGGTAATATTCTGATGTCATTTATGTAACATATTTGTTCTGCGTTTAACATATCAATCATTTCTCTTTCCCTGATTGCCGTTAAGTATGTAAGAATACTTTTATATTGTGGGTACTTTTATATTATAGGTTTTGACATAATTACTATCATTTTTATTTTATCATTTTATATAGGCAGGCATAATAAAACTAATTAAGAATTAATTCTCATTCTAAGCCAATCAAAACTTTTTATTGGTGGTATTAGTACTACTTGCCATTTGGCATAAAATAATTGCTATTACCAGATCTGAGAAACTGAAGTTATGGACATTCAGTTTCTATTTGTTTCTATTCAAAATTCATATAAATCTACATAAGTTGTAGAAATAAAACAACGAAATTAGCCGCAAATGGGTTTATTTTCTCAAAAAAACTTTATCATAAAAATAATACCGAAATCATTTTAATTTCTTAATTAAAAATCGAACTATTAATCCTGGTTCCAGTCACAGCCGCTCGTTCTTATTTTACCCTGATATTTACAATTTCCATTATTCCTTTAAAAATGAGGTCAGGCAGGCCTCATCCTCTAACCATAAGCTTCATCTTTCTGCATGCTTTATAATCAAGTCTTGCCAATACCACCGAAGCCATGAAGAAGACCAACTTCTAATATTTAGTGCTTTCAGACGTGTTACTTGAGAAGAAAATGGGTGATTCGGAGTAGATCGGTGTGGTTGCGTAGGAAGATTTGTAAGGCACCACTTCAGAGTACTTAAATACGTTCTGTAACATTGTTTGCTGTTCCATAAGCAGAGTGTTCAGATGCCTCATCTCCTGGTCTATCTTCTTTAAATTAAACGTTGCTTGATCAATCTTTTCCTGCATTCCTCTCATCTCAATATTGAAGTTGTGGTCATTTGATTGCCCTTCGTTCTTTAGCTTGGATGAGAATTTATTCTTGTACAAGATTTCTTTCACCGATCTTCCTGATTTTACTTTGTTTATTTGCGCTAGCTCGTACGCAGCCATCATTATGTCTGTCGGAAGTCGTTTTTCTCTTGGGTTCAGCGGTTTTACGCTTAATATTACTTTGCCGGCTTCAGGAGAAACTAAAGCTGTTCTGTATACGTATTTGTGAAGGCATTTTGGTAGCCAAGCACTGAACATGCCCATCTCTACGAATAAAATGAGTTTCGTTTGTCTAACCAGTTTGGAGAGACCAGCGGTTTTCCGTAATCCTTGAATGTCGTGTACTGCTATACCCACCAACAAATTCATTAGTATTACAGTAACGAATAACAGAAACAAAATGAAAATAATCTGAGATGACAGCTCGAATATTAATGGCGGGTCGTCCTGCATTGGATCATTGATTAGAATGTTGAGATTTAACTCTCCAACCATCATGGATAGAGTACTAATAAAACCCATTAACGGATTTGAGAACATTTCCTCATTAGGGAAAACAACGCAGAAGCAAATAGTGAAACCTAAAAGAAGACAGATATAGGCAAGGAGTAACTTGAGAAACTCAGTTAGAACTTTCTGGTACATAGCAACATAATCACCGAACATTGGTAGTTGTCCCATCATGAGCATGAGATTCGTCCACGCCCCCAGAACAGCATAACCACCGATGTGGTTCTGCCAACTGTAATCGTTGTGAATATTGTACAGCGAAAACACAGAAAGCAGAACAAACCATTCCATCAAATTCTCGAAAGTCGTAAAATATTGATACAAACTCGAATAGCCTGTTATACCAGTAAGTTTTCGTACAATTTCAAAAGCAGTTATCGCCATGAGCACCCATCTTTCGAATTCGATCGGATTATGATTCAATATAACTCCCAATAAAGACTGTGTTTGGCACAATTCGTTTGGCACTCCGTACTTTTTCGAATATTTTCCTTTGCAAGTTTTCACAACAGCTGTTAGCACGTATATCGATAAGAAAGAAACAAATAAGAAGCAGAAGATAAGTCTAGCTAAATAAAACTTTCGTATTTTTCGCCATTTCATAAACAAAAACGCCGAGCACAAAGGATGGAGCAAAATATCTTTTTGGCCTTCATCAATCAAACTGTTTAAATATGTTATCTCACGGGGATATGAGAACTTCAGGAGTTTGCCAAAATCGAATTCAATCTGCACTTCCTCATTACCTTCCGTTGATCGGCTGAGTGATATGCCGCAGTCTAAATTATATTTCAAAATGGCGAGTGATTTTGGCGTCTTTCTTGCGATGACACTTAAAGCGGTGTGACCTTTCTTTGATTTCGACGTCACGTCTGCTCCGAGGAAAATTAAAGTTTCCACACACGGTGTCAGCCCGTCCATGGCTGCCAAGTGAAGGGCAGAGTATCCGTATTCGTCTTTCTTATTTACTTGAGCGCCCCAGCTTACTAACATATCGATGATATCGCAGGCTCGGTCCGCACGACATATAGCCGCGTGCAGCGGAGTTCTTTTATCGTAGTCTTCAGCGTTCGGATCAGCGTTGCCATCTCGGAGAAGGACTTCCACGCACTCTATACTTGAACATCTCGAAGACAGGTGGAGAGCTGTAAAGCCTCTATAATTCCTCGTGTTTGCTTTGGCACCTTCTGATAAAAGAAGTTCTACGCACTCCGTGTAACCTCTGGCAGCCGCCAAGTGTAGTGCAGTGCATTCCTTATCTCGCTGTTTTGTCACACCGTTCACACTAATCTTTGTTTCTTTTAACAAGTACGAGAGGCAGCGCTGGGCTCCAATCTCCGCAGCCAGATGCAAGGCATTGAGACCTCCTGAGGTCACGTAAGCGGGATCCACTCCTCGCTCTATAAACATCTCCATACATTCCACGGCATCAGCTCTCACTGCACAATGAACTAAATTATCTTCACATCCAGCTCTTTGGACCACTGCATGTAACGATGCACCATTAGCGATCAGGACCTCAGCTACTTCCAAGGAGTTTCCGAATGCAGCACAATGAAGTGGCGTGAAATATTTAGGCGCGAAGTCCACGTCAGCACCGCGAGATATTAGAAACGCAGCCGCCCTGCCGGCTCCACTAAAAGCTGCCATATGCAGCGCTGTCAAACCTGGTGTCTCTGAATAATGTATATCAGCTCCTGCTTCCAAAATTGCTGGTAGAAGTTCATCCCGGGTTAAAAACGCTGCCCATAACAAAGTCAAATTGACCACCACCTCAGGAGCGGAGCTTATGTGTTCCTCAATATTTTCACCGGTTATTAAAGCACATTCCACATCATCGAAAAATCTTGCTGCGCCAAGAGTAAGCGCTCTTTCACACAATCCTCTTCGCACTGCTTCTTCAGTCAGCCTGGCTTCAGGGTCCGGCGCGAGGACGTCGAAGCTGTGGTACATGTTAGGGGCATCTTCGGCAGGTGGTGAGGGTCCAACGAAGAGATACTCCTTAGCTTTTCCGGGCTCCCGGGCTGATTCGAGGAGATCGATGTTCTTGACATGTTTGTAGGAAGAGTTAAGAGGGAACTCCTCAGATTCTCGGGCTCTAGAGCGGATGCTGCTACTGAGGCGGGTCCTGGTGGGTGTTTGCGCGGGAGTCTGCAGCGGAGAAGGCCAACCCATCTCGCGGTAGCCAAAGTTGTCCATTGTCGGAGCGCGACTGACGCGGGATGGTATTACACCGACGCTATCTTATCTGCATTGTTTGAATGGGCTGAGGCAGGCGACATTTATGTTTGACGTTGTGATTTATGAAGCTATTTTTACTGCGCGCTATATTATTTTTTGAATTTTTAATAAATCATGGTAATTATTTGGAAGAAAGTTGTAATATGTGATAACGGCGTATTATTAAGTAATGGTGATTTTTTGCTAATCAACATTATGCGCTTACATTTCATGTCAATGGATTAACAAAAGATATTGTTATGTATTACTGATTACTGGCGTGTATTGCAAATATATTGCTTAATTAATTGTTACTATTTTTTTACATATAAATCTAGTAGAATCTTTCAATTATGGTCTACTATTCAAACTTGAAATTATAATAATTATTCACAAAAAAAATCGTCTCGGGAATTGAACCCGCACCGTTTCGACACACATCTTTCTTTGCTGCGCTATGTATGTATTTAAGTCTTAAACCATCCAATTTTCCACTAGAAAAATAAAAGAAGTTTTATCGTTAAGACAATGGCAAATAAAAAGCTTATCATATTTTGTTCAGGCTTAAACATTCACGTGTATTCACATGTTTTACGTCACTGAGCCAATCAAACAACTTCTTTTCCTTCTATTAAACAAATAAACATTTCAATATACCATCGACGGCTTTTCTTACTAACATTATGTAAAACCTATGATTTCAAAATGGTTTCTTTGATTTACGTGATTTATACACATTGAAATAAAACTATTTTTTACTTAAAGAAATTGAATTGAGTGTTGGTAGCAGAACAGCAGATAAAGACAGTCAAATGGCTAAATCTACGCAGGTGTGGCTAGCCTTTTATCTATTGCAATTAATAGTAGGATTAAGTATTTTTTTGTACTTGTATGTGAAAAGGATTTATCATAAAATGAAAGTTGTCTTTATGAAAAGATCTTTACGCCAAGCCTTTATTTACTGTGATGTAACAAGCTAAACAACATGAAAACATGTATTTTGCAGTGTTCAGACTTTAAATTAGTAATTTTATAATTGGATCGAGAGTGGTTGAGAGTGGTTAGGCCATATAGTCCACTCTCAATCGTACTCTCGATTGTAGAGGAGGCCCGTGCCCTGCAGTGGGACGTATATGGGCTGATACAGATAATTGGATCAGCAAACTAGCAGAGTGGGCCACTTGATAAGTAATCACCGACGCCACATAACACCCACATCAGACAAACGATAGGTTACCAGCCGTTAAGAAAACTGGCTGTCTTGAAACCCCAAGGCCCTATCTATATTAATACTCAAATAAACACACATAGTCAGTCACCACACACTAAAACGGTGAAGGAAAACATCGTGAGGAAACCTGCATACCATCTGTATCAGCCCATATACGTCCCACTGCAGGGCACGGGCCTACTCTACAATCGACAGTACGATTGAGAGTGGTTAGGCCACTTACATACCATTGGCGGACTTACATACCATAGAAATTCTTATAAATCGCTATGGTATGCAGGTTTCCTCACGATGTTTTCCTTCACCGTTTTAGTGCGTGGTGATTGATTGTCAATACACACATGACTCCGAAAAGTCAGAGGTGTGCCCTGGGATTCGAACCCGCGACCACCGTGAACATGTGGGCAGCCGCGTCTAGTCCGTTTACCAACAGGCCACCACGCACTCAAACCTGCATACCATAGCGATTTACAAAAAAACTATGGCATGAAAAGGCCACCAACCCGCATTAGGCCAGCGTGGGGGACTATATGGTCTAACTACTCTCAATCGTACTCTCGATTGTGGAGGAGGCCCGTGCCCTGCAGTGGGACGTATATAGGCTGATACACATACAGGTACAGACAGAAACACACATAAATAATAATTTATGTTTACTAAACTGATGTTGTCCAAGGAAGTGAGTAAACATTTGCTCACAGTCACAATGCGACCGCGGGTTGACGGCCTGTCAGTCTGACAGTTTAATGAGAAAAACACACATATACACACTATCTCCTTACACACACATACACACTCTGTTATTAATTTAGTGAAGCGTGAACATCATGATAGTACAAAGTCCCACAATTAGCATATTAATAAACTTATAATAAACAACGTAACATCGTCATGTTAGGTACATAAATTCAATAGTGATGTTAACAAATAATGCAATTTAAAACATTTTTATTCAATTTATGGCACATAATTAGGTTTTCAAAATGTTGTATTTAGTTTTAAAATACTATGTTTAATGTATAGAAAATAATTTTACACGAAATTGTCCCATCACCATCCCTATTGTTTAAAATACAACTATTACTTTTCCTCGCCGGTAAATACTTTATGTGAATTTTCTTGCATTCAGATGTCTCCAATTGATGTCTCTCAATCAATTTAACATTTCATTATTTATGACTATATAATTTGGATAAGATGGATAACAAATACGAGTTGGAATCATCTAAAAACAGGTTATATCCTTAGCAATCAGTCACTAATTATTTTTGACAAATTCGACACACTTGTCAATACATATCGTATAAGTGTGGTAGAGAATAATGAGTGCTTACGGCATTTAACTTGTCTGTTTGTTTGTTAAAGCGAAATTATTAAAAAGAAATTTGAGAAATTTTGGCATCGTACTTATTCCTGCCTTTCAAAGTTACAAGCGTGAATATATAACTAATATTCTGTATCAAGTTTTTAAGGCCAAAAACATCAAAATAAACTGAACGTGACTAAAAGAAATTTCGACAAAGGGTTTTATAACATCACACTAATTTAAAAAATAAGTATTATTTTTTACAAATTCAGTCACAAAATTACATAGATTTCAATACGCAAATTACAAAAAAAAAGTTGGGAATTTAAATCTTCGTTTCCATTGGAGCGGAAATGATTAGATCCAATGTACAAATCGCCCAATCACATAGGTTCAACACATATATTTTGATATTATTTAATTTTATATGATTAGCCAATTCCTATACTTAACTCCACTAATATAAGCTTCAGAGGATATGCTATACAAATAGCTTTATGCTCTGAGTCATGGGCGTAGCCACGGTGGGGCAGAGTGGGGCGCTTGCCCCACCCTGGTTTTGACCTGTAAGGTGTCTAACCAACTCTAAAAAAATTAATTATCTAGTTTAAGTACTAGGTCGGTGAGCATTATCAAAGTATTTAGGAGAATTCGAATTACAAATACAGATACAGGGTGTTATAGGGTGTAAACTTTTATAGGAAAACCAATACCGGGAGAAGACCGTGTGCACAGTTTACTAATTAAATATGATTTTAGACTGCTACCCCACCCTGATCCCACGGCTGGCTACGATCATGCTCTGAGTAACTACTGGATATATGTATTGAGACTTACCATCTTATGTCTCAGGATGGCAACCGCAATGGAATTCCAAACATTGCTTTGTAATTCAAGGTGTTGTTGTGTTTTGCTACTGTCCACGAGTTGTTGTATCGCTTATAATTAGGCGGTGTGCTCGTCTCGCCATTCATTGAAATTAAAAAATAAGATTTTAAAAGGTCTTTGCACCAAGTTCGCACTCAAAATGCACACTCACTACTCTACTATTCAATGCATCATCACTTAATACTTATAGCGAAACAGGATTCAGAACAAGTTTTCAGTTTAATCACGGATTGAAACGGTAGCCCGTCTTTAAATCATCGCTTTTGATTCTAAGCTCATTTGTCACGCTTGTCTTAGGGAAATATAATTATACATGTATTTCTATGCGCATTTAATTTAATATATTTATTGTATCATTGTTACTTTTTGTAGTAGGTACATAATTATATTCTAATTTCACTTGCATGTCATTTTTTTCTGTGTCTGTGATAAATAAATCGATTTTCTTTCTTTCTAATATTTATTCTGCATTTTTTATACAAACGAGCATAGAATTCACCCGACGGTAACTGATCACAATTAATATCTGCAACTCCGTAGAGCTCAGAAATGCGTTGCCAATTTTCAAGGGCGAATACGATAACTAATCTATAAAGTTTTAAAATGTTTGCGAAATGACTTCTCAGTTTCGTGTATATACAGGGTATATCAAGACTGCTACCGAGAACGAAACCGGGTGGTAGTTTAAGAGACTTCAGACACAATGCAACAGAAAAAGTTGCAAAAAAGCGACAATTTTTTTTTTGTTATTTTTTTCTTATAGCCATATTTGGGTGGCAATTACATTTTGTCCTAGAATAATAGTGTATACCATTTTATTTATAAATACTCTAAGGTATAAAAGAGTTTAAATTATTATTTTAGCAAAAACTATGGATTTACCACCCAAAAATGACGATATTTAAAAATTCATAAAAAATAATTGTCGCGATTCTTTGCGAAATTTTTAGTTGCATTGTGTTTGTAGCCACTAAAACTACCACCCGGCTTCGTTTTCGGTAGCAGTCTTGAGATACCCGGTATGCATAAGATGAAAAACCCGTTCTATAATTTATTGTCTCCCAAAATAATCCATTATAAAAAAGAGTATTTTTAGTGGAAACCAGTTTGGGATAATACAGGTCACGTAAGCCAGGATCCTGGAGAAAGTACTATAGATCACGTTTCAGGACATGCTAGGATATTCAATTACATTGGAGGATAATTTAATAGCCTTCTGAGTGAGTCTTGTATGACACAAAATATCTTGTATCAGCCCATGTACGTCCCACTGTAAGGCAAGGGCCTTTTCTACAATCGAGAGTACGATTGATAAGCCATATAGTCCACCACGCTGGCCTAGTGCAGATTATCGGTCTTCACATAGCATATAAATTATTGCAAATGGCCTGCAATATTACAGTCCATGGTGATCGACTCACACACACACACACACACACATATACGGTGATATAATATTCTCTCTGAACTTACCAATACAAACACGAAATAGACGTACATCGAGTACGGTAAATAAATATTTATCAGATCAAAAATGTCCCACTGCTCCCCAGCCTTCAGTCACCAGGATCTTTCATAGTTCAGAGGCGTTTACACTTTAGTCCAAGATCCTAGCCTTGTGCGGGTTGATGGTTTTCACATATCTGGAAGAATGCAGATTTTCTATTGGTATCAGTCATGAAGAAAGAGACAGTTAACTTTAGAAAGACAGTTGTGAATGCCTTGGATTCGAACACGCGACCTCCTATCAACAATCCGCTCCCAACTAAACTTAATTGCTACAAATAATAAATAAAAACTGCTGTATAATATCATATTTATCAGATGAAATCTGTCTAAACTATTAGTAATTTAGTATGCAGCATACAATATTATAATTTATCAGATGTATCAAGCATAGCCACGTTTATTTCCTAGTGCATACTCGGCGGCTATCTTTAGACATATTTTATTTCGCCTTATTAATATTGTCAATATCTGTAGCCAGAAATATCTACGGCCCAACGGCTACTAAACTTGTTATGAGAGCGTTTATAATGTACGATTTATCACCATGTCGTGTCGTTTGCTTTTTCAGAATTTATCGTGTGAATCAGTTCAAATACCTTTCAATGTTTGCACCCTATACATATGTATGTATATCAGTTTTCAGTTAGAATTTTTCTTGTGGTTTAGTAACGATGTAGAGATATGGATTGTCTATTAGTTATTTATTTTCCTATCATTCCCCATCCACACAAAGTCGTCAGCTCAATACATATAATTTATATTTTTTTTTTACTATTTAACGTTCATAAATTTTGCACAGGTTTGCATACTATATATGTGTCTATACTCGCAAATATTGAAATCAAGCAGAAATTTAAGAAACCGCAATTATAAGCGACATTATTCCGCAACTTCCTAACAAATCATAATGTGTTAAGCCTTTATAAATCTAGAGTGAAACAGAGAGAAAATAAACGATTAATTGTACAGTAGCAAGCATATTTATAAAACACCAAAAAATAATAAAATAGTTGCATCAGTTGTACAGTGTAAAGGGTCGCACGCTTTCTATCGATAGCAAGATACGCAAAGAATAACAAGTTCTTATAAGTACAGAGCCGATACATACCGCACTTTACTGCATTATCATCTAGCCCACTTGACTTCATTTAAATATCACGCAAATTAATAAATATCATAGTTTATAGACGTTATTCCCGCTCTAAAACGGTGAAAGAGATATTTGTATAGAACACTTTATTTTAATTTAGAATCAATATGTAAAAGTGCGTGGTGGCCTGTTGGTTATTGGACTAGACGCGGCTGCCTACATGTTCACGGTGGTCGCGGGTTCGAATCCCAGAGCACACCTCTGACTTTTCGGAGTCATGTGTGTATTGATAATCAATCACCACGCACTAAAACGGTAAAGGAAAACATCGTGAGGAAACCTGCATACCATAGCGATTTATAAAAATTTCTATGGTATGTAAGTCCGCCAACCCGCACTAAGCCAGCGTGGTGGACTATATGGCCTAACCACTCTCAATCGTATTCTCGATTGTAGAGTAGGCCCGTGCCCTGCAGTGGGACGTATATGGGCTGATACAGATACAGATGTAATACTTTATACCGATATGTGGGAAAAGTAGTTCGTAATTTTAGAATATGAAAATTAATGTATTACTGAATGCTGAAATGCTATTTCTTTATTCAAACCAGTTTCTGTCCACGTATTAGTCGCTTTAAATGAGTATGTGAAATTAAGGCACACAAAGAAACCTTGTTGAATGTCAAACATAACCCATATTAAAATTGAAATAAAATCTAACATGTGTATGTTTAATTCAATATATTATGGTTTATTTTTCTGCTAAAGTCGACATTTTTAAACTGAAACAACAAACAATACTACATTAATACTAATTACAGTTTAAGATCTAGTCTCCATCGGGGAATAATCATATGTAATATAATTATCATAGTAATGTATCGCTTACTTTAACAAGTAATAAAACAATCCTTTTTCTACAACCGAGACTCCTCACGAAGTCAAGTTACGTCTCTTATAATATTCTTTACTGCAAAAAGCCTTCAAATACATCTGGCTATTTATGAATACGCACTTATGACTAATTTAGAATTAACAAATATGTGTACTGAAATGAACCGTGGCGTCTTTTATCTAACGCAGTCTCTCAGAGTCCCAATACTTTTAGGCACAATCTAAAATCGGATCTAATCTAGGATCTAATATATTCATTACATAGTAACACATTTAGCCACATCAAAGTCAAGTTCACGCACGGCTCATAGCAGACTGTTATCCGTTGCGCGATCTCCACCGATCAGACGGGTGTACCCGACCGGGGAATTGAACCGACGACCGTGCTGACGCCGTCGCCGACGGTAACTGTACCGTTAATGTGTTTGATCGACTGATTATCCCGCTTTGGGACACTTTGCGTTAGAAAATTGTCTTTGTGTCAATATTGTGGATAATACTTTCTTTGATACCTCTATTTCTGTTCCCACTTTCTAAATGATGCTTTAATAGCTTATAAGCCTTTTTCTTATAGTCAATATTGGTTGTGAACTGTGATGTCTTGTTTGATGATAATGACCTTGGGAATCCATTTTGTAAATTCAGTTGGCAAATTCTCATGCGTTGTCTCATTGAATATGGTGAAATGTCCCCTATCACATCTTCTCTTTTTCTTTTCTTCAACCGTAGGATTTCCAATGCTGTACATCGGTCTGCCCCATGGATCGCCACATAGACCTATTGGAAATGGCTTGCATCCAGTCACTTCTGACGATCTTCACCAGGTCGTCCGTCCACCTTAAGAGTGGGCGTCCGACACACCTCCAAAACCTTTCGGCCCCAGTGGCCATCAGTTCTACGTGCTGTGTGCCCACTGCCACTCTTATCACTTACTCTCCCGGACTTAATTAGTGCGACGTGGCCTATTGTTAAACGGACCAGACGCGACTGCCAACATGTTCATGGTGGTCGCGGGTTCGAATCACAGAGCATACCTCTGATTTTCGGACACCACGCTTAACCACTCTGAATCGTACTCTCGGTTGTAGAGGAGGCCCATGCCATGCAGTGGGACCGATGTAAAAATAAAATTGTAATCAGACTAAGACACAATTTCGCGGTAAAGTCGAAAATCCTAACAGAGTAAATAAACAAAATGTACACGGAAATGTTACTTCCTACATTCCTGAATAAGTACATACTAATCGCTTACCCGCTCGACATGATCAATATCTGTAAATTAACTCGTGTTTATTCATATCTAGATTACGCCTAGGTTTCTACAGCATGTATATGTTATGGGCCAAGTGATTAATGCGAGCAGTATTCATAATGCCCGGGCAGTATGTAAAAATAAAAATGTATGAAACTAGCCTATTGTCGCATATCCGATAGACCCACAAATTAGAAAGGTTGAATTGATCTGCTTATGTTTAGTTATGTTTTAACGACCGAAACATTATCTTCAGAAGAAAATTAGTGTACCCACTTTATGGATCAGTTAGGTCGACTGTGCCCCAAAACCGACTTGGAACACCCCGACTTCACGTAGTCTTTTGGGTACTGACCCTAGAGTGTATATAAAAAGCCGGAGGCGCGGAGGGAGAGCAGCCCCCGCCCGCTGTAACGAAGGATAGGCATCCGTGCGAGCCGTAGCGGCTGAGGCTGGTCGCCGGAGGCGACCAGCAAGCCGAAGCTGCGGAGGTGAGCATGGGTGTCTATCTTTTGTTACGCAAGGGCGAAGGGGCTGAACTTCCCGTAGCGCCGGAGACGATGCAGAAGCTAATTTGTATTGACAACAAGTGAAAAAGTTTGAAGGCTAGGTTGCTATAATAGATATTTCTCAAGAATAGTGCGTTACCTTTTCATGGGAGTGGTACCAGGGGAGGTGCGACACTCCCCCTTCCCCTCCACTCCTCCCAACCCACCCCATCGTGCTGCCTTATTCTAAATTCTACCACTTCGACTCATTGTTTTGATTTTGATTCGCTTTATATCACTCTGCCCACTAGGCACTTAGCATTATTCATAGTGCCCGGGCAATGTGATAAATTGATTGGTTATAATTATATTGCCCGCTCTTATTGGGCATTATTCATATTGCCCGGGCACTATGAATAATGCCGGATTAATCACTTGGCCCATAACATATATATTATTAATATAATTCCAAGCGGTCCGCCCAGCTTTGCCCGGCTGCACATTTAAGAGTCCAGTCCTTATCAGTTTTTGTATTGCAATGATTGGCGAAGCGAGCATGCCGTTCAACTGATAGGAAGCGATACGACCGCTCATAAACAGTGGCAAAACCAAACAACACCTTAAATTACAAATCAATGCTTGGCATTCCACTGCACTCGCCATCCTGAGACATAAGCTGTTAAGTCTCAATATGTCCAGTAGTTACTCTTGCTAAATATCCTTCAAACCTTCACAACAGTGTATTTAGACTGCTGTAACAGGAGAAATAGACATTGCGGTGGTACCTACCCAGGCGGCCTCTCACATATGAGTAACCTACCACCAGTAAATCATTCAGATACATTGGTCATCATTATCATCATCGGTCATGGTCATCGATCAGATACATTATTTCACGTAATAACTGTTTCACATTTGAACTATACGTGATTGCCGTCTAGAATACTTGTTTTACTCTATTCCATGAGTTGAGGCATGCAGTTCTGTCCTCTTATATCCCATTTCATCAGCCCCATTTTTTATCCCATTCCATTCCTTTTAGTTTAAAAGAGTAGTAAATACACATGTTAGAATTCCTTGCTCATTCTATGGGAACATCATTTCTGAGATAAAAAGTACCCTATGTGTTGATCCAAATTCAGATTATAAAGTTCAGAATGTTCATAAAAATGATACAAATTATAAATATATCAACTGAATATAGATATTCTAACTGAGTTTAATAATTTGTGATAATTGATAAGATATCTGTATCACAAGGTCGTATTTTAGGGAAACCCATGATTAATATTTGTATTAAGATAAACTAAGAACCTACATGAAGTGTTTTGTGTTGATGACAATATCTTATTTATTGATATTAATGCCCAGATAGGCATGATATTCGCCTGATGGTTAGCGATACGACCGCTCATGAAAAGAAGCAGAACCAAACAAAATCATGAATTACAAAGCAATGCTTGGCATTCTACTGGGCTCGGCATCCTGAGACATAAGATGGCAAGTCTCATTATGTCCAGCAGTTTGGCGGGAGAAATAGACATTTCGGTGGTACCTACCCTGGCGGCCTCTCACGTAGGAGAAACCCACCACGATTTTAATTTGTAAAAAAACTAAAACTTTAAGAGTCAGATAATTAAAAGTTACCTATCGGTAGTCGATGTCAATCTGGAAGGCTTTACACTTGCCATCAGGATTAGTGAAGTCACTATACCTTGACAATTTTTTTTTGCGAAAGTACAATTTTTCTTTTTTAACTTGTTTGTAATATACTATAAACAGGAAACGCTTTCGCAGCCGAAACAGTAAAACACATGCTTTATCAGATACGGAAAAAATATTTACTTTATACTATCATATTATTATTTATTATAGTAAAATAATATTTTGTAAATGCTGCGGTTGTGGAAAATGTTATGTCCAATATTTTAAAATGTATTTAACGAATATATTTTACTTGTGCTAGGTCTCTCAGATGTGAGAGTTCGCCTGGTTGCGTACCACCGCAATGTCTATTTCTCCGCCAAACAGCAGTGTAAATGCATTGTAGCGTTTTATTTTGAAGGATATTTTTCAGCCAAGTAACTACTGGACATATTGAGACTTAAGATCTGTTGTCTTGGGATGGCGAGCGCAGTGGAATGCCAAGAAACACTTTGTAATTTAGTTTGCTACTAACCACGATTTGTTATATCGCTTACCATCAGGCAAATGGCACGCTCATCTCGTCGTCGTCGTTCCAAAAAGTCTGCCCAAGAATTGTTGTATCTATGTAGACGAGGTCATGGATTAGAATGCTATACAGAAAAAGAAGCGCAACTCCACCTTTTTTTTATTTTCCGACGTGATTTTGCCATCAGAAGGCGCGCTTGGCAACCACGCGAAATTTCATATTGGATATTCCAATATTTTAAAATAAATACCTTTCGTAACCTCTTGTAATTTTAACTAATATTAAGTTGAAATTGTTTTTAATATCAAGAAAGTTCATCATATTAACATACAATACATATTTCTTGGTTTAATGGTACACTTCCACCATTAAACAACTATATTTAAACTGATTACAAGATAATTTCCCGTTCTCGCCAGAGCGTGGCGCAAGAATCGAAATAACCGTTTTCAATATTTTTCATGTACAAAGTCGCACCCCTATTGACGAGGTCTGTGCTCACCTGTAAAACCTATATATAGCCATATGTAACATAATTATTACTTATACCTTCTAAATGATATAAGGCATATCCGCCAGACTTTTTAATAAACAAATAAAAAGTATTAACGTTGCGAAACCAGACAATACAGGAGTTTCATTAAACAAACCTCATTTCCTTACATAAAAGTGATTTTGTAAACACATATATCAAAAAAGTTTATTCCTGTTGAACGTTACTTTTATTCCAGGATCGAAAATTAAATTTAAAATAATTTCTAAGAAATAAAACACTTGCGGAAACTCTATGGTCAGTAGTGACATAGTTACAACTAAAAATAAGGCAAAACTTTCATTTATTTATGCACTAGACTGCTCTTTCTTTCTCCTACTTAAATTTCCATCCCATGATTGCCTGTAAGCCATTACCTAGTGTCATACGTTCGCCACTTGTACTATTATTATTATATGATTTCTTTGTTGTTTCCCTGTACGGAGCAAAAATAAAATTTCGAACAAATGAATAACTAGCTTGTCATTTTCTAAATCGTTTAAAATAATGGATTCATAAATAAATGTATAAAAATATGAAAGAAAATAAAAGGTTGTATCAATATCATTTTAATTTTGTACCCTAAGTCCTTACCACTTAGCATTTGCAGGATACACATTGAATAGAAGTTGTCAAAGTGAAACATGTTTGTGTGTATTCTGCCAGCCCCCGTATTAATCACGCGTAATGCAAGCCTCGCTCCAATCGCAATTCAGACGACCTTTATACGCTCCTTTCAAAATTATCGTGATTTTAGTCGACGATGTTACACGATACACAACTATACAGGACTATGGCAATTAATCTAATTAAATAATTAAGTAAATCTGGAGCTCCTTAGGGGAGGCATAATGTTCAGCAGTGGACTTCCTGCGGCTGAGATGATGATAATGTTGATGGCAGTTAAAGATTCCATGGCTCGGGAAGAGAAACAATTTCACCGAGACAAATGTTCGTGTTCTTAGTTGCCATTATTGTCTTGGTTCTGAGTTACTACACGGTACATCAATATATTGGAGCAATTCAAGATTCTGTGGTTTAGGAAATGAAACCATGCCGAGATAAATATGAGTGTTCGTAATTGCCATCACTTGTTTAGGATCTGGGTTTTTATGAATCATAATTAATGTTTTCGTTGTTTCTAATATACATAACAATGATTTTTTTGTAACGCAGGCTATGTGTTACTGGAGGGTGTTTGATTTTGTTCATTTCATTTTTACCCGCATGAAGAATCCAAATTTGATTGAGTCACCTAACAATAATATTACATTTAGACGTGACGATGTAGACGTGATAAATCTCTAATGTTGCTAATAAGTGTTATTAAATTAAAAATAAAGTTTCCCTACCGAATCCAAGTGAATCAAAGTGTGAAATTTAGTCACGGAATGTACACCTTGCGATCGTGATCAAAGTGATTATGAACCTGCAATTGCAATAATATTTGCCGTGCCAAAATCCATGTGCTGTCTGTCGTTACGGAATCAGTAAATATAATTTCTGAGAAATTAAGCGAACCAAACGCTTTGTGTGATGGAAGAATAACAAATGAACTTCATAAAGAAACTGGTGGGTGGTATCAACCGGAGTAAAGTCTTCCTTATTCAGTGCAGTCTTGTTTTATGCTTCCCTTTAGATAGCTTTAGGTAAGCAAAAGCTTATCTTCATTACTATTTAAAAAGTAAATATGTTATACCATGTTCAAATATTCTTTTACGTAATTAGATTTGGAGTTCATAAGCTAAGTTCCTTCAAAAAATGTCATAGCAACATTTCTCAAATATGTAAATGTCGAGATATTTTCGTAAACGCAAAATAAGGCATAAAATATGATCGCTACTTTTGCTTTTTACCCTTATTTCCTACTGAAGTATAAAGTTTAGTTATGATTTTTGTTTAGGTACGTTACAGACAAAGACGAATTATGATTTTACAATTTATTAACATCTACTTTTACGGGATATATCAACTCCTAAAAGAATAACAACTTCCGAATCAAAACATAATATCGACGTGACTTGAAAAATCAAATCCAAGACGTCACAATCTAGAAACCACTCTGCCACAACATAAATCATTAATCACAACCATAATTTTAGCATTTAAACTCCAACCAGGATTAGATTCCACATTATTTAACTATCAAAACTCCTAACTATAATTTGAGCACACAAACCAGAATTCGATCCCAGACAAAATCCCGATCTAGACCAAAATCTAGACTAAACGTCTACAAAATCTCACAAACTTTCACGCTACGTTCCAGATATTAATAACGCCGGTGACATTTCGAGGAGTTGTCAGTCGGCAGAATTCTAACAAGTGCGGAATGCAGGCGCAGATTAATGGAATTCCGTACGCCCTTGCCACGGTATGAATATTTAACTATTTGTTGCGTACTACCTAGTCTTTAGAATAACCTAGTTTATTTTGATACCTAGGTTCACGATATACCGATGGAGGTAGTTATTTTGAATAATAACTTGGTTGTTTTGATACAAGAAATACTAATCTGGTTGATAAAGGATAAGCCTTCGGCCTTGCAGGGCACGAATTCTTTCGAAATTATTTTATGTTTGTAGTTATCTGCAGAGGGGTACAGAATATTTTGTTATCCGTAGCGCTTATTAATTACTTATACATTTTTTCGGCTGAAATAGACGCTGAAGTAATGAATGAATCCTTCAACCATTTAGAATTCAGCTTTGACTAGTTCAATATGAATGGAGCCATACCACAGTCTGACAGAAAATCCACGTTAAATATATTTGCTGTCACGTTCCAATTCATTTTACAACAAATCTATGATTTCCCGCTTCTTGCTTGGGGGCAATAGAAATTACTTTCTGTCATCGAAGCTTCTCAATTGCCTGCTAAATAGGACGCTACAAAATGGATAAGTGTTAACCGTAATACATCATAATCTAGAAAATATGCGTTCAATTCCTAGCCACATCCCCCTCATAACTTAAAAAATATCTCGTTGATTCGATCTAAAAATACTAACGATCTATAAATCATCATCAGATAAGGAATACGCCATTCGTCTTCGTCCCCTCTCTAATAATTAAGCAAAAACATCATTTCCCGTCGTATATTAAAAAGAGGAGTAGATTTTGCGTAGAGACACACGTTTTACACGCCATCTCATGCTACGGTTTGACAACATAGAAAATTCTATTTGTTGAGGATTTTGTTCACTTCATTGGCATTAAAATATAGTCCAGTCGGCGGAAATATTTTGTATTTTAGGACTTGTTGTTTGTATTTTAGACATCTTTTTTCATCCTTTTGCGGCAATATTTATGGTAAATATTTTTTTTATATTCTTTCGAATCTCCACTATTATGCGATTAGTTGTATATAAGGAATTGCTGGATTTAAGGAAGGGTTTTATTTGCTGGCGATTAGAAGCAGCCTTGATTTCGATTTCACTGCATTTGCCATTACGTGCATTAAACTCGCACATTATAATTTGTTCCAAATTATTTTGTACCAGTTAAAGAGACTTGAAACTTATTGTCTCGAAGTGACTAATACACTAACATGCCATGAAGTGTTTATTTGTAATAAATAACCTATCAGGTCAGGTATGATGCTTAATATCAGAAGAGCTGTATGCTCGTCATTTTTGTTGTGTCTCTCCGTTCAGTAACAAATAGTCCTGCTGAACATAGCCCCCCGCTCCCCAAGGATTTTCATAGACTTTTTATTGTTATTGCTAATAAAAGAAAATATAGAGTGGTATGACACACTATTTTATTCAATATAGCCCACATATTTCTCAACAACCAAGGCGACGTTGAAAAAATATCTATTGAAGAACGCTATTTTTGACAAAACTACTTGTTAGTTTTCTTTCAAACTTGGTATAATATTACCTAAGTTGGTTACAAAATGTGGTCCAAATTAAATATCATATATAAATATCAGCCTGTAAAAAAATATACAAAGTGGCTTGCATCATGCATGTCCCCTGGCGTAACGTAGTCCCAGTATGCAAGTACCTCTGATATCGATGCAGATTAATTAAAATCTCCACGACTAGATGGCACCACTATCCGGTTCGCATGCATCATTGAGATACAGAGCCGACAGCGGCAACGTGCTACTCGCGTTTTATGACCACTGCAACAATCAATAATGTTTGTGAAGATAAATCTTAGGTTTTATTGTATGTCATTGGGGAGTATTTGATATAAAATACGGGCAAACTAAAATTGGATTATTCTATTCATTATCAGCCCAGAGTTAGTAATATGTGCCTAATATAGCAATAGGCTCGCCCCCGATCACATCATGAGGCAGAACATACAAGGCGAAATGTTGGCGTCCTAGTACCACCTTTGCCTACTCGTTCTGGGAAAAAGGTGCGAGTTTATGTATGTAAAAATGTGTATTTTCTCGTGATGGAATCCTCAACCTTTCCTTACACGACCCACCATGGAGGCTGTCATGGGTGACATGTCTGTTAGGTCTTGCTATTTTAGTAATGGTATGTAAAACAGTAAAATGTTATTGTGTACATATAAGGCGCAATTTGCCTGCATGTACGGGCGCGGCCAAGTTTATATTCACATCCTGCGGGAATGTAAACAACGGTTATTTCTGGACATCGCATGCTGTATACCTACGTTCGGAGTTGTAAGGTAATCAAGGTACGGTGGGGAATATTTTGTTCGGATTTTATATCCATAATCATAACTTACTGGTAGGTCTCTTAAATATGAGGGGCCACTTGGGTAGGCACCACCGCCATGTCTATATCACTACACAGCAGTGTTAATGTACTGTTGTATTTCGGACTGAAGGACATTATAGTCAGAGTAACAACTGGACATGTTGGGACTTAATACATTATGTCTCAGGATGACGAGCGCAGTGGAATGCCAAACTTTGCCTTGTTATTCGTGGTGATTTCGTTTCGCTATTGTCCATGAGCGGTCGTATCGCTTACTATGTTTATCTTTTTTTATACAGTAAAATTTAACGAACATTTATACTATCAGAAAATACATGGCAGTCCCAAACTAAGACATGAAAAATTTATAAAAAAAAAACAAATCTTACATTTCTCAAAAACCCATAAAACTAAAACAACTAAAATACTAAAGACATAAAAAAGACAATATCTAAATTGTTTCTGTTAAGTAAATTGTACTAAAGTTCCACAATATCGCACTTCTACTATGCAATAAAGGGTGCTCGTCCATTTCCGATTTTCCAGCCCTACACTCCCTTTGTGTGGCTTATGTGTAGAGCAATAACCTTATTTTTAGTCTGTGCCCTATAATTAGCGGAAAGTAAATATCCATATTCATCGAATTGTTCAATCGTCCTTTGTATGTGTGTTTAATAACCTTTGGGGCGAAGCTATGGTATTAATACAGGGTATGTCAAGACTGCAATCGGAAACGTTGTGGTAGTTTTAGTGACTTCAGACACAATGCAATTATTTTTTTGTAAAAAACAATGAACTCGTTCGAAAATGTCGTATTTGGGTAAGTACGTAGTTTTACCTAAAATAATAATGTACACCCTTTTATATCTAACTACGGTATGATACGCGAGGGATCAAATTATTTTTTTAGCCTAAACTATGGATTCGAAACCCAAACACAATGATATTTAAAACATTATAAATACCACCTGACTTCGGTTCGGTCGAAGGTTTGGTATACCCAGAATATTTATACATCGCATCTTGACCCATATTTTTTGACGAATACATAAAAGAACCAAGCCGCGCGAAGTCAAAGCGGTAGATTATATGGCCTAATTAATCTCAATGATACTCTTGATTGTAGAGGAGAGTTGTGAACTGGAATGGAAACTAAGACGCCTATGGCCTAGTCCAAACATATATTTTTAAAAATGTGGCTCATGTAACATAGTTCATTATGTTAGTAAACTCGCATATAAGTTGCACTTTTTTGCCGCTAAGTACCTTAGTTTTGGAACCTTCAAAATTAAAATTAATTAGGATTACCGGTGCTGAGATTTTCTTATATTTTTCAATACAGTATGTGTAAGTGGTGTTATAATCTCCATACTTTATCTCAAAACATATTCATTTAACAACCTTCAAAGCAAGACTTGTGTTGTGACTACGAACTAATAAAATTAAATGTATGAGATGGACAGTATGTAAGCTTATTGAAATATATATTTTGTGAATTGATATAAAACACACATAATTATATAAAACAAATTCAAATAATTTAACATACACTGTTACTAATATTATCTATAGACAATAGACATATAAAATATTCGTAATCGATCGATGTCTGTACATGAAATATGAACAGAAAAACTAATATGGGGGACCATATTAAATTAACAGAACCCGAAACAACTATTTATAGATTTTTTGTGCTTTTTTTAGTGATTTTCTGTTCTGTTTGTCGGTGCGGTGGGGCGCGATGAACTCAGAAATGGCTTAACAGATTTCGAAGAAAGGTGTGGGGTTTGCTGACGACATGGATTAACACTTAGGCTACTTTTTATCAGAAAAAATGTTGTGGTCCCGTGGTATGAGGTAGGATTTCTGATATATTTGTTCCTTTTTAATACTCAAAGGGGTATGTTGGGACTAGATTATTAACTAACATTTCACGAAAAAAATAGGCGAAAAGTAAAACAGTTATCATCAGGTGTTTTACTATGACCTAATTATCCAAACCTTATGATATAGCATACTGAAATAAATAATCTGCATATAATCTTGAAGCTAGCATGCAATATCTATTTCGGTACCTTACTCAATGAAATAAAGATAAATATATTTTTACAAAAATCATGAAACACGCGCTGACTTCCTTTCGTTTAAATCATGTTCAGTAACATCTTGTAAACAGTGTTGTAAGCTTTCTATTTCTGTTCAATGCCACGCTATTCTTTGTTTCATGCACTTCTTGTGTTAAAATTAGAATATCTCTCTAAATTTCGTATTCTGAATGCATTTTGTTTTGTTTACTCGTGTGACTAGCATTCTAGAATCTAAGATTTCTTATCTCGTCTTTCGGACTGTTCTCAATAACTAAATCTACAATCGCGTCTTTTTTTATGTGGCTTTTCTCCAGCCTTTCAAAATTCAAAGATTATTTTTATATCAGAAGATAGTAGCTCTCAATAATTTGTCTACTTTAACTGTGAAAGTATATGAACAGCTATATTTTCAATGGTCCCTATTATTTCCTGATTAATTTTGTTTGGGACAAAAGACAAGCTAGTATCCATGAAATACTCGGCAAGATTCGGTGTTCCCTGGAATTTTATTCGCCGGAACTAAATATTTCAGTAGGACATAATGCAATTTACAGTGCTATACTACAAAAAAAGAATGTTATGCGTATATTAAAATATGCAACACTTGCCCTACTGTACCTTACAACACGGTGGCGGATAAAAAACAAACGATTGTAAATCGAGGGGCAATCAAAATGAAACAGCCGTGTATTGTTGCACCCTTTGTAGCTAAACCAACAGGCCCATAATAAAACCTTTTGTTCGCCGCACGTGCCTCGGCAGTAATATTCGACACATTTACGAGGCCCCAAGTGTATGGCAAATGAATTCCACTGGATTTTATAGTTTCAAAATGTATTAAAAGCATTTCAAGCAAGTTATAGTTTCGAGGTGGCAGAGGTGTTTCAGGCAAATGCCAGTAGACGGCGCTGGATTTTTTCTAAAGTAAAGGTTGCTTCGGATTAATAAGTTGAAGTGGCAATGGGCAGGGCACATAGCGCGGAGATCTGATGACCGATGGGGTCGGAAAGTGCTCGAATGGAGGCCGCGTATCGGAAAGCGCAGCGTAGGACGTCCACCCACAAGATGGTCCGACGACCTGATAAAGGTCGCGGGACGTCGCTGGATGCAGGCTGCCTCCAGCAGGTCTCTGTGGAAATCATTGGGGGAGGCCTATATTAAGCAGTGGACTTCCTTTGGCTGATGGATGGATGGATGGAAAGGTTGCTTCTAATAGATCCCTATGGAGGTATTTGGCTGTGGTATATGTTCAGCAGTGGACTTCCATTGGCTGCAAGAAAATCATCATATTATCCTTACTAATATTATAAAGGTGAAAGTTTGTATGTATGGATGTTTGTTACTCTTTCATGAAAAAACGGCTCAACAGATTTTGATGAAATTTGGTATAGTGATAGCTGACACCCTGGATTAACACATAGGCTACTTTTTATCCCGAAAAATGTAGTGTTCCCGTGGGATGAGTCAGGAAACCAAATATACATATTTTCTACTCTTTCAAATTCAAATTGTTGGCACGGGATGTCCTCTCCTACGGAAGGGAAATATAGTCGACGGCACGCGGGAAATATAGTTAGTAGACACGCGTAATAATATTTTCTTGATGTGGATTGGACTCAAAAACTATCTGCACCCGGGCGAAGCCGGGCCCGACAGCTAGTATACAATATATCCCTTAGTCTGTATCAGCTTATATACGTTCCACTACAGTTTACGGGCCTCCTCTTCACTCGAGGGTACGATTGAGAGGGGTTAGGCCATTAGACCACCAAACTGGTCTAATGCGGGTTGTCTCATATCCCTTAGCAACTGGTGCAAAATACACATCTAAATCTATAAGTGCTGTAGGTGTAGTGCGTGGTTCGTCAATAGGATTTGCCTTTATAGGGCTTCACTGGCTCACGCCATTTCCGCTGTGCGTTTCGGCTGAGGTTAACTAGAAAAAGGTTTCATTGTACATTGACCTTCGCGATTATATTGTGGGTGAATAGGAACATCATAAAAACTCCTATGCCAATAGTATGAACAAATGAAGAAAAAATACTGAAATATGACAATACAATATGTTTTAGTGTTATGAATGCGTTAATGCATTTTTTCACTTGTTAACCGACATAATAGGTGTTTTAAACAATTGTCGTAAAAGTGTCTTGCGTCATCAGTGAAACCGATCTGTTTGGTTTGTCGGAACAATGATGTTTCGCACGACTGTTGGTAAAACCAGGTTACTGGAATTAATTAAAAAATGTTGTTTTTTTAAGAAAACTGTATTTTAAACACAAAGGAATGCTAAAATTACTCCAATTCATTATAGTACATCCATAACTTTCGGATGTAATTCATTAGAAATTGCCTAGACTCTACTGGTGGTAGGTCTCTCATATGTGAGAGGCTGCCTGGGTGGGTACCACCGCAATGTCTTTTTCTCCCGTCAAACAGCAGTTTAAATGCACTGTTGTGTTTCGGATTGAAGGACATTGTAGCCAGAGTAACTACTGGACATATTGAGACTTAACATCTTGTGTCTCAGGATGGCGAGCGCAGTGGAATGCCAAGCATTGCTTTGTAAATCAAGGTCTTGTTTGGTTTTGCTACTGTTCATGAGCGGTCGCATCGCTTACCATCAGGCGAACGGCATGCTCGTCTCGCAATTCAATGCAATAAAAAATAAATAAAAAAAAAAGTGCAAAAAGATCGCCACTTGAAGTGTATTTATGTATATGTAGTTTGCATTCTCTGACATACAAAAAGGAAAAAATATAATAATATACGTCATGTGTATAATGTTTTATGTATAATTACCATAATTTTTGTATTTTACTCTTTATATGTATCTGTATCAGCCCATATACGTCCCATTGCAGGGCACGGGCCTCCTCAACAACCGACAGTACAATATATTAATTATATATACAACGTTGATGCGACCGATGGGCGTTTCTGTAAACTACATATACTAGGTACCATTTTGAAGCTCTGTACTAAAAATCAATTAAATAGGAGCAGTAGTTTAGTCATAAATGATTTTTTAAGTTTTTGCCACATTTGAACACGATGTAGCTTTTCTAACAGCTGATTACGTCTAACGCCTGGTCATTCACCTTAAAACGATAGATCGTACTAAAATCTGCGCGTTGTTGCCGCTACACAACGAGACAATAACACGCGCCGCGCGCGACGTTGCCAATTTGTTATCTATTCGTATCTACAGGTCAGTGAAACTTATTTACACAGGATGGTTGCGTTTTACTCTTATTTGGAAGCTATTTAGTTTGTTTGAAACAAACAAAATCTCATTTTTGGTATTATTAATTTTTGTGACGCGTCGAATTAATACCAAGGACGTATAGTATACATAGTGTAATTTAATGCCCATCGGTCGCATCAACGTTCTATATACATATATATAATTGTACATATCTGTATTCCTTTCATATTCAACCACTGTCCTCTATTTCTACGTATTGCTCTTTCCATTCCATACAAAGGTTGTTTGGAAGAGATCACCGCCGTTAGCGATAAGACCGCCACTTGTACTACCGATAATTTGTATTTAAGCCTGTTTCTGTATTATTATTATTTTTTGTTTTTTTAAAGTAGTACAATGAAGTCTTAAATAAATATAAAGGTAAACTAAACCACGCTAGCTGCGTATGCTTAATCTGTTAACTTCACGGATAAAATGTTTGACAAAATGCCTTAAATAAACTTAATAAACATAATCTTTATTATTATTTAGATTATAATGTATTTTCCGATGTTCACCATTCACAAATCTAGAACCTGTAGTAAGCAGATATTTGGAAGCCGATTTAATATTGGACGTTCCACTAAAAATAATTTCAATAAGCATTTTTACTTCTTTCTTTGTGTTTTCTACAAGGTTTAGTCTTAAAACACTGAAGAAATATTTAAAGAAGCCGGTTATAATATCACTGACTTCATTAGATTTTGATTTCCAGTGTCTTAATGCTTGTACGAGTACTTCGATGTTCATAGCTATAGCATGTTCCCCTTCCTTTTCAAACGCTTTGTCTACAATGTCTAGCAGTATTTTAATAGCAGCTGTCTTATTTCTCATTTCGTCGTCCAAATTATTTATTAGTTTATGTCTTTGAACAATGACTGCGCGTAGAATCGAAACAATATCTCTTAAAATCCCAGCGTCTGTGCTTAATTTACCTAAATGATAATATATTTTTTTCAATGTCTGTCTATGAACTATTTCTTTCATAAATTTAGTATTATTGTTAAAAACTTGCCGAATTATCGTTGAAACTTTATGAAATTTGTGATCAGATAACCTTAAAATCTCACTGATTAAATCTGCGAAATAATCAGTAAATCCTGGAAAACTTCTGCAAATTGAGTGATCCAAACAAAGAAATTCAAATTGTCTTCTTTTATCGAGTATACTCAACTTGAAGATTTTCTCTGTAGCCCTGATTATATCCTTCTTTAATATTTTATCGTTGTTTTCATCGACTATTTCGTTGAATATTCTCTTTTGCGTGCTGTACAATAGTTTGTTTGAGGTTTCGATTAAATCGAGGAGTACAAACTGTGTATCTAATACTGTACCACCCACCTGCTTTATTGCTGTGTACACATATTTGTCAAGCGTATCTGAAAACGCGGCGTTGGCGTCCCCTATGCGTTGTGATATAACCTTTTTGAGGTTCAAATCTTCATCGATAATAATTTGAAGGCTAAGTAGTCGGTTAGAAGCGCTTTCCTTTATTCTTTTTAAAGTTGTCACAACGTACTCCACGAAAAAGTCGTTCCCTTTCTCTTGACCAGGGCTTCTAGCTTTATTTTTACGATAGTCAGTGGAAAATTCGATAGGTCGTATGGGACGATTAATCAAAGGCCGGGGGGAGGTCGTCTGTACTTTTCTAGATTCGTAAAGGTCATCCTTGAGTTTTTTGAGAAACTCATCGCCAAGCCGCATAATGCCTTCAATTTCCACGTCGTAGGAGAAGCATATTGTTATGGCTGCAAGAAAGATGAATTGTAAAAACGATGTTATTTTTATTCAGATTTATGTCTGCTAGACAGGTACTTAAAATTGCAGTGCAATCCGAATATAAAACCTACCGATAGAAAGTCTTTTATCGGGCTATTCAAAGAAAATAGACGGGGCTGGGAGACGGGCGATTAGTAGAGGTATCCTAAGTAAACTTTTATGTGTGTATTAATATATGTTGGAACTAATTGCAAGACCATTTTATATTAACATTTACATTTGAGAAGCTTAAAATAATATATACAAAGAACTAAATAAAGAGAAAGGATATATTATGATAATGGCAATATTAAGTATTTCAACTTAAGCGAGCAATTACCGTCCAATCATAGTATTTATAGTAATCATAGCCCATTCCAGCACATGTCCATTCACATTTGAAAAGATTATAGATATGTCACACGCAGATTTGCACGAAGATCTAAAATTGTCTGGACAATCTAGAATCGAGATTGCTTGTTCACCTGATTGACTAATCAAATTTCGAAGGCACAGACCTGATTACATGTTTCATCATGGTACTCTTATAATGATGATTCATACATACATAAATAACACAATTTTCCTAGAAGGGGCAGGAAGAGGAGCCAGGACACCCATATTACGCCATGTATTATCCGTCCCACGATGTGATAGGTGAACTTATCGTCATATCGGGCACAAATACCTGACTCCGGGCTGATAATGAATAGAAAAAATCCATTATCTATTTGCCCGACCCGGCATTCGAACCCAAGACTTTAACTTTGTATCCTTACCATAGTAGAACTACGCCATCAAGGCAGTTGGTAAGACAGTGAGGATTCGTTAACATAATATGTATCCATAAAAGGTTTACTCTTTAATATTGCCATAATTAAAGTTTTAACACCCCTAACAGTCATATACGTTGTCCTAACCTCACACTGAGATCGAGTCTTGTATCCTGGGTATCACAAACTATGAGAGACTTTTCGGTCTCACAAACACCGAAACAAATACATGTGGATCACAATAATATTTGTCTTGGTGCGGCAATAGACCCCGCGGCCTCAATTTTTACAAACAAGGTCTAACCAACTGCGCCACGGAGGCTGTCAAAAAATATCCACACTTGGTTGGTAGTCAGTTTTTTTTCGAGAATAAAAGCTATTAAGCTTCCCTTCGGTACCCTGGGGGAGGCCGAAAGGGGTATGTCAGTATCTCTGACCTTCCAGCCCGGTAGAAACGCGGATATTGTGGCCGAACTGGGTCCCTAGCAATACCTACGCCAGCATACTGACTAAAAACCTCTCGATAGCCTTCACACGCATTGTGGGCAGCACCGGACATCCCAAGGTGAAGGTGTACGTCACAGCGTACGTGAAATTATATTTTATATAACATTTTGTATTTACCTTGTAATATTATAAAATACCAAAGCACTGCCATAGCCGAAACGTACACAATAATAAATGAATGTTTTAATTACTCAATAATTACATTTCACAAAATGTAAAAGGTTGTAAAATAAAACTGTAAAAAGGTTGTAAATCCATAATAAAATAACAATAAAGTATACCTTTGATGGTAGTGGAAATTAATGAAAATATGAATGTGAAATAAGATTTCAAGTTTAGATTTGGTTGCTATATCACCCCATAGCTATGTCATAAACATACGAACAGGGCGAAGAGTTTCCTATACATATAGTGTATTATCTATGCCGAATAGGGTGTAAAATGTTCCGACGTAAGTGGTGGTGGACACGATTGCCCCGTGAGGTCCTACTCCAACCTTGTGAACAAAACCAACAGTCATATGAGAGTATCCCGTATGATACGAAGAGGTATGGCGTTTGCATTTCGTCGCTGCTCTGACGTCAGCCGATGACAGCGATATTGTCGAATAGATGGCGCTCAGCTTTCCTTGATGGGATAAGAGAGGAGTGTAAGCGACTTACTGTTATGTAAGTCAGTTACAGGAACATAGGTCTATCCCAAGGGATCTCCATATCAACCAATCGGAGGCGGCCTGCGTCCAGCGTCTAGCTGTAATCGTCCACTGCTGCCCGTGAATTCGATAAAGACGATCTACTTGACTATCGCAACACCCATCCAAAGACAACGTCTACAGATGCATCTGTCGACGTATAGAAGAGGTATTAGTGCTATCCGCTCACCGCCTTTGCTTTGTAGGTCGCGGTATGTAAAATCGATATATCTGCTACTCAAGTTGATGAGTTTTGTGCTCGCTTTGGTCAGTTGTAGATCTGCTATTGGTTTTCACTTCTGCACTTATAAGATCCAGAAATATTAAAGAAGGTTTGTGCACACAGGTGTGTTGAAACTTGTGCTTGGAGTTCAATATGAATGAGCAAAAGTGCCAAAGTTGGCCAATAATACACTGACATTATAACGTCACAGAAAATATAGGAGTCAGTGATCGTATAATAATTAAGTAAGAATGAGCAATGATGAAAATAGGAAGGTGAATCCTGGGGCCCGGCCGCCGCGATAATGTGTGTAATGAACGAATAGAAAACGCCAAAAAACGAAAATATGAAAGGATCACTATAAGAGGTCTTGAAGGATGAATTAGAAAGTATTTACAATAGGATGATTTTTAAACATTAACGTTTTTTTTTTATAATGTGAATGTTGTATAAAATACTGGTCAGCTTAGTCCTTAGTAATTTGTCGGTTATTCCTAAAATATATACAAACATAAAATAACACATGAGATAATTTCATCCTAATACAGAAAAAATCTAATTCACCAGAAACTGTTTGAATCTAAATAACCATGATTGAAGCAACTCGAGATAAATATTAATATGAAACATAATGTGTTTCCGAGTGCCTAATGAATATGAGGTTTTAATATTTTCTCAAGGAAGACGTTAAGAAGAGATAAATTGTACTGCACAGGTGTAACCTTGTGTTTGTGTTCCGTAATTACTTTTAACAATAAAATTACTTTTGTTACAAGTTTCAGATAAAATATTTGTATAAAAAGCTTAGATTGCCTTGGTAGCTTATTTGTACTGCAGATGGATTTCAAAATCGAGGTCTCAATCTCGAATCCCGGGTTGGGCAGAGTTATATTAAATTTCTCAATTCATTATAAGTCCTGAGTTAATAATTTGCCAAATATATAGGCTCTTCCCCTATCACAACACGGCGAGACGTGTAAATCATTGGGGGAGACCTTTGTTCAATAGTAGACTTCCTGAAAAAGAACGACCGAACTATAGCTAATAAATAATAATTACTTATAATTTTAAAACTCATTGTAACGAAATTATTATTTGAACTATATTTGATTACAAAATGGCCTTGAAATAAAATGTAATACAATTCACATAATACGTTTTATTGTTCACTGCGTCGATGTATTAATCATACGTTTGCTACTGCCAATTAACTAATAATAAATAGCTGTGGAGTCGATCAAAGCCCTATGTTGTTCACTTCACTTGACATTATGACTTTGAAGTAATTAGTTTACGCAACAAAGACAGCTGGATGTGGATTATCTAGGCAATTTGCCCGCGTCTAGATAACTAGAGTCTAGACTAGGATTATGTTTCCGGACCTTGGTATTTAAATGTGGAATTTTATGAACATTAATGATAGCTAGGAATTACCTGAGATTTTCCATCTACAGTTACTCGTACGTTGCATGGTTGTGGCTGTGACGGTATGTTGGTTGTGGAACTTTTAGTTTTGGTTTCAAGAATATTTTATGCATTCTCTTTGCTCAAGATGTTTTGAGTCTTCAATGAATATTACGACCGCTTCTAAATGTTTTACAGCAGTGCAGAACCCAGAAGAAACCGCCTTAGAAACACCAAAGGCTTTCTTTTGTTTCTCTCCTTTATGATGTATTTTATGCTATTTCTTATTTATCTATAACGTGAGAAACAATGTTTACAATAATTACTATCACATTATAGTTTATACCATGCGTGTATACGTAGTAAAATTCCATTCCATTTCCAAGTTTAGTAAATTAATTATCTAGTGTTTTGATTTCGCAAAATACTATCGTTATATTGGCCCATATATTATGTAGGTACTACTTCTACCAAAACGGTGAAGGAAAACATAGTGAGGAGACCTACATACCATAGCGATTTCTAAGAATTTCTATGGTATGTAAGTCCACCAACATGCATTGGGCCAACGTGGTGGACTAAATGGCCTAACCACTCTCAATCGTACTCTCGATTATAGACCCGTGCCCTGCAGTGGGCATATGGGCTGATAGTGATATATACATACATACTACATCTGTGCTCGGCTCGCTCCTACGATTAAATAACATTAGATTTCAGACTAACACGCCGCGCCGCACTGACCAGGATGATTTTAAAATCTTACATACTTTTTACATACCTTAGTCCATTCTATTTCATCTTAATTTATTATATTATAAATTGGAAGCAATTTGAGTATGTCATGCTCGCTAAAACATCAGTGCATGATTGTCAGTTCCCTATAATAGGGTTTAGGAGGCCGATGGCTAGCCCATACGTCATACTCGTGAACGAATCCACGTAACAATTTGTTGCATACCAAAAAATAAGATTTGATTTTCTTGATTTTACCACCAGTCTTCCCGACATTAAGACTTTCTGTAATTTTTTTACTTAATTGAAGAAAACATCATACTCATGCCGAATCATCCCCGAAACGAATTACTCAGCCAGTGAAACCTGTAAACTCACTTCTCCAAGCCCATATACCACAAAACAAAACCGGTAATTAAGTAAATATTTAAAGGCAATGCATGGAATCCGCGTCGTCCGCCCACAGAGCAGAGGCAACCAAGGTCTTGCATTCACTTTCCAAGCAGTTTTTACCAGTTTTTTGCGACAGAACACGTTCACGCGACTTTTGCACTTTGAGTGATGTTTTTGTATGTAATTATGAGATTATTTGCGGTTTATAATCGGATTTATTTGAAGTTCTATTAATAGTGAATGAAAAATTCCAATGAGTTTTACCAAGATTGAAAATTGCGTCTGGTATCTGGCCCACAATCACAGTTCAGGACGAAACGATGCTGTCCAAAATTCGGGTTTTACTAGTGTCATTCCTGTTTAACCGTCCTATACTTGTATACTGTTAAAACATAGATTATTATGTAACACCTTTTAATGTTTTCAGATTCCCACATTATGTTCCTTGAGCAAGCATCTTACATGGACTCCGAAAATATTGACGTCTGCAAAGTTATGACCGCCAATAATTTCATTTTTGACGATACCAAAGACCGGACGAATTGTGGAAGATTTAGCTGTGACTTTGTGTGTGTGTGACTTTTTCACTGGCTGGGATAGCAAGCAGTATGCAGTATGCAAGCGATTTTCTTGAATAGCTAGAAAACATGCGGAAATGAATTAAAAAATATTAGAAGCAGTCTCGGTATGTCATTTGTTGTTAGTTGTTACGTTAATTCGATACCATCTTCGCCAAGTGCCACAAGGTGGGTGGTATAGAACTTGTCCATATGGTTCGACTTTTCCTGAACAATATTGATTTTAATAACACTAAGTCTACTCTTGAAATTAATATTAATATCAATCCACGACAATATTTGACCGATTGCGAAACGGATTTTTACAATATCGCTACTCTGAAAACACTAATCCTAAAGCTTGCATTATTATGAAAATTGTCGTTCTATTGGAATTTGATAATATTGATACTGGACATATTGAGACTTAACATCTTATGTATCAGGGTGGCGAGCACAGTTTAATGCCAAGCATTGCCTTATAATTCCAGGTTTTGTTTGATTTTGCTACTGTTCATTAGCAGTCGTAACGCTTACCATCAGGCGAACGACAGCTAGTCTCGCCTCTCATAGCCATAAAAAAAAATTTGGTTCTGGCACCGTTTCTTCTTCACAACTACAACAAAGTTCCGAAGCGGTGATAGTAGAAATTAATGATTCAAAAGATCTTGCGAAAGACTATAAAAGAATATTTTGATTTTAGGTTTCATAAATCTACGTAAATTAGAAGTGCATTTTCGTGTTAGATATGTTCTGTTTTTCAATTATATTTAGGCACTTTCCTAATCAGTAATTTAAATAATTAACTTTGACTTACTGCCCTCTCGATTACTACGGCAGTGTAGGCACACATTATATTATGCACGTAGATATGTATGTATGTATATCTTAGTATCAGATTCCATAAATAGTTATCAACATGTTTATTTAAAGATAGGTCAAGGCTGAGTTAGATTAGCATAATATATTGATTTAGACTATAAACACTCCTCGTTATTTTTAATTTATGGCTTATTTGGCGACTTCCGTAATTTTTGGTAGCATGGGAACGGCAAATGAGCAAGCGCCGCATTTATTAGAAGGTCTTTGCGGTGAACACCCAAAAATCTATTTAATCTGAATTTGGTGACTAGATTTTAGGAATAGACGATGGGAGAAAGTGATAGAGTGAGTAAAGGATATGGACTACAAATTTTTATTTCGACATAAGGCGAGTGGAGCATCGCTCGATGGTATTGACCGATTATAGACAGTAGCAGAACCAAACAACTGTATGAATTACAAAGCAATGATTGGCATTCCACTGAGCTCACCACCCTGAAACATAAGATGTTAAGTCTCATTGTGTCCAGTAGTTACCTATTCTGGTTACAATGTTACACAATACTGCATTTGCACTGCTATTTTTTTTACTTACAATTTTACTGGCTGCTCGAGAAATAATTGTTAATAATATCTTACATATATCTTCAGTGTAGTATCATCAATGCTGCCAACCGCGACTCAAAACTGGCAGAGACGTGACAACAGGAAAAACGATTGTAGCTGTGATTATGCACATTCAAGTTAGATTTTTATAAGTCTAATTTTAAATGGAACATTTTTGGTATCAAAACTCTTACGAAAGATTACCTCATTGAGAGAATTGTTGCTTTCATTTTTACTGCAGGGGCTCCGTTATAGCTAGCCCCGTAGTAGTAGTTTAGAATTAAATTCACAGTCGAATATCTTTACAGCTTATAAACACGATTACTGCCGACTTCTAATCATTTATACCCTATTCTGTTACTACTGTCATCAAGGGTTGCTGAAGGACTTCCGGTTTATTTGTTCATATTCGTATCTGCTGTAACCATCATTATATATAATTACCTTTGATATTGCTTAGAAATTGAATTGAATGTTTTGAAATTAACAATAATATAATTATAGGTAAAATGTATAATTATAGATAATCATAAACAAATTAAACTCGTCTATGCATTTAACCAACTTCTAAAAGCAAGCAGCAATCCATAGTACAATAATTGTGAGTAAATTTTTAGAGGGCACATTTTTCACATATGAAAACAATGGGGAGACTGAAACAAGTGAGTGACCATTCACACAGAAACCCACAGTAGACACGATCGAAAATAACAGTTCAAGTTTTGAAAGAACCAACACAATAAAATGTAGTACTAGGGACATATAACTTTCAAAGCGCTTTTAAAATCCTTCCACGTCTAATCTATCGACATAAAGCCTGTGGACAGCTCAACACTCATTTAATCTTCACAGAAGGATGTCCAAAAACTAAAGGAAATGTCGTTTATCTTAACCGTACACGAACGTAAAGCGTATCTTCGGCGAATTCACTACCGGAAAAACTAGTGAAACTACTAGGAACACATCACACATGACGAGGTCGCCTTCATTTCCAAGCCATGTCGACAAGCTATGGAAAACAGCTCTACACTCTAGCTTCACAGAGACATATCTAGGAAGGGAGGGAGGGATAAGGTCCAGTAAAGGAAATGTCTTTGAACATGTTAACCGTACGCGATCGTAAAGCGTGGCTTCCGTCCGATATCGCTAACGCGGATGCGCACGGTACATTGATTTTGATGGGCCAGATATGAGCAGGTGCTTCTGATTAAAACTTGTTAAAGTCCCGTAATTTTGATCTAGACAACGTCCATAAGCTTGGTTTATTTATAGATTAGGAGTATACAAGGCTATACCATTCGATTTTATTTTGCGAGCAACAAAAAATAACATCGGGGTTTAAATTGGGTAATTGTATGTAAAATGTGTATTTCTAAAACGCAACTGTTTTGTGCAGAAACCAAACTTTTTTGCCTTTATAACAAACGTACCCGCTCAGCCGGGACTCGCCCGCGTGCAGATAGTTTTTGAGTCCATTCCACATCAACAACATATTATAGTTTTCGCAGCGCACACGATGTAAGGAATATTTCTGGTATTTTTTTTACATAATTGGGTTATATAATTGGAGTGACAGTAAGGACACATACTTTAAAAAAAAATATAGCCTATATCACCGGGACATAGCATCTCATGTCAGAAAGATTTTTTCAAATCGTTTAAGTAGTTTCGGAGCTTATTCATTGTAAATAAACAATCCCATCTTTCCTCTTTATAATATTAGTATGGATTTACCAATGCTTCTTTTTTTATAGGGGCAAACGACCATTTGAGTTCACCTGATGGGTTATTTCTTATTCATATTTATATTATACCAAAATATTACTCCAAAAAGTCTTACGGAATTAAGGTTTCTTAAAAAAATACGACCACAGGTTGCCTCCAAGTGGGTACTGGGGAAACCATTGCGAGAGGCCTATGTTCAGCAGTGGACTTTCTTTGGCTGATGGATGGAAAATAAATAGCCAAATCATAAAATCAAAGATATGACATGCCTCCTTCATATTTATAAAACTACGAAGCCATGGGTACTATCTCAATCTGAGAGATCCATAATATACAATAGATTACAATAACTCATTATCAATATTGATATTAAAATCTGAAAGTTGTTTTACTTTGTATGAAGTGACACCTGCTAATAAAGGTCATAAGTATTTGATATTTCTTTCCAAATTAATTACAGTACGGGTCTTGTCAAAATAACCAAATTATAAGAAGAAAATACCACATGGGTACATTAATTTAAAATAAAATTATAAATATCTGGTGTTGGAATAGATAACAAGCTGCAGTTTTCTTTTTCAATGCCGAAAGAATCACTTCATTTATTTTATTCATTCGTACAGTCAAAATTTTATGAGTGTAATCTTGAGATCCACACAAAAAGATAAACTTTCCTCGACTCGACTACCTCGGTGGCGTAGTTGTACTAAGGTACGATTACAAAGCTGAGGTCTCGGGTTCGAATCCCAGGTTGAGCAAAGTGATATTGGATTTTTCTATTCATTATCAGCCCAGAGTCAGAAATTAGTGCCCGATATGGCGATAGGCTCGCCACCTATCACATTGTGGGACGGATCACGGAACATACAAGGCGAAATGTAGGTGTCCTGGCCCCTCTGCCTACCCCTTCTGGGATATAGGCGTGAGTTTATGTATGTATAAACTTTCCAAGGTGTCATAAACAGGTACTCGAGGAAGACTTTATCGAATGCATGTTAATAAAAGCATGACGACAGCATAATCCAATGGTGATCTGAAGAAGGGTTCATTTCATAATGCCTGTTTCTTTGCTCCCACCAAACAACAGTGTAACTGCACTGATTTATTTCTCATTGAAGGACATTGTAGCTAGAGTAACTATTGGACTTATTGAGACTTAACATCAAATCTTTCAGGATGGCGAGCGCAGTGGACTGCCAAGCAGTGCTTTGTAATTCAAGGTGTTGTTTGGTTTGCTACTGTTAATGAGCAGTCGTATCGCTTTCCATCAGGCGAACAGCATGCTCGTCTCGCCATTAACTGCAATTTAAAAAAAAAAACATTGTTATGTGCGACAAATTGTCCACTAGAAGGACGAAAGCGTAAATATCTTTCCTATTAATAGAAGTAAAAGAATTTAATACTAAATTATTTTAGGTGGAAACTTCTAGAGAAAATACATTAAAATTCCGCTAAACCTAGCTTATTTGATTGACACAATTCGATATCCGTTTCATAATATGATTCACAATTTAATTCGTACTCAAACAAGGACGTTTAGGAGCAGGTTTCGCTGTTATTACAAATTTAAATCCGCATTAACTATTCGTTTTGCATTCTGGGTTGCTAATACTTTGCTTTGGTATTCGGAGCCTACGTAATTTAAGCTTATTAACCTATACTAGGTACATCAAGACTGCAACCGAAGAAGTAGCCGGGTGGTAGTTTTAGTGACGAAGAATTTAGCAAACAAACGCGTTTTATTATGATTTATAAATATCCTCCTGGTGTTTGGGTGGTAAATCAAAGTCTTTGCTAATTTAATAACCTAAACCCTTACGTACCATAGGGTCTTTAAAAATAAAAAGGTGTACACTATTATTTTAGAAAAAACCTATGTATTTACCACCCAAATACAACGATAGGAAAGAAATAAAAAAAAATGGTCGCTGGTTTTTGCAAAATGTATCTGAAATCACTAAAACTACCACACGGCTTCGTATTCGGTAGCAGCCTTGATATACCCTGTATAATATGTCAAACTGTGAGGTAAGCCAACCTTCAACAGATTTGAGTGACGTGGGTACATAACTTTTCTCAATCAAACTACAGATTCCTTGATTGTGCAGTTGTATATTTGCAAAGTTGTGGTGTCGGGTACGAATCCCGGGCCGGCCAGTTATATTGGATTTGGAGATTTGGAGTGAAAATGAATATAATTCATTATCAGCCCGGTATCAGGAATTTGTGCCTGATATGGCGATACACATCGTGAGACGGAAAATACTCTAAGAAATGTGAGTGTCATTCCCGCGCTAGTAAATTATTTGTACGGTCTAAAAGTAAATGCATCTTTACATGAAATAATTGTGTGAAAACCCACCTGAACTGAAGTGTAATCATAAACATACATACTACAGCAATCATAAAAGACTATAATCTGTCTGTAGTCTGTATCAGCCCATATACGTCCCAGTGGAGGGCACGGGCCTCCTCTACAATCGACACTACGATTGAGACTGGTTAGGCCATATAATCCACCACGCTGGCCTAGTGCGCGTTGGCGGACTTACATACCATAGATTTTTTTATAAATCGCTATGGTATGCAGGTTTCCTCACGATGTTTTCTTTCACCGTTTTAGTGCGTGGTAATTGACTATCAATACACACATAAAAGACTATAATAGGCAAAGACATTCCCACGTAAAATTTAATATGCAAGATAAACGGGCGTGCGAAGTTTATGCATATATTGCATCCATTTTATACACGTTGACGCATCGTAATAGTTTTATTAAGTTAGACATAGGGGCATGTGGGCCGGTAAACAGAGACATAAATCATTTTAATGTTTTACTATCTGTTATGTATATAATATAGATTGGAGCCGTTTGTGACATGAATATACCTTATATGCGTTCAATTAATTAGTCTTACGGCCTCATAGAGTTTTAAATCCTATTTTAGATATTGAAACTTTTGTCTTCTTTTGTATCAGCCCATATACGTCCCACTGCAGAGCACGCCTCCTCTACAATTGTGAGTATTGAGCCATATAGTCCACCACACTGGCCTAATGCGGGTTGGTGGACTTACATACCATTGAAATTCTTACATATCGCTATGGTATGCAGGCTTCCTCACGATGTTTTCCTTCACCGGTTTAGTGCGTGGTGATTGACTATCGAAAAATGAATGCATGGCGAGACGGGCATGCCGTTCGCCTGTTGGTAAGCGATATGACCGCTAATAAACAGTAGCAAATCCACACATCACCATGAATTACAAAGCAATGCTTGGCATTCCACTGCGCTCGCTATCCTGAGACATAAGATGTTAAGTCTCAATATATCCAGTCATTACTCTGGCTACAATTTCCTTCAAATCGAAACACAACAGTGTATATACACTGCTTTTTGGCGGGAGACACAGAAATTGCAGTGGTACCTACCCAGGCAGCCTCTCACATTTGAGAGACCTACCACCAGTGAATAATTTTATTTAAATGGTCGTAACTGTTAACAATAAATAAATAAATAAATAACACCCAACAGTCACATACATAGTCCTGACCCCACACTAAGATCGAGTCTTGTGTCGTGGGTATCAGGAACTACGAGAGACTTTTCGGTCTCACAAACACCCAGACCCGGAAGAAATATTTGTGGGCCGCACAAACATTTCTCTCGGTGCGGGGATCGAACCCGCGGCCTCTCGTTTCACAGGCAGCGTCTAACCAACTGCGCCACGGAGGCTGTCAAATGAACACAATGACAGATAAATACGTGCCTGATGTGATGAGGTTACCACAGTTGGTGAACTTCGTTCAAACATTTATGCGCCTGTGTTTAATAGGTATAGGCAGAGACTAAAGGCCTCCCCTTCTTGTATATACAGTTTCTTATTGAAGTTATATCTATTGGTGTGTTGAGAAAAAACATTAGTGTATTTTTTTTTAATTTGGCAATCTACGAAACAGCTCACTAGTGAAACGAGCAGCTACGGGTTCGATCCCAACATTGAAAGAAATATTATACTGAATCATAACTATTTCGAAGACAGTGATTTTCGAAAATTCTCTTTTACTTAGTTTCTAAAACCCATGCACCTAATTCTACTTAGGTCAGGAGTATGTATGTAGCTCTTGACTGTAGAAGATTTTTTGCATTCCTGTCAGCCCCTTTGATGACTATAGCGTGATGGTATTATGCATGTACATGTCACTGATTCACCGCTGACCCCAATGTGTGTGACCTGCAGATTATCTGCAAGAATTCTTGCGTCGAAGAATCGTTTTGCATATAATGATGCAATAAAGGAGATATTGTCTTTAACAGGCTTTTGTCTGATTCATAAATGGACCCTATTTAATAAATTTTGGTGCATAATACTGTTTATAAATATTTTCAGAAAAAGTAAGTCCGTTGCTGAATGTAGGCCCTTACGAGGACAGCCAAAGGGTCCTGTTTGAAAAACCTTTTCATTCTATAATAATAAAATAATAATGAATTACAACCAATAGTCACATATGTACATAGTCCTGACCCCACACTAAGGTCGAGTCTTGTGTCGTGAGTATCACGAACTACGAGAGACTTTCGGTCTCACAAACACCCAGACCCCAACAAAATATTTCAGGGCCGCACAAACATTTCTCTTTTTGCGGGGATCGAACCCGAGGCCGCAGGTTCGATTCACAGGCGGTGTCTACTCGGCTGCGCCACGGTAGCTGTCAAATGTCAACCAATATTACTTAGTTGTTATTAAAAATATGTTTCTCAATATCAACACATGAAATTATGTTTTACGTCATAGAAATACATCGTTTCACATGATTCTGCTTAATGTGAGTAAGTGGACATCTGTGGTGGACATCATATGCATGAGAAATTAATTTAAATAACTCCAAGGTATGCAGATTTCTTCGAGATAGTGATTTTCGCTGTCGGTATAGTGAGTAATTATTTGTTACGAATATTTACGCAACTTATAAATGTCAGAAATGTATTTTGTTGTAATCATTGTCCATTTTTATATTTTACTTCAAATAATTATTTATTACTATACGTATTTATTACTATTACTAGCTGTCGGGCCCGGCTTCGCCCGGGTGCAGATAGTTTTTGAGTCCAATCCACATCAAGAACATATTATTTCGCGTGTCTACTAACTATATTTCCCGCGTGCCGTCGACTATATTTCCCTTCCGTAGGAGAGGACATCCCGTGCCAACAATTTGAATTTGAAAGAGTAGAAAATATGTATATTTGGTTTCCTGACTCATCCCACGGGAACACTACATTTTTCGGGATAAAAAGTAGCCTATGTGTTAATCCAGGGTGTCAGCTATCACTATACCAAATTTCATCAAAATCTGTTGAGCCGTTTTTTCATGAAAGAGTAACAAACATCCATACATACATACATACAAACTTTCACCTTTATAATATTAGTAAGGACTATTCGTATTTTATAAAATTTCGTTGTCAAATCTTATTGTTTGTTTACTTTGTAAAAGCACATTGGCCGGAGTAGTAGATCGGTGCATGCAAGCATCGTCCAACAAATTACTGTGGAGACCCTCGAGGAACCTATGTTTAGCAGTCGACTTACTTTGGCTGATAGATGGATGGATGAAAAATAAATAGCCAAATCAATCGATCATAGATATGACATGCCTCAATCATAGTTATAAAACCACGAAGCCATGGGTACTATCTCAATCTGAGAGTTCCATAATATACAATAGATTACAATATCTCATTATCAATATTGATATTAAAATCTGAAAGTTGAGGGGGGGGGGGGGGGAGAGCAACACTAATGTTAAAGCATATTTATTTTTGTTTCTTTTTCTGCTATTTTGTATGAATTTTCCGCCCTATTATTCTTGGTAAGTGTGAAGTCACATTTATTCCACTTGATATATTAAATCAATGCATAAATAGCCACCTTCTCTTGGCAAGGTGATCCGCATATTAACATAGATCAGGCGTTTAGTATAGCCCGCGTTAACATAGTATGCAAAACAGTAGGTACACACTGTTATTTTTTTATAACCTTCATTTTATGAAGTTATTGTCTTGTTGGTAATTTGAATGAGGAATGTGGTGTCCTTTGGTAATTGGTAATGTTCTACTAGGAGACTGTCCCGCCCTCACACACGCCACTGCAACTCCTGTCAGGATCAACAACACGCATTGTAATGACACCGAGCATTGAAGCTCGGCGAGTCTCCGGGAATGTCTAACTTGTCTTTAACCCGCAATGAAACATGAAGTAAATAATAGGAGTTGGAAATATTTGTGATGTTCTACTAGCAAGTTCGCTGCAAAATGCCAATGTGGCTGTCTCCTTTTACAGCCTCCGTGTCGCAGTTGTATAGACGCCGGTTGTGAAACGAGAGACCGCGGGTTCGAACCCCGCATTGAGAAAATACTTGCGTGATACGCTGGTATTTGTTTGGAGAGATCGAAACGTCTCTTGGAGTTTGTAATACACACGACACAACACTCGATCTTAGTGTGGAGTCAGGACTATGTATGTATGTGACTTTTGGGTGTATTTATTTATCAGTTATTGAAGTATTGGAAATGTAATAAGAAATGTGGACTGTGGACATGTCATTGGCATGACGTTGAAATTTTAGACTAGCCACTGAATGTGGCTGCAAAGGGGCATGGTAAGTTTGATGCAAATAATCAACGAGAGATAGATGTATCGGCATAATGTGAAACCGTTTACCAATATAAAATGATAGGTTTAATTTACTTCAAAGTTTCTTCATTTTTGGACGATACCCTATGTGCAATAAAGTTTGCGAGATTTATTTATTTATTTATTTATTTTTTTATTTATTTATAAACTTTATTGTACACCAGAAAAAAACAAATACAATAACAGAAATTAAAAATAATATTAAAAATAAGTACAATCGGCGGCCTTATTGCACTAGGCAATCTCTTCCAGGCAACCTTTGGATGGAGATAAGACACAGGAGAGAGAAAGGGCAGTCTAGGGTGTATAATGAAAAAGAGAAAAAAAAGTATATACTAACAAATTAAAAACACAAAATAAAAGTAATACATATGTCGGGGTGTTCTTGTGTAGAGCCCACATGTTAAATAATTGTAAATCGACCCTTAGGAATCTACGGGTAATTGTAGAAGTAATTTTATTAAAGGAAACCCGATTGTCGTTCTAATTCACTACCCACAGTCAGAGTAAGAGTGGGAGCATGACAGTTTGCAATATAAAGCGCGTCCGGACCGTAGACGAGGATTGGAGATCCAGCAGTCGGCGGTGAAACAGTGACAAACGCGTGTTTACTAAAGTGTGTGTGTAAAGTAACAAGTTGTCGCAGATATTCGGATAAATCGTTAATCCGTTAATTATAACGTGTGGTGATAATTATAGTTAAATAATTAACACAATGGATTTTATTACCGTCATCCTACATCAGAAGTGGGATCGTCCTACGTTGTAGCCACAACCGCTTGGTTATCGACATCAGCTGGCGCAGATTCTGACGTGAGTACCAGAACTAATAACTTGAGGTAAATTATGATGACTGGTGACTGTTATGTGTAGCTGTCGTGTGTGACTCTCGTGTGTGATTGTCATATTTGGCCCACGTATGTGGCTGTCATGTGTGGTTCACGTATGTGGCTGTCATGTGTGACTCACGTGAGTAGCTGTCGTGTGTCTTTCATGTGTGACTGCCATTTGTGGCATAACTATCAAAATTTAGATAAAATTACTTCGTATAGAGAAGCTATCCCATACAAATGTCTTGTTCGATTTTGGTAAAAGTTGAAACTAAATCGCTGAAGCGTAGAACAAATAATTAGTCGTCTAACCAAACAGTATAACCATGTAGCGCTAGATCGCTTTCAGGATGTAGTTTTCTCGCGACCAAAAGGTCGAAAGCGCCGCGAATTTCATGGCGCTTACGCGTTTTTGAAAGATTCGTGTACGGTACATGCGCTGCACCTAGGTGGGACACATTTCTCACAAATAACGTCTTATCTAGTGTAACATTGATATCGATGACTATCAAATTGTACTACCTACATGTAGGAGTTATACGAAAAAAATAAACCTACTACTAGAATCAATCAAGAAAGATTGATGCACATCTCTTCAGCTGTGCCCTTGGTATTGAAATAGCCCATGTGCTGCGGTGACTGCTTACCATCAGGTGACACACCAACTCATCTGCCTGCCTAGGCCATTAATTGTTATCAGGAGCAGTGACATGGAGCTGTGACTGTGTGCCCTGGAAGTTCCAAGACACCTACATCTTCACAGGAGTGTTTCAAATTGGTGAGATCTTTCCATTTTTGTTTGAATTTGGTTTTACCATTTTACTTTCGTTATTTCGTAGAGCAATAGAAAACATAGAATCAAGCTAGGCTCGATGACAATAATCGACCCACGCATTTAAGCTACTATTGATACCAAGAGTTTTTTAAAAATAGCATTTAGTAAAAGATTTGTAAGGTGAACGTTTTCATAGACCAAGTTCACACGAAATAACTTCGTCGTTATAACAGTTTTGGAAGGGTTAAGCTGGACTTGGGACCGTTAAGCTAAAGGGGATTATCCCGGTCTAGTAGTCCAGTCGAGTTTTCAACCTGAAGGGTCTAAGACACTGGTCCAGGTAGAAAAAGGGAAAGTTGTTGAAGGGTATAGCCGGTCCAACAACCATTAGGCTAAAGGGGAACTATCCCGGTCTAGCACAGTTCGGTCCAGTTTTCAAACTGAAGGAACAATCTGTACACTTGAAGGGTCTAAGTGACTGGTCCAAGGGAAAGTTGTTGAAGGGTATAGCCGGTCCAACAACCATTAGGCTAAAGGGGAACTATCCCGGTCTAGCATAGTTCGGTCCAGTTGTCAAACTGAAGGAAAAATCTGCGCACTTGAAGGGTCTCAGAGACTGGTCCAAGGGAAAGTTGTTGAAGGGTTTAACCGGTCCAATAACCATTAAGCTAAAGGGAACTACACCGGTCAAGCATAGTTCGGCCCAGTTTTTAAACTGAAGGAACAATCTGCGCACTTGAATGGTTGTCTGAAGGGAATGCTTTCCGGACCAGACTGTATAATAATTATTACCGTTTTGCGAATTGTTATATTATGTGAACTGAGTCAGGATGAACGAACGAATGATTTGTTTGTCTTCAGATGATATATAGACACGCACACGAGGACGTGTGCACGTCAGTATGGCCGTGTCGGGGTGTTCTTGTGTAGAGCCCACATGTTAAATAATTGTAAATCGACCCTTAGGAATCTACGGGTAATTGTAGAAGTAATTTTATTAAAGGAAACCCGATTGTCGTTCTAATTCACTACCCACAGTCAGAGTAAGAGTGGGAGCATGACAGTTTGCAATATAAAGCGCGTCCGGACCGTAGACGAGGATTGGAGATCCAGCAGTCGGCGGTGAAACAGTGACAAACGCGTGTTTACTAAAGTGTGTGTGTAAAGTAACAAGTTGTCGCAGATATTCGGATAAATCGTTAATCCGTTAATTATAACGTGTGGTGATAATTATAGTTAAATAATTAACACAATGGATTTTATTACCGTCATCCTACACATACATATAAATATGTACAACATACATACATACATACATATACAAAATAGACATAAAATATAATAAATATATACATAATAAATATATATATATAATAAATATATACATAATAAATGCCAATGGAAATAGTAAAAGCACATTAATGAGTAAATTCAGTGAGAGAGATAGTGCTCCTTGACTAGTGACTTAAAAGATAAATAAATAATAACACCCAACAGTCACATACATAGTCCTGACCCCACACTAAGATCGAGTCTTGTGTCGTGGGTATCAGGAACTACGAGAGACTTTTCGGTCTCACAAACACCCAGACCCGGAAGAAATATTTGTGGGCTGCACAAACATTTCTCTCGGTGCGGGGATCGAACCCGCGGCCTCTCGTTTCACAGGCGGCGTCTAACCAACTGCGCCACGGAGGCTGTCAAGATGACAGTGTTCTAGCCCGTCTCACGACATCTGGAAGTGAGTTCCACAATCGAACAGCAAGTACGGAGAATGATTTGTCCATAAATGTCGTGGTGTGTACGGGCATTCTCAGTTTCATGTTCTCCGACGACCTCAGGGATCTTTCATGGGAATCATGAAGAAATATAAAACGGTCTTTGAGATAAGAGGGGGTGAGAGGGTTAAATAATATATTGTATAATAGTGAAAGAGTGTGAGTATTCCGACGAAGCCGTATGGGTAACCACTTGAGCTTAAGACGAAACTCAGAAACATGGTCATATTTGCGTAAACCAAATATGAACCGTATGCAAAAATTTTGGAGACGCTCAAGTTTATTAAGTTGGTCTTCGGTGAGATCAAGATAGCTGACATCGGCATAATCAAGGATGGGGAGTAGGAGTGTTTGCGCAAGCGAAATTTTCGTGGCAACGGGTAGAAAATTGCTTAACCTTCGCAAGGACCTTGCTGAAGCAAACAGCCTTCTACTTAATTCTCGAAGCTGAGGACCCCAAGTGAAGGACTTGTCTATAAGTAGACCTAGATTGCGAACGGTGTCGTTGTATGGGATGGTGATACCATCACAAAAGACAGGAGGAAGTTTAGTCCAATCTAGCTTTGAGGACATCCTGGGGCTGCCAACAACAATGATCTGGGTTTTCGAGGGATTAATCTTCAAGCCGTGAGCTTTACTCCATTGACAGATATTGCTTGCCGCTGCTAATGATTATGATTTTTGATGCAGGCCGTTTCAGACAATTTCCCGAGAAATTCTATATTCGCCAATGAACTTCCTGGGGCTGAAGTAATAGTTGGTTTTCTACATTTTGGACCATTTATAAGACATTATTTTCTAAAATACTTTTCTACTTACACGACAGTTGTTGCTCTTATTACTAAGGAAGTTAGGTATAAATTTATTATAAACGAAATATGTAACTAATCAAAGGCAATAGCAATATGTCTAGACTCTAGGACATGAGCAACGTGGTTATAATACAAGATGTAGGTTCCACATAGCATCGGAATGTACACAGAGCGGAGTGCGGAGATCGCGCGCGACTCACGTTTCGTTTCGCTCCGCTCCGCTTGTGGCGCTCGCCGCGCTTACTGCGCTCGCCGGCCGCCGCTCGCCTCGCCAGTCGCCAGCCGCGCTAGTCCGTCGCGCTGCGTCGCGCATTCTACACGTGCGTTAGGAAGTTTCGCCGCCCGTGATCGCCATCCGTGCACCGCATTTAGAACTAACTAGTGAAATAACACAATTATACACCAACACCCGTGCATAAACCCTTGTGTGACCCACAACAGTGAACTGGACGTGTGTGTAACAGTGACTCGTCTAAACAACAGAAAAAAAACGTAATCTTCTAAGCATCTCCGGGCTGTCCCTCGTCGCGTGAGTATTTTAAAGTTATTTTAACTGTACTTTCCATGGTTTGTGTCGCGCCAGTTATGTGATGTGTAGAAATGTTCGCGGAAAAATATTGTGCGCGTTTTTAGTGTTGGTTTGTGGATGTCTTTTTTATAAGTGTGTCGAAGTAGGTCGCGTTTCGAAATTCAAATTTGGAACAAGCTAGTTACTGGCCGATTTTAGATGCAGGCCCGTTTGAGGATTAGCGCAGGAAAGGTCTTGCTCCCGAAACCGGTTGGATTGGCATTTGTTTTTTTGCTAATTTCTTTATAGAATGAGATAACAGTTCAGCCTTTTTATGCAACTACCAAAACGACACGCCATAAAATAGGAAAGAAAGATGTTTGAAATAGCTAGTATTGTTGCAGCTACCTACACGAGTAGGTAGTAACGACCCGTAATTTATTTTGCTGCGTACCTACCAATAGTCTGCCTACCTACTCAACATAATCAAAATAAAGCCGGGTACAATCATACGATTATGCATACAAGTTACATTCATTTTCTATGGGCCTCTACTAGGATTTAGGACTGTTTTGTGAAATATTTGCAGAGGAAAGTCAATCTGGCAATAATAAAATAATCACAAGTTATTATAAAAACAAGAAGCGTATAAAATGCAAATTATTATCAGTAATTATAATAAGAAAATCTGACGTTACCTCATTGTTAATTTAGAAAAGCAAAACGAATGCTTTAATTACCTCCAAAATGGAATTATGTAACGACGAACAGAGAAACTAACTATGTACTTTTCTTTCGAATTTCCTTGTACAGATTAAAAACACTGGCCAATGACACTAGCAAAGAAAAAATATGCTCATTAAAGTGCCTAGTCAGGGTTAGGGTCAGTCATGGTGTCTCCCTGAGACACCATGACTGACCGAAACTGGAAACGCTGTACGCACGGCTAAAATCTAATAACAAAACTTTCGTTTGTTCTATTGGTAGTAAGCCTGGTGACAGGGTCCAACTTCCTATAAATCACCTTTGAACTTTTATTTCATCCGATTGCTAGAATTTTCGATGTCCTCGAGTGAAACCATTGACTACCCCATCAAGCCATGTTTGGATGATGCTCAGGCCTTGATCTGGCTATGCTAATGCTCTATCGTTGCAGATGTAGTTTCCTCACTTCTGCCTGCTTTTATTCCTTACTTACGTGTGCTCAAGGCATACAGGAGTCAGGACTACAGCAAGATTTCATTATTGTGTCATGGGCATCGGAAAATAAGGGAGACTTTGGTCACAACTCCACATAATATATAGACAGCCCTCGTGGAGCAGTCGGTTAGGACGCCAAACGAGAGGCCGCAGGTTCGATCCCCGTAGAGACAATAGTTTGTGAGACCGAAATGTCTCTCGTAGTTTCTGATACCTACAACACTGTACTCAATTGATCTTAATGTGGGGTCAGGACTGTTGGGTGTTTTATACAGGTACCCAAAGCCAACATTTGTGGATTACATTATTTATCTCCGGTATCGAACTTGTCTCTTATTTCATACCTGATTTAACCAACTGCAACGGAAGCTCAGTATAAAAGTTAATAAGACAAGTTATATTAGGCCGAGAGTGGTATTAGGTATAATTGTATGAATGGAGAAACTGTATAACAATTGAATTGTCGGCGTCTGGCCGTACACCGTGACAATGGCTCGATAAAAACTCAATTAATTCAGCGAACAACTCGGTTTTATTTAGAAAGATCTGGAAAATCATTTAAATTGACGTTATTGTATAGAAAAGAGTACACGGTGTGAATGGGTCAGTTAGACTGTTAAAATTTTACAAACCGAAGATGGGAAAAAATAGTTTTGTAGTTTTTAGGTACATGTCTGCTCATGATTGTAGCTCCAAAGGTGTAGGCAGAAATGTATTGAGATATGACGCACAGTCCTGGTACCACGTTCAAGAGGCAAGTTTCGTGTCATGGTCAAAAACTACGATACACTTTCCAGACTCAAAAAATCCACACTCAAAACAAATAATTCTGGATCATATGCACTTAATATTTCGGGCTATTGCACCCTCGAGCTCTTGTTTTCAGCCACCGTTTTATTTATTACAATTCACCAGGGTCGCTACAATACCGAATACAAAAACACAACAAGCCGAACGAAACCACAATTTCAATAACATTTACGAAATAACAGAAAAACTACGGTTTGTGTTAAATTCGCCTTGACACGGTGTTTGGATCCCATTCGTGTCGCATTGTGAAATACATTGTTATTGCTACCATTTCATATATCTGGTTATGTAAAATTTGATCGCGGAGTTGAAAAGTGATCTTAATTAAATCATGTCTCTTAGGTTGTGCAAAATTTTAAAATATCATGTTTGCTTAACAGTCTTGGGCAAGTTTTGTCTGAGATGGCTATTTTTAAATACATGTCATTTTACTTTTACGAACAGAATGAGAGAATACAGGAAATGTTTTGCTTATTAATTTTTTGTAAAATATTATACTGATTAGGAACTAATATTAAATTATAATAACGTATTTCTTTTGAATACTGGCACAGAAAATCCATCATTGATATGTCCATCAATGATATTACCAATAGCTAGCGGAATTTATAACAATTTTAAGGGCAATAAAAACAGAAAATCCACTGTGCCAGTAAACAATTGGTTACATTTTCTCTAACATAGGACCACTGTCATCTTTAAAACACGAAAATATCTACGGTTTTGCAGACGCAAATGTATGACAGCGCTCCTTCAATATTATAAAAATACTCGTTAAGTCTGCAGGATAAATTGAAATTTATCAAACTCCCCAATTCCATTCCACACGTCACCCAAATATTTAAACGACAAGTAATTAACATGCACCAAAAATAATGAAACACAAAATCCGTTCATTAACACATGTCCTGTCCTGTGAACCCGTGTTTACCGACGCAAATAGAACGTCGGAAATCATAACAAACCACCCTCTAGTCGCTCTTTGACACTGCGCTTTATTTTTACTCTATGGTAAGGTAAATATTTAACTTTCATTTGGAAGTTGAGTTTTAAGGCTGTATGTTGGTTTCTTTGCCTTTATTTTTTTTTATTTTAACTGTCAATTATGGATTTACAGTCGCTGAATAACTGGTCTTGAAAGAGAGGGAAGACGTAAAATAGTAGATTTTTTACAATAAACGTAAATTATAATTTATTTGTCAAGATTGTTATTATTCTAGTTATCTGATGTAATAATTCATTAACTACATTGAATTAGTAATAAATTACTATACTATGCTTCTGTAAGTCTCTTCGAGACAATAAAGACACAACCTTGCTAGAACGTCCATAATGAATACAATATAACACGGCATGTAGGATTTATGGATTCATTTCCTTTGCCTACTCCGTTGAAACAATTACCTGTGATAGCATCACTTACAACAGCGTCTATTTATTTTTCCTTATCTATTCCAAGCTTCATTGCTCCAAGATTATGAATGGTATAAGTATAGAAAATAAAATTTAAACGAGCGTAACAAGTACAAGAAAAATAACGGAAGATTGTTTGACTGCTAGGAGTGACAAAGACAGATAACTTGCGGTACGATATCGAAAAAAAAAACATGAAAAAAAAAAGGTTTTGTTGCCAATCCGTATGTAATGTATGTCTGGTTTCGCTTTTTTTTTACAAATTACTGATCTGATTATGATGGAGTTTTCTTTATGTTACAAAGGTTTATTTTGGGATGTCCTCTTGTGTATATCTCAATGATGTAGGATATGTCGTAAGGAAGAATCACGTATGTTTTATGCGATCAGCGTGACTCGATTGCGGGTGTGTCTCAAGGTTAGGTAATTGGGTCTGTGTATAAGTACTATTATTCGCCAACGTTGTAATAAGGTGAAGTCAAAAATAAAATAGTTTATGCTGTATTGTTGCAATTTATATTATCTTTAAAAGGCAACTAGCATTTTTTTCTAGCATTAATTTGCATTATTTTAATAAAGTCTTCATCATCAATACCATCATGATTATCATCTTTAGCCACAGAAAGTCTACAGGTGAGCATAGGTCTCTGCTAAATATTGCCACACCGACCTGTTGAAAATTGCCTGCATCCAGCAACTTCCTACATTTTCGTTAATATCCTTAATTGCAACAATCACAGTACCATTGTTAAATTAAAATTTCTACCACAACCCGTATATTTTGCAACTGGCAACCCCAATCACAATGGCCGTCTTGAAAGTAACACAAACAATGTCAACCGCGCTAAATGGACAATGGTTAAGTAAACGCCTGCTATGATTTATTCAAGGTTAATGCATTGATTTGCATTGCTCATTAAAACAGTACAGTTTAAATAGTCGGCGTAAAGAGAATGGCGGGAGGGTTCGCATGTTAATTGTGTTTTTATTCTAGCGTGGGTATATTGTTACCGATACTGGTTGAATAAAAAATCAATCCAAACGTGCTACATTGTTGCTGGTAGGACGTATAAATTTGGCAATATATTAGTATCAACTCTAATATCTCGTCTTATCGACCAAAACAAGAGCGGCACGTTTTGGATTCAATCTGTGTGCATACCTTTGGTGTTATAGACGTTTATAAACTATTGTAACTGCTTACCATTAGGCGGGCAGAACGCTTTTTTGCGTCCTTAGTTGTATATAAAAATAAAAGTTTCAAACATGCTGGTATAAACGAGAGAAGATGTGGTGAGAAGTAACCATTTCGCACCAGTCTATACTATTTCTGCATTGCTTTTTCATCAGATCCTCTGTAATCACATTAATGTGCTAATATTAAATTGAGAACACTATTTGGGTCCTAAAATATTTTTAAATACTTGATAACCTTTACAGTATTAAATAATGTATAAATGGGTGATTCTACGATAAGAGGTAACTTGAACGGCAATCAATATTAAATAGGTTTTTTATTCCATAATGTCCAATCATTTTCAATCAATTACACCATTTTAATGTACTTCAATGAATAGAGTCACAATTAAATGCTAAAATATTATATTTTTTTCTGAAATTGCCAACAAAGTCCAAAAAAGTATCTACCCTGGCCTGTCCCTTTGCCAATTTTAGTTAAAGTTACTGCCGTACGTAATTTGTTTGTATCGCTTTCTAAGCTAAAGCATGGTAAGTATGCATTTGAATAAATATACTATAATAATTTTAAGAAAAAATCCAACAAAGTATGTTTCTTGTGTATATTTTCTGAACTTAAATTTTGTCCCGTATTTTTTGTATCTTTACCCTGGAAAATTTTGTTCCACTACTACCAACATAAAAATAAGACGGAAGTATTGCAAATTCCTCTCAAAGACATCTAACGACGTGAAGTTAGCCACAAATGACAAGCAAGCCGTTAGAGGTCGCCATTTTGCTAGTTGTTGCGACGCGTACGTGCGGTGTAGTGGTCTCGCAAAGTCATTGTGTCTCTCCCCTGGCAAGTCATAAAAGTTATATTAATGATTTGATTCATTTATGTAATATTACATTTATTCAATAATACTGTACTAATTCAAGTGGGATATTTAATTAAGCCAAAAATGTTATACGTCGATTACAATATTTGAATTTAACATGAAAACATCTTTCCCCTGGCGTATTTCCCCTGCCCAGATAAATGTCAGGAAGAGACTTACTAGCCAGAGGAGATAAAACATATCATATAATGTAGTCACAAAGTAATTTAAACATAGTTAGATTGTACTGAAGTCAGATTTAAACGGTATATTGAACTTTAGTGGTGGTAGGACTTATGTTTAGGTGTAGGTGTGTGCCCGGGTAGCGACCACCGTCCACGAAGCGTAAAGACCGCCACAGTGAACTTAAGCTCCTCGTTGCCTCTTCACCAATCCCATCCTTTCTACCATGACAGTGCAACCAAACAGAGCAGGTTCTTCAGCGGTGCTTTACCCCACCACCGCGTTCACTATGGAGTTCACTAACATCCGCGGACTCCATACGAACCTCAATGCGGTCCACCACCATCTCGAGAAGGCCCGGCCTGCTTTGCTCTTCCGGACGGAGACGCAGATTCGTTGTTCGACCGACAATTCTTACTTGCTGTACCCCGGTTATTCGCTTGAAGAAAACTTCAAGCCTAAAGCCGGGGTATGCTTGTTTGTTCGATCGGACGTCTGCTGTCGCCATTTGGGCTGCATGGAGGACCCCTCCTTCTCCACTCTGTGGGTGCATGTGGATTTTGGTTCCCTGAGCCGCATCTACGTGTGCCTTTACAGGTCACACAACCGGGACGAGGAGACGACTCGGCTGTTCAGGTCTCATAACAAGGCGATTGATGACGCGCAGGCGCAGTTCCCGTCGGCCGAAATGGTGGTCTTGGGGGATTTCAATGCACATCACGAATTGTGGCTGCGATCCTCCATGAGTAATCATGCTGGTAGGACCAATAACTAATAGTCTAATAAAAAAGATGTTCCGATTAAAAGTTAAGTGTAATGTTTAATAAAAGTTGATTTTATTAATTTAATTCATTATTTCATTGCCCGAATCTCTCCCCTGGCCTCGATATTTACCCTGGCCTTCTAAAAAGTAATAAAATATGTGTGAAGTAACCTGCCATTGGGTGGAAAGGTTAATCAATGGGTTAAGTAGCATAATTTAACATTTTCATGAAAAAAATCCAAACTTTCTCCCTGGCCGCATCTTCTATGGGCTCGAAACCTCTTATCGTAGAACTACCCAAATATAAAACTGACCCGGGCCTCATTTGAATGGTACGAATAAAAAATACATATTTATCTTTTGTAAAGTGTAAAGGTCTTTTTGCATTCCAACATATTTAAAGTGCATTTATCTTAATATAATTTTACAACAATAGGCATGATGACTGATTTTGAAAAACTACTTCAGAATGTTCGTATACATTAACAATACTTAAAAAGAATTGAATTTTTGAAAAAAAGTAAAGATTTGCGCGAAAAATTACGTTTTAAATTTCTCATTTTAACCTTTGCTCAAAAACGCCGTAATAGTAATGGCGTCCGTGTGTGACGTCATGCTTTTGGAAATGCTTGCTCGTGCAATGTTTACGTGTATATTGTGATATAAACATTTTATAATTTTTATAGTAATGCCGTGTTTTGATGTGGATCGATGATGTGTAGTTCCGCAATGTAATAATACATCGATACAAACTCCGAGCAATTTGTTTATTAATGTTTCAATGGATAAAAAAGTTAGAAATATATGGCTAAAAATGGAAAGGCAAGATCCTAGATCTTTATCTTTAAATTCGATGATTAATTTCCGTGAACACTATTTTGACAGAAATAATAACTTTATTTACAATGTTCATAATGTTTGACGTGTCTAGAAAACAACATATCAAAATTTAAAATTATTATAAATAACAATAGCGATAAATATCGGAGGTACGATTCATTTATTTTCTTTCGGTATTATTATCATGCCAATCGCTGTGTATATGAAGTTCTGAAAAACGTTATTAATGTTCCAATTAAACAGTGATATGGAATATCGCATAGTTCCAAATTTTGAGACATTTGCGATGAATCCTTATTCCATGAGTAATGTTCCTTTTTCGTAGGTAGCCCGAAACTGATAGCATTACTAAAAAAAAATTAGATCAATATACTGAATAACATAGAAATGACCAAAACTAGCCAACAAGATCGCGTTATGACTATTTAAGTAATATTTACGAAAGTGACACGTCACTCGCTTCTGATTGGCGTTTCATCTAATATGCCGGAACCTTAGGTTTTGTACTTTTATTTTTGCAAAAATATATTTAATCTTAATTAAAAACTAAAGCAAATGTTTATTTTGAGAATCCTTATATTATACATTATTATATTAAACCATAATTTCATTAATTCGTTGTTACTGTCATCATCCCCATTAAAGGGATCCTTAAATATTATTAATTTTATTATTTCTTTGATTTACGCATAGAGTATATAAAACTATTACATAACATTTGAATAAAACTATTTTTTCAATCCGTCCCGTGTTAAAGAAAGCTGTCAGGAAGTTAAAAAATGTTATAAACAAACCAAATCCGCGATGAAACCCGTTAAAAATAGTTTTATTCCAATGAATATTAAGTTTAGGTGTCAATTTAAAATAACTCTTCAATTTAATACTATATTTGTTTAGTTAATTTACTTTCATTCAACGTTCGTTGTAGCCTAACAACCTTAATATGGCCTTCATTATCATCAACACTACATATTTATTCATTTCACGATACCCACTTATTGTCCGTTGGTACACGAACAGACTATTGCACCTCTACTTGTGTTACTTTACACTTAGTTCTGAATCATTCTGCACTTTATTTAATTCCACAAGGCTCGTCCTTTATTAAGAAAAACAAAGATATCGGTACATTATCTTGCTACTGCTTAAAACAAATGAATCATAATTACGCACTTATTCAGGGGAATTCAAATGAAAACAATGTGTATAAAATGACATTATTACAAATAAAGATTCCATTGGTAGAAAAAAAATAAACAAATAAAACCTCTAGAACATTCTGACGGACGTTAATAAGTCTACTCCAAAGCGAGCACAAGACGTCCATTAATAAATCCTATGACTTAAAAAGAAAAAGTAAATTCTACCATTCGTGACTTTTTTTGCGCTGGCAACAAACAGAGACGTCGTTTTTTATTCCCAAAACGGCACGTGAGCATATTTTAATTATGTCCTGTATGCCATTGTTAAGTTTTTTCTTTTGGTATCGAGAGATCTTGTTTTTGTTGATTCGTGGTAGTTTTTTTTCTGTCCGTACCGGGCGACCTTGCTTCGTACTTGACATTAGAGGGGCGATATCAGCTCTTATCAGTCGCTTGTGCAATTGATATTTAAAGATATTTAGTACACAGCCTCCATAGACATTTCTAGATGTGATTGATTGATAATAGTGTTTTGGTATTTTTTATTTTTATTTCAATCAATATTTTGTTGAAAATTAGATATTATTATTGATAGTTGGCTTCTATTGAAACTACCGGCATTTAAAACGTCATAGAATTAGGTGTTAGAAGTACTTAGAATTTTCCTCTACATTGCGGATACTTATTGCAATGTTTTTAGTAATTTCCATGCAATGCAGCAATCAGGATCAATGGCTGGACTTTATATCCGAAATATGGACGAACTCTATCCTTCAGGCATTAAATATGGTCGCCTTCAATCTGACATATACCAGTATCAATTCACTCCATTGTAGTAACAGTCATTAGTAGAGTGAAGCAAATGTTCATTGACCTACTGTTGCAGACATGGTGATGTTACAAGTAAAACACTACCATTTAGCAATACTTCGAAAAACACGAAAATGTGTGCCAAACAAACATAACAATACAACGATAATGGTTTCTAACAACTGAAATGTGAGTAAAATATGCTGCGTTTATCATATCATATGTCATGTAGACCGACCGGCGCCATGTGTGCATGATTCAGATGCATAGGAATAATTGATTGTTAATATTTACCTTTATTATGTCACAGAAAGGGTCAGGAACTTAGGATCTTAGCTTCTAATTATGTTTTCATTTACCTGTTTCGTAAGGTCTTTCATATTCAACAATCCTAATATTAATGGGCTTCAATATTGACCAAGGGTTGTTACTATTAGTTGGGCTATACCAATCCATCCTCCCATCAAGTTAGATGACGAGACAGCGTGACTATACTATACATAATATATTAAATTCTTTTCTACCTCTCTGATTGCCTTGATTTCCAGCTTGCTTGATACGTGCGCATAGATTTTGTTTGGGCCGTCTGCTCTACCATATCTGGTCTGAGATTATTATCAACAAACATAGCCATTGCAGGTGATAGGACTACTGCCTGGTCGGATGTTTCAACAAAATCTCAGTTTGGTTAAAAAATTGCTTTCACGTCATATATTCTCAGACGTCTGCTCTCAAATTTTCAACTGTATTATTTACACTTTTTAACGATTGTGAGAAACGGCTGATGTTAATCGATCAGGTTTCCTGCTCGCAATGATTTACAGCTCATCCGCCCGGGGCCTGTTCCCAATTTTATTTGGGCCGCCAGTTCGAATCCGCCCGTTAATACCAGACCGCGTCATGATACATGAAGATGGATGTATCACGTTCTTGGCTATTGTTTTATTAACCATACAGGCGTTTACAGTCGTAGAGGAATTATCGACTAACGCTGTTTAGAAACTTTCCCGCCCACGCACTCACGTCTGTAACTCCTGTCAGCTAGGATCCACAATGGCACACAAAGAATTGGCACCGAGCTCCGGAGTACAGCTAGTCTCTTAGGGACACTAGCTTGTCCTAAACTCGCATCGAAATTAATCAGATTTCAGGATGGCGAGCGCAGTGGAGTGCCAAGCATTGATTGGTAATTGGTATTTTTTTGGTTTTGCTACTAGTTGTATCGCTTACCATCAGGTGAACGGCATGCTCGTCTTGTCATTCAGTACAATAAAAATAAAATAATAAGTTTAGAAAACAAAACTTGGAGTTTTATTGCTGTTTATGTAATACCGGGATGGTACTACTATTTCATCGTAAATCAATGAGAAGAAACAGCCTTTCTGTTCAATGAGAGATTGCCAGGGACCCAAAATCTTCTTTCTTTTTTGTGCCGCACCGTCAGGTTTTAGAATTGTTTGCCGTCTCACGTGTTCCCTCCTTCCTATATTCCTGGGTCCTTCCGCCGTAGTGTGAAGAGGCATCTTAGCAGGCCGGTATAATTGTATCTATTGGCATGGGACTGCCGTCCGATGCCAATGGATACTCTGCCTGGGCGGCATTTGCGCTCACCATCAGGTGCAATGTGGCCACTATGCCGGGCCAGAATAACTAAAATAAAATCTGGTGGTCATTTTTAAATTAGTAACAACAAAAACGTACTGTTATTTCCTTAAATCAAACAAATTATGTTTATTAAATCAAAATACTTTACTGACCATAAGTGCAATATATTGTTTGCAATATATCAATGATTGAGGTTAATGCCACAACAATACAGGGACAAATGTGAATTTAAAATTAACCACACATAAGCGAATTGTTCGTGGTGATTGGCGGACAGGCGTGAAACAAAAGAGACGCATAAACAATTTTATACTTTATCAGTATGATTGAGCGTCGTGTATTGTTAAATAAAAAGTGATATATTCGTACTGTAGTAGGTACTTAAGTTTGATAATAATGTTTTTCAGTGTACTTTGCTTACTCCTAAATAAACGTAACGAGCAAAGTTTAGTCCTAATTTATACATACATAAACTCACGCCTTTTTCTTAGATGGGGCTCAGGTGCAATTAGGATACCCACGTTCCATCTTGTATTATCCGTCTCACAATGTGATAGGGGGTGAGCCTATTGCTATATCGGCACAAATTCCAGACTCTACGCTGATATGAATAGAAAAATCAGATATCACTTAACCCGACCCGGGATTCAAATACGAGACCACAGTTTTGCAATCATACTGTAGTACAATTGCGCCAATTATTATTTAACTAAACGTCCATAAGAATCTGAGCCACAGATTCTTATGGACGAAAAAAATCGTACTCATTTGTTTTTGGATAAATAAGTTGTTGAATTGATTTTAATAAAATGCGACGTCAGTATTATTATGTACCTTAATAATGTATTTATTACCAAAGCAATAACTTCACATTTGGTATGATCGATAAAATACAGCCATTAACGTATTTGGGTCACAGCCGATCCGATTTAATTATAAGAGAAAGCATTTCGAGGATTGTGGCTGTGCACTTCGGTTAATCCTGAAAGCTATTCCGATAAAGATTATACTAAATAAGGCGATTTGGTGAAAACCGATCACGTTTGGAGAAGTTTTATTTTGTAGATAAAACTTATTGTTGTTAATAAGTTAGGTATCTTTACTTCTGTTTTCTAAACCAATATAAAGAGGAAAGATGTGATCGAATGCTATATACACAGGGTCTAAAATTACTGGACCGATTTGATTGAAAATCTTTCACTCTTAGAAAGAAAGAAAGCATATTTAGAATCGCACATTATCCCTGACGATAGAATATTTTCAAAAAAGTGGTTCAAAAAAGTATAGAGGAGTCGGGCCGGGCCGCTAGTGTTAAAATAAGCTTGGAAAACAATATGCTAGAAAGCTAAACCTAAATTGACCATGATATTAAAGTAGAATATATTTATCACTTCATATTGACACAAGGATTGACAGCCAACTTTAGGAACAAGAAAAATATTAAACGAAAATAATGCACGTAATAAGTTAAAGTGAAGAACCTAAAGTAAAAGTAAGGGTTAATAAAGAAACGAAAAAATCAAGAAATAAACGTGCAACAAGATGTATAAAGGTAAATACAAATAAAGATTTTAGACTTATGCAGATTGTTATTCTAAGACGCAAAGCCGTAAGCCGCTGAAAACTCTTGCACAAATCATTATGAATGATTGTCCCGACATCGCAAACCATTAGGCAGTTCAATATAATCATTTAGCTTAACGATTCGCCACAGTGACCATCATTCATCATCGCTATCGTTTGCATACAATGTCCGAACTTTCACTTGCATATTAATCTTCGCGTTATTTTTAACACTTTCATCGGAACCCGACACCATTCGCTTATCTTAAGATAATGGCGACTATTTCCTATACAGTGGCATTGTCTTTGTAATAAATCACTTATGTATGTGGGCTGGTGGACCGATGATTATCTTGCTGCATTGTGAATTGTGTTCCAACTTAACAAGATAGAGTTTATTTTTGCTTGGTATAAGATGATAGCTCAAAGAAATGTCCATTTGCAATCACGGAACGTGGAATTATTGGTATTTAGGATGCGTTCGTTTTTTTCGCTTCAGTTTATTTAAAACTGCAGTTCAGATCTGGTTGGTTGACAGGTTTATTTTTAGTGATGCGCTAGATCGTATACTTGTCAGGGGCTAGTGCTGCATTTTAATGCCTGCACGTAGAGCCACTGGTTTTCTGAGTTATAATCGAAATATGCGACCTGTTTGCCACTGGATTCGTTTTTATACGTCTGATATAGCGATTAGATTGTCATCTATCATATCTTGATATAGGCACATTAATTTGTTCTTTTACTCTTGCTTATAAATTCTTCATTGTATTTAATTTTCAGCCTTTTGATGCTTATTATACTTTCATTTATTAAACGAATCATCGCCATTGACGCAATTTTGTATGGCTGTATTCATTTAGCATCATTACCGACAAAAGCCCAATGCTTGGTAATAAGGAGATTTCCATGAGGATTAATGTATTAGTACATGAAAACGAATGTATATTTTGTTTCAATAAAGTGGTAATATTAGTACCGCTAATAGTACATATGTAATAAATAGATTTGGATAGATCATGTCTTATTATACTGAGAATATTCGAGTGCACTGAAACTACGTATGATTCAGAGCATTACGCAGCACTCAAGGTTTCCTTAAAGTCAAACCGTGCCGATTTAGGAGATGCGATCAAATGTTAAGGTTTGCATGTGGTTCATCTGTCTTCACTCGTTTTATATTATACTAACCATTTTTATTAAAATACAGGCATTATTGTTAGAAGCAGGTGTATCTCCGCATTGCTTGAGAAGGTTCAGACTTTGGTCTATGTAGCTGGTACGATCAACACCAGGTGTACACGCTGAAGGATATTTGACTACAACCTGGATCTGCCGCCTAGGAATGCTATACATCATACTAAAATATAATTTTAAAACCGTATTATCTCAGTTTTGGTCTAACATTGCTTACACTTTATCGCTACCATGAGGATAGTCTTCCCTAACACGGCGCACCGGTTCGACATGTTTACATTCGTTTATATTCTTGAATGTAACATAAACATTTCTAAAACAAACATACAAATATTTTATAGTGTAGAGATCATTTCCTTTGGTGTCAAGGCGCCACCCACACGCAGAGTATGAACATGAACATGAGTATGGGCATGAACCAATTTCGCACAACACATATGGCACACTTAGTCATGCTTTCCGCAAACTGTTTCGAAAACTTTTGTTTATACCTTAACGGTATTCGATTTATCGATCGGTGTTGATTTTATATGCATCCGTTTGTATGCTCCAATACTGATTTTAGAATATTTTACCTTTTGTTGGCAATGGACAGGAAGTTGATTTTTCTAAGTTTGTGATTGCGAGTTCGGTTGGGGTCTAGAGATTGTAGTCCAAATCTTAGGTCCATCAAATGTGTGCATTATAGATTTGTGAACGTAATTCGCAAGTGTAATAATATACATAAGTTATTTTAGTCAATTTTGTCTTCACCTGTTTTATCATCCTCTTGCGTAGTTTAGACAGTGATATAAAAACTGAATAATAAATCTGATTTGTTCACAATAATTAGAAACGAGTAACGCACCTATCATTACATTTTAGATGTTTACGAACGAATCATTTTACGTTTTCCCTTTAAGTAATTCCTAAGATTCATCGTAACTTCGGGACTTAGTCGTAGGATCATAAGATATTTTTCTGCAATGCAAATGGAGATTCTATATGTAGGACAAACTCTATAGTACCGAAAAACCTTAATATTTGCCTAAGTGGAATTAAATCATAAATTGCAAGTAAATTAGTCTTAATACGTGACGAAACAAAGATAATGGAGGCATGTTCCCACATTGCCAACGTCCGAACAATGGCGCGCGTTACGTCACCATCGTATGTGCTAATAACAAGCTCTTGTGTGAAACGGTGTTTATTTTTCGAAAAATAATACTATTGTTGAGGTTATGAAAGGTTCTTTGAACTTCGTAGTTCGTTTGCTAATGGAATGTTACCGAAATTCGGTGTTGCGCTGATGACTGAGATTGCAGAGGCAATGTTAATGGATAGCGTTGGATTGGCCTTGACGGATATATTGGATAGAACATCATCGTCAGCATCTTAATCATCATTGTATTCACTATTACCATAATCATTTTCCGAGGAAGGGAATTTATCTTCAAGAGCGGCAGGTTCTAATACAGGAAAACCTTTGTATCATGAAAGATATACTATTCCTGTATAAAAGCATTTACGTGACTGTTACGCATATACATGAATTAATTGGGTTTCAAAATTCGATATAATAATCGATATCGAAGTCTCCGGTGCCAATACGTTGTAAAATTCGTCTGAAGTATAAAAATCGTCATAAAAACGCACTGCGACCGCGTCTTTCTTACAAACGAATAAATATTTTATATGCACATGAATTGTTTTTTATTCTGAAAGTAAACAACGGTGCTTACATTTTTGAGGTTTTATGCGATCGTAAGCGACCATTATGAATGATGTGAATTTAAATTTGAATACAGTTTTGAATCGCCGAGTCTTCATTGGATACGCGTCAAAGACATCAAGACGTAAAATGTATGGGTAGGTGGAACATTCTAATGAAATAACATCTATTCAAGGTTTGAAGCGAGGTGTACTCTTGCCTATTAAGCCATGTAAAAAATAATTACATTAAATAGTTGCATGCAGTTGAGATTTCTTTAAGATACGAGTTTTGTGTCATGATTATCGCAACCAACCCGAGGTTCAGTTTCATTACAAATAGACTTAAAAGAACAAACCCGCACTAGGCCAGTGTGGTGGACAATGTGGCCTAACCACTCTCAATCCTACTCTCGGTTGTAGAGGAGACCCCTGCATTAGGGCGTATATGAGCTGATACATACCAAAGAGAAATATTTACTGATCAAAGATATATTATTCAGAATCTGTGGGGAGATCGGCCTATGCTTCTTTTTTCATACCAGTAAAGGGAGAGCCATTGTGGGCCACGTTTGATCTTTTTATTTAAACACGGTTTTATCGCGTCCAGAATTAATTTTAATGCCCTTTTTGTTTATTAATGGGTCATTACATGTCACGGGATGATAAACTTTTTTGTGGCTAAAAATAATCTTTATAGTTATTTAATATGGGTGACATTAAATTATTCCTTATCTGCCTCAGTTAATGCTTTAAATTGTGGATTTTTATTGCCGTTGTTAAGTGTAAAAACTCAAGGCGACGTGTTGAAACCAGTGTACGTTACAAAATATCTTGTGGGTACTATGTGGCTTTTGTGCTTGATTTTTCATGTTGGAAATCAAATTAGTCCCGTCGAATTTGAGCAAAATGTGACAACAATGCAAGGCGAAAGTGTGGTCCTATCCAAATGTAAATCGAAAGTCGATGTTTTCTTGATTTTGACAAAGGTCAAAGCTCATTTAAACTTCATTTCTCTTATGAATGTGTAGATAAGACAAATTATTTCTCCAACTACGCTACTAACCCAGGATCTATTTTTGAAGTTTCCTAAACCATTTTTACATCGCTCTAGTACTTTTTCGAGTTACAAAACACTATTTTTGTGTTCCATCGCAAGTAGATCTTCTAATCTATCATTATTATGTCTATTTATGGTATTTCTCTGACCGACGAAAAGGGTGGGCGCATTGTTTGTTCCTAGCCAACAGGTGGGGACTGTCAATACATTAATTATGAATCCCTGTGTTTGTACTTCGCTCGTGTCAACGAACTTTGTATCGCGTATGTCCATCTAAGTTTTCATCTTGTGAGTTTTGCTGTGGGTTCAGGACATAAAGTATCTATCTTATGTTTAGAGCTTTGGTAATCGAAGTATTATTATTGGAAGAAAACGATCGTTAGGATATTAAGGTAAATAAATATTACTCAATTAGCTTTAGGAGTAAGTAGGCGCCCTATAAAAATATGATTGAAGTCAGATATTTTAATGAATTTTTATTCATGATTTTTTGTGAGCAATCTTGCACTGATATCTTCCATCTAAAGTGCTAGATTTATGTATTTAGTTTTTATTATGAGTTTACTAGTCTTGGTTATTCCCTGTTGTAAAAAAAAATAACAAATGAGTTGACCAATTTGTCAGCGGTGGTGTCGAATGAGACAAAGACTAACAAGGAAACCAGATATGTTTTAGCAACCCTAATTATTATGTGTTATCCTTTGTTTGTCAAATGATATTTTAATTGAGAAAATTATGGTTTATATTTAGATCCTTTTTGTCACACAAACGTGATAAAAAACAGAATTAGGTACGAAACTTGGGTTATAAAGAGATGAATAAAAAGTATATGCACAAAAAATGCGTATTTCCATTGTCTTAAATTTGTTTATTCCATTTCAGCTGTCTCATGTCATCTACCTAATAAAATGTCCTTCATTCAATATCAAAGTTCGTTCTAAACCTTGGGACTTCATCATTATCTATGTCCAATTCATTCAGTATCTTCATGCATCCTATCGGTTCAGGGGAACTACTACATATAGCGATAGTATTCAATCGAATTATTGATCGTGCGATTGTCGTGTTAAATCCTAATTTTGGCGGTTGGAGACGATGGACTAAAGATCGAGTCCAGTGGTGTTCTATTGGAGAGGCTTACGTCCAGCAGCGGAAGGGCTGATAATGATTTTATTTACTTTGTCGTATATATGTATCTGTAATGCTATTGATTTGTTTGCTGTTGATGTACCTATTTTGAAATCAAATAACAAATATAACATGATGAGATCGTACTTCTAGTGCCTTCTACTGATGTACGATTCAACAGTGTAGAAGTGTCGCATCGACAATATTCATGGACATCTTAGTGAAAATGAGGTCACTAGGAGTAGAATACGAGGAATCAACAATATATCGAATATTGTGTTTCATAGTAGCCCCCGATACTTCCACACTATATTTGGACATTATATTAATGAATACAACAGTTTTATCAAATCGACCAATCAAATTGTCAGTAGCGATTTCATAATATTCCTTTCAGTTTCCTGGTTGGTATAAAACTATTTTTGTCTCGGAGGTCGTTGGTTTGCGATGACCCGTCACTGAGATCATCGTCAGTGTATTTACATAATAAGCTTTTGTGTTGAAGAAATTCCGTTTGGAAATTTGTACACTATTAGAATACAATATGAGGTGACGAAATGTACTGTCGTTTTCGGGGAATAGAACGGTGATATCGGGTCCGTAATTTTTATCATAACATGTCGAAACTACGCAAGAATAAAATATAAACTTTGATGGTCCAATAACACATAACTCACATACATAACTGGTGAGGTCTCGTTGCTATACAGGGTATATCAAGACTGCTACCGAAAACAAAGCCAGATGGTAGTTTAAGCGACTTCAGACACAACGCCACAGAAAAAGTTGCAAAAAAAGCGACAATTTTTTTTTCCTTTGACTATATTTGGGTGGTAAATGCATTTTTTCCTAAAATAATAGTGGATACCATTTTATTTATAAATAATCTAAGGTATAAAAGAGTTTAAATTATTATTTTAGCAAAAACTATGGATTTACCACCCAAAAATGACGATATTTAACAAATCATATAAAATAATTGTCGCGTTTCTTTGCAAAATTTTTAGTTGCATTATGTTTGTAGTCACTAAAACTATCACCCGGCTTTGTTTTCGGTAGCAGTCTTGAGATACCCAGTATACGTAATCAATCGATTTTAATTTTTCATTTTACCAATTATATACGAGTATATATCATTTGGTTTTGATTTGTGAATCACATCAAATAGTTACGATGGAGTTGTTAATATATATTTTTTGGGATATGATAAAACAATCTTTTGTAGAGAATTTCCGTATAATCGTTCATGGTGTTTTCTAGTTTAGCTACTGTCTATGAGCGGTCGTATCGCTTACCATCAGGCGAATGGCATGCTGGTATCACCATCGAAATAAAGAAATGTATCAAAAAGTAGTTAGACTGCCATTTCTATCTCCTCTTAATATATCCATCTCATGGTTGTCTGCACAGAACAGTTGAATACATCTGTTCTGTGGTTGCCTGTAAGAAATTACCTAGTGTGATAAGACCGCCACTTGTACTATTATATATTTTTATTGTGTAATATATTGATAGGATTTCTGTACGGTGCAAAAGAGGATTAAATAAATAATAAATATTTGTAATCTTTCATAGTTCGTCCCAGACACAAGACTAGTACAAAGTCTGAGGACTACGTGCCTGTTGGATACTATACCCCGTATCCAGACGCCAAACGAACAACAGGAAGCGTGGAGTTTCCGTGTGGAGTCCTGTTTACATGTATAATTATAGCACGTGGCGCCAGCGCTGTAGGAAACAGTGAGATTAAACACGTGTGTTTTGATTAATTGCTGAACGATTTGCGGTCATGTTCATGGAGATAAATTTGCGTGGATTTTTTTAGTATGTAGGATGGTGATTAAGCGGTCATTGCCTTGTATGGACCGTGGAGGTCATTTAAAAGATTTGTTGAACTGCCAAGGAGGCGTAGTTGTGCTGTGGTACGGGTACAAAGCTGTGTCTCGGATTCAAATTCCGAGTCGGCTAGTGATATTAGATTTTTCTATTTATTATCAGAATTTTTGCCCCGTATGGCGATAGGCTCTACCTATCACATCTTGGGATGGATCATACAAGGTGAAATGTGGGTGTCCTGGTAGCACCTCTCCCTATCCTTTATGGGAAAAAGGCTTGAGTTTATGTATGTATGTTGAACTGTTTTTTTGGTATACATTCGGTAAATTTGTAAATTCTTCTAATGGTCTGTAATTACCTCCGCCCATGGAAATCTATGTATATGAATTATATTGTGTGTCCGATGTCCGTCTCTGAAAAAGAGATGCGAAAGAAAAGCGCCAAAAGACGGAAGAAGGAATTGACATTCAGTTTCCTACAATCTCAATCACCGTACTCAACACTTACCTTACGCGAAATGGGTATTACGCGATTCGTCCTTCTGACTAGCGAACTACTTGGAAGCAGAGCGGAATGCGGAAGTGAAGGTCTCGGCTTCAATTCCAGGGTACACACACCTGTGACATTTCCATTGAGCACTTGTGAACTTAGTTTATGTATTAGTGGTTATTAACTGTCTCTTAAATGGAGGAATAAAGGGGAAGCCTTTTCCCAGTAGTGGGACACAATATACAACAAAAATACCTTGATTTAGTTAATTTTATTATTGTATGCTTAAGTTGCCTGAAATGTTATTACGTACAGTTTTAATATAGTCATCGCTTTTTTTTTTGTCTCAATATAAGTTTTCATATATACCTAGTCAGGTCAGGTAGGTCAGGTCTCTATGCCAATGCAGGTACAGGCATAGTTGACAATGTCACGCAAAGTTGACCAAATTTATATCTGCCCCAATATGTACCCAGGGGCAACTCCGCTGGAGATTTCCTCTAGTCCCAAAGAACTAATTTAATACGCAAAATAGTACTAGAAGTTACACAAATTCATCTTACTCGGATCTGGCCCCACCCATCGCGTGGTGGTATTAATATGAGAGGTGCCGAGTGAGAGGCATAATAGCAAGGCCGTACGCGCTGTTTACGCGAGCACCTCTTTAGGGCTAACCCTAAGACCCAAAGACTTTTTGTACCCACGAATATGCGTTCCGTGTATGGGCGGGTTGGGTTAGCACGGGTTGGAAATTGGTATAATGCGCCCGAGTTAGCTGACAGTGATTTGTGTGTATGAGTTTTGTTTTACAATGGTTTTTGTAAGTACTAATATGTGAGAGACCGCCAAGGTAGGTACCACCGCAATGTTTATTTCTTCCGCCAAACAGCAGTGTAAATGCACTGTTCTGTTTTGGCGTGAAGGACATTGTAGCCAGAGTACCTACTGGATATAATTGAGACTTAACATCTTATGCCTCAAAATGACAAGCGCAGTGCAATGCCAAGCATTGCTTTTGTAATTCATAGTACGAACTGAGACTGGAAAATTCGCCACTGTTTATGCAGTTATCGACCACCAACATGTCACCGAGCCTTAAATCAAAATCTAAAGCAATTAGTACGTTTAAATCAAGATCTTCGATTGTAAAGTTCAGTACGATGTTGGTTACCTCGGTAAGCGTGGGATGGCTTATTTGCTAAATAAATTTGCTACCATATTGGGACGAGTGGTATTACTAATGGATCTCGGATAGGATCGAATCTGTATTGTGCCCAAGGCTAACAAGTGAGCAAGCGGGTCATCTGATAGTAAATTGTAACCGTACTAATGGAATTGTTGGAGGGTTAACTAAACTATGAAAAAAAAAGAACAGCGATAGAGTCCAACAGATTGCTAGGTTTCTAGCAATATCACTGACTTCTTGGAACGCAACAATATCATTTTTGTAGTTTTTCTGTACCACAATTTTACCATATCAGTCTATTCGACCCATTAATATTATAATCTAAAATATATGCATCTTGGCTATATTTGCGAATCCCTGAATTTCGTATTCTTTTGAACACGGCAATATAATTCTCATATTCTAGTAAATATAAGAAACAAATAATGCAAGAGAAAAAGCCTATTGGTGTTGTTAAAAAGAAGTTTCATGACATCTTTATGCACCTGTAACATCAAAATCAGTGTTCATATTACTTACCCAATCAGCAGACCTGAAAAAATATATAAACAATACTGGTGGTAGGTCTTTCATATGTGATAGACCGCTTGGGTAGGTACCACCGCACTGTATTTCTCCAGCCAAACCGCAGTTTAAATGCACCGCTGTGTCGGTTTGAAGAACATTGTGGCCGGAGCAGCTACTGGACATATTAAGATTCAACATCTTATTTCTCAGGATGGTGAGCGCAGTGCAATGCCAACTATTACTTTGCAATTCATGGTATTTGGATTAGCTACTGTCCATGAGCGGTAGTATCGCCTACCATCATGTGAACGGCATGCTCGTCTTCGCCTTTCAATGCAATAAAAAAAAACTTCTATTCAGTTTGATCTATAAATAAAACAAACCGCATACACAAATTGTAAACTTGTAGCACAAGGTTAACAATGAAACGTTAACATTTATAATGTATCGGGCTCCCCCAATTTTTCCATTGAGTGCGCAGATCGTATCGCCTCGACATGCTTGTTGATACCAAACAAATGAACGTACAACTGTTTTAGTACATTGACCAGTATGTATTGTGAGGATAGGTTAATTGTAATGAGAAAAACGCATTGAATAGCATAAATTATGGTCTATCATCCATGTGCTTTTTTTTTATTCTTTAGCCACTAATTATTAATCCCTCACTCTTCTGGGCTCTGTTAATCCTCTTCTTAAATCTATCCCATGGTTGTCTGTAAGACGTTGCCTTTGTGCGATAACATCGCCAATTATACTTTTCATGTTTGGAAATCTCGTTTTTATCATTGTTTTTATTTATTTATTTAGTGTGTGAAAAAAAACTACAGAAATAAATATTAAAAATCTGACCCCGTCTCTCTGTACTACCTGAAGATGTACTGTTAGAAAATGCCCTTAGGCATTAAGTCCGCATGTACTACATTATTGAACCAAGTGTAAGTAAGTATTAGCAACGGGTCATAGATAATGTCCCTTGCGTTTATAGCTGCATTAAGGTATTCAATGATGTTTCGCCTTTTAAAATAATAATGCAATCAAAAAATGTCCCACTACTGCTGACCAAAACCCTTTCCTTGCTTACGTTGCAGAATTTGGGGTTTAATTCTTAACGCTACTCTAAAATGGTTAAACGATATAAGAGAGATTAATTAAGAAAGGAAAATTTCATTAGGCATTCAAAAACGCACCGTAAAAAAATTAACGTTTCAAACATGACATATTAATATTGTACACGTTCATGGGAAGAAAAAGTGTCTTGTTATAAAAGGATTATTTAGTTAGGAGATAGGGCTACTAAGAAATGTAACTATTTTTTTTTGTGTCTGCTAAAACATTTCATTTCTTTATTTATTTTGGTACTAAGAAATGTAACCTATTTTTTTTTGTTTCTAATAATACATTTATGTTTATTTATTTATTTCGGCATAATTGAGCCAAAGGGCAGTATATTAGTTATCCGTCAGTGTCATTGCACAGACCATCAGGTGAATTTACCAAACCAGTAAAAGGAAAGATACAGTTTATCCAAACGAAGCTACGGTAACATAAATATTTATATGGTGAATGGACCATAACCATTCAAACGTTTGAGAGTGCTAAAAACATAAAACAGTTCATAGAATTGTGGTATTTTTTGGACAAGTCATAACAGTCAAAGTTGTCAGCAAAAAACGTTTTATCGTAAAGTTTTTTGCATTTGTGGCTTCCAGAGGTTAGTGACTCGGAGTGGTGTTTTTCAAAGCTGTAATTATTAAGTCATAGCTACCTGACTTTAGAGGAATTCTGAATTATCTTGTGCCGTTTGTATTTTATTTTGTAGAGTTGACTGAAGGTTATCCATGAAGTATTCTGGTGAATTTTTATATTAAAAACAAAAAATATTATGGTATTACGTGAAGATATAGAAGATTTTTTATAGTATAAACCCAAAAAAGTTCAATTTTATGAAAAGTACAGACAACCGCATTGAAACGTCTTCAACATTCACTTCACGAAATGTGTAATAAAAAAATGAAAAGGAAGGAAATACTGTTAGACGTAAATATAACGAATAACTGCTTAAATTATATTGATATATTATACTAAAGGGGACACTTCAGACAAAATGTTAGTAACATAAATGAACGGTACCGTACCACTTCCTCTCTTTCTGTCTCTGTCACGCCTACGCAGTAACATCATCTTCGCTCTCACTTCACTAGGTTCCTGTACCAGCACAATGCGCCGAGTTTTTGTTCCCGAAGTCCGCTTTAGTATAATACTTTTAAAATGAAGCATTTATTGCTTCAATCTCACCACGAGTGCTCTAATAGAAGCCTAACATATGCGTGATTCTAATGACACTCCTAAGTCATCCATTGGCACATACAAACATAACCAATTTGGCATCAGCAAATGTCAGTAATGGAGCATTCATGAAACGGCAACACGTTGGCAATATTGCAATGCTAGTCCTAAACCGCATTTAAGTTATTAGGTAAGAACTGGCCGCCGCTGTTACGTCATTTCACAATTATTTAACGTGTTGCACCTCTGTAGTTATGTTGTCGAGAGCACTCGGTTCGTATCTTGCTACATTATCATTACATCTGGCTTTGACGAAATTAGAATTGCGATAACTATTTGCTTATTTCCCTTCTGTCAGGACGGGAGGAAATTGTGACGCAATTGTTTCTGTTTTAATTTATATTTGTTGGTTGGTTAAGTCACCTCGCTGGTCTAATGATCTAATGTCAATTGGGGAATATTGGCTTTAGTGTGGAATACATGTCGAAAGAATACTATTGTTTTTTAATAACATTTTTTTTCCTCTGGTGCACTTGTTTTGATCATGTACATTTTTATTCTTTTAATTTTTTGGACATTTGTGTTGATTACACATTATGTAAGATTAGAATTAGTTACTATTGCCCAGATGATAGAAGAAGAAAAAATAAGACAGGACAACTTTAAACTTTGTTTGAATTGCATTAGTTGGTGTTGATGGTTATCTATGCATAACAATAACGTTGCTCTCATCTACGCTATGTGTGTGAGATATAATATGTATAAAGGTCTGTATCGGTATCAGACCATATACGTCCCACTACAAAGCACGGGCCTCTACAATCGAGAGTATGATTGAGAGTGGTTAGGCCCATGTTTAAAAATAGTAGGCAGAAATACAACTCGACCTCGAAGGACCAAAATCGTTTCTCCATCGTTCCATTTTAATTAAACTAATGTAACTCTTTGTTCCCTAATCTTATTTTGAACCAATGTTGAATGTGGAATGTTGCGTTTTACAAGTGCATATACAACATATCCACTCCTATTAGGTACAACTCGCCCTGATTGTGAGCAAACATCGCCTAAAGATGTCAGAAGCCTAATAAGTGGTTGAAAAGTACGCACAGCCAACTATATATTCTTGCCCCATTTCCTACCAGTTGTAACATCAAACAAAATGTATAAAAAAATCAATGAGTTAACTAACCCGGATTTGATACGAATCAAGCCGCAACATTTCACGCTTGTTTTTTTCAAATTACACCACGGCGTATTTATATGTTCCCATAGGTTAAAATGTAATCACGCGAGAAAAAATAGTCGACTTGCGTGGAGACTACAGCCATTTTTTCAAGACCTGCCGCGTCCCTCTTCGTGGAAGAAGAATCGATCATAAAGGAGTGTTGGGCTCAATCACCGGAGGTCTACGTAAAGTGGTGTTGGAAAAACAGTGGTCATTAGACCGATGAGGCGTGCCTTCCGGATTTTGCTTGTATTGTTTCAAAATTCTCACATTAACAAGAGGGAGATTAAGTCCTAGATTACCTGGATGTTGCGTAAGGAAGAATCTAGAAGATGCTATTGTATGCCTCGATATGAAATTATAAGGAATGCTATTGTTTCTTACCACCTATTTTTCAACATTATTTATGAAATCGCAATAAGTAGCAATTCAGTAAAGAATTAAGTTACAGTATTAAAATAAAATGTGTTTTCCTTTAAATAGCAAAGCACTGTTAGAAAAATTATCTATGCAACCATGTTGGTCCTTCGAGCCGGATTTACATTCCCCATAATAATTACGAATTAACTTTGCCTTTATAAACACCACCAAGCTTTATCACTGTTACTTAATCATGAAAGTCGAATAATTAAAAGCAAATGATCATATTCTAGCATGCTAACGACTAACAACTTACGAGAGATGCTCTTTGTATTTTTTGCACTATGTCTACCATCAGGCCGCATTTGGTTATTACAAAAAAATATCCATTCACGGAAGCTGATTCGGCAACTTTCTACGTTGGTGTGTATTGACAAGTTCTTATGTTAATTCGTGACGTAATGAGTGAAATGCTTTCGCTGGTTTGATGTGATCTTTATGTATTAAAAATATTACGTAGTCATATTTTTCTTACCCCTCTCTCTTTTTCCTTCCCTCGTACCGGTTTGATATCATGAACGTAATTATTTTTTTGTGATGTGTTTTTGATATTTTTAGCCTTATATTTTGTATATTTGATGTCGGTCAAATATTTTAATATTGTTCTTTTAATTTAATTTTTATATAGAAATATGTTATTAATTAGTGTAATTGGTGTAACCGTATTAATTTATTATGTAAATACATAGAAATCGGTATCGATCTACAATTGCATCTATTATTGGTTCTCTTATGCATATGGGTTATTATAAGATTTTTTACTATGAGATATTGACTCTAAATTTCTGTTTTCAACCCATCCATGTTATTTATTAGACTTTGCGATTTACTTGCAAATTTACTATGTTATTTGGGATTATTTCTACTAATGGACTATTCTTTCCACTTATCTCCAGGGATGCCTTAAAAATCATGAAATCCACTAACAGGTTGAAAGAAGTACTCTACTAAATAAACTGTAGTGCCTTAGAAATGCGTCAAAATTAAAAACGCAGGGCTAAAACGTTACGTAGGCACTGCGGTGTTTTGTAATTATTTTTTCATGTGCACCGAGACCCGTGTCTGGTTGAAGGGCCTTCACAAAAGAGTCCTTTGTACGTCCTTGGCGTCAACGAAAATTGTAAAACAAAGGGACTATCCAGACAACAGCTGTTAGGCACGTAGAGACGCTCCTTACATACAACCATTGTAAAATGAACTCTACCTACATAAGTATACATTTCGATTTTCTATGGCAAATCACAGGTGTAATGTTGCTTTGAACTTTGAGTTTTATGTAAAGGTGTTAAAGTAGGTATTTGTTTGTGGGTATTTTTAATATGGAATTGTAATTTGCATTGGCGTACCCTTCCAGGAAAGATGGCTGGGTTGTGATGGGTGTCTGCCGTTTGAATTGATAATGACTGAAAGGCACAGATATAAGGTAGCAATGTTGATAACATTTGCATACCATTATATTTCCAATTTATTTTTAATTTAATTTCACGGTCAAAAGAAACATTTGGATGCTGTAAATTAATAAGTTAATTGATGTTGGAATACGGAATTAATTCTGAACTTGAATATAATTGGTTTTAAATCGATTGTTATAATATTAAGAATTGCTGCTTAGTGAAGGAAAACTGCATTGCCGAAAATCGCATATAAAGATGTGTGTATTAAAGTATTTTTTTAAATAATTATATCAGGTGTTAGTCCATTCGGGATGTACAGAAACTAATTCTAATTTAGAACAACAGGATAGAAATAACATTAGCCATCTGAAATTCAAAGGAATCTAATATTAAATGTAAATAAAATTAACTAACCCAATTACTGAACAATTTAAATATAACATTAATCCGTAATACATTTTCCCAACATTTATGTATTTATCCTTGTTTCTGAATGAATGAATTCCGTCATTCCTAATATCCAGACCAATCATATGCTAGGGTATTTTCCTGTCAAAACTATTATGACTGCTTTCGTAAATTTTCAATCACAAAAAAAAAAAAAAACAGTATGCAAATGTATAGAAATCCATCCAACCATCCATCAGCCAAAGGAAGTCCACTGCTGAACATAGGCCTCCCCCAATGATTTCCACAGAGACCTGTTGGAGGCAGCCTGCATCCAACGACGTCCCGCGACCTTTACCAGGTCGTCGGACCATCTTGTGGGTGGACGTCCTACGCTGCGCTAATAATAATATATAAATAGTAATGTATAGAAATACCTGCGTATAAAATTATTCAAGGAACACAATTACATTTTTAATAGTGTTACCATTGTTTTTCTTTAATGCCAATTGTCACCGAATCCTAATCTTTTTGCCACGCTATGCATAGCTTCGACTTTAAACATCTACCCAGGTATAAAGTTAATAAACCCGATGACAAATCATTGGATATTGTCAGTTTTACAGTCCCAGCCAATCGGTATAAAATCACCCCGTTATTACATGTGCCTGTCATGCATACCTTAAGTTGACACTCGGCCATACAAACATGTATTTGCAGGTATAGAGGCCTGTTACGTATGGATGCCAATGGTATTTTGTGTTGCCAAGCGGTAATATGAGTTTGTATGTATGGTAAGGAGTAGTGATGTGGCTTTGACCGGCTAATCCGTATATTTTGAGATTTTTATTGGTCGTAGGTCTCTCAGGGTAGGTACCACCGCCATGTCTTTTTCTCCCGCCAAAGAGCAGTGCAAATGCACTTTTCCTGTTTGTTTTTCATTGTAACCACAGTACTGGAAATAATAGGACTTAACATACCATTAAATGAATAGTATGATTTCATTGCAGCAATGTTATATCACATGGCATACCATGTAGAAGTAGTAGATCGTACTGTCATCAGGGATAATACTATTTTTTTTCGAAAATTCTTATTGTGAAATAATTTTTCAAATCGTTTCCTTAGTTTCAGAGTCTATTCAGTGCAAACAAACAATCAAACTTTTCTTTTTTATAATATTAGTATAGATGTACCGAAAATTTATTTAATTGACATTGACAGCCTCCGTGGTGCAGTTGGTAAGATGCCGCCTGTGAAACGAGAGGCCGCGGGTTCGATCCCCGCACCGAAAGAAATGTTTGTGCGGCCCATAAATATTTCTTTCGGGTCTGGGTGTTTGTGAGACCGAAAAGTCTCTCGTAGTTCCTGATACCCACGACACAAGACTCAGTCTTAATGTGGGGTCAGGACTATGTATGTGACTGTTGGGTGTTATTTATTATTTATTAAATTTCTTATAGGTAATAATAGACAACCACAATGGACATCAAAAATAAAAATAAAATCTTTTCTCTTTATATTCTTGCTATCGATAATTATATAAAAGAAAAAAACTATTAAACCATAAATATCCGCAATAAACCGCACAAACTCAATACCAAAGCTAAATCTATCATAAACATTGCATCGATTAATATTTTCCTATCTCATCCAATTACTCCTAGCAGGACGATCGATCTGGCTGCCAGGACCGTCCCACACCGGGTTTGATTAACCGCAGCCTTAATAGGCGAGACGACACTATCAAAATATCAAATATTTTATGATGTTAGGGGGGAAAACATATTAGAAGGGTTTAAAACGATGTTTTAGTTTTAATCCAGAATTGGAGATTAACAAGATTTTCAATAAAATAAAAGTACAAAATATAGCAATCGGCCATTTTGACAGAAACGCTAGCCACGACGCATGACGTCACGCCTATGTAAACCTGCCGTAAACATTACCAATTTCTTTAGAAATGTGGAATGTGAACTTTACCGAAACCACTTATAGACTTTAGAATTCATTTTTATCAAACGAAATATGTTTTGTTTCGTTAACTTTCTTCGCTGCGCATAGACACAATGACATGTTTACCTAGAGGTGACGTTATAACGGACGCCATGACACCTACTCGCTTTTTCTGTGCACTATTGAAAGATTATTAGAAAAATGGCTTAAAACTGTGTTAAACCTTTGTTAATTCTTGAAATATAGATTATTTCGTATATAATAAATGTGTATCTATATTATAAAACATGATTTTAAAATAATTCGTCATGCCTATTGTAAATGGAATTGAAATATAACAGCCGTAATGTGTTGCGGAGTATGCAACGCTGAACTTGTGTTTTGTCCGTCAGCAACTATGTAGGTTTAATTGGATTTTGTGATTGATAAATTGGCTACAAAGATATGTTTTTATTTTAAAAATGATACTGGATTTTTTTTCTCCTTTTTCATATTGGTATTAGGTAGTTAGATAGTTTATTAAAATGTTGATCTCGAAGTTTACACTTAATTATTTTCATCTTGTATGAATTAAACAGCTGTCTAGCGGCCCGGCCAGGCTCCGTTTTATGCTATAAATCCCAATTAATTAATAAATAATACACAATTAAGTTTTCCCTGTCTGCATTAAGCGGCCTCTACCGCCATATTAGACAGCACTGGGATCAAAATCAAATAGCTGTTTTTATCTTGTATTCTTTCCGTCCAAACCGATACCCGGCCAATCCGTATAATTCCCAACACTACTAAGGACATTCAAAGAGCAGCTCAGAGAATGCATAATGATGGATTCGCTCTATGCATTGCTAATGCGTTGCGTTGTCCTTTTGTAAGGCGTGCACGCATGTTTAAGTGCGTCTTATTTTTGTTTTCAAACGTTGGTATGTGTCAAATGTTAAGAAATTGCGTATGAGTCATGTAAGGTTGTATGTGGGTAGAGTATTTTAAGTACAATTATGTTATTTTAATGTAAAACATATATTATGTTGTGAAATGTATGGATAGGCCTTGGAATTTTTCGAGGGTAACGATGTTGGCAGTAAAGAAATAAATGTGTTTGATTCTGGTTTAATATCAGTACCGGTGTAAATTTTTCAATGTATATAAAATCCTCAAAGTAAATTTACTTTGAGGATTGCTGGAGTCTTTTTTTGACGTCGCTTCATGTAGATTGGCCGTCGGATCCTATTTCAGGTACCTACAGACTCTCATTTCATGGTGGACAATGTATTGCTACTAATCTCAATTATACTGATTATAAAATGTATTTGGGTGTATGTAACCGACTTCAAAGAAAGGAGGAGGTTCTCAATTTGACTGTATATCTATCTTTTTTATTAAGTAACATCCTAAAAACATATTTTTTATTCATTTATATCCTAAAAATACACCAAAGCTAAAACAGTAAACAAAGAAATTAAACCCATTCATAAAATCCACATCAAACGAAATGAAAAATAAATATTGGCGTGAAACAGACTTCATCACGACAAATTTTAAAATAATGCGACAATTTGTAACCATGACATGGGAAGGTCGCCTGGAAACATCGCAGTGTTTCATTGAAAAAGTATTGCTCGTCTCGAAATAAATGATGATAAAAAAGTATTACTCAATGTGTGACCTTCACCGCATAGTTTTTCGGTCACCCGTTCATGGAAATTGGCATTTTTTCAAAGGTAAAGCACGTTTCATACGGTTGCGTCAGATGTGAAATATAAAAATATAGAGATACAATGTTTGCTACACTACACCTTTGATATAGCTTTTGATTCCTCAATGTTTTGTGTCAATGGTTGTTTTTTACTGAGTATTATTTACATAGGGTAAATCATTGGTTCGTTAGAACATGAGAAATACTATTGTTTTTTTTTTTACTGGATTATTCTAAATCAGACTATAATCTTGACCCAGACCATGAAATACTGACTCGAAATAAATATTTATTGATACAAACCCAAATTCTCAGTTACCACTTTTAAAATCATCAGTCAAATTTCTGGACACATTGAGACTTAACATCTTATGTCTCAGGATGGGGAGCGCAGTGGAATAAATACCAAGTACCTATTGCTTTGTAATTCTAGGTGTCGTTTGGTTTTACTACTGTTCATGAGCTGTCGTATCGCTTACGATCAGGCGAACGGCATTCTAGTTTTGCCATTCATTGCAATAATCATTCTCCAACCCTACGAAAATGTTTCTCAAACTCCCGAACCATTCCTCCAATGGTACGAATTAACTCAAAAGCATATTATCAGTTACCGTAACTGGCGTATTAAATTATGAGCATTTAAACTGCGCAGTCACACATGTCAATAATAAAGAGTAAAATTGGTCCACAATACGGTTTTTTACAATTTCCGTTCGACACTTTCCGGACTACATATAGTGTGTAACGTGCGATTACGTAGCTCAAACCTGTTTGCTTCGATGTTTTTTGATGTATCAAATACGGTAACATTGAGTTTTATGTGTGAAACTATTGACTAGTCGACATAATAAGCAGGTATTGATATTTCTTCTGATGGTATTATTCATAGGCAGTATTAGTTAACCGAATGAAGAAGTAAAATGTCACATCCAATTAAAAGCCATAAGCTAAGGTAAATAAACGTCTTACCCCGTAAACCTCCCTTTTAATATAAACAAAGCATTATTTAAGAGAATAAGTTCAACATATTTGAGTTTTCATCACGCCTAGACTTCAGCTTCATTCACAGTTCTCTGATCTTGTTTTTACTTTCAAATTTGATAATCGTCACCAAATTATATATCATAAACTCCGTTCTCCCAGAAGGGGTAAGCAGAGGTGCTACTAGGACACCCACGCTTCGCCTTGTATTTGGCACGATGTGTTTGGGGGCGAGCCTATCGTCATCTACTACTCAAAATTCCACTCCAAAACCTTTGTCACTGACCACCAAAATCACCTGACTCTCTATCCATTAAAAATTCAAATGTTATACCCACTTATAAATACCATGCTCAGCAAAAAGGGCATATAGCTTTCATTGAACAACCCTCAGAGTATTACACCCCTATTGTTGGTTGGTACTTACTACCCCATCACTTGTCCAGGCAAACTGGTATATTGTCAGCAAATGTCAAAGATTACTTCCCGTATACTTATAAATAATTGTCTTAGGTTTAATGGTAATGTGAACTGTGAATTGTGATGTCCTTTTTAATTTCTAAGTGTTGGTGTTTTGTATCATAGCAGCATTTCTATTGCTTTTTTTAAATTGCGATGAATGACAAGACGAGCATGCTGTCTGCCTGATGATAAGATATACAACAATGCTCATGAACAGTAGAAAAACCAAGTAACACCATGGATAACAAAGAAATGCTTGGCATTCTACAGCGCTCACCATCCTGAGACATATAATGTTACGTCTCATTAAATCCAGTAGTTACTCTGGCTACAATGTCTTTGAAGCTAGAAAACAATAGTGCATTTATGCTGTTGTACGGTGGAAGAAATAAGACATTGCGGTAGTACCTAACAACCCAGGCGGCATCTCACATATGACAGACCAGAAAATACAACAGCTGACATTGTTTTGACACATTGAAAAACAATATTTAAATTTGTTTATTATGGTGTGCATTTTTGTGAATGTTGAACTCTTACACCAATCCGAGATAGATCAGCTTTGAGAGCAAAGATATAAATAAGCTAGTAGGTCAAGGAAATTAATTTCATAATATTATGATGGTTCACTTCTCGTAAAATGTCAATACTCCATGATGACCGAATCTTAATACACAGAGAGCGTGTTTTAGTGAGTCACACGACGTAAACACACGCGGAGATAATAAGGTTCAATTCCGGAGCACATTTGGCAACTCCGGTGACGCTAATGCGATTCTTATTTCCGTCCCGATATTAGGGTTACCCAGTTACTTATTAAATAGAATAAAATAACGCCAAACTTGGGAGAAATTGAGGAAATGGTATTCAGGATAAATAAATATGTGTACCAGACACGTTTTTCTGACTCAACAAGAATACGTTCAATGTTATGAAAACTATATAAATGTTATAGAAAATGTTGTAGATTGGTGTTATGCATTATTGTTGGTTGTTGTTAAATATATTAGTGACAGTTTCATTTTGTGGTATTCACAAACAATTTACTTCGTTACCAACTGGTTTTAACTCATTTATGTCGCATGATTATACTGTGTAACAGCTGCCTGACCTGTGTGCTCTGACTTTTCTATTTCCTTCCTAGAATGCAAAATTAATTAATGAAATAAGCCGTGATACTTTTGATGTTTCGAAGATCGTCTTTCACCATTAAATACACAAAATTAATAATTGTGTCAAATGGCATTTAACTGCCGTTTGATGCCATTCGAATATCTGCCTGGACGGCGTCAGATGCAGTGCAGTCCTTATGACGTACCAGTGTAAAAAAGCCTATTATCGGGTCAACAAACAATCAAAACAACAGTACTCGATTTCAAATAAAGAAGTCATAGAACCCACACGAAGTCGTAGACCCGCTAATATCTAAACATTGACACAGAATTAAGGCAATAAAAATTAATTTGCCAAAAGCAATAAGGCGGTTTTTATTGTCTTAACCGGTTTGCTTCTAACGCTGGTACTCCGCTCCCTGATTAAGAAATTCCCAGACGACACGCGAAATTCTATGGGTTGGTTTATTTTGCGATTTTTTTTCATTGATATAAATATATTAAAATTATTTTTAGTCTGTGTATTGGTTAAATACTCAAATTACGCCAATTTATGGGTAATTTTTTTTATTAGCTTAGCATGTTGGTGGTTACCTTAATCTGCTATTAGGGACTTAATTGATACCGTTTTAAACGATTGTAATTTTTTGACACTAAATAGTTTTTTTTTTAAGTTGGACGCAATATAGTAAACAATTTAGCTGAAACTATAGAAGCTTTAGTTTCTGTGGTCCTATTCGAAGCAATTTGTTTTTTGTTAGGCTAACCACGCCTTAACGAATTCATTGACGTCAAAGTAATTTGAGCAGACTTGAAAAAAATTACTGCTTTCTTAGAAATACAAAATCTGGATCAAAACATTTGAAAAAGTCGACTGCATTTATTCGATATTTTTTATGTCAAGAGAGGAGGAAGCTGAGTTTCAAAAAGTGCTAATTGATATTCCTCTCAAAAAACGCAAATGTGCGTAATAAACCTACTCCTTTTTAGGTTCTAGGAAACAACAACGGCCTTTAATAATTGAGGTGGTTCTAATTAATCTAAATAAAATAAATAAATCTAATAATCTGCGCTGTTATCTTACTACTGTTATCTGACTACATTAATGGACCATTTCTACCGCGATGGTCCCAATATCACACAAAATACTGATGAAAAATAACTTTTCTTAGCTTAATGAATCCTTTCGTTATTTTCTTTACTTTCTCATGAGACTTGCCTGTATTTCTTATAATTTTATGGGACCAAATGACAAGCACCAGCTTTCAATCAAAGAAAGAATCGTCGAAATCGGTTCACACAGCACAGAGAAACGAGGTAACAAACATTAAAAAAAAAACAACATAAAGTCGAATAGAGAACCTCCTCCTTTTTTTGAAGTCGGTTAAAAAATTACCCAACATTCCAGCTGTTGTGATAGAATGAGATATTAGATTTTAATCACATAAAGAAAAAACTTCTCATCAACCACGTGACATATTTTTGTAACATCTTATCTTCTAATTAATCTGCACACGTCATGATTTCTCCGCATTAATCTGGCGTTTTGGCGCCGTCAGACCCAATAATGTCGCGAGATTGCTCATTATACTTTCTCTGTTAAAACTGATCCATCAACCTTGTATGTTGTACGGAGATGTGTCAAATCGATTACACAATGTGGAATCGATTTTAATTTATTTATATATTTCATAGGAATTCTGGGAATGGCCTAAAACAAATAAAGAGGCTGACCATTTTTGCATGAGCGTGCTAGATTTTAAGAAACAAACATAATAATTTTCATTTTCAAGAACTCGAGTTGAATTTCTCAAGTCACGTACAATAAATAGCCAATGAATAAAGATCAGGAATAACTAGCATCCTGATATAAATAAATGCAAAATTTAAATTGTACCAATTGAATATGTTCCAACCGATTTAGTTCATCTCTATTAATGCTCTTACCAACTATCGATTATTACTGTACGACGATCGATTTTACCTCTCGATCGGTGTGCCAACACTGGTTGTCGATCATACTGTGACAGATAAGTGTGAATAAATTGGAGCGGATCGCATTCCTCAGCTGTTCACGGAATACGATATTGTATGTGAATGTTCTTCGAAATGAGAGTAGAGTTTGCGGATTAATATTGATGACTCGACAGCTTGTTTGATTCATAATCGCTGTTAATCATGGGCGTTTGTGATTTAAAGGGTAGATGAGAGGCAATTATTTGCTCATCGAAAATAATTTTTTGTAGGTTTTTGTTTTGGGTATGATCGTTGTGATTTTTTTTTCTTTCAAGGAATGTCGAGACGAGCATGCCAGTCGTGTGATGGCAAGCGATGCAACCGCTGATGTTTAAGCAGCAAAACGAGCAATTCTATGAATTTAGAAGCAACGCTTGGCATTCCATTGCCCTCGTCATCCTGAGACATCAGATTTTAAGTCTCATTACGTCCAGTTATATTTCTGGCTACAATGTCATTAAATTCTAAGCCCAATATGTTCAGTAGTTACCTTGGCTTCAGTATCCTTCAGACCAAAACACAATAGTGCATTTGCAGTGCCGTATGACGAGAGAAATAGACATTGCGGTAGTACCTAGGCGGTTTTTCACATACGAGAGACATGCCACCAGAATTTCTTTACATAAGTAAAGGACCTGGACAGTTTCTGCCTAGTTACTTTTTATGAGACAACGGAGACAACGGAGGCTCTGTTACAATCGTTAATTCCGGATGATAATATTGAAAATGATACGGAATACCATAAGCAGATTAGGATGTGGGCCTTGGAGGTACCGAACTCCTCCGATTCAAATCTCGCGTCGTTTGATGAATTTAGCGAAATTGTACGAGCTTTGCCCCTAAACAAGGCTTCCGGTGACGATAAAATAACTAATAAAATGATCAAAGAAGCGTGTAAATCGGCCGGCGATGCATTACTCACTGTTTATAATAGATGTATTGCTGAAGGGGTTTTTCCGCGGGTATGGCGTACCGGTTTCATTCGTATAATACCCAAGGGTGGCGATAAATCTCCACATGATCCTAAGTCGTATAGACCTATTACACTCTTACCGTCTCTAGGTAAACTTTTAGAACGTCTTATCGTCCCTCGATTGCTACCGGGTGGACCAAAGTTTCATGAAAAACAGTTCGGATTTACAACGGGTAGGTCAACTATCGACGCGGCAATATCGGTTAGAAGAGCTGTAAGTACATCGGCGCGCAAATATGTACTCGGTATTTTCCTGGACATATCCGGTGCTTTCGACAACGCTTGGTGGCCGATGCTGCTTCTTAAGTTGAAATTACGAGGTTGCTTTAAAAATATATATTCACTTATTTACTCGTATTTCTCGCACGGAACAACAAAACTTAAACTTGGACACTATGCCGTGTCGAAACCACTTACGATGGGCTGTCCACAAGGTTCAGTTTTAGGTCCTTATTTGTGGAATTTAGGGTTCGACGATTTTCTTGCAATTCCCTTGCCGTCAGGGTGTTCTTTGACCGGATATGCGGACGACGGCCTTTTGCTTATAGAGTCAAATAGTAGATCTGGATTAGAAATTATGTCGGACGCGTGTTTAAAACTAATATGTGACTGGGGCCATCGAAATCGCTTAACCTTTGCACCACAAAAAACTTTCCAATTACTTCTGAAAGGAAATTTAAAATCACAGCCGCGAATTAAATTTAATAATATCAATGTTAAAAAAAAGGAATCGGTTTGTTATCTTGGTTTAATTTTAGAAAGGAATTTTTCCTTTCTTGAACATATTAAGAACGTCGGGGAAAAGTCGAAAAGGAACTTTTTTGCTTTGACAAGAATATCAAAATCAACGTGGGGGCTATCTTTCAATACACTAAAAATCATCTACGGAGCAACATACTTAGGATGTATCTGTTATGGATCTCCCGTATGGGCTGATAGGGCTACTATCGGTGCTGTGCGAAGAAAACTGCTCCAGAGCCAACGTTTGGCGTTGATATTCTTGTGCAAGGCATATAGAACTGTTAGTACCGAAGCTTTGCCTGTCCTAGCGGGTGTACTTCCAGTCGACCTGGAGGTGCAACGTCGCGCCGCGATGTATTACTCTAATAGAGAGAATATGGATAAAAGTTTTTTCACCGCACGTGAACTTTTAAAAGTTGACAGATTATTTAAACCGGTTTCAGTGGTATATAGCGAACTATTAGATGAATGGCAAAATAGATGGGAGGTATCTTTGAAGGGCCGGCATCTATACCAATTTTTTCCTTGCGTACGTGATCGTTTAACAAAGACGTGGCTAGATGTCGATTATTGCGTATCACAATTTCTCACGGGCCATGGTAACTTTAAGTCTAAACTATACTCTTTTAAGCTTGTTGCGTCGCCTGCGTGTTCATGTTCAACACCTAATTGCGAGTATGAGCAGTCCGCGCATCATATACTTTGGGAGTGTAGTCTTTGGCATAATGAGCGTAAAATCATGCTAGATAGTATGCAAATATCATCTGGAGTTGTATACTACATGGACCTTGTAGAGACTAGAAAGAACTTCCGTGCTTTCCGGCGTTTTTGCCATGCCTATTACTGGAATCAAGCATAACAGTTCACATAATAGGTCCCATTTAAATGTAATAATAATTTGATCCGTGGTGCTTCACAGCTGGCTTCTCCGGCTGTGAAAGTCTTTTTGCGAGGTTATTTACCTCTTCAGTTCAATGTTTTGTCACCCGCTTTGCACGGAGGGAAGTGGACAATAATTTATTTCCAACTCCTCCAATTAATTTAACTTTCTGATTAATTTCGTTGCGGGTTAAAGACAAGTTAGACATTCCCGGAGACTCGCCGAGCTTCAATGCTCGGTGTCATTACTTTGCGTGCCACTGTTGATCCTGGCTCACAGGAGTTACAGTGGTGGGTGTGAGGGCGGGACAGTCTCCTTAGTTACTTTTTATCATGTACAAAAACAAAGCAATAATTGAATGAATATAAAAAATCAACTATTAATTTAAGAATATGTCATATTTCTGTAGAAGTTTAGGGAGTAATATAAAGTTTAATAAGATTTTGCATTGATTGATGACCCATTTCCGCCATTGTTGGCCCCGCATAAACGTTTCGTTCGCAGTAAAGCAAGTGTAGGAAAAAATAATAACTTTATCTTAAATATTCCTAAAAATAATTTATAAGTAGGTAATAGGTCATAATAACTAACAATACTAAATATATATAAAGCAATGTTTGTAGTATATACTTACACATATATTCTTCCCATTTTTACACACTTTCATTGCAACAACTAAACGCTGCAGTAAAATACTTGACACTTGACAGTTGCTTGACAGGAACCATGCTTTGTCTATTTGTTTACATTGTGACACAATTAAAATACGTCTCGGTGTATATTTTGTGTAACTTATAAAATATAAGTTCCTTTAAATTCCAAATTCGATGATAAAGCATTTATGTAAACGTATTCTTATTAGATTCAATAAATTGACGGATAACCTACAAAACCTAACCTCAAAATAAGATATGTTTTTGTAAATATCTAAAAACCCTGAACTTCATAGGCTTTGTAACTTTTCTGTATTAATCTTGGAACAAACCTTACCCCAACAATGCAAAACTAATTGATGTAGACGAGATTTGAAGTACTAGGCACAGCGCCATACAAAAACTGGCCATGTCCTTTCGCTTCGCAACTCTCACTAATACTTTTAAATATTTATTTCTTATTTCTTATTTCTTTTCCTATTCTAGTCGCATGTTTATCACAAAATACCATCTAAAATATGTTATAGGTCGTATAATGTTCACTAAACATATGGTAATTTGTTCTGCACATATACTATTAAAACCAGATATATTTGTATGCCTTAATAACATTACAGATAGGAACTTAACGAATACGTTTGGCAATGTCATCAACATTCTTGTGGTGACTTAATTAAAGTGAAGGATCATCGCTCATCTCAATCCAATCTGCGCGTAATTTGTCGTCGTGTGACGTATTTATCCGTCGTCGGACGAATTAATAAGTTATGCTCTTGTTGTACCCTATTTAATGAACTTTAATTTATTGCGAATCTATTTTTGTAACACTGGTTCTGATTAATTTGGCTCTGTTAAATTGACGACGCCACATATTTTGAGACTGTTCAGGTCTTCCTTAATAATATAGTACGCTTAGTTTTTAGGAAATCCATTTCCCAATTTCTCAAATGTACGCGTTTTGTTTGGTTAAGAGGATATTTTATCGATACTATGGTATAAAACGTAGGGTAGACCAAAGAAGCGCTGGCTAGATGCCGTCAAGGAAAATATGAGTATGAGTGTCAATGACCTTACTATTGAGGATGACGAAGATCGGGCGAAATGGAGGAGAATTAGTCGGAAGGTGGATCCTGGCACCGGGATGACGACAGGAAGAAGAAGAAGAATATTATGGAAATTACGAATAAGTTACCGATGTTTTAATTTGTGAATAGACTCAATAAAGCGTAATACATCATAGCGTGTGAAGATCACGCCTTTCAAACCGGTATTGGTTGCGCCAACGAAACTGATGTATCGGATCGCTCTCGTTCTGATTTGACTAAATCACTGGTCTCGCACCGATTAAATTAACATTTCAACGCGCTAACATTTGCGAGTCGGTGTTGCCAGGTGACTATTAATCTCCTGGTATTTGTGGACTTTACCGATTGTAATAATTGCGTATATATAACAATAACTCGTAATCTTCCCATCATAATGTATGTGTAGTGGATTTCAGGATACTAAAGAGGAATTTGGTTCTAAAAATGTATGTCGGTGTCGGGTTCAAAACTACCAACACCCGTATTATGACTGGCTTTGAGCTGAGCCGCTATATTTGTCGATGTATTTTGTTGGTCAGCCAGCGTAGGACTGTTGAGCTTTTGTATTTATTAACGAAAACGGGAAAGAATATTTTTCAAAATTTCTAATAACTAAAATTTTAGATTCAAAATTCTATGTTTAGATGCCAGCTTCACTTATTGCGACTAGCTAACTTCCGCGATGATTCCCGGATTATTAGCATGATATTATATAGCCTATAGTCTTCCAGCTGGCACGAACCTCAAATATTTAGATTAATTATAATATTAGTTTTATTGCCCTTTTTCATTGCAATGTTTAAGTCATTTTTTTTTATTCACCCCTGGTAACCCAGTGCAGAAACAAGTTGCTTTGACAAAGCACCAGTCTCACAACTCCACATAACCGCGATTATCATAATTTACTGTAAACACCTCGGACATCACACTTCCCGTCGTAAATTAAAACAACCATACGAGGGATTATAACGGAGCCACATCCTCAGATAACATGGCATTTGTGGGCTAAGCTCTCGTTCCTAATCCTATCCTAGGAAATTAAATCGAGCTGTTGAGTTGACACAGATCCTTATATTTGTATAGCTAATGAGATAAGTTTGCGAACGATGAGTTGACTGAATTTAATGAGGTAGAAAATCTTAAGGTAGTTGGGTGTAATTTTACAGCTTAGAAGAATGGGTGTATTATATTGTATGATGGAGTCTTTTCGATATTAAAATACAAAATTAGTGATGTAGTGGTTATTATGTGGTAACCAAATTATTGAGTTTTGAAAGCCATGTGTGTATTGCTAGTTAAAAATACCATACTCTATAAGACAGAAAGAAGATATCGGTAGGAAAACTGTAACCATAAAGATCTGTAGGAGAATAATAAAATATGTGAAGCTGGCAGGCTGTAATGAGCCAGCATGCTGGACTATTGTTTAAACACTCTCAATCCAGTACGCAACTGTAGATAAATCCTATGGTCGGTACTTAAATCGGTAATCCTTGGCTCTCAGGTAATCCTAAAATGTCAAACTCATTGCCTTACTTGGGAGAAGTGTCACAGCTTGGCAAGTCACGCGTGTCGTGATGGTAGAAAAAATGGTAATTAACGGTGAGCTGAACTCGTGACTGAATGGTCATGTGGTAGCGAGTGTCATCGTTTTTATTAGGAACATTGTAAAGGGTGTTGATATATTGGTGTCGATGTGTAGGGTAACCATGGATTTCGGAATTTATAGGTTGAGAATTTAAGTGTAATTTACAATTTCACAAACAGTTCCCTTAGATTTTTTGTTTACATTAGGTTTATCTTTTTAAATTACTTTTGTTTCTACGTCTTCTAAATATGTATATTTGGGAATAACTAAAATGATTCTTGAATTGAAGTCGCAGACTTGTGTTTAAAATTAGCATCTTACTCAAAACACTCACAAAACAGATTTTACTCTGTTATCGTAATTATGTGTGACTGGACTTTTCTGTCTCTTAATTATTCTTAAATACAAACTCCATAAATGTTTATTATATCTTATAAAGATTTCCACAAATTGATCGATATTTACCAAAAGTAGACGGGAGTTCGTGACACACAGTACAGCCAATACTCAGTGTTCTGAAATAAATAGTGCAGTGTGCCTCAGTACCGTTTCCACGTTCGCCGTCGGTGTGATGTCGTGACAAAAAAACATCAAATTTTACTAACAGTACCTCCAATCAGTCATACACACTTATTGAAATTCTAATTTATTTCATAGTAATGAGTGCAGCGATTTTGAGCAATATCAAGTATGTCTATTACTGTTAGAAATTGCTATCGACCTAATTTAGGAAATTATCTCGAATGGCGAAACATATCAAAATGAACTTTTTATTGGTGCTATTACTTATGGCCGGTGTTCTGGTTGCACATCTGCCTATCCCTTCTGGGAAGAAGGCGTAAGTTTATGTATGTAAAACATACAGATAATGTTAACTATGTTCCTGACTTTAAAGTAAAAAGTAATTTGAACGATTTGGAAATCAAAATTATCATATTCCATGTTTAGATTAGAGCTAGGTACGAGATTTACTTACAAATGAGTTAACATTTTGCAATACTATTTCATCACCATCATTATCATCATCATCATTAGCCATCAGTCAGCCGCTTATTTATTAATATGTTTTATTGAACACCAGGAACACCAAAAGAGAAATATAACTGAATTTAAAATAAGTACAATTACCTAGACCTTATTGCCTTGACCTTATTTATTTAATACTTAATAACTGCGACACAGTTACAACTACTGCAGTTATTATGGCAACATTTTGATTTTTACATTCTTTGTTGGTTCAAAAATAAACTTTATTTTATTTTTATTATTTATTGCTTAAGTAAATTTCTTCTAGGCAACTTTTGGATGATAAGAAAAAGGAGACAGAGTTAGTTCATAGCTTAACATAATTTCTCCAATATAAGAAGTACCGCGAAAGAGTTTAACATCGCAACACTTGGTGTTACTATTTATTCTGCAAGTTTGTATACATTGGACATTTTAGCCAGAGTATCTACTATATTGAGACTTAACATCTTATGGCTCCGGATGGTGAGCGCTGTGGCGAAAGCAATGTAATGCCATCAGTGCTTTGTAATTCATGGTGTCGTTTGCTTTTGAGACTGTCCATGAGTCCTTCTTATCGTTTGCCATCCGGCGAGTGGCATGCTGGTCTCGCAATTAATTGCAATAAACAAATACGAGTACTACTAACACTAGACATATCAAGACTTAACATCTTATGTCTCAGGATGGCGAGCGTAATGTCAAACCAAACTTTGCTTTGTATTTCATGGTGTTTGCATTTGATACTGTCTATGAGCGGTCGTATAGTTTACCACGCAATGCAAAGTTTCTTCATACTATAGTCTTCTCTGTATCTATCCAACAGCGGGGATATTTCGGTGTTGTGTACCGCTCGTGTCCATTCGACACGGGTATTGACCTAGTCCGACGCGTGATTTTTACACTATTGTTACCGTTAATGCTATTTCACTACTGTCTGCTAGATTAATGGAATTTCAACTTGTGTCAGCTTTCTGGATTTATTGAAGACTTTTGAAGAGTTTAATGGCGAATAACATGCACATTTACATCTCTATCAAATTGGGGTAGGTAGAGGCTAATCTCTATCGTGTCTATTATATCCATACATTTGCTGCATTTCGCTGATAACATTAATTTTAAGCATGTATCAATCCGTATTAGTATTAGCCCGGATAGCAGCTACTGTTCACAATTTAGGACATCCCATCATATAATGTTTCGTCTTCTTCGCTCTAAATTCAAAAGTTTTTTGAAAGGTACAAAACATTCGGTAATTTAAATATGTAAATGAACTCTTTGAATCTATTTGGAATATATTGCATCTACCATTTTTTATTTTTATAACTTTACTGCTCTAAAAAATATACCTTAGAAAGCCCACTGAAACAAGCCAAAGCATCTAGTCCCCAACATTCTATTAATATAAGATTTTTAATTACATAAACGTTGTTTTGCCGGCCGACCCGAGCCTACTGACTCACATAGCGAGGCTTTTTGCCCGTCTCACAGTCGCCAGAGTAATTGGACTGGTCTCCAGCCTTTGTGGACCACGTCCCGGAAGCTAAGCGCCGGGCTGCGGAATTCGCTGCATTTGATTGTATTTTCCTTTTATCGAGAAATTCTATGTCCTTGCCCGTTATGAAATTCTGTGTTTATTTATGGAGGAATTAACATGGAAATTAGTTGGTTGCGTATTTACTGACCTAGTAAATATAGGGTAAATCAAGATTTCTACCTAAAATAAAGCCTGTGGTAGTCTTAGTGACTTCAAACACAATGCAAATAAAACTTGAAAAAAAAACCGACGATATTTTTTTTCTCTTTTTCCTACGTTTCTCTTTGGGTGCTGAATACACAGTTTTCCCTAAAATAATCACCCTTTTATTTTTAAATATAATTGTTAATTTCTGCTACCACCGCTTCGAAATGTGTTATAGCTGTGAAGAAGAAACGGCGCAAGAAACTCCCTTTGCAACATGAACTGCCTTTTTTCATTTTTTTTTCTTTTTTATAATACATACATACATAAATTCACGGGTTTTTCCCAGAAGGGGTAGGCAGAGGTGCAACCAGGACGCTCATATTTCTAGCCTAACAATTTCCTGACACCTACAGAGTTTTTTTTACTACTTAATAAATGCCACTATCTTGGCCTTTGTTTTCATCGCCAATTAGTCTCATAATCCTCAATTATAGCTAAAATCACGATCAAGTCCAGTTGTCACATGTCATGGGCATATTTTTTGCCCGCATTGGAAAGTTTTATGCAAATCGTAATCTTGGCACTTTCTCCTCGCTCGTTAAAAGCGCCGGCGTAAGTGCTTTTGGATACAACGGTTATTGATTTTATTTGAGGTATAGATATAGCCTTGTTGGTCTAGTGAGTTGTGAATTGCAGGGTCTTGGGTATGATACCCAGGTGGGGAAATCTATTTTTTATTGCTATGACTGGAGAGACGAGCATGCCGTTCGCCTGACTGTAAGCGATACGACAGCTCATGAACATTGGGAACACCAAACACTAAATTATTTGCAATTATTTGCAGTGCTTCGCATTTCACTGCGCTCGCCATCCTGAGACATAAGATGTTAAGTCTCAATTTATCTAGCGGTGTATCGTGTATTTAGGATTGAAGAGAAGCATCGCTCCCTAATTCCTTTTCGTATGTTGAGAGGGAAGTAAGCTACGCCAATTGTTTGCTAATCTTTTTTCGATATTTATAATTTACTAGTTAAATGTGCATATTCAATAACGATATATTTTATCTGTTACAGATATCAGCGGAATTAAAATAGAAGATTCGTTAAAAGGTAAGCACAAAAATTGCAATACACAATGCTTTCAGGTATCAAGGATTTGGGATCAAGGCTATGTATTTGGTGAATTTTAATGGGTAGGTGATGAATGCAACGCAACATAACAAAACACTCGTTGTCTCTAGTCGAGTGTCCTCGAAGTAATCGATACGTCTCGAATAATTCCACCGACTCGTTATAATCGATGAAATACCTTCACAATCGCCGACATGTCACGTACTTTACACATAACATCCTAGATTACTGTATTTGTCACGTGGCGCGAGTCATGAACTCGCAGAGATAATGTGAAAGTACAAATAAAAAAAAATAGTTGATATTTTGTAGTGTAGATAAGGTATTATTTTCACCAGATTATATTTGAAGTGCATGACCTTGAATGTGTCACTTTGCAATAATCTTAAGTATAACTTTCCCCTAAAATTTTCAAATGTGTGCCAGTTACTAAACACGCTATTTGCATAATAAAAAGACGTCTAGAATAAAAATAACAAAATTTATTTTTACTACGTTAATTTAATAGTGTGTCTAAAACGTCATATTTATTTAAGATATGTTTGAGGTCAACAAACTCCTTTAGAACTTGATATAAATAGCATAATAGCTTAGAATTTTCGCCGAGCTGCGATCTTTCGGCTGCGTATAATATTCATCAAGTATCTCAGCTCTCCAACACAGCTTAAATACTTACCTCTAGAGTCCAGAGTACTAAAGGCTAGAGAGAGATCAACTCATTTAACAACACATGTCCTTATACAGTATTATTAAAGCGCTGATGTATTTCCTACCCAATTGTACTCACATACCACTCACCAGTGATCTACAGACAACTCTGAATCAAACAGTATTATTAAAGCGGTGAATATTTAGACACTACCCAGTTGTCCTCACACCAGAGATCAGGAGACAATTGCAGCTATTGAGAGGTGCCCAAGCATAGCGTGTTATCAAAAGCGTTTTTATTACATCACTGATATATTTACTAGCCATTCGTCCTCACTCTTACCTCCAATATTAATGTTCAGTAGACAATTCTGAAGCAACTATTGAGAGGTGCCCAATCACAGCGTATAAATAGCGCCGCTGCCGGCCGTGACTTGGCGCGCGGTGGCATACTGCAGCGGGTGCGTGAGGCGACCCACATTCCCTCTAACGGTGCGTGCCCACTGTGGCCACTGTACGACGCGACCTCGCGCAGGGCTGTCAGGGAGGGTTCACAAATATTATAAACCCTACAATACTGGGCTTTTTGGTAGAGTGTGAAGAAGCATGTAGGACAGCTCGTTACGAATGAGGTAATATCATTATCATCATCATCATCTCAGCCACAGGAAGTCCACTGCCGAACATAGGCCTCCCCAAAGGATCTCCACATTGACTTGTTGGAAGTTGCTTGCATCCAGCGACTTCCTGCAACTTTAGCCAGGTCGTCCGTCCACCTTGTTGGCGGGCGTCCGACATTTCGCTTGCCTGTACGTGGCCTCCACTCTAGAACCTTTCGGCCCCAACGGTTCATGAGGTAATATGATTGCTGCCAATCGATATCATATTTGAATAGTATTAGTATCAGGCACGATACCGAGTGTTAGAAAAAAAAATAATTAATTCCATTCCGTACTGCTCTTCACCAAGGAAGAACAGTATGCTAAGTTGAAGGCATGACCTTGTCATTGCTGGTGTCCTTGGGTGCTGTTAAAGTTATAACATAAGAGCCATCAATTCTTATACCTTAGGTAGCTATTAAAACTTTCATAGCTAAGGTTTTACTGCTTTGAGGCTCTCTTCTCGTTTCCTCAATGCCCAGCATTATCTGCTTCTCTAGATAGCATTTAGGAGATCGTACAATATGTCCAAATAGGCTCAGTACTCTTTGTTGGCAGACTGTGGAGTCTTGTAGTGATATTAAAGCCTTGAGTAGCTGTAAGTAAACTTAAATAGCTAATGTTGTCTGACAACCCTGACGTATCACTAGCACCCTGTGACGAATGGTGATGACGCCCTGATGCGCTGATGATGATTGTTTTACAGAAAAAATGTAGAAACTGTTGTGATTTAGTACCGATATCATAGCTTAAATAATCCTTAGCATTACGGTGTTATGTCAGCTTCCTCGTGATTCCAACGGGATACCAAAATGTATGTGATGAATGTTAGAAAATTGAGAATTTTCTCATTTTGGTTAGAAGATTCCTGTTTATAAAGTAGGTTACTAGACTGGAAAGTTGATTTATTTTCTGTAATTTAATACTAAATTAAAAACTATTTTTTGATTTAGCAGGTTAATAAATCAGGGCGAATTTATGCCAATAATAGTTGTGTGATATATTGAAGTTTGATTAAAAAATCGTAAAAAATAGTATTAAGAAATAAATAACGAAAAATGCTGTACTGTACTGTTATTAATTTTCCATGGCCTAACTAGTACGAATTTAGAAATGTAATATTTATAACAAATTAAATATATTGTTCAACGTAAAAATAACACGTAGTTGTATGCAAAATGTGCCAAATGCAAATAGTTTAAACTGATGACATTGCGTATGTTCTCGTGTAACAAACATTGGCTATGAAATGCATATTTAGTGGTAATTATTTCGTAACCTATATACGTCTTTATTTATAGTACATGTAATTAAAACATTGATTTTAATGATGATATAGTTTCTGATGGCGAGGTGAAGGTCGATTTTGAAAAATAACTTTTGATATATCTTAATGAAACCTATGTTTTATCTTACGTAAATTAAATTTCACCAAACTAGACATGAAACATAATAATTAGAAATCACACAATCATAATTATGTCCTGGCTAAAGGATCAAACTCGATACTTTTTATTTGAGACCCAAAATATTTCTCATAAGTACATAGGTTGTCACTTCATCAAGCAATTCACGGTTCTGTTTCTTAAACGTACGTAAAATATTACTGAGTTTAATGGGCAAAACTAAACTATTAAACACAATAGTTTTCTTTAATTTATATGTTTATTATTTATTTTTATTCTTTTTTGTACACCAAATAAATCTAGACAAATGAGTTCCAATCACAGTTACCTATATAACAAGAGAACAAATGACGGTCGTATCGCTCGAGGCAATCTCAAACCGACTATCATGGAATGGACATAAGACAAGGAAAAACAGAGGTCAATCTAAAGTGTTATTTTAGGACGAAATAGGATGCAATTTGCTTGTAAAATATGTCATAAAATTTTGTTTTGCAACTGCATTTCTCTGAGACATTATTTATCAAGTAAAAACAACCAATGATTTTTTTTTTATTGCATTGAATGGCGAGACGAGCAAGCCGTTCGCCTGATGGTAAGCGATACGACCGCTCATAACAGTAGCAACATTCCACTGCGCTCGCCATCCTGAGACATAAGACGTTAAGTCTCAATATGTCCAGTAGTTGCTCTGGCTACAACGTCCTTCAATCCGAAACACAACAGTGCATTTAAGCAGTATTGTTTCACGGGAGAAATAGACATTGCGGTGGTACCTACCCAGATGGCCTCCCACATATGAGAGACCTACCACCAGTATTAACATCTCAAAGGCCAGCCAATAACTAAATGAACGAGTACGCACAAGTGCATAATTATGCATGCGACAGTCGTTGTTCGACATAATGTTGGTAATTGTGGACGCACCATCCGCTCCCTGGTCGCTGAAATAGATCCGGACTTACTTTTGTTTGTTTTGGTTTCTGGTGGGAAGAACCTTTTTAATGCACAGGAGCGTCCCTCTTGTTACAGCCTTATATCTAGCTTATAATATTTATATCTGGCAGTCTATCTTTTCAAATTCGATGAATGTATTCTTATTTTTTTAAATTTGACTGATGTAAAAACAGATGAGTGTTTTTTTTTTTTATTGCATTGATTGGCGAGACGAGCATGCCGTTCGCCTGATGGTAAGCGATGCGACCGCTCATGAACTGTAGCAAAACCAAACAACACCTTGATTTACAAAGCAATGATTGGCATTCCACTGCGCTCGCCATCCTGAGACACAAGATGTAAAGTCTCAATATGTCCAGTAGTTACTCTGGCTACAATGTCCTTCAATCCGAAACACAACAGTGCATTTAAACTGCTGTTTGTTTGAGTGTTGTCTTTGTTTGGAGATTGTCGTCATGTAAATGATCATAAAAGAATACTCCTTGATCAATACTCGTATATTAATACTCGTTGTTAATAAAGGAGAAACATAATGAATGAAGTAATTCTGAGCGTTTCCTTTAGTATACTCTGAAGTTTGGATGTTCATACGTTCGACGTCCACAAATAAGGTAAAAAAAAATAGTTTTCTGATCAAACTGTCTCGCACTGCTGTCTAACTTAAAGATATCAAGACTTCCAACATGACGTATTTAGGCATAGAGCACGAGATTCCTGGTAGTCGGCGGCTTTGTGTGCGCCGACAAACGGTCAATTAGCCGAGTGACGCATGCGTAATGAAACGAGCAAGTATCACGACGAACTTGTACGTTACCTGTAACGGTCGGTTTAGTGATGTGGTAAGACTGTTCTAAGATATCATTTAACTAGCAATATAGTCTAATTACCATTATTGCACGAAAAAATATATTTGAACTGATGCCATCTGGGTGTTATTTACGTGAAGTTTAATTAACATGAGTACACCAACAATAGACGTTTTAAGTAGTTGCTAAACTAGTGGCAAGGCATGAATTCAAGGGGTGTCTAAGGTAGTCCTGTTTGCGTTTAAGAGTGCATATCTATATTTACATTACTCTTATTTTATACATTTACTTTACTTTTCTTAAGGTAGGCAGCGACTTTGTTGTGCTGGACTCCTGGCACTGCAGAGGTCCATGAGCAGCGGTAGTCGCTTACCATCAGGCGGGCTGCTGGTCCGTTTGCCTATGAAGACAACGAAAAAATAAGAACATTGAATCTGTTTATTTATTTACACTTTATACAAATACATTGGGACTTGATGACTGAGTCATTCTCTTACAGTCGAACCTAAGGTGATGCAGAGATGAGAAGATGTAGGTGCGTAATCAATTAGAATTGAAACAAAGAAAAAATTAAATAAAAAGCATATTGAGGTAAATATAAAAATACAATTAAAAATTCTTAATTTAATAAACATTTGACAGTTGTAAATTGTATCCATGTCCAATATAATGAGGAAAAAATATACTAATAGTAACAATAATCGATTGTAATGAAGCCTCGCAGTACAGCACTATTCTTTAAGTGGTATAATTAGTGATGTTAGGCCGACGTTATAATTTGTGAGCAAGCTATGGTGTGCCGACCCGGCGGTGGTCGTGTTCCGTTACGTACGTATACTTTGTTGCTGGACAAACTGACACAGGAATTAAAACTGATGGATTTATTTGTGAGCAAATTGTGTAATAACAATAATTCACTTTTATATTTAATGGTGATTAACTATCGATACACACATGACTCCGTTAAAGGTGTGCCTTGAGATTCGAACCCGCGACCACCGTGAACATGTTGGCAGCCGCGTCTTGTCTGTTTACCAACAGGCCACCACGCACTCACGTATTGGATATTTCGTGAAATGTCATAATCATTATCATCCTACACATTATACAATTCCACTGCTGAACATAAAAATTGCCAGATCCACGCCACTCATCTCAATCCTTCTTTTGAAAGAATTAATTCATATTATTTGTATCAAAAGTAAAATTAGCGCCTTACTCAATTTTTATTAATATTTTTAGTCTGAACATTTGTACTGTCATTACTTTGTATTTCTTCTTGTCTGTGTGTTTTCTCTATACTCTGTGGTAACCAGTGTAATTGTTATGTTATTCTCGCTGTAATACATTTAATTAGTAAAATAAAAGTAATCCAACAACACAATATTTAATTATATAATATTTAATTCATCATTTTTTATTCTTTTTTTACAACAGAGTACGTGTATTTATATTTATTTATCGTATCCACAGTTAGAAGTTATTTCGGGCACAAATGTATGTAAAGAGAATTCTAGATCGGCGGTCGCTCGTATGACAAACTGCTGTGAGTATTTAGCGTTACCTTATTTATTACCGGTTATGTGGCGTGTCATGTGCGGTCCGGGTTACAGGCGGAAGCGGTTCCATCCGGTGCTGGGTAAAAGGCATAAAAATATTAAAGAACAGTGTGGCGATTCCATGCGGGCTAATAGGCATACAAATATTGAAGAACAGTGTGGAATAAGACCAAACTTAATAATTTTGTTTTTCGAAAAACTAGTCTTAATCGGTACGTGTTCCTTTAAATACGGGGTGTATGTGGACTTTCTGCTTGAGGCATTCTCTTACAATCGAACCTGAGGTGATGCAGAGATGAGAAGAGGTAATAGTAAGGCATTAAATTATAAATAGGTTTGACTTTCAGAAGTAAAGCTTTTCAATTTATTTTACTACACGTTGTGTGTGGCTATGTAAACACAAGTTATATGATATTTTATCAATCGCGTAAAAAAAGATTTTTATTCAAAAGAACTTACTAGTGAAGAGTTTTCAACGGCCCTGAATATCCAGCGTATGAATTTTAAGGACGTACCGGATTCTAAATATGAGCGTGACAACGTTAGAATTAAGACCCGTGATGCTCTTCCAACTATTTAATAACTAAGCGATTTCGAACCCGCCTATGTATCCGCTAATGGCTATGCACTTGCGCCCGTGAAGCGAAGGAACGCGTGACGGGCGTGCGCTATGACCTTGCGAACGAGCTCGGTAAAACATTACATATACACACCGCTCCACGAACACATACCCACTGACGTTCGTATGTATACACTGGTTGAAATTGTTATTAAGAATGACCATTGCATTTGCATGCATTTTTGGTGTATTTATTAAGATTAATCCCAAAGCCAAATTTAGAGGAAAAATAATATAAATAAATATTTTATATTTGAACAAATAAATATTTGTTTGCAGGTCAGATAAAAGAAAATATTTTCGTGATAAAATGTTTTGAGGTGAGCTGGAATGCGAAATTTTTGACACTTGTGTGACCGCAAAATATTTTACAGTTTCTAATAACATACGATTTAATGACTCACTTTAGGGTTTTATTAATGAACCGAAAACTGTTAGTATGAAATTAATATCAACTTTCTATCGTTGATACCATTTCCTAATCACTCTTTAGATAACTAATGCAGCTCAATTTTCAATAGGAGGAAACGGTTGTAAGCTAGGAAACGTCAAGACCGCTGACATAACAATTGCACCTTTCATCTCATATTTATTGACTTTACACTACATTAATTAATACCTTTCAAATGTGTGTAAATATAAATGTATTTTCTATATTGTGTTCGTCCACTGCTTCAGTGGCGTAGTTATACAACGGTACGGTTACCAAGCTGAAGTCTCGGGTTCGAATCCCGGGTCGGGAAATGTGATATTGGATGTTTACATTCATTATTATTTATCAGTCCGGAGCAAGGAATTTATATATCGCCTCTATCACATCATGCGACGGAACATACAAAGCGAAATGTGGGTGTTCTGGCACCTCTGCCTACCTCTTCTGGGAAAAAGGCGTGAGTGTATGTATTTACTCGTATGTATGTTCGTTTGCCTCACAAATATTTGTCGCGGTGCGGGGATCAAACCCGCGGCCTCACGTTGTACTCAACTGCGCCAAGGAAGCTGTCGAAAGATCATGATTCAAAGTCATTATAGATAGAAACAAAGTTTAATATAGCCAACCAACAATAGCATACGAGCCTATATATTATCCAGATATAGAGATTTGCGTAAACCCAGTTCATTGTACCATGATAAACTCGCAATCTGGGCCAATACCTCTCCCGATTAATGAAGATATATTGATTTATCCGAATGCTTCGTTGCTCTAATTGTCTGCGCTCCACTTTCGTTATTAATATGTTTTTTGGCTTCATATATCTTTATGACAAGTTTAATAATTCAATGAGAGATATTCGCGGAATTAATCTGTTTATTTTTGTGCTCCTTTTATGCCATCCATCTATGTTGTTAGTTCACCTAATCAATTTATTTTCGAAACGAGCATACCATTGTCCATTCCCCTAATGGGAAGCCATACGACCGCTCATGAACAGTGGCGAAACCAAACACCTTGAATTACAAAGCATTGCGTGGCATTTCACTGCGCTCGCCATCCTGAGACATTAGAGGGCGGTCTCAATATCTCCAGTAGTTAATCTGGCTACAATGTCCTCCAATCCGAAACACAGCAGTGAATCTGCACTGCTGTTTGGCGGGAGAATTTCTAAATCATAATCCAAAACATAGAATAATACTGTTATTGAACGAAACATGAGGTTCAAAATCATTTTTCTTCGTTTGTACTCCACTATTTACCCTAACACGGGAACAAAGGCTTCAACTTCCAAATGGATTGCTCAATAATGAGACTGGTGCATAGGTCACGACGTTGAAGTATTGGGTTCGAAGTAAACATGCTCCTTGTCTGAAGCCCTCAGATCAATGTTTATGAGAGTTATTAGTCTCAATCGACTAATATACTAAGGAATACGTCTTACTAAAGAGAATCTAATACTAATAACATTTGACAAGGTAAAGGATTAGACGAGAGACCCAGAGGCAGAGGTTTGAGTTTAGATGGAGATAAATGTTTAGCCGAGCAATGAATATTCAAACTAAATTCTTTTCAATACATTTAGAGGCAAAATAGATTGTCAATCGTGAGGTTTTTTGTTCGAAACGAAGGTCAGAGATTCCATGTGAGTTTTACGGTTAAGTTTTAGTGTTGTTTTTAAGTTTTTGAAGAGCATCTACTTCAACCAGGTCAATTTGGAGATTCTTGGGGGAGGCCTATGTTCAGCAGTGGACTTCCTGTAGTTTGATGAGAGAGATATTTGTATAAGTAATCTTGATATGGAATTAATACAGTACGTGGCCATAGGATTGTGTTCTGTAAAGTCTGTCACATTGGGACGAATATGAGGTCATTAATCTATTGATAGTATTAGTGGCAGTTTTGCCCATCCCTTTGGTAATACAGGAGTAACCTTCCATAATTCCATTAACTAATTAACAAAGACAAACTACATTCCCAGTTCCCACCTACCTCCGTACTTTGATGAATGAAACCATAGAGCACAGTTACACCATTAACGCGTTTAGAACCTATCCACTAACCATCGCGCCTCACACAAAAGGGTGGGCAGAAAGAGTGCTAATGTTACCGTTTTCAGACACGCCTACGTACCTATGTACGTTTTTAAATTGTAAATGTACGGTTTCCGGTATTCACGACCTCATTGGAAGACCTAGTTTTATGAATAAGGTGTTAAGTGTTTAATGGTTCGGATGTCAGTGGGTTCTTTGGATTGTGTCGGTGATTGGTATGTTTGGTGAAATATTTAGAAGGTATTTAGGTCCATATTAGTATCGGGAGTAATGTGGTTAAGATATGCAGCTGACAGCTGACTTACAAGGTATTCATGTCCGTCCGAATAGCGACAACCTTAAACGATATTGAGACTCCCTATTACGTGCAAGTGTAGTTTTAGGCTAATGTCTGTATATTTAGGGTTTTATTTGGCATAATTGTATCCAATGCTAATATTAAATCAGTCGACTAAGGAATGAAAATGTATGTTGTTTTGTTTTTTAAATTATAGCGTAAGTCCGGCAAACGAAAAAACAGGTCATCATGGTAAGTAAGCACTGGTGACCATGAAAATCCAGAAGTTTGAATCATAGAAATCCTGAATAGTGCACCACATTGTGATATATTCGCAGATGAATGGAAGGTGATCCTGTCGGAATGTTTGCACTACTGTGAAGCGAATGCGTGATGTATGTATGAGTTTGTCTATGTGATATTTTATTGTGTACAGTATTATTTTTTTTTTCTTTCTTTTGTATAGCTACAGTTTTTTTTTTATGTTTAGAATTTAGATGTAAGTTGAATGTTTTTGTTTTATGTTTAAATATTTTATATAGAATATTTTTAAAATTGTTATTAATTAGTGTAATTGGTGTCAACCGTACTAATTTAATAAATAAATAAATAAATAGATTTTTTGCCTATGAAATGGGTAGTAGAGTAGCATGGGAAAATAATGGGAAGAGACACACACTATCCGTATTGACCATCCGGCAATCTCGCCTACCGCGACAGGAAAGCTGTTGCTTCACATAATTCTCTGTGTGAGGTATCATCCCGGACAACCCTGCCCATTAATTCTAAGATATGATTAACAACAACGTGGTTCTACCAATTGCTAATTGAAATCAGCCCGTACTTAGCTTTATGTATATATTCATTTATAGATTTTAACTTTTACGCATTCATAAATAGATAATTCTTCGTACAAGTAAATTAAATCACCCCCTTAGATCAGTCTTAGCGATAAGACCACTCATTTTTAGCATTTAAAGTTTTAGCTTATAATTAATCTCCATTTTATAATTTAATTGTATTGAGTGGTGCAATAAATAAAGAGTTTTTCTTGTAATTATTATCCCCATGCCATCGCATGAAAACATAATGTATCGTACAATTTATGCATAATGCTACTGGCCAAGTCGATCTATTTATTTAAAACGTAAAGAATTTTGAATATTGATAAGATAATAACTTACGTAATAACTTTATACAGAACGTCCCTTAATCAAGGACTAAATAAATTAATCGACTTGGTATTACATGCATCTCACAACTTTTTGCGGTAGAAAAACTGAGCTGCGAGACTTGGATTTTTTTTACAGGATGTTTTTGATGGGATCTCACGTCTTTTTGTAGAGTCCTACTTTATTCCTTTTCGGTACTTTTTATTTCTAGAATATATATAATGATTTTTCTTAAAGCCTCTGTCTTATGGTTTTTTCTTATTTTTGTAGGTATCAATTTATCACAAATATAGCGGATTTGATTATTAGTGTTTTTTCTTTCATGGTGATTGTTTTCGAGCTATTTAGTCTATTTATTTGCAAGGTTATCTTTGTCATGTTTTTCTAGAGGAATGTTGTACAGTTTAATGGGCTGAATACACCCTTTCCCTCTTTATACCATCCTCCTGTTATGTCTCATATATAATATATATAGATACCAATCTACAACTATTATTCCATTATATACGGGTACAACGAATCATTAACTGCAAATGTATCTTTGTAATCCTATACATTTATATGAGATTACAAAGTTATTCACGCAGTTGGTGTATCTAGAAAACTAGACAGAAATTATGAAATGTTTGAATTTTTCCTTACTTTAGATACTAAACACTAATTATATTCTAAATTTGAAGGTTCTATGTCTGCTAGAAGTGCCTTAGACTTTTGATGATCGGTCAGTCAGTCAGTGAGTGACAAAATTGCGAAAGTTTGACAAGTTATAATTCTTAAACTACTGGTTCAAATTGAATGAAATTTTAAATGTGCCGTGTTTACACAATGCCTAATCAGTAACTGAAAATTCAGGCTTCTTGCTTTAACCACAACGAAGTTATGGAGGGTTGAAAATGGTCTGAATTGCTTCGAGAAAAGGATAGTACGGCTGTGCCGCTTTTTAGCTCGACTTGGAGGGGGCACTGCCGTGCCCCCAGATTAAATCACTGCCCAAACGTCCCTGGCAACAAACGTTTGTTAATAAAGTCAGAACACTTGTGCGCAAGACGCGAGCAATCTCGAACCCCTGCGATAAGCAAATATTTCACCAGACACCGGCGCCAGAGAGTGCTTGCCAATAACCTCACATCCCTCCCCTTTTAACCGATTTAAATTGTGAGCTGGAGGTTCACTGAGCACGTTAGGCTTCAAAACATAGCATCTTGAGAGTCTATGATTTTTTGCTATAAAATTGTATAGTATAGGATTGTGATTTCATGTAATTAAACTGGATAGTGATTGGTAACAATAGAATATACCGCATAGCCACATAGGGTCTCCCATTATCAGATCGTAAGACGGAACACACAAGGCGACAAATGGGTGACCTCGTGCACCTCTGCCTACCCTTCTGGGAAAACGGCATGAGTTTATGTATAAGTCAAGCAACTCACGCATTTATGTTGCATTCTTGTCTGTCATGTCTGTCAGTCCGTCAGCATGCGAGAGATAATTGTCTCTAGCAATTCAAATTTCTATCTTCTCAGAATTGATATCGGCATGCACAGCGTAGTGATGCTGTGACAAAATGTGTGTGTAATTTTCTTCCAAGACAGCTGTAAATTTAGCGACTGTTTGAGAGTTACAGTTGGTAGTTTTGAACGGAATATCACTTTGAGAAACTAAAGCATTCTGCTTCCGATATTTAGCTACTGGTCTGTTTCTTAACTACTGGAAAGAATTCTCCAATCTCCAGGTGTTCCAGCTGGTTCAATGGACGGGAACCTTTACATTTCCCATATCAGTGCACCGCCCTTGAATGTTTGTGTCTGGTAAATTCGTTAGCTAGTTACACCGGCAATAAATTCGATACTTTAATGGCCGCCGTCGACCGAAATAGCCTCTACTTCAGGATGTGCTCGGGAATTCGGCCGTTTATATTCTAGATTTTTGTTTGTTGATACAGCTTTACGTTTTGATATTCGAATTTAATTTTTCTGTTTTCGTGATATAAATTTGGAGTTATTTTTGTGTCCCATTAATTTATGGGTATTTGGGAATTATTTCTTTGATTTGAGCTACGTGTAGTTTATCATAGTCAAGCAAGATATTTATCTGATATTGTATAAGGTGGATTAGAATGCAATTGAAAATATTAGAGAAAAAATCACTGCTATGCAGAGTTCCCCTTCATGCTTAACTACATCAACTTTTACCGGCATCGAAGAGACTTATACTCAGCAGTAACCCAACAGGCTGTGAATAATTAACTTTTTAAATTAAGGGTTCTCTGGACCTTTCTCTTGGATTAAAATTGAAGAAAAATAAAATACACTTACGCCTGCATAACCAAATGAGCAGGTAGTGGCACTACTAGTCTCACCCACAGCCGAAAAGATTATTTCGTCCCAAATCAAATACGCGGCAATTTCAACACTTAAACAAATTAAATTACCACCTACAATTTAAACTAAACCATAAAAATCACGCAAAACACCTGGAAAAACTAGCATATGCAATAAAACAGCGTATATGGGTAAAGAAAGCGTCGAGATTCCAACCCACATTCGTATTAGGCGACTACTCTATATGCTACTGAAGTAAGTACCGACTGTAGTATGCAGTAAGTGCTTTATTGGACGATTATTGGATGGACTGTTTGTTTTTAAATTGCTTTTGTGGTAATTTAGGTTATGAGAACCTGCTAATCTTTGAGGAGCTGTTCAAAATTTTTATGAGGTTTATTTGTGTTTTTTTTTTCCGCGGATTCTTTTATTTACCTGTAGCATCTTTAGCCAAAACATGTTTTTAGTAAATGATGCTCTTTGAACCCTTCATTCAATTTAAACTACCAGCGCATTTCTGGCTTGCTTTAGGAGCTGTGATACATGCTTTGTAGAATAAAACCATAAAACGTTCACAGGTTATTAGAATATTTAATATTGTACTCGGGAAAATATAAATTGAAGCAATAGCTTAAAATGTTGGTTTTTTACAGATTTATCATTAAATATTTTATTAAAATGTAGTGTTAAATTGTAGACATTTTAAATCATTTTAAAAATTGTGTCTAGTTGTAAAAAAATAATTTATTTTTACAGAGCAACAACATTACACTCATAAGTAATAACTTGGTCGTGAAGAGGATTGACAATTCGGGAGTCGGGAACACGATCCTAAGACCGATAACTTCATAATTTAGTTTATTCAATTAAGGCATTTTTTTAATCCATTGATACCATGGCCTACTACTTATTTATTTAAGTCAGACTAAAACAAATTACAATAATAAAAAAATTGGTACAGTAATTTACTAAATTTTACATTGATTTGTAATTATTCATTTTTACTGAGAACACCGCTATCACGGTTCACGAAAGTAGTTTTGTAGTAAAACGACGCGTGTCGCTCTAGTTTCCACAAAGCGTTTACGTTTTTTACACGCTTTATATTAGCTTCACTTGTATGTTTGTATGTTTGTTTGTAACCGACTTCTTTGGGCGCGATTTTGACCCACTTTAAACGGCCAGATTTCGTTCAAATTTTGCACACCTGTCAAAGACCGATGACAATACAATAATTCGATTAAAATATATAATTATCCTGATTAGATTCGCCAGGATTAATTATTCTTATAATTGATGACCATTGCTACATTCATCGCTAGATGGCGTTAACATTGTATTCTTCCAAGAAGCTTATACCCAAATGGAGATTGCATTCCGTATATAAAAGTGAAGCACAAAAATTTGACCTCGAATGACGTTGCGACTGATTGCTATCCTTTTCTTTCGAGTGACAATGAATGAACAAAAAGTCATTTTCATTCATTGTCACTCGAAAGAAAAGGATAGCAATCAGTCGCAACGTCATTCGAGGTCAAATTTTTGTGCTTCACTTTTATATACGGAATGCAATCTCCATTTGGGTATAAGCTTCTTGTATTCTTCAAGTGTCAAATGTTACTACTGACCAACAGATGGCGTTATTGATTGGAAATACAGCCGTAGATGGATGTTTTTAGTCAAAACAATTATATAATAGTTAAAAAAAACTAAAATACACGCTTTAATAAGATATACAACTAAAAAAGTAAAAATAATTGATACTGAATTTAAGATAAGAAAATGGAGTAAAATACATATATTTTATTGTTACAAAGCGTGGGGTGCAGGAGGATAAGTAATTGTTGTAAACACCCCACGCTTTGTAACAATAAAATATATGTATTTTACTCCATTTTCTTATCTTAAATTCAGTATCAATTATTTTTACTTTTTTAGTTGTATATCTTATTAAAGCGTGTATTTTAGTTTTTTTTAATTATAATACAGTTACCTAAGCGGATTGTTCGTAAGAGCGTTCATACCGCCCGACCTTGGCGGTACGGCTTCCAGATTAAGGTGCGTTCACATCTCACGTAAACTTTAATGTGACGTTTTATGGGAATTCTATATAGATTATTATTTTTAGTTGACTAATAGATATCATAATGATGTAAAAACTTTGCTGGTGGTAGGTTTCATATGTGAGAGGCAGCGTGGGTAGGTACCGCCGCAATGTCTACTTCTGCCAAACAGTGTAATTGCACTGTTGTGTTTCGGTTTGAAGGATATTATAGCTGGAATAACTACTAGACTTATTGAGACTTATCATCTTACGTCTCAGGATGGCGAGCGTAGTTGGATGCCTAGCATTGCTTTGTAACCCACGGTATTTGTTTTTGCTACTGTCTATGAGCGATCGTATCGCTTGTCATTCATTGTACTTATACAAAATGCGGACAAATTCGGCGAGCTGTGGGTGGTATTAATGCCATTTCTGCTTACCACCTAGGCGGTATAGGCGTGTGTATATGAATGCAGGGCATAATATTTATGTACTGTACTGTATCAGCACATATTGAACACGAGACTTATCTACGACCGAGGTTCGATTGACGGGGTGTAGGCCATATTTCACAATGTATTCACAAACAGATTATTAGCTAAAGATATTAATGCCTGCAGCATTGTGTGAACTAGAATGTAAGACTTAATTTGTTTTTAATTATTTATATGCTTTGTCTATTTTGTTGGTTTTAAAAATAATTACACAATATTTATATTGTTTACATAATCCCTAGCAATAATATTTATGCATATCGATAATTATTTTGAGTGCATAATTTTTGTTCTTCTCCTGTATCAGCCCATATACGTCCCACTGCAGGGCACGGGCCTCCTCTACAATCGAGAGTACGATTGAGAGTGGTTAGGCCATATAGTCCACCGCGCTGGCCTAGTGCGGGTTGGTAGTTTTGTTCTTCTACTCCTTAAATTTTCTGGAACCGTTTGATTACTTCTCTCGTCTTATTCATATTTTCGTTTATATGGAAAATTATATACCTAAGTATAACCACAACAAAATAAATTTAAAAAAGCTCCATAAAATATCTTTTTTTTTTATTGCAATGAATGGCGAGACGAGCTTGCCGTTCGCCTGATGGTAAGCGATACGACCGCTCATGAACAGTAGCAAAACCAAACAACACTTTGAATTACAAAGCAATGCTTGGCATTCCACTGCGCTCGCCATCCTGAGACATAAGATGTTAATTCTCAATATGTCCAGTAGTTACTCTGGCTACAATGTCCTTCAATCCGAAACACAACAGTGCATTTAAACTGCTGTTGACGGGAGAAATAGACATTGCGGTGGTACCCACCCAGGCAGCCTCTCACACATGAGAGACCTACCACCAGTATATCTTACAATGTCCTGCTCAATTCCGTCCCATCCCGTCTGTTCAGTCACTTCTCGATACGTCCCGTCCTTTCTCTTCATTGACCATCCCGTCTTATACCGTGCATTTACATTTCGTCCTATCAAATGTGTCAGCTATCCCAGTCCTCTCCCCTACCTCCCACTCTATTATATCCCGTTTCTCCATATCCAAATAGTGTGCCTTATAAATTTTTGACATTAAACACTTTAGCGATTTTGATTATCCTTGCAATATTCCATCCCTTATTTCACCCCCAGTATGCTGTTTTCCAAAAACATTACGCCATTACTTTTTGTTAGTAATAAAGAGATTAAATATAAATTTTCATAGAAATACACTCACACACACAATTAATGTAGTAACGGTCATTGAGTAACGGTAGTAACAATTATATTTAACTGGTTTCTCAAGACACAGACAACGCCTAATTTGAGAATCCCTGCAATATTCTCCATAATTATATAAAATTGTTATTTTATTCAGTTCAGTTCAGTTTTTATTTTTATGTGTTATTTTATGAAAGATTTTTCATTTTCAAGTGACATTCTATCTTGAAAAGAAGTAAAACTTCTTACGTGTGAATATTATTTATTTGATTGTCCTATATTTATTTAGCTTCATAATATACTCTTTAGTTTACACAAATTAAATTTCTGAACGTATGCATAAATATTTGACAACCAATTTAAATGTCAACCACTTTTCATTACTGTCATGTTTACATCTTTAAAATCTAAAACACGCCATTAATCGAATATTGTGGATATATATTGTCGATTCGAAACCTTTATTTAAATACGTTATTTAATTTGAGGGAAGAGTTTACCGTATTGACGGTATGAACATTAAATGTTTGACAGTTACAAACTCATGAACATTTTGTATGGTAACATGTAAAAATCCAAATATCTTACGGAACCCTATTTTTTTCCAAAATAAAATATAGTCTTTGTTACTCGTGGATAATGTAGCTTTCGAATGGTGAAAGAATTTTTAAAATCGGTCCAGTAGTTTTTGAGCCTATTCATTACAATTAAACAAACAAACAAACAAAGTTTTCCTCTTTATAATATTAGTATAGATATATAATTCTAAAAGAATAAAAAAGCGGCAAAAAATATCGCACAATATAGTATAACTAAAAAAAAATATATAATTTAGAAAATATACCCAGCCGTCATTTAATTTTATATACATTAAACATATATTATGTAAATAAATTATGCATATGTTTATACTTAAAATTATCCATGTTGTGCAAATCGCAAGCACGTGTACGCCTCGTATCGACCAGATAGAAAGTACATAGAAAGTTGATAGATATCAGCTGATGCTATCGTAACCTTACCACATCCTATGTGCTATCGCATTTTATGCAAAATATTTAACGAATATAAAGTTTAAATGTAATATGTGCCATTTGTTGAGCATTAAATATTTGGGTTCCTTTTGTAAGCGTTTAAAGATGAATAAATTATTGTTAAATGTCTGCCTTGATGACATAATTGTACTAGACTACGGTTACAAAGCTGAGGTCTCGGGTTCGCATCCCGGGTTGGGCAAAGGGATATTGGATTTTTTTATTCATTATCAGCCCAGAGTCAAGAATTTGTGCCCGATATGGCGATTGGCTCGCCACCTATCACATCGTGGGACGATACAAACAAGGCGAAATATGGGTGTCCTGGCACCCCTGCCTACCCCTTCTGGAAAAAAGGCGTGAGTTTATGTATGTACTCCATATGAAATGTACCGATCTACGGAACCATGACTTATTTCCGCGTCATGTATCCAGCCGTTTATTGAATCCCGAATTTTTATTATCCGGGGTCAATTTGCGTAAATTTTATAAGTCGTTTAACATGCCCGTGAATGCGAAATACATTTGAGCGAATTTATGTACACTTGCGAATTATTTACGGTATATTCGGAAATTAAATATAAATGATTTTTGAAACCACCCAAGTTTTCGATAAGATCGGGAATTTGGATCAACAGTTACCTTTAAATTAATGAGATACCCCAACTCATTATGTAAAAATTTAAGATATTTTTTCTGAATCGGATCAGCTTATTTGCATCGTTAATATCTTGCCTATTATTATATACGAGTATTGTTTAGTATGCCCTAATTAAACACCTAAGTTTTACCAAGATTTTTACAATATATTGGTATTTATTTATTTAGTTAAGTTTCTCCAACGGTATACACATTATCAAAATTAATACTATTTTTACAATTTGCTTTTTGATGTATTTTACCTAAAGGAGCACACAACACTTACAAAAATTACACACGCAAACAAAAACAAAGAAAAATACACTTAATGTTAAAAAAAAAACAACTAATCAGGGAATTGACCTAGAGCTATAGATAATAGTCTTAGGCTCAGTTGCACAAACTAACTTTGCCAATACCTTTGCCTATGAAAATGTCATCGCCATACATTTGAGACGTATTTGACCTTGCGAATGTATGGAATTGACAGTTTCAAGGGCAAAGGTATTGGCAAAGTTAGTTTGTGCAATTGAGCCTTAAAAGATAATTTAAACCTATTTTTTTTTTTATTGCAATGAATGGCGAGACGAGCATGCCGTTCGCCTGATGGTAAGCGATGCGACCGCTCATGAACAGTAGCAAAACCAAACAACACCTTGAATTACAAAGCAATGCTTGGCATTCCACTGCGCTCGCCATCCTGAGACATAAGATGTTAAGTCTCAATATGTCCAGTAGTTACGCTGGCTACAATGTCCTTCAATCCGAAACACAACAGTGCATTTAAACTGCTGTTTGACGGGAGAAATAGACATTGCGGTGGTACCCACCCAGGCAGCCTCTCACATATGAGAGACCTACCACCAGTAAAGACCTAAAACTGCTACTTTAGTGGTACTTTCAATGATGTAACGTTTTATGTATATAAGATAAAATTCTTCAGTTTTTATAATATTTTCCATAATGACATTGTTACCTGTGTAATATTTTGTCCAAAATCCATTAATTTAATACATTTGCCGTTTATAAACGCGTAACACCAATTTTGTTAACGTTTATCTTTTTCTTTGCGTAAGGGTTAAATTATACAAGGCTGTGCATAAAAGTAATTAAAGGGCCAGGAAATTACATCAATAAATTAATGTGCAAAAAATGAGGAAGGAATAATATTAAGACATTTATGATGTATCATAAGTATAGTGTTTAAAGTGGCGTGAAATTACTTTATTCATATTTTAATCGAAAGAGTTATTTTGATTGCAAGATTATATGAGTGAATCTGGTAATATTAAAACTCCATGCTAAGATATTTTAGATCATTATTCATAAATAATTTACGTTTCCAAAAAATGAGTATATTTGTCCTAATGAATTCTTTTCCTGGTATACAGGGTGATAGTGACATATTGTATTTAATTTAAACCACATGTTCCTAACCCCCATAGGTAATATTGTTCAAAGCTTGATCAAAAACTGCCTGATAGTTTTGTAAAAAATCGCGATTTTATGTTCCAAGACTTTTGATCAACCCCTATAGATACCGATTCTTTTTACGACTCAGGTAAGTTCCCGAACCGAACTGAAGTTCAGCAACGCGGTAAAATACTCGTATCTCTGTGAATGTCCAAAAATCTTGAAAACAAAAATAACAACTTTTTGAAAGAAAAAAAAAACTATATATTTTTCAAATTATGTACAATTTTCCCTGGGGTAATGAGGGACATGTAGGTTAAATTAAGTACAATGTGTCAATATCACCCTGTATATGTATAAGTCAAACTTTACTTATCGTCAGATGTTTACTCTGCTGCCCGCTGGTGTAGTCATGGTATGCTACATTTTCGTGAAGAGAAACATTAGTAGGAACCCTAGATCATCCAAAAAACCGAACAGCATCAAGACTGCGCAATAACAAATTGAACAAAACAGTACCGACACACTGTCTCGTAACATACTATTTACAAGTGATAGAGACGCGATAAATAAAAACAAATAGTGTGTGTAAACAATTATACACAATGGCCCGCGAGACTAACTATTGTATGTGGAACGCACGTGATCGCATTTCTTATGGTAAAGTACTGCGCGTATTGTATTAACGCTTAGTATCGCGAAGGTATAGCTAAGTTGACAGCTATACTAAGCTGATGTATTCTGTATCAGCCCATATACGTCCCACTGCAGGGCTCGAGCCTTCACTACAGTTGACAGTACGATTGAGAGTGGTTAGGCAATATAGTCCACCACGCTGGCCTATTGCGGGTTGGTCGACTTACATACCATAGATTTTTTTATAAATCGCTATGGTATGCATGTTTCCTCACGATGATTTCCTTAACCGTTTTAGTGCGTGGTGATTGACTATACGAATACAAAAATATACTAATAATATACTTAAGTTGACTGATATTGACGGATGACCAATATTGGTGCTCTATTCCAATTTATTCTGCAGCCGAAAATGATAGCAAAAAATCTACCTGCATTACACCTAAGGTGTGTGTTTTTATCGCATTGTCATATGAGCCAGCCTGGTTGATACAATATGACTATAGCCTGAATCACCAATCAATACTCTTGTCTAGACGGGATTGCACATACCAGTCGCAATGCGGTTTCATTTCCGACCCTGGATAAAGACTGTGATTTCTCGATGGCAGCTATAAAAAATAATATTATGAAAATGCTTTTTTCAATGCGTTAAAATCGATAAGCGATTTTTTATGTGCGCTCACCTTTGCGTTCATATTGACAATAGGTTTATAAAATGCAGTTCGTGGAATGTTGTATTTGTTTGTGTTCTTTAAGATAGCAAATCATATTGATGTTAAAATATTTTACTAGATATAAACATACCAACCATTTCTACATATGAAAAGGTTAACGCAAAAAGAGATCATTATAGGTAATCCTGTATGAAAAAAAATAATGATAAGTATATAATATTATATCCCTGCTATTATAAAAAAGGAAATCTAGGTCGAAGTACTAAAGCTTGGAGGTATAAATAGTCCGACTCCATACGAATCCAGTTACAACATGTCTGCGGTCAGTAATTTGGGTATAAATAACTAACAAGTAGTCATGAATACGAAATTAACAAGATGGAGATAAGTGTAATATTGTACGTGTTAATCTTTGACGCGTTCACGAGTTATACCAGTTAATTGGTCTATAAAAAGTAAAGCAAGCGTATTAATGTCAATGTGAACAACCGGGCTTTAGATCAGAAGCATTATTTTATGGTTTTACTGGACGTAATGTTTTTCAAAACCGACGTGAGGTCTATCGTGTTTTGTTTAGTGAGATTGGCTGACGACCAATTTTCTCTTGCCGTCGTGTTTCTTTCCCATAGTTTTCTCATTTTAGGAACTGCATCTACGGACAAAATCAGGAGCTATAATCAATGTATCGTACAGTTCTTCTCGTTTTCAAAACTGATGTAAAGGCTTCGTGTTTGTGTTTCGTTCAGTGATATTATTGCAGGATACATTTTCTTCCTCTGTCTTATATGCTTCTCGTTGCTCACCCATTTTATGAGTATTTATAGTCAAGTGTCGTATATGTGCATGGGTGGCGACGAATACATAACATCAGCTGAGCCGTTTGAACTTATCCTTAACTTGTACAATAAAAATAACGAATTAGTAGTAATAGATAAACCCAAAAGATTCTCAGAGAGTACAGAAATTATCAATGGTTTTGCGTTTCGCGTAGAATACCAGATGTTGAAGACTCTAAAGCTATTGATTATGAGCAACACATTAAATAGTTGAAAATCCGCCATACTGATGCAAATATATCTTCATACTGCAAGAATGTCCTAAAATACGTTGAAATCTTTTGATATTGTCCAATGAACCCGCCCTCAGTAAGTAAAGTCATTAGTGGCATTAGCGCGGCTTGCTTTAATAGCCACAGCCGAATATGGCACTTGAAATTACACCAAACCGGTAATTTCATAGAAACCACCGTTTATTTCATAATTGTAATAATTTAACTAAACATTTAGGCATACCTCAAGTGTATTTGGTATTATTTGAGATGTTTTGGAGACTTCGAATTCTGATGGAAGTATGATTGTTGCAAAGTAATAATTATTTTTTTAAATTATATCTGTAATATACCATGACGATAGAAAAATGAGTATACTATTTACACCTCACTTTCCGAATTTTCAATGATCAATTGACACATACATTCACATTATTGGTGGTAGATCTCTCATATGAGAGTGGCCGCCCGGTTTGGTACCACCGCAATGTCTATGCCGCCAAACAGCAGTGTAAATGTTATGTTGTGTTCAGGTTTGAAGAAAATTGTAGCCAGAGTAACTACTGGATAAATTGAGACTTTTATGTCTCAGGATGGCGAGTGCAGTGGAGTGCCAAGCATTGCTGTGTAATTCAAAGTGTTTTTTTATTTTGCTACTGATCATGAGCGGTCGTATCGCTCTCTATCCTGTAAACGGCATGCTCCTCTCGCCATTCATTGCAATAATAAAAACGCTGAAAACACACGTTTTACTAATTTATTCTAAAGACACTAAGTTATACAGCCCCAATTTTATTTTCTTTATCAAGTAATGAACGTTATCTTTGTTTCAGGTACGTCGACCCCGCCAATTTAGGCTAGTGCAACAAACCGCGCTGTTTGAACAACTCCTCTACTGAGATCATTGTCTGTAGGTATAATTTTATAACAAACTTGCAAAGGAAATTTTCGACATTGGAATTTGTGATAAATATATGCCACTTATTTTTATACAATACAATCATGTATTGGGGATTTTTAAATCTAAGGAAAAAAAGTACTTTACAAAATTTGTATTTGAGGCTATCAATTAGGTGTTAATCTTGAGGCACACCTGACTATTCGGAGTTATTTGCATATAAAATAGTTAATTACCACTCAATTAAACGTGAATTTCAAAAATATATTCAGATTTTTTTTAGTAAGATTTTTTTATTGTACATATAATTTAGTAATATGTCTCAATGTTTGTTAGCATGTTTCCACTGTTTCTGTACGCGACGGCAGTATCAGCGACTTTCCTTATAACTATGAAAAAAAAAATTGCTCTCAGTATAGAAAATAACAAACCAGTAAGCTAATTAGAGTTCGAGAACCATCCGGCTGGTTAATGAACGAGAAAATCCGTAAAATAAGCTACTAGATGACAAAATGAAAATTCTTTTAGCTCGAGTAAAATATTGAAATAAATAGTAAAAAAGAATTCTTACATACAAACTAACGACCTTTTCTGTGTCAGCCCATGTACACCATTGAGCAATCACGGGTATTGTTCATCCTTCTTTACAATCGAAAGTCCCATTGTGGAGAGTTAGGCATATAGGTCACCACGTTGTCCTAATGCGGGTTGACGGACTATGATATGCAGGTTCCTTTAACGTTATAGTGCGAGGTGATTAACTATACTATACACACATGACTCCGAAAAGTCAATGGTGTGTCTTCGGATTTGAACCCGGACCACCAAAAAAATTACTGCGTTTTATTTCTACCAAAATGCGAACAACTAAAGCATCTCAGAATTAAAAATATAATAGTATTGGTATAATTATGGCTGAGTTAAAATAATTTCCATACAGTTCGTGATCGTATGCAGAACGGTTGCTCGTAAAACAACCGGCGGGTCACGTTTCCTCTAATTATATCGTATCTATATTGGAATTCTATTAAAATGTCAATTAGCTGTTGAATTTTAACAATATAACTGCCGGCTATATTGAATGGAGTTTAATCGGTTCGCGGTAATCCATTTTGTAAGCTATTAAACAATGGAAAATACGTTTTCGTAAGTTTAATATTAGACATCAAATAAAACCATTAAAGTATCGTATATTTACTCAATACTATAAGAAATAAAAAAAACTCGGTCAAAATAGAACATTTACCAAGCTTTAGCGACGAACCAATCACTTTAGTGTGTCAATTCGTACCGATAATAATAATTCGATTCCATACGTTCTTAAATATTCATTTCTGTCACAAGATAGTGAATGAAATGACGCTCTTTGTAACGTAAAACATGACGAAAGCTATGAGAAGCTGTATTAAGCAATTTATGCACGTTTGTGCTAAAACTCAACGAAATAATTGTTATTTTTGACCGCTTTTCGTACGTCGAAACGCAACGTAATCTAATATCTAACGTAATAATCTATATCTGATAACCTTTTACATTAAATTAAAAATAACCTAAGAATTCAATTGTTCATCGAGTACACATTCATTTGTATAAATGCAGTATACCTATTGTAATCGAAAACAAACATATTATTTATGAATACAAATGTTGACGTCACCTGGCCGGTTGATGTCAGCGCGCACTGTGATTGGCCAGGTCGGGAGCGGCGCGCCAAGAGCACAAACGGGCAGAAGTGCGCAGCATTGTCGCTGTCACGCTTGTCGCCCTGCCCAGCATCTGTGACAAGAATTTGATACACCACCGAGGCCGCCGACATTTTTATGTTTTTATGTGTATTATTTTAGTGATAAATATGATATGTGATTGTTTAAGTTGACATAATACACGATATGGACCAGATGCATATCTACGGCATTTAAATCAGTTTGACATTTTGCAATGCATTTCACAATAGTTTTTGTATTTTAAAGGCTGAAATAACCAAAATATAAATAAAAAGGTACAAATGATTGATATTGAAAATAACAAAAAGTCTTGTATAAACACTATCATTCAATACAATGGAAAGTCGATTGAAAACTTTTTTTTAGATATTTAACAATTTTACGAACCAATTACGCTTTCTAACAGGTTTTTCATCAAATGTTTGAATGCGATATTGTTATAAATAGAAATTAAACGTCTCTTTTTTGCGTGTTATAATAATACTGGGTCCTTCCGCCGCGGTGTGAAGAGGCACCTTAGCAGGCCGGCATAATTGTCTCCATTGGCATGGGACTGCCGTCCGATGCCAATGGATACTCTGCCTGGGCGGCATTGACACTTTCCATCAGGTGCAATGCCGCCACTATGCCAGGCCAGTATAAAAAAAAAAAAATACAATAAGCAATAAAAACAAAATGTCGTAAACTCGAGTAATTTCGTGTTTTTGTGAGGAAATGGCACCTTTGAAATGCCTCGTTAAGAGTTCTGTTAGTCAACACTGATTAAGGCGATAGAGCTATAAAAAGCTATATTTTTTATGCGTTGGTGCGAGGAAATCTGTTTATAATTAAATTATTTGGCACTCGGGTTAATTAGAATATGCAAAAATATATGGCGTTCAGTTAATAAATTGCAGCTTGTTGACTAATTCTTTATTCTCTTTCCTTAAAGTTTCGTTATGGATTAAAGGTTAGAGAGTATCTCCGTACGCAGCTTCGATAGCATGTCTTGGCATACGTAATGTTAGAAGTCTTCTGGCTCAATTTTGGCTAGATGATGGGACAACTGCACAAGAGGGCTAGCAGCGCTAGATGCATTAAGCAGTAGACTGGGCTCTGTGGCCTTAACTTAGGAGAGGCCTATATCCAGCAGAGACTTACCAAACTTCTACATTCAGGTCATCATCAAGCAAATGGCTTTCAGATTTTCCATTTCTTCCTGTGATCATCTTAGGATAATCTTGTCCCCCACCCACCAGGACTATAAGGATACAATACACCTCATGACCCGGCAGTACAGTTACGCCACAAAGCATCGACTAATGAGGCGTAATGTAATGTCACAGGTCACAAACGCTTTGGTAACGTCTCCAGGTGTTTGCCCAACGTCGCAAAAACATAATTTGAATTTTAGACACAGACGCGTGGGAAATAGAACTACGCATTAAAGGTTATACGATCTAATATTTGTTGAATCATTCGAGTGAGGTAAACAAGATCTGTGAGGTGTGGGATTTGCAAATCGAGGAAAATGTGGAATGCACATCATGGATTTTAATTTACAGAACGTGCATGCCTTAATAAAATTCCTGAAGGGCTCAAGTCAAATTAAAAGCTGTAAATTCAGTGAAATACATACAAAAGTCACACGCAGACTTGAACCACAAATAACTTTAATCCTTGTTCGTTTGTATCTGAAACAACGATAAGACACATGAATACTTGACTCAGTAAGATATCGATCCTATAGCCTTTAGTTCCACCGCCTCTTAACCAACCATGCTGTCAAATATTAGGTCGAATCATTCAGCAAAATGCAAAATGTGGCGTCATCTCCACATAAATGTAAAATTAGGACAAGTTGAAGTCTAGCGCATACTAGGCCAGCGTGATGAACCTAACCCTTTGAATCACAGATGTCCAGGAATAGGTCAGTTCAATTACAGATATTATTCATGACAGCTCTATTTCGACATGTTAGTAACGGCAATATGTTTAATTGATTCGACAATAAAGCCATACAAAAGGCTGTTAACACATTTCGCTCGCGTACTCGTATTGCGGACCATGTTGTGTGGTATAGAATACGAGAGATAGCGACGAATTGTCATAAGTTAATTGATTTAATTAGATGCAGGTATATTTAAATAGATGACTGGAAATTCCTAAGTTCAGCAATGGACTGTAGCTGAAGCGATAGATAAGGAGAATTTATTCATAGAAAATCATAATATCCATTGAAATTACTGGATTTTAAAACATAAGTAAGATGGCGAGCACTTAGTGCTTAGTTTAATGGCGTCTTTTGTTCATTTAACCACAATGTTCGATACAATTTGCCTTTCGATACCGAAAATTTACCATGTTATTACAAATTCTTAAAAAAAATTGTCGGGCAGGTGATCTTAAAATCATACTTTTATATTGCGCATGCATTATAAGAGTGAAATAAAAACAGATATAAATATATACTTATAGCTATTATTAAGGATGGATAATATTTATCTCACTGCGATGTTATATAAAGGGAGAAAACAGTAGATAAACATGATAAATAAGATTGCGTATCAAATGTATGACGCAAACAGATATACATTTTATAGATAACATTTTATTGATCTGTGTGTCACGTATGGGAACTCAATTGCAATTTGAAAGAAAGCAAAACTCAAGAAAACCCAGTATTAAAGTTTGTTGAGCACATTCAGTTGCATGTTACCTAACATGGACGTTATTTGTAAATAAAATAAAAATGAAATTCTTTATATTATTAACATTTATATACATCGCCGATTGAACTATACAAGGTTCAATTTTTTTTCTATATTATTTAGTTATTGTGTTTAGATCTGTGCTGTTGTACTCATTTAGGTTATAGCATAAACATATCTTCATTGTCATCCTTAAACTTAGTCGCTTGCAATTTTCTGTTCTACATATCATAGTCATTACCAAATATCATTTCCATACGTCATTACCAAACTGAACATAGTCCACTCTCACAAATTTTCAAAGCAGGCACTTCCTACATTATTACCACGTCATTTGTCCTTCAAAAGATAACTAAAAGAACTTTACTAATCGCTCCTCTCTCATGCCCTACAACACGTGTTATGTCACAACAGTAAAGCGAGTGCAAGTACACAGTTACATCAGCAGTAGAAGTATGCCACGATCTGCAATCTGACCTGATCTACTGCGCCTTAATGCACTATGTAGGCCGTGCACCAATTTACAACCCTTCGCACTTAGTATACCTAGGTTGTTTATAAACCTAACATCGACAAATGCTTCTTAATCATCTCACGTAGATGTCAATTTTGAGACCAATCTCGAATGAGTTGGCGATTGGAATTTGTGCCCTTCGCTTGAAATACTGATGGGCTCGTCCCGTATTAGGTACGAAAAAATATATATTTTAATGCTTCTTTAAACAAGGGACGATTCAGGAGATAACTAATGTGGGTATTAAGAGGTTGATTCTTTAAACAAGGGTTCGGTTGGGAGGCAATGCATGCGGATTATGAGACTGATCGAGGTGGCCGTAATAATGCACAAATTCTGAAGCTTAGATGTATGGGATTACAATCGTAATGTTGTGCATGCATTCATAATAGTTACACGAATTGCTCCTAAAACTTGTTATTTCAAGTATAAAATAAATAACACGAACAATAAATCAAAACAAAGAGGTAACAAAATACACGGTTGACCTGAATGCACAGTCATTGAAAATTAGCAATCGAGAAGCTTCCATTAAAGTCGCATTTACTGGCGGGTGGTGACGCGGCAAATTGTTAATTTTGCAAAATGTCAAAATTGCGACACTGCGTAGATCGTTTGATTAGACATGAAGCGTGTAGAAAACGGTATTATCTTTAAATATTGCCTCATCATCAGGGAAACTAGCGGAAAATAAGTGTTTGGTTCAGTGCCCATAGAAGTGAATAAGTTTGTATTTAAGCGTCCAATCACAAGGTGGATGGAACATCTAGTAAACGTTGCGAGAATTTGGTCGATGCAGACCACTTCCAAAAGATTACTGGAAATTCTTGGAGGGCTATATTAAGTAGAACACATCCTTATAATGTTAGTAATGATAATGATGACTCCAAAATCTTCACTTTCTCCTTTTGTAACCCTGCCCACCAAATTGAAGCATATACCATTTATACCATTTAAACCATTTATTTCTTCCACACACACAATACAACAAAATAACAATACAAGTAAGTTAAGAATAAGATAACAGTTAACAGGCCCATTCTGGTATTTGTTGTAATATGCGTGGAGAATGGATACCAGCTCAGTATACGCTGTTTTACAACAGCACTGATTTTCAGCTGGCTCCAAAGCCATCATAGTACAACAATTTTACTATACGTGGGGTCGAAGACTATAAAGCAACAAAAAGAAAAGAGAAAAGGAAAAAAAAAATGAAAAGAAACAGATGACATCCAAAAACCACAATTAAAAAAAAACAATATAAATAGAACAATAATAATAATTAAACAAAAAAACAAATTGTGTTATAAAAGTTACTCGTACAATTTATCCCGTCAAGACATAATTCATTTTTACTTGTGAATCGAATTGTTGTTGTTTATTGCTTTTGAATTTTTAAAAGTTCTATTTTGATGTGTTTCTTTAAAGTCAGATGGCTTATACAAATACGTCTGAGTCAAAGAAACATTGTTTAATACGCCATGCGTACTTTCTAGGATTGTCATTGCGCATTTTCGTATAAAAATAGTTGAAGAACCAAAATATTTGTAATACGATGCCGAATGTCGCGACATAATCAAAAATGTCACCGCTTTACGAAACGCAGTCTGCCGACATAAATCATACTACGCTCATTATAATAACCGTCTAATATACATAATTAGTGTGTTTAATGGTTAATAGATTCCGCGGATTTCGTAATTAATAACTCTATCGCATGTATTGTGTAATTAAATTAATTTGTATTGTGGTGTCATAGGTTAACACTTCTGAGATTTCCGATAAAATGTTTTGCTAGAAAGGTCAACCGCAAATACATAGACAAAAATATCAGGTTCAGTAATATAAATAGTATTAAGTTCTATTACTAACCTTGATTGTTTTTTATTCTTCTGCTACTCTTTTTTTTTACATTGGCACGGCATAATGTCTGCACTGCACCTGATGTTAAACGCCGTCCAGGCAGAGTATCTAATGGCATCAGATGGCAGTCTCATGCCATTCGACACAATCATGCCATCCCGCTAAGATGCTTCTTCACACGAACGCGGAGGGACCTGGGATTTTAGGAAGGAGGAAACACGCGTGATGGTTTACTCTTGACCATGGGGCACAGAAAAGAATCTGAACCTTTGAATCCAAGGTGGAATCGGCGTAATATGATTCTTATGTGGCTAAATTATTCTCATTAATATTTACGAACGGTTTTCATACAGGGTATATCAAGAGTGCTACCGAAAACGAAGCCGGGTGGTAGTTTAAGCGACTTCAGACACAATGCAATAGAAAACTTTGCAAAAAAAAGCGACAATTTTTTTTTGGATTTTTTTTCCTATGGCCATATTTGGGTGGTAAATACATTTTTTTTCCTAAAATAATAGTGTATACCCTTTTAGTTATAAATACTCTAAGGTATAAAACAGTTTAAATTATTATTTTAGAAAAATCTATGGATTTACCACCCAAAAATGACGATATTTAAAAAATCATTAAAAATTAATGTCGCGTTTCTTTGCGAATTTTTTAGTTGCATTGTGTTTATAGTCACTAAAACTACCACCCGGCTTCGTTTTCGGTAGCAGTCTTGATATTCCCGGTATATTTCATTTCCTATATATTCACATCGCATTTAGACTGCCACTTCACTATTAGCTAGTTCTTGCTAAATTACATCCTTTCATCAAATTGAATTACCAAATATGCATATCCGAGAGTAGTTGCAAATCCTTTAACCAAATAGACCAGTTTATCCACACTAAAAGCTCGAACTAATGTCTCCATCCAAATGGAAAGTCAAGTAGTGTCGCCAAAGTCGTACAGAATAACAAGAAATTCCAAAACTATTGCAAAAATTCTAATCTGTGATGCAGGAATGCGGCGTCAAAGTTTCATAACATATCTAGTTACATACGCAACGTTGCCGGCGCTTGCGGTGTTTTTCTAAACTAAACACGTTTTAACGAATCTCTTATTTACATCATCTGCCCTTATATGGATCTACATAGGTGTTTACGCTGAATTCGGATTGCTAATATTAAAATTCAACATTTCTAATATCAGTATCATATTCCTTGACATATACCCTTCTTTTGCCCTCGTTTCCTCGTAATATTGCTACATCTCAGAATACAATAATTGCTACATTCGAGGTGCAATTTAGTTTTTGCTCTAAAGTACTGTTTTATCCTACATACCTTTTGCGTACAGTTGCTTGAAGTAGGTCCGACTTGATGTCTATGCATAATGAAATAAACTAGCCTATTTAGATGGTTTTTGCGTAAATTTATTTCAAAAAATTTACTTTCTAAAATATTAATCATCCCCTCTATATAAAAGAAGATTACTGCTAAAAATAGGCGTCACTCGAGTTATGAACATAACCGGCTTCCAGCGATAATTCATTTATTTATTTCTGTTAATACCAAATATTTTTTCTTAATTTATTGAAATGATCTTCAACAGAAATAGCTATAACATTAGCTAATTCTAAAATAGCTATTTACAAATCGGGATTCATTCATGGCAACAAAATAAATATAGATACCAATATAGCAGTCGACAACGGTTACCCATTTCCTGTATCAATATCTAGTGCATTCGTAATGTACTACGACGCGCGTTATCAAGACCTTAGGGTCCAATTTATTTCTTTGTTTATTTTACAGCCGTTTAGGCGATATCACCTCGGTGTAATCTCGCAGACCGCTATCCAGCGAAGTTTACGAGACAGACCCACTTCCAACTGTAAACTAGATGTCTTGTTAAGAAAATTGTGGCGAATATAATGTATTTCAAAAGTAATTTCATTTGGCTCGCGACACTTTGAAATTTTACGGTGAGTATTTTCCTGCATAATGGTCATTATATTTTGCTTTACAATGAAGGAAAATATCACCAAGTAACTGGGGTAGTTCATAGTTTTCTCCAATAATTTGAAATATACAGAACATAACCGTACCTGTTCTCGAAAGACTTGAGTGTCGATTGACGGCAAAATCTAAAGCTATATACATAGATAATACTAACTATATTTATATTCAGTCGGGAGTAAGGAATTTGTGCCCGAAATGGTGGTAGGCTCGCCCCCGTCACATCTTGGGACGAAACAGACAAGGCGTAACGTGGGTTTCCACGAGAACCTCGACCTACCCCTTCTAGGAAAAAGGCGTCAGATTATATTATATGTATGTATTTCTGTAGATAACTGTTACTTTAACTTAGTGATCTGCCAAACACACTGCATTTTTACTACCGCCCTTTCAATACAAACCTGTCCGTACCATTTCTAAGAATGTTCCCAATATCCTACATATTCTGAAAACATTTAGTAACACCGAATACCTAGGGTTTCACATTAAATATTCGCTTTATGAACCAATAGGTACATGTTTAAAATTAAACTGTCTTTAAGTTCAGGAACCTCAGTCATTTCTAGTTTCTAATTGTCATGACAAGAAACTTATCTGATTTTTGGTTAGGAATGTCACTGTTGTACATTTATAACAATGGCTTGCGGATTAACCATGCCATTAATGTGTAACTTTCTATTCCTCGTGAGCTATGGATCACGCCTTTTCAGTGCGTTTCATCACGAACCCGTAGGCGTTCGTATTTAGCCCTACACGCGAACAGATAAGCAAATATGTTTCACCCACGTACCGTATTATTTCCTCTATAATAAGCGCGAGCTGTGTGGGTGATTGTAATGGGTTCGTCTAGATTCCAAAGTTGTTTGTTTTTTGATGAATACTTCTGTAGCACAAATTTTACTGCTGATAATATCAATTATATTATAAACTTTGTTCTGTCTCTAAAAAAAACGCAACGTTAAAACGCTTTTCAGTCTTGGTTTTTGTACCTAAGGAGTCTACGCAAGCCAGGCTTAAATTTAATAATCTAAAAAGGATGAGATTTCTGGCGATGATGTGTAACGTGTAGTTAAACGGGAGACCGTTTAACTAAGAAGTTAAATCAGAGTGTGTCAATTCACTGATCGGCAGAATAAAAATCTAAACCCGTAATTTAATACCAATATGATGAAAAAAGCATAATACATCAAATTATCCAATTTACTCCAATTACAAGTCAATAAAAAGTTTCTGAAACCAACAATGGTGGTTGTCAATAGAGCAGCGTTGTAACAGCCACTGATGCGTCGCCAAACTGCCCAACGAATGGAAGCTTTGTTGTTTATGGACACGCTCTGTAAACTACCGTAGTCTATGGCAAACATGGCGGCCGGGCTAATGACCTCACTAAAACACTGGCCAGTAACTATTAAAATTATGTTTGCCAGCTTACTAAATAAATTTACGGAGCCGTCACAGAAATGGTACGCGAGGTTTTGTGTGTTTTGAGTAACAAGCTGAGGTAGTTTTTAGATTATTTTAAATTTTCAACTATGTCTTGTGTAGTAGGCACTCCTCATTCCAATTCTGTTAATTGCGAATCATTCATTTTCTTTTGCAAATCAAAACGCTTATGGTGGATTGAAATGGTCCTAAGTTTCCTCCCCTCACGTTTTTTTAGTAATTTAGTTCTTTCAATTTGACTATGTCTATTTCTGCTTTGCTACTTTATTATATTTAACTACATCCTGGCGGAGCAGAAGCCTACATGTAGTAATGCTTTTTGCATAGTGTACTCAATAAGACCATTGACTCTCATATTTCATATCTCTATTACAACTGAGATACATATCAAGCCATATTCTATAGAAATTGCAATTTAAGATCCAACAAACGGTCAGTCACAATTAAAACAAATCAAACACGATTCACATAGACAATTCCGAAGCTCTTGTGTCTGACCTCAAAATTTGTGTTTAATTGTATAGGCACCAATAGAGCCAATTAGTTGTGAATTCTATTGTTATATTTCGGTTTTGTGTTATAATTTATTTCTTTGCTCTTAGATTTAACTGTTTTTGTAACGGTTATATTAGTTTAGATTTATTAAAGTGTTCATTTATCAAAGTTATTATGTATTAAAAAGCAAGCAAATTAAACATTATTTAATAGTGTTTTGTATGTAGTTAATGGGATAATAAAACTTTACCGGCATTATTCTTGACAGATTTAAAACAATCAGTTAAAAAAAAGAGTGCTTTGTCTCTCTTGAACGGCTTTTGAATTTAGTTTGAGCGAACCAGAGAAACCGCTTTTTAAGTAAAAGAGGTTTTTTAATTGTCTATGCAAAAAAAGGCTGAACAGATTCTGAACCGATTCATATTGTCTATATAATAAACATAATATTTTAATTTTAGGTTCTTTATGTTGACAAATTTCTTATAATATATGAAATTATGAACGTATGGAATTCTTGAGAGCCATAACATATTATTAATCATTTAAAATATCTTCAGTTAAACCAGTACATCAATTATGGTCAAATAGTTTCGCAATATCTGTGACCTTTAACACAATTTAAAATCATGCGCATCTAATCCAGTACATTTTGATTGACATTCTAATAATTCTACCAATTCACCCATTGTTAGCTACTGTATACGCAATGAAAAACTGGCGATTCTATAACTTAAAAAAATCCCATTAATTTTCAACCTTACATAACCGTAATAAGGGTTATACTAGTCTATCGTAATCATAATTGTCCAATATAAATACAGTTAATCTTATTGCATTGTTATATAGTTTAGTTTGGCGTGTACGTGGTAACCTACTTTGGTGTTGCTCGATTTTGGGTTTAATATGCATAGAATTAAAGTACATTTCCCGTTGAATAGAAAAGTTAGATTAACAGCTGACTGGCAACCGTGTATAGTAGCGATTAACAAAGGTACTATGGATAAAAAATGACAGAAACCCCGTTACAAAACGCTACCGTCGCGGCAGAGCGAATTTAACAAATTGGTATTAAAATCCGCACCCATGAACTGGTTTTTAGACTAGTTTTATAGAAAAAATATCAGTTTTTATCAGTATTTTTGTCTCTTCAACCGGGTCGCTTCCGACAGGTCGATATGGAGATCCTTGGGGGTGTCCTATGTCAAGCAATGGACTTCCTATAGCTGTCAAAATGACGACGATGACGACTATAGTGTGTAATATTGATATTTGATTTAAACATTATTTTTCAATGATAGATGTTATCTTATTGGTCATATAGTGACGTCACGTTACTCGATTGTCATTTGCACTCACGTGACATAGACAAAAGATGCAATTCCTAATCCTAAACGAAATATGGATTTTGTAAATATATTTTATAGAATTTAACAATCCAAGTATGTTTAAATGGTTAACATATGATCTTCACACAATCTCCGATCCCGGACCTAAATTTTCTTTGTCTAAACACCACCTTAATCCCAAGTACAGGATCAATTATTTACTAATCGTCCGCAATTGCCTATACATGGTAGTCGAACGCTTTGTTAGCATAGAAATTACATATTAAGTGTTGCAGTGACATCACACCTGGCAAACCTCCAGATGCTAGATATTTAGCTCCAATAACTATTGCTTCTGAGAACACATCGATGCCGGTACGAAGAGATGCTTTTGAGAATTTCTCGTGTGTTGAATGGTAATCGGAATGTTGGTTAATGTTTGTTTTGGTATGGTTAATTATTTGGAAATCTTAGTATAGGTTTATTTACAACTCATAATACGGATAGAGCTCTTCTAAGGATCGTGGAATCTATAGCACCTTATGTTGACCGGTATGACACCACTGACATCCAGAAGCGAACGTGAAATCATAGTGAAATGAAAATATTTATTAAACCCATAAAATGTCATACATTATTTAGATTTAGACTCCTTTTTTTTTCCTCTACCACCCGGTTCACAAGGCTGTTTTCCCCAGAGAAGAACGAGCAAGAAACACTAGCGTTGTTCGTTTCAAAACAAGCTTACAATACGGTGATTATACATGAGTCGTAGCTTGGTTGAGTATATGATGTATATGATTAGTAGTATAGTCTGATAATGTAGAATAGTAATTCTGTTGCATTTTGAAAAGTAAATATGATGGCCGGTAACTTAACACATAGGTGGTGGTAGGATATTAGTTGCCCCTAGAAAGCAACGAACGAATTTTTAGTTGTTTTCATAATGTAATGAAGATCGTCATAGAAATCAACATTGCAGATAAAACCCTCATATTTTAATTCACTAATAAAGCCAGCGAAACCTGTAACAACTGTAACTCCTATCACGCCGTTACCCAAGTTCCGTGACGATTAATATGTGTTAATTTACAAAACTGTGCCAATGTTAACCCTGTCTTTAGCATTAAGAAAGAACTGACTAATTTATGACATCACAAGTCAAAAGTGTGAAATTATAAATATTCAACTCAATATGTCCACATCAATGCAAAAACTCAATCAATTGGATTACATAAGCGACTGCATCTTGCGATAGTGTTCACGACGCATCTCGTATTCGGGCTGCGTTTGTGTATCAGTACGCAATTCACCTCAAATACTTCTCAAACGTGGAATTGTAATGTGTTTTTTGTGGTGTTGAGTCATAGTATTCGCGAATTCGTATGCTATATCATCAGGCTGTGGAACAGTTTCGTCCAATTTTGTCGCACCATTAAATTGAAAAATTTGGTCGCTCACGTGGTCACTATTGAAAACGAGGTTCTTTGTAAATTTTGATTAAGCTTCTGGTTGGAGAGTGTTGAAATTATCTGGGTTATCTATTGTGTATTTTGCCCCCAATTTTCAATTAAAACTACTAAAACGAACTGTATAATTTGAATCCTGAGAATCAAAATCATATTTCTACCTCGCAAAAATGGTCTACAATCGATCGCAGACATGAACAGTGAAAGTGCAATAGCATCAGACATAACATCACTCCGCAAGAGAAATTGTCATTGTTGCGATCGTTATAATCCAAGCCTGTTTAATTGGCGCTCTCAGGGCAGCATAAAGCATAGACAATAATTAGAGTTAAGTATTAGAACACAAGCGATATCGTCGCATTCGTGAACAGAACGTTGAAACCCTTCATAACATTCGATAGCATCTCGGTCATGAGTCGAACTGAAATATTTTCGCGCAATCTATTTTGTAAGTCGCGGACACGACGTGCTGTATCGTAACAACTATCTGATCCCAGCTTCCGATTGCGGTTGTGTAAATTATATTAAAAACAAACAGACAGACAATATTTTCAGTTGGGTCTTTCTTGGTTTAACAATGTTTCACGGATGTTTTGCAAAACATTGAATATTTATAGACAATTTTAATATCAAAATTCAGATGCACAACATATTTCAAAAGCAAATATGGAATCGCAACATAATTTCAAAAACAGTATTAGAATCTATTTTATCTCCTATTTTAAGTATTTTATATGAAGGATGATTGCCATTATTTCCTTAACCTTCCTCTGAAACACCATCAATAAAGTGCTTCCGATATTACTCTTAGCTTACTGCCTGTTCGCTACCACTACGGATATTAATAACTCGGAAATAAAGTATCCCAACCCTTTAGGCTTCGATCGACAGTTGCCATAACTATCTCCTATAACGAGAACCTTTCGCTCCACTGACAGCACTAGACGAGATGGAATTATCGACTTTGCGTAATGATACCGAGTTTGGACCACAATTTATTAGCATTGCAGTAATCCCAATATTGAATCGTGCTCAGTGGCCAGCAGTTAGAGAAGTTTATGTCCAGCAGTGGACGGCTATGGACTGATGGTGCTAATAAATATCAATAATAGAAAATGTGGTGAACGTGAGACAAATTTGAAAGTAAAAAGTCAAGAACTGAAAGAGAAATAAACTAATTGAAAAAGTAGGAAAGAAACAAAGCAGTAATCAATATATTTCAATAAATTTTTCTTCAGTCTTAGCTATTTTGAATGTAGAGAGAGATAGAGAAAGAAAGCTCAGTAAGGCTTATAGAGTGTGATGATTTTTTTTTAAATAACTTCACTCACACACTTCTGCCTTTTCTTAGTCATGTGTGTATTAATAGTCAACCACCACGCACCAAAACGTTAAAGGAAAATTTGCGAAAAAATAATCAATTTCTATGATATGCAAAACTTAGCCAACCAGCACCTAGGCCAGCGTGGTGGACTATATGGTCTAACTGCTCTCAATCACATTCTCGATTGTGTAAATGGGCTGATACAATTGTAAACTAAAAATAAAGCTACTTTACGAGTCGAGTGTAAACAAAACGTTTCTCTTTATCATCCTAGTTAGTCTGAAACTCTCGGCGCAACGCCAGATAATCTACCATTGTAACCCATGGCCAAAACAATGCATCAATCAGCCACACCAACCGATATACATCACAACATTTCGATTTCCCTCTATTAAAGCGCGTTGTTGCTGAATTATTGTTTTCTCCGATAGCTGGCCCTCACCAAACTAGCTTTGTTTCTATCTCGACCTAATTGAACTGCCGAGGTAATTCAAGCAGGGATTGAGCAATCATCAACATACGAACAATATTAATTAAAATATTGTTGAGTAATGTTTGGATTAAGCAATTAGTTACTTAAGTGATATTAATTGAATAGAGATAAAAAATTGATTGAAAGAACCATTCAATTACTTTTTGGTAAGTACGAAGCAATTAGATTATTGTGGTCTAGTGGTACTTTACTATAGGATAACATAAGTTACTGCTGATTAATTATAATCTATATATTAATACGTGATGCAAAAACTTTGGATCCCTTTTTACGAAAATTGCGCGGACGCAGGAGCATAAAATTTGGCACACTTATAGTTTATGTGTAGGAGAAGAGGAGAATGCTAATATTTTTCAATAATAATGCTTATAAAGTACATTAAATCAAAAAATAAAACATTACACACACTGCCATGCATTTCACACACACATCCATACACAAGTATACATACTCTGGTGTCAAATTGTTTCTTTTCTTTTTCATTTTGTTCTTCTGACATAGACATATCAAAAAAAAGGTTTTATTTGCCTGATGAGGTAATAATATTAATATTAAAAGAGAATATTAATTTTAAATGAGGCAATAATATTAATATTAAGCCTAATATTAAATGTAATATAAAACAAGATTTTAATAATAATGCATAAAAAGTACATTAAATCAATAAATAAACTAGCATGCATTTGACACACGCATACACAAGTATTTGTACACGTATACATACTCTTTGGTCAAATTGTTTCTTTGCTTTATTATAGACATATGTAGTTGAATGTCAATCAGAAAAAAATGTTTACTGTGGTTTTGTTGAATATCAAACAGAAAAGATTTATTTGACGAATACTACGTGAAATGCTGAGCGCTTATACAAATTGTGTAGCAGTAAGATACATTTAAATGTACACGGACTATCATTATATGCATAAAGAAAGTTCTGTAGCAGCAATCTGCAATAACAACATTCAGGTACAAAAAATGTGCACGAATTATCAGAATAACAACATCATCATACAGGTAAAAACTTTTTCTCTTCTTGATTTGGTCGAATTTCGATCACTAGGCGACCACTAGTATGTATAAATTCTAGATTCAGTAACTTGCGTTATTAGCACGAAAGGACTTCGAAACGAAAAACCTACCGCTAAAGATTTCGATTTGAATATAATAATGTGTCTTAATTGGTTCCATGATTCTCAAGTCATAGTTAATGACACCAAAATAATTGTGATCCATAAATTACATTCATTTTTACGAATACTAGCCAGCACTTATCCCTGTTCTTTCTGTTTCAGCCCATAAAAGTCCCGCTGCAGGGCACAAGCCTCTTCTACAATCGCAAGTACGATGGAGAGTAGAAAGATTACTACATTTTACTTAACAAAAATAGCATAATTATGTTGCCTCTTACAAACAGTGGTATATGTCTAATTCAATGGTTCTTTGCTAAAATTTTAATGGTAAATGGAAGTTCGTTTTGCTAAAAGGATATGAAACGGTTATCATATTTTGTATCTTGTAAGGAAGCTGTTTTATTTTATCATGTAATCAGCTTCGTGTTACAAGGTTCATGCGTACTTCCATAGTTATCAGATATTTACTAAACATAAAGAACTAATAATATACGTGGGAATTGTAATGATAACAAAATGATACAAACTATTAAATGTATTCTGAGGATTTCTGTGATCAAAAATGTTGGTATTTGATTAAAGTAGAAGCACACATAGCACCATTTATTAAACAAAGTAGCTTCAGCTTCAGCTTGTACAGGTCTCAAAAAGTTGTAAGATAAGAACAGGAATTTGGATACGTACGAATTCCTGATCTACGGTTTATGGAATACCATTCTTCATTTTGTATATCATCTTTATTTAATATCTGCACAGTACAACAATTTACTAAATTATCTAATATAGATGATTATTGCTTAAGAAAATCCGCGACAGCAAAGAATGTGCCAAATTGTAAAAAAAAATACCCGGCTTATTAGGCCTACTCGAACCCATTAATAATAATGCCAAACATAATTTACATGTTGAATATCAATACAAACGTCGACTTTCTATTTACGATAGCAATAACTTTCAAAATATCGTTATGAGAACAAAACAAAACAATAAATAAATAATATATTGCAAACGAGAAACTAATCCGTAGCAACGAAAAAATTGGGATAGCAAAAAGTTCTCAAAAGGTTTTTTATACCCTTATACCTGGTTTGGGCTTGTTGCACTTGAATGTATCAAAATATTTGTAAACAAAAACTTTGACAAAATAAATATATGCAGCTGTGACAATTTTGGTGTAGTGAGTGAACGATTAAGGCTCTCATCAAGTGAGCCATTCCATCAAAACAAATGATAATGAGACCCAGAAATATTTATTATCTTTTTACTAATAAAAGAAGAAGGTATCGATAAATCCTTTGTTCCTTAGGATACCTCTAACACAAGACATAGACCAACAAGAAAATATCACCAGTGTCGGTCAAGGTTATGATGTTATACTTCTCCGTATATTTAAATGAAAAAAAAAATCATTTTCCCGTCTATCCTTTATTATTGATCCTTCAAAACAAAGCTTAAAATAGAACTTCGATTTAAGTATTATGACTTTTGCCATTCCCCCTGATGTATTTCGCAAATATTTCCTTTAGATTGTGCCACACTCCAACAGCAAATCCAAGATATCCGTAATGACGGTAAAAAATAAGGACGATACATATGGCAGCACTTGTCAATAGTCAAGTATGCTGCGTCCCATTTCGTGTAGATATGTGAAAATAGCATTATTTCAAGCCGAACCCACCATAGGCGGCCTGAATGTGGTGCATGCGCGGAATTAATCGCGCACTTTGAATTATGTATGGGACGTGTGGTAGATGTACACATGGCGGCACTGTCAATACATTGTGACTTATGTTAGTATCTAAAAAACTATAGTCCTAAATCTGCTATGATACAGAGTGTGTTTGACAGTAGCGCAATTGATGAAGAACAAAACCATAGTGGTTATAGATACCGATATCTCGTGATGTTTCCTACCAAGCATACGTCTGATCCTTCGATTTCCATCAAATTTAAAGCAATTTGCATTCAACAACCTTCTTTGACCTTTATTATGTGGGTGTCTAACCCCTTTTGGCTACAAGTTTCCACTTTGAATCAGTTGAATATAGGTCTTCTAAATCCAAAATGAACCTTGTAACTAAAACTAACGTAACAAGAGACGTATCATGCGCTTTGTTATTCGTATTATGTATTATAATAACTGTATCATTCATATTATTTAATATAATTTCTCAACGATGCGTGATAGAGATTCATACGTTATCTAAATCAAAATTGCAGGCATGGTTAGTAATTACAAATGCACGCTCTGATTATTTCAATGCAACAATTATACAATTTTGGTGAACGGTGTTACTTCACTAATGAAGAGTATTAGAGGAGGTCAGTGACCATCCGGAGAACCTGCGTGAACTTGAATTTGTTTAGCAAGTAAATAATAAATAAATAAACCCAACAGTCACATACATAGTCCTCACCACACACTAAGATCGAGTCTTTTGTCGTGGGTATCAGGACAAACGAGACTTTTCAGACTCACAAGCATACAGACTCGAAATAAATACCAGTGGTTTCTTCCGGTGCGGGGATCTAATCCGCTGCCTCTCCTGTCACAGCCAGAATCTAACCAACCGCGCCACAGAGGTTGTACATTGAAAATATAATTTGTAGAGCCATTAGCAATTTTTTGTGAAAGCCTATGTATGTATGTAGCGGTGGTTTTTTATGGCTGAGGTAATATTGAGAAAGATAAGTCTAAGAAAACGGAGGTCACGAATCACGATACATGAGTAGGGCAAACGACACTAAGTTTCGGAGTTATGTGTGAATTTATAGTCAATTATAGCATGCTTTAAAGTGATTAATACTGCACATCTAAAAGCAAACAACATAAAAATCTCTACATAAAATTCTTTGTTTTTAACAGACTTTTAATTTATTGGAGTACATTATAAAGCAGTTATTCCTATAAGGCAAAAAAATTATCGAGAGTTCTAAGAAAAGTTAAAGAATCAACTCTATATTCGACAGCCTCCGTGGCGCAGTTGGTTAGACGCCGCCTGTGAAACGAGAGGCCGCGGGTTCGATCCCCGCACCGAGAGAAATGTTTGTGAGGCCCACAAATATTTCTTCCGGGTCTGGGTGTTTGTGAGACCGAAAAGTCTCTCGTAGTTCCTGATACCCACGACACAAGACTCGATCTTAGTGTGGGGTCAGGACTATGTATGTGACTGTTGGGTGTTATTATTATTATTACTATATTACCTAATAAAAAAACTGATACAAGAAAACATATAAATACGCAATCGTTTGCAATAAAAATATCTGAGTTTTTTAAATATTTGTTTTTGTTTTTATCATCTTTTTGTTATGAAAATACATTTACTTCATTTCTTCAATATAATTATATAATCTCGTGGCAAAGTGAAGAAATTAAAGCACAAAAACCGTCACGAAAAACCAATATCTGGTTACAAAATTGGTCCTCTCTCATTAAATTTCGTATAAAAATTCTTACGAAATCGCAGTAATTCGCGAATTCGAAAAAAAATATTATTAATTTATTTCAAAAATGTCATAAACTACCAACATGTAAAAACCATTAAGACTCATAAAAGTCTTAAATTAACAGTTTCTAAGCATTTTCCTAATAAAATACTCCGTGCAACATGGCTTCAGGCAGACAAAGCAATAAATCTAGCCTTCTAGAGTCAACAAAGCGTTGTCAACATCTTAGGTGTTGATACACGAAGCAAACAAACCTATCGAGGAACACTTATCGTAAAAAATTTCACCACGCGTGTTCTTGTGGGAACTTTCACGCACCGCGGTTATTTGCATTCGTAATAAAATAAATTTTATAAAGAAAGTAAAAGTTAATAATTGCATAGATGCGCCAAAGTCGACACGGGACGTTGTCGATGAAGAAACTACTTTTTGTTAATTCTCGGAAACCAAAATGCATGTTTGGGTGCGTTTAGATGCTTAATCATTCGACTTAGAAAAAAAATCCATCTATAATATTCTGCTTGGATTTCGAAGTAAGTTAGATTAAAAAGGTATTCATGTTTCTGAAGGTGATAAAATAAAGTATAAAAAATAAGTACTAATAGTAATCACATTGTTCAAAATAGTAATCTGTATGTTGACATTTTCATTAAAATAGCCCAATTTAAATAATAAACTGAATACTGAGAACATAATGCATCAAAACAACCCGCCGCAACAAGGAAAGGAAAATTCCAAACCAAAACAAAGGCACTCAACCCATGCGCTAAATTCGAAAGCGAGACTCGAAGGGCCCCAAAAGCCATCGATCAAAACAGTCGAGCGAGCTGCCCAACCGGCTTGCCCGCCCCTCGCCCCGGGAGCAATACCCGGTATGTGGCCTACACTAAAACCCAAGGTCGTTTGTGTACCGCTTTACCATTTTATTCCTCTCTTTTTGTATTACCTTTCTTCCCTACCGTTGCTCCAACAGCTTATGTCTCTTCACCTGCTTCAGGTTTATCAACTTAATCTCGTATACCTTAAGGTTTATTATCGTTTGTATTGTTTCATCGGAATGGAATTTCAAAGGTCGTCAGGCCATGTGTTGTGTTCTTTTTTGCAAAAGCTTTTTTTTTCGTTAATCTCAGCTCGGATGATAGGTTCGATGGAGCGTTCCTCTAGTAATGGTCGTATCGTTGATTTTATCTTTGTTGAAAACGTGTTCTTTATTATTTTAAATATGTATTCCGCTTTTGGAATCCGTTATATTTGTAGTTCTTTGTTATTGTGTATGCGTTGGGGAATTATGAGGTTATTGAATTGCTTTGTATTGGTTGATTTTTGGGCTATTGGTTATTAAGTTTTATCAATATGTCCTTTAATTTCGTTGATATTAAGTGACACTTTGACATTTTCGATTATTTTTACAAATAATGAAGTATCCACAGAATAAAGGCACTACGTACCAATTATTTTAATTATATCCACTGTCTATCTCACTACTCATTAATAGAAAAATACCTTCTCCATACCTATGCAAATTCACACAAAAATCACCAAAAACCGAAATCATAAAGAAATCCAATATCACTCCAATCAGCGCACCTAAAGCACCCTGTCCCACCTCATTAAATTTCCCCTGTTCATTGATCCCCAACCATCTGCCGGTGTCCAGTTTCGTCACATCCGAGCTGGCTGGCACATGCCATGTGGCACGACCAAGTACGGCCAGCTATGCGACCAATACGGCCAGCAATGCGACCAGTTCGGCCAGGCTCGGCGGGAATGCCGCCCGCTCTATATGGCCGCGTTTTAACTTTGTTACCATGGTAGCTAATTAATAGCAACAGGTGTCCGGCGAGATTTGGATGATGTATGCTTTTTGTTTGGTGGCTTAGTTCGTTGGTTTTAAATATTAATTTAAACTTATTTGTTACGAAGTTTTGGAGGATTGATTGGGTATTGTGAGCAGTACATTTCCTTGGATGTAATTTATTGTATTTGTTATATCTAGAAACTTACTTAAACTAGCAATCAAGGGATAACTGTGGGTTCTTTCAGGATTTTTTATAATATGCCCAAGTATAAGGACAAATAGACGCGACTTTATAAATGATGTAAGAATACGAAAACACTGACTAAGCAAGATAGACTTTGGCAAGAACAAAGAATTATTCTCACTGTATCAGCCCATATACGTTCCACTGCAGGGCACGGGCCTCCTTTACCGTCAAAAGTACGATTGAGAGTAAATTTAAAAAATATATTAAAAAGTTTTGATTACCTTGAACCTTTTATTGGACTTCAATATAATAAAACTACAAATATATCTAACCCATCACATCCATCTCGCGTAGAAAAGACTACAATCGTAAAACAGGAACTGCGTAATAAAAACCAGTTTGTCAAACCAGATTTATTTAATTTATGAATTATGTATCGGCTAATGATGTGTCGGAAAATCGAAAGTTGTCGCCGATGTCTATGGCTGTTAATTGATAGGCATTTTTGGTTTTATGCCCTTCGTAAAAAAGCGTACTGTGTCGTTTTTATTGACATGTGACTAGATCCATATTTATAGAATTTCACTGTCAGTGGAACAGAAAATGAAAGAATTTAATGCTCTAAATGTCAGCGTTTATAAAATAGAACATCACTATTAATTTTGTAATGAGCCTAAGGAAACTAACTTTTATGAAATGCTTTTGTTCTGAAATGCACTTCCTCTAGTTTGCTTATATCATGAACTGTCAATAGGATTGTTAAAAGTAATCCATGATTATGTTGATGCCCACGATCACATTTCATGTGATGAACCTTTAGCTCGTCTTTGTCCAATTAAACTGTCCCAGATAAATCATTACTTTCACACCAAAAACTTCACATAAATTAGACTTCCTGGCCTTTGAATCGAACCCAAGATTAGAGACTCCAAAGCCTATACGAGTACACAACGCCACTAACTCAACTTTACTTGCAAGCAGATTAGCATCTAGTCCAGCGAATAAATATCTTCAAAGCAGTTTCAATTAGCAATATCAAAGCGAGCACGGAGCCCGCACTTACGCAAATTTCTGCTAATTAACCGTTCGTGTAGAAAATGAACGGGAGAAACTCTCGCCCTGTGATGTCCGAGCTAGTGTGTTACACTATACTGCACTTTCTACAGGAACGCCTATCATGTTCGCTGTCACTTCATCTGCCTGCCCTTGTTTTTAACATATAAGCCATTTAGCCAGAGTAACTGACATTGTTTCGTAACCGTTTTTGTTCAATACAATGCGTGATGTTGGCACATGTGAAATGGCGAGGATCTTCAAACTCGCGCGCATTGCCGCCAACTAGCCAATTCGCCAATGCCGTCGAGGCATTTCGTCGACGCGCCAATCACGCGTCGTGCAACTAGCGCCCCCACACGGAGGACGCGCTACAACTTCTCCGCGGGCCGCGAGTGCAACAACAACAAAAAATCGTAACCGGCGCGCACGCGGTCGCCATAGAATTATTCCTGTGGCGTTCATAATCGTTCAATAACAGACAAAAGGCGTCGACAGAACAACTCAGGATATCTCGTTGAGTGTCTCGTGTCCTGGAACGGAACATCTTCACCCAGGCGGACCTGCAGGCGGCAATGTGAGTACGTTTTTACATTTGTCTCCATCACGCGTAGTGCTTATTTCCCTATGTACCATCACGGTACATATTTTGGTGCCGAAACCCGGGAATAGTGAGTACATTCGCTATTTCGAACATAGATTTCGAGTTATTTTCTTGCGATAAACTTGGTGCGAAGCATTACGATACCGCCATTGCATATTTTGTTAAAAAATTAACAAATAACATTTCAATCGGTCGTTCCAGGAAGGCATATGATTGCATAAAACTTAGATACAGTGTAGTATATTTTCAAACTATTTACATTGTTAAATATCGTCAATTCACGTAAATATTATAAGCCGACCAAATTACAGTAGCGTAATTATTTCGTCATACATATCGCATAGGTACTTAAAGCAAACTGTTATCAATTCATTTATAGAATAAAAATATTAATAATTAATTTTTACGTGAATAGTTCTGTACAATTACATTTACTTGTGTTTCAATTGTTCATTTTAATGCAAACAATTTAAAATCATTCTCGTCGAGTTGTTCAAATGTTAGCCATTTTGTCTTTTATTTATCCTTAGCGCCGATGTGCATTTGTCCCATATGTACTTAACCATAACGTAATAAGCGTTCTAGTATTGGTAGCCGGTGTATTATATGCATTTGAATATTGTTATTTATCGCCTCGTTACTTGCGTTACATCTATTCTAGTTCCAATTCGTTGATGTATCGTTGGGTTTCGATTCTCTAACAAATTCACTTCGTGTTAAATACACATAGGTTAACATATACATAGATTCTATTCCGTGGAAGTTTTAATATAGGTGTCGTTCATCGGTTTTTATTCTAGCGACATTTATCAATTAAAACGTCAAGTATATTCGAGTACAAATGGGCGACAAGTGTACACATTTCTCGTAGTCGGTTAAATACGCCGTTTGGCCTGTCTTATTATTATTGTGCATTCGGGTAGGTGTCATAATAATATTCATTTAACCTTTCTTTGTTTACATAAATTCGTGTTGCAATTTTGTGATGCTATAACTTTTGTAGGCAATTCAGTTTCGTTGTGAAGGAATAAGTACTTGAGTAGGTAACTTATTAGACTTCAGTGTTCGTTAGTTATTTGCCGTCCTGATTTTCAAATTCGTGTGCTGTACTAATCGTCATTCGTTCTCGCGTACAGTACTTCTATTCGTGAAAGGGTAGGCAGTGACTATACAATAGTTTGATATACTTAATTTTAATTTCGTTTATTCGTTTCGACATTTATTTAAAATGTCGTATCGTTCGGTTCGTGTTACTAAACCAAAGACACGTTTAACAAAGTTAGCGAGTGTAGATAGTCCGAGGGTTCAGGATTTGCCTGTATTACGGCGTAAGCGTACTTTGGCCCTCAACCGTTTAAAGAAACTTCTAGAAGTTGCTGAATCGGCAGAGGAAGATAAATCGTGTTTGAATTTATTTGGTGTTCAATTCTCCTCATTGCCAAAATTAATCGAAAGTTTTGAGAGCGTTCATTCGGATATTTTAGGCGTTATCGATGATGACGATTTCGAACAAGAAGATGAAATTCGTACCGAGTTTGATGATATTCATTTTCAAATTTTAGCAATTAATCGAAATTTATTTCCTGTTTCTAACGTTCATCCTTTCGATAAGAATGCAAGCCATTCGTCAGAATGCGACATAAAGTTGCCTAAAATTAAGCTACCATCGTTTTCTGGTGAAATCAAGGAGTGGCCTAAGTTCTTCGATTTATTTAATTCTTTGATTCATAATAATGAATCACTTTCGGATACGAAGCGTATGCAATACCTTGAGACCTGTCTTAGTGGTGACGCCTTAGGTGTGATTCGATCTTACCCGATTCAAGGTAAATATTATCGCGGAGCGTATGAAGCGTTGTTGGCCAGATACCGTGATAAACGAGATTTAGCATTTACATGTTGGAAAGAAATATTAAACGTTAATTTAAAATCACTTTCACCGATAGAGTTTCGCCGAAATTTTGATTTAGTCAATGAAAATTTAAACGTATTATCCAGCCTCAACCTTCCTATTCACGAGTGGGATTTTGTTCTGTGCTATTTAATTTTGTCAAAATTAGATACTCAAACCCGGCGTTCTTTTGAAGAAAGACAAGAATCGTCAGAGTTGCCGCAATTTAAAGAATTAAAATCTTTCCTTTATAATAAAGCTGACGCCTTTATTCGAGATAACCATTTTTCATTAATTGATCAGGTTAATCCTAACGTAGGGAAATCTATGGATATAATTAAATCACACAAAGTCATGTCGAACAATTCGAAGTTTCAAAAGAAGACTTCTATATTTCTTTCTAACACTGCGGCGAGGTCAACTTCTGAGAAAAAGTCTAGTTCTCCTTCTTCACAAACACCAGAAGCGGTAATTGTAAAATGTACATTTTGTCAACTAAATCATTCGATAAATAAGTGTGAAAAATTCACACAACTTTCGGTCACCGAACGCAATGAGTATGCTCGAACTCATCGTTGGTGTTTCAATTGTTTGAGAACGTCTCATACCGTCAAAGATTGTAGATCTTTATTCAGATGTAATAAATGTCATCAACGACATCATACCCTTTTGCATGAAGGAGAATCGCTCACTACTTCCTTAGCTATTTCTCCAGGTGTCGATAAACCTGAAGATCAGGTTCGAGTGTTGACCACTACGCATGAACAATCTTATATTTTATTATCGACAGCGATTGTTCAGATTCGTGATTCTTTGGGTAATTTCCAACCGTTTAGAACTTTAATTGATTCCGGTAGTCAAAGTCATTTTATCACAGAGAATGCTGTCAAGCGACTGGGATTCACCAGTATTTCCACATCCCATAAGGTTAGTGGATTGGGTCATTCTTCAGCTCCCGTGTCAGGTATTGTTAACCTTGATCTCGGGCATAATGACCAGTTTCTCTTTTCCATTAAAGCCTTGACCTTGCCAAGCATTTGTGGGAAGATGCCATCCATTCGGATTGATAAATCATCGTGGCAGCATATTAAATCGTTGCAGTTAGCGGACCCAAATTGTCACATACCTGGCCCTGTAGATCTACTTATCGGCGCGAAATGTTTCGCTTCACTTCTTTTACCGGGAACAATCGAAGGTGGTACCAACCAACCGTCTGCTATCAATTCGCTCTTTGGCTGGCTTCTTATCGGGAACGTTGGATACACAGATTCAAAATTTCATTCATTTTTTGCCTTAAACGAACCACAAATTCATGATGATCTCAAGAGATTATGGCAGCTTGAGGAGTTAACCGTTTCGCATTCAAAACCTCTTACTTTGCAAGATCAGAGATGCGAGGAGATTTTTGAGAATTCTCATACCAGAGATGCTACCGGTAGATACGTTGTTTCTTTACCGTTTAAACACGGTGAACAAGAAACTATATTTCCTACATCTCGTGATATAGCCTTGCGGTGTTTTCATTCCATTGAAAAACGTCTTCTTAAAAACGAACAGCTGTATGCTCAAAATTGCAAATTTATGAAGGAATATCTTGATCATGGCCACATGAATCTTATATCACCTGACGCGTTGAAAATGGGAAAATATTTTGATGTTTTTGCGCAATCTTTTCCATTTCCTCGAGTTATAGCTTGGTCTGATTCTACCGTTGTTCTAGCGTGGTTGCATTCTCATTCGTCTTGTTGGAAAACTTTCGTCGCTAACCGCGTTGGACATATTCACGATATCATTCCGGATGTTGAGTGGCGCCATGTCGCCTCTGAAGACAATCCTGCCGATGTCGCTTCTCGGGGTCAGTTACCATTCGATCTTGTCAACAATCGGTTATGGTGGGCGGGTCCTATTTGGCTGCGCTTACCTTCCGAACATTGGCCACAGCTTAATGTCGCTCCTAGTGAGGATCTTCTTCAGTCGGAGGCAAAGGAGCTGAAAAGCTTTCTTGGCTCTGATGATACGAATAATTCTTTTATAGATATTTTACTCGATCGTTATTCTTCCATTCGGAAAATTCAACGTATAATATGTTGGTGGCGGAGATTCATAAATTTTATACGTCATAAACACAATCGTTGCTCTGATTCGTTTTTAAATAACGCAGAGCTTCATGCCGCTTTGTTGATCGTCGTAAAGCACAATCAACAAGCTTCTTTCGAAAAAGAAATTCGTCAGCTCCAGGAAGGTCAATTATTATCGAAACAAATGCGTAAGTTAAATCCGTTTCTCGATGCCCAGGGAATTCTCAGGGTGGGCGGTCGCCTTTCCCGATCTGGTCTCGAATTTGAGCATAAGCACCCTGCTCTGCTTCCACGTACATCCCGTTTGACTTTCCTAATAATCGAAGCTGTTCATCGTGAAAATTGTCACGCCGGCGTGAATACAACGCAGTATCTTCTTTCGCAACAGTTTTGGATATTATCTCCTAAACGTGCCATTCGAAATTGCTTATCCAAATGCGTACCGTGTTACAAGACACACCCATCTCCACTTGAACCCTTTATGAGCGATCTGCCTGCAGTTCGCGTAAATCAGGTGAAACCATTTTCTGTCGTAGGGACCGATTACGGCGGCCCCTTTCGAGTTAAAAGCGGTAAACATCGCGGTGCAAAAATTACCAAAGCATATTTATGTTTATTTGTTTGTCTCGCGACTCGTGCGGTGCATCTTGAAGCGGTATCGGACCTTTCCTCGGACGCTTTCCTTGCGGCGTTGCGTCGCTTCTCCGGGCGTCGCGGAAGGGTTAGCGTAATTCTTTCTGACTGTGGCACAAATTACGTGGGTGCTAATGCACAATTACTAAACTACATGCGAAATGCCGCTAATGCAAATCAAATCGAATTTCGTTTCAATCCGCCCTCAAGTCCCCACTTCGGTGGAGTGTGGGAAATACAAATAAAATCTGTGAAATCACATTTGTATCGTATCGTTGGCGACCAATGTCTAACGTTTGAAGAATTAACGACACTTTTCGTACAAATTGAATCAATGCTAAATTCAAGGCCCCTTTGTCCGCTGAGCTCCGACCCCAATGACCTGTCAGTTTTAACACCAGGCCATTTTCTAACTCTTGAGCCGCTTACGACTGTTCCTGATGAAGATGTTACTTCATTAAATATAAATCGATTGGGTCGATGGCAGTTGATTCAGCGATTCCAGCAGGATTTCTGGAATCGTTGGAAACATGAATATCTTCATTCGTTAACTCAGCGAGCGAAGTGGACCAAGAATTCACGACCGTTAGATGTAGGATCGATCGTAATTATTAAAACTGATAATTCAATTCCTTTACATTGGCCTCTGGCTCGGGTTGAGGAGATACACCCTAGCCCAGATGGCGTAGTCCGAATCGCAACGATACGTACTGCCGAAGGCACTCGCCTTACGAGACCTTTAGTCAAACTTTGTCCCTTACCTAACCAAGCGGATTAAAGTTGATTATCATTATTTCGTATTTTTTCTTAGTTCGTAAGATATCATATGCCTTCTTCTTTAATTGTTTGATTTGTTTATAATTTCGAAAATACATTAATGTATTTTGGTGGGCGGAATGTTTCGTAACCGTTTTTGTTCAATACAATGCGTGATGTTGGCACATGTGAAATGGCGAGGATCTTCAAACTCGCGCGCATTGCCGCCAACTAGCCAATTCGCCAATGCCGTCGAGGCATTTCGTCGACGCGCCAATCACGCGTCGTGCAACTAGCGCCCCCACACGGAGGACGCGCTACAACTTCTCCGCGGGCCGCGAGTGCAACAACAACAAAAAATCGTAACCGGCGCGCACGCGGTCGCCATAGAATTATTCCTGTGGCGTTCATAATCGTTCAATAACAGACAAAAGGCGTCGACAGAACAACTCAGGATATCTCGTTGAGTGTCTCGTGTCCTGGAACGGAACATCTTCACCCAGGCGGACCTGCAGGCGGCAATGTGAGTACGTTTTTACATTTGTCTCCATCACGCGTAGTGCTTATTTCCCTATGTACCATCACGGTGGGTATACCACCACAATGTCTATTTCACTTGCCAAACAGCAGCATAGGTATATGCACCATTGTGTTCCGAATTGAAAGACATTGTAGCCAGCTACTACTGAAAATAATGACTCAACATCTTATGTCTCAGGATGGCGAGTGCAGTGGAATGCCAAGCATTGCCATATAACCTATAAACGACCCTATACTCAGTGATTCTTTGGCATCTGTATGTGTGTGCCTTTATTTGGGTCTGAGGTTACTACTTGTGTTAAATTAATCGTGTCTTATCATTATAGTTTTATTCAAAATGCCTCAAAAGGCATGTTTCTTGCTTTGTGATTGCAAGTAAATTTAATTGGGTTAACTTTGCATATTATTTTATGAAATCAATCTCAACGTCAATTTTTTTTACTTTGGAAGTGGTAAACGCCAAATTTCACATGGTCTGTGTGAACAAATATTTGCCTAAATCAATGTTTATTCAATATTTTATTTGCCAAATAATATTCATATTTATTTAGTTAAATGAAGTGTAAGTTTGTTAAGCGACAATGTTAAAATATATGGCACAATCATAAAACAGGTAGTAAAGCACGCGGATACAAATTATTATTGAAATGCATTTAAAAAATTATGCGACACTGGTGCATATAATTATGTAATAATGAAACAAAAATCAGCATAAGTATAGTAAACAAGTAATGATTTGTTACGAGTATTAAACATTGATATTTATATTGCGAAAACATAATTATTGTATATTGCATACATAAATTAATATGGCTCTGATTTGTGGTTTTAGTAATACAGATTTACTTTGTATATATTGTGAGCTTTTCTGTTTGTATGTCAGTTGCTTAAAAAGATTTATTAAATGTATCAATTAGAATTTATAGACTAAAATTGTTATTTTAACAGTATTATATATTCAAACCACATTTTTTTAAACACATGCAGAGTACATATTTTATTAATTTCTATTCTGTTAGATATGGTGACATATTTAGGTTCTAGGCAGCGTATTTTTAAGTAGAGAGTGGAGCGGAACTAAGATGCTTAGGAATCGTCCAATCACCATTAAGACGTCTATCATTGAATAGATGTGTTGAACTTAAGTAAATGGGATATCTTCTGCAGCTTTATTCAAAATTTGATTAATGCTAAAAGACATTTTTAAACATAAAGGAGGTAAACATAAAATGAAACACACATCTGTTCGACAAGTATATGCAACCAAAACCGCGGGCGAAGCAGAGCCAATTAATCAAGTCCGGCCGGGTCCCTAGTATGCTACTGGCCGACCTTGGTCCTTACTCACAACACATTTAAATGTTAGACTATATTTAATTATAGACCGCCTGTCGAATTCGATTGCTTCCGCGAACAAACTATGCGTACGCCATTGCAATTCCTGCAATCGGCTGAACGGGCTCCCACTTCAGATTTGCTTTTTTATTTACGTCATGGCTATTAGTCTTTTGAGCCTGCTTGTAAATGTCATCTTTATTAAATTACGCGCATTTCGATGTTTACGTTATAGTAAATTACAGATAATTATTTTAATAAGTGTTCTCATAAAGGTTGTGTTTTAAAAGCGTTTATATTACAGAAACCTAGAAGGTCACAAGGCTTTTAGAAATCTATACCTAATTTAGGTCTAAATAACTAAGAAATTACAAAAATAAAACTCTTAAAGCCGCTACTGAAATTAATTAAGTACATATAGTATTGGAGTTTCCACTGTATGGACAATCATTTAATTAATGTAAAACGCATGACAGTCGGGCTAGGTTTTCTAATCAAAGATTTACCAAAACAGCATTGAAATGAATTAAACATAAGAAATAAATTACATGATATGTATCTTTACTAACTGTATTATAATATAAATACAATTCCTGACCATGCAAAAAAGCATAACTCCAATATAAATAACATCGGAAATACCGTCTGTAATACACAAACACAATTACTTGCTAAGTAGTAAAGCTGGTATCACAATGTCCGCTGATTTATGGAGCTAACTTCTTGACCTAGCACTGAACAGTGCAAATAATATATTGCCATTACATAAATCTAGGAATAGGGGCACGCGCGATTTCTCTTGTTACCAGTGTTGCCAGGAAAACGGACGTTTGCCGTTTTCTGGGGTGATTTAAATAATTTTAGTCCTTTAGTAATTGTCATGTTTTTTTATCAAAAGCTACGCCTACGAGGATTCATCAAGAAATATATTTTATTATATTGTAGCAATACTAATCTCTTTATATTTTAACCTTATTATAATTTCCTAACAAGTAACAGACATTTCATCGTGGCAGTAGGATGAACGATAGTTGTATAACTTTGTTCATCCTATTACCAGGGTGAAATTTGGCAAAATAAAATGTATATTTATTTTTTCAATGAACCGATTTTGCACTAAATAGCTTGTTTATTTTTTGTTGAAGAGAAAATTTAAAACATTATAACCTATTTATTACCGCATTTAGCATCGCACCTAAGACTTTTTTTCATTTAAATTACCACTACACACTACAAAACTCATAACAAGCGCACAATTACTGGTAATTAAAGTTACTTGAATAATGTTGATATGGAGCTATTATTCATTAAATTACAATTTATTTATTCGACCTCCAAAGAAGATTACACACGACAGTCACTTAATCTATTACATAAAATGCTTTGCATCTATGTATAAAGGAGGACACGACTTGCATAATTAGTCAGATCAAACATAAAGCAATTACGAACAAATAAAAAATGGACACCCTACGTTCACCACATGTCATTTTAAACTCGTATTTCCTGCTTTTACCTCTGTGACTTAGTTGGCAGAGAACCTGGCTATGAAATTCGAGACCTTGAGATCAATTCTTGCACCGAGAGAATCTTTTCTGAGTTCTATCTTGTAACTTAGCGTTTTGTGAGAACTAAGAGTCTTTTGTAATTTCTGATGCCCACTATACAATACTTGCACCTTAGTCGTATATCATCGTATGCAGTCAAGTCATATAAGTTCCACTGAAAGATACGGGCCCTCTCCGTAGTTAAGAGGGCTCAAGACATAAGTCCGCCATATTTTTATTGCAATGAATGACGAGCATGCCGTTTGCCTGATGGTAAGCGATACGACCGCTCATAAACAGTAGCAATACCGAACAAAACCTTAAATTACAAACAAATGCTTGGCATTCTACTTCGCTCGCCATCCTGAATAAGATGTTAAGTCTCAATATGTCCAATATTAACTCCAATTTGTCCGTCTACACATATCGGAAATTCTTATGCAGAATCCTTAGCGTATGCGTTGTGAAGTTTTCCTTCATAGTTAAACGGAGTGATAATTAATTAATTGTATAATAATACTCAATCTAACAATGCGTTAAGCTGTCAACCCCAAGCCAATGACCCGCCGTCTCGCCTGCAGATAAACTTGAACTCTACTGCTCTCGCAATAAGGGCGCGCCGACGCCATTGTTCGAGACAATTTCGCCGCTATCCGCACGCGTCGCGTACAATAGAAAGTGTCCCGGCTTTGGTGACCATGAATTATGAATTAATACGATATTTTTATGATAGCAAAAAATATAACCAATCTGAAAATAATTTCGTTGTTGTTTTATTTGTTACAAGCTGTCCAGCTTGTCAATAGCGGCACCGAAAAACATCCAGAGAAAACTCGCATAAATTAGAAATATTTAAAAATACATCCATAAAGTTCGCCATCCGGTATCAGGACAGTATGTTGGACTTTGGTCAAAATTATCTCAATCGAACTGTTGAATTAAAATTAGTTTGCTCAGCTGTGGCAAATTGTATGCGAATAGGGCTGGCTATGTGCATACATACATAAACTCACGTGTTTTCCCAGAAGTGGTAGGCAGTGGTGCCAGGACACCCACATTTCGCCTTGTATGTTCCGTCTCACAATGTGATAAGGGTCGCCCGCCTATCGTTTTATCGGGCACAAATCCCTGAGTCCGGACTAATAATAAATAGGAAAATCCAATATCATCCGACATATCCGACTCAGGATTCGAATCTCAGCCGCTCAGTCAGCTCAGTTTTGTAACAGTACTGTAATACAACTCCACTACTGAGTCTGTATATTTTGAAACGGTAATACAGATGGAGAACTGAATGGCTCTTTTAACTCCTCTGCCCACCTCTTCCATCAATACTGGCGTGAGCTTACGTATGTTAAATAACATTGGCTAGGTTAATTTGCGGTTCCTTTTTATTTCGTTCACGAGTTAACTTAAAATGTGTAAAAACAACAAAAATAATGTGCGATTGTGAACGCTTAGCATACGTACATGTTGCGAATTTAAATCGTCTCTAAACGTTACTAAGCGGACAAAGACGTATAAATTTAGATATCGACATAATTGGACCTAAGTGATTAAATATACATGAGTTTTATTTAAATAATTGAAAATGAGCAAGAGGTTCACCTTTAATGATCTGATATGTTTAATTTATCTTTTACCCTATTTTATGAATCATCAATTAATATTTATAGTTGATGGTCCATGAATACGCAAAATAGTTGAGAGATGAGTGCTGCCTTGTTGGTTATGACGACGGTCACTAGAAGTAGAATAGACCTGAACGTTTATAAAACTTTAAGCTGTCTCATAGAAAAACTGATCATAATTGTAAATTGCTGGAAATGGATAAGTTCCACAATAATCAGTTTCTATGTCGAAAATTAAGACCTCTGAAGACTATTCCCCATGGTTACTCACAAAGGAAGGAACGTGCTAAAACTACTGTTTGTGAAGGCTATTCCAAACAGTTACATGCAGATGAATCAACGAGTTAAAACTACCGTTTTAAAGCAAGATATACTGTTTCAAACTGATGTGCCTCATCATTGATTCGGAGCTGGTAATATAAATAAAATAATAGAGGAATTGTAATTAATGACTGACCGCAATCGCACAAATGGCACTTAAAGTTCAAGGTCATGCCCTCACAAGGTGAATGTGATTCATCTGGAAAAAAACTAATCATAAGTCATGCTGCGATCTTGCGGTGTTTAATATTTCTTACTCCATAAATTAACTCACGCCTGTTCTAGTGAAGAACTATAGCGTTAATTACTATTATTATAAATTATTTTTCGCTTCGTCAAACATCATTCATATTTTTACGGTTTTCGGTAATATTTACTTCTTATTTCTGCCCTTTTTCAATGAGCATCTAATTAATTTGGATAGACATATCTGAGACTACCTAAATAAGAAAACCTTTAATTTACATAGTATTTCGTTTTTCATCCATAGTACTCGTTTTTTTTCATTTTTATTGGTTTTGTTGAAGATATATTTGTTTCGGTACTGGTTATAGAACTAGAACTATCGTCCAAATTTTGAGAAGCCCATGAAACAGGACCTGTGACTTATAAAATTGAGCCTTTACTTGTCACTAGATAATTTATTTGTTTAAATGTATGATAATTTAAATTTTATTGATACTTGTCGAGAAACATATTAGGTTCAACCTCGCCAAGCTGAATAAATACATATTCTCCTTGAAATCTAGGTTTCAAATCAAACCTGATTTGGTCACCAGCAGATAAATATGTGTGTGTGATATTTTGGATGCTAAATTTTGTTCTAAAAGGCCTGTAATAAGTCCTTCAGTGTATGCTAATACAATGTCCATTTTCATTCATTGTAAATTGTTTTTAAAATTGCGAATTAAAGGCCAATGTTACCAAGAACCCAAGATTTATTTCTTTAAAGTATTAAATCTTGTATTTTAAATTTCCATATTGTGATAAATGAGAAAGGTAATTCCTCCGTCAGTTGGTACCCAGACGAGTATAAAAGGTAGACCTTTTAACATTCAACACGGATGAAAGTTACAAATCAACTTGTTTACGGGTAGATAAGTCTGTAGGTGCAGCCAAATTTGGATATACTCAGACACATCCAACGATAGCTAACCGTTATCTTAGAATATGGACGTAAATTCATAGTCAAATTTTGATTGTGTTATGAGTGATCAGGAACGTCTTAACTTTTGTTTCAGTACTTCGAAAACCTCTAACATTTAAGATAATTGCAAAGTAGATAACAGGCATAATGTAACAACGTTCTCACAAATCATTTTGGAATTTGCGAGATGGTTTATGTTACATCAAGAGGTATTTAATAAATCCAGATTGACAGCTACAATTCACCATGAGTCATTGGAGTTGTTCTGTAATACGTGACCAAGGACGAATCTGACGCATGGCATTGCACTTTGCATTGTAAAGGTTACTGCAGCTGTGTTGAAGTAAATTCTTTTGTATATTTATTAAATTCCGTGCCAGGAGGCGGAAAAATAGCTGCATTGCATGGGAAAAGCTAAAGCGTCCAAAGAAGCAAGTGTTGATCAGTTCGGTGTACATTTTAAGGTGTCATTTATAACAACGTTTTCATTTTTATAGCTAGTAGAATTAATTTTGTAAAATAGTACGAAAGATTAATCTACTGGCAGACTGATATACCGTTCAATTTTAAGAATAGAGCTTGTAATGTCTTTTGAAATAAATAGTACTATTTAATGACCAGATTTACAACAACTATCAAAATTTCACATTTTATGGAACTTGGCGTAAAACGAAATAGTGGTCGGTCGTCAAAATAAAAAGTCGCCGGGCGACTGCCGCTAGTATATGGAAATACTTCTTGCTATGCATAAAATATTCTAGACCCCCACCAAGATATAGCTCAAACATATGCTATCGAATCGATATTAGGTCATCCTCGTTTGAAATTATTTTTAAACCAGAGTACTTGTGAATACGATATTAAAAATATACTTTTTAAAGACTGCTTGTATTTGTTACTACTACGTAAAGTTTTATATTAAATATTTGGCTCATGAAACTTGAACATGAAGACAATTATGTGTGAGAATTGAGATGATGACATGAAAAGGTGAAGTTGAAGAGTTCTTAAATAATCAAAGTTTTTTTTTTCAATAGCTACTCTGTATCTCCATCAGCCCATATACATACGTTCCACTACAGGGCACGGGCCTCCTGTACAATCAAGAGTACGGTTGAGAGTGGTTAGGCCATATGGTCCACCACGCTGGCCAGCCAATTAAATAACTTTCTTATCTTCGTTATTATAAAGAAGAGTTGATATTCTTTCAGAATTAAAAAAATATATCGAGGTAGATTCAACAATTTCTTGAATTCGTACGTATAAATGATCAAAATAATTTCAAAATATACAAATTGCGAAAGGATATTTACCATTCATTTGGACTGTAGTCCGATTAAATTCATATATTATATTGCATAAAATTACTGTGTATCGCTTCGCATGCACCCACTCGCATATCGCAATGACACGTCCTATTGCTCAGTGATCTTATGTCACGTATCAAGAATTATTGCTATAGGATATACGCCGGTTTTATATGAATTTATCTTGTAATACGTCATCTGATTAGTAATAGTCAATCGTTGCTAATGACAGATCATTTGCATGTGGCTTGAGATTAGCTTCTGAAGATAGAGGAATCAGTGTGTCTGGTATTGCTTTATACGAATTTCTGTAATCTTAAAAGTGTGCCAGGTAGTCGCTAAATCGTAAACCATTTTTAAAAAGGTATCCAAGATTAAAGATGTATTGAAAAGGAACCTCGTATTATAATTTTTTCATGGTTAATATAAGTGCAATAAGGAACAATCTTTAAAGACTAATTCTTTGCAAAAATATATTTTTATTTCAGCCAAGAAAGACGTCATAATTGTAATTTCAGTCCTTTTATTAATATGATCCAACTTGATAACAAATCCTAAGCAAACATTCCTCAAACTGTCCCACAATCTCCCATAGCATGGCCATTCTACCCAACAATGGTACCATTTCTGGAGCGCACACGCAGCGGTATCGGCGCATTGTCCTGGGTTCACGGTGTCATTATAATTGATCGTGTGCGAGGCTTAAACCCGTCGCTATTGCGGTATGTGGGTTGATCGTAATCCCGGTCAAATTGATTCGGGCTTCGGGTGGCTAAAATTAATACTGTATTATTCAAAGATTTGAATCCTAAGTCCGTTCTCAATGATATTTCCAATCATTATAATCGTTTGGCTTATTTGCCTATAGGACTTTAAGCTATTGTAATTAAAATTATCTGTATCGGCACGGGCCTCATCTACAATCTACAGTATGATTGAGGGGGGATAGACCATAAAATCTATAACTAAAAGTACTTTGCTAAAAATTATTATTACTACCTAGAGATCCCAGTTGATTTATCTTACCAGGAAGCTGTGTCATGCGGCTGTAAAACCATTATATGAATGAAATGGTAATTTGATGTTCTTTGAAGCAACATAAAAATAACCATTGCTGATGTGTTCTTAATTCAATGAAATTCTTTCACATCACATCATCAGCGTTTTTATGTCCACTGCTGGATATAGGCCTCTTCCAAATCGTGCCTTTTCACGCTATATTCAGTTTGTAGCATCCAGCATCTGCAAGGACCTGTCATTAATCGTCAATCCACCTAGTTGAAAGGCGTCCTATACTTCGTTTACCAAGATGATGCGGTCTTTACTTAAGAAAACGTTTACCCCAGCGGTTTTCGGTTCTTCGGTGGTGGACCCACTTCCACTTCAGCTTGCTAATCCTATATGCTATATGTATAACTTTGGCTCTTGGTCGAATGAAATTCTTTACATAGTACAGTCAGCAACATAAGTCGCTACACATTCACGAGATTTGGAATTGTCTTATCATCCAAAATAATAATTATTTTCAATATCGTATGGCACTTCTCGGTATAGATGACTTTATTTGGTTATATTTTACGACTATAGAGTAGTACGTACAAATTTTAATTCATAAAAAGGTTATCAAAAAATGTGAAGTGTTCAGCGACTTACGTTGCTGACTGTACCTTCAAACTGTGACTGTTGGGTGTTATTTATTTATATTGCACCTTTAAGATCTACAAAATTAGTTGATATTTCTGACATATCATTCTGCCTTTCCTTTCCCTTTAACATCCAATTTCAAGCCAGTCAAATATCTACATTCTTCAAGTATCGTAAAGTATTGAAATCCGTGGAGATTTAACATAAGGCAGCGTAAGCCTTGTCAAGTCTTCGCCTATTTAAATCAAGTCTGATTGTGTGTCCTAGTCCTTGACTGCTCGACTGTGAAGTGTTATTACCATACACATCCGCACTTCAGGTTAAACTTAGCATATTTGAAGTGTTGACTTTCACACTAAGTGATCGAGTGTTCTATTGTTTTATTCAAGTATTTGTTATTTGGGTAAAATCCCTTGCTTTTGCTGTAATTTTTTTAATATGGAATTTTTAATACTAGAATGATTAATTCTTGTGATGATGAGTTTTTCTACATTTGTGTAATATCCAAATTTTAATAGTAATAGAAGTAAAAAATATAACATTCACCACTCGAAGTAAATTTCAATGATGTCTTAGTTTTCTACTATAATATTTGTGAACTGACCTTATATTTTTAGTTGCTATTTATTTCAATAAAGGTAACAAGAACTGCAGTGGTAATAAAGAGGGCAGTGAATCAAAGGCGGATTTTCTTTAATTACTGATTTTGAATGTACCTCTCCAAAACCAGAACATATCGAACAAAAAATGCATTTCTAATTTACGTAGCTTTATAACATATAGACAGGAAGAGACCATATTATTTAATCTATTAACGTATATTAAGTACGCAGAACGTATAATTTCCTTTTTGGAATGTAACCCTCTATTGACAATTTAGATAATAATACAATATTATAGTGATCCGAAAGTGTAATTCGTTCACGAAAGCAGTATTGAGGTGACCCACATTCGAAGCTAGACCGGTAGAGCCAAACTAAAGTATCCGTGTTTTACCTTATCAGCTGATTCTAGAACGATCGGCATGCGCAGATAAAATTAGATATACCTAGTGCTTAAGTGACAACGAATTTGCTAATTATTGGAGTTATTACATTGATTTTTGTAAATAAACTTCTAGATTTTATATATATTTTAGTCGTGTTATATGTTTAATTAGCCGATTAAAATAATATTGGTCATAAAAAGAGTTGGTACATGCATTAAAATAACAATAATATCTTTTATCGCTTTTGGATTAGCAAATACTGGACAGTAAATGTAGACAAGTGCCCCCATGCGTCAATCCAGCCATCTTACATTCCAGCCCAAAACACAGTAGCCGGTCATAAAAGTTATTACAAATAACATACAAAAACATTGGATAATGTTGTGCAAAATAGTAACTGGTTATCGATTAAGAAATAGTTATCTGTTGATTCCCGAGCGTGACGCGCGCGCCAGTGTCGACCGGGGCGCCGAGCCGAGCGGACGTGCCTACAATAGCAGTTATTTCACGAATAACCGTTCGATTTGTATACGATATTACACTCAAACGCGCTATTATTTCGGTAATTTAATCTACCTATTATTTTAAAGACATATCATTTAGATAGTTTGATATAGTGAGTTAAAACTGAACAGTATAGTAAAAAGCGTCATAACATCCGTTTACCTGTGTATTTTTTGTTGCAGGCAAACGGGGCGTCTTAAAATGTACCGCGAAATCCGTCGAGTGAAGTGTTAGTGTGTGGTGTGTGAGGATAGTGCCGGCCTGGGCTAGGATGTGAGTGAGAATGCCTTCGGACAGCGGATCAGCTTGGTCGCCGCCGGCCTCCACCAGCGAGAGGAGGCTCAGCAACTCCTCAGATGGGAGCGCTGGCAGCGGATATTCTAAAACTGTAAGTACTTTATGAATCGATCATGTTTGAAGAACTTTTATACTATTAGATATGAGATGAGAGTAGCAAATTCCTTATTAATTTAGGTTTGGTAGGTACATTGCTAATCATCTTATACCTTAAAAATACTAGAAAATTTACGTTTAAAACTTGGTTTGACGTGTGTTCGATTCCAAGGAGCATAAGATGGGGATACACAATGTATAAAAAAGGCAAGATAGAAAATCATTGCCAAGGGCTTATAGAAATATTTGTATCATAAATGCTAATAAATTCATCTTAGTTACAGTAGTGTGTGTTCGACTCTTTATTTAGCTTCAACTGCATAACTAAATTAATATGGTTCACTATACAATGTTAGTAATATTCATTCAAAGAAATAAATGATAGCATTCACAAAGACTTAACACATTGGCAACTTGAATTCGGTGTTGAAACTTAGATAAGAACCTGCCTAATCACACTGCGATGTGAATGTTAAAATATGCAAGTGTATTTGAAATTGATATCAAATATTCCGACATAATTTTGTAATATCGCGATTATTTAAATATAATACTGCGTTTGGAGGATGTGAAATTAATTCAATTTATGATTTTATATTTCTTTACATACATACATACATAAACTCACGCCTTTTTCCCAGAAGGGGTAAGCAGAGGTGCTAGGGCACCCACATTTCGCCTTGTATGTTCCGTCTCACGATGTGATAGGTGGCGAGTCTATCGCCATATCGGGCACAAATTCCTGACTCTGGGCTGATAATGAATAGAAATATCCAATATCTTTGCCCAACCCGAGATTCCAACCCGAGACCTCAGCTTTGTAACCGTACCGTAATACAACTACGCCACCGAGGCAGTCGTATATTTCTATAATATTAGTATATTTCTTTAATTTGGAATAATTTGCGAATAAGTGCTTTTTTTTTCGCAAGTAATACTTTGAAAATTAAAAGTAGGTCATGTGTTGTTTATATCATAACTAAATATTAAATAGTTTACTTGCTATCTCTATTTAATTTATCTGTCTAACCTTGGATAAGGATCGCTAATAATCATAAATAATAATCTCAAGAATGTTTCCATTCCTACGGTTTAGCAAACAGTTTAGATATAGAATAGAGTAGATATAGTAATGTTTACACACTTAACGAGCAAGATTGATGATACACAAACTATTAGCTAACGAGTCTCGATAAACAGACAGACCTGATTTGCAAGTTTTATTATACAAATAGTTTGTAGAAGTCATTTGAGGTTACCAAACTTGATTAATACCCTAGTAAATCGGGTCCGAATAAACAAAAAAACTAGTATACTGTTTTTTTTACATTCTTTTTACGTCATCAAAAATCACAATATTTTTATAGTGTCCATTTAAAAAACGAAGGTTATATTTGGGAATTATACATTTAATTCATAATATATTTCGTAAATATTTCAATATTCCAATTTTTATAAACTTTTTACAAAACAAGTATTTTAAATAAATAATATTTTGATATTTAATTACATGACGAAACTTGGTAGTGGGTGTAGCACCTTTACCTAACCCTTCTGAGAAAAAGGCGTGAATTATGTATTTTATTTGAATAATTAAAAATGCATACTCATAATAAACTCCAATACTCGTATGAATATGCTGAAATGAAATATTTCTTTAGTGGAGCGGGCAGGAAATGCTATTAGCGTACACATCATTAAATACAGCTCATCGTTCTAGCATATTTTTTGCCTCTTATTTATAACGCAATACTTCTTAACGCTTGTGAATCCTGTTATTGCGGAATAAATAGTATTGCATATTACATTTTGATTTACTTTGCTTAGTAATATACGAATAAGCTAAAAAAAGGTTTTCAATTGTTTTTAAGTTAGCCATTTTTATATCTGTTTCTATGTTTTTGAATAGAAGTAAGTAATAGAAATATTTTTTAATTGTTTTTATCTAAATTTATTCTTTCGTTATTATTCTTAGCTTCGAGCAAAGTATAATATACTGTATTTTACTGGACTGTAAGATATCTTTTAAAATAATGTTTTTCTTTGTATTTGCATTATGATATTATAAGTTTTGTCCCGCGGTAAACTATAACACACACTGCTGTTTCTTAAGTACTCGTATATTGCATTTTTCGGATAAAATAATATTTCTATATGAATCACTGGCCTATAAAATCTACGCAAAAAAATAGTGTGTATTTGTTTCTCACTCTGCTTTTCTTCCTCTGTCTTTCATTAAAAGAAACAAAACAGTAAGTCTTTATTTCTAGCATTGAAACTCTTTTTTAATATAAGAAAACTCTATTGTTTGTAAAAAAATGTTGTACAGTTTTGAATAATTTGTACGAAGGAAACTAATTTATGTAAATGTTTGCAACATCCAAATGCATGTTTTCAAGTCAGTTACAATCTAGCTGAGGCGTTTAAAAAACATATCAAGATAGATACGGTTATAAAATTGATAAAAGCGTGTTTTATCTGCTATCGTTATCGACAAGTGAAAACCACTTCTATAGATAACGTACATCCTCTGAAAACAGTCATAACAAAAAGTATGAATCGGAATTTATATTATTTATCGGAATAATACAAAGTCCAATTGGATTTGTTATTTCTTTTCAATTAAAATTGTTCTTTTTATCTCTTTACCTCTCTTTAGCCACAGGAAATTACCTGCTGAACATAGACAGGCCGTTTCCAAAAGATGATTTGAAGAACCTAGGGAAGCCCATGTTTCTATTGTATAAATGAATGGAATTTCAAATCAATAATATAAACATCAAAGTTAGAAGGAATATTCTTTTCTCAGTTTTCTAAGATATGTTTCACCGCAAAATACTTTAAATATGTTTTTAAAAGATTAATTTACTTCGGACCGATCAAACTGTTACATATAAAACAAAATAATAAACTTCTTAGAACAATTATACAATCTGCACTAAACGACACCAACACACATCTTTATGTGGTCACTTTTTCATGTAAAAATAAATATACAAGAATCCCTTCACTAGGACTACTCTACAGATTAGTCTTCCTATCTGGGGCTAATTGTACGAGTACCTAGATTGTGCCAGTAATCTAGATTCTAGATTATATCATCAGTGGGGTCTTCCTTTGGAACGTTATGTAGATTAATCCTAGTGTAATATACAGCCATTTCCTCGCCATGTACTTGTGTACACTTTAAACGATTTAACAGACTGACCGTATATTCCTACGATATTTTTATGGCATGAGTTTTATATTATGAGTATGTAGTTCCTTTCATACAATAGACATAGTTTCATATTTTTTTTAATAAGACTGATATAGCCCATTTCAAGTCCCAGAATCCGAATAACAATTGAAATTGTAGGTTTTTAATTTACCATTCTAGTCCATGTAGGTTGATATACCTAGATTGGTAGCCAGCATACGAAAAAGACTAAGTAAATTTACCTATGAAACCAACATTTAAAGATTCACACTAAAACACACCGCCGCTAAATTCACGCCAATAATAATTTAAAAAGTAAACAATCTACAACTGATTGATTATGTACAGCGTGTTAATAAACAAATATATAATTTAGCTGAATATTAAGACACGAAAATGAATCGTGAACCGGTGGTGCGTGAACACTTTCACTGGCAGATTGCTTTTCACTTTGTTTTGTTTATAAATCTATCGATTATGGAGTTAGATTAAGGCTCAGATAAATCATTGTAACTTGCTAAAATAGTAACTCATTGAGGTATTATAACAGAGCGGATATCGAGAGCAAAATTTCTGCGCATTGTACTGTTACAGGGTTCCTTTGTGCACACAAACGGGAACCCAATGAAGCGAGAAGGAAGATGTCATTACTGCGTAGGTGTGACAGAGACAGAAACAGAAGGAGTGGTACCGTTCGTATTTCTTAAGAAAATTTTGTTTGCTGTGTCTCCTCTAGTATAATATCTCAATGTCACTAGTATTTATAATCATGAATTGGTGATCGGCAACGGAAAAGGTAGCAAGGAAAACTGAATACCATAGAGATGACTTCATTAATGCCAAAGATATGTGGAGGCTAGCATAGTAGCCCAAAGGTACAATTTCCTCCAGCAGTAGAGAGGCCCGTGTCAGTAATTGAATCATCTGCCTTCAAAAGCAGATACATTTACAATGTCTTAAGGTGTATAGTCACATATACCTAATTATAATACTTTATCTACACTAACATGCTCAGTAATTTGTATAATCATTTGATATCGTCCGTTTATAGTCATAAATATATTAAAATATCGATGCGTCCAAACGCGTCATAATAAAAGAATGCAATTTTCCTCTAAGGCGCCAACCTTGGCTCGAGTGGCGAAACTTTACGAAACTATTACAATATCTTGGAACCTGTCGCTACTCGCTATCAATGAGTGACGCAATATATTGGGAAGCTGCTCCGGAAATGTTACAACTGTCTGCTTTTCATGCCAAAGTTTTGTAATATTTAAGGATTGGCTAAAAGGATGTATTGTAATGGTTATACACTAGATAGAATCATATAATATGGAGTAGAGTGAAGGGATTCTGAGAGTTAAAAATCTTTTTTTCCCTTTTTTAATGGTCATATTTATGGACTGTAAACTATAAGACCTAGGATTCCATTGTGTAATTTTGCTTTTTATTAAATCTTACGATAGACATAAATTCGGCGATCTCTGTCTGACTTTACTTACCTCTTCATCTTTGCTTATCCCGTGGCAATACAGGTATTTCCTTATGCATGTAGCTGTTGTAGGATCTACACTTTCCTTGTATTCTGGGTACTATGCAAGACCCGTGTCTTTCTGTCAGGATTCTAAGTACCTATTAGCTAAATCTAATACTGCATTATGCTTATCCAATGCGTTGTAAGTTGCACAAGTAAACGTAACAGTGAGATCATTTTCTACTTTATATAGAATATTCGATAAAGCAGTTTGATGACTTGTCAGGAACCGTGCTGATTATTATCTTATCATTCTATCTATACGACTTGTGTTCTTGTATATTGCAGTTTTTTTCTCTTGTATTTCTTACTTGTTGGTTTTGATTCAAATAGGTACGTCTACATACCGATAGATTACTAGTAGTAGAATCATTATATAAACCCAGATCGCGACCAACGTTTGCAGCGAAAAAGAAACTTTTATCATCAGGGCATATTGAATCTAGATTACATCTAGTACACCTCCCATAAGATACATTGTAACTGCATGATGTATTCTATGTATATTTAACAATCAGACCTTCTAAATAATACCTCGTGTCAAATTAAACAAAACCACGTTCCTAACGACTCATAAAATATTAGGGTTCCTTCAAATTAAAATAAAACTAAAATATCACACTTTGGATTTTCAACGCACGGAAGCATGAAGGGATCATCAGAATCTTGCGCAATTGGTCTAGATTCTAGATTTTCCAGCGTCACACAAACCATTTAAGAACTCATTACTGCTCCACATACTGGTTATAAAAAACATTGAGTCGTTTAACGTTTTGTAATGTTCGAATTTGCAGTAAATTGCTTTACCTATTTTGTTAAACGATGTACTCTTGATTTAGTCTCCGCGATGGACATACAGCAAATCCAACATATTTTATGTTATCAATGCAACATGTTATAAAAAATATTATCTGATTATTAGGTACTGTGTGTTAAACAAATTCCTACAACATACAATCCTTTACTATTGTCACTCACAGTTGTCACATACCAATGAATATTTAATTTTTCCTACCACCATATACATATATGTATGTCTTAAATTGATCATTCTATCACATACACTTGACAAACCAGTATCAATGGAATAAATTATCGACTCCCAAGTATTATGGCCTAACCACTCTCAATCGTACTCCTTGCAGTGGGACGTTTATGAGCTGATACAGAATTATAAGCTACCAGAATCGAACCCGTTGCCGTAAGTATCGTAGGTCAAATTGAGGATGTGATCGATCATACGTTTCTCACGGCATTGAAATAATTAACGTCCTAATAGGCCCAGCGTGATGTTAATTAAAAGAACATGTTTTTATGTGGTTATATTTTGATAACCACATAAAAGCTAAAATTGCATCAGTGACATTTCACAGATATGTACATGTGTCTTTATTATTTATTGCTAGGTATACAGCTAACTATACACGTACAGGCAAGCGAAATGTCGGACGCCCGCCTACAAGGTGGACGGACGATCTGGCTAAGGTTGCAGGAAGTCGCTGGATGCAGGCCGCTTCCAACAGGTCATTGTGGAGATCCTTGGGGGAGGCCTATATTCAGCAGTGGACTTCCTGTGGCTGATATGATGATACAGCTAAAAAAATAACGTAAGGGAATCTGACTAATAATTAAGTATCAATAAGTATCGATAAAGTTGACATGTATAAAAATCATATCCGCAATTAAGCTGAAGGCAGGAAGACCGGTGACACTCGGTGATAGGGAGATTATCCTTTTTAGTCTCCACTGAGGTCGTAGGAGGCTGGAGGGTCCACTTTTCTGTCGTATCAAAATACAACATCGACTCTACATTATTTTAGGACAAAAGTAAATAAAAGTTTTACAAGTGTTAAACAGTTAATTCAATGGTTTTAATATTGTTAAATTTTCAAACTCGAAAGAATGATCAGGATATATTATTTTTGGTCGAATGTTGACCTCATGGACGATAACATACATTAAAAATAACGACGCATGGAAGCCACAACATTGTAGGATAAGTCCTTCTGTGAATGATTTATGGATATCTGAATAAATTTTAATAAATAAATTATCACTACCATAATCGTGGACCAGGAAATATTTTGCATGTAAACTCCATGTTTTAAACACAATGTCTTAATATTTCATACTTTCATATTTAGTGTTCCTGGCGAATCCGGTTGTGTGACGTCATAAGGACGTCGACTCAGACCTTTCGCTACCTTAAGGACAGCACAAGGGCACCAACCTGTTTTAGGCTTTTATGATTTAAAAATATCTTGATATGGTCGCCGAGAGTCTTGTCGCAGTGAATAAGGCTTAATTATTTGTAAGGTTTAATGTTCAAGTTAAATAATTAAAATTAATTTCTAATATATTTTATTCAATCGAGATTGTTTTCCTCAAGTTTGATTAACTTATCTTGCAACGGACTAATGTGTAACTATCAAGAATTTGTTTTAATTCTGAGTATTGAGAGATTATTTCTTCTGCAAGTTCACACTGCCAATCTCTTGTCAGTGGCGTAACTACACCATCGGGGGCCCGTGGCAAAATCATCGGATGGGGGCCCCCCTTTTTGTATGGAGAGGAAAACTGTTAAGCTTATTTTCCGATACCATGGAGAAGACCGAAAGGAACATATGTGTCACTGGCCTGTCAGTAAATTGAGGCCGAAGCGGGTCCCTAACAAAAACTCTAGGCTAGCATACCGAATAAAACCCTATCCTCCGCATTTCGATCGGTACTACACATCTACTAGTCGAGTGGGTAGGAATGTGTCCCTACAGTGGTTCTTAAGATGTTCGCCCCGGAGATAACCCCCGTACTCACGCGTCTTTTCTATTAAAACAACCTAGGCCCGGCTTCATGGAATATCGCCCATGTTCATCCAATTCCCAAGAAGGGTGACCGGGCGGATCCTTCGAATCGCAAACCAATTGCTGTCACATGCTGACTCTCCAAGTTCTTGGAGCGAGTTATAAAATGTAGCTCTTGACGTATCTTGAGGATCACCAACTGAGGGTCGTTCGAATCGTTTATCTCACCCACCATCAGGTGGAGGCATTGGATAGTGGGGGTGAGGCTATTTTGGCCTTGAAATTGTCATCTAGTGTGGCATGCCGTCGTTTTGGGGAAGCTAGCTGCCTGGTATTTCAACCTGAGGAACTCTGAAAGTAAATCGCTAGCTTTCTGGATGATCGCAGCATAAAAGTCATATTGAACGCTTTTGCATCGAAACCATGACCATTAATTCTGGTGTTCCATAAGGCTCGGTGCTTTCGCCGAACCTATTTATCCTCCATATCAATGACATATTGTCTATCACCAGCTGGCATTGCTATGCAGATGCTAGAGCAAGTTAGACAAGATACATCTGACTACAGAATCTCTATCAGGGATCCGTTAAGGAAAGATGGTCTCAAATTTTATCAGAAATTCTCTCTCATTCTCAGGCCTCTCAATGGAGTAAATTGAACATAGCACAATTTAACCCAACGAAGATATAAGTATGCTCGTTTACAAGCAAGAAGACCCCTTTTGTCATGGAGACACTCTCTCTAAGCATTCGACAGTATTCATTGACCTGAATTATTGATAAAATTGCAGTTTAGGTGTCATTTGGAAGGCAAGGGCAAATTGGCCAGCAAAAAGTTAAGGATTCTTAACAGAGCCAAGCGGTGCTTCTCGCCGGATCATCGGTTATTGCTCTATAAATGCGACGATCCGGCACGACGTGGAGTTCTGCTCTCACCCCTGCGTAGAAGCCCCAAAATACCAGCTCGACCCACTTGACTCATTATAGCGCCGAGCTCTTCGAATCATCGATAATCCCAATCTCACGGAGAATGTGGAGCCGTTGGGATTGCAGTGAGACTTTGGGTCTCTCTGTATAATCTATCAATTGTTCCACGGAAAGTGTTCTGAGGAAGACGGTGCCATTATCGCTATTCTCCCATCACACTTCCCGTCACCGCAGTAGAATTCATTATTTCTACCTGGAAACTATCCCTTCCCGTGAAGTACGTTTCCAGTGTTCTTTTCTACCACGCACGTGCAAGTTCTGGAATGAACTCCCTGCTTCGTTATTCCCTGACCACTATAACCTATCCTTCTTTAAACTAGGCTTTAAGAAAGTGCTCTTCTTACGGTAGGAAGCGAATTCATTTTGGTAGATCCCTGGATCTGCAAAAGTCTATGAGCGGCGGTGCTGTATGCTCGTTACCGGCAGGCCATAAAAAGAACTCCACAACGAGACCAATTAGTCGTCGTAAATCGTAATATCTTTACTACGTGGGCGAAGCCCAAACGCAGCAATGATGATGGGGCCCCCTCAGAAGCCTAATATTGAAGTTCGTTCTTTTTTAAACCGCATTCCGCACTATAGTCTGTACATAATAGTTAAAAAAAAGTTAGTAAAATTCGTGTAAATCTAAAAAACTATTTATTATTATTTTTATGTATCAAAAATAAACCTTGGTATCTTTAATGGAAACTAAGAAAATAATATTTGATTATCAATTTTGTTGGTAATAAATTGGCTAGGTACTTCTCTTCTTACGGCCTCTCGGGCCTGAGAGGCCAGGCCGCCGGGGGCCCCTAAGGTCGGGGGCCCGTGGCATTTTGCCCACTATGCCACCCTATTGTTACGCCACTGTCTCTTGTTGACCCATAACAAAATACTGTTTATTTGTTGATTCAGAATTTACACATTAGTATTGTTAGCACCCATGGCTATTGTATTGACTTTAGCAGCATCCCATACCATTGGATGAGCAATGAGCATGACCATCCAAAAAGTTATAAAACAAATGTCATATCTCAAATTATGACCGGGAAATATTTCACACACGTATTTCAGAAAGCGAAAGGCACAACCTTGCGTATACAGATATGTGACATATTACCTTTTGATACTGGTGACGTAGTCGTGTTTGTCATGTTATCACCTGACGCTCCATATTTGTAACCTCGACACCTTCTGTCGCAAGGTGGATGTACTTTCAATTTGAATGCAAATTTCAGCACTATAAATTTACTAAGTATTGAAAAAGAAAAGGTTTTGTACGGATCTTGATATGGATTATTTATAGGCAAATCCCATGAGAAATTACTTTGCAAAATATTCGCCCCAAAATGTAGTAACGCTAAGGATTATGGTAGAGTCTAGTCCGAATCTAGGTTTAGATCAGATGTATCACTTTTATACCTCAAAAAAGACTAACTGAAGAGTTTTTTTTTTCTACTATGTTGCGCCTTGCATCTAATACAGAGCAATTCCAACGAACTAGATTATATTTGCTAGAACATTTGACGTCCTTGCTTGGTGCTGGTGGTGGTGGCCTTGATGTATGTGATTGACATTTTCAAGGTAAAGGTAGTTCATAATTTCATAGTTAGTGCAACTGAGCCTTAGTCATTGTGACGTATAATAAAACTCGTACTGAATATCCCAGAAAAGACTATTACGCTGTTATAACACCAACAAGAAAGCTTATTAACGGCCTTATTTATAGTACTTTTTCGCTAAAATTGAGTTCGGAAGTCGTTTGTAAGGGGCAAAACATTTAATAGCTAATATATTATGTTTTAAGTCCGTAAGACTGAGAGCTACAATTTAAAAAATATAAATAAAATATTTTATTACTGAATGAAGAACCATCTCGCCCACACACATATGTACTTGTACAACATATATTTAGCAATGAACTAATGTACGCAGTATTCTCGATCATTATGCTAAAAACTTTGTAGGCTTTTCAATTACCAACCACCCACGCAGATCCTTAGTTAAATAAAGTGTGTTTAATGTAAGAATTTAATTATTTTTCAATTAAATTTATTGCTATTCTAATTATTTTCATTTCTGTCTGTCTTGTCTTGTACTGTTCTTGTAATCCTTAAAAATAGGCTCCATAGCGCAGTTGATGAGAGTCCGTCTGTGAAAAGAAAAACCCCGTGTTCGATCCTCGCACCGAGACAAATATTTGTGCGATCCACAGATTGTTTCAGGTCTCGGGTGTTTGTGAACCCGAAAAGTCTCTCGTAGTTCCTGATACCCACACAAAAGACTCGGTGTTAGTGTGGGGTCAAGGCTATGTATGCGACTGTTGGGTGGGTGTATAATTACCTTCAGACAAGAAGTCCACTGCTGAACATTGGTCTCCCCCAAGGATCTCCACATCGAGCTGTTGAAAGCAGCCTGCATCCAGCGACTTCGTGCAACATTCATTAATTTGTCTGACATTGATTAAGCTCCATAAGTTTGAATAAAAAGTGGAATTATAAATGCATTTGGTACAGATTTGATTGGACCAAATGACATCGTCTAGACGATAAAAAAGTTAGAGATCAAATTACTTAATTCCACTAATGTGATACGATTATTTTTACTAGTTTTATCACGCGTTGACTGCCTGATTAGTATCTTCTATACTAGTATATTCGGCTCTATTTTCGAATTTAAAACTGTCACATGCACAAAATGAACAGTTATGAATAATCATTCAAAGGACATCAATATTTAGGTACTTGGTATTTTTTTGAAAGGCATTAAATATTTTGTAGTAAATATATCAAAAATAGCAAATCAAATCAAAGACCTCGCACCCATAACTAAAACCGGAACTGCAACAAATTCCTATAAACCGGGAGACAATACAAAGTAACAATAATAATAAATGTTGTCATCTCCGCACGATCTGTCAGCGGTCGTGATTCACACGCCTCAGTGCTGCCATCTGTGATCCGTGCACCTGCCGCAGACGTTCACTACAACCTTCGAGTTAAAACAATGATATTATTATCCAACCGAGCGTCCAGCTACCTTCGGGAAACAACCTACGTTTGAACGAAATCAGCCCAAGTTTAGGCAGAATTTTGTGGTTAGTTTTCAGACGAACACATTAAAGTTCTGATCGAAGTTTTAGCCGAAGGTTGATGACAGCTAATGAATAGGCTTCAGTTCCGGCCCGAAGTCAAATATCTTTTATCTGAAGTATAAAGAGCAGACACCATGAGCAAAAATATGCGCGCGTATAAGACACTCGGGAAAGCAGTGAAACGAGATGGAAGATACAGTCACTGTGCAAGAGTAAGAGAGAAAGAGATTTTGTTACCGTTCCTATTATCAATATTTTGTTCACAATGTCCTCTCTAATATTTCTCAACAAATATTATGTGTCATACGCCGCGCCTCGATTGCGTGAACATTGCATTTGTATCCGCTTTCCATACGGCATTATTTATTTCTTCCTAAATCGATTAGAACTAATTTCTGCATTCTATTCGGATGTGCGAATTGATTTTATCGTTTTTTGGTATTCACTTACGCCTTCGACAGTATTTTAATGAATGAAATGCGATAAAAATTGTTACGATTCGTCATTTTTCTATGAGACGGTAGTAAGTTTCCGTTTTAACTGACTCATTCATATGACAGTGTGTGCTAAGTTAGTTAATAATTAATTAATTCACGTTTGTTTATTATTATTTTTATTCGTTATAATGAATACTGCATGTAAACTAACAGCCTCGGTGGCGCATTTGTTAAGGCGCCGGCTGTGAAACGAGAGTCCGCGGGTTCGATCTTCGCATCGAAACAAACATTTGTGTGAACCACAGGTATTTGTTACTGGCCTGGGTATTTTTGTGACCAAAGTCTCTCATAATTCCTGATACCCACAACATAATACTCGGTCTTAGTGTGTGGTCACGACTATGTAATATGTATGTAACTGTTGGGTGTATTTATATGTATTTAATTATTTAAAAAAAAAAAACACGACAAACTATAAATCGTGGATTCAATCACCACATCAAATCACCTGTCAATTCACATACCTCAAGACAAACAGGACTAAGTATGTCTTTGTAACTGTGTCCTACATTATTTTATTAATATTTTTTTGCAAACTGAATGCTTGCATTACATTCAGCCGCGGCAGGCGCCTGTCTGTCACGAGGTTTCGGTCACGAAACACACATTAAAATGCAATAAGCATCGCCTGATACACGTGTAACTGCCTAAGTGGGTACATTCGGCGACAAAAACGATTCATTTATTTAATATCGATGAATCAAACAGATCGTAATTATATTGATCGCCTTGTAGATCATAAAGAATGTTTTCAAATGTTATTTTGTATTAGTAAATATTTTCTTCGTTAATTCTGTTAAAGAAAGTAAAAATATATGACATGAGAAAAAAATAGCTATAATTTGGGCCCACATACGCTTACTGCTATGTTTTATTTCTCATATAATAACCAAATGGAGTCGCAATATACGCAATTTAAAATAAAATAAATATACCCTGTAGTCACATACATAGTCCTGACCCCAGACTTAGCTCGAGCCTTGTGTCATGAGTATCAGAATCTACGGTAGACTTTTTGGTATCACTAACACCCAGACCCGCGATTTTTTTATGTCTCGGTGCAGGGAGAGAACCCGCTGTCTCTCCTTTGGCAGTCGGTGTTTTGTGTTTCACAAAGTTTTAAATGTATTCTCTCATTAAATACTCATGTTTTAAACATACGTTTTTGTAGGTGACTTCTGTAATCGGAATACATTCGGATTATCTGCATGATAAATAAAATAATGGATGTAGTTTATTTAAATTATAAACGCAATGTCATTCAATTACATTGATATTGTAACCGTCTACAGACTGATATATACATAGTAAAAACGATTTAAAATAGTCGGTTATAAAAATATTGCATACGACAGGATAATTATAGATTAAAGACAAATCTTTGTTTCAAGAATGTAGAATTTTATTAGCAGTTTATAAAAAAAAAACATGAAATATTATTTTGATAAAATTAATTGCAACAGTAGGTTTGATTTGAATTCTTTTGCTCACTATAATAATTAAATAAATATGCCATCCTGTTACACACATCAAAAAAAATATACATTTTTTTTTTCAAAACAATTATATTTATTTTCACACGCATAGATTTTGAATATTAACACGGAATCTTAAACATAATTAGTAATTACTTTCACCATCAGTGTAAACAACACTAACGATTAACACTACATACTAACGTATTATCTTAATGTCATTATTTTAATATTTCGTATTTAAAAACAAATATTATGTTACTGATACTAAAATATTACGCATATAAAACAATCATTAATTATTTAAAAAAATACTCGATGTTGAGAAAGTATATATTATATTGAACTAAAAGAAGACATCGTGATATCTGCTAAACTAAAATTGCAGAATTTTAAGGAGACTTTCTCATTATTATTAATTAGATATATTTATTAAAATTACATATTATATAAAAAATGAAATTCACTTTCAAATTTAATAACAATTTATAAAATAAACAATCAATTTTATGTATACAATTAAATAACAAATCAAAGTTGTTCTGTCACCGATTGTACATGAGAGCGTAATTTAGTTTCTTTTGGCCAAAGTCGCGAGTCGGAAGGAAAGCGGCTAATGTTACACTACTTACGTCACATGTCGAGCGTAACCGCGTATCGAGTGACATTGTAATCGGACCCCGGAATACTATCCTTAACCGACACTTCTCTACAGTTCCGTTACATAGGAGACTATTCTGAAAGCCTTTCTATTAGATATTTAATTAGTATCGGATTAATTGCCGCGTGTATTGTTTATCGGATATTGTATCGGTGTAATAGAAAGTGACCACAGTGGCTAATTAATACAATACATAGGAAATATGTTTTGTCGGCTTTCGAAGACTTAGGATGAATTAAAAAATTGCTCATAAGTATTTATTATGTTTCTATCTAAACTTTATTATAATATTTAGCAGGAGATTTAAAATGTTTAATAATAATTTAGTTTTGGTTTCCCAAGATACATGCCTCGTCTAGTTTGGGAACCCGTGGTAATGTCGATGTATTATATAACAACTTCGTTTAATTTTTATTTTAATTTTTGTGTAATTTTAATCCTATTTAAGTATGTTTATTTAAGAAACTATTAAACAATAATATCAAAAATGTTTAAATTTCTGTTTACTAATTAAAGATTTTACTACTAGAATCAAAGAAAAATATTTTAACATTTGCATAAAATCTTATTTGTAATAGTTACATTCATCATCAATCCGAATCGAATATACACAATTGTGTATTGAAATCAATTATCAAAAGTGTGACCACGCAGATCAGGAAGCGGCCTACAATGAACAATGGTACTGTCGCACTTGACCTCAATACAGGCCGGTTTTGACTAACTTTCAATCGAGCGATAAGCGCCTGTTTCATTATTCCATACGACACTGTCACTTCCTCGTTGCAAATGTCAACTTATCGAGATCTGTGAATTTGAATTAAGAACATTAAAAAAATATTTAAAAATCGAATGTGATTTTTAATTGATTATAAAATTAAATTATTATATTTTTATTTAAATGAAACCATTGAAAAAGACCATTTTATTAAATCATCATTTGAGATTTGTTTTGCATATTTATGCACTAGACAATGACGTATGAAGTGGCTTTAATATTTATTTAATTAAATTTTATTACATAAGAAGCTATCGTAAGCTACCAATTCAATGGAAGATGATTTCACAGTATTCCGAGACAATATTTTATTTTCTTCAAGATACAAATTACTACATGTCGAATAGTCACCGACAGTGTTACTTAAAATCCGTAAATACAAAAAATCCTCTTTTAAGATTCGTTCTGAATTTGGTCAGTGTCCAATTAAGCTGCAATTATTTAGATCAATAACCTGATTATCTTCCTTCTGGATAGCCAGTGTAGTAAATAATATTTTACTACATACAAAATACACGACTTCTTTCCCATTTTCTTTAATGGGTCATCCTCCAAGCAATCTACATAAAATCTCAAGCACTAAGTTCTAAAAGCAGACCTAAAAACCACAATATCCCAGGACACTTAACCCATATTCTTTAGAGGCTTTCAGTGCTTGAATACGCTGACTGGGCATTCAAAGGAAGCCTTAGGACATCTACCGGCCACTCTGGATCTAGACCGGCCAGGGCTGACGGAAAGCCGGTAGAATCCGGATAATCCAGAATTATCAGCTGTGTGATTGATTGCTGTTTTGGTAATAATTTATATGGGCGGCAAATATCTTAGAATGCACACTGGCGGATTTCATATTCATAAGAAATTTTAACTAATAATCTTTCGACAGTATAAAATATTGTTACGTCGGACACAGGTGTTAAGTAAAAGGCGGTTTATAGCACACTCGTTTATTTCAAACTGTCAACCTTAAATACCTACACAACACTTTTCCCCCTTTTATTGAGGTACACTAGACTTAATTTAATTAATATACTTTAATACTAATATACTTACACTACCCATACTTATTTAAGATAACAATTATAATATCAGATACAAGATAACAATTGCCGTAGGTACATCAGTCCACATTAACATACACATAATGTTTCCCCCTTTTTACCAACTCTATAGTAATATGATATACCTACATACACATCCACACCATCATCCATGTAGGCGTCGGAGCTTATTGAATTATATTGACTTAAATTTAGTGTAACAAATTTTATTCCATAGATTGCTGGTTTCAAATTACTTTTACATTGCAACTGTTCACAACGTTAAACATGTTATTACTACTAAATGTACAACATTGCGTAAAATTGTTTATAATCGATTCTAGGTAGGGTACGCAACCTCGACCCAGCATCTCTCGTAAATTTCGACTCCGAATGTGGCGCCGAAGGCCCCTCATTCCTTTGTATTTGGTCATCGATACTCGATGTTGGTTCGAGGTTAGGGTTAGAAGAAATTAGATTCCCCGTATTTTGCGTGTTTTCTCCAAGCTCCTCTGGTACTGAAACCGATGACTCCCTGGACTCCGGAATATTACATGACGAATTATTCCCAGTGAAATCATCTATTTCGAGATGACTATTCCATTCCCCATGGTCACCCTTATACACCATAATTTGATTTTTATGTTTTTTATATACTACATTGCTTGCAATATCCTTAATTAAATAAATTACCCTGCCTATTTTCTTAACTACAATTCCTCTGCCCCAATTGTCCATCTTGCATGTACTGTTTTTTTTATATAATACTTTCTGTCCCTGCTCTAAGCATTTATTGGTTTTGCCGCCATACACTTTACTTTGTAAACACTGTTTTTGACGAACATAGTTAGCGAGAGTACTCGTCGATGATTTAGGTGAGTCACATAATATATCAAGGCGCGAACGAAGTTTCCGACCGAAAACCAATTCAGCAGGCGAAGAGCCTGTCGTACTATGTACAGAATTCCTATAGTCAAACAGGTATTTTAATAAAGTTGCTTCACTTTGCTTATTATTAATTTTACTGTTGATTAAACTTGATTTGATTCCTTTTTTAACTATTTTGACGAAACTCTCTGCCTGCCCATTGCTTGATGGGTGATAAGCGGGTGACGTCACGTGATCAATACCGTTAGTCCGACAAAAAGTTTTAAATTCCTGAGATGTAAAAGCGGTGCCATTATCGCTAACTATGGTGTGTGGTAAACCGAATCGCGATATAAATTCTTGTAGTTTAGAAATAACTAACGACGTGGATACTGAACTCATTTTATACGATTCCACCCACTTAGAGTATGCATCTACTATTACAAGGTAAGTACAATGGTTTATGGGGCCTAAAAAATCAATGTGTATTCTATAAAAAGCATGTATGGCGGGTATGGCCATACAGCGAGCGTTGTTCGGCTAGGCGCGGCTCGTAATTGCATACACACATTACAACTAGCTATACATTTTTCTATCGCTTGATCTACACCTGGAAACCAAAATCTCCCTCTTGCCTCTGCCTTTGTTTTAACTATTCCTAAATGAGATTTGTGCAATTCTGATATAATTGCGTGCCTTAAACTTCTCGGAATCACAATTTTATGACCCCGCATGACGCATCCATTTTCATAAGACAATTCCAGACGGCAAAGAAAATAAGGTTTAAATTCATTATTGGCCATTTTTGGTGGCCACCCATTTAAAATAAACTCGATTATTTTTTGAAATAATTTATCTTTCTTTGTTTCCTCGCGCAACTTACTTTGAGTAATCGGCAAACTATTGTCTATCTTACTGAACTGTTTCCCACCATACAACTTCGTGAATAATTCTTGTGCTGTTGGTAAGGGATATTTATCAACTTTTAAATTTTTATTTACTGTGACTGAATAATCGGCACAAAGTCTAATATCCCCATTACGTTTGAGTACTGGCACTATTGGTGAAGCATATTCTGAAAACTCAACGGGTTTGAGAATGCCCTCACGCACCAATCGGTTGATCTCGGCATCTACTTTGTCTCTTAATGCGTAAGCTATGGGCCTCGCCTTGCAATAAACCGGTTTGGCGTCGTCAATTAAATGTAATTTTACTTTGTAAAGATTAAATTTGCCCAACTTGTTAGAAAAAACTGCCGGGTAACGACCTTGTAAATTATCTGTGAATTTATCTAAGTCATTGCAATAATTTACTTGTAATAATTGTAATTGAAATGCTGATATAAAATCACGCCCCAGGAGGGGCGGACCACCGTTATAAACCACACAGACATCTAACATACAAGTACAGTCATTATATGTGAATTTTAACCGCACGGTTCCTGCACAACTAATTTTATCTCCGGTATAGGTAAAGAGTCGTTTATTAGTTGACGATAATGGCACATCAGAATAATACTTTTTATAAGTTTGGAAAGAAATAACCGTAACGGCGGACCCGCTATCAATTTGAAACTTCATTCGTACCCCCTCAACTAGCACTAATTCTGACATCGGTTCTCCATTAATCGAACAGATATTATACAACTCACCGTCATCGTCGGTACCCTCGTCTTGGATATAACTTATCTTAGTGCACATGCGGCGCAAATGACCCTTTTGTTGACACTTTTTGCACTTGTATTTCGCATAACGACACTCTGCCGCATTATGATTTTTTAACCCACACACTTTACACTGCACCTTGACACTATTAGCACTTTTGACTCCATCCGCGATCTTGTACAGCTGCTCATCCTGCATCGGCCCCTGCGCCGACGCCGCTGATGCCGTAGCTGTCACCGCACGAGCGTTGCTAATATTGACCGCTAGTTCCACTGCTTTTGCCAAAGTGAGGTCGTCCAGGTCTCTCGCGAACAACTTCTCCCGTTCGGGTCCCGGTAACATGCCCATTAGAAAGCGATCACGTAACGCCTCCTCGATGTCCCGGAACCGACAATGTTGAGTCAGTCCGCGTAGTCGCGCGGCCCACTGCGTGTACGATTCACCCACATTTTGCGTAGCCGCGTAAAAGGTAAATCGGTCGCCAAACCCTTTTCTTGCTGGAGTAAAATGGTCGTCCAACAGTTTCACAATGTCTTCATACTTACTTCATACGGTACCTTTTGGATGTCCTTTGGCAATGCAAGGTCCGATGCCAACTTATATGTACCGTCACTGAGTGCGCTTAATAATATCGCCTTTTTTTTTATTTCACCTTGATGTCGTTTGCAATAAACCATTGCGCTAAACGGTGTTTATATGTTTCCCAGGACTGATTATCGTGATTGAAACTCGATAAAATTCCAAATTGCACGTGAGACATTTTTTTTTTACGGTAGACTCGTCGCCACTGTTACGTCGGACACAGGTGTTAAGTAAAAGGCGGTTTATAGCACACTCGTTTATTTCAAACTGTCAACCTTAAATACCTACACAACAAATATATCTAATAAAATATCTGTATATGAATTAGTTGTAATGTAAGGATATGTAAATACCCATATAAATATGTAAATTTAATCGCATTGGGTGCAGCTCCTGTATGATTATGTTTTATTTTATTAATAAATAAAAAAATAAAATTTGCGTCGAGATGTTAGCTCAATGTTTTCAATAATGTTTTTTACACTTATAACCGTAAATGATTTCAAAAGTGGTAAAGCTGCATTGCTTTTTTTGCTTATTTAAATTAAATATATTAGCTATCTTGACAGCTCTCATCTCGGTTTTTGTTCAGATATTGTGATTATTGATTTTTTGTATTTTTTCATTCTCCGTCTGTATTAAATCAGCCACAAGACGTTCACTGCTGCATATACTACAAGCGGAGTTAATCCCACGGATGAATACTGCTCAATGTATATCTTCTTCCTCCGTACCGATCACATCTTGGATCGTATAAAGCCATTTACAGTTCCTCAGTTGTTACGGCAGTTCCTAAATATTCAAAATACTGAACATTTTTTGCTGCTGTCAACCCTGATCGAGGCACGGATTCGTATCGGGGACGCACGCTAGCCTAGATACATTGTTTGCGCTGCGCATGCGCCATACCGACAGCTTTTGTGACACCTCTGTAACATATTCAACACTTCACTTTAAAAAGTTATATTTCATCGTGGTCATCTGATTTGAACCCAGATCATTTGACTTAATTCAATACAATATTTTTGGTTGTTACGTTGTATGCTTAAATCTACGGCCTATTCAAAGACAGTTTATAAACCTATTTAAGTAATCGAATATTTTGTCCCTTTTGAATACATTTTAAGTTTTATTACTGTTGTAGAATAATTTGGAAAAAAATCGGTTAGGGTCTTTAATTAGAATAAAGGGCGAGATGAGCATGCCGTTCGCCTGATTGTAAACAACACGACCGATCTTAACAATAGTAAAACCAAATAATACCTTGAATTACAAAGCAATGCTTGGCATTCCACGGCGCTTGCTGTCGTGGCTTGCTGATGTTAAGTTTCAATATGTAAAGTTACTCTGGTTACAATGTCCGTCAATCCAAAACACAACAGTGCATTTACTATTTATTTACAATTTACTTTATTTATTTATTTATAGATAAAAAGACATTGCGGTGGTACATACCCAGGCGGCCTCTCACTTATGAGAGACCTACCAACTGTAAAACTTCCCATAACTTCAATCCTTTGGATAAAACTGTTAGAAGTTTACCCCAAAGCTGGTAAAACATAAGTAACCTCTCGAAATTAATTAGCATACTCAATGTTGAGAAACAATAAATTAATAAAGCAATAACAAATCACAGCAACTACGTGTAATTGTCAATTGCATTAATCAATTCGCACTCGATGCCAGTGGAGGCGCAATTATGAAACACGTTTAACCACGAGGTAATTAGCCATTGTTTTAATACAGTTGAGTACTCGTAGTTAGTTTAATGAGTGCACTTTTAGATGTCGCATTATGCAATGTCTGAAGTTAACAAAATTAATTTTATAGATGTATAAACTTACGCCTTTTTCACAGAATGGGTAGGTAGAGGTTCTACCATGACTGCCCACTTTAAGGTTTGATTGTTCCAGCTTTGCAATCATACGATGGTACAATTGCACTAACGAGGCAAATTAATTTAAATCAGATTAATTATTGATTATAGCTTCAATAGCTTACTGTAAAAGAATAAACTATAGCCTGTTCAAATGTCTAATATTCACAATATCTGTAAGGCATCTAAGGCCAAATTTTATAAGCAATTGGCCTCAGTTGTAATTAGAGATTCCATTGCGTTGTGAAATCTTTCTGTCCATCACTGGACCAGCGATCAATCATTTGCTAATCATGTTCACACGTTTATTTTAAATACAGCTTAGGAAATTTATAACTATGATTGATATAAACTTGCACAATTTTGAATTTTTGATAGAGTTAACCTCACGCCTTTGAAGACAGAAGTGTTGCTATTGCTACCATTCGCTCACAAAACTTTTGTATTATAAATCTCAAGATGTGATGGGTGTTGTATAAGATAGGAACGATGAGCTCCTAGGTTTGGTTTTCAGGTAGGATACTCTATTTTAAGTTTAAGGGTTTGAAATCTTTCGTCCATGTTTCCTGGGATTGTTGTTTGTGCCCGGCTGGTGGCCCATTTGTCACATTTTAGGATAGAAACAAATTCGTCCAAATCTGTCGCGCTAATGTCATATCTGCTTACATCATATAGTAATACAAAACTTAATTTAATTTTTGTATCACTCGATTATTAAGTTTACCTTGCTCAATTTTTTATAGCCCATAAACCAATAAATTGATTATGGATTTAACGTAATGGTATGAGGTTTCGTCATGAGAGATTGCCTGGGGCTAAATCCGTCAATTTCCACACCTTTCCGTGTATCAAGGCCGACAAGGTACTTACAATTTCCTAGATTCTTGGATTACTTGGACCACTATCGGGCTAATTGTTCCAACGATGATATATTCTTGCCAGTTGCTTACACTCTGTCATCTATGTTATGACAAAATCACTACATTTGTTTTAAGCGCGTTTTACGGCTATCTTTGGCTACTCCAAATGTAGTGAAGGGCCTAACCTTAGTTTTTGAATCAATGCCCAAAAAACTGATAAAGCGACTACTACTTTCTAATTCATTTACTTAATAGATTTACTATTTAGCCATATATCACCAATGGCCTAAACACTCTCAATCATATTCTCGATTGTAGAGTAGGCCCGTGCCCTGCAGTGGGACGTATATGGGCTGATACAGCCATATATAAAATCAACAGACTAGATACTCGTAATATATGTAGTTATTTTCATTGTACCCAACGACACCTGCAAAATTCTTTAACCCAATACTGAATGAGATCTGATAGTAGGTAGATTTTTATCGACACCCGGCGGCATTGAGAACAGAAGGTCGTTCAATGCTAGTCATTTATGTTGGTATTTATGTACCAAAGTTGTTTTATATACCTGTCACGGTAACCTATTCAAATATATTATTTAATATTATTTATATTATTGATTGATTAGATGATGACTGGCTAGAATTAATTGAAGAATGATAAATGCTGTATTTATTAATAATTTGGAATAGAAAAACAATATTTAGCTTTACTTGTAAACTAGTCAGAGTAGAATTAAATTACTTGGACAGGATTAGGATGCAAATCCTACAGAAGTTTGCTTTTGGGGGTAATAAAAGTTATTTTTGAACAGAAACTATAAAAAAATTGCGTTATAGCTATGCAGAAAAACATCAATAACTGAACACAAAACTAGAAAAAAATACGAGATTTTATTGGCATGATCGGCTTAAATATAAAACTCTGCAAATGCACTTGTAAAATCTAATGAAACCTTACGTGTGTAGTCTTAAGTTCGAAATTAAGTATATTAATTCTGCTTCCACTGGGTTAACTAATTCGTCTACTATCCAATTTGACTTCACTACAATAGATTCCTCTATCAGCCCTTAATAATGCTTAGTACGACACTCCTCAGTAGCCGAATATCGGATTAATAGGATTTAGACCAAAGTCTACCTTGACCTAGTGCTGATCACCGATTTCACATTTACCTATATGTTTGCACAATGAAGCAATCTCAAACTAGCAGATTTCCGTCCAAGCACCGAGTTTCCGCGGCAAATTCGTTTGATATGAAAAAAAAAACCCCATTGTGCTGGAATATGAACGTTCGCGTTAACAAACAATGCAAATACCACCGGATTCAGGTAAAGGACGCGGCAATTAAATGGCTTTTTGTTCATTCATTAAGCGGTACAGGCTGGCAAAGAATTAACTTTTATACTCAATTTAGTATTAAAATAGCTACGGCATGCAAAAATGGCAGAGATTTAGGCCTCCCACAGAGAATAAGGCTATTATTTCAGATCGGCTTGGCAGTAGGTAGATTTTCTCAGCTGAGTTGGTAACACTGGCTTGTGTTCAATTTCGTACATGCTTTATTACTTAAGAGTTCGAACGTGGTGTTTGAGATTTGCTGCGGTTTTTAAATTTTGCCACTAGAAAAATATTTTAAAGTCTTAAGGGATGCAAAATTCCTTTTTGATTACTCTGGAATGACAGGCATTGCTACAAAAAATCATGCTATTCCACAGTCTGTCTTTAAATAGTCTACGTTTGGATAACCTTAATTCTTTAATTTTTAATTGGCATGCCTCTACGTTTATTAAAAATTACCAAGAATTAATCCAGGCTGGACAGTTTACTGGGAATATTTATACTTTCTGAGCTAAATGCCAAAACAGCAGCTGCAGGATGCGATTAATTCAACCAATCAGGAGCGTCGGCGTCATCAAAGAGCTTTTTGCCTCCTTAATCTTAAACAGGAAATGATCTCAGTGTTTACATATTAATGTTTTTTGCATTGTGTTCGAATCTTAAACGATCTTCAATATTCATTAACTGAATTTTAAATGTAATTTAAAGAGCCTTGTACTTAAAAGTTAAAAGTAATGGCGAAGGAAAATTGGACATTAATTTTACTGGCAAAAATCAAGGATAAAAATTTATTTGTTTTTGTGGATATTTTAGTAGAAATTAAAAGTTAAATACCACAATAAAGGTTACAGAAGGCCATCAAAATTGTTTGCTAAACGTTCATTCACCAATGACGTTTTAGTCATTCACGATCAAATTGTGAGTTAAATTTTTTAAATGCATTAATACTCATACTTATTGTAAAAAGTGCTCTCGATACTGCCAACATTTATGATCGAAATGCATTCGTCGAATCAAGTTTGTCAGAATGCAACGGTATGAGGTCGGTCAGTCATCACTTTTACCCGGATCTCGATTGCATTGATCTGATTATCGACTACAATCGTTTAAACGCCATTTTAATTACTCGATCGGACATACGGTAAATTGATATTAAGTGCAGTCAGATTGGGGTTTTGACATTGAGTACAGGTTAATTATTTTTTGTTAAAATAGATACAGCTAACGGACAAACGATTGGACTAAACAATAGAGAAGAGGAGATAGAAAGGAAACAAGGAGAAATGGGTATAAGTGCCGCAAATCGTGATAAAACGCGTTTTATTTTAGACCAGCCAATCAATTTTGGAATATTTTTCAATAAGGAAATGTAGATAATTAAGTTTCTACAATAATGACCACTCAATCATTGAACATAACCTTAATATTTCTGATATAATTATAATGAGACTTAAATCACGTTGGTTTAGTAAATTCTATTTGGGACACACCTTTATAAACATAACCAACACCATTTCCAATAAACACCTACAAATCAAACACTTCACCGATAACATCGATAAAACACAACGATCCTTGAAGGAAACCCAAGTGCTTGAAGTAAAGGAGTATGTTTGAGCTATTACACACAAGAATGCGGACATACTTAGCACGCTTTTTGCGACGGAGTAAAAATAATGCAAGTAATCATTTGAGGTAATGATGCCGATCGTCGCCTCGTGTTCAATGATAAAAACTTTTCGAGGATGCGAAAGCGTAATTGTATGTATTTATGGAGCTAGTTGTATTTTTGTGGATGGCTTATCTGATGGTGTATAGACAATGGGTGTTAATGCTGAAAAGTTAAACGAAGCTCTTGTATGCTGTGAAGTTCTAAACGATTCCTTTGGAAAAATATTTAGTAGTTCTGCAAGCAAGAAATTACCACTGTTGATCCTGGCTGACAGGAGTTGCAGTGGCGGGTGGGAGGGTGGGAAAGTCTCTAAAAATAAAGCAAGAAATTAGATCTAGGCGGAAGGTCTCGATTTCCAGAAAGGCTAATAGAAGTAATTATAATAATGATTACCTCAACGTAACCTTAACCTTTAAGTAAATGGCTAAATTCCTTACCTATTGATTTAAATCCTTTAGTATTTTTTATGATCCTCAATCTAAACTTATAGATTGAAAAGCGACATAACCCTATTTGTAATTTGAAGCGCTGCTGCTATTACGTAAAACAATTAGATAGCATCAATAAATCAAACAGTACTGTTATTCAACACAAACAATATCTATTTCATAATGCTCGTTAATTTATATTTCCGTAACATTTACAAAGTGCGCCGCGGCCGCTCCCAGTCTACACAGATACATATAATATTAGATGCAATCATCGGAATTCCGATGCGGTCACACAGACAAAGGTCAAGAGCGGTAATAAAATTCGATAACCAGTATTAATTTAATTTTTATGTCTCGTTCTCTGTCGTCGAGATATTCGGATGCCATTTCTATGCACTTGTTTGGATGGTTGAAATGACTTCTGGTATTATTAGACAAGGTATATTGACTACTGCATAAGTTTATCGAACGGTAGCCAAAATAGAAAAAAAAAGAAATGATTGATTTAGAGATTGTAACATATTATCTGGTGGAATTACAATTGCATTTTATCACAGCTTTTCATTACTAAGATTTTATTTTTCCCAAAGACGCTAAATGAATCAAAGAAGAAACACTTATCAAAAATCTAAAGCCTCATCTTACATTCGTCAATTTAGAAATTTCCTAACAGTAGTTATTACATTCCACTCAATATCTATGAATATATCGATAATTTGTTTCAACACCTGCTTTACATTATTTTAATCCGTACTTATGTTTTAAATCGTATCTCGAGTTTCGAGCACTTGTTCAAGGGAATCGGCTTAACATTATAATGGCGTCTGTTCGATCGGAATTAATTCGTCTGACTCAGTGATATGATCTGTTTGCCAGTACCAATACCGCTGAAGGTCGGATCAATAATCATTTCTGCCGACCTTTGCTTCGGATCAGAATTTAATTTAAAACATGGGAACTTCTAACAAATCATAGCTATTTGATAATTTGAAAAAAAAAAAACTTGAATAGGAACATTGTGTAAACAGGAACATGAGTAGAGTAGCTATTAACTATTTGATCTCCTCTATTAACCATTTGATCTCCTTGATATAGGGTTTTACTAAAGATATCCAAGGTTCTATGGAAAGCGATTGAGACCCAACGATCTTGTTAGATCTGCCACCATAAAATGCATCATTGTAATTGAATTTCAATAATATGACAGTATTAAGTTTATTGATGAATAATTGCAATAGATTAGTTCAACCTCTATTTTCTTGTCCACAATACTTTAAATTATACACATTGCACCAATATCCTTTGAATCGTTTCACATTTACTCGAAATCTTCTCAAGTATTTCTATTTCCTTTGTTACCTATTTTCTCCTCGTATGAATAAATTTCACGCACCACGCGTGTTGTTCATGCATGTCCTGACCGAGCACTCTAAATTGAACTGTTAACACAGGTGTAGGAAATTAGTCCATAGGGTCAAGGCGGACGGTGCTTGTTCAGCTGTGTGACACAATTTATTCGATGGTTTACTGAGGTGGACGAACTTTGAAGGTTCTTATTGTAGTAGGTAGCAATCGGATACATCCTATAAACTTAAAATTAAACAACAACGTATAAAATGTTCACTTTGAGACTCAGTAGCCATTATACGGTGACATTTCAATAATGCAATATGTCGTAGGTTTTCAGCCATTCAGACAAATATACATCTATAAAAATGTAAGCTGGTGCCTCAAGATATATTTGGCGCACGATTCCAAATTTGAAAAGTAAAGAAATAATATTTCTCAATAACATTTGAGTCATTTAGTTTATTTATTTCCATTGAGCGACAGCTCAGCCACAAAAACAGCGAAAAAACTTTTAACTAAAAGCCGTATAATGTTATTTTCCCAATGTCAACATTAACATAAACCAAAATGTAATTATTACAATGACAGCATAGGTCACTGCATACGTTATTGTATCTTAAAGGTCGCCGATTCATACCATTCAACTTCGGAGACAATCCTTGTTTGTATAATCAGCTACTACTCTAACTCCCATAAGAGAGGAAACACTTATAAAATTAAAATCACAAAATCAAATTTTGATAAATGTATAGGAGTTGCCACCTACTTTAATACTTGATTTGAACGAAAATAAAAAAGAAGCATGGGGTTCTAATAAATCCATTATCTTCCATAGCAAATAAGTAACTAAACATTAGTCTAGGACGTTTTCTGTTTTCATATATAAAATATACATGGAACTGGAAAATCCACAACCGACAAACATCTATGTACATTACAGCTGCGTAGTTTCCAGTAATCACCACTATTTCCCAGAAGATAACAGAATGTCATTTCTGTCTACGGAGATGAACTGTGCCAAACTTTCTCCGTCCAAGGCCGAGTATTGTGCATTGTGTGAGCATGGGAAGCGCCACGGGCTGTGACGATGTGGGTCGTTGTTGCCACCGGCTTAGCTAATCGACAATTACCATTGATGGTGTCATTAGCTGCTGGGATTTTTCAACGGATCCGATCATTGCGGTTGACATGTCATGATGCTTGAAATTCTGTGTTATTTTAGTTGTTATCTTTGTAGAATTATGTTTCGTCTTTTGCAGGGTGATTCGTTTCACCAAATATACATATATTGGCAGTGAATTCTACAAGATTATTAGTAGGTGTTACAGCCCCTATTATTTCCTAAATAATTATGTTAACTTAACAACTTCAGAATTCTTCATCAGCTGCAATTTTCCACTAATCTTAAAATGCCTTCATGAATATTTCGTCAAGTAATTCAATTACTAAACCTTCTCAAGCCATGTCAATGAACGCGCAAATATCTGTCTAAACATTTTCATTAATATTACTTTCATCTAACGTTAATTGCTCTCGACATTATCTTTCAAAGCGTCTTGTCTTGTCTTTGTTGAAGACAAAACATTAGAAGTGAAACCAACATGACTGTTCTTTTGAAGGCATAACCTCGGTAATCTGACGGAATGGCGCGTGAAAGTGGGCAATTATGTGACTTATACTTTGTTTAGTAAACGCATATTGGTGTACGTGAGACAGATTTCTGATGATATAGTAAACTCCGATATCAATGCCGCTAGACAAAACGAAAAATAACTTATATTGGAATTATAAAAAGGGCGTTGAGAAGAAGCCATTAACTGTCTCAGAAGATGTTATTATCATTATTTTACCACATGATGGTCTTAACGCTACGGAAAGTTTACCACTCCTTCCATTTAAATAAGATCTATTACATATAACCCAGGTTTTGCAATTGCCAATAAAGATGGGTTAGTTCTTGTACTTTGAACAAATGTCAAAATTTTCAATACAAGATTTTCTGTTGTGAGCTTTCAACTTCTATCTTTACCATATACTTTATAGTAACGTCCAGGAATGAAGATGAACGCCATCGAAAGATCTATGCAATATCCAACTCAACCCACAAGCTTAACTAGTTTTGTTAAATAAATCGCAATATCTTAAAAAAGAATTAAGACAATTCAAATCCCGCTACAGTTAAGATATTATAAAAACTCAATTAACATGGTAAAATCCAGTAGTCAACTCGGTTTCCGTTAAGCAATAACAGCGTCGGCTATGGCGCCGCTCGCCCACACACTGAAGTCAACAGTGTGGCAGTTACCCCTTTATTTGATTATTTACATGTCTTATGTTTGCATGTTTTTGGTGTCCTGATAGGTGATTTTCGAGTATATTTATTTATGATATTTTAGTGCTGTATGTTGGTCGTTTCGATGTCCTGATTGATAGGTGTGATCAGTTTGGAATATTTAATGTAGTTTGTTTACAAAGTAACGATACATTGATGATATTTATGTTTAGTTGGTTATGGTAGGCAGTAAGAAAGATAATATTGTTGGCTATAATTCAAATGTAGTACATAAAATAATTTCAATTTTTTTGATACAAGTATTATAATTCTAGGATCAGAATGTAAATTAGAACACAGCAGACTTAAAAAAGTTAATGAAACCGATTGATCCAAATGGCCATCCATATTCTTTGCTTTACATTATGGGATACAGTTGTTGTCTATGTATTTACACCAGATGTTGTGTTTCGAAATATCTTTATAGCCATTAATTATATACAATATCTTTTGAAGTACTTTGTATCTACACAACTATCTAAAACCATTAAAAAATATCATTTTTTTTTTTAAATGAACTCATAATTCAATCAATTCTTTCTTTATTGCCGCCGCTTATTGTTAGACCTTTCGCCTTATTTAAATGTGTCACATTATCAAACAATAACAAATAAATTCAATTATCTAAATGACCACAGCATTATCTTTTCCTAATTAAAGTCGCCATACTGTCTGTATAGCGTGGTACGCCGGTCATCGAAGTGACACAAAAAGCAAATATTATGCAACCGTTTGTTCCATAGCTTGTGTGTGTGTGTGTGCGTGTGAGTATGTGTGTGTGTTTCTATGGCCGTGAACTTTATTGTTTCCTGTATTGTATTGAAAGGTTCGTTACCCAGGTAATATGCAATGTTGGGTTCCTAATAGAGGATTATTACGGAATAATGGAGTGAAGAGTACGGAAGTCTATAGGTGTAACTACTTTTGATATTAAAACTTTATTTTAGGCAATCGCAGTAGGTGTTAAATCATTGATATCGGGCTAGCTTGAATTTAAGTTGCGAGTTGTTAGTGTAATAAAATTTGTCTATGAAGTAGTTTTGATAAAGCAATCATTTAAGTTCTAATACCTCTGTTTATTTTAGAACAAATTCAATAAATAGTATCCTGCAGTGGCACTAAGACCCAAAAAGTCCTTTAATTTCGTTTCCCAATTTCTCCATATGATTCAACACTTTCCCAGCAGTGTGAGCCCGACGCGTCAGAGTATCAAATCCATTTAAGCCAATGCTCCCAATCAAATTCAATTGACCCTTGCCCTGCATCCAATTGTAGTAAATGGTACTAAAAACATAACGAGATTTGTTCCACCGACCCCACGGGAGTGTGGGATAGAGGTGGATGGACGGCTGGCATAATTATGGAGAAAGATGTACTCGTTTGTCACTTTTTGATAATCTCGTTGTATTGTCTTCCATGTGGCAGGGTACCACCACATTGTCTATTTCTCCCCCCAAACAGCAGTTTAAATGCACTGTTGTGTTCCGGTTTGAAGGAAAATGTAGCCAGGGTATTTACTGGACATATTGTGACTTAACATCTCATGTCTCAGGATGGTGAGTGCAGTGGAATGCCAAGCATTTTTTTTATTTATTACTGGACAAGAAATATTACACAATGTATCAGCATGAAGAGCGCAATGCATTGCCATTCTTAATATACATAAGTTCCGAATTGTTTTGCTCCTAGCAATTATTATCAGACGTAAGTCTCCATTCTCACTTTTTTCTCCAAACTCTTATTTTCTAATTCATAGAACATTTCACAGTACCAACTACCAATTCAAGCGTGGGAGAGTTCGTCGACCCGCGCGTATCGGTCAGCGCGTTTGTTTGTTTGTGTGATAACGTGTCTTGCGCGGTGACTGGAGGGGAGGAGAGGGGGCGGGTGTATAACCGTACGTGCTGTAGGTCATGTTCCTGGAAATTATTAATTTTTTGGGGATATTTGTTTATGATTATAATTCAGTGACAGTGAAAACCTTTTTTAATGGATACTTGGGGATTAATGGCCGTATCTTAATGTGAAGTTACCTTTCTGAACTTGAGGGAATATTTATGTATTACTACACTAATCTTATTATATTCGTATGTTCAATTTAATGACCCAACAAGAGCTGAAGACATTATTATACTTCTGAGTTTCCAAAGACTCAAACTTCAAGATGACTCCTTAAAGAGAGAAACATTGATATTATCTATCTCCCTCACACACCCACCTGCACATAATGAATGGATCATAGATCCAAACAGTCGAGCATTCATACATACAACAGTTCCCTTCAGTTTTATAATCTTTATGATGCATGCCAGGTACTGATAACCGTGGGTTGATTTCAATTGCATTCCTTACGATTTAATGGTCATGATTCAGCTTTGAATCGTAGAGTTCTCAATACATTTCCTGGATGATAGTTCAAGTGATATATTTCTTTTGTTTGGTATGATTGCAAAACTGAGGTATCGGGTTCGAATTCCTGGTACACATCGTCACATTTTACAATATGTTACCCGTCGGACGGAACGCACAAGGCGAAAAGTGGGTATCCTGGTGGTATTTCTGCCTACCCATTCAAGGGAAATAGGCGTGAGAAATACACGTGACAACCAAAGTAGGGATATAGCCCACAATAGGTATACTAATTAATGCTGTTTTAATAGCATTTTTGGGTTTAATTACTGGCGTTTAGCTATCTTAGTCTGCAGTAACCTACTTTCAAATGATTTGTATTCGTTTAGTAACAATCGTTTAAGACAACCTATATGCGTAATCGATAATCGCATTACAATTTGCATGCAACACATTCGCAAGTTGCCAAAATCTGCCGCCACTGACTTACTAAGCACGAAACTTGTATTGGAAATACTACTTAATATGATATTCAAATTATTCATTAATTTTTTTTTGGTTTCTTTTTTAATTTGTCCCTTAGACAAGTTATTTGTTTGTTCTCTATCAGGTATACTGTCATTTTATTTACCTTCGGTTAAACGGATGAATTTTATGAGCGATGAGTAAAGCAACCTTTTCTAGTATGACGATGGTGCTGGCAGTTAGAAAGAAGAATAGAATGAGGAATTGAATACAGAACGGAGTTGTCGACGGCCAATGTGAAGTAAGGTAGATATTACGTGGTTATACATAAAGGCATTTCTCGATGCCGTACATCAATTTGTAACATTACAATTTATGGCGTTTTCCCACCAGATAAGTTTGGATATCCTTTGGTAAACAATGTAAGCCCTTGCCATTCTATCCCGGTCTGTGCTGGCCTTTGATGGACATGATGGCAAAGAATTGAGGAAATATGACTACACAATCGTCATATTGTAGTGTATCAGCCCATGTAGGTCCCACTGCAGGACACGAGCCTAATCGACAATCGAGAGTGCGATTAAGAGTGGTTAGGCCGTATAGTCCACCACGCTGGCCTAGTGCGGGCTGGCGGACTTTACACACCATAGAAATGTTACCAATCGCTAGCGTTAATATTTTGTAACAGTCTTATTTTTTGGAGTCAAATAAAAGTTTATGGTTTGTTGCCAGTTGATACTTTATCTAAACTGCGTTGCACACACCATCAAGTGATTGGATATTAGATAAATTACTATAGATAAAATTATTATATGCATGAGGTACCTCAAACTTGTTTGCAATAATTATATTTAGTTATTCACACGATCTGCAAGTTAATTAAATTTAATAGCCACTGTATAATTATCTATTTCGTAAATGTATGCAAAATAATTCGCACCAAATTTGCATAAAGTAAAACTTGATAAATGTTTACCTCGTTGTTTAATTATTAATTTATATACCCACTAGCTGTGCCCGCGACTTCGTCCGCGTGGAATTTAACAAAAACTTTATTTTTCTAAAATAAATGTAGCCTAAGTTACTCCTTATTATATCAGCTACCTGACACTAAAAGTCCCGTCAAAATCGGTCCAGCCATTTCAGAAATTAGCCGGAACAAACATACAGACCGTGAAGTCTTATATTCGTTACCCGAGCGGCCCATCCAGTATTTATGAATCGGAATATTTTGCGATAAAGTTTTCTCATTGTTTTTACTATTCTGTTCTGTTTTTGGTAAAATTATGTGTGTTTATTAAATGAATTTATGATTAGTAATTTATTAAAGTTGACGTCACATTCCGCTAAACAAATTTTTGGCGACAAAAAATGTTCCCAAACATGTACCCCTACCCCAAATACAGGCAGATGTAGAAAGATAATAGTTAGCACCCTTGCAATACCGAACTCGTTGCGAGATCGGGGCTTCCTGTTGTCATTCGGAACGAGTAGGGTAAAAGCCGGATAGTTGCCACACTTTTTAAAAACCTCCTTTAAAAAATATGTATCAATAGATTTTTTATTCAAACTCTACTCTCAAACATAGTTCATTCATCTTCTAATATACCCTATCAATAAAAAAATTATAAATATTATAAATTTTAAGTAAATCCAGTTTAAAATGACCTCTAAAAAAGAGGATAGTTGCCTACTATAGCGGATACTAGCCTAACGTTAAAAATGGTTGGGGGGGATACTTGCCCAATGTGAGGATAGATGCCCGTCTGTATTGTTTTCAAATAAAAATGAACTTATATTCATTTAAATAATCAGTTTTTATTATTAAATACAATCTTTTATTAAGCATCGATTAAAGTTAAAATATAATTATAAAATTATAACAATAATAGACTCCAAAATAGTAAATAAGTGTCCAAAATAAAAATATAATGTTATTATTTATTTTGAAAATAGATGCGATTCGACCGCTCGTGAACAGTAGCAAAACCAAAAACCTTGAATTACAAAGCAATGCTTGGCATTCCACTGCGCTCGCCATCCTGAGACATAAGATGTTAAGTCTCAATATGTCCAGTAGTTACTCTGGCTACAATGTTCTTCAATCCGAAACACAACAGTGCATTTCCGCAGTGTTGTTTCACGGGAGAAATAGACATTGCGGTGGTACCTACCCAGATGGCCTCTCACATATGAGAGACCTACCACCAGTGTTGTATGTTCAAATTAAAAGGAAAATGTATTTTTGTACCCACATACATTCTGTTCCCAGGAAAAATGAAAAACATAAGAAGATTAATGGATTTACAAAATATAGCCTGATTTTAAGTCGCCAATACAAATTTCTGAACACAATCAGTGAATCTTTTTTGTTTTTTATTTAGTTCTTCGAACGCAAGTGTTAAACTATCTTCTGTCCAGTTGACGTGGCGCGGCACCACACCTGGCTTTCGTTTATACTTGCGAGGCATTTTGCTGCTGAGTATGTATTTTATTTAACATAAACTTTAGTAAAACCAAATAAAAATCACCTAGAAAAAATAGTAAAAGCAAATGAAAAAAATAACTAAGAAAAAAATCTGTCCTTGCTTGTTAAAAACGTATAGTTACAGATAGTTACCGCAGGGCAACAATCCGCAAAAGACAGTAGGGCAACTATCCGATTTGATACGGATACTTGCCCTTTTTATTTACGAAATAAATAAAACATATTTAACAATAAAACCTAATAAACAGTGCAATTTAAACTCTAATGCATTCAAAGTAATATATTTTTGACTGAAATCGCAATCAGTTATAAAAATATTTAACGGAGATTACTTACCAATATAATTCTGGCGCTCGTCAAAGTATCACCGCGGAAGATTTTTTCATACACGGACAAAATAAGTGCGCCTACTTCAACTGCTTATGCAGCACCGAGGCCTGCGCGGGGGCCGCTTTTAATTATGATCAAAAAGAAACACTGTCAATACGTCTAACATAGAGCATTTGAAACTGAGGCATGTATCCGTTCGAGGCAACTATCCGGCTTTTACCCTACACAACAGGTAATTGTTAGGTAAAGTTCACTTTGTATTCACATCTCGCGTTGTTACGTCGCTTGTCTGTTACCACAATGGACGCTGTTTTGGATATTTGCATGATATACTGTGGTTTTGGAAATAATTTCTACCTCACAAATGTGTGTATTGTCATATTGGAAAATAAGCGAAATATTTCAGTCTCACAATACCCAGTACCATATTTCGGTAAACGTTTGCATAAATACACACATCGAAACTGCTTCTTAAGCGATATATGTTTTTAAAAAATTTTTTCTTACTATTTGCCGGCTTAGTAGGCGTATGCTTTGACCAGGAATAGTCATAGCTTTGAAGTAGCAATATTTTTGTAAAGCTACAATCAAAAGAAAAAGTAAGACAGTGTTGAGAGCATATCTCGCGCCATTTCTTTTTCTATAACACATGATAATGCGTTATTAACATTTCTTAACAAACTCAAGACCTTAGTGTAGACCATTTGCCTTTGTACCAAAACATCGAGGGGTAAAAAGCCAAGGGCTTAACCTCCAAAATAGCAGTATTTTGGGCATGGTCATAAATACACAATCAATATACAGTTTTATAACAATAGCATTACGAAACCCGCTTTCCTAACGGTAGCGCATATTTATGCGTCCAGAACATGGTTATTACCATTTGATATGTTAAAAGTATCACGTTTGAGTGAAAGCAGAGTTTATACGTACGCTGGAACACCGCAGTTCGCGTGTGGACTCCGTCGGTAACCACTGCTCTCATAATATTTACCATAAAAATCAGCGATCTCGTTTGTTTACGGTGAGTTAACAAATATTTTTAAAGTGTTTTAGTTTTGTTGGACATTTGGAAGAATAGTAGTTATAGAACAATAGTTTTTGATATTCTAAGCGATTTTTCATTTTGTCGTTTAGATATTTTTTGGTTTGTGATACCATTTAGGGAGTTACATTGTGTAGACACACAAACAGACGTTTTATGTGAGATTTTAGGATACGCATTTTCTTACGAAAGCATGCATTTGGCTTATGTATTGTAATATATTATAAATATATTTGTTATGACCTGTCTACCCTCCAATTTGTCTCAGTCAAAATATATGATCGCGGCTGTATCAAATCTTATCTTAATATAATATGTGCACCTAAAAGTAATTATCGATAGCCCCTCGAACATACTATTAATATCAAAATAAATCAAAATTTGAACGTGTTATAATAAATCAAATCCTTATTACTTTAGAACAAAAAACGCTCTCAAATTCAAATTAACCTTTATAATATATTTCCATTCGCACCATTAGTTACGTGCAATTAACATTTTGGCTTTTTGTTTGATATTTAACGTGCATTGCGCTTATTAATCACATGCTAATTATGATAGAAAACTTAATATGCATGCATGGAAATTGACTTCGAATCTATACCACTCATCTTAATACCACAATAATTATGTAAATAGAGAATTGACGTTTAAATCATTATGCTCTAATTAGAGCTGATGTATGAGCTGTGTTATTTTATTAGTGTAATGGTGTACATTCCTATCCTAATTTTTTATTCACTGGTAACTTTTGGTAGGTCTCTCATACGTGAGAGGTTGCCTGGGCAGGTACTGTAATGTCTATATCTCCCGACAGATAACAGTGTAAATGCATTGTTGTGTTTCGGATTAAAGGAAATTGTAGCCAGAGTAACTACTGAACATATTGAGACTTAACATCTTAAGTCTCAGAATAGCGAGGGCTGTGAAGTACCAAACACTGCTTTGTAATTTAATGTGTTGTTTGGTATTGCTACATGAACAGTCGTATCGCTCGCTATCAGGCAAATGGCATGCTAGTCTTGGCATTCATTGCAATAAAAAAAAAACAGATAAGTATTTCCACGAACAAGTTTAATAATGAAAGACTAACATAAAGATTCTTTGAACCGTACACAGAACCTCACGGGTCATCTAACCACGTTGTTTACACAATTTCGTCACCTCAATTAATAGTTGACATGTTTAATGACATGCAATATATACGCATGTCCGTGATGATCGCGTGATGACCCCGCTGACCTCTGATGTAACGTTATCAGACGGTATTACGGCAAATGTCAAATGACTATACATACGGATATGCAATGCAAAAAATAAAATAGTTCTTTCAATGCTGATACTGTATACAAGTTTAATACCTCGTCTTTTTTGTCTTGTTTTATTTCTAACTTCTCTTTTAAATCTTGGTTTTTAGATGAGTATCAGTAATAGGCGATTATCTTTCTACATTAGATACAATAATGCCGGCCTGTCCAATTGTTTTCACGATTCAATTAATTTAAATATTTCGACAATCTTTTGGAAAACTATTTTTAACGTAATTAACAAAACCAGATTACTCTACCTAGAATTCCCCATACTGTATCAGTCCATAAACATTCCACTGCAGGGCACAGGCCTCCTCTACAATCGAGAGTACGATTGAGAGTTTTTAGGCCATATATTTTCTTCACGATGTTTTTCTTCACCATTAAAGTGCATGGTGATTGACTATCAATACATACATGATTCCGTTAAAGGTGAAGGTGTATTAGGATTTGAACCCGCGACCACCATATACAAGCTGGCAGTCGCATCTGTTCCATTTACCAACAGATCACCATGGACCCCAGAATACTCTACATGGAAATCTCACTCGGAATTATTTTCTGTTCTGATTTCATATCTGGCATACAGCTTGGATGCAGGCTGCCTCCAACAGGTCTCTGTGAAAATCATTGGGGGAGGCCTATGTTCAGCAGTGGACTTCCTTTGGCTGATGGATGGATGGATGGATGGATGGATGGATGGATGGATGGATGGATGGATGGGTGGATGGATGGATACAGCTTAATCTTTTCACTACTATAAAAATGTGAAATATATTTCTCCATATTTTAAATGTGACCGCATGATCCAGTATATTTAATAGTCCCAGTAACCGCATTAGCAATTTGTAGCGGCTTGTAGATATATGAAAGTAAAACTGGTGTGAAACGTATGACAACGGTTTGTCATTCTGTGTGAGCGTTTTCTTAATACCTATTGTTCTGATTACCTCATTGGACTTGCGGTGTGGGCATGAACCGTAGGTACTGAATCTTGAGATGGTTGGAAATTTTCAGTTTTATTTATCGGTGATGTAAAAAGAAAGATTATAAATTAAGGACAGTGTTCTATGTATAATTATACACACAGTTCTAGTAAAAAGTAAATACGTGAAAGTTTCGATAGAAGAAGGAACGTAATGCCAAATGTATGAATACAAGAGCTTTTTTATAAATCATACTGCAGCCACTCAGAGTATACGAATTATACCAGATAAGATTATTTTTTGCTAGTTTATATGTCAGACTGACTGCTGACAAATCTAAGCAAAATCACACTACAATTACTTCTGCTGTATCTATTGCAAAATTAAGACCGGAAGAAATCAATAATTTCAAAAATTGAAACACTAATCATAGATTCTCAGAACGATAAAAAAATAGTTTGTAGTTGCCATTGAACCTAAGTACATTACTCAACCTCAAACATCTGATCGAAACCTTCGAAACGTGAACAATCTGTGTCGTAACTACCATAACTACGCATTCGAAATCAATCACGAATCCGTCAAATTTAACGTTAAGTAAATAACTGCCGCGGAACACGCGAATACAACTTTATACTTGAAATGGTGCGGGAAAATTCACTTTCGTTTTCGCGTCTATTCGCACTCATTTCGACGTATCAGTTCGCGTAATGCGCCAAAGCGTTGCGTAACAACGGTACGTATCGACAGCTTCTGACATAATAAAAAGGTTGATATTGTCTCATCGAGTCTAATTGAAAACAATGTTACGCAACAGACAGTATTTATAGATAACTTTCAGTTTCGCACGTACAGCTGACATTAGAATTCGCCGCATTGCCAACATCGCTAACGTATCAATTAACAAACACGCACCATGTTTCCACAAGTTAAAATAATGCATTAATTATTAAGTTACTTTCCCCTCTCTCGGTTAGCGGTGGAAAACGCGAAAGTCGACGACTAGTGTTAGTGTAAGCGCAGCGGCCGCCCATCTTGCTGCGTGAAACGGAACGTGGTCGTAACGGAAAAATAATTCAAAAATAGAACGAGCCAGTGACAAACGACAGTGTCGAACTAAGTCTAGTTCTAAATTTAAAAGCGCATACCGAACGGAAATTTAGAACGGCCCAACGGATTGCATGTTCTATTTTCGTCGCCGAGTGCAGCTGCCCGCCTGAACTTTGTCGTAGGGATTCCGCTTTCTTTTTTTTATATAAAATAACGTTCCGTTCCACGCTGTACACTTTCGTTTATCGTGATCGCAGGGCGTGGTCGATTGTTTTGTAATTGGCATTGACAGTGAAAGCATTTGACGGCTGTCCTCCGATTGTCGGTAAATATTTTCTAACATTATTTGCAGCCATTATACCCTTGTACTTTCACTGTTTTGAATAAATTACGGTTGTAAAACCATGGGAGCTTGCGTAATGCTCGCCGGTCTTGAATACACCTGTGTGTGAATTCTCAAGCAATTATCATTTGGTGGCTTTAAGTGTTACTTCGAATACCACAGCCGTTTGTTGCAAAGGTTTAGAAACTAGCTTTCAGCGTTACATGGTTGTGGATTCGATTCCTGCACAGATAAATATTGCATGCTAGTTCATGCAACATAGCGTCGAAATCATAGTATGGATTTTAAAGTAATTAGCAAAGGTTTTTGACTTCGTCTCTTTGGAAACAGCTGCCAATCATTGATTGAAGTGGCAATATAGTGAATTTCAGCTAGTTCTATCCGCACTATTACAAATGTAATTTAAATCGCGGCAAGGACAGCTTGGCAACTGGTTTCTAGCTGATTTCCGCATATTGCCGGCATTTTTGTACGTTCATATTGGGTACTGTGGAAATTGAATTAAACGGGTATTTTATAAATCAAAGGCTAGGTTATATATCAAAGCGATTAGACGTCCTACGTTTTATGAACTTAAGATCATATTAATTGCTACTAAAACTAGGCCAAATAAAACATAGATAGAACACATTATTTTATACCATTTAATTCAAAAATGTAACACATACTTAACAATACTCTTCAGAGATGTCCAGATCTCTTCCAGAAAACCATAATATTATCCCAGATAACCATACATTCTTCTACTTTATGGGATGAGTTTAAATCAAATATGATGCTTTGATGGTGGTATTAAAATATTTTGTGACTTTGGCTTACCAAAAAAAAAACTTCATCTATTAGTGCTTTATCCTTGTAACTTAACATTATGGATGCAATAATAGTACAATTTTCTGAAAAAGGTAACTCGTGATCTTATTCTTCTGCTTTGTTTTCATATTACTAAATTACCATACCTTAAAATCAAATCCAATTACAATTTACACACCTACAATAGAGGTATTATAAAAATATATTATTGTTCTTTATTGTACAGTCAGCAACATAAGTCGCTGAACACTTCACATTTTTTGATGCCCTTTTTATGAATTAAAATTTGTACGTACTACTCTGTAGTCGTCAAATATAACCAAGTAAAGTCATCAATGCCGAAAAGTGCCATACGATATTGAAAATAATTATTATTTTGGATGATAAGACAATTCCAAATCTCGTGGATGTGTAGCGAGCTATGTCGCTGACTGTACACAAAAAAAAATAACAGTATAGAGATAATATGACATTATATTGTGACAAGAAAGAAAAAAACAAGAGCCCAAATAAATAATGCTATTAATACATAACATACAAAAAATATTTCAAGATAAACAAACATACACACATACATAAATATATTACCAATAAACATATTAGAGGAAATAATATCAATCATTGTATTTGTTAAAAGTTACATCAACACTATTCAATGATAAGCCAGTACATCGATGTTTCAACCGGTAGTGACATAACGCAGCGGTAATCTGCGGTTGCAACGGTCACCGACAACCGCTATAGCATTGTCATTACCCACCGTGCCATCTGCTTACTTTACGTCGTCAATAGACCTTGCTTTAAAGCTTAGCCAATGTAAAAATAAATAACACCCAACTGTCACATCCATAGTCCTGACCCCACACTAAGATCAAATCTTGTGTCGTATCACGAACTACGAGGGGGTTCGGTCTCACAAACACCCAGACCCGAGAGAAATAATTGTGGGTCGCATAAACATTTCTCTCGGTGGGGGGATCGTACCCGCGACTTCACATTTCACAGGCGGCGTCTAACCGACTGCGCCACGGATGCTGTCAAAATGTGAAATTAGCAAATGTATTTTTTATTTTAAATATATTTCTTCTTCTTCTTCTTCTACCTGGCGTTATCCCGGCCGGTGCCAGGGTCCGCCTTCCGGCAAATTCTCCTCCATTTCGCCCGATCTTCGGCATCCTCAATAGTAAGGCCATTGACCCTCATATCTTCCTTGACGACATCGAGCCAGCGCTTCTTGGGTCTGCCCCGCGGTCGAGGTCCGGGAATATTGAGGCTCAGGCACACATTACCGACGTACTCCTGCGGTTTCCTTAGGACGTGACCATACCATCTCAAGCGGGATTCCTGGAGTTTATCAGCCACATCGCGGACACCAAGACTGCCACGGATGTGCTCGTTACGGATTTTGTCCAAACGCGTAACGTTGCACATCCACCGCAGCATCTTCATCTCCGCGACGTGAACCTCCTGGACGTGCCGCTTGATGGCAGGCCACGTCTCAGAACCATACAGGAGCACCGGGCGCACGATGCTTTTATAGATGAGACCCTTGAGCCTCATCGGCATCCTGCGGTCGCAGAGTATGCCCGAGACCTCCCTCCACTTAGCCCAAGCAGCGCTTATACGGGCTTTGACGTCAAGGTCGATGTCACCGGACTCATGCAGTACGGACCCAAGGTACTTGAACTTGTCCGTCTTCACGGCAAGTTCGTTCCCTATCACGATGCTTTGGGGGTCCGTACTCCCGCAAGCCATGTACTCGGTCTTCGCCACATTTAACTTCAGACCACCGCTCTCGAGCGTCTCCTTCCACCGGTTGACCTTGCGCTCCAAAAGTCGCCGGTCCTCCTCCATTAGTGCTATGTCATCGGCATACATCAACAACCATAAATATATTTTAAATATATTTATATATAATTATTTAAAATTCTTAAAAATGAATATGAATCATTATAGCTGATTAAGCCGGATGATGAAAGTGATATTTTGTCTGCGACAAATCATGATAATTTCTTAGTTCAGTCAGGATATCCGTAAAACACGTTTCGGTGTATAGAAGGAAGTAAATAATTATAATGATTTATTTGATATATCCTTACATAAATTCCCACGGTATGTTAAACGTATAGGTAGATTACATAGATGATAATATGGTGCCCTAAGTTCAATTACCAGATAATTTATAAGGCATTATGCGATATTAACATGCTTAAACTGACGTCTGTATCTCCGATCAGATAGATAGAAATGTCACTACGTTAATAGGTACCCATTTTAAGTTTGTAATGTTATGAGCGTTAGGTTTGAGCCTACCAAAATGCGGGGCATAAATTACATTTCTAAGCAATACATATGAGATTTTTCTCTCTGAAAAGAGTACAATATTGTGGAATGTCTGGCTTGAAAATTTAAATCACCGCCTCACGGTTCATAGCCCCCATATGCCACTAAACTAGACATCAAATGCTTGAGCTCTTGCAAACCAATTACGGCATGTCTCTTAGGAACAAAAGTCTATTTTAACCCGCAATTTAACTTGGTCATAAAGAAAACAAATAGGAGAAGTTAAGAAACAAATGACGGTCCACTTTCCCCAACACCAAAGAAGGCGTTACTAATATTATTTAAACCGTACAAAAACTAATTGTTTAAAATTCTGTATACCGCTTCTAAACATTGATGCCTTGGCTATTCTGTTTGACCTTTACCTCAAAAAGAAAATATCGCAATAACTTAATATTCTAAAACAATTAACACCTCCAAGCGCAAAGGCGAAATAATAGTTATTATTTTAATTATTAAACCCTATACCGTTACGCAACACCGATAGAAAGCATAACAAAGCTATTTGAACCGAACATTAACCGTCAGTTAATCTGGACATTACCGTGCCGAATTAAATTCTCAGTTTAACGGCGTCTGTTACACCACCGTTAGTTTAACTGTCGCAGTTATTAATTATTATCGGGCTATTTTTGTGGAAAGTTGGCAAAAATTGTCTTGTGCAAGGCCGATTAGAATTCATGTAATTGCTTTCATTTGCGACGTAATTTGAACGATTGGACACAGATTACTGTTATTTTTGTGTAAATGTTGCTTTAATTTCTTTGAAATTTGTGATTATAACATTAATACACACGTGACATTGACAAGTCAGACGTGTGCCCTGGGTTTCGAACCCGTGACCACCATGTTAGTTGGCAGTCGAGTCTGGTTCGTATACCAACAGGCCATCATGCACAGTAACCGACCGGAGACCGATAAATCTCTCGTAGTTAATACTCACGAGACTCGATATGAATGGGGGCAGTATTTGTATTGGCATGGTATTTGACGGCAAGGGCGGATCCAGCTCCCAAGTTAATCAGGGTTAATAATCCCAGGTTAGTAAGAGAGGGTCATATAGTTCTTCTTAGAACACTGGGTATTTTTTGAATACTCAAATTGCTAATAATGATTTTTAAAGTTCGTTACATCCGTCGTTTGTGAACACTGACGCACTTTTTACTTACCTACTTTTTGTTTTGTGACGGTTGAGTATACTAGCTTTACCATTATTTCCTCTTTGTTACAGACGACAGACAGCGCGGATTTCCTCGCGACCCGGCCGCACACGGCGGCAGTGTTGCCCGGCAAGCCGGCGGCCAACCCGCTGCAGTTTGTGCGCGTCGGCCCCGCCGACCTCGGCAGCCGCGCTCGCGAGCAACTCCGCCGCGCAGAGCTAGCCAAACGCACTGAACCCGCACGCATCGAGAGGCAGGAAGATTGGCAATCGGTTAGTATCATTGGAATAGGCAAAATAGCAAACGAGCATATTGATTGTAAGTAGCCACCAGTCAATGAAAATTCACGACAGGCATAGCTTTGTAATTCAAGACCTTGTATGGTTTTGCTACTGTTCATGAGCGGTCCTATTGCTTACCATCAGGCGAACGGCAAGTTCGTATCGCCATTCATCGCAATAAAAAAAATATTAGAAGAATCTTTTCTTACCTATTAGCTTCTGTTTATAATGCAAACTATCTAAATTGCTTGACTGATTTGACAACCTCCGTGGCGCAGTTGGTAGTTGGTTAGACGTCGGTTGTGAAGCGCGAGGCCGCGGGTTCGATTCCCGCACCGAAACAAATATTTGTGTGAACCACATGTATTTATTTGTCAGGTCAGGTCTGGGTGTTTGTGAGACTGAAAAGTCTCTCGTAGTTCCTGTTACTCACGACACAAAACTCCATCTCAGTGTGGAGTTAGGACTATGTACGTTACGTACTGTTGGGTCTATTTATTATTTATTATAACACGTGTATAAATATATTAAATACTAGAGGTCCGGCCCGGCTGTAGATACCCTTATAATATGGCGGCCAAAATATTCAACTCTACCTATAAATTTGGGATGTCGACCAATCGGACCACGAAAAACGAATAAAATTTCCTCGTATTTGCTATCTATATTATATATGTTACTTCTGCTTTCCTTCTATAGGTCATAGCGTGATAATATATAGCCTTTCGCATACCTCGATAAATAAACTATCCAACACAAAACAAAAGGTGGTGGTTACTGGTGGTAGGTCTCTCATATGTGAGAGGCCATCTGGGTAGGTACCACCGCAATGTCTATTTCTCCCGTGAAACAACACTGCTTAAATGCACTGTTGTGTTTCGGATTGAAGGACATTGTAGCCAGAGCAACTACTGGACATATTGAGACTTAACATCTTATGTCTCAGGATGGCGAGCGCAGTGGAATGTTGCTACTGTTTATGAGCGGTCGTATCGCTTACCATCAGGCGAACGGCATGCACGTCTCGCCATTTAATGCAAAAAAAAAAGAAAAAAAAAAGACTTTTTCAAATTGAACTAGTAGTTTCTAAGATTAGACGTTACAAAGAAACAAACTCTTCTGCTTTATATATTAGTATAGATAGTGAAAACATATGTCAAACAATATTATTTTATTTTATTTTAATATATTTGGTACACCAACAGCGCAGTATACATAATATTCTTAACTTAATTTAACAATTGGTCTAATACAGGTACACGTGCCGGTAACAGGCGAACACAACATTCGTTTAGACATTTATCTCCACAAACAAACAATGTATGAAATGAATATTATTTAAATTCTATTTGTAGTTCAAATTTCAAACGCCAAATAGACTTAAATGATCCGTATTTCAATTTTGCGTCTCACGGGGAGAGCAAAAGAAAACCAACAAATGGCTAGCAATTACCCCGGTTGCTTTCGTGAAGTTCCGTGAAAACGTCAATTGAGGCCGAGTAGATGACGAATCACGAACGCTGGATAATTGCACGGTCGGATGCCGTCTTTACTCTTGTTAATGGCGTATTAGTCTTATGGAATTAACTGAATTATATTTGATGAGATGTGTGACATGTGAATGTCATGTGTGTGATGTTTAAAAGGACTGGAGGTAGGTCTCTCATACGTGAGAGGCCGCCTGGGTAGGTTACCACCGTAATGTCAATTCCTCCCGCCACAGCAGTGTAATTGCACTGTCGCGTTGCGGAATGCCAAGCATTGCTTTGTCATTGAAGGTGTTTGGTTTTGCTACTTTGAGCGGTTGTATCGCTTACCATCAGCTGAACGCTATGTTCGTCTCGCCATTCAATGCAATAAAAAAACTTTATGTTGAATATAGCATTTGTTAACGTTGTAGTCAGCAGACCTTATATGTATATTGATGATAGGTTTGATGGATATTGTAGTGTTTTCTAGAAAACCTAGGTAAAAGTTTTCTGTTGCATTTTGGTGATTAAGCCGGTACTATAGTTAGGAGGATGTCTGTATCTCAATAACCACCACCAAAAACATTGGTGAAAAACTTCTTAATACACTTAGACCCGTTACAACATTTCGGGTTTTCGAACAACGTTTCGGGTTTGGCCAGTCTATATGGATATCAGTGCCGGCATAATTGTTAAAACTGTCGGACACAACCATCTCTTATTGCTGGCAGTGCATTAAAAGTAGGTCTGTTGAATGCTCATGAAGATTTCCCCACGGTATAGCCATATACCTGTTTATAAATGCGTGTTAACGAGTCAGCGATTGTTATTAAAATTAATATTCTCGTAACGTAAACAGTTTCCTCTACTCTATTTTTTATGATTAGTGAATCAATAAGCAATGCTTTCATGATATTAATCAATAGAAAACTATTTTATTATTGCAAGTGTATAATTCTATAGATAAATACTTGATTTGAATTGTATTGCACTTATCTTGCATTACTTACTTGGGTGTTTGTGAGACCGAAAAGTTACTCTTAGTTCCTGATACCAACGACACAAGACTTGACCTTAGTGTGGGGTCAGGACTATGTATGTAACTGTTGGGTGTTATTTATTATCATATTGCAATTACTTGGTAGTTAAGTTTATAAGTCCATATTGGCTGGGGATCGAACCAGTCCAATGATTGAATTGGGCTATCCCAATCCTTTTATCAGCATCATCTCAGCAACAGGAAGTCCACTGCTGAACATAGGCCTCCCCAAGGATCTCTACATCGATCTGTTGTCGTCGGCCTGCGTCCACTAACTTCCTGCAACTTTAGCCAGATCTTCGGTCCACATTGTAATCCTTATATGCGAGTACTTAATGCTGAAGGGTTTGTTTGTTTGAAAGCGCTGATATCGCGAACTCCTTGTTCGAATTGGTAATGTCTTAGGTATTGGATAGCCCTTTTATCAAGGAATGCTATAAGCTACATAACATCACGATAAGCATTCATTAAACATGTTGCAAATGCTTTATCCCCGTCAAAAAGTCTCTCTATTGTTAGCGCTGTTATAAAAAAAATCATTGCATAAATATGTATTCAGACATCCCTGGGTTGCAATTCTGTTCTGTATCAGCCTATACACGTCCCACTGCAGGGCACGGGCCTACTCCACAATCGAGAGTACGATTGAGAGTGGTTAGGCCATATAGTCCACCACGCTGGCCTAGTGCGGGTTGGCGGACTTACATACCATAGATTTTTTTATAAATTGCTATGGTATGCAGGTTTCCTCACGATGTTTTCCTTCACCGTTTTAGTGCGTGGTGATTGACTATCTATACACACAAGACTCCGAAAAGTCAGAGGTGTGCCCTGGGTTGCAATTACTTATCTTTATAAATAACCCAACAGCAGTTATGCCAACAAACGCATATTTCTTCTTCTAATCACAAATTAAGAAAATTTACCTCGAAATAAATAACCTACATAGTCCTGACCCCATACTAAGATTCAGTCTTGTGTCGTGGGTATCAGGAACTACGAGAGACTTTTCAGTCTCAAAAACACTTAGACCTGAAACCAATACCAGGGATCAAACAAATATTTTTTTCAAGTTAGAAATCGAGCCCTTGGCCTCACGTTTCATAGCCGGCGTCTAACCAACTTAGCCACGGAGGTTTTTAAAATATCCTCCAACTTTCATACATATTTTTTTCTCACAATGTCAGCCCTGTCGTCAACAATCACAATGGCGGTATCTAATATCCAACAGTTTGGTATTCTGTCCGTCGGTCGCAGCGGATACACGGCTATCGGCGTTTTTATAAGCTACAGAGAATGCGTTGCGTTTCCGTCGTCCTGGGAAACTGTATTGAATAATTACTTGTTTGTTATTTACATACATACATACATACAACGTCTGCCTCCTATGGGAATACGCAGACATTAAAAATGTTCGAATTTTGAGACTTTTAACTTTATTCCTCCATTTTCATCAATCTCTTCATGCATTGTCCTCGATTTAGGGTACTTCTGACCCTGGTTTTGGGTGTTACTACACACATAAGCAAGTCTATTCTCAAGCAAAACAGTGAAGGATGTAGGTATGTATATAGTAATGTTTGTTCAGTATTGTTTTCTATGTTTTTCATCTATTCTATCCCGAAATAAAAGCAAAATATGTCTTCATATTCTTCTTAATTTTCATCGCAATATGTATCACTTCAACAAACGAAGTAAATTTCTAACAAACTAATAGGCGATACATAAAATGTAATGTCGCATGCCGACATGTAATTACGCGTAATAATTACAGTAATCACGTTAAATACAGTGTTGTGCCATAGAGAGTCGGCTGGTTGCGCAATCATACCGTGAAAATATCCTGCGAGTATTACTTAGAAACCTTTATTATTGTTAAGGAGTAGTTGTAGAAAAATAAACACGCTACTGAAACAGGTACTGACTAGACTATGGTACCAAGTCTTAAAGGGTAGGAGTTATAAACATTGTATTTGTTCAATATATATAGTTATAAGCAGCTTAATTATTTATTGTAACTAACATTCCATAGAATTTTCTATTCTGACATAAATTATGATTTGATTTGATTTTGAATTTAAGGTATTAGATACTACTGTAATAACTGACCATATTTACAAACTGATAAATATAGGACTCCTGAATAACTAATAAATCGATAACGGGAGATTAGATTACATACCTTCACGCTGGCCTAGTGATGGTTAGCGGGCTTCAAATGACATAGAAATTTAAAAAAAAATACACCCATATCCATAACAAATAATTTGTGAATCGCACCAAAATTTGTCTTGATAGTCGAAAATCCAACCTATCAGATCAACAGCTAGTTTTTTAAACAACTGTATCACCGAAATAATCAAAATGATAATGCAGTTAATTTAAGTCAAAAACACCTGATATTCTGAGTGGACGAGCTCAGTAGTTTACAGCGCCTCGTGATAAGTGGTGTTGCTCTTAGAAATCAGTTAGGTAATGGTACGGCTACCGTTGCGCTGACCATTAAACAAAATAAAGCCATAAAAGTGAAGCAATGTAATTTGCTGCCGGCGGGTGTATGCACAGCGTTTCTGCATCGCCTCCCCGCCCTTAAACACATTTCAATAGAATCTGATCTGTCTGTGTGGCGCAAGGTGTAAGAGTTACGAACTAAAATGAAGATACACAGTGTTAGTAATGCAACAGTACTATGACAAAAAAAAAAAACAAACTAATAGGAATATAATGTAGTCAGCCTCCGTAGCGTAGTTGGTACGAGATGCCACGGTTTCGACCTTAGCACCAAGACAAATAATTTAGGTTTGGAAATTCTGATACTAATATAAAATACCAATGCTTGGTATTTTACTAGATATGGGAGTTACGTGCCTGCCTTGGTGGCAAAGTTGTACTGCGGTATGATTGCAAACTAGTCTCAGGTTCAAATCCCGGGTAGGGCAAAGACATATTGGATTCTTCTATTCATTATCAGCCCGGAGTCTTTTGCCAAATATCACAATGGGCTTGCCCCCTGCTACATCGTCGGACGGCAAAAACATGGTGAGACGTGGTTATTCTGGTAGCATCTCTAAAGACATGAGTTTATGTATGTATATATGAGAGGTAAGTGACTGGGCGCATGCATATTATATATATTATATTCATATAATTTCTAACTGGACAATTTAATCTAGTCATAAATTTTCAAACTGCTTTTCCTGCTTACTATAAACAGATCAGCCATTGAAAATACTAATTGCCTCTATCTTTTGATGGTAGTACTCCTGCTATATGCTCCCCTTCCAATACCCCAGGGGACGCTTGGATATATCCCGCTGCCGCTTACCAATCGCGGCGTCGTAAATTACAGCGTTTAAGCAGTTTATAGATGGCCGAGCGAAAATGTGAAAAACCATCTCGCAACGCAACACGCGATATCCGACACGCGTGCTACTCGCATTTGCAGCTAAATATGTAGTTTATACCTTTTAGCTCTTTGCACGTGCCACTGGTATTAGATTGCCAGGAAATATGCGGAAAATAAGAATAAGAAGAGCTGTAAGGATCATGATGACAGGAAATTAAGACAAAACAATTAAAAACCATTTCTTTGTGATAAAAGTTCGAAATTCGATGTTCCTTTGTTTCAAATTTTCTCTCACCTCTCACCTTCATTTTTCTTGCTGCCTAAGTTAGTGTTAATGTCTGACTACCAAGTTATGCACTTCCAAATATCCTCAGCGCGTTGTCTCTACCTGTTCTATGATTCCTGTAGCTATAATTCTCAACTTCAGGAAATATTCAATGTCCTTCGTCAGCGAGTACTAAGTCTAGATTTATATCCCCAAATGTACTTTTAGAATATATTTTATTAGTAAATATAACAGTCGTGCCCACAATAACCCTAGCATTCAGGCTATGGTTGATTCCGAAGTGTCTGCGCGACATAGGTCACGGGCTGTCGATCGTGACGGCTTTGTACCGCGTTCAGTATCTAATGTCACCATCGTGTTGTACTCGCTGTTTTGTACCATATTCCTGTATACCATATTTAGTTGAGAGGACAGGTTACAGCGCTTTTCCCGTCTGAAGTACGGTCGTGGTGGGCTAAGTCTAACATACCCAAAAATAATACACCCAACAGTAACATACATAGTACTGACCCCACATTAAAATCAATTAAGTTTTGTGTCGTGGGTATCAAAAACTACGAGAGACTTTGATTTCACAAACACCCAGATACGAGGCAAATACTTGTGAGCATAACAAACATTTGTCTCGTTACGGGGATCGAACCCGCGGCCTCTCGTTTCACAGTCGGCGTCTAACCAACTGCGCCACAAGGGCTGTCTGTCTGTAGGATAACTTTTACACCCCAACATCTTCGTTCTTACTCTGTAATAAGAAATCGTAAATATTCTCATTGTCATAAATATATTTGAAGTATTTATTCGTTGTCACACGTTCAGGCGTTTGAAATAGACGACAAAGGGATGATATTATTGAGGTCAGTATTCCCCACAAAAACGAAATGTAAAATACGAAATATACATTACCAGGCGACCCTAATCTTAGTTGATGAAACTGTAAACAGTTTTCTGTTAAAAAAATAAACAAAAGCGACAGTAAAGAAATAAAAAAGGCATAAAACAATTCGCTAGTGTAATAATTCTGTAGTAAAAAAGAAAGAACAATTCATTCAAAATATCATTAATTGTAGTTTTATCACAATACGCGAATGATGCCGCATTGTTGTACCAACTGCAATTAAAAGCCGGATGAGCTTGTTCTCACTGAATAAATACAATTACACCTGGCTTTACGTAACTATCGCAAGTTCGCACTCACTATCTAAAAATAATAGTAACACTTTTATTTTTATAATGCTCGGTCGTGAAATATAAAAGGCTCCGCAATAGAAGACCCCATTTTAAGAGAACATTTTATTATAAAACTAGCGGCCCGGCCCAGCTTCGCCCAGGTACAAATAGATTTCTGTACAATAATATGTACTTATTATACATATAAACCTTCCTATTGTCACTCTATCTATTAAAAAACCCGCATCAAAATCCGTTGCGTAGTTTTAAAGATTTAAGCATACAAAGGGACATAGGGACAGAGAAAGCGACTTTGTTTTATACTATGTAGTGATATAATAAAAAAGCCTTTAATTTCTTATTCTACAAATTATATTATACGATAGAAGTTATATAATAGAAAAAAAATATCCCTTTTTTTTTCAGTTGATGCCCTTATATTATTGCTTCTTAAATGTTTTTAATGTGTAGTTCACACTAAAGGTTGACTGGCAGAGAATGTCGCAGACATTAAATCCGCCTTTATGCAATTTATGTATATTTAAAGCATGAATAAATATACAATGTACCTAACTTCAAAATCTCGACTTTAAAAACAGATTTTTAATTTAATATATTTAGAAAAGATGATGTCGATGAAATTAGGACGTCTATCTAAAACTAAAAAAGGATTCAGATGAATTGAAAATCTCCTCCTTATTTTAATTCCGTTAATAATGGAGAACACGGCTGCAGTTGTTACTTGTGCATATAATAATCTGTATGTGTTGTTGTCAGAACCTGGACAACTGGAAGTCCTCGCGGCGGAAGCGCGTGGAGCACATCATCGAGCGCTGCGTGGAAGTGCGGCGCATGGAGCACGAGACGGGCCAGCCGCGCGCCAAGTCCAAGACCTTCAACGAGATGCTGGAGGAACGGTATGTACTCATTCATACAACCAGCGCATTCCCACCTTAAAGGCCGCCAACGCATCCCCATGCCCTACGGTGGTGCAGATGTTCATGGGCGGTTCATCACTTACCATCAGGTGAACCACATGCACGCTTGTAACAAAAAAGGTACACCGAGTAGTAAGGCTATACATGTCTTGGATCGACAAATAATATCTGGATGGTTTGACCAAACTTTTACAAGCGCGAGGATATTTAAATTGACTGCCAAGCCTTGGTTGCATAGTATGAAGATGGGTGTTAATAATATCAATTCATTAATTGTGAGTTTGACACACATTAAGAATGTAAGGATGAGCAATTTGTGAAAATGATTGAGACTATGACTAAGACTTGTTGCTACGATTAAATTTTGATTTTTGACTGTCTGAAAAAGTGTAGTAGTGTCTGATACTATACATGGATATTGATTGATGCAAATTGTCGAGATATGGGATCTATCTCTGTATACAAACGAAACGCAGTAGAAAATCTAAATAACATCGATTACGAATAAAATCAATATTGAATAATAATATTGGATTTTCCTATTCAGTATCAGCCCAGAGTCAGGAATTTGTACCCGATATGGCGATAGGCTCGCCACCTATCACATTGTGGGACGGAGCATACAAGGCGAAATGTGGGTGCCCTGGCACCTCTGCCTACCCCTTCTGGGAACAAGGCGTGAGTTTATGGATGTATGTACGAATAAAATCGATTAAAACAATCATCATTTTAAAACCTATTAAATAGACACAATTAAATTACACAATCGAGAAATCAAATTATTACATTTAAGCTAATAGCCGACGAGTGCATTTCTCAAGTCGATACACATTATTATAATAATAGGCTTTGTCGGCCTTGCCAACTATTTCATAAGTACTGTAATTTGTCTAATATATGTAAGTTTGATTGTCCGCCATTGAACACAAAGACTTGCGTTAAGTAATGTTGTATGAATAGGAATAATCTTAGATGGGAGAGGTTTGAACGATAAATCAAAAGGAAATATATATACGTTAGATACTAAAAGCCTTTATGGTGTTGTGGGTGAGATCTGAGACATATGGTAGGTTGCAGCTTCGATTGTCGAATGAGAGGATTTTATGTGAATTATTAAATTTATTTCCCTTATATGGTAAAAGTGAGTAGTGACTATAACACCATATTGTAAACATGATTGGAAACAAAGAGAACTTATCCTCAAATCAAACCTATGACCTTAACTGCTATAGCTTGCATTCTAATGAAATATCCAAACGAGTTGCATACATTTTTTCCTTCTTGTAATTGTTTACACTACATCGAAATAACATCTATTAATTGCTCCCTCATACCTGGATAGTTCAAACAAACTAGTGCTGCACGGGCTATAACGATCTATCGATTCGCAACACTTGTAATACTATATCGATGTCATTGACTCAGCGTGTACTGTTGCGAGAATTAGGGTTCCGCTGGTTGTGTGTGAAAACGATTTTGATCATTATGTAATGTATCAAGTTTTGGGAGAGTTGAGTAAAATTCATTATGTCAGGATACTAAAACTTATTGACTAGTAAAAAAATACTTTTACTGATGATTTCAAAACGTTGGGAAGTAAAAATGTTTAAATTATAACAAATCTGCGATAAAATCCGTAAATAATAGTTTTATTTCAATGAATTTAGCATAATTAAGCTTTTTGAAAATGTTATTTGCTTTTCGGTGTTTTTTTGGTACCATAAAACTATGTGCATAATGCCGTTTGATGCAATCATTCAAAAAATATTGATGTTTAAAAATCTCAAACATATTTTTTCTCGGAAATGTTTGGAAATTTAAGCAAAATCTTTATATAGTGTCATACTTTTGTGACAACTAGCGAAATCTTCACTCGATATTCAAGTAGGCATTATCAGCATCTATAAAGACGTATGTGGCTTCAAAATCATCAAATACTTTGAAAACTCTGTCAATTATAAATATTCCTTACCAAGTAAAAGTGAAATTACGACTGTTTGAGACAGCTACAAGTTCTATTTGATCCAGTTGCGTGGTTTCTAACATTCAGTGCGTATATGTTAAGCAGTTCCTGCAATTACTTGTAATGATATAGCAAGCTCGGCATGCAACACTCCTGATGCTAATGTTGTACTTTGTTGTGGATGAGTGTTAATAGCAGATGTTGTATCTATGTTTTATTCATGTATGAAAAGCCTAATGATCAGGGTTAGCTTTTTGAGCATCAGTGCTCATATTAAGGTTAATTTTTAGTTGTATTTATAGGTCCATCGGCTATGCATAGTTTGCTTTCCTTCATTTGTTATAATTCAATTTATGATTGAAACTAAAATTTAATAGTAACATACTACTGTTTTGTCCCCAATAAATAAATCTTTTTTTGTGCTTCTTTGTTATAAAAAAATATATAAATAAGTGGATTATTCATTTTGTAAATAATGTTCTTCACTCCACAATAACAATGAAAGTTTATCGTCACAATTATAAATAAGAACATAGTTTTAAATCAATCTGCATATTTTGTTAACCCGAAAATCTTTCTATATTTGTTGGCTCAGATATAATTTAATATGGATGAATTCAAATTTTGAAAATACTAAAGTGTTCAGTACCACTCGTACACGTTATATTGGCTACAAAAGGTACGAACGAAAGGTATAAACAAAAATAAATATACAAAACCATTACAATAATCCCTGTACTATTTACCTCCACATCGCCAAAGGTCAACATTTCGTAACGCAGTACTATTTGTATTTTTGCACGGTAGCCCTCACATCACAATGGCTCGTCTTTATGTGTTTTTGTCATGAGAAATACTCGATTTTATTGTGTAACTTCTTTTTCCCACAGTATCGTCGGTGGTTTGAATTATCGCGTTAGCTTTGGTAGGTCCTTTGGTGTTTGTAATTAGGCTGGTAATTGAATGGGCGTGACTTAGAGTTTAGGAATGTTGATTTTTGGAAGTTTGTAAATTTTATGTCACACCGATTAAATGAAGAATTTGTGATGTTAATAATTGTTTCGAGATTAAATGATCGTGATTTAATAAAAATATTAAATTAAAATGTGATATAATAAAACAAATAAAAAATAGTGTTGCTGATTCGGTACATGTTAAAAAAAATCTATTGCTAAGCCAATTGCTGCTCTAAGTCTCAATTTCGTTTTAGCAAATCTTTCAATATCGTAATGTCAAGTTTTTAATCACACATACAACGTGGAATACCAAAACCGACTTCGAACTTAACCCAAAAACTTGTAATTCTCATCGCGTTCACACGCCTCCCATACAACAAGGTGATAATTTATAAAACCACCAGACATGACAAAACCAGTCAACAATTTAAAATCATTTAATACACATCAAACCCAATCTTATCAAAGCATGAGAAGATAGAAATCCAACCCTTCACTGGCGAAGGAAATCAACTTTCATGCGGCCGCGGTGTCGCTTACACGTCCGTCTCGGTCGACGGCCGCCCGCCGACTGATCGGGTTACACGCCGCGTGCATTTTGTGCGATGTAGGGTAGGCATCCAGTCAGAGCTTTCCCTTGCTGTATTCCCTTCTTGTAGTGCCTCTACTAGTGAAGGTTGGCAGTCAGCTAAGCATACTGTCCCTTGTCTCGTGCGAGGCAAAATATTTCTGGGGCACTCGCAATCGCTGTCCACTCTCGGATGTTTCAGTATTTCGTAGCTAATGTTATATTTATGTAGGGTGCTGATCACTTGGCTTCAGGTCAGGTGCTTTAAAATTAAATTTGCTTCGATGTCATAAGTACATGAAGTATTAGCATAGGAGCATATCATAATTTTGTATTCTGCGGAAACTTTTTGTCATGAAATCTACGAGTAATAAAAGTTTTTCTGTCGAATTTTTAAATAATCCTTACTCTTTTTGATCACTTCAACAAACCCTCCCATCCCATTGGTGATCTTGAATACTTTCGGTGAGAGTTTTCGGTTGTTTGCATCTCATAACATCTACAAAAAAAAAACACGAGTTGAATCTTTCAATAGGTTAAATTCATTTCAGTTGGTTTCAATAATACACTAGCTTGAGCATCGCGTCTAGGCTGTAGTGGATTACTACCTTTATGGAAACTGAAGCATGCGTTGCGTGTGAAAGTGTGTTATGTAAGTAAATATTAGAGTTTAAAATGTAATTTAGTATTTGGAATAATATCCGGAGGAGGCAATTGTTTCCGGCCTCCTGAGATGAACCGGAAGAATGAGGCTGATGAGGTTAATAAACCTACATAAATTCTAGCTAGAAAACCGTTAAAATAGAGTGTTAGTACATGGTCAGTTTATATGTTTTACACGGTTTTGCATTGCCATACATTGCAAATTTTTATAACTTTATCCTTCCCATCACTTCCAAATTAAATACAGTTACGAACAGCGCTTTTCAGTTAATTGATTTAAAGCTACATTTTAATAAACTCCGTTCAACAATCAATTATTTTCGGTATTGACTAGCTATTATATCATTAACCAAATAATCTGTAACAGTTTCTTTTATTACATCACATGTCAGATCAATCTCCTCGGGACGAACAATTTCATCGTAATAGGATATCTAGGTTCTAATAACTACCTGTGTTATTTCATAAGTTCTACAATAGTTTAATTATTTTGTTTCCGGCTCCGCTGTAACTTGAATCGGGGTTAGCTATTTAGTTTGCAGTTGATTGATGGCTTCGTCAATTGTGTAATTGGAATGTGATTACGATGTATTTGGTATTGTTGCATTTTAAATGACAAATCGTGTTCCAATTTAACTTATTTCCGTAACAACACATACCATTTGTGATCTAAATGTAGCATGGAGACATGCTTTAGTTCTTAGATTCCCAAAATGTAAGCAACATTTTTATTGTTATTGGTGATGTATTTAGCATTGCCCTTGTTAATAATTTATAATGTGACGTGGAGTATCTTTTCAAACCCGTGTCGCTTTAGGGAGCACCAACAATTTCACAAAATTTAAATATTATTCATCTCATGAAGCTAAATTAGAAGCAGATACACATAGCTTAAAGGTTATCTAAGGTGAAATGGAAGATGTAAAAGCCGGATGCAACATGATCCCCGTCTCTATCATCTATGTTGAACCCGTAGCGTGTAACCACATCCTACGATCTGCTGTTTAGGATGCGACAGTGGATTAGTATTTCCTATTCATAAAGACATCGCAAGTATAGTTTATGTACTTTGTTTGAGATCTAATGACTATCTAGATCAGTATTTGATGTGGAGACAAATTGGCAAAAATCTCAAAGCTTTGTCTACTGGAGATGTATGATGTATAATCATTGCTTGGTGCAAGTATATAATATTATGCTGGCTAAATTACAATTTTGATTTCGATAATTTGAAATTAAATTGAACTTTAATTTACTGCACTTATCTACAATTTGACGACCATGTGAAATTAGATGTAGTGTTGCTTCTGAAAGGCCATCTGTACGATTTCTTAAATCATATGTCTCTAGATGACGAGCGCAGTGGAATGCCAAGCATTGCTTTTTCATTCATGGTCTTGTATGGTGTTGCTACTGTCCATGAGTGTTCGTATCGCTTCCATCATTCATTGGCATTCTTTACAATAAAAAAAAACTTTTCTCAATTAAAAGATACCAAAATGATTACAACAAATTATTTTTTCATCACTTCAACCCTTTATAATGCTAAAAACTTGAATCATACATTATTTATTCCTACACGACAACCTGACCACAACAAAATACCAAAATAAACCAACAAATGACAATAGGCATTCAGAAGTGGGTACAGCAGAGCCTAGTTTGAGTACACATGATCTGCCCACAATTGGGTCGTGGTGGGTCGTATCATTTGGTCTCGTGTTTCGTAACAGTATCTGCTGAGTTGGATGGGGCAACCGCATCTAGGTTAGCCCTGATATCGATTAGATCTGGTGCGTGTTGAAAAAACATTTGGATTTGGATCTTTCTTACGTAGGCTTAGAGTGGCAGGCAGGGGATTTAATTTTTTTTTTTTTTATTTGCAATGAATTGCGAGACGAGCATGCCGTTCGCCTGATGGTAAGCGATGCGACCGCTCATGAACAGTAGCAAAACCAAACAACACCTTGAATTACAAAGCAATGCTTGGCATTCCACTGCGCTCGCCATCCTGAGACATAAGATGTTAAATCTCAATATGTCCAGTAGTTACGCTGGCTACAATGTGTGTTAATGTTTTATCTTTGTTTCTTTTTATTGCTATTAATGGCGAGACGATACTGCCTTTCACCTGATGGTATGGCTTATGAACAGTAGCAAAACCAAACAACACATTGAATTATAATGCAACATACCACACACAATTAAATGTGATTTTTTAAGTATGAATTTTAACCATAAGCTGTGGTCTTATTAAGACAGCTTTGCTAATACGCTAGATCTTTTAACCCGTTTTCATATCAGATACTTCACAATTTTAAACGAGAGTGAAATTTTAAATTCATCGCGTTGTCGTTTCCAGATAACGTCTAATTCCGCAACATTTCACTAACATCAAACCATCAAACGTTATGAAACTACGATCGCGATGACACACTTCGTTATCTACAATATCACCACTCTATTTAGATCCGCAGTTTTTAAACTAACCATAGTACAAGACAGGTCTTATATAACCAGTATAACCTGACCTCTGTTTCAAACAATAAAAATGTTATCCTAGGTCTTGTTTTTTGGCATGTATGACCACTTTAAATGGACACTTTGTTCTATATAAATAGTATGTCATGAGAGATCTATTAATCATCCATTTTACCGAGACCTTGCATGACTAGCAGCTTGTATTGTACGAGAGGTCTTGAGGGATGACCGTTGTTGATTGCTGTTATTGTGTCGCAAGGTTTGTCGTGAAAGGTATGGCGAATTACTTATTGCTAAGTTTATTAGTTTTGTAATGATTACGGTGTCATCGCTTGATGGTTGGTTTTTTGACTGCTTGCCTAACCTTTATATTGCGATTTGAGACGTGCATATTTTAGCCTTGTCAAGAAAATTATACCTATGGGTCAACTAGTTAGACAGTTAATTCATGAAGTGATCTAGCTCCCTAAAAACTATGATAGGAATGGGCCGGCTACCGATAATTTTAGATGGTACCCCTGTCTTACAGAAATTGTGAAGTGACGACTTTGCTGCCGCGTTTCATTTAAAGAGTTAGATTACTGGAGGCTCACTTCCCCTCTATCCATCCCGTCCATTATCCTCCCATATCCTCTCCCAATTGATAATATAATAACATTACGACTCAAGTGTTGGATGTTCATAGGCAGGGATAATTTTTTACCATCTCCAGTGAAAACTAATTTTCGAACCGGGCGGAAGATAAAAACAAACTGAATCTAAATGATGTAGAGCATCTTAATTGATTCAATAAATTGGTTTTATTTCGTTTCATCAGTTAATCTTTTGCTCGTTTGCCAGACCAATCTAAAAATCCTCAAATTCCACGTTATTTGATACAAATAATTATTTAATTGACTCCGCCGTTCCCGATTAATCTATAAATGTCATGGCCAGACTATAGATACGGAAAGTTTTTCACAATTAAACAACTAGTGTTCCTAGTGTTAGTTAGCGTCAAGTTATTAGAGAATGTAGGAAGGCGAAGTGAGATAAGGCGGACAGTATCAGCGCCAATTAAACGTGGGTATTTCGAGCGTGATAAACTGCCGGCGCCAGCGGTGTAGTTGGCCTGATAGTACTCGATTTGATTGAATATTATAACTTATTGATATAAAATTTGTGTTTTATATTTTTTAAATATCGCACATTTAGAATTAGATACCCCTAAATAAAAATAAATACTGAATTTTTGAGAAACGTTCATTGAAGATTTGTAACATAAGAAATTTTGTGCTTATGGAAGATACATCTAGAAGACCGATATAAACATCTTTCTGCCTTTAATGCGTCAGTAGATCCTTCTTAGACTACAGGTCGATAGGTCATTTTGAGACAAAATATGATTGATTAAAAGGCAAAATCTAATATTTTTTGGATTAGGTCACTCTAATTCTATAGGTGCAATATAGGTATATATTAGGTTGATGTGGAGATCCTTGGGAGAGGCCTATGTTCAGCAGTGGACTTCCTGTGACTGAGATAATGCTGATGATATTTGAAATCAACAGGCCTACATTAACCCTATATTATAGATGGTTAAATCTTGGACTTAAAAAAAAGGACGCAGTATTGATTTTTAAATTGAGCCAAAGGTGTATAATTTGTTAGTATTTGAGACTGAACATTTCTCGCCAAGTTTATTAGTAATACGACACAAGATATACAGGTTGTATTGACGTTTATTGAAACATCTATTAATGATCAGGGAATTTATTAACGAACTATTTAATTTAGAGAAAATTATCCTCATCCATCCAAAAATCAAATCCAATGACTATTATTTTTCTAATAAAATAATGTAAACAACATCCAAAAGTCGTAGCACAATACGGACAGTTAGTCCACAAAAGAAACAGCAATGGCCGTCCGATTTAACTTTTTTCGAGATCGGTTTGAGACGTCACGTTGTTCGGTCATTACCAAGTCGGATGTAATCTTACAATTACAATGGGAAACTGTTCCATTGGGGTTTTTTGCACGACCCCGATGTTGGTTTGTTTGCATTCCCATTGAGTTAATATAGCTTTGTTTTATTTGGATGTCGGAATTAATGTTCAGATGTTTTGCATTCCTTTCAAAGTAACAAGTATGGCGTACTGTAGTCTGTAACCCATCCCTGCCAATCTCTTCAAACGAACCGGCACAAAAATACGTCACACTTTGAAAAACGCACAATTATAATGGTTTCTTAGATTTACGCGGATGTTACACATTGAAATAAAAGCCGCCCCGTGACCACGAAAGCTGTAAAGTAATCAAAACGTCGGGAACGCACAATTATTCCTCCAAGGAAATAAACAGTATGTAATATCAGACTTCAAAATTTAAACATGATATCCATATTCGAACCCACGCACCAGGAACTGCTGGGAGAAAGTGCACGTTATCAGCCACGATAACAGGCTGCAAGTTAACACCCCCTCCCCCCTACCCTCCCTCTGTACAAGCCCCCCGCGGGCGCAATCACGGCGCTTAGAAAGCGGGCAGATAGCGCGTACTAAATACTAATCTATGTAGAATTTGGTATATGGGTTGGCAAATGGCCTGAATTGTATGGTGATTTGTGGTGGGTTTTTTAGGAAAGTGGATGATATTCGGTAGGTTATAAGCTTTTTCTTTCTTTCTTTTGTAAACCAAGCAGCTTCCACTTAAATGTAATACATAGACGATATGCATACGACTGTTAACGTGAGATGATACCTATAAGGTACCATTTAAGGACAAACAAACGTCAAATCAAATCCGAAAAAAAATGCAACCATTTTTTTAAATATTACTATTTCTATGGCAAGGAATTCCAAATTATGTGAAAAAAGAAAAGCTTAATAAGGCAGAACGAGCAATAAAACAATCTTATGTATTCTTTTCCAATCTGCCAAGCAGCGAAATCACTTGTAATTCACATCATATGGCAAGTAAACAAAAAGCCTATAAAATATGAGTAGTGTGTATTGAATATAGACGCGTTGTCGCCATAAATTGGTACATCGCATAAACCAGCGTGGCATTACCAACGGTCACCTGCACGACCGCTGCGCACCGTATTTGTGGTGGTGGGGTGGTACAATTGGTGGAATAACGCGATTTGGAATTTGGTAGGTGACAGCCTCCGTGGCGCAGGCGGTTAGACGCCCTTGTGAAACGAGAGTTAATGGCTTATATCACCGAATCGAAACAAATATTTATGTGAACAATAGTTTGATTCGGGTCTGGGTGTTTGTGAGATCGAAAAATCTCTTGTAGTTCCTAATATCCACGACACAAGAGTTGATCTTAGTGTGGGGTCAGGACTATGTAAGTGAATGTTGGGTGTATTTATTTATTTACTTGATGGTCATAATTTATAAGAATGGACCTTTATTGATTTTGTGATTGCTGTTATTAATACTAAATCCTTACTAATATTATAAAGGTGAAAGTTTGTATGTATGGATGTTTGTTACTCTTTCATGAAAAAACGGCTCAACAGATTTTGATGAAATTTGGTATAGTGATAGCTGACACCCTGGATTAACACATAGGCTACTTTTTATCCCGAAAAATGTAGTGTTCCCGTGGGATGAGGCAGGAAACCAAATATACATATTTTCTACTCTTTCAAATTCAAATTGTTGGCACGGGATGTCCTCTCCTACGGAAGGGAAATATAGTCGACGGCACGCGGGAAATATAGTTAGTAGACACGCGAAATAATATGTTCTTGATGTGGATTGGACTCAAAAACTATCTGCACCCGGGCGAAGCCGGGCCCGACAGCTAGTATTGAAATAAAACTATTTTCTTTTACGATTTGACTGAATTTTAAATGCTAACTTCCCGATGATTCGACTTTACAGCTTTCTTGGTCAGGGTGCGGATTGCGGTATTACGGACAAAAGGTGGCTTCATTTTACAATTATTAAAATTAAAAAATGAAATGTTCCTGACTGAGAAAGTTTCTCGCGTTCCACTTTAAGATCTTAAATCTATCAAAGATTCAAAAGGCCCTGCATTATAACAATAAAGCATAATAATTTGAATAAATTTCTATACAAATCTAAACATCCCGTAAGCGTTAATCCATTGCCAAGTAGCAACCGTCTATAACTTGCACCTTAATGTAATTAATTTCATATTTTCCGGCGATGTATCGTAAGCCTGTGTAGATAGCTTCGACTCACGGGGTAACTCTATACTCCGATACGAAATTCGAATGTTCGCTTGTTCGATATTCAAATCCAATCCATCCATCAGCCAAAGGAAGTCCACTGCTGAACATGGCCTCCGCAATGATCTCCACAGTGACCTGTTGGAGGCAGCCTGCATCCAACGACGTCCCGCGACCTTTACCAGTCGTCTGACCTTGTGCGTGGGACGTCTACATATAAGAAAAAAAGTTATTTACTTCTAAAAACCAATACTACTATTTAAGAAACTTATTCAATATGAATATACTTTTAGGTTACGACGTATGATAAGAAATTTGGACATTTTGTAACGTAATTGGGTATATACGTACTGGGGCCCTACTATATTCATCCGAAACGAAGTTTGAAACTTCGGATGATCAAAGTTTATATACGATACGAATGTACCTACATATATTATACTTATGGTCGTTATTGACTTATGGTCGTAACCATAGACTTATGGTTACGATGTACGTTATACAAATTCGAACTTTTACAGAGTAGATACAGTCGTATCGTATAAAAAACTTCGATCGTCCGAAGTTTCGAACTTCGTTTCGGATGAATATAGTAGGGCCCCTGTTTTTCATACGATGTTCGAATATTCGTTGTCTCGTTGGAGTAGAGTAAGCCCCTGTAATACCTTAGCTGCGTTTACCAACATTTACCATTGCATAGATTTATTGATTGTAAATTAATTCTAAAGTGACAATGTCGAGACGAGACTTATGAACCTTCATGTTACGAAGCAAAGGTTAACTTTAGGACAAGGCATAAATACATCAGTGACATACATAGCTAACGCCCATCAGGGGGTAAATTTCTCGCCTCGAAACTGAGATACATACATACATACATACATAAACTCACGCCTATATCCCAAGAAGGGGTAGGCAGAGGTGCCAGGACACCCAATTTCGCCTTGTATGTTCCGTCCCACAATGTGATAGGTGGCGAGCCTATCGCCAGATCGGGCACAGATTCCTGACTCTGGACTGATAATGGATAGAAAAATCCAATATCACTTTGCCCAGCCCAGGATTCGAACCCGAGGAGAAAATGAAATAATAATAACGATATTAAAAGCGTTGCATTGTGTCAACATAGCATGCGGTAAGCACATTCGATTCTCGCCTGAAATCACTCGGCACTATTTGTGTAAAGGCTATAAGATACTAAAGTCTTATAAAATGTTTTTTTTTTTAATTCTGTGAATGGCGAGATGAGCATGTCGTTAGCCTGATGGTAAGCGATGCGACCGCTCATAAACAGTAGCAAAACGAAACAACATCTTGAATTACAAAGCAATGCTTGGCATTCCACTGCGCTCGCCATCCTGAGACATTAGATGTTAAGTCTCAATATGTCCAGTAGTTACTCTGGCTACAATATCCTTCAATCCGAAACACAACAGTGCATTTAAACTGCTGTTTGACGGGAGAAATAGACATTGCGGTGGTACCCACCCAGGCAGCCTCTCACATATGAGAGACCTACCACCAGTATGCGTTCAATATCAGAAACTCCGACAGACTTTTTAGTCTTACAGCATCTATCTGAAACGAATATCTATGAATAACAGACAGACTTCAAACAGTAATGCCATTATTGCTTTTCCATTTTTAATCCCAATATGAAAATAAATTATTTAATGTTATAACCTTCCGTATTAAATAATCTGTTTGCTCAATACATTAAATGAATATAAGTGTTCGTCACAGTTCATTTTGGCGTGGGTCATACAATCATTCAATGCCAATATTTTGTCGAGTCTCCATATGTTGTGGATTGTTCGCGTTTTTTTGTCGGCCGACAAGTTTATCTCATGAGTTATTGAGTTATTCATATTTGATGATGTAAATAAGTGACTTTGGAGGGTTTAGTCAAGTTTCCGTGTTTTTTTACTTGATACTAATTATGTTTATTAAAGATTTAATACGGTATGTGTGCATAATGATGAATAGAATATGTGTGTCGGCTGATGTGGATATCAGACATTTTTGACTATATTTTATGAAGGTCCAAATCCTCAAAATATTATAGAAACATTAATCACGTTATTTATAACAGATTTTTTTTATTATGAATCTTTACCTATCATTCTATGAATGTTAAAACTAGGCCCTTATCACCTTTTTGACAAAAAGTACTTTTTTCCGTAGGTATTAGACAACTAATTGTACAAATTGATAACATTACTTTCATCGTCGAAATTTCATAAGCTGATGTAAATTAAAACACATTTTATAGGAGAAAATCCTCTTATATATCTGACTTTACCACAGATCGCGTTGTGTCCCTCATATAAAAATAATCTTCAATTAAAATTCACTCTCACCCACGAAGACAAACAGTAAAGATTGACGTGTTCATAAAGTTTACGAGTGCATCGGAGATTGTGGCGTGGGGTTTGACGAACGACCTTCCTCCAAGCCTCTTAATTTTATTATTACACTTATTGCGTGGCGTGGGATTCTAGGTAGCGGTCGGAGTGTTGGCGATTTGTTTTCATGTGACGTCATTTCTAAACATTTGAAACGTATTGAAGCATAGTTGGGCCTTTGATGAAACGATATCTTCGCATCAAATAGTATATCCGAGAGTGTAAATCATGTCTTTGATAAAATGAACAATTTGAACTAAAGTATTATCTTAAAGTTCAAAATACATGCGAGTTATTATCAGATCCAATTAGGTCAATTTGCTGGTAACAAAGGAGAAGGGGCAAACATGTATGGACTCCAGCCTATCGACCAATAACGACAAGCGATATATCAATGGAAAGATCTTTTCAGATGCTACAACTTTTTCTATGGCAACCAAACCGAAATCGCTGTATTTTAGAAAATATAACTACTTAAAGACTGCAGGAAAATCACGCGAAAGGGCCTCGCCATAGTGAGCAATAACAACGAGCGATGCGTTATTAGAAAGGTCTTCTGAAACACTATATCTTATTCTACGGCGGCCAGCATCAAATCTCTGCGTGGAAAAAAATATCGCTGCGTAAAGGTAACGCAAGGATGAAAATATGTATATGGACTCATAGCCAGTTGACCAATAACGACGAGCGATATATCAATGGAAAGGACTTTTTGGGTGCTACAACTTCTTTTATGGAAATAAAACTCAAATCACTTTATTTAAAAAAATGGTGCTACTTAAAGACTGCACGAAAATCACGCAAAAGGGCCTCGGCATAGTGGGCAATATTAACAAACGAAGCGTGCTACATAACGTTAATATACACTGTTATGTGCGTGTGATAAGATGAAATACGATAAATTCAATCCAGGTATTGGTCAGAAGTTGTTCAAGGAGGATTTTGCGCGACATTTATGTTTATAATTAAGATATTTTTGTAGTGATATGTGTTCATTTGCCAGTGACGTCAATTATTGTCAACTTTCTTAATAATCCAATCCGGAGGGCTCTTAGAAAAAAAAACCAAAAACTATTTAAAATAGAAAAACAAATGATATGTGGACATTAAGTAGGTATGAACTGCTTAGGTGGCGTAGTTGTACTATGGTATAATTGCAAAGCGGAGGCCTCTGGTTCGAATCCCGTGTGGGGTCCAACAGGCTATGCGTCCATATGTATATTTTCATCCTTGCGTTACCTTTACGCACCGATAATTTTTTCCATCCAGAGCTTTGATACTTGCCGCTGTAGAAGAAGTTTAAGAATTTCAGAAGACCTTTCCAATGACACATCGCTTGTTATTGCTCACTATGCCGAGACCCTTTCGCGTGCTTTTCGTGAAATCTTTAAGTAGCAATATGTTTTTTAAATACAGTGATTTGGGTTTTGTTTCCGTGGAAGTAGTTGTAGCACCCGAAAAGACCTTTCCATTGACATATCGCTCGTCGTTATTGGTCGATAGGCGTGAGTCCATACATATGAGCGTCGCTATATCTTTATTTCGATATATTTCTTTTCATACAGCGAATCGGGATTTCTTGGCAAAGAAGAAGTTATTGAAAATAAAAAGAGCTTTCGAATGATATATCGGTCGTCGTTATTGGTCAATAGGCTATGAGTCCATATACATATTTTCATCCTTGCGTTACCTTTACGCACCGATAATTTTTTCCATCCAGAGCTTTGATACTGGCCGCCTTAGAAGAAGTTATAGTATTTCAGAAGACCTTTCTAATGACGCATCGCTCGTTGTTATTGCTCACTATGGCGAGGCCCTATCGCGTGATTTTCCTGCAGTCTTTAAGTAGCTATATTTTCTAAAATACAACGATTTCGATTTTGTTGCTATAGACAAAGTTGTAGCATCTGAAAAGGCCTTTCCATCGATATATGGCTTGTCGTTATTGGTCGATAGGCTGGGATGCCCCTTCTCCTTTATTCATACATAGTTTGTCCCATTCTATGAAATAAACTTCAATTTAATATCCATGTGCAATGCACTTACTATCTGCTTTACTTAATCATTACTGAAAAAAACGCTCCTTTAAAAATCGCTATTCGCTGTAAGCTCAACCATGCCTTACTGCAGCCAGTTTGACATAACTTTTGTTTTAGTATTACGAAAATGCTCACTTATATCGATTGCGACAGTGCAGCGTGTGCAGCGTCAAGTTTTATATCGATATGCCCACACGACACTCGGATTTATGAGAAGCAGTATTTTATTATATTCAATTGATCGAGTTTCGTGTCTTTGTCTGTATTACAAAAAACACAAAAAAAAACATAATACTTTTTTATTTATCTCGACATCATAATTCTTTTTATAATTTGGTCGATGTTTCAAAAACTAAGACCAGTGATTTTTTGTAAAGTAGAGAATAAAGAATAGACCTCCCTATGGCAAATGGCCATCGCTAATGAATATCCGAAGTGTTCCAATATATTTTGAACAACGTAAATTCAAAAAACTACTCACAGACTAAACTTATTCAAAACGGTTCACACACCTAACCCTACTTTTCCGACAACCAATACAAATCTATTAATTACCTTAAAAAGGATTAAAAAGTGGTCTCGGATCATTTAGACCATGTGCGCAAGAACCTTCGCTTGAGTAAAAACTTGTGGACATTTGCTTGTTGCGATTACATTGCAGTGGGTCGGCGCGGTTTCCAACTGGCATTGCACGGTTATGTAGAGGAACGCGGTAGCGAATGATCTAGGATTGTCCTAGTGTCGATGGGTTTGTCGATAGAATTTTTATTTGTACCTTGCTTGGTTTCGTTCTCTCTACTGCAATAGATGCCTTTTGTATCTTTTACGCAAGGTTATAATAAAAGGTATAAAGCCTAAAGGGGGATGCTACAATCATCATTATGAACATCTTTTACTATAGTGCTAACCCTGAACCGCGCAAAAAATCAGCTGCTCCATGCATTTTGCAGAATGGAACGATTATTTTTGTTGGAACAGCTGAGTTTTTTTAATAAACTGCAGTAAAACGTCATCTTCATACCCATCATGATGTCACTTTGTGTATTCTTTTTTTTAACTCATTTTTTATATGGAATTATATAATGTTATAGTTTAACATTGCATGCGAAATGCAACATAAAATTCTTCTTCGATTTAGTAAAACATATCAAGTACAGATCTTACTAAAACAAATCTATAGTCCACAGAATAACCTAAATTAGGTCACTGCGTAACAGACTCTTCTTTTTCCTTCCACCTTAACCAACCTTCAATCATTTGTAATTTTCTAATATACAATCTATCGATAACTAAAACCCAACTCTATTATCCCAAGCGCTTACAAAGACTTCCCATCGCATTTATCGGAACAAGCCGTGGCAAAAAGCCGGGTGTCTTCCCATAGTGCGGGCGACCAGCGCCTATTACAGCTTCGAAAGCCGACGCGGCTTGTACGGCAAGCTGAATAATTACCCATACTTAATATTCAATCCATAGGGGAAATATCCATAATGAATTGTGAATAGGGCTTTTTATGTGGATGTAAAATTTACTTGTCTGAAAACCTGAATAGGGTCCGCTTAAAACAGAATATGGAGAGTCAGCACTCATACCCACCACTGTAACTCCTGTAAGCCAGGATCAACAGTTACACGAATTGTGATGACACCGAACATAGAAGGTCGCCGAGTCTCCGGGAATGTCTAACTTGTCCTTAACCCGCAACGAAAACAATCAGAAAGTTAAATTGATAGGAAAGTTGACGCGTGGGGCTTACGTCCAGAAGTGGACGATAGAATGTGTAAACACGAAAATACCGGGACAGAAATGTTTACATCCAAATATTTCCCCAGGAACAATCCTATAGCCTTTAATGCTACAGTCTGGCTGACTAAAACTATCACTTATGGTAAGGTGATATTTGGTCGAACAAGTAGAATTCTTTTATCTTTATAGCATTTTACTTACCGTCAAGTGAATAATTACTTTATCGTGCTAAAATCCTCATAGCCGCAAGGTTGCTAAAATCCAAGGCCTTACAAAACCTTCGAGCGTCGGAATGCGCCGATTCGGCAATAACTCACACATAGTATAATTCACACGGCGCGGCGCAGCGTTGCGACACGCAGCTATGCACGACAACAATGCTCGTATTTCAACCCGCTTGTGCGGTGTGTGTTATAAGAGATAGCGGGTGGATAGGCGGAGGCGGGAGCGGTAGCGTTTTAATTTTTTTGTTTGGCAATCCGGAACGGATCCAAATGAGGGGTTATGATCGAAACTCTTAATCTTATTCTTGATTGCAGAGGAGATGCGTACTCAACTTCTCGCGCATATGTTCTAAAATGTTTATGTTATTGCAATTAAAATACAGTTGTTGATAACATTTCGCGATATTAATTTGGAACAGGTAAATTAACACGTTTACGGTTATGTAATTCGATTATAAAAATATATACACAGATTTAAGTGTATTTTCGGATGCTCTAAATATACCATTAATTACTTAGTTGCTCTAGAAAGAATAAAAAAACAACACGTACTTAATCATTCATTTTTATTTGACAAATGATTTAAGTTTGCAACAAAATCATCGCTAATTACACCTCATTACAGTTTTTGCAACGATTAAACGCTCGCAAAGGCAACAAACCTTGACTTTCCGTAGTATAAGGATAAGCAACCACTTGGAAAAAATTAACTAATGTAACCAGAAGTGCAATCTTTTTTAATATCTTAATGTGGTAGCATAAATAGCAAAAATACTATATTAACCGCAACCAAGTTGATTGCATATCTCTCTCTCTCTGGCGAATAGTTATAAAGTGACAAGTGTCCTCTAAAATTGAGGAGTTACCCTATCCGAAGGCCTGGAGAAAAAGATATGTCAGACTAACTAATAAAACTGATAAAACTAATAAAAAACTGATAGATATAGATTTTTTTACAATGTCATCTTTCATAATTAAAAGTTATTTGACTACCAAGAAGCCCTAGATATAAACCTGTGGTAATTGTAAGGGCGATTGAGTCGATCACTGGTATAGTGAGTGCTTATCTTTATACGGTGTTTTGTTGTCGTGCAATACTCCGCGGAACTGAATGCCAGACCGCGCGCTCGTGAGCCGCGCTACGTGCCGCGAGCTATTATGACGAGTGAGTGAGGAATGCGAGATATTTCATGACTATATAAATTATAAGCAATTAACATACGCTACTATGGATGAGGCAAAAATGTAGGGATAAAGATGCGGTACTTCGTTTGAAAAAATGTATATGCGAGTATTTACAGAAAGAACGAAGAAGCATTTCTATGTTTCCTTAGACTCAAAAAGTTATTTTAAAAACAATAATAGGTCCTAAAATCCTAATAGTATGAACCGTGGGATACCAATTCGTTGTAAACTGTATCTTTACACCTAAAGTAGGATCAAGGATTTTTTATGTTTACATCATCAGCGATAGAAAGCCCAAAATTGATTAATATTAGTTTCCTCCAAAGATTCTTACACTTCTACACGAATTAATTAATTGATTAGCTAATTAATAATCAACAGTAATAATGATGGTGATATGCCAGGCGTTTCTGTTTTAATATAGGCAAATCGACATTTCTTCCACAAGGTTTTAAAGCTATACAATAAATATAATGTAGAAGAACGGATAATGTACAATGGGCTATATTATATAAAAACAATACAAAATAAAATGAAAGGAATACAGGTAAATTTCTCCCTTTGTGGACCCTTCCGCAATTCCTACAAGTCAATCAAAGGCTCGCGCGTGTGTTCAAACAAAAAGAGTTGAATCGATTCGTGATACGCGGCACGAGCGCTCGTTCCCACCTTCGATTCCCGGGCAAATTACTTGCACTTCCCATGCACGAAGGAATTCCGAAATAAAGTAAAAGGAAACTCGCATCCTGGTGCGGGAACAATACTAATAATGATAGGTGATTTGCATTCTTTTGTAATAGTTGCATACTGTATAGCCATGTAATCTTGGAATAAGGATAAAATGCCTAGTGTATTTGTTTTAAGGACTATTTCTTGAATTGTGTGTAACTTTGTCTAAAATAGGAAGCTTTAAGGTTATCGAGTTGTGGGATTTTTGGCATTTTTTTGTTTTTTAATAGCCTATACTGTGTCCCACTGCTGGGCAAAGGCCTCCCCTGTATCATTCCACTTGACCCTGTCCTTGGCGAGCTCTTGCCATTTTGGCTCGAATGCATCCAACTCGTCTTTCTTTCTTTTGGCATATGATAGGCATTTAATATATAGAGTTAAATGCGTACTTTAAAATGTTTGCCAACTTGACTTATCGGTTTCCATTAGTCGATATTGTTATCATAGAAACTAAAATAAACTTCATAAAAATTAGGCGAACCAGCACGATTATTGAGAGCAAGAATTTAAAAAAATGATGATAGTCTAAGTCCATATAAAGAATTAAAGTTATTGTACATATTTTATTTCTTCACACTAACTGCCCGGGACACTAACTTGCTAATCTTTACCTTATGTTACTACTACATAATGTCTTATTCCCTTCTTCAACGTCGACCATTAATCTATATCACGTGAATTAGCGTGAATTAATCCAAAACAAACACCTGTTTTATAACCTTATAAACATATGTCAACTTTCTGAGTCGCGCCCATCAACTCATTTGCATGTATTCAAGGTGAATGTTCGTTATATAAGTTACAACTTCGGTTATAGAAAATTTTGCTTTCTATTACACATTAATAAGATGTGATAAGGTCTTGTTTGGAGGAAACTTGTATCAGAGGTGAGAAATTAAAAAAAGATTATAATTAATTTACATGTTGCTTACATTTAGTTGAAATGATATAGAAATAAAACTATTATTTACGGATTTTGTCGCGGATTTGGTTTAATTTTACATTTTTTGACTTCCCGACGTTTCGATTACTTTACAGCTTTCGTGGTCACGGGGTGGACTGAAATGATATTGATAAGAAATAATGAAATATACAAGTATAAGCCGTATACATAAATGTAATGCTTTTCTAAGATACAAGTAATTTGTGTCATATACATAAGATATTGTTGTTTTGAAGATATTGTTGCAATGTTTTTAGTCCCATAACACTCGTGCTAGAACCAATATTCTTGTATAATACAGTCATTTTTCTCAATACGGAAATTCGGTCCAAAGCCTACTCGTTCCACTGACCGCTTCCACTTTAACAAATATTTTGTCAAGATTTCCAGTTTTTCACAATTTTATCTCGTTGAAACCGGTTAACGTAAACCTCAATAAACCAGCCGTTTACTATTTCCGCTGAAAAACAAACAAAAGTAATAAAAACGCTATATTCCGCCATTCACAAGGTCAACAGCAGAGCACGGGAACCAGTTTCACACGTGTTTGTGACGTGTCACTTTCGCCTAACCTCCCCCCTCCCCTTTCCTCCTTACCCCTCCATTCTCCACACCTCCCATTTGAATAGAAAGCAACAAATTGACGAAATTAAACACATATTTGATTTATTACATCCGATGCCAGACGATGTTTGTTTAAAAACAGTGTTTAGAGTTTAGTCACATATGGGATTTAAAGAAATAATGGACACGTCACGGGATGCTTGAAAGGATGTAAGGTATCATAAATATTCAAGGAATTGATTATCGTAGTTAGGTACATCTAATATATTAATGATTAATATTAATATAAGAGATCGGAGAGGAGACAAAAGTAGAGGAAGCTATAAAAATGGTAAGTGATTTGATACCTGATAATGATAGATTTAATAAGATTATTGTGATTTGTAACCATTAATAATCCATAGATGTCGCTGACAAAACGAAATTTCTATTTGAATTCCAAATAAGCCGCATAATAATACAAGCAATAAAAACGAAACATCAAAATGGCGCCTCATAATCACATCCAGATAAAAGCGAACTCAAAACTCACACATTAATCAAACGTAACAACACATCAAAGCGAAAGCACAAGATTTCATCGAGCGTATCAAGATTACCGAAGTTACATCGCAAGCATCATTAAATCCAAAAGAAACGCGAGTACACGATGAGCTAACAGTGAAATAATCCGGCTAATCCAGCGTCGACAGCGTGACAGATGCGCGCGCGTGAGTAATGACAACAAACAGGCGCGGAGAGCTGATTCAACTGGTAAATATAGTAGGGAATGCACGTGGAGTTTCGAGTGCAGTTGTCGCTAGTGGACGTGAGAATTGTCGATTATTAGGTCTACCTAAGACCCAAAAGAAAACGATAAAAACAAAAAAAGATGATGATGATACCCAAATGATGTGTCATAGTCATACGCAAATGTATTACGTTTGGGATTCAGCCTCTGTACATCCAGTTTCGATAAGGCTTGTAAAACTATTGTGCAATGATTATCCTATTCTTTTCTATTTGGATGGCGGATACTCCAAAACCGGTAAAGCAAGAAAAAATCTTTAAAGTTAATAAAATGCATCAGCTTTTGAATTCCACGTTGCAAATATCCAATATGATCGACTTAATTTTAAATGTAGCTGCGATTCATTTATTTCTTGAATAAAAATATTAACACCGTAATTCGTTTCGTATTCGATGCTGTGATAATTTTTGTTTCCTACTGTGACTCGGCCAGTTCGCCTTGAATTGTAAGTCATCAATATTTTTACATTTATTATTTTTGGCATCTTTGCACGTACGATTTAAAAAAAACTGAATCATCCTTTCACATTTGGGAGGTCTTGTGGATTTTGTTCGAAATCTTTATTAATAGTAACGCAATTGCATTACAAAATATCTCATTCTGTGCATAACCAAAATAGTATTTTGATACTTAGTCATACCTCCGAAAACCTTTAGAATCCTATCTTAATGATCATGCAATAACTTATTCATAATATTAATATGATTAAAACATTGATCATCATCAGCAAATTCCTCCGCAGCCCTCAGTTCCTCTTCCGTCGTCCATTATTCCTCGTTCCCTGGAGATTTCCTTTGTTTGTGTCAGCTAGTCTATATCGGTCGGAGGACGGCCTATGTAAATATAGAATGACGTAAAGTTCCCACATGTTGACTCAATATGTAATTATAGGTGCAGTTGCGATACTAAATGCTAACTCATGTAGGTTTAGACGCCCATCTTTGTATTATTTCAAGGCTTTTTGGTGACTAGTTTCTTTGAGTATAATTTATAAGTAAAACTTCTGGAATATTGGATGCCCTTGAATTGCCATAAAATAAGTGTTTTTACATAATTTAACCAAAAATAAATAATTAATGAATTCAATTTGTATTAAGAATCAGTAAAGATAAAAAACGTAGCAAAATAACACAAGAACTATAAATGTAAAACAACTGTTATTTAAATTGCTAATATTGATCTATAATGGTATTAAAAATATTAGGTAATATTTTAGTAAAATGCGATCGGAGGATTTACAATCTACAAAAGGCCTGCCACTGCCTTTTGCAGCAGGATTTAAAAAACCAATTTAAAAAAAGCTATACAGTAAAACTGTTGTATAAATATTACATCTCGCTTCCTCAATTCTAACACCTCAAACTTTTATTTCTGCGTTTGTCAATCACTATCATTCAAATGTTTAAAGCAACCTGCATGCAATCACATCACTTTTATTACGTATACCAATGACCCAGGAAGTTACATTGTGTATATTGAGATCATGAAGATTTCAAACTCATTCTTAAATAATCAGTTGATATATTTATACCAAACTTATGCCATGTTCAGTTATTTTAATGCAGCGTTTTTATTGATGTTCAAATATAATTTAATATTTTTAAAAGTTCAAACACTAATTATCCATTTGATGATCCATCCTCATTCTGCGAAAAACCATCAATCAATGAACTACCAACTAATACCGACTGAAGTATGTCAACTTTCCAAATCCTTTATTTTCATTTACTTAACATGCTTTAAGAATACATACAATATTTTTTATTATATAACATTGAGAAAGCACTAAGGTTTATGTTTATGCTATCAGACAATGTGGTTATAACTTATAACAAGACATTTGTACTGTTGTGTTATCAGGAGTTTGAGATTAATGCAGACATTAAACCTTCCATTTGCATTGTCCACAGCGCCGGCCGCAGAAGGCGGAACCACCTCGCTCTGTACACGGACGACGATGGCCACGACCTGAGCGACCTTGGCATCGGCACCTCCAGCACCAAGAGCAGCCTCAGCGAGGACTGCGACACGCACAGCCTGACTGTGAGTATTTAGAAACTATAGATGCAGACAAAAATGACCATTAATGACGTTCTTTTTGTATTACGAAAGATTTTTTTTTATTGCAGTGAATGGCGAGACGAGCATGCCGTTCGCCTGATGGTAAGCGATGCGATCGCTCATGAACAGTAGCAAAACCAAATACCTTGAATTACAGAGCAATGCTTGGCATTCAACTGCACTCGCCATCCTGAGACGTAAGATGTTAAGTCTCAATATGTCCAGTAGTTACTCTGGCTACAATGTCCTTCAATCCGAAACACAACAGTGCAATTAAACTGCTGCTTGGCTGGAGAAATAGATATTGCGGTGTTACCCACCCAGGCAGCCTCTCACATATGTGAAACCTACCACCAGTAAATTTTAGCTTGAGGCATTGATTTTTAGTTTAAAAAAGGCAAAAATGATTTATTGTTTGTACATACCTACTATTTTGCAGCGATGCTGTGTATGAAAGTTGCACTTACAAATCGATTTGTCCACAGAGCGACGGTATTGACCTGGATAAAAACCATTCAGACGTCGACAACGTGTCGAACTTCGACAACAATCGCAAGCTAGGCTCAAGTGCAAACGAATATGACACGTGCACAACAACCACTATCAGTTCTCCGGAGCCGGAGGAATATACATACGAGGGCGCTATCGAGGGCTACAAGTCCAGGATTATCTCGCAAACTAACAGCAATATCGTCAAGACACTCGTTACAGGCAAAGACAAATCACCGGAGAAGAACGGTGATGTCAATAGAATCCGAACGACGGTCAGTAACAAGATCGAAGAAAAAGTCTCGTCCTTCCAACAAGAAAGGGCCAACGACGCAAAGAATATACAGAAGAAAGACTTGCCTAAAGTCGACATACACAAGAGGAGAGAACAATTTGAAAGGGAAAACTCACAGGAGTTGCAAATGAACAAGTCAAAACTACCAGAGATCGCGAATAAGAAATCGATCAAGGAAAGACTGTCTAGCTTAGAGAAGTTCACAGAAGAAACACACGTACAAAAAGTTGTCAGCGACTCGACTAAACTGCCCACGGAGGTTAAACCTCTGAAGGAGCGTTTGTCTTCGCTCGAAAAAGTAAAGTCTACTGAGCCAGAGAAGATTAAGAGGCTTTCCAACGGTGACCTTACCAACACGAGGTCGCTGAAAGAACGTCTCAATAGTTTGAAATCGCAAACATCTGTGGAAGATGGCAAAATTGTGAAAACAGAAGTTAAAGATGTGTCCATGAGCCTGAAGGAACGTCTGTCCTGCCTAGACGCAGCTAAGAATAAAGAAATCCCTAAGATATCTGTAGAAGAAGAAATCGCTCGCAACGAGAAGATGGAAAAGATAGATGACTCAAAAGATAAATTGAACGATAGCTCTTTGAAATCAAGTCTATCGGGTATTGAAAGCCAAATGCAGAGTTTCTGTCGTTCTTTAGACAGTTTAGACATCAACGGCCAGTCTTCACCCAATTCGTTCGAGAGAGTGCAAAGTTTGGAAGACTTTGACTGCGCTGAAATGCAGAACAACACCGTACCTAGTGACATTGAGACTGAAGATAGTGGCATCCACACTGCAAGAGACTCGTGTGCACCGGCAGACGACATAGCAGACCTTACTCAGGTCGCGTCTCCTATCGGCGAGTCCATGATCGAAGCTTCAGAATACGAGTCTTCCAACGAAGACTGCCTCACTGTAGAACAACACAAGCTTGAAGAGGAAAAGATGCCTGAACCGATCCAGCCAATAATTCAAGACGTCATCGTCGAAGAAGTTGAGGAACAAGATAGCAAAGCCGATGATGACAGCGCAAGCCACTACGCGCAGGCCGTCTCACAACCCGAAGAGCTGAGCGGTGCCGACGATATCACAGAAATGCACACAGACAAAGACGATGAAGACACGCTTAAAAGTTTGGACAATCAAGACACCAGTGTAAGTCTGAATGAGCCAGTATCGACAGCGTCTGAAAGCGACACAATAGTGTTTGAAGGCAAAATGACTATACACTTAAACTTGAACGAAATATGCAACAACATGAGCTCCGGTGCTGGGAATACTACTAACCCAACAGCTAACACTAACAGCAAGAGCATGTCTATGGTAACTGTCTCTAACATCACAACTATTACTAACATTTCACCAAAGAATTCCATTAAAACGCTAAAAAATGACATTGCTGATGTATCGTGTACATCTCAGTGCTCGGTGCAACGCGCTAACGACGCCATCCCATCTAACCCTCAATCTAATGTAAATAATGATGTAGTAACAAAACGTGGTATTGCAGACGGGGAAGCGGTAAGTACTTCGCAGGACTCGAACCCGTTCTGGGAGAAGAGAACGAAGCGGGCCATTGAGCCGAACAGGAGGAAAACCATACTGTTCATTAATAATAAAGTAACAACGAAATCTTTAACCAATCCGAACGATCGGGCCTAATCGCATCCGTGTTCCAATGCTGCCATGTAGAGAGACTCATGAGACTTCGGTAGCGAATGATATTTGATAGTTTTTTTACGATCTACTGATCTCACCCCCCCATGAAACCCAATCAGACTAATGTTAGCGGTACTAATTAGTAATAAAGTAACAGAGCTAGGTCATCGTGCGTGCTAAACGATCACAATTCCTAGCACTGTCATTGTAGTATACAGGGTTAGTAAGTGCCCATTAAATTCTAAATCACTAGGGGACTGTACGAAATTGCGTACTGAATTTCAAGTAGAACGTAATCTGATGTAAGTATTTTTGTAGGACGTGCCATATTGCCCATTAGGTGTATAATATCTTTCAATATTAAATATGATATTACAAATATGTTTATATGTTTGTATTTCATCAAATCAACAACCCATATTTATTTATTTTAATTTATTATATTTGTATTTTTAATTTTATATCTTTGTACATTTTGTATTTTTATAAAATCCGATATGATACGCGATTTGGTACACCCCTATACTCTTCATATACACTTAGATATTAGAATCACATCACAATATACCCGAAACGTGATATATCTGTAAAATTATATCAAATATATGTTACGACGTTATGTATGGTTTTATTTATGTATTAATTACCTCCATATCATGAGTTAAAATCACTCCTTATTATTATCAGTCATATCTTATGCAAACTCTGTTATCTATGTAACACAGCGAAGCCTGTAGTGTGAGATAAATTGTCTTGGTGGGTAGGCATCTTGAAGTATAATGCTAAACTAAAATTTGTTCATGGTGGAGGGATAAATTAATAAAGGTATGTCATTATTTATGCTATCGTTTGAGGAATAACACTAGATTTATGGCAAATTGATTTGTGTTACCTATTGAAGCTTTTATTTAATGATAATTTGAATGATGTCTCGCTAATGCTGGTGTTGTTTCTCAAATGATGCGATTTCGCTTGTGCTAACATTTTCTAGGAGAAAAAATGGCTTAACTTATTAAAAATATGTATTTATAAAAAAATAATTAAATCAATTTTGTTTGTCTAAGTTAACATTGCGAGTTAAAATGAAACATATTTTTATTTTTGCTAATGTTCTGTTTTTCGAAAGTGCCGTATTAATATATTGTTTTCTGAAGTAACGTTGCATAACTTTACTTATATATTTTTTTCACAACAAGTCTACATGTTCAGAGATTGGCGTCATCCGTGCGTCATTCTTGACACGATAAACTAATACAATAAATTGTTGTGTTACCTAAGCAGTTGCCATTATTTTCGGCTGAAGAGTGCTTCTTTTTGCAATTTTAATAATCTAGTCTTACATCTTATGGATGTAATAATGTGAAAAAAAACACATTGGTTTTTATCATTTGTCTTATTCATCAAACTGTTCAATATTGCAATCAAATCAGTTTTTTAATCAATAATAATAGAATTAAAAGTACACAATAGGCTAATTATAATTATTTTCCGTCTGACTATAGGTCAAATAATCATATTTTTTGCGTCATTTCAATTCTATCTGCGTATATTTTTAAATGAAGTGCATTTTCACGGCCATTTTTTCTCCTCGTATTACAAATCGCCTTGCATCCGCTTGTCTTGTCACAGCTTCGCATGACATTATCAAAGATTTAACCTTTACTAATTTTTTTCTTTTGTGTTGCCATATTGACTGTGTTGACAGCGTTAAAAACTTTTAATTTCTGCGACTTATTGACGTGACCGACTTTTTTGTGTTTACGTTTTGTTTTAGTAATTTTTTACATTTTTGTTTTGTTGCCAAATAAAAAAACTAGTTTCGCTGAATTGCTTATAGCTATTATGATTTGAAATTACTAAAACAAAAACTTTTGTGTCGTTTTTTATTTAATTTTTAGCTTTGTTGGTAATTTGTCATACTTTTTAGTGGTCATTGCGTATCTAAAGTCCAACTTGTGGCTAGGTATTAATTACTTGTTTCAACTTGCCAAGATAAATTAACTACTTCGTCATCATTAATATCTATAGTAGATCTAAATAATATAGTAAGTATTTAAGGAATTTTGCATTATTTACACAAAAATAGTAATTGTTAAATATTTTCATGTAGCTTTAGCTAAATCTAAATGGCATCGATAGTAACTCATCTAAAATATCCTAAATCATGCCATAAGACGACTACATGTTTCTCGCTATTTTTAAATTCTATCTAAAATTTTATATTCATATTCCTTTACTTGATAGATTCGATTTCGGCTAAAAAATGTTCTTTATTTAACTATGATAGATAAATGCAATACATTATACTTACCAAATCTGGAGGTTTACATCATTAAAAAATTACGATCATAGATACGCAATGAACAATCACCGAACTAAATTGAAACATTTGATTAACAAATACGTAAATCTTTAGGTTATTGATGCACTGGAACTGGCTTTCAAAGAGCTAGACTCAGAAGACAGCGCCACAATGGACGATCAGACGAACGATAAGGATGATTTTAATATTAACAAGAAGATATCTGTGACGCCGTTGTATGAGAACATCGATATTTTCTATCAGAACACTGATGATTCAGCATTCCCTCTGGATATGCCGACGAATGTTCTGGAACCGCCTAAAGAGAAGCCCCCTCCACCGCCAACTGATGATAATCAGGAGGATGAACTTCTTGGAAACGTGAGTATAATCAAATCTGTTTTTAGTGTTAATATATCAACTTATACCAGTCGAGTAAGGTAATTAGGTATAATAATAATTAGGTAATTAGGTGTTATAGTTCGGTAATTTTCAATTATTTTTTCTTTTATGGATTTATCTTTTCTTAATTGAGATTTTGAACGGTTTTTTACTTATACAGTTTACTAAACTTCAAATCTTTGACGATCAATTCAAAAGTTAGTTACTAACGAAAAAATCTGATGAGGTCGCAAAATATTTGTGAAACAGACGTTCTGAGAGATTAAAACAAATTGCATATCAAATTTCAATCACATCTTTCTTCGTTACCAATCTTCAGGGCAACTTCCGTCATACAAGCTCAGCTCGCCGGATCAAGAAAGAGATTCGAAACAAGCGCACCAGCTTCCTTGGCATTGAAGGCCAGGTCGATGACAGTTACCTGGACGTAGCCATGAACCTGGCTCCAAGGCCGGACATCACCTCGTTCCTTCAGGAGGAGACCAAGATCGAGAAGCTCCTGTACAAGAAGACCCTGTCTCATGATGATGCGAAGTTGAGGGAGAGCAGAGATTCTGGTGTGGACGTAGACAGGGGACCTTCTGCTGAAGCATGGTATAAAGGACAGTCGTCCCCGGAAACTTCGAATCCTCACAGCAGACAGAATAGCGAGGTAAGTGAGAAAATTAAGTAAGGAAATGTGGTAAGAGGGCCACGGTTGAATAGGATCCAGAGATTATTCGGTAGTTTATATTCTAAAATTTCGTTGGGCTGTCTATTGTTAGATATAACGTTTAGTTATTATTTATAGGGTGCATGGGAAGCAGACATTAAATTCAGAAATTATTGATCCTAACATATGGAAAAAGTAATTTACTTTTATGTATCTAAGCATAGTAAGGCCAAATTCTCTTGTTAGACCATAACGCATCAGCATAAAAATACCTCTCTTATTATTTTTTGTAACATCAATGATGAAGCTCTCTAATTCCCTTCCCCTGCACCAATGTCCACTTTCATATCTCTAGCTACATAAGTGAAACTACATAAAACCATGTGAAACAAGTGATGTACAGCACTCCTGTGTTTATCAGTCGAACCACTTCAGAGTTATCATGAGCAGACTCGATACATCGAGTGTATTGAAATCTATATTTACCTTTTGCGTATTTTGCAGCATTCTTCGAATTATTGTTATTTTCCCTATCAGCTTAGCTTTATGATTAATTTCATTCCTGGAGGCTCACTGAGTTTCAATGCTCGTTATCATTAAAATCCGTGCCACTGTTTATCCTGCTACATAGGAGCTTCAGTGGAGGCCAGAAAGTCACAAAAAGTCTTTGAATAACTAATAGCATTTCAGTTCTAAAGAGACCAAATTACTACTTCCACTAACATGCAGTTCGCACAACATAAATCACAATAGAAATGTTTGCTTCTAATTTTACGATCGGTTCCCCGATGTTAACTTTTCAGAGAATATTCTAGGTCTCTAGTCCACAGCCTCATCTAGGTTAGTAGAATTCATAATTCTAAGTATAATACGTAACTTGTATTTTGGGTTACGAAATTACTAAGGATTTTCTATCCACCTGGACTTAATGATCCCAAATATTTGTCTCGATGCGGACCAACATGCATCCCCCATTTTACAACACTATTTCCTTGAACTCTACATATCAAATACACCAAAACAATCATAATTCCAGCCCTACACCCACGTCACAGTGACGTCAGACGAGGAAGAAGCCACCAAGAGGAGAAGCGATCAGTTCGCTACCAACCTGAACACAAAGCTAACTGAACTCGCCGAGCCGTCAGACAAAATCGACAGCCTCGACAAAAAATTACAACAGCAACAGGTAAACACATAGATATTTATGTATTATTGTATTGGACAACACTGCGTCGGTTAGGGAACTAGATGATTTCAAATAATTTGTATTAAGTAGGGGAGGATAGAGTAGTATGATAAAATGATTTCGATTGGGACTATTATTTTCAATTTTAAGGTTATAAAGTATAAAACATATTCTTCATTCTAATATATTCTAAATAATGTTTCAGTTATTATGAAAGTTAAATAATTTTAAACAATCTGAGTGAATCTATTACGAGTTATTCTTAGTCTTCGTGTATCTGTTATGTTACCTATTTAAAAGTAATATGTATTTTTACAAACCATTTCTACTGGCTAAACCATAATACATACCTGTATAATTAATCTTTTAGAGTTTAGTACCCAAAAGTATAACCCAAATTTATCACTTCTACCCTTAAGTTCTGTCTCGAACGCAGTGTTGTATAGTCTCTAGAACAAAATTATGAACAAGCTCAGAATAATATAATGGGGACAGATGTATCTTAAAGATTATATTCGACATCAATCACTGATAGATCGGTCATCGACCCGATATCAGATGGATATAAAAATTACACGCAATATCGCGTATTTTTTAAAAAGGTGTGACTGGATCGCACTTTATTAAATAAAGGTTTTTGACAAGTTGATTAACGTCCTTGATGACTTGATGAAGCCGTATTTTAAATTATTCTATTAGTAAGTTTATATTGCTGAGCGAAATAGTTCATATTTTTGGGTATAAAATTGATTTGACACTTCAATGATTGCAATCAAAATTATATTGTATTTCGCATTTCGGATAAAAAAAATTAGGAAATACTTTTACTTAATTTCGGTTTGGTAAGAGACCTATATAACGGCTTATTTAAAAAAAAAGTATTCAGGTATTCTAAAATGTTGCTATTAGAGACAAATTATTTTGTTCTCACAATTTGATTTGAATAATATTATGAAAGTGTCAAATCGTAAAGCTAAAATTCTTCTTAACATTTCAATTTCAGTGAAATGATATTACTGGAAGATTTTATAATATGTATATATATGTTTATATTATATTTAGGTATTTAATTTCACTTTTACGAACACGCTAAATGGTTACTAAAATTTTACTTATTCTTAGTAGTATTAGTCATAGAAATTAGTTCCATAATTATATTATACCTTAACTAAAATTAAGTTTATAATACAAATTCAATATTTTAGGCATAAGAAAACCATAAATATACTATTATCTTAATTTACTTCTCTTTTTCGTTTAAAATTATGTAATGCTGTAATTTAAAATATTTTGTGATCGAAATTATCTTGTAATCTACCAAGTAAGCGATAGCTAAGAGCTCAATCATTTAGCATGTTCATAAAGTAAAGCTTTAGAAAATGTATGCTAGTATTGCTTTATATAAGGAAGAGGTAAATATATATAGAGCTATATCTTTCCTATGAAAACATTATTCCTTATTGATTTCGACAGCATTTATACAAAATTATGAGAAATAAGAAACTTTTTTGAGACCTATTAATATGTTATACTAATTAGATGTTAATAGTAGAATTAGTGTAGGTCAATTTAAAATATTCGGAGAAAAATGTGTTTAATTGTAATATAAATCGAGTTGTATCGGTAGAGGTAAAGCATTTATATTTGAAATTATTGACAGATTAAAGTTAGTATTGCCAGCCCGAAAAAATCTCCCAAATTATTTGCTGTCGTGATCAAGACTATGCACAAATCTCTAAAACTGTACAATAATGCTATAGATATAGATTTCGGAAGGGTTATTATTACAGCACTGTAAAAGCTTTTAAAGCACTTAAGCTAGATATAAAACACTTCGCAAAAACATCATCCATTCGGACTAAGGTGGGGTTATGTATGTAAATAATTATATACCACTAACATTAACTATCATATGATTTAAAGTAATGTACTGTTTTTTGAATACTGTGGAGTATAGACATAGAGCATGGATTCTTCGTGAAGAGACAGAAACGTTGTGCTAGTGATATTACTAGCCGCACTATCGTTTCGTCTCTCTCACTCTTAGGTCGAATTTAACTCGATCCTTCTATACAAAGCTCCTGTCTATGCTCTTTGTCTATATTAGATATGATAAAGCATATTTAAGATTATCTATGGTCATAATGTTGCCAGCAATAATGTTAAGTGGTATAAATTAAGCTGCAATTAACAAAAACTGCTTATACCCGGCTTCTGTAACTAATACACGCCAAACGATCTATATATTTAAGCGCCATTTATTTCCTTGTTCGATAGTACTGTAGTTTTGATTAGTATACTATGTTATATTCTGTTTAAATAAATGTTATTTATATTTAAACAAATTATTGACTTTTATTTTTGCACTGCTCTCTACGATTAGCATGGTAATGCACTGTAGTATTTTTAAGCCTCTATTTATTTATGGATCCAGGGCTGGATCCGAAAGGAATGTGGGAGGCATGGCCCCCTGATTTAGTCATATGTCTACAGATATTGTAAGTTCTAAGTGTTCTGGATGCTATGCTATATGTATTTATATGCTATATCATATAAATCAATGTTCATTAATATGTGTTTTAAAAATAATTGCATTATTTACGCATCGCTTGCTAAAATTGTATTAATATCTGGTTACTAAAATGGAAGGACAAAAAGTTTTTGCTAAAACATTTTTGTTTTTATTTTGTTTTTTTTTCTGTTCTAACTGGTGATGCATAAATACTCATTTGTGATGTGTGTAAATAACATTGAAACGAAGGCCGGCGTGGCTTAACTTTACAGGCGTGTGGCACTAACGAGGATTGGCCTGACGGGCATTTTGATGACGCTCATACCAAGGTGAATGCTGTTTTACATCGTAACGATACATTACCACATACATATCGATATCATAGTTAAGTATCAGTACGCTTGCAATGCTTTTAGTTTTCATAATTTAGATATTGAGCCCTTATCTTTTTAGCTATTTTCTTTAGTTTCAAATATTTAGATTATATATTTTTTTGTTTATACCTAAATTAGACATAGCCTGTCTTATTATATTTATAAGATCCAAATACAGAAGAAAGTGGATTGTTCTAATCTAGAATGGAAACAAGATCTCTTATCTAGATTAATGAAATTTAAACTTATTTACAGGGTCTCTAAATTATTATATTGTAGAAAACGTCTCTATTTTCTTTTTGTGTTAATAAAATACTATTAATAGAAGCAATGCCAGCGTTACTGAATTAAAGCTGAAATAAGACCTTAACATACATTTACATTTCATCAATTTATATGGCACGGTACAAAAAATGATCTTCCATAAAAATTAAAATTATTTGTGCTTATAAATTGATGACCATCTTAACTATGTTTTAATATGAAAATATGGCTGACACGAACTGAATAAGGTATATTCCTATAACTGCAAAAAAATATGATTTTGTGAGACATATTTTAACATCGAAGAAATGACTAACGAAAAATTCATTACAGTAAATCTTACTAAACACATATCAGCTTTACAGCCTTGCACAAGTTATATCTACCATAAAATATCATTAATTATAATAAGGCCTAAGATTTTGATACTCATTCTAAATTTTTTGCAACACATTTGTTTATATTTTATTATCTTTTTATTTGCACAATTTTCATTGTAAAATATTATTAATCAGGAAAATATTTTATGATATTCTAAAAATTATAATCAAAATCTCCGGCCACACTAACCCACAAAACAATAAGAAATGTATACTGACATACGAACTACTATAGGAAGTCCTTCGGTTCGAGAGGGAACTTCTACAATTGGAGCAAGAAGAACTAAGAAGACAGAGGGAAAACCTCCTGCGAGACCAGAACCGGATCATACAGAAGTCAGTACAAGACGTCTCCATACCAGAAAAGCCTATTAACCGACCAAAACACATCAACCAGAGCTATAGACACTCTATGCCTAATCTACTATTAAGCGAAACATACTCTCCAATTAGTCCGGTTATCCATGAGAGAGTATTGGATGACAAACGCAAGCCTTTCGTCTCTGAAGAGCATATACAAAGGCACTTTGGAGTGGAGGAGAGCAGGAGGGTGCTATACGATGAGAGGAAGGTGGAAGCGAGACGGCAGATGGCTGCTAGGGTGCCGCAACCAGTACCTCCGCCTAAGGCCAGGAACCGCGAGTCTATTGAAAGGGAGATTACTATGAGGTAAGTTAAAGACTTTAGTTGATTTATGTTAAAAAATAATAAACTTTAAGTAGTATGATATGGATTGCACGTCCTTGTTATAAGTATAGATAGGTGGTTAGAAACTGTTTTTTCAATGAAATACTTATAGTTCGATCTTTAAAACAACATTTTTGTATTAATTACGGGTAATTTTATACCAAATCTGTGTGTTTATGGGTGTAAAAATTGATTTTGTAAACTTACACATGGTACAGAAAAAAAACTGAGGCGCCCTTTTTCTCATTTTCCTTGAGTCTTCTTTATTTCATTTTCTTTATTCAAAGAAAAATCTACAGCCCTTAATATAATACAACTGGTGTTATCTTACGGCTAATAATGACTTTACACATTTTAAAAATAAATTATACCTAAATTCAATATCTACTATTATATTTGGACAAAATGCTGAACATGAATAGATGGAATATTTCATTAATCAAAAACCTATTAATTCATCGCATTCACGTTCGACAATTGTTACGCTAATTCCAGGAGTAGCCGTGTACCATCTGCAGTGGAGTACGTGAACGTGGATCGAACCCCGGTCCAGCTGCGACAGAAGCCGCAACCGCCACAAGCCAGTGCTAACGGAAACTACCACCCGATGACCAGGCACACGCTGCAGGTAATTATGTGTGAATCACTCGCCAGTCATAGAAGATGTGTCATGTTTCCCATATTTTAAACGTGTTGTAACTTGGTCAGGGCGGTAACTTGAACTAGCTTATCAGTAATAATTGATTTTAATAACATTTATCGGAAAGAAATACACATATTTATGTCCTTTTTCGTTCTTTCAACTCTCTCTCTCTCTCTTTACTTTGTATACTACAGCGAATTTGTAAGAATTTCTATGGTAAAGTCTGACAACCAGCACTAGGTTAACGTTGGGAATTATATAGCTTAACCACTCATAATTGTACTTACGATTGTTCCGTGCCCTGCAGTGCGACGTATATAGGCAGATTTTTTATTTTTTACTACATACAAAAAAAACCTATCATTAACAAATAAAAGAGAAATTGGCGGTGTTATCGTCCTATCTATTATTTTAAACCGATTTCTTCGATATTTGCAGGCGTTGAGCGCGGCGCCGACCAACAAGCTGATCGGCAACACGGAGTGGATGCAGGCGCGCAACACTCGCGTGCAGAAACCTGCCAACTACAACTACAACCAACACTGGCTCATACAGGTAATTTGTTTTGCTTGAAATTGTCCAGAAATTGAGGGAATGCTTTTAAAGGGGAATTTGATTAATTTAACCAATAGTTAATTGGTGAAAGACAATTAGAAAAGTTTTTATACAATAGTATGTATTTAATCATTTTCATCCTCGTTTTTCTGTTATTTGGGGTCAATTTTTAACCGTAAAGTTGACGGATAAAATGGGTGACCTTAATTTTGTTGTATTCCACAATTCAGCGTTATATTGGAAACTACATACATATTTTCCGAAAGGATTGACGCCGCGTAGGATATTTTAAATCGAATAATGTGTATTGATAGTCAATCACTCACTAAAACGGTGAAGGATAACATCGTGAGGAAACCTGCATACCATAGCGATTTATAAGAATTTCTATGGTTTGTAAAGTCAGCCTACCCGCAATAATCCAGCGTGGTGGATTATGTCCTAACAACTCTCAATCGTACTCTTGAGTTTAGAGGAGGCCCGTGCCCTGCAGTGGGACGTATACGAGCTGATACAGATTATTCTGTATGTGAATAATTTTAGAAAGAATACTTTCTTCTTTCTTATCATACAAGACGGTATTTTATTATTATTTTTTATTGCTGTGAATGGCGAGACGACCATGCCGTTCACCTGATGGTAAGCGATGCGACCGCTCATGGACAGTAGTAAAACCAAACTCCACCTTGAATTACAAAGCAATACCTGGCATTCCACTGCGCTCGTCATCCTGAGACATAAGATGTTAAGTCTCAATATGTCCAGTAGTTACTCTGACTATAATGTCCTTCAACCCGAAACACATCTACAAATCATCTCTTCAAACACCTAAAGTCCACCATCTCAACACCTCAACGTAATCTCCCCAGGAGGCGGAACAGCGTCGGATAGAGGAGCAGCGCAACAAGATCCGCGCGCAGCGACACTCCTATCACCAGGACTCCGCGCCACCAGCGCCGCTGCACCACGGCGTCACCCTCACCACCAGGTAATACAGCAGCTGAACAGGCTAGTGTTTGGAAGCAGAGTTGGGCATTATTCGAATGAATCGTTATCTAGATAATTATTCGAATGAAAATTTATTCGCACCAAAATTATTCACGAATGATTCATTCGCGAATAATTTATTCGTGAATAATATCCTCACGAATTATTTATTTATGATTTATTCGTTATTCTGAATAATATTTTTTCTCGGTACTTCATATAGGTTGTGGGTCAGTAAGGCCCTTGATTCGAACCCAGGGCGAGTACTTACTCCAAATTGTGGTTTCTGTATTGGGTAATAGTTACCTGGGACTGATTTTTTTCTTAGTATGTTGTGGAAACCGCAAATTGTCAGTTACGGTAGTGACCGAGAAATGATTAGAGGTGGTGAGGTAAGGTATGGAGGGAATTTGGATTTACTGGTTGGTTCTAGAGATACTAAATGAGGTGAGGAAAGAAACATGGCGCAGCTATCCTATTTACTTCTCTATCAAGGGGAATGCCCATTTTTCATAGTGTCTTGGTCTAAGAACGAACACTTACACTGGGGTTCTTTGGGACTTATTTCAGAATAAGGGTATTATACTATTATCAGAAAATACATTAAAAATTATGCCATTGTCTTTTCAAGGGAAGAAAAAATAAGAAATCCCTAACATTTTGACCTTATCTTTTTATCAGTTTGACAATGAAATATTTTTTTATTGCTTTGTATTGCAAAACGAACGAGCCGTTCGCCTGGTGGTAAGCGATAAGACCGCTCATGAACAGTGCCAAAACCAAACAATACCTTGAATTACAAAGCAATGCTTGGCATTTCACTGCGCTCGCCATCCTGAGACATAAGATGTTAAATCGCAATATGTCCAGTAGTTACTCCGCTAATGTATTTGGCTTTTTTATACTTATTTTAGTTCAGGTTTTACTATTCCCATATTCCTCCGCCACATTGTGAAATCAGCAGAGTCCATTTATTAACGTTACCAGAAATAAATAAATTCAATCCAATAAAACAAATCATTTTCGAAGGTAACAAAAATGTTCAATGAAACGTCAACTGTGTTATTTTGTCATGTACCTAGCCTATATGTACAAAAATATTGTAGACTTACCATTGATTAGTCGATTTAATGACACTTAAATGATAGATATTATGATAATATAATGTTATTGTTTATCTGTTTTTATTTAAAAAGCCTTTTAAAACTATGTTATATTATTAACGAAATATACAGGGTGAGTTTTTCAAGTGGGCGTGGATGTTGATTTCATTGATTCGTTTTTCTGTTTATTATTGTCCGCTTAGCCCACGATGGGCATTAGTCATTGTATAGTTGCATCACACACTGTCAATGGCAAACATAAATTAGTGACGAAAACAATTTAATATTTCACGATAAACAATTCCCCATCAACAATAACAGAAAAAAATAGTGTATTCAGTGTGTGTATACATGTCCAGTTGCGATTAACCGTTTTTTAAAGTCGTTTTCAAAAAAAAAATATGTACCGAATTTAATACCAATTATTCGTTCGTTTATTTTATTCTTATTCGAATAACGAATAAAAAAGATTATTTATTCGTTATTCGTCATTCGAATAAATTTTGCCCAACTCTGTTTGGAAGTATAGCTACGCTGCTGTCAGTGATGACTCAGCATGAATGGAAAAATTTGTCCAGGGCAGTACCACTGTCACACACAGTGTGATTACAGAATCATCAGAAAACAGGCAATCCGTTTGCTCGTTTGCCTGGTTACTGCCATTTTACTGGTTCGAATTCCAGGGAACACCTTTGTCTTTCAAAATAATATATAATAATACATACGTTATTATTATTATATATTATTCCTTAGGGTATCGTAACCCTGAGGGTTATCAAGTTGAAGTGGCAGTGAGCCGGTCACATAACGCGAAATGCTGATGGCTGAAAGGTTCTGGAATAGAGGCAAGCGCAGTGTCGAACGCCTGCTGAAAAGGTGGACGGACGAACTGATTAAGTTTCCTGAAAGTCGCTGGATGCACGTACCTTACATCAGGTTGATGTGAAAATCATTGGCGAAGGCCTATGTTCATCAGTAGACTTCCTGTGGCTGAAACGAACGAACGATAGATTATTCAATCACCACGCACTTGAAACATCGTAAATAAACGTTTGTACTATAAGGATCGTAACAAGAATCTCTATGATATGTTTAGTCTGACACATGCAGGACTGTGGTGGATTTAGAGCTAAACTTTTTGTGTATTATGTCTAATTTATAAAATAACATTTCAGCCAACAGCAACTGTCTCCGGAGGTGAAGCGGACACAAGATGCTCGCGACGACAAGCTGCTCAGCGTCAGCGGCCGTAGGAAGTGCTCACATTGTGGGAAGGAACTGGGTAAGTGCAATAATCCAAATGCTACTTCTAATAGGGTGTTGTGAGAAGTGCTAGAGGGCTATTTGTTCTGAAAGGGAAAAGTTATAACTACCCTCATTATCTATTTTTACAATGTTTTATTATACATATATGTGAAACCGTACCACCAGTATCTCCATGGAAACATTTTAAAAATTTATTGCGGTACAACCTATTATGCATTTATTTATGTAACAACCTATTCTGTATCTGTATCAGCCCATACACGTCCCACTGCAGGGCACGGGCCTCCTCTACAACCGACAGTACGATTGAGAGTGGTTAGGCCATATAGTCCACCACGCTGGCCTAGTGCGGGTTGGCGGACTTACATACCATAGAATTTTTAAAAATCGCTATGGTATGCAGGTTTCCTCACGATGTTTTCCTTCACCGTTTTAGTGCGTGGTGATTGACTATCAATACACACATGACTCCGAAAAGTCAGAGGTGTGCCCTGGGATTCGAACCCGCGACCACCGTGAACATGTTGGCAGTCGCGTCTAGTCCGTTTACCAACAGGCCACACGCAACCTATTATGCATTTTAAATCAGTTTTGTATTATTACCTACATTATATTATGCACTAATGATATGTGTGCGTAATTCATATTGTTATCCTTCTTATTTATATTATAATATCTAGCTTTATAATTTAAAGTGTTGGTATTCAAAGTCTGTAAGTTGTAAACTATATCTTTGTTTTTCTTCATTTAGAAGACTGTTTGATTGCCAAAAAAGTCATTTTTTTCCGGTTGGCTGTTGTACAAAAATAAAAGTTAGCCTTTTTACAGACCAATTTTGTGACCTGTCGACACTGATAACCTCACACAGTTGTCAATACACCAATGTTTATAAGTTATACAATTGTGTGTGCAGGTCGCGGCGCCGCCATGATAATCGAGTCGCTGTCGCTGTGCTACCACGTGTGGTGCTTCACGTGCGCGGTGTGCGGCGCGGCGCTGGGCGACGGCTCGGCGGGCGCCGACGTGCGCGTGCGCAACCACAAGCTGCACTGCAGGCACTGCCACTCCGCGGACGATGGACGGAAGTACTCGCGTGTTTAGTGTAGTAGTTGGGGTGTGGAGCTAGTGAAGTGTAGCCCACCTGCCACATAGTAGCTACTGACACGAGCCTGGGTGTAAGTAGCTGTAGGTACGTCGACGGATACAAGTATTTGCGCGTCTAGCACAGATACTAGCTAACGTGTTAAGACTACTAAACGGTAGCCCACCTACCACATAGCAGCTTACGTGTACGGACACAAGTACTTGCGTATATAGCCCAGCTATGAAATACTAGCTAACATGTATTGAGCTACTGAACACAAAACCTGGCGTGAGTAGCTAAGATGAGGGTATGTACGTCGAGGGATAACAATGGAAACTATTACTCGCGTTTCAAGGGCTTGGGGATTGTAGCCAAGAATGTAAGGTGTGCAAAAACTTTCACGTATAACTTCTTCAGTATCTCTACTAGTACGCTACAATAGCTCTATCTTTGCGTATAAAGAGTAGCTACAGCAAAGTAGCCAAAAGTATAAAAGGAAACTTTAAATAATAGCCCCATTGGCATCAGTAACTAAGTATATCGAGAGTTTAGCTACATAATTATTATGTCGAGTAATAGTAGCTAATATGGTCGTACAATATATTCATCCATTTCGACTACGGGGAAACAGTAACTAAGATAAATCTATTCGTCGATTACCTAACGAGTAATGTTCGATAATTTGTATAATAATATCTTAATACATGTCGCAACATTAGCCCGACTAGCACAAATAGCCAATGTGTATGTGCTTTGTCAATAAGTTTACAAATAATGTCAGTAGTGCAAACTATAAGCGACTTGATTGATAAATAACGGTGTAAAGGAAATTATCTAGACAATATCAAATAACATTTATAGAAATACTAACTTGATCAGAAAGATAAGTATAATAAAATATTTATATAATAATGGAGAAATATTAAGGACTTGGAATTGATGTCTGTTTAAATACGACATCGAGATAAAGTTATCTTGTGAGATAATTGTTGATACTAGATGTAGTGGCATACAGTGATAACACTCGTGCGTACTGGCAAGTCTACGGACTTTAATCTTGTGTATGTCGATATTTAGATGTAAAATGCACCGACTATTGCCAAATACCATATATTTTGTTATTAAATGTGAATATTAAACTAACTGTATCTCAATATATTCTTTATTAACAATGTAAGTAGGGTTATGACACAGCGCGGTAGTTGCCTACCGCCCTGCATGTCCGTGTGTGAACGTTTATTCCCAAAACGTCTCAGCGACTCAGCGAGCTCTGAGTCGGCTACTGCACGCTTTTGTTCGTTCTCATTCCTTTCGTTCATTCTTTTCAGACGATTCATTCGATCTTTACGTTTAGAAACCTGGCCGTTTGGCCGCTATGAGTAAAACGCGAAAAATTACCAATTTTCATTTCGGACTATATTGTGCCATGTCATTCATCTTATAACAAAGTACATAATACATATACTGATATATTATTTTGCATAAAAATTGGAGTTTTTCGTGTATGGAAAATAATTGTATAATATTTTGTAAATAGATTTTAATTTATATATTATTAAGTGTTAATTAGCTTTAATAGTTATTATTTTAGTATAATACGAAACGTTTGTTTGTAATCCAAAAATGTACTTGTTTTATGATAGTTTTGTGTTTTTCTATGTAACACTAACCTACGGTACGGCATATACGGTGACAGCGCCTCAGCACAGCGATATTAATGTAATTATGTTAATTGTTTGAACAATATGTACATTGTATACCTTTATAAGCTCCAAAATGTGTAACAATAAATATTTTCAATTATTATAATGTGCTTTCATTTCAAAAACTTTAGTATTTCCACCTTCATTAAACTTCTTGACACATTTCTTAGATATAATTGTAGTCAATATATTTTTTAAAAGAAGAGTTTCTGTAATAATTAAAACACAATGACGACTGTTATGCAACGAAATCTGTATCATATGATCAGCTATTAAAAAGAACTCCTGGTGTACAATTAGAATATCGTCTCCTACATTTGAAACAAGACAAGGAAAATAAAGTTCCTTGACATGCCAAATTGTAGGTACATAGACACTATTCAGATCACTTTAGTAGACGGAGAAACGGTAGTTTATACCACAGACTAGTAAACAAGTTTGGATTACACTGACAAAGTGTCAGGGAGATATTCGGCCCTAACAAGAAGATTACCCTAATGGAGATTGCATTCCGTATATAAAAGTGAAGCACCAAAAATTTGACCTTGAATGAAGTCGCTGTTGCCTGCTATCCACTGCTATCCTTTTCTTTAGAGTGACAATGAATGAACTTCATTCAGTGTTTTATACGGAATGCAATCTCCATTTGGGTATAAGCTTCTTGGACCCTAAAGATCTACAGTTTATAAACCTGTTTTAGTTATTATTATTATTTAAATATTTATTGTACACAAACTTAAACTACAATAGAGATACAATAAAAAATAAGTTTGAATGGCGGTCTTATCACTTTAGAAATGTCTTAGAAACAACCATGGTATGGATTTAAAGGAAAGATAGAGAGAGTAAGTGAAAAAATAAAGAATTACTTAAAGCTAAATAATACTAATTAAACATGCATACACAAACATACTTTACATACATACTAAATAAACATAGTTATCGTGTTTTGCTTTCTTCTCAAATTGACTTAAAAATTTAAGTGAATTCAAAAGTAGTTGGAAAGGCACATTCGATTCCTTTTACACATTTGGAAACTAAAATAAGTGTAGAAGTTGTCTATGGATAAGTTCATAAGAACTTAGAGTATATATATATAGAGGGAGCGCTGGTACTTCAAAAACGTAGATAAAAATGGTGGTGCCGGGCCACCCTTTTCTGCCTTCCTATTGGCTAATATTTGAACAGGTTGTGCAACACACATAAATTACTTGAAAAGAAAATTAAAAATAAATAGTTTAGGTATATTTAATTTCACTCAAACTCGTTTTAAAAGGATAATAGCTAAATATAATTTCGGCTATCAAAGGAATTTATAGCAATTTATTGCTAAATAGTTAATTCAATTTTCACTAATATAGGAGCGCTACCAACATTACGAACAAGAAAATATCTACGTTTTTCAAAACGCGAATGTATGACAGCGCTCCCTCTATATATAAATACTCTAAGCATAAGAATTTAAAATATAAATATTACAAGATAGGACTACAAAATTAATAATTAAACAAAAATGAGATTATAACAAAGAAAATCCTATACAAAAACTGAAACAGAGGCTATTCGTTGTAAAGACAGTAAAAAACTACCCACAAATAACAAGGATTCCATGGATTAGTGGTCCATGGAAAAAAAGACGGCATAAGAGCTCGGAGACTTACACCTATACGATGGACAGACTTCATTAAATCCACGACACAACCTCTAGCATTGAATGCTCCCGTTCAACCAAACATCGATACAAGTGAAGACGTATCGAGAAAACAGCAGCTCAGCAATTGGCCCCAACCTCGTCTACTTTCAGGAATGCACGACTACGAAGAATAAGGTACAGTCATTGCTTTATACTTTATAGCCCCTTTACACGATGAGCCAACATTGTGCCAGCGAGTTGGCCATCAATCGTCATGTGAATGATGGAAAGGCAACTGCACGATGGCGACATTCAGTAGTAGTATTCACCTTTGATGTGCGCCGAAAATACCGACGCCATTCCAAGACCACGCGCACGCGCCATAAGCCATTATACGCCGCTATGCCCTCTACACGAAGGGCCATCATAGTGGACCATCACGATGGCCCGTCGTGTAGAAGCGACATTAAACAGATTCACCAGTTTACAATATACAATATTGTGGATAAAAATAAAATAATGAGATGCCCCACCCACGTGTAATAAACAAATTGTCCTTCAATGTAACCAAAGCATCGATTCACCCACATCTCATTCTGTTTCATGCCATATACGTCCTAGGACCTCGTGTACAGTCGAGAATACTATTGAGAGGGGCAAGGCCATATAGTCGGGTAAAATTTAGAATAGGGTAGCACGATGTGGTGGGGTGCGGGGTTTGGAGGGGGGAGAGGGAGTGTCCCATCTCACCTGGTACCACTCCCATGAAAAGGTAATGCACCATTCCTGAGATATATCAATTTAAGTAACCTAACCTACAAAAACACTTGTTGTCAATACAAATTTGCTTCTGCAACGTCTCCGGCGCTGCGGGAAGTGCAGCCCCTTCGCCCTTGCGTAACAAAGGATAGGCACCCACGCTCACCTCCGCAGCTTCGGCTTGCTGGTCGCCTCCGGCGACCAGCCTCAGCCACTCCGGCTCACACGGGTGCCTATCCATTGTTACAGCGGGCGGGGGCTGCTCTCCCTCCGCGCCTCCGGCTTTTTATATACACTCTAGGGTTGGTAGCCAAAAGACTACGTGAAGTCGGGGTGCCCTGAGTCGGTTTTGGAGCACATTCGACCTAACCGATTCATAAAGTGGGTGCACTAACTTCCTTCTGAACATAATTTCTAAAGCGTTATAAAACATATTATAACACAACAAAACACAAACAAATCAATATTGGTATAACACAGATACGAAATCCGCCAAAAACCATCAACAAAACATTCTTAATTTTTTGTTGACATTGACACCTGAATCAACTCACATACTTTTTACGGTTTTTTACGTTCCGTTTCACTGATTTTTACACCATAGACTACATATTTGACTTAGTACTGATGATTTGTTTGTAAATCGCCCATAAAAACGTTCCGTTTTACCCAATATGTGATTTGAGGTTAGGAACTATTTATATTAATTTCTCGAAAATTATGCATTTCCTTTGAATAAGAGTGATAATGTTGTAATCAGGAACTCAATCCCTATCACCTGTGATCACTTTTAGCCCTCAACTCGTGCTACCCTGAACTAAAGTCCGCCCAATTATCTTGTTGATAAAATTTATAAGCACAATTAATTCTTTGTATGTCGATAAATAAAGTCAAAAAGTGTGTGTGTGTTCACAAATCACGGCTGTTTGCATCTGCACGTCATCCAAGGTGATCACCGAAAATCAGCGTTGTGCTACGGCCTGCACCGCAGCGCAACATAATTGCTGAGTGGATCACCTACTTGTCACAGCCACGTCGTGCGAACTTTTTCATTATTTCTTTTTTTTTATATATATATAGACCTCTGTATATTTGTTTTTGTACGTCGTTTTTAATGCTCGTGGCAAATAAAACTATTTTTCTTTCTTTCTGTAACAAACTTTAAAAAGTCATTATTACCAATTGGAGTATTGAAATCGGGCCCAGTGTTCTGACATGAACTATATGACCCCCCTGGCGTAAAAGCTGGATCCGCCCTTGAGTGCGGGGTGATTTACTATCAAAAACACACATGATTTCGAAAAGTCAGAAGTGTGCTCTGGGATTTGAACCCGCGACCGCCGCAACCATGATGGCAACCGTGTCTGGTCTGTTTACCAACATCTCATAATATTCATTATTATATCATAAAAACGATAAATATGTGCCAAAATTCCCCTATTCAGATATAAAAAATGTGTCGGAGCGCCCATAAAATATATAAATAAACTAGTATAACATAAAGAATCCTTGATTCAATAAGCTGAACATATGAGAAGGAAGCGCCTGTCCGCGATTAATTTCCATAAACACGACGAGTAGGTAAACGTGCTGCGATTGTGCACTTCCTTTGTTTTTCTCAGACTACCATTACTTGCCACACGAGGATGTGAATCGCTTGTTAGATGCGAATGAAGATTGAAAAAATAATGGGCATTTAGCAAATAGCGATAAAAATAGATCAAATAAAATTAAAATGATGTTAATGAGTAGCGGTGATCACTTGCCTATCATCCGGTGAAACGTATGCTCATTTGCCGTATGTAAAAATAAAAAAATTGGTGGTAGGTGTCTCATATGTGAGAGGCTGCCTGGGTGGGTACCACCGCAATGTCTATTTCTCCCGTCAAACAGCGGTTTAAATGCCATTAATGACATTATAGTCAGTGTAACTACTGGACATATTGAGACTTAACATCTTATGTCTCAGGATGGCAAGCACAGTGGAATGCCAAGCATTGCTTTGTAATTCAAGGTGTTGTTTGGTTTTGCTAATGTATTTTGCCCTCGATATTACAAAATATAGTAAATGTTTCGATCTGATGGCACCCAAACCTGAAACAAATACTTGTGGTCACACAAGCTGTCATACAATTGTAATTGAATTGGAGATTGAGCTATTTAATTCATTCTTATTACAAATACAATCGCCGTTAAATTGTAGCCAGAATAACTATTGGACATATTGAGATTTAATATCTTATGTCTCAGGATGCTGAGCGCAGCGGAATATTAAGCATAGCTTTGTAATTCAAGGTGTTGTTCGGTTTTACTACTGTTCATGAGCAGTCGTATCGATTACCATCAGGCGAAAGCACAGACTAAGATGGGCGAAACTCGAAAAGCATGCTCCTGTCGCCATTCATGACAATAGAGATCATTTACGATCTTCTGGTGCCTGAATCCATTGTTGTCAAAATAATTAGAAAAGTTTATTCCTCTTCACATTTTATTACATTTTGACATGAAATTATTAACTTATTATTTTTTATTACTATTAAATTAGGTTTTTCTAGGTACATTGGACATATAAATATTATAAATTCGCCAATCAATAGAAATCAGATGACTTATAGTAGGTATTTTAGTTACAAAAAAACATAATAAGCCTGTTTTGATAGTCAATGCCGTAAACTCCGGCTGCCACCGGTTGAAACGATAAACACGATCTAGATAAACAGAAGACATTAGACCCTCAATTATCTAGTAATTACAGGTTATTCGCGTACACGTGAGCACTAAGAGACTTACGTTAAGATCTAAATACCTAGCTCATTGTCCAAGATGCGTCAGTAAATTAGCGATTGGGGACCAGAGTCAACTTGTTATAGTTAGGTAAATAGTTAACATTATATAAACATCAAGTTACGCCTATAACAAAGAAGGGATAGGCTGAGGTACCATAATGCCACCCACAATATGCAAAGTTTATTTGAAATTAAGATCAAGATGTTATAGTGAGCTTATTGCCATTTTTGGGCACAAATTCCAGTCTCTGAAAAGTTAAGGTACATATAAGACTCTTCAATTAAAACACATAAAATTGTTGTTGTGGTTCTTTTGGTAAATGTGATTGTGGGAGTCCAAACAAACCTTTGCTTAAGGTTTTCTATTGCCGTAGTATCAGTTTTTAGAAAAATCAGACGTAGCTAGGCAATAAGAGACTTAGGCTGAATTGCACAAACTAACTTTGCCAATACCTTTGCCTTTTAAAATGTCATCGCCATACATTTGAGACGTATTTGACCTTGCGAATGTATGGGATTGACAGTTTCAAGGTCAAAGGTATTGGCAAAGTTAGTTTGTGCAATTGAGCCTTAACAAATAAATTTAATGAATTTTAGTTCCATGCAGTTGCTACTTAAGTAAATTGCAAGTAAGTAAATACATTCTAAGTTCGGTCAGGCGTGACGCAACGATCAACTCGTGCCTTTATTCAGTCTAATAAAACGAAAAAAACTGTGTTGACTCATTCGGTAGCACCGTAGTACTATAGTTCGATGACAATTCTGAATTCTCGGGTTCGAATCCCGGGGCGAGCAATGTGTTATTAGATTTTTCTACTCATTATCAGCCTCGAGTTTGGATTTTGTGCCCGATATAGATAAGCTCGTCGCCAAACCAAGGCTAAATGTGAGTGTCCTGGTAGCACTGCTTACCATTTCTGGCAAAAAAAGCGTGAGGATATGCAAAAAAAAACAAGATTCATGACAATTTAAAACAAGAATTCATCGTGACATAACAGTCACGTAGAACTTATGTATGTATATTGCCATTGCCAGCACGTAGCAATTTTAATTGGCTCAAAAACAAAGCCATGGTCGAAGTTCAAAAGGTGTGGGTATTTAATTTATTAAAAGGTAATTCATTAAAATATTTATAGACATAAGACGTTTTTATATTTGTTGCCATGGGACAGCATCTGTGGCTTGCGGACCACGGGGTCTTTGGTTCGATAATCAGTTTAGGTTTAGGTAACTACACAAAAAAATGGTTTTATCGAGGGACAACAATCTTTGCAACGATACTAAGTTTCATAGTAAAATGGTGATTTTCCTTTTACAATTGCACAAATGTCATGTATGAAACAGTATTTTCTTTCCGTGACAGCCCGTTTTGTAGTCCAGTCGTCATACAATTGAACAAAGATTTCCTGGACAAGTTTTTCAAAAATATGAGGATTTTGATTTTGCTACCTTCATGAGCGGACATGTCGCTTACCATCAGGCGAACTGCATGCTTGGCTCGCCATTCGTTGCTATAAAAATACCCTAAAATCACATGCATGCATACTTCTGACCCCATAGTAATTCTTATATCTTGGTTATCAGAAACTACGACACTTTTTGATATAACTACACCCAAACCCGAATACAATATTAGTGGCCCCATAAACATTCGTGTCAGGCGAGGATCTAACCCACCGCCCCTTGTTTTTTACCCGGTTACCAACTATTCCACGGATCAAAGAGCCAGAGCTTGACAGCCTCCGTGGCGAAGTTGGTTAGACGCCGGCTGTGAAAAACCGCAGGTTCGATCCCCGCACCGAAAATGCTTCTGTGATCCACCGGTATTTGTTTCGGGTCTAGGTATTAGTGAGACCGAGAAATCACTTGTAGTTCCTGATACCCACGATACAAGACTCGATCTTAGTGTGGGGTTAGGACTATGTATGTGACTGTAGGGTTTATTTATATATTTAAAGGTGACCTAAGATCTGTTGTCAACAAATAGCACATGTTGAGCAACATTTTCCCACAATTTATTGCCTCTGTTGGCTTATTAGCAAATGGATTGGTTACGCCCTGGTCACATATTGTTGGCCACGATACATCCGGTCATTGGTAGCATGTGAACCGAATTACCTATTATGTTGGAATTACAAATACCACGAAAAACGTGGAAGGATGACATGTAAATTGACTTTAATTCAAGGTTGAAGAGTATAGAACGTTCAGCGTTGCCAACGCACACCCTGGCATGTTTAGAATAAACTACTTAAACGAACTCTTGTTTTCAATGCAAGCATGCCCACTAATTTCAAATATTGTTGTTATTTTACTAGAGTAATTGTTTACTTTTTAAAAATATCACGCTAAGTTCATGACATGTTTAATTTCAACTAAAAACTAGGCCCTAATTTGTTTATAGTGTACCGAGCGATTCAGTAGCTTATTCTAGTAGGTCCAGCGATTAAATAAATAAATATTTTAATAGTTTGCGTTAATCAGTTACATGTTGTATCATAATTATTATAATAAGTATTTATTTATTTATTTTGTAATTAATTGATTTATTAAATAAGTTAATAAATAGGTTCATTGTTTTGAATAGAAGGAGAGATGTAAATTAATTATTTTAAAAAAGGAAATGTATTCAGACAATAGGATACCTCGTGTACTGTGTATTCTTTGTAAAGTTATATAAAAAATCGGAAAAAATAATTAGGTCACGCAAGAGCAATGACGCACTAATAGCCCACTCGATTCTATCCTTCTTCATACATATAAACAAAGATTTTTTAAATCATATTTTTATCAACGATAACAAATAAATTATGTTCATTTCATAAAACCTTTACGTCGGTATCTACCTGTGGGGTTTAATTTGATATTTTTTTGTAACCTTAGGTTTCTTTTTTGTGAATGCGCCGCAATCTAAAAAAGGTTTTTCTCAAATATATACCACATTTTTATAACGAGGGTTTTCAAAAGGTTAACAAAGACACTTCGGGCCAGGCAGGTTCCAAGAGATTCCGACTTGATGATATCACCGTAAAAATTGTTAGTAAATAAACTTCGCCACAGTATTAAGAATGCTTTAGACTTGGCCAACAATACTTAGTTTTAACTAGTTATACATGTACCAGTAAATACTTGATTTAGTCTTACATGATAATCAGAATTCAGAAGCGACGAACTCGCCTGATGCAGTTTTTTGACAGTCTCCGTGGCACAGTTTGTTAGACACCGGCTGTAACTGTCGTCACATTCAACACAATTCGAATGACTTGTTCATTTTGCATGCATAAAATCTATCTGTATCAGCCCATATACGTCCCACTGCAGGGCACGGGCCTCCTCTACAATCGACAGTACGATTGAGAGTGGTTAGGCCATATAGTCCACCACGCTGGCCTAGTGCGAGTTGGCATAAAAATCTATACATAGGAGATTTTCAAAATTCAAATAACTGCGAAGTTTTGTGTAAAAGTGTACTCAAATATCGTCTAAAATAATTTGATCAATAACTATAACTTAATAAATAAGAAATCCATTTATTGTTATTTTAATGTTAAAAATATTTTTTTTCTTGTCAAGGATTAGCAAATTTTGTATATGACGTACGTAGCAATGACTTTATGACCATGATTTTATATTCTGAAGTTTAGTTTTGTTTCTTTACTACTGTAGGTACCTACAGTTTATTGGATGTTAAAATAAAATATAAATTATTTATTTTAACGATTAAATATTGGTATATAAATCGTCTTTTCTTACGTTCGGGAGACATTCGGGTTCGATCCCTGAATCGAGATAAATATTTGTGTGATTCACAGGTAGGTATTTTATGTTTCGGGTGACGGATTTAGGTGTTTGTGAGGTCGAAAAGTCTCTCGTAGTTTTTGATACCCACACCACAAGATTCGATCGTAATGTGGTGTCAGGATCATGTATGTGACTGTTAGGTGTATTTATTTTGTTATTATAAAATAAATACCATCCTTATTTTAATTTCAAAACTATTCAATTACTTTATGAAGAAAACTGCAAAAAAAAATAGTTATGGGAGTGCAATAATTCATTGAACTTTTCCTGCCCATAACAATAGGAGTCCATAACAAGACGATGTTTAAGAATGTCCAACGAAGCGGCGCAGTCGTTGGTTTTATTTTTTGATTAGTTATATAAATAGGTATCGAGTGTACAGAGTATGTACACGTAACGCCCGCCCGCCTGCCATCCCAAATGCAACGTACGAGCGCGGCCCACTTCGCCCGCGACGTTCGGATCGTCCATCAAGTGTGCAAACAACTTAAGAGCAGAGGTGTGCGCGCGGCGCAAGTGGCGCACAATAGCCGCGTCACTGTGGGCCGCCGCGCCCGGCGCCCTCGCAGTCGCGCCGCCGCCCGCATGGCCACCAGCCGCCGCCTGCTGCCCGCGCGCTGGCTGCGCTCGCCCGAGCCCGATGACTCGCGCCGCCGCGAGCGCGCCGACATGCCGCGCCGCCCGCGCGTCGCCCGCGTGCTCAGCTCGCCGGCCCACCAGCCGCCCAGAGACGACGACGAGCTCGAGCGCGCCTACCCCTCCATGGGCCAGCTCGAGTACGTGCTCGCGGGCTCCTCGCCGCCCGCAGAGAGCGCGCCCAACATGTACGACAGCTTCGAGGAGCCGCCGCTCGACCTGACCGCGCACATCTGCGGAGACTCGCTGCGCCAGAGCGCGCACGAGCAGATGCGCGCCGTCGGCGGCCGCCTGCGACTCCTCGACGAGCTGGAGACCGGCGCCATCGCAGCGGACACCGCCCTCAACACCTTCGCCACCGCCTCCGAAGCCGAGAAGAATGTCTGCCTGTTCTGGGCCGCCTTCCTCAAGCTGGCGAACCTGCTGCCCGCGCTGGTGGACGCTGGCGCCGATCCGCTGTACTTCGACGCGCTGGGCCTGTCGCCGCTGCACGTGGCCGCCTTCAGCGGGTCCCTAGAGTGCGCCAATTACCTGCTGTCGTGCGGCGCCGATCCAAATTACATGCCCCGGTGTTTCGCCCCGCTCCACTGCGCGGCGTTCGGTAACTCGGTGCAAGTGGCTAATTTGCTAATTTCCCGCGGCGCTTCCGTGCACGCGGCGGTGAAGTACGTGAACTGCGAGGGCGGGCTGCTGCACTGCACCGTGCGAGCCAACTCCGTCGAGTGCCTCAAGTTGTTTATATCGCACGGCGTCGACGTGAACTTGATAGAGCCGGGCGGCACCAATGCCATTCACCTCGCCGCCGATTTGGGAATGATACAATGTCTCACGATACTGCTGGAGACGCCCGGCGCGGACGCTAACGTGAGGACGCGAGTCGGGGACAGGGAGTCGACGGCGCTACATCTGGCCGCCGACGGAGGGTTCGTAGAATGCGTTGATTTATTGCTGTCTAAAGGCGCGGACGCGAGTTTGAAGAATCATCGCGGATTTACGGCGCTACATCTCGCCGCGCGCTCGGCCAGCTTGGAGTGCGTGGAGTCTTTGCTGAGGAAAGGCAATGCGGAGCCGAACGCGATGGACTTCGATAAGAGGACGCCGCTGCACGCCGCGATAGGGAAGTCCGACTCGGCGTGTGACATCATCGAGACGTTGATTACTTGGGGAGCCAACGTGAACCAGAAGGATGAGTACGGGTTCACTCCGCTGCACCTGGCGGCGCTGGACGGGTTGTCTGCGTGCGTCGAGACGCTCATATACCACGGCGCTGACGTCACGACGAGATCTAAAAAAGGAAACTCGGCTCTTAATGTAATAGCTAGAAAAACGCCCGCCTCGCTCGCTATGATAACGAGGAAATTGGACTGCGCCATTACACTCCATCACTCACAGACGAGTAACCGGGAGGTGGAACTCGAATTAGACTTTCGCAGCATCCTACAGCACTGTTACCCTCGCGAAATCAGCTATCTGAACACGTTTGTAGACGAGGGACAGAAAGAGGTGCTTCTACATCCCCTCTGCTCCGCCTTTTTGTACATAAAATGGGAGAAAATACGCAAATATTACGTGGCAAGATTGTTTTTAAGTTTTATATTTGTCTTATGTTTAACGCTTTACGTCCTGACGGCCTTAGCGCATAATTGTTACAACGGCAGCAAAGATATGGAAGAGACGATACAAGAACAGGAATTATGTCAAAAACAATCAATTCTCGGAGATTTGCTGCGTAAAAATCCATTTGTTATAGAAATGCAATGGTGGGTCCTGGCTGGCATCACGATATTTGAGATATTCAGAAAAGTGTACGGCATTGCCGGCTACTCGACGGTCAAACAATATCTGATGCAATCAGAGAACATAATCGAATGGTTTGTGATTGTAAGCGTGTTTCTAATATCGTATATTTACACAAACATCACGTATGCGTGGCAGAATCACGTCGGCGCGTTCGCCGTGCTCGCTGGCTGGACGAACCTAATGATGATGATCGGACAACTACCAGTATTCGGGACCTATGTGGCCATGTACCAAAAAGTACAGAAGGAATTCGCTAAACTCTTAATGGCTTACTCTTGTATATTAATAGGCTTCACCATTAGTTTCTGTGTCATATTTCCCGACTCTTCATCATTTGCAAACCCTTTTATGGGTTTCATAACAGTATTGACTATGATGATCGGCGAGCTGAACTTAGATCTTCTATTGAATGAACCCGACGGAAATGATCCTCCCGTTTTATTAGAGATATCTGCACAAATCACTTATGTATTATTCCTTATGTTTGTCACCGTTGTTCTAATGAATTTACTTGTAGGTATTGCTGTACATGACATTCAGGGGTTAAGGAAAACGGCCGGCCTTTCCAAACTAGTACGCCAAACAAAACTTATTTCATACATGGAACTAGCTTTGTTCAACGGGTATCTACCCAAATGTTTACTTAAAATCCTACACTCATCAGCTCTAGTATCCCCACAAGCATACAGAGTAGTATTAAGCGTGAAGCCATTAAATCCGAGCGAGAAAAGGCTGCCACGAGACATAATGATGGCTGCCTACGACATCGCAAAGATGAGAAAACAATACGGACACACTATATCATCCAGTGGGTCCACTACAGGAGCGTATTCCTGCTTCAAAAAGTACGAGAACAACAATGACTCGGGGTACAGAGAGTACGGGTACTCAGGACTCGGCAGTTTGCACGCGAGACTCGACGAAACTTCGGAGAATGTGAGACAACTGACGCAGGAAGTGAGGGAATTAAAGAAGTTAATAAGCGCCCAACAGCTAGTGATACAGCAAGCACTCGCCGGCGCGATGGACCGTTGATGATATAATGGCCGGCCGAGTCATTTTATTTCAATGCCAACGGTACACAAGTCAACAAACTACGGAGTGTATTAACGGCGCACACCGATACACCGGACCTCATTGTGCGCGTCGCGGACTTAAATTCTGAACGGTGATATTTTTTGCTTTAGATTGTAAGGATAAACAATGATGAAGCTATTTAATTTCACGAGAAATAGTAATTGTGACTAATGATATATTAATTTATGATTGTGATATTTGTAGGTTACCTTAATTATAAAATAAATACAATTATTTTTTATGAATTCTTTATATTTATTTATTTAGCCCATATTATTACATGTAATGATTTAATAAACGATACCGGATGTTTAAAAATTCATTTTACAACCATTTAAGACTTTTGCGCGGTATCAGTGACGACATCCGCCACTCAGAAGATTTTTAAAATTGGCGCTTTGTTTTCATAACATTACGTTCAGTGTTGTACTTACACTATTGCTGCAACCAAAAATCGACTATTTTGATCACCAACAAAATAACTCCGTTAGGACGTAGCCAAGGTTTTATCTTTAATTGTCACAGTTAATATCAAAACAAGTTATAAAACCTTTTAGTCCTGCCAAAATAAATATCATCTTACATAAATATTTAATAAAAGACTGGTTCCATGTTGCACCAGTGCATTACTATGTAATATAGTCGACTACACTAATATTGCGCAAAACTAAGTCAAACCGGATGGCGGTCACAAGCTGACAGTTGACAATTCTGCTTTGACATGTGACAGTTGAAATTGATGCGCGCGTTTCAAAATTCGCTGTGATCGATCAATAGCCTGAAAAGAATAGAAAATCTAGATTCAGGTCTTATCTCTTTCGTTCAGGACTTCCACCTTTATTGATTCACCGTGTTAATGATATCGGTTAGCGAGTTCCGGCAAACCAATGCAAGGGAGTTTCAAGATACAACTTATAAACATGGGCACTCGGGCGGCTGCTTGTGAGTAATTTTTATTTAATATTGTCGCTTGTACGCGTAGTTGGATGTTTTGGATTGTTCTAGAGCGGGTAAAGGACTATTCCAGTTCCTTGGTCGACAGTAGGTACTTGGTACTCATCTACGCGTATTGTTCGAATATTACTTCGCAAATTCCGTTTACGTCTTTTTATTGTTGTAGTTCAATGGCATTATTCTCCACTGTTAATAATTTTATCATAGAGAAAATATCATGAACATTGTTGAACAATATTTGAGTTTGTTAAAATACCTCCTAAATTATTTTTTAATTTTTATTGATTCTAGAGCAGTAAACATATTTAAACAACAGGTTTATTGAGCCGCAAAACAATGATCATAAATTTGTAATGAAAGCAATTTATAAATACATACTTCACTTTGCAATAATTGAAATAAATGTATTTGATTTAGGTATTCAATTTTGTATTGAGTTCAATAGTATTTATAATTTAAGAAGAATCAAACTGCTAAACCTGTGGTAATTATACTGGTCTGTATTATATAAAGCAACTTTTCTAGTTTGAACAAATAGAAATCCTATTTTTGAACACCTAGAAATCTATCACCTAGAAATTCATCATTATTTTTTTCCAACTAGAATTAATTTAAAATATTGAATGATCTATGTCACCATCAAGTTCAAAATTCCCAGATTTTCTGATTTAATAAGAAAAACTTTCAATTAAATAGTAGGTGAACTTATTACCTGAATTACTATTTAGTTTTGTTATGTGCCTATCCATTTTGAAGTTAATCATTTAATCGGCTTGAAGTGTAGGGTGGTACAAAAATGTTTAAAGAGGCATAAATATAACAAAGATATTAAGAAAATAAATTGTATTTACTGGAACCTTTATGCATGTGTTTAAAAGAGTAATAATAATATAATTTCAGCTTTTGTTTAAGGTTTACTATGTAGCTTAATGTATTTTATTTGTTACACTGCATCTACAACATATAAACATACATACACTATTGATCAAATAATAAACACCAAACAAACTTGTACTAGGCTAATTTAACGGACCTAGGCTTTAAACCATCTTAATATATCTAACATCAGTGCATTTCATTTACAGAGCTGGTATAAAAAATATTATTATTTTTTGAATACTATCTGAAACAATCCAAGACACCGACTACCATTTCGACAATATAAATATACGCTAGCATGCATTATTTTTCAGAGTGGGACATCGTTGAGTAGTGAACAAAGCTTTTTTATGTGCTAATGCTGAGCGTGCAGGCAGATACCATGCAGTATTTAACGGAACCACTCAATATGAAAGGTGAGCTCGTGCAAGCGAGCCGTGTTGTATGTTGCACCGGTTGCCCTGTGCACGGTATGCTTACCTTGTCATCCTTGGGTTGCCATCTTGGTTAGAAATAAATTTAGCTTTAACAGAAATAAAATCAAACATGCTCTTTGATGGACTATAAATAGAAATGGCAGCTTGAGTGGATTTTTAAGATATTGACAGACATTATTTTGAAATATAGGTACAATAACAAATATTATTGGATTTTAAAGGTTGTTAATAAATCGGAAATTGTTAAAAAAAATATATATAAACATGAAACAAGAAGTTGTTGATAATTTTACAGTATTTTTTTAGAATTCGTAGAATATATTATGCACTTTTCTGGCACAACTAAATGAAGCAAAAAAACCTCTGTATTTAATTTGAATGACAAAAATCTTTATAAAAGGTGCACCTTTTTAAAACCAATATTAAGTACTTATAAGAAAAGGATTTTTACTGGACTGATTGGTTATGTCATTGAAAATTTTCAAAGTAAATATAAACAGATGGCGACCCTATCTAGACTTCACTGTTAGCCCTTCTCTGCAATGATTTATGTGTCCCCTTGCATCGCGTCCCGACAATAATTGTAGACATATGTGTACCTATATGTTGTACCGATGGCTCCCGTTATATGTTGTGATAGTATGTCCTTGTATATATTGTCTTACGTGTTTTCTGATTCTGCTGTATATTGTGAATATTTTTCTTATTTAATTCGATGTTTCGTAATGAATTAATATGAAAAGATTGGCTCAAAGAATATTTTACTAATAGCAAGGGATATTGACACGAAGTAACAACTTTTCCGATACATTTCATAGGTATAGTCAGTGGACCAAAGGCTTTATAATAAGCTATTCTTCCCACCTTCTCATATTATGTACTGGATGTTTTGAATAGACGGAAAAGTGACTGAACTGCAGACACACGCTCAATGCCTCTAAAAATAAATCTGAAACGCAACGCACTTTCACGAGTCGCTATGGTCGGTTGTTTTACTATCACGTATATTGGTTGTAAGTTCGTGGTAGCCTGTTGGTAACCAGACCCGGCACGGCAACCAACATGTTCACGGTGGTCGTGGGTTTGAATCCCACGCACTTACTTTTCGGAGTCGATGTGTGTATTGATGATAAATCACACCCACCATATTGGTCAAACCCACTATATTGGTAAAGGAAAACATCGTGACCAAACCTGCATACCATGGCGATTTGTCAGAATTTCTATGGTATGTAAAGTCTGCCAATCCGCATTAGGCCAGCGTGGCTATATAGCCTAGTTGGCATTAGCCTAGTTGGTCTAAATTGGAGTCTCGATTGTAGAGGAGGCCACTGCCCTGCAGTGGGAAACATATGGGCTGATTAAGCTTTTGCTTTTTTATAAAATTTTCCGCGTTACATCATATTAGGTACAGTTCTAAAGCTGAGGTCTCATGTTCGAATACAGGGTCGGGCAACGTGATATTGCATTTTACTATTCATTAAAATGCGAAAAAACGTGATTTTATGTATGTAAGTTTTATTAAGCGTTAAGACAAGAGCACGAAAACATTGTTGACTTCTTTTGAATATGTACTTTAATCTGCCTTATATATGCCCATATATTTTTTTCTTGTCCGACATTAGTAGTGTTTCTTTGGTTCTATATCTTTATATTGTCCCGCTCTCTCGTATTTCACATGCGGATGCTATCAAAATCTATTGCTGACTACCACGAAAGGAACATAAAAGCACGGAAGTTAAAAATGAATGAATGAATCAAAGCAGTTCATTAATAATTTGTTACAACATTTTAACAGTTTGGTTGGTTGTAGCATTCTTAAGGTTATACGATTTAATTGCATTGCACTGAATCGTATAAACCACAACGTCCCATGCATTCAGCAGAATCAGAGGTCTTGTTTGTGTGGCTCACCTTTCTTCCAAATACAGGCTATGATATCTTCGCCTGTGACACCTGCTCACCGTTTCTTGTTTCTGATTGCAATTGTTTCCTGTCACTAAGCTTGTTACGGATCATTTATTTACTGTTGTTATAGATGTTTATACTATAAAATTACTTTGTGATAGAATTGCGGAGTGAGAAATGTTGAAAATTAATTATCAAATTTGTTAAGTGAATCAAACAGACTCACGACGATATGAGTTTGAATAGTTTTAAGTTCGGATTTTCAACCATGGTAAGTTTGTAGTTCGCTAACGAAATGTTAAGTAGACTCGAGCATCATAAATGTAATGTATCTTCATTAGATGTAATAATTATATTTAAGGACATAATATTCGTAGCAGTAGCAAATTACATAAAATCAAGTGCGGTAGTACCATTTACTCACAGAATTGTAACCTGATGTAATAGGTTTTTGGATGTTTAGCTTGATTTTTATTTTGAGAAACCATCTGGCCTTATGCTCAATAACCCCTTATACTTCCCCACTCTTTATAACTTCTAACCACTCCTTAAATTCTACAATCCACCCATAATTTCCTAGCAATCTTAGGTTTCTGTAGTTTTGTTTACTTGCAATTAGATGACCTATTTCATTCTACAACTCTTGGTGATGAACTAAGATTACTTCAAGTGTATTTGTACATCGGGCTTACAATTGGCAGTCACGGCGAAGATTCGGAGCCTGTACGACTGTCAGCTGCGGCTGATGCACAACATTCAGCCGCTGCCGTCCGGCATCGATATCGCCAATACTGTCAAGTATTTCTCGCAGACGCTGCTTAGTAAGTATTGTATATTACAACTTTCAAGTATATTAATTTGATTTAATTATGTCGTTCGAATAAGATGTGGTTAAGCTTTCTAATCACTCTGCCCTCTCCATTGTTCGTTTGATTTTAAAAGAGTCTAATGCCCTGCAGTGTTTGATTTTGCAAATGTTTATCGGCTGATACAGATCTTGCTAAAAAATTGAAAGAGTTAGGCCGGTCCAAATTCAGATGTCTTTGAGAAGACTTGTATAGCTGAAAAGTCTGCACAAGACATTCAACTGCATGTTTAGTTTCCCGAACACATGTAATTAGCCGATGTAGATTAACCTTCGTCCAAAAATCAGAAGGAAATGATACTCTGTGAAAATTATGGGCCTTCCATTCCCGAAAAATAGTTTTCAAATTGATCGCAGATTGAGGACATCTTGAATCAAACTGGTAACCAATGATTTTTTTTATCTTATATTTCCACCAGAGTAATTAATATTTAAATATTTATAGGTGTACTGAAAGATGTGCCTAGATCTCCGCTAGAAATGATCCGCGATGCGGACACAGATGCGGACAGAATGGCTCTCTACCCGAACCTCGATTACAAAGGACTGTTCAACGCCATATCACAGCTGGTTGATTCAGCGCCGCACCTACAATATGGCATACAAGGTATTTGAAAAATTACAATATTTTAATTTAATTATAGTTTTTGAGGAGAGTATTAATATTTTGCTTATTACTATACAACTCGTCTGTTCCCGGTGTCAACTTTTTAATATGCGAGTAAATACTGCAATAATTACATCCAATTATAAGTCTGTAATACAACAAAACTAATCGGAAGAATTAGAATCAATCAAGCGATGAGACGGAGTCTTAAAATTGTCTCAAAAAAAAAAACAATCTGTTGACACGATTTATAATACTCTTGTTGAAATTACGCCTGTTACAACTTTGGTATAATTTTCTGAGCAGCATTCGGCCAGGCCATACTACAGTGCTTAGGATGCCTACTTCCATTCCTGGAGTACGATATGATCGACAACCTACCGTACCTGGTGGCGTACTGCGTCGCAGTGTTCCCGGTGTCGCTACATCAGGAGATACTCAACCTGCTGTGCTATTACATCCTGCCATTTACTATCAGTAAGTTTTTGTCTATGTATTTTGTAAGGAATTGTGAGGTACTTTGTATATCTGACTGTTCTTTTCAATTATGTCAAAAGTAGTATATATATTGGTACAAAAAAGAATGATGTATTATTATTGATGCTTCAGTTTTAATTTCAATCCTATGGTTAATTTGATAATTATGCTAAATAAACTGTACAAAGTCTAGTGTAAGATTCGTACCAAAGCCTTCTCAATCATAGATCAGACGCTCAGCAAAGAGACGTTTATGACTTTCATACAGTTATATAATATGATTTCAAGATTTTAATATTTGTATTAGCACGTCGGTACTCTGGCCAAGAGGAAGAAAGCCAAGCTTCACAATCAGTCGCCGCTATCATCATGATGGTGTTTCAGCACTCCAACAATCCAGGTAAGTTACTATTACTCCTTTCGCCGAAATTGGGATTACTTGGAATCTTATTGGAAATCTCTGTAGTTTGACTTAGTTATTATTGTGATGTTACTATTAATTATATTCTGCTGTCTCACAAGAGAACTATATCGCGTTGATAAACGCATTCGGCCTCATTCAGAGACAATCATCTACTGCACTGAAATTACAAATGTTTTTGATACTTAGTTCACGGCGAGGTAGGTTGAGGTTCAAAACCGGACGATTAATCATTTATTTTATGTTGTTTCAAATATTCGAACGGCAAAAAGTGATAGTCGTATACCCGTAGCTGATCCAGCTAGCTATCGGACAGATGACTAATGGATCCATCCTCTGAACTGAGGAAGCTATGAGGAGGATCTAGCTAGGCTGGCCAATATTTGGCAAACTACGTGTAGTCTTCTCGTCATCCCAACATGCCTGAAAACTAAAATTTTCAACCAGTGCGTCCTATCTGTTATGACCTACGAAGCTGAGACTTGGACACTCACAGCACGACTGGTCCGCCAGCTCAGGGTCACTCAGCGAGCTATGGAGCGTGCTTTGCTTGGAATTTTTCTGAAGGATCCGTAGCGATCTTATCCGACATACAGATACAGATACACAACACTTTATTGAACACCACAAATTACAGAGAAAAGAAAAAAAAATACATAGAGACACCTTACAAAAAAGTGAACAATAGGCGGTCTTATCGCTATGAGCGATCTCTTCCAGACAACCAAAAATCATAGAATGGATCGAAAATGACAGTGGGCAATTATGTGAAATAGTAAAAACTAGTGGTCGAAATTCGACCAAATCAAGAAGAGAAAAAGTTTTTACCTGTATGATGATGTTGTTATTCTGATAATTCGTGCACATTTAAATGTACGTATCTCTCAAAATTACTTATTTATCCTGAAGCATATGCAATTACTAAAATCGTAAACTACAATAATTGCTTTGAACCAGCAATAGCAAATTATATTTTTTTTGTACCTGAATGTTGTTATTGCAGATTGCTGCTACAGAACTTTCTTTATGCATATAATGATAGTCCGTGTACATTTAAATGTATCTTACTGCTACACAATTTGTATAACCACTCAGTATTTCACGTATTATTCGTCAAATAAATCTTTTCTATTTGACATTCAACAAAACCACAGTAAACAATTTTTTCTGATTGACATTCAACTATGTCTATAATAAACCAAAGAAACAATTTGACCAAAGAGTATGTATACGTGTACAAATACTTGTGTATGCGTGTGTCAAATGCATGCTGGTTTATTTATTGATTTAATGTACTTTTTATGCATTATTATTAAAATCTTTTTTTATATTACATTTAATATTAGGCCTAATATTAATATTATTGCCTCATTTAAAATTAATATTCTCTTTTAATATTAATATTATTACCTCATTAGGCAAATAAAACTTTTTTTATATGTCTATGTCAGAAGAACAAAATGAAAAAGAAAAGATACAATTTGACACCAGAGTATGTATGCGTGTACAAATACTTGTGTATGTATGTGTGTGTGAAATGCATGGTAGTGTGTGTAATGTTTTATTTTTTGATTAAATGTACTTTATAAGCATTATTATTGGAAAATATTAGCGTTCTGCACTTCTCCTACATATAAACTATAAGTGTGCCAAATTTTATGCTCCTGCGTCCCCGCAATTTTCGTAAAAAGGGGTCCAAAGTTTTTGCATCACGTATTAATACAGTAAAAGCTCCTTATTCGCGCTTCCTTCATTCGCGTTTTCACTATTCGCGGATTTAAAAATTGTAACCCAATTCCTATATTCGCGTCTAGAGATTTCTTTATTCGCGGATCTAATCGGTACATAGTACATGTATATTAGTAAAAATAATTCCAATATGTGTCCAACCAAAAATCCTTTGTAAACGCGCCGATAAATGGATGAATAAAAAAGTAAAATAGACCTTATTATAACAATGTAATAAGTATGTTATTCAATGATATCACCGCTGTATTGGATCGGCCGTTGACATAAACCGCCTTGGCCGCGGTCGCTGTTTTTGAGAATGTATACAAACAGAATTAAAGCAACCTTATTACTCAATGTATAAAGTATATTTTTAAAGGCTACCCCGTATAAGATGTTTAGTTCTTTGGTAAAAGCCGCTTTGCGTGTTTTATTGTTTCATCTTTCTATTCGTTATCAAAATTGTGATCGAGTAACACGATTGGTTGGTTTTTTATTTTGTCATCTAGGAACGTATCCCCTATAATCCCATATAAAATACCATTCCATATACACGGTTTCTGTATTCGCGGCATATTTACGGAACGTATATCCCGCGAATAAAGAGCTTTTAATGTACAGTAAAAGCTCTTTATTCGCGGGGTATAGGTTCCGTAAATATGCCGCGAATACAGAAACCGTGAATATGGAATGGTATTTTGTATGGGATTATAGGGGATACGTTCCTTGGTGACAATTAAAAAAAACAACATAAAAAAAAAACAATTTAATTGAAGTTTTTGACCATACTTATTGATTATTATCTTCAGGCATAGGCAACGGTTTACAGAATTTTGTATTTTTTTCTTGTGTGGCAGTTTTTAAAAGCTCTTTCAGTTCAAACTGATATTCAGCAGTGGTATTAACAATAATTTGCCTCTTAAAAATAAGACCTCGTTCCATAGACGGATCAATTTTCATAAAGAAATCTCAAAGCTCATTTGCCATTCTTAAACCTTCTCTAAGATTATTCAGATTAAATGACACATTTCCAGTGTTTGTTGAAGCCTCTTCTTCAATGGGCTGTGCATTTAACATTTCCTCCAAGTCGGTTTCAGTCAAATCTTCATCTTGCGATTCAAGCAATCCTTGAATGTCACTTGATTCTATCTGTTCGAACCCATCTCGTCCTATTCCATTCGCAATTTCAGCTATTTTAGCAGTCAAAGTTTGAATTTTCATAGATTGTTGTAATAAGAGGTCTATTTTACTTTTTTATTAGTCCATTTATCGGCCCGTTTACAAAGGATTTTTGGCTGGATACATATTGGAATTATTTTTACTAATATGCATGTAATATGTACCGATTAGATCCGCGAATAAAGAAATTCCTAGCCGCGAATATAGGAATTGGGTCACAATTTTTTAATCCGCGAATAGTGAAAACGCGAATGAAGGAAGCGCGAATAAGGAGCTTTTACTGTATAAAGATAATGATAAATAAGTGTGTGCGTAATTTATAATGGCAATGTTAAATAACCTAGGTACTAAAAATGAGATAGATAAAATAATAATCAAAATATACATTTTACAATAATACAATTTCTTAAACGTAGAAGAATAAAAGAAAAAAAAACTTACGATGACTTAGAAAGAAAATGAGTATGAAATATACGATGTTTTATGCAATTTTATAATAAATAAATGTTTTCACAGCCCACCACTGCCAGCTGCTAGAGTGTCTGATGTCCATGAAGCAGACAGTAGTGAAGGACGTGCTAAGCGTCATCGCGTACGGAACGTGGGGCGCGAGGCTATCCGCCGCCAAACTACTGTTCTACTACTGGCCGCCTTTTGATGCTAAACTGTTTGATCGGAAGGGATTGCTGTGCAAGTTCTCTAGTAAGTTTTATTGATTTTAATGTTGATATTAATGCCATTATTTGTAGACAGTTTAAAAAGGTGTTTAAGTTATCGATGTTTTTGTCTTTTTCGCTCAAACTGAATTCAAAAGTCGTTGAAAAGGGACGAAACATTCTATAAATCAAATATTAATATATATATATATATATATATATATATATAATAAATAAGTGTTAGGGATTATATTTTATACTAGCTGTCGGGCCCGGCTTCGCCCGGGTGCAGATAGTTTTTGAGTCCAATCCACATCAAGAACATATTATTTCGCGTGTCTACTAACTATATTTCCCGCGTGCCGTCGACTATATTTCCCTTCCGTAGGAGAGGACATCCCGTGCCAACAATTTGAATTTGAAAGAGTAGAAAATATGTATATTTGGTTTCCTGACTCATCCCACGGGAACACTACATTTTTCGGGATAAAAAGTAGCCTATGTGTTAATCCAGGGTGTCAGCTATCACTATACCAAATTTCATCAAAATCTGTTGAGCCGTTTTTTCATGAAAGAGTAACAAACATCCATACATACATACAAACTTTCACCTTTATAATATTAGTAAGGATAAAGTAGAAAACGAGTAGTGAGGAATTAAATCAGATGTTATACTTCTATGGCGGTATTGAGAAAGTGTATGGTCAAAAAATATTTAAATCGCATTTAAGGTGGTGTAGTAAAATTATTGTAAAATTCCTATGGATTTGACATACTTGAGAGTCACAATATAAGAGAGTTAGTTTTATTTTATATTATATTACCTTCCAATGTTTATGTTCGTAAAATGTTGAAAACTATTTTGAAAATTATTTAGTAAGCTTCACGTACAATTTAAAAGGTTATAAAACACGCAATATTTGCTCAACCAGGACATCTCTATCACATTTTCAAGTGTCATTCTTTCTATTACGTTTATATTAGAGTAATATATTCATGTATCAGGTCTCAGGTCTCGGGTTCGAATACCGGGCTGGACAAAGTGATATTGGATTTTTCTATTCATTATCATACCAAAGTCAGGAATTTGTGCCCGATATGGCAATAGGCTTGCCCCCTATCACAATGTGGGACGGAACATACAGAGCGAGATGTGGGTGTCCTGGCACCTCTGCCTACCCCTTCTAGGAGAAACGCGTGAGTTTACATATGTATGTATATTCCAGACGACTTGGTCCCGTTCCTGTGTCAGCGCGACATGTGTCCCAACGCGGGCACGGCGGAGGCTGCCAAGGTGTGCTACGACCACTGCATCAGCGTCACATTCGCGTCCGACAGTCCACCGCCACTGTATCTGTGTATCGAGTGCGCTAATGAGATACACAGGTATGTTTGTTGTGTTATGTATTTTATTCTGATTGTGTTGATTTCTATAATAAATATATATATAATAATAAATAAATAAATACAACAGACGAATATGAATATCCTTCTAGGTGACAAATATTTTTTACTCGCTATAAATGGAACAGTCAAGTTCTCTTTAACAAAGGAAAATATTGAAATATCTGTCAAAGGAATGGTTAAATAAACAATACATTTGAAAATCAGCGCTGCAGTGCAGTTTAGCTGTATTGTAGTATAGAGCTAAATGGTGTTTTTATTATTGGCCATATCTTACTTTTCTTTTTTCTTTTGTATATTTAATAATAGTCTTGTTGGTAGTAGTGTAGTTAAATATAAACGTATCATAAGAAGCAATAACTAGACTATTTACAGTGCACTATATTGTGTTATTATTCTTCTTAATATGGGCTAATAATAAATTTATTTTCTTTATGTCTTTACATGAAAATGATAATTACTCGATTATTTCTGTGATTGACAGAGAGCATCCTAATCAACGTTTCTTCGACATCCTGCATCCACAGCAGCAAGTTTCGATGGTTTGCGAGAATAAGGTATGTATACAAATATAGTATTTAATATGTGGGTAGTTCTACGATAAGAGGTTTCGAGCCCATAGAAGATGCGGCCAGGGAGAAAATTTGGATTTTTTTCATGAAAATGTTAAATTATGCTAATTAACACATTGATTAACCTTTTCACCCAATGGCAGGTTACTTCACACATATTTTATTACTTTTTCGAAGGCCAGGGTAAATATCGAGGCCAGGGGAGAGATTCGGGCAATGAAATAATGAATTAAATTAATAAAATCAACTTTTATTAAACATTACACTCAACTTTTAATCGGAACATCTTTTTTTATTAGACTATTAGTTATTGGTCCTACCAGCATGATTAGTCTTTGAGGATCCCAGCCACAATTCGTAATGTGCATTGAAATGCCCCAAGACCACCATTTCAGCCGACGGGAACTGCGCCTGCGCGTCATCAATCGCCTGGTTATGATACCTGAACAGCCGAGTCGTCTCCTCGTCCCCGTTGTGTGACCTGTAAAGGCACACGTAGATGCGGCTCAGGGAACCAAAATCCACATGCACCCACAGAGCGGAGAAGGAGGGGTCCTCCATACAGCCCAGATGGCGACAGCAGACGTCCGATCGAACAAACAAGCATACCCCGGCTTTAGGCTTCAAGTTTTCTTCAAGCGAATAACCGGGGTACAGCAAGTAAGAATTGTCGGTCGAACAACGAATCTGCGTCTCCGTCAGGAAGAGCAAAGCAGGCCGGGCCTTCTCGAAATGGTGGTGGACCGCATTGAGGTTCATATGGAGTCCGCGGATGTTAGTGAACTCCATAGTGAACACAGTGGTGGGGTAAAGCACCACTGAAGAACCTGCTCTGTTTGGTTGCACTGTCATGGTAGAAAGGATGGGATTGGTGAAGAGGCAACGAGGAGCTTAAATTCACTATGGCGGTCTTTACGCCTCGTGGACGGTGGTCGCTACCCGGGCGGACACATAAGTCCTACCACCACTAAACTTCAATATACCGTTTAAATCTGACTTCAGTACAATCTAACTATATTTAAATTACTTTGTGACTACATTATATGATACGTGTCATCTCCCCTGACTAGTAAGTCTCTCCCTGACATTTATCTGGGCAGGGGAAATACGCTAGAGGAAAGACGTTTTCATGATAAATTCAAATATTGTAATCGACGTATAACATTTTTGGCTTAATTAAATATCCCACTTGAATTAGTACAGTATTATTGAATAAATGTAATATTACACAAATGCATCAAATCATTAATATAACTTTTATGACTTACCAGTGGAGAGACACAATGACTTTGCGAGACCACTACACCGCACGTACGCGTTGCGACAACTGGCAAAATGGTGGCCTCTAACGGCTCGCTTGTTATTTGTGGCTAACTTCACGTCGTTGTATGTCCTTGAGAGGAAATTGCAATACTTCCGTCTTATTTTTATGTTGGTAGTAGTGGAACAAAATTTGCCAGGGTAAAGACACAAAAAATACGGGACAAAATTTAAGTTCAGAAAATATACACAAGAAACATACTTTGTTGGATTTTTTCTTAAATTATTATAGTATATTTATTCAAATGCATACTTACCATGCATTAGTTTAGAAAGCAATACAAACAAATTAGGTACGGCAGTAACTTTAACTAAAATCGGCAAAGGGACAGGCCAGGGTAGATACTTTTTTGGACTTTGTTGGCAATTTCAGAAAAAAATATAATATTTCAGCATTTAATTGTGACCCTATTCATTGAAGTACATTAAAATGGTGTAATTGATTGAAAATGATTGGACAATATGGAATAAAAAACCTATTTAATATTGATTGCCGTTCAAGTTACCTCTTATCGTAGAATCACCCATGTATAATATCTTCCGTTTTGAATGTTATGTGTTCTAAATATATTTGTATTTTAGAACTGCAGATCCACAGACAAGGCTGCATACTCTATTTGCTTCTCAAACGAATGCGCCAGTTACAACGGCAACCATCCTATCAGGTATGTTCCATGTTAGGTTATAAATCTTAATCATTGTGCTTGGCAATTACTTTTAGTCATTCTAAATAAACATAACCGACATAGCCCAAGTGTTTTAGTTCATATACTGTAACGTACAGTAACCTTGTATTTTAATTGATATACTTTTTTTTTATTGCAATGAATGGCGAGACGAGCAAGCCGTTCGCCTGATGGTAAGCGATACGACCGCTCATAAACAGTAGCAAAATTCCACTGCGCTCGCCATCCTGAGACACAAGATGTAAAGTCTCAATATGTCCAGTAGCTACTCTGGCCACAATGTCCTTCAATCCGAAACACAACAGTGCATTTACACTGCTGCTTCACAGGAGAAACAGACACCGCGGTGGTACCCACCCAGATGGCCTATCACATATGAGAGACCTACCACCAGTAAAGACCCAGCAAAAACCTGCACTATTAGGAATAATTTATACGAAATTAGTGTTATAATTCCCTTGGCACTGTTGTGCAGGTATTGCCAGCAGTGCCACGGCAACCGGCACAACAGTCGTCGTGGCGGCGACCACGTGGTGCACACGCGCCTGCCCGTCGCCTGGCAGATGGACTCGGACATGCAGACTAACCTCGTCGAGGCTATTGTCAGGTCAGAGTCAGTCTGGAAATCCGACATGAGCTTCGAATCTTCGGACGATCCAAGTTTATGACGATGCGAATGTAACTACTCTGTAAATGTTCGAATTATATTAGTTCGAATATAAAGTACATCGTAACCATAATTCCATGGTTACGACTATAAGTCAATAACGACCATAAGTATATGTAGATAAACTTCGATCGTCCGAAGATTCAAATTTCGTCTCGGATTTACAGAGTAGGGCCACAGCACTGCACTAATCACGTCTCTTTTTTTTAATTTTTCCCGTGGTGACAATGCCTTATAGACCTTCCCACCCCCTGAAGATGCGAAGGTGTGTTAGACTCGCTGATTAGGTCTTCTAACATGTGTTTAACTTACTAACAAATTTATTCTACTTTTAAACATATTGCACATGATTAGAGCCTTAGATCAAATGTGCACTACTTTATAAGTAACGGCCTAAATGGGGCAAGAAAAATAATAGCACAAGTAAGCGTGTGCTCCTATTTTAGTAAGTATGGTCCAAACGATAATAAATCTTAATGGAAAGGAATAAGGTTTATTTTTAACTTAAAGGAGAAGGGGCATCCCAGCCTATCGACCAATAACGACAAGCTATATATCGATGGAAAGGTCTTTTCAGATACTACAACTTTGTCTATGGCAACAAAATCGAAATCGCTGTATTTTAGAAAATATAGCTACTTAAAGACTGCAGGAAAATCACGCGATAGGGCCTCGCCATAGTGAGCAATAAAAACGAGCGATGCGTCATTAGAAAGGTCTTCTGAAATACTATAACTACTTCTACGGCGGCCAGTATCAAATCTCTGTGTGGAAAAAAATATCGCTGCGTAAAGGTAACGCAAGGATGAAAATATGTATATGGACTCATAGCCAGTTGACCAATAACGACGAGCAATATATCATTCGAAAGCTCTCTTTATTTTCAATAACTTCTTCTTTGCCAAGAAATCCCGATTCGCTGTATTTAAAGAAGTATATCGACTTAAAGATATCGCGAGGCTCATATGTATGGACTCAAGCCTATCGACCAATAACGACAAGCTATATATCAATGGAAAGGTCTTTTCAGGTGCTACAACTTCTTCTATGGCAACAAAATCGAAATCGCTGTATTTTAGAAAATATAGCTACTTAAAGACTGCAGGAAAATCACACAAAAGACCTCGCCATAGTGAGCAATAACAACAAGCGATACGTCATTAGAAAGGTCTTCTGAAATACTACAACTTCCTCTACGGCGGCCATTATCAAATCGCTGCGTGGAAAAAAAAATCACTGCGTAAAGGTAACGCAAGGATAAAACATGAATATGGACTCATAGCCAGTTGACCAATAACGACGAGCGATATATCATTCGAAAGCTCTCTTTATTTTCAATAACTTCTTCTTTGCCAAGAAATCCCGATTCGCTGTATTTAAAGAAGTATATCGATATAAAGATATCGCGAGGCTCATATGTATGGACTCAAGCCTATCGACCAATAACGACAAGCTACATATCAATGGAAAGGTCTTTTCAGGTGCTACAACTTTTTTTATGTCAACAAAATCAAAATCGCTGTATTTTAGAAAATATAGCTACTTAAAGACTGCAGGAAAATCACACAAAAGGGCCTCGCCATAGTGAGTAATAACAACAAGCGATACTTCATTAGAAATATCTTCTGAAATACTACAACTTCCTCTACGGCGGCAAGTATCAAATCTCTGGATGGAAAAAAATATTTACGCATATTTTTTTCCATCCAGAGATTTGGTAACGCAAGGATGAAAATATACATTTGGACTCATAGCCTGTTGGACTCCACACGGGATTTGAACCAGAGGCCTCCGCTTTGCAATCATACCATAGTACAACTACGCTACCTAAGCAGTTCATACCTGTAATAGTCACTATTTACAGTTAATATGTGTAACATTGTAGTAGAATACAATTATTAATATTTATCGGCTCGTTTGCTATACACCACGTCTTCACACCCCGTTCCGTCCACTACGTCTATGATCTATCTCCTTCTATATCTATCTCTTTCACCCTTGGTTCGCGTACAGTACCGTCTTTATACTAAGGGCACACGGGGCCCGTGCCCAGGGCCCCCATCCTCAGGGGGGCCCCGAAGTAAAAAAAAAAGACAGGCCGAAAATTTTCCTTACATATTTACTCACGCGTTTCACGACTCCTATCAGCTATGTACGTGTGTATGTACGTATATTAACAAAATTGTAAGAAGTAATAATCATATATTTCTGTAGATTAGTGTTAATATAACCCCACATCCTAAAAGAGATCCCTCCAAACCAAAAGTGAAATGTTATAAATGTGTTCTCTGTCACAGAAATAGTAATTATACTATATAGGTAGTATGTTTGCAGCATAAAAACATTTGTATAACACTAAGGTAGGGGGCCCCCGGTCCAAGGGGGCCCCGAGCTTGAAAGGCCTCAGGCCCGAAGGGGTCCTCGGCCCAAGATGCCGTTAGCAGAGAAGGAATGTAACATTGATTTAAAAAATTCGTAACATAAAATCCACAATTAGCTGGATTGTTTACCAATTCTTGGATTTCATAGATTCATAGAGTTTATAAAGTTAAGTTTTATACAGTAAGGGAGGGCCCCGTCTGATGATTTTGCCACGGGTCTCAGATAGTATAAAGTTACCTACGCTACTGACAGATATTAATTATACTTTAAAAAAAAAACAGTTCAATGTGAAATAATCGAAATAATTCCTAAGATACTACGCATTGAGGGGAGCACCCTCAAGAACGGGGAGGGAGAGAACGGGGATTTTTTGCACGTGAACGCACACACCTGGGTTTTCTTGGCATTGAACTCAACCATATTTCTGGAACCCCATGTAGAAATGAGATCCAAGGTCCGGTTAAGCTCAATGAAAAGATCTTCGCGTCACTTCACAGTTTCGACTCGGCAGCCTGGAGGCTCGCAGTGGTATCGCCCATAAACCGTGCTGTCATTTGCATAGCAGTGAATGTTGCCAAGCGACAACATGTCATTGATATGCAGAATAAACAAGGTGGGCGACATCACCGAGCCCTGAGGAACTCCGGCATTTACTGACAAGAGCGCCGAAGCGTGTCCGTCGACGACCACACGTATTCTATGCCCATGCAGAAAGCCGGAAATCCACGAACACAGGTTGCCGGGCAGACCCATTTGCCGGAAGTTGGAAAGAAGACCACGTGCCAGACCCTATCAAACGCCTTGGTAATGTTGAGGCTCACAGCAAGAGCCTCGCCACGCCGGTCAATCGCCTCACCCCAGCGATGCAGGACAAACGCTAGAAGATCACCCGTCGATCGATATTGACGGAATCTGTATTGTCGGTCACTGATCAACGAGTGATCCTCCAGGAGCGGACCAATTGAGCGTTTATGATTCGCTCCATGACCTTACATATCAGTGAGATGATAGCGATAGGGCGGTAATTGGTAGGGTCCGACCGATCACCCTTTTTGGGGATCGGTTGCACATTGGCCTCCCTCCAAGATTCCGGCACAACACCTGTGCGGTAGGACGCTCGGTAGAGGCGAGTCAGTGCAGGAGACAACTCGACTGCACAAGCTCTTAAAACCACCGCTGGAATCCCATCCGGACCACTGGCTTTCCGCACATCGAGAGACCGTAACTCACGCCGCACATCACAATGCCTGATGCGAATATCCGCCATTGAGAAACCGCAATCAGGCAGTGTGGGCAGCGTCTGGGAACCACGGTCTTCGAGGTGGGAATTAGCCGCAAAGAGATTTGCCAGCAAGGCAGCCTTCTCTTGCAGCTTGTGGGCTAGCGACTCTTCTGGGTACATCAGCGGTGGCAACGCTGGACGGCAGAAGTTAGATTGAACGGCCCTGGCCAAACTCCAATAAGCACGACTGCTAGTTGGGTGATTGGCCAATGCACGCCCAATCCTGCTAACGCGGTGAGCATCCGCTCCAACGTGGCCTACGTTAGGGCTTCTTGCAGGCCTTGGTGGCACGGTTGTAGGCTTCTTTGAGGGAACTGATAATGGGATCCTTCATGGCGTGACCCCTGATCCAAGCACGATACGCCGCCTGTTTGTCACCGACAGCATCGGCGCATGCACAATTGAACCAGGAGCGTCCACGGCTCTTACTGGCGATCTCAGAGGAAGGAATGTAATATTCCATTCCAAGTCTGATCTCGTCAGCAATAGCGTTGGCACTCGCTTCGATTTCTTTCGGTTCTGGGTGCTTGTAAGACCGAAAAGTCTCTAGTAGCTTCTAATACCCACGACACAAGACTAGATCCTGTTACATCCTTTCCTGTCCCGTCTCATTAATTCCGGATAATAAAAAATAATCTTTTAATAGATCTAAAATACCTAAATAGGCCAACAATTGTCTAGGTCGGTGCCAGCTAGACTACTATTAAACTTTATAACCAGTGGCGGCGTAAGGTAGGTTGGCACCCGGGGCGGTTTTGTATTGAGCACCCCTACATAAATATAACACCCAATACTAAACAAGCCTACACCGGACATATCATGCACTTATCAAATCTGACTTTTTTCTTCGTTGTATCCAATCGCGAGACCCTCTCTTGCTGGTTATCACCTCACACCACACCGATCAGTGATACAATTCACCATTAATATAAAACACAGGAATAAAAAATAAAAAAACTGACTTTTATCGGAGGAAAGCTATTGTGCTCTTCTTTCGGTGGTCCGGAGGCGGCTGGAACTGTATGTTAGTGTCACTGGCCTTCCAGCCTGGCACGTTAGGGATGTTTTGGCCAAGCCGGGTCCCTCACAAAACCTCCGCTAGCATACCGACTAAATTCAGCCATTGCCCGGCAACTCTTTTGTGCAGGTGGCGGTGAGCGGGATCGTTCACCTCGCGACCCCGTCTCGTGCTCTTCTTCTGCGAGATCACGATCTCGCAGAACGAGAGCATTGCTTGCCAAGCCTTCCCAACCTCGACCATGGGGGGCATCGCGGCCGAGAGCGAGAGGTCTACTCTGGCGGCTGCATGGAGTATTCTGCGCTCGTCACCCCAGAGTGGGCACTCCGAAAGAGTGTGCTTTTTCACAATGGTGGCACACAGCGGTTTCATTCATTCTCGCCATCCGCCACATATATCTAACGAAGCAACCGTGCCCCGATAGAACCAGTGTCAGATGGGTCGCAACATGCCGTGGCGCCTGTTCGGCCACTGGTAAAAAAAAGACGCGTTGCCAGATTGGTCCACTCACCAGCACTGGGATGATTGTCCATCCTAGGGTACCACTCCTCCAAGCCACGGCCACTGTATTTCTCTCTAAGGCAGGGTTTCTTAAACTTTTTGCAGTCACGGACCCCTAACAAAATTTAAAATAGTTTACGGACCCCGCCAAAAAATATTTCAGTAAGAAAAACAAACTATGTATTGAATACTCATTTTTATTGATCACGGACTTTTATTGGTAGTTTACAATAAAACAGGGTCTATGTTTTTCATTGATAATTATTTCTACATGCTTTTCAGTGGGATTTTATAATTATAATTCTTTACTTGGCACACATGTTACGGACCCCTAAGGGGTCCGTGCACCCCACTTTAAGAAACCCTGCTCTAATGGCTGATGGCTCCCCTTGACATGACGATTCCAGTCGGTAGTAATAAACCGACGACGAAAGGGCTTTGGCGTCTACGTCCCAGGGAAGGATACCAGCCAGAAAACAGGCGGCCCCATGGGAGATTGTACGATATCCCTTGAATAATGATCATCCGCTACGCCACCACTCGAGAAAACAGCACAGTCTGTTCAGAGATTCAACCGAAACGGTATATGTTCGAATTAGCCTCAAAGAAGCTTGATATACTCAACAGAACGAGGCATTATATCAGGTCAGGTCCGCAATGTTATAAGGCGCAGGTTCGGCCCCACGTGGAACATTGCAACCATCTTTGGGTAGGGGCACCCCAGTACCAACTTTTCCCTTTCGACCGATTTCAACGTCGGGCAGGTCGATCATTGACAACCGAGTTCTTTCCGATGTTCGGAATTTTTTCTACTGCTGAGTTCCGCCAACGTACAACGCGGCAAACCTCCAAATACCTTTACCTTTCTCTCGAAATTTCCTTCTATGTACAACAAATCCCGAGATCCAATTGCCAGCGTATTCTCGCCTTAAAGGTCGCAACGCATCTCTATGCCCCATGGTGTTACAGATGTTCATGGTCGGCGGTGATCACTTACCATAACGTAAACCGTATGATCGTCTGCTACCTATGGTATATAAAAAGAAACCGTAAAAGGCCATCGATCGCACAACTCCCGCGCACAGCCTCTGGTAAGGGGTGCTGGAATCTTCGAAGTTGAGTTGGATAGACCAGGACCTCCCGAAGTCATTTGTACGGTTCACACACAGATATTCACAGACCCTTAAGAAATTATAATTTTTTACGATTCCCTCAGACCAGCCCCTAGTAATAGATTATCAGAAAAGCTCTTAATTTGACATGACATATTAATTAGAAAAAAATATATATTTATTTTACTTTTGGTTAACTGATAATGGGAAGAATCTGCTTGCTTTTCTGAGCAAAGCTTCCCAAAACGGGGCTCCAGTTTGGCTCACTCGACTCGATCGCCCCTGGGACAATGCTTCGACACCCCAGGGCGTCGTGACGCTTAGTCTGGCCCCAGGCTAGACAATGCGTCTGCTGCCTTGACTAGTTTCGATCTCAGGCTTTTGAAATGAACATGATCATTCCACCGACTATACAAGACAACTCTAACATACTTCACCAGGAGATGATAGAGACTTCCACGCCATCAACTGTGATGTGGGCCCCTGCAAGTGGCTCCTAGACTCGTGCAAGCGGATAATCTCAAATTTATCCACTACGAGGCCCAGCTACCGAATATTAGAATTTATTATTTTAGAGGACGATACATTATATTTAAAAAAGACGATATTTACAGTTGCGATGAACTTCAAAATATACTATTAGTATACAAATAGCTAGATACAAGGGTTGGTAGTTATTTCTGGATACAGGTAGATTTTGTGTGCTTTCTGTGGGTGTCTTTGGCACCCCTTGGTGCTTGGTACCCGGGGCGGACCGCCCCCCCCGCCCCCCCTTTACGCCGCCACTGTTTATAACATCATGTTACGAACTATGCGAGTAGAACCATGGGGTATGGGGTTCCGCTGATCTCAAACTTTAAGGCCAGTACCGACCTCAAAAAATGGTTGGCCCATTTAGGTATTTATATCTATTAAAAAATTAATTTTATTTCTTTTTTTGTATTTCAAGTTTGAAGACGGTTTAATTCTTTCAAATTATTTTCTATTTCAATTTTTTTAAATTTGTGTTGTAGTAATCGAAACTTATTACCCTTACTTATGTAGGTTAGGACGCTGAGACAAAATAGGTAACATGAATGCACGTCGCGAACTGAAAAAAGTTGGACACTCCTACTTTATCTCAAAAACTAAGTAACCGATTTTGATGAAACTTATACAACTCCTAAGTTGGACTATATCTAATCGAAAGCAAAAATATTTTTTGAAATCCGAATTTTAATTTTTCAGGTACGAGTAGACAAACATACAAAGATGCATACATTTTTATTTGAAATTCGTGTTCAGGCGCTGGTATATACTAATATATCCAAAAACTATGCAACTCTGACAAAATTACATACATACACATCAAATACATAATTTCCTTTTTTTAAGTCGATTAAAAACGAAATTATTTTGGTAAGGATAATACCATATGAATACAAAAAAACAATCGCAGATCATCCTTTTAGAAAAAAAAACCTTATTAACTATTGTAGTGGTAATCAGTACTCACTAATAAGCCTGTGTAATAGCTAACCTAGAAAGATCTACACATCATACATAGTTTCTTACATTACATCCCTTCGAGAGGGACAACTCCGACAAGATTGATACATAACTTCGATATGAAATGATCATAGTAAATAAATGTTAGATTAATTTTTTTCTTTATTTTTCAAAAGGGCCCCAAATTCTTGTGTGCCCAGGGCCCCATAATAGGTAAAGACGGCCCTGTTCGCGTAGTGTCTTAGAGTAATTACCTCTAGAGAGAGCCTAAATGTACTGTACATCGCAAAAATGAGACACACCGATACGAATTTCTTTATGTCAGAATGAGATGCAAAATAATGTTCTATTTCATGTGACGTGCCGCGTTTTGTTGATGGGCGAAAAAAGCAATAAAGCAACCTAATGTAATTGTAATAGGGTCTATTTTAAATCAAGGCCACAATATGGCGCTTATTTTCTTGTGTTGCTAGATATAGCTATTGATGTCTCATGTGCGGTTACAGCGTGAATCTCTCTAGAGGTAATTACTCTAAGCGTAGTGTATAGTTCGAGACGACAGATGCTAAGAGTATGAATTTATCAATATACTACAATACCTAATTAATGTCCACATATTATTATTTTTTCTATTTTAAATAGTTTATGTTTTTTTCTAAGAGCCTTCCGGATTGGATTATTAAGAACGTTGACAATAATTGACGTCACTGGCAAATGAACACAAATCAGTAAAAAAATATCTTAATTATAAACATAAATGTCGCGCAAAATCCTCCTTGGACAACTTCTGACCAATACCCGGATTGAATTTATCGTATTTTATCTTATCTCACGCACATAACAGTGTATATTAACGTTATGTAGTACGCTTCGTTTGTTATTATTGCCCACTATGCCGAGGCCCTTTTGCGTGATTTTCGTGCAGTCTTTAAGTAGCAACATTTTTTTAAATACAGTGATTTGGGTTTTATTTCCATAAAATAAGTTGTAGCACCCGAAAAGACCTTTCCATTGTATCGTTATTGGTCGATAGGCTTGAGCCCATACATATGAGCCTAGCGATATCTTTATGTTTATATACTTCTTTTCATACAGCGAATCGGGATTTCTTGGCAAAAAAGAAGTTATTGAAAATAAAGAGAGCTTTCGAATGATATATCGCTCGTCGTTATTGGTCAACTAGGTATGAGTCCATATACATATTTTCATCCTTGGGTTACCTTTACGCAGCGATATTTTTTTCCACGCAGAGATTTGATACTGGCCGCCGTAGAGGAAGTTGTAGTATTTCAGAAGACCTTTCTAATGACGTATCGCTTGTTGTTATTGCTCACTATGGCGAGGCCCTTTTGTGTGATTTTCCTGCAGTCTTTAAGTAGCTAGATTTTCTAAAATACAGCGATTTTGATTTTGTTGCCATAAAAAAAGTTGTAGCACCTGAAAAGACCTTTCCATTGATATGTAGCTTGTCGTTATTGGTCGATAGGCTTGAGTCCATACATATGAGCCTCGCGATATCTTTATGTCGATATACTTCTTTAAATACAGCGAATCGGGATTTCTTGGCAAAGAAGAAGTTATTGAAAATAAAGAGGGCTTTCGAATGATATATCGCTCGTCGTTATTGGTCAACTGGCTATGAGTCCATATACATATTTTCATCCTTGCGTTACCTTTACGCAGCGATATTTTTTTCCACGCAACGATTTGATACTGGCCGCCGTAGAAGAAGTTATAGTATTTTAGAAGACCTTTCTAATGACGTATCGCTTGTTATTATTGCTCACTATGGCGAGGCCCTTTCGCGTGATTTTCCTGCAGTCTTTAAGTAGCTATATTTTCTAAAATACAGCGATTTCGGTTTTGTTGCCATAGAAAAAGTTGTAGCATCTAAAAAGATATTTCCATTGACATATCGCTTGTCGTTATTGGTCGATAGGCTGGAGTCCATACATGTTTGCCCCTTCTCCTTTGATTATTATTTAAGACTGTTACATCTGGTAGAGATTTTCAAATGTTGACTATAAGCAATCTCGGCCACTTGGCTAGTGATTTTGTTCCGGTCCCTATATCTAGCGTATACTCAAATATAGCTTGTAATTAATTAAAGGTAAAGCATCCAAAATATATAATTGATGGTAAGAATAAAGCCATGCAGATGGAGTTTACGAGCAATAAAAAAAAAACAACAAATTAACATAATTATTCTGGTCTACTTAACTGCTTTTTCAAATTGTGGTATAAGGTCCCGCAATTATAGAAAGGCGAGGATACGCTAATCAGTAATTTATTCCACAGCTGAGAGCCGAAAGACGTGAGCCGAAAAATATAAGCTGAAAATATATTTACTTGTTAAAATTACTGTCGTTATCAGCCTGCTTAAGGAATCGAAGCCAATTAACATGGAAGATCCGGACAGTTCAAGCGAACAACTGAAGCCTCCATTGAGTGTGGAATTACCAGACCCCATATCGGTTGAGGATCGACAGCTTCTAGGAAGGTAGGTGATAGAATTTTCATCCATATTTTCATCAGCTTAGAGAATATTTTCCTTCGATCATATTTTAAATCTAGTTTACAAGTTGACTAAACGTATTTTTTTGGAATATTTTTGTAGTTTTTTAGGGTTCCTTACCTAAAAGGTAAAACGGGACCCTATTACTAAGCCTCCGCTGTTTGTCACCAAGCTGTGTCTCATAGACCGTGATAGCTAGAAAGCTGAATTTTTCACAAATTATGTATTTACTTTGCCGATATAACAGTAAATACTAAAAATAAAAAAATATGAAAATATTGAGGACGGCTCCCCTCATACAATAAACGTGTATTTTTTTGCTCAACATTAATAACGGTAGTAGTAAGTGCGTGGTGGCCTGTTGGTAAACGGACTAGACGCGACTGCCAACATGTTCACGGTGGTCGCGGGTTCGAATCCCAGGGCACACCTCTGACTTTTCGAAGTCATGTGTGTATTGATAGTGGTGATTCCACGCACTAAAACGGTGAAGGAAAACATCGTGAGGAAACCTGCATACCATGGCGATTCATAAGAATTTCTATGGTATGTAAGTCCGCCAACCCGCACTAGGCCAGCGTGGTGGACTATATGGCCTAACCACTCTCAATCGTATTCTCGATTGTAGAGTAGGCCCGTGCCCTGCAGTGGGACGTAAATGGGCTGATACAGAATAACGGTAACAGGTAGACGCACTATAAAAAATACTAATATCTCAGTCATTTTAAATCCAACTTTGATGCTGTTTTCAAATTTATGTTTTTTATAAGCGATACTTTTTAAGAACCATTACATACTGCTCGAAATCAAATCTAGGAGACAACCCTATTGTTTCGTAGGTACGGTGTATGGCTTATGGTGGGTCTGTGTACTCCCAACCCTGACACGCCAGATGAGATCCTGGGACGACTTCTGTCAGTACTGTTCCACTGGTTTCATGTCACCGCCTTCTCTTACACTGGTAAGCTATAGTTATTTATGTAAATACATACCGGCGCTCTCTATGTACACTAAAGAAATTTAAAAAATGTGATTTTTGTTTTACTGCACCTATTACAAGTCATCTTTAAAAATCTTTACAATCAAATCACTACATAGTATAAAACAAAGTCGCTTTCTCTATCTCTATGTCCCTTTGTATGCTTAAATATTTAAAACGGACGGACAGCTTTACACCTCGGTTGCCCAACCTCCATGTTAGCTCGGTCGAAGCCCCGAGAGCCGAGTCGATCCGACACTTTAGCAATGATATCCCGGACATCACCTTGTGTGAGATTGAGATGGCCCTCAAACAACTTAAAAACAACAAGGCGCCGGGCGAGGACGGAATAACTTCAGAGCTTCTGAAAGCGGGCGGAACGCCGGTACTGAAAGTCCTTCAGAGGCTCTTCAATTCCGTTCTCCTCGAGGGCTCAACGCCAGAGGCATGGAGCAGGAGCGTGGTGGTACTGTTCTTCAAAAAAGGTGATATATATGACCATATTCATACGCTACGGCAGGTTATACAAAAAACCGAGGAATATAAGTTGCCGCTTTGTTTAGCGTTTGTGGACTATGAGAAAGCCTTTGATTCGATCAAGTACTGGGCTGTGCTACAGTCTCTTCAGCGGTGCCACATAGACCATCGTTACATCGAAATGTTGAGGTGTATAAAAAACAACGCCACCATGTCGGTCCAAGTACAAGATCAGAGCACGAAGGCTATTCCACTACAGAGAGGCGTGAGACAAGGAGATGTTATATTTCCGAAACTGTTCACTGCCGCGCTGGAAAACGCCTTCAAGCTCTTGCAGTGGAAAGGATACGGCATCAACATCAACGGCGAGTATATTACTCACCTTCGATTTGCCGATGATATTGTAGTCTTGGCAGAATCACTGGAGGACCTTAGCACTATGCTCGAAGACCTTAATCGAGTCTCCCAACAGGTGGGTCTTAAAATGAACATGGATAAAACAAAGATCATGTCGAATATCCATGTTGTGCCCACCTCCATTGGAGTTGGGGGCTCGACTCTTGAAGTTGTAGACGAATATGTCTATTTAGGACAAGTGGTCCAGTTAGGCAGGTCCAACTTCGCCTCTCACAGTGGGCCTCATTTAAAGGCTCAAAGTCACTCAACGAGCCATGGGTCGGGCTATGCTCGGTGTTTCCCTACAACATTGAATCAGAAATGAGGAGATCCGTAGGAGAACCAAGGTTACCGACATAGCCCATAGGATTGGTAAGTTGAAGTGGCAGTGGGTCGGGCACATAACTCGTAGAACCAATGGCCGTTGGGGCCGAAAGGTTCTCGAGTGGAGGCCACGTACAGGCAAGCGAAATGTCGGACGCCCGACTACAAGGTGGACGGACGATCTGACTAAGGTTGTAGGAAGTCGCTGGATGCAGGCCGCTTCCAACAGGTCATTTTGGAGATCCTTGGGGGAGGCCTATGTTCAGCGATTGAGATTTACCCCCTTCCCCCCTCCCCCTGTATGCAGGTGAGACGGCGCGCACGGTAGAGAAGCTGAAGCTAGAGCACGTGTGCGGGTGGGTGCGTCGGGTGGGCGAGCGCGTGCACGGCGTGGTGGTGGCGTGCCTGCTGCCCCACCCGCCGGAGTACACGCGCCACGCGGGACACTGGGACAACCTCGCCTCCAAGACGCACCATCTCAAGGACGGACTTAATAGGTACTGTGTAATCGAAATTATACATTTTTGTTGCCCATAGAAAGGACGAGATTGGTCGATGGAGCGGCAGTAGTCAGCGACCCATGACATGTTCACTGGTGGTAGGTTTCTCATACGTGAAAGGTGGCCTAGGTAATTGATATTTCCCGCCAAACAGTAGTTTAAATGCACTGTTGTGTTTCCGATTGAAGGACATTTTAGCTACAGTAATTACTGGAAATGTTGAGGCTCAGCATCATGCCTCAGGATGGTGAGCGCAGTGGAATGCCAAACATTGTTTTGTTATTCATGGTGTTGTTGGTTTTGCTACTGTTTATGAGCGGTCGTATCGCTTACCACCAGGCATGCTCGTCTCGCCATTTAAATCAATAAAAAAACATTTTGTGACATATGGATGTCCACAGCTAGCTGAGGCAGGACTATATTGGTGAGTTCGATCCTGCTCTTGGACTAGGTTTTATTTATTTATTTATTTATTTTATTCTTTTTTGTACACCAAATAATACTTAAACTAAAACTTATATTTAACATAAGAGTACAAATGGCAGTCGTATCGCTCAAGGCAATCTCTTACCGACTACCATGGGATGGACATAAGTGAAGGAAAATGAAGATAGGGCAGAATAAGTGTACTTTTAGAATATTGCTTGAATTATAAAAAAAAAAAAAAAAAAAAAAAATAGGAAATAATTAAAATATTTAGCTTGATAGATAAAAGGATACAAATATATGAAATTAAACAACATACCTACATGAATTTACTTAAAAATAGACATACACATAAAGATATAAAAACCAAATATTATAATAAGTACACACATACATGCACATTGCTCTCCAATATTTGAGATACATAAGCAAACAACCATTCGTTTTTAAAGAGACAAGTAGTGTTCTTTTACCATTCTTTTGAAGGACAACAGTGTTCTTGCCCGTCTCACAGCAACAGGAAGTGCATTCCATAAACGGACCGCTTGGACAGTGAACGATTTGTCCATAAAAGTTGTTGAATGCACGGGCATTCTTAGTTTTAGGTTCTCCGACGATCTCAAGGATCTCGAATGTGAATCATGTAGGAATATAAAACGGTCTTTAAGATAAGAAGGAGTGAGAGGATTAAACAAGATGTTATATAGAAGAAAAAGAATATGAGTATTCCGACGAAGTCGTACGGGTAACCACTTGAGCTTAACACGAAACTCGGAAACATGGTCATATTTGCGAAGACCAAATATGAACCGAATGCAAAAATTTTGGAGACGCTCAAGTTTATTAAGTTGGTCCTCGGTGAGATCGATATAGCTGACATTGGCATAATCAAGGATGGGAAGAAGGAGTGTTTGTGCAAGCGAAATCTTCGTGGTAACGGGTAAGAAATTGTGTAACCTTCGCAAACACCGTGCTGAAGCAAACACCTTTCTACTTAGCTCACGAAGCTGCGGACCCCAGGAGAGAGTTTTGTCTAAATACAGGCCTAAGGTTTTAACAGTATCACTATATGGGATAGTGATACCATCGCAGTAGATAGAGGGAATCTGATCCCAATCTAATTTTGAGATCATCCTGGAGCTGCCGACAACAATGACCTGCGTTTTAGAAGGATTAACCTTCAACCCATGAGCATCGCTCCAATCACAGATACTTTGGATGTCTTCGTTAATTGCCGTTATAGCATCAGCTATCCTGTCCAGGGGTGCCCGAGTATATATTTGGAGATCATCAGCATAAAGGTGGTAGGAGGAGCGAAGATGATCAGTTATGGAGTTAATAAAAACAGCGAAAAGTAAAGGAGATAACACGCCGCCCTGAGGGACGCCAGCATTTACAGGACACCAGGAGGAAAAATATTCCTCAACACAGATGCGTTGCCGACGCCCATACAGGTAACTTCGAAACCAGTCAACTGCCAATGGAGATACGTTAATAGAACTCAGAATGCCAAGTAGTACATCGAAATCAACGGTGTTGAAGGCATTGCTGAAGTCGAGCAATGCTAGAACTGTCAGCTTACCTTCCTCCATACCTGATCTAATGTCCTCCGTAATATGAGTCAAGGTAGTGGTTGTGCTATGCCCAGAACGAAATCCTGATTGGAGCGGATTTAGGATCTTATTATAGGAGAGGAAATCATACAATTGGCGATGGATCAGGCGTTCAAGGACTTTAGACAGAAATGGAAGAATGGAAATAGGACGGAATTCGGAGAATATAGAAGCATTCGGTTTTTTCGGTATAGGAATAATATGGGCTTCTTTCCAAGCACTAGGAAAGATCCCAGAGGAGATGGAATGGTTAAGGATATGGGAAATAATGGGAAGGATTTCGTCTAGGATAGGAAGGATCATATTACGGCTGACATAGTCACTTCCCATTGCGTTCGATGAAATAAGCGAGATGGTTCTCTTAACGTCACATATAGCAAATTGTTTGAAAACGAAAGCAGAGCTTACGGGAGACTTAAGGGTAGAGAGATGCTTTAAAGTGTTATTTTTGATCGTCCTGGTGAAATTGGACGGAGAAGCAAAATGATGATTCAAGGAATTTAAATCTATAGATTTGGGAATACGGTCTTGATGAGATTTACCCACTCCCAACGTCTTCAGAAATTTCCAGACTTTAGCTGGGTCACCGTTTTCGACAGAGTTGTGAATATGACGGCGTTGAGCAATCCTACACACCTTAGTGCAGTGATTCCGGATGGCTACATATTTTAGCCAGTTGGATTCATTAGGGCGTCGATTGTATCTGGATTTTGCGGACGCCTTTTTTGTGAGCAGCTCTTTAATTTCATCCGTGAGCCAAGGCGTCGGTAGATGTTTTACCTTAATAGCTCTAAGGGGTGCATGCTTATCGTAAAGAGTGGTTAATTGGCAGTTAAAAAAGTCAACTTTGTCATCAATGCTATCCGTGAGGAACAATGGAGACCAGTCAATGCTGTCGGCATCCTTACGAAGGTTGTCAATATTCATACCCCGAAAATTTCGCTGCCAGAGGATTTTAGGTGAGGATTTAGGGGGACGGATACGATAAGACAAGAACAAAAGGTCATGGGAAGAAAAAGCATCAGCGGAACATTGTCCATGTTTCGCAACGTGGTTTAAGGAAGAAACAAGGATAAGATCAAGGAGAGATGGAGTACAGTTTGGAGAATGGTGAGTGGCTGAAAGTGGAAGAGTGGAAAGGTTACAGGATTGGACAATGTTCAAGAAGGAAGAGGATCGGCGGTCGGCCTTAAGGAGGCAGGTATTGAAATCACCCATGATTATGGTTTGACTGTACGAGGGAACTAAGTCTTCGAGAATAATTTCAAAAGAAGAGAAAAAGTCAACGCGAAGGGAGGGACAATAATAAACACCGAGAAGAAGTTTCTGATGGGAGAGTTCCACCTCAACGAAAAGATGTTCACCGGCATTTTGTGGCGGGGGTTGCGATGATACGCTGACAATAGAGTATTGAAATTGCGTGCGGAGATAAATAGCAACACCCCCTCCACCACGCTCAGTGCGGTCATTCCTGATGAGGTGGAACCCCGGAAGAGAGTAAGTTGAAGAAGACAGACAGGGCTTAAGCCATGATTCTGAAATAAGAATAGCATGTATGTGAGTACAGTCAAAACTAGCCAGCATATCTGGGAAATGAGCCGGAATACTTTGGGCGTTGAAGTGAACCACATTGAAATTCCTCGGGACGTCGGAGAACTGGTATGACAGAGTGTCAGCAAGTGAAGGAATGCTGACAAAACTGTCATCATCATCACTGCAAGCCGACAAAAAATTCTCATTGTCACTACTACAACTGTGCACAGACATTTCTATTTCCAACAAGCTATATGAATTATAGGCTAAAAACTAGATTAAATTAAAATCAAACAAGCAACAAAATAAATATTACAAAAAAAAAAAAAAAACTTTGATAACAGTCCATCTGCCGGTAGTGTAGTCGAAATTAAGACAAAATTATGAACATTAAACACTTAAAATCACTTATAAATAATAAACCAAAAACAAAAAACAACAACAAACGTAAAACATTACAGTAACCAATATGTAACAAAAGAAAAAAATGACATAGATCCAGGTAATTAATTACAACAAAAACAAGAACGCAACTTTTGACAAATTTCTGAACGTAAAATTAAATGTCAATATGACATTTAGCAAAGAAAGGTTATGTTTACAAACTTGTTTGTGACGGTGGATACAAATTGTTATGGAAACAAAATAATTAATATTCTAACTACATTAAGGGAAACTAAGGTCTAAGAAATAAGTAAAGGGGAATAGATTTGGTAAAAATTGAGTACATAACAGGTTAGGTTTTGTGTGGCTTATAAATATTTGGCGCTAGGATATTTTTCTTTCTTTTTGATATTACTCTCAGAGTGGTCGTGATCACACCACGTGTTGGTGGCAAGTTTCACAACACGCCGCTTATAGGATATAGTTTCTCTCTATCTCTAGTCGGTCCCTCAGGTCTGAGGATGGTGGTCAGCATCAGAGTTGCATTTGGAAGGGATGATCTGCCTCCACCGGTTTCTGTCCAGCGCGTCTCTGACGGAAGTATGAAACTTTGCGGACGAAGAAGCTTTCGCTTGGTCAGTCCATCTTGTTGGTGTTTCCCACCACAATCAATCTTTCCAAATTTTCAAAGATCACGTTTAATCAGTACTAAAGTTTCTGGTACATAAAAGACAAGATTTCATTGAACTCTGTGTATGGCTTTTGGGCGTATTTATGGTGACACAAACGACGTAGCAATTAAGCCGATACACACGTCCAGTTTGAAGTTTTTTACTGAGAGACGATAAACTGTGGGACGTCCACCCACAAGATGGTCCGACGACCTGGTAAGGGTCGCGGGACGTCGCTGAATGCAGGCTGCCTCCAACAGGTCTCTGTGGAAATCATTGGGGGAGGCCTATGTTCAGCAGTGGACTTCCTTTGGCTGATGGATGGATGATGGATGATAAACTGTAACGGATCAAGTTCACCGCATCGCGAGTATGGTCTTGCATCATAATTCATATAATAATATCTTCTGTATCAGCCCATATACGTCCCACTGCAGGGCACGGGCCTCCTCTACAATCGAGAGAACGATTGAGAGTGGTTAGGCCATATAGTCCACCACGCTGGCCTAGTGCGGGTTGGCGGACTTACATACCATAGAAATGTTATAAATCGCTATGGTATGCAGGTTTCCTCACGATGTTTTCCTTCACCGTTTTAGTGCGTGATGATTGACTATAATATCTTGAATAATATAATATCTTACATTACAGAATTTATTTCATTATTTCAGATTATACTGCTTGATTCCATACGGCATAGTGACACAAACTATTTGGAACTACATCATGCCAGATTGGATGGAATCCATTTGCGCGGATATACCAGAGAAGGTAAACTTGTTTCTCATATTTACTTTACTGTATATTCGTCTCACTGCAGGGAACGGGTCTCCTTTACAATCGACAGTACGATTGAGAGGGCTTATGGCATTATAGTCCACCACGTTGACATACTCGTAGTGCGGATTGGCGGACTTTACATAGTCTGGAAATTCTTTCAAATCATTAAGGTGGCAGGTTCCCTCACGATGTTTTCCTTCACCGTTATAGTGCGTGATGATTGACTATCATCACAACACACGTGTGACTCTGAAAAGTCAAAGGTCTGTCAGACGTGAAAATATCGACAGCCGCGTTTGATCCGTTACTACCGCTACCACACAGTTATTATATACCAAAGTATAGTTTATATACACGAATATAATAGTCTGTTACCTATGCCCCATATTCCAGGAGATATTCGAACTCAAAGTTCCCCTGGGCAAGATCCTGGAGCCGGAAGGCGTGGTGGGCGGCGTGGACGAGAAGGGTCTGTACAAGTTCGCCGCCATCAAGGTCACGCAGACACCCACGCCAGAGACCGTACTGCCGGTGCTCGAGTGGTTCCAGGTGATTCCCCACACTTGACACTTGATGATACCCAATGACGTTTTACAGATAGATACGTCATTAATTTAATGATTAAAAAAATGGCACGCAATGAATGGCGAGACGAGCAAACCGTTCGCCTGATGCTTAGCGATACGGCTGCTCATAAACTGTAGCAAAACGAAAAAACACCTTGAATTACAAAGCAATGCATGGTACCTATAACACTCCGCTCGCTACCCCGAGACACAAGATGTTAAGTCTCAATATGTTCAGTAGTTACTCTCGCTACACAATGTCCTTAAATCCGAAACACAACAGTGCATTTACACTGCTGTCTGATGGGAGAAACAAACATTGCGATGGTACCCAGGCGACCTCTCATATATGAGAGACCTACCACCAGTAAAACCTGAATACATGTATTACATACATAATCTTGCCTCACTTGTTTTTCAGACGATATCTCTGTTAGATGTGAAGATCCCGCTGACGCAGCTGTTTGACTTGTTCAGTCACTGCGTCGTCAACATGCCCGAGAAGATTGTCAAACCGCCACCAAGTACTTAAAACACTCTATATTCCGCTATTTTTAATATAACAAACATTGCGTACTTTTTGGTTCGACGCCATAATTTGACATTTGGTATTATTTATTTAATTTGACAGGTAACACTACAGTTTACTATGCGGCGTGACTTACTGACTGACTGTAGCAAAAAAATCGCAATATAAACCATCTTCCTCAAAACACCCATTTTATTGATTTATTAGTAAAGTGGTTTACAACTTAGTCTGTATGATTATTTTTTGCTGTCAGCGCCCAATCTGAACGACTCAAAAGACTCTCCGACAACGGCTGAGAAAGAGAAGAAAGAACGCGACGATCAGATGAGACCTCAGAACCTCACATGCTGCATACTGATGCTCGATATATTGCTCAAACAGGTCTGTACCTATATTAACTAATTTATTTCTTGAAATAGTATATGTATAGTTTGGCAAAAGAGTCTGTCCTAATTAGGATGACATTTTTAATAGTGTTGCCGTATTTGTTGACGTGACAACGTCTTAAATTAGGTTGCGGCTGGGAGTCACTTATGAAAAAGTGTAACGCCCGGTAACGTTACGATGAGTCACCGAACGAGAGAGAGGCCCGCCGAATGCCTTGCGTCTCTCTCCCACTCAACTATGATCGGTCTGCCGCGCGCGCAGCACTAGAGAATTAGGCGCATTGAATCGGCGCATGCTTGTGTCTCTGTCTTTGTCTTTCTCGAACGTTCTTGGCGTTGGAAAAACAAGAAAGCGTCACAATACAAGTTCACACGTGTGGTTAAAGTATCGTCAGCTGTGTCTGTAGTGAAAATATGGAGTGCTTAGATTCGTCATTTATCATTTACAACAACTACAACAATAAAGGTAAATAATTGTACACTGATATTTCATTATCGTAAACTATGATTGATTGATTAATTGTTAGATTGACACAAAAGTTGAGAAACTGAGTTTATAGGTTATGTCATACTATTGATAAATGTTGATAGTGTTTTAGTAAACAAAATATATTTCTATAGTTAAAATTTGTGCAATTCTTATTTTCATTCAATTCCTTGTTCCTATTGTGCAATTTAATTATATTCATATCAATAAATATTCTACCGAGAAAAAGACGTTGTCACGTAAAATCTTCGCCCGTAAAACCGACTTTACAGGCAACCATTTTTTTTTTCTTTAAAACATATTGTGACCGGATCGTACTCTCTTTTGCCAAGTTATAGTGGTCGCTGTCACGACAAAGAAGCTAATACTGGGCGTTATTCTATAATCCGATACGAACTTCGAATTTTCGGACGTCCCGTTAATTTTCTATTCATTTCTAGATATGATGTTTTGCTATTTAAACAGTAGTGGTTATTAGAAAGTCTTGAAGATGAATTATATTTTAGTAGACTTTCTCAGTTTTAATATACGTTGCACTATTGTGTTACAGTTGGAGTTGCAGCAACGCCGCATCAACATTCAAGATGTGAGCAGCGAGGCCACCAAATTGTTACGGCTGATGCTCAAGTCCAATCAGGCCAATACCATAGAACACGGTATGTTTTTATATTTTTAGTTGTAATATATTTTTTGAAGAATTTGATATGCCTTGTATATCTGTAAATATTTATGGCAGCAATGTAAGCATGGGTTGACTTCTTCTTAATGATACAATTTAGGTATTTTTTTCATTTCATTTTTTTATTGCAATGATCGGCGAAACGAGCATAACGTCCGTCAGACGCTAAGCGATATGACCGCTTATAAATTTCGATTACTTTCCAACTTTTGTGGTTACGGGTCCATTAAAGGTGTAACGTTAAGTTTTATTTAGATATGTAAAATTCGTGTAAATCCAAGAAACCGTTATAATAATGCAAAAATGTCTGCAACGCATATTAGATAATAGAGTATTTAACGTGAAGTAATATATGTCTATACAGGGTGACATTTACACATGGAACTTAATTTAACATATATGTTTCTCACTACCCTAGGTAACGCTGTACATAATTAGAAAAAAAAATGAGAATATTTTGCGCGTGCTCGTACTGCGAGGCGGCGGCGCTGTGCCACCAATGTATTTGTGTGTATGTGTGCGCGTGCAGCGTGGTGCCTCGCGGAGGGCGCGTGCTCGTACTGCGAGGCGGCGGCGCTGTGCCACCAATGTATTTGTGTGTATGTGTGTATGTGTGCGCGTGCAGCGTGGTGCCTCGCGGAGGGCGCGTGCTCGTACTGCGAGGCGGCGGCGCTGTGCCACCAATGTATTTGTGTGTATGTGTGTATGTGTGCGCGTGCAGCGTGGTGCCTCGCGGAGGGCGCGTGCTCGTACTGCGAGGCGGCGGCGCTGTGCCACCAATGTATTTGTGTGTATGTGTGTATGTGTGCGCGTGCAGCGTGGTGCCTCGCGGAGGGCGCGTGCTCGTACTGCGAGGCGGCGGCGCTGTGCCACCAATGTATTTGTGTGTATGTGTGTATGTGTGCGCGTGCAGCGTGGTGCCTCGCGGAGGGCGCGTGCTCGTACTGCGAGGCGGCGGCGCTGTGCCACCAATGTATTTGTGTGTATGTGTGTATGTGTGCGCGTGCAGCGTGGTGCCTCGCGGAGGGCGCGTGCTCGTACTGCGAGGCGGCGGCGCTGTGCCACCAATGTATTTGTGTGTATGTGTGTATGTGTGCGCGTGCAGCGTGGTGCCTCGCGGAGGGCGCGTGCTCGTACTGCGAGGCGGCGGCGCTGTGCCACCAGCTCGGTGTGCTGCTCGTGCGTGCGCTCGCCGCGCACCACGCACCCAGCGAACACAACTTGGTACTGTACCACCGCTGCACCATCATTTATCTTTTCATTATATTTCGTATTCAGATTAACACTTCTATTTTTAAATTATAGTCTGTTTAATTTTTTTCAAACTATAATAAATCTGTATTTTTTTTAATGAAATACCGTTTGTTACCTCTTTGATTTCAATATGTTCGTGATCTTGGTTTAAGTAGTTATAAATGCTGATAATATTTACGTGAATATCACTCTTTGCTTTATTCATTCTTCGAGTATAAAATACAGTTTCAAATATATTAAATGTTATCAAAAACTCATACCAGCCATTCTCCCCCAGATGTTCCAGTCATCCCCTGACGAGGCGTGGGCCGAGCCGACGAGCCGGCGCAGTCAGGGCGAGGAGGAGCGGTCGCGCGGCGCGGCGGCGGCGGCGCCGGAGCCCGCGCACGCGCTCGTGGACCGCGGCGCCGTCGGCGGCGTGCTCGTGCACGTGCCGCATGTGCGTATACGTACAGATATACATATACATGTGTATATGTAAATGTGAAATAATAACACGTAATGTTATGTACCCTTGGAAAGTGTGTAGGTTATTGATTAAACGAAAAAAAAAAATACAAAAATTAAATTGAAATAAAACTATTATTTACGGATTTTATCGCGAATTTGGTTGGTGGACAGTCCGCCCCGTGACCACGAAAGCTGTAAAGTAATAGAAACTTCGGGTAGTCAAAAATATAAAAATTAAACCAAATTCGTGATAAAATCCGTAAATAATAGTTTTAATGTGTAACGTTCGCGTAAATCTAAGAAACAATTACAAAAATTAAATTCAGAAAGTCATTGAAATTATACTATAGAGAACACCTTAAACTAAGTATTGATGACGAAACGTGAACTAAGTATTGGCGACGAAAAAGGCGGTAACACTGATTTTATTTCTCTCTCGGTTACTCTTAAGGGAACCGTATTTCCTCTCGTTCTATTGGCTGCTTGCGTACGTACTAGGCACGCACACGCGTACGCTATTTTTACGTAATGTGTTACAGTATAATACCTTAATGGAAAAAATATATGCTTTTTAAGGGTACGTACTGCTACTCTACGGTGAACGCCTGATTTTTTATCAAATCCTTCTCTTTTGATATGTACATATTTAAAAAAAGTTTTCGGTTTTTATTGAGTTTACATAACAGCAAAATAATCTATATATTTTTGGTCTGTAATGTCAATATGTTATTAAAAAATGTCGATAAACGCCGAAAACGATTTGAATCTAACCATTCTCTATCTGTTACTTTGTTCATTAGATGCTGTTCTGTCTCTATTTACATATGTGTATAGTTTCATTTGATGTCTCTTTCTTTGACCACGACTTGTGTATCAAGAGCTAAACTACAATACAAACTTGAAATTCGATCTTTCAGATATCTAGAATCAGTGATGAAAAAAAATAATATAATCCGGTACGAAATTGAACCTTTAATTAATGACACTCGTGAATAAAATACTTAATGAATTAATCGGTTTTCTCTCGGCTTTTTATGACATGATCATTATACTTCTCTATTTCTAAATTTCACGACATCATTCAGTGATCAAAATTCTACTTTTTTTCTGAAACTTTGAAAAATGCCAGAAATATTGGTGATCTTAAGTAGTAAGGCTGCTCATGAAAACTTCATCAGGCACTCCAACTTTAACTCTTTGGATGACTACTATTACGCGATGATTTAAAACAAATAGTGTTGGTAATTCCTCGCTCCAAACTTTCAATGTACCACTAAATTGCTCTATGTGCTTTGGAGATTCCTATTATGGGATCTTCTCATGAAAAAAGTTGTAGATTTGCTCTTGTTACTCGTCGCGGTGTTGTCGGATGTCGGTGGAGTTGTATTATAATAGTTGTATAGTTTGTTCATTTCATGCAACTGTCACTAATAAGCGACGTCGGTTCGGACTCGGGGCTGACTAAGTCGTCACCCGATACGCAAGTATGTCGACTTTTTGTGTTGCTTTATCACGTGTCACGTGTGTGTCGTGAGCTTTATTTGTTAGTGTGGTTTTATGCTATACTTCATTTTTTTCGATTATTTATGTGCTACAGTAAGGCAAGAGCCCATTTTAAAGAGATTTGGTAATTTAATTTGGTAGATTCGATAATGATCATTGCAATACTAAGAATGTAATTATCGATAATTGCAACTATCGATAAATGTAAACGCAAAAGTCGACAATATGCATAAATTCAATATTTTATACCATAAGTTATTGCAAATGTATTAGGATGCTTTATTGCAACCGTCGATATTAATAATTAGAAAAAGAAACAGTATTTTAATTAAGAATTGCTATTTTTTAATACCGCAAGTAACCGCTATGCTATCGCTAAGGATAATAATTATTTTTTAAAGTATGTATAGTATAAAACCATAAAAATATTAGTTTTTATACACGAGGTAAGTATACTGAATGCTGCTATTTAATTTTAGACTACCTTAGTTAAATAATTGCACAATATCACATAGATCAGTTGATAGGAAAATGAAATTAGATTAGCTTGTAATATGACAAATAAGCTAGTACTACCTTAGAACGACTGTATATATTGAACCTTAAGGAACAATTGTTATTCGTGAGCATAAAGTTTTAGAATTTTGTTTTCCTTCACTTTTTGCTGAGTGACTTAATATTTTTACGGTTCTGAAAGATTTTTAATTTATTAATGGAGCACAAAAAGTTTAATAAATAAGGTCTTGAACTTTATGAAATTGGCAAATGATTAAACACTGTTAGTAATATTTGGAATTTATTTTAGTTCAAAGATGTGTTAAATATAAAATCTTTTTGTAAACGAAAAAATGCAATTTAGAGTTTGAGATCCTTCGAGCCGGATATTTAAAAAAACATACCTATGTGTGAAGTACTAACTTGCACAAAAGCACAGCACTTGTCAATTCAGTCATAAAAATGTTCAATAATGCATACAGAGTGATACTGACTTATGGTATTTAATTTAAACTACGTGTTTCTGGTCACCCCAGGTAACATTGTACTAAGTTTTAAAAAAGAAGATCTAGAATATTAGTTTTCGAGGCTTTCGATCAATTCGTATGGGTACGAGTATTTTTACGGTTCAGGTAAGTTCCATAACCGAGCTCAGTTCAGTAAGCGGTAAAATTCTCTTATGTATACAGGTGTCCCAAAATCGTGAAATGTACAATCGACATGACAAATCCCGGATTTTTTTCGAATTTCGTACAATGTCCTCTGGGGTGATTAGGGATTTGTCGATTAAATGAAATGGCATATATGAATACCTGTATATTCAGATAATGACAGCGACAGTGGAGACCATAACCGAGCAGCTGGACATGGCGGTGTCGCTTCCGCCGGCCGAGGCGCCCACGCTGGCCACCGCGCACACAGTCACGCTCACAGACACGGACGTCGCCACCGCCACGGCTGATGTGAGATCACATTTTATTTTACATTTTATTGTTGCTTTGAATGGCGAGACGAACTTGCCAATTGCCTGGGGGCTACTCTATGAAACGATAGAAACTTCGAATGTTCGGATGTGCGACGTCCGGAGTAAGATGTAAGCTTCCGCTTCTAAAAATAAATACTACTCTCTATCCTATCATACCTGTAATTCACCGAACTTAATCTATGGTTACGATGTACGATAGAAAATTCCAACATTTTGTGGATTATCTAGCACATGAGTTAAGTTTTACCTACAGCGTCCGACCAAACTCGAGCGTACTGTCCATCATTCCTCAAAGAAAGACGAGTAAAACAAGGCAATCCATTGTGTCCTTCTCACAATATTGGCAGAAGTATTTAGATACCTAACACTACCTTCGTCAACGATGTGTGTCCACTATCGATATCGGCAGTTTAAAGTTCAATTCATTTTTCTTAAGGTATCGACACCAAATCTCCTCGGTGACCACGAGGCATTGCCCGAATCTGCGGAAGAAGAAATGGCCAACTTCTGGCCCACTTCAGCTGGAAAGTTCCACTTCTGCATCGAAGAGTTGCCGCAGGAGTTGCAGTACATACATCAGTTGTTGCAGGTGAACTATATTATCTAAGACTTTATTTATTTAAAATTAAAACAAGAAAAAGTATTCATCCATTATTTATTTCATGAGAGATTTTAGAATGTAAGTATTAGTTTTTAATACATACTTATATCAAGATTACTGCCGCAAATGAAGCCAGTTGGTTTTAATAAATTTCGCAAAGAAACGCGATAATTTTCTTTTTGTTCTTTTTCAATTGTCATCTTGTTTGGGTGGTGAATCCGTAGTTTTTTTTTTTCAATAATTATTTAAACGCTTGAGTACCATAGCTTCTTTCAAATAAAAGGGTGTATACTATAGTTTTAGAAAAAAACTTTGTATTTACAATCCAATTGCGACACTAGGAAAAACATCTTCGCTTTTGATGTAGTTTTTTTTTGTTTCATTGTGTCTGAAGTCACCAAAACTACAACTCGCCTTCGATTTCAGTAGTAGTCTTGATATTATACTCTGTATAGGTTATAGATAGATTATACTGAGTTAAATATTTTGGTTCTACAGGAACTGAAAAACACATCACGTCCTGATGTTTTATACCATCTCCTGCAATGTCTGCAAGTGTTGGTGCTGAACACTGATGCCCTGGCTGACCACAGAGGCTTTCTGATATGGTGCCAGGAAAACCTGCTCATTGACAAGTAAGTCATTATTAATGCAAAATTATTTACCGCGATTTATTTAGAGGTTCGATGATTGGTTATTATCACCATATCCTATAACAGTAAAGGAAAACAACTGTAAACTTAGATCAATGTTCACTTCTAAAACACTTTTATTTTTCATAAATAAATATCTCATACAATTAGTATTTATTTACACAAATACCTTTATTTAATTTTAACTAACTCCTATGTCTATCTCTCTTCAGCCTATGGAACGTGTGCAACGCGTCTCACTCGCACATCTGTTCAGTAGCGGTGCCAGTGCTTCTCCATTGCGTGACGTTGGCAGGAGGGGCTGACGTATTGTGCAACCTCATTCGCGACCAGTTCCATCACACTGACTCTAGAGTCAGGTTCACTGCTGTTGAGAGGGTTCAGGTTATTATAAGGTATGCTTTGCACGGAGAGAAGTGGACAATAATTTATTTCCAACTCCTATTAATTTAACTCTCTGATTAATTTCGTTGCGGGTTAAAGACAAGTTAGACATTCCCGGAGACTCGCCGAGCTTAAACGCTCGGTGTCATTAAATGGGGATGATGACAGTAACAACGAATTAATGAAATTATGGTTTAATATAATAATGTATAATAGAAGGATTCTCAAAATAAACATTTGCTTTAGTTTTAAATTAAGATTAAATATATTTTTGCAAAAATAAAAGTACAAAACCTAAGGATCCGCCATATTAGATGAAACGCCAATCAGAAGCGAGTGACGTATCACTTTCTTAAATATTACTTAGTCATAACGCGAACTTGTTGGCTGGCTTTGGTCATTTCTATGTTATTCAGTATATTTATCTAATATTTAGTAATGCAATCAGTTTTGTGCTCCCTACGAAAAAGGAACATTACTCATGGAATAAGGATTCATCGCAAATAGCTCAAAATTTGGAACTATGCGATAATGGAATATGTTGTTTAATTGGAACATTAATAACGTTTTTCAGTACTTATATACACAGCGAATGGCATGATAATAATACCGAAAGGAAATAAATGAATCGTAGCTCCGATATTTATCGCTATTGTTATTTATAATAATTTTAAATGTTGAGATGTTTTCTGGACACGTCAAACGTTATGAACATTGTAAATAAAGTTATTATTTCCGTCAAAATAGTGTTCACGGAAATTAATCATCGAATTTAAAGATAAAGATCCTGGATCTTGCCTTTCCATTTTTAGCCATATATTAACTTTTTTATCCATTGAAACATTAATAAACAAATTGCTCGGAGTTTGTATCGATGTATTATTACATTGCGGAACTACACATCATCGATCCACATTAAAACTCGGCATTACTATTAAAAATGATAAGATGTATATGTCACAATATACACGTAAACATTGCACGAGCAAGCATTTAAAAAAGCATGACGTCACATTCGGACACCATTACTATTACGGCGCTTTTGAGCAAAGGTCGAAATGTGAAATTTAAAACGTAATTTTTCGCGCAAATCTTTACTTTTTTTCAAAAATTTAATTCATTTTAAGTATTGTTAATGTATACGAACATTCTGAAGTAGTTTTTCAAAATCAGTCATCATGCCTATTGCGAGTTACTGTTGATCCTGGCTTACATGAGTTACAATGATGGGCGTTAGGGCGGGACAGTCTCCTATATTATAAGGTATGTAGAAATATGTACATATATAGATATAATAGAGTTTAGGTAAGCGAAGATGCAGATTACTTGTGAATGTATATAATAAACAGTTTTGATCCTTCAAGCCGGATTGTTGAACTATTATGAATGCAGAAGTATGTTGGTTTGTTCTTTCATAATATGTAAACCCATCACAGCCATCTAATTTGTGATCACAAAGGCTCCGTTCATAGATATGAGGACGTTTTCTGACAGATATGATGGGTTTTCTGAGCAATCGGTAAAGTTGCGATAAACGCAGTCTTAGTAACGGACTAAAGATTTAAAAAGTTTTTGCTATTTTATTTTCATCTCTTACGATCCATTCTATGATCTATCGCTGTCTGGAAGATATTGCACGTAGCGATAAGAGTGCTAATTGTTCACTTATTGGTAAGGTTTCTATGTTTTATTTTTCTGTAATGTATGGAGTTCAATAAAGTGTTGTGTATCTGTATATCTGTTTTGTTTAATTTAGATTCATGGACGGATCGCCAGTGAAAACTAGTCTACCGCTACAAACAGCACTGGCTACAGCTTTCTGCTACTTGATATCGAGTATGGACGACATCAACGTGTACGTCGCACAACGAGCCACCCTGTATATTGGCACAATACATGATAATGCTATAGAGGTACGTTATTTTAGAAAATGGGTAAAATGAATCTCATCAAAAACATCCTGTAAAAAATACCAAGTCTCACAGCTCAGTTTTTTTTACCGCAAAAAGTTGTGAGATCCATGTAATACCAAGTCGGTTAATTAATTTAGTCCTTGCTTAAGGGACCTTCTGTATAAAGTTATTACGTAAGTCATTATCATATCAATATTAAAAATCGTTTATGTTTAAATAAATAGATCAACTTGGCCATCGCATGAAAACATAATATATCGTACAATTTATACATAATGCTGCTTGCCAAGTCGATCTATTTGTTTAAAATGTAAAGGATTTTTAATATTGATATGATAATAACTTACGTAATAACTTTTTGTTTTTTAATTTTTGCCGTTCCTGTTTGCAAGCATGGCACTGTCTTACTCTTTACTGTATCAGCTGCTGCTGTACTGCCTGGAGACGCAGTTCGACCTGGTGATCGAGGACCGGCCCATGATCCTGCAGTCCATCTACCAGCTGCACAACACGCTCAGCGACCGCCGCATCCTCACCTGGGACTTCTTCCTCAATCGCTTCGAGGCGTTACTGCTGGAGGCGCAGATCAATGCCAATAAGAATATTGACTTCTCGCAGCTGAGAGGTATTAAGTATTTTCTTTTTTTTTTTTGGCTTTATTTAGTGATGAATTGTTTGATTGATGGGTAGTGGTTATCAATAACCTGGAAAACAAGAGTTCATACTCAACCGGTTCGAAACACAGTACAATGCTAGTCAAAACTTAGAACAGTAATGTAGGCGGTGTGTATATGTTCATCAGTCCGTGTCTACGTTCGTATGTATGTGCGTGCGTGCGTACACACACATACACATGGGCGGGATTACTTTCGTGCGGGTGTGTGCGTGTGTGTGTGTGTGTATGGGCGGGCTTTGCATTCGTAAGAACGGGTGTGAAATTATAAATAGAAAAAAAAAATAACACCCAACAGACACATACATAGTCCTGACCCCACACTAAGATCGAGTCTTGTGTCGTGGGCATCAGGAACTACGAGAGACTTTTCGGTCTCAAAGACACCCAGACTCGAAAGAAATATTTGTGGGCCACAGAAACATTTCTCTCAGTGCGGGGATCGAATTGCGGCACGGCTGTTATAACGTGTGTGTATACGCAGAGCTAGTGAGTGCGGAAGCCAGCCCGGAGCGCGTGGTGTGGCGCGTGCGGCGCGCGCGGGACGCACTCAACGCGGCGCCGCCCGCGCACGCGCCCGCGCACAAGTGTCCCTACAAGCGCACCATCTCCGCGCCGCCCACGCACGCGCACCACCTCGCCGCGCACGCCACAGGTACTGCACTACACTATACTACACTATACTATAGCACTCAACGCGGCGCCGCCCGCGCACGCGCCCGCGCACAAGTGTCCCTACAAGCGCACCATCTCCGCGCCGCCCACGCACGCGCACCACCTCGCCGCGCACGCCACAGGTACTGCACTACACTATACTACACTATACTATAGCACTCAACGCGGCGCCGCCCGCGCACGCGCCCGCGCACAAGTGTCCCTACAAGCGCACCATCTCCGCGCCGCCCACGCACGCGCACCACCTCGCCGCGCACGCCACAGGTACTGCACTACACTATACTACACTATACTATAGCACTCAACGCGGCGCCGCCCGCGCACGCGCCCGCGCACAAGTGTCCCTACAAGCGCACCATCTCCGCGCCGCCCACGCACGCGCACCACCTCGCCGCGCACGCCACAGGTACTGCACTACACTATACTACACTATACTATAGCACTCAACGCGGCGCCGCCCGCGCACGCGCCCGCGCACAAGTGTCCCTACAAGCGCACCATCTCCGCGCCGCCCACGCACGCGCACCACCTCGCCGCGCACGCCACAGGTACTGCACTACACTATACTACACTATACTATAGCACTCAACGCGGCGCCGCCCGCGCACGCGCCCGCGCACAAGTGTCCCTACAAGCGCACCATCTCCGCGCCGCCCACGCACGCGCACCACCTCGCCGCGCACGCCACAGGTACTGCACTACACTATACTACACTATACTATAGCACTCAACGCGGCGCCGCCCGCGCACGCGCCCGCGCACAAGTGTCCCTACAAGCGCACCATCTCCGCGCCGCCCACGCACGCGCACCACCTCGCCGCGCACGCCACAGGTACTGCACTACACTATACTACACTATACTATAGCACTCAACGCGGCGCCGCCCGCGCACGCGCCCGCGCACAAGTGTCCCTACAAGCGCACCATCTCCGCGCCGCCCACGCACGCGCACCACCTCGCCGCGCACGCCACAGGTACTGCACTACACTATACTACACTATACTATAGCACTCAACGCGGCGCCGCCCGCGCACGCGCCCGCGCACAAGTGTCCCTACAAGCGCACCATCTCCGCGCCGCCCACGCACGCGCACCACCTCGCCGCGCACGCCACAGGTACTGCACTACACTATACTACACTATACTATAGCACTCAACGCGGCGCCGCCCGCGCACGCGCCCGCGCACAAGTGTCCCTACAAGCGCACCATCTCCGCGCCGCCCACGCACGCGCACCACCTCGCCGCGCACGCCACAGGTACTGCACTACACTATACTACACTATACTATAGCACTCAACGCGGCGCCGCCCGCGCACGCGCCCGCGCACAAGTGTCCCTACAAGCGCACCATCTCCGCGCCGCCCACGCACGCGCACCACCTCGCCGCGCACGCCACAGGTACTGCACTACACTATACTACACTATACTATAGCACTCAACGCGGCGCCGCCCGCGCACGCGCCCGCGCACAAGTGTCCCTACAAGCGCACCATCTCCGCGCCGCCCACGCACGCGCACCACCTCGCCGCGCACGCCACAGGTACTGCACTACACTATACTACACTATACTATAGCACTCAACGCGGCGCCGCCCGCGCACGCGCCCGCGCACAAGTGTCCCTACAAGCGCACCATCTCCGCGCCGCCCACGCACGCGCACCACCTCGCCGCGCACGCCACAGGTACTGCACTACACTATACTACACTATACTATAGCACTCAACGCGGCGCCGCCCGCGCACGCGCCCGCGCACAAGTGTCCCTACAAGCGCACCATCTCCGCGCCGCCCACGCACGCGCACCACCTCGCCGCGCACGCCACAGGTACTGCACTACACTATACTACACTATACTATAGCACTCAACGCGGCGCCGCCCGCGCACGCGCCCGCGCACAAGTGTCCCTACAAGCGCACCATCTCCGCGCCGCCCACGCACGCGCACCACCTCGCCGCGCACGCCACAGGTACTGCACTACACTATACTACACTATACTATAGCACTCAACGCGGCGCCGCCCGCGCACGCGCCCGCGCACAAGTGTCCCTACAAGCGCACCATCTCCGCGCCGCCCACGCACGCGCACCACCTCGCCGCGCACGCCACAGGTACTGCACTACACTATACTACACTATACTATAGCACTCAACGCGGCGCCGCCCGCGCACGCGCCCGCGCACAAGTGTCCCTACAAGCGCACCATCTCCGCGCCGCCCACGCACGCGCACCACCTCGCCGCGCACGCCACAGGTACTGCACTACACTATACTACACTATACTATAGCACTCAACGCGGCGCCGCCCGCGCACGCGCCCGCGCACAAGTGTCCCTACAAGCGCACCATCTCCGCGCCGCCCACGCACGCGCACCACCTCGCCGCGCACGCCACAGGTACTGCACTACACTATACTACACTATACTATAGCACTCAACGCGGCGCCGCCCGCGCACGCGCCCGCGCACAAGTGTCCCTACAAGCGCACCATCTCCGCGCCGCCCACGCACGCGCACCACCTCGCCGCGCACGCCACAGGTACTGCACTACACTATACTACACTATACTATAGCACTCAACGCGGCGCCGCCCGCGCACGCGCCCGCGCACAAGTGTCCCTACAAGCGCACCATCTCCGCGCCGCCCACGCATGCGCACCACCTCGCCGCGCACGCCACAGGTACTGCACTACACTATACTACACTATACTATAGCACTCAACGCGGCGCCGCCCGCGCACGCGCCCGCGCACAAGTGTCCCTACAAGCGCACCATCTCCGCGCCGCCCACGCACGCGCACCACCTCGCCGCGCACGCCACAGGTACTGCACTACACTATACTACACTATACTATAGCACTCAACGCGGCGCCGCCCGCGCACGCGCCCGCGCACAAGTGTCCCTACAAGCGCACCATCTCCGCGCCGCCCACGCACGCGCACCACCTCGCCGCGCACGCCACAGGTACTGCACTACACTATACTACACTATACTATAGCACTCAACGCGGCGCCGCCCGCGCACGCGCCCGCGCACAAGTGTCCCTACAAGCGCACCATCTCCGCGCCGCCCACGCACGCGCACCACCTCGCCGCGCACGCCACAGGTACTGCACTACACTATACTACACTATACTATAGCACTCAACGCGGCGCCGCCCGCGCACGCGCCCGCGCACAAGTGTCCCTACAAGCGCACCATCTCCGCGCCGCCCACGCACGCGCACCACCTCGCCGCGCACGCCACAGGTACTGCACTACACTATACTACACTATACTATAGCACTCAACGCGGCGCCGCCCGCGCACGCGCCCGCGCACAAGTGTCCCTACAAGCGCACCATCTCCGCGCCGCCCACGCACGCGCACCACCTCGCCGCGCACGCCACAGGTACTGCACTACACTATACTACACTATACTATAGCACTCAACGCGGCGCCGCCCGCGCACGCGCCCGCGCACAAGTGTCCCTACAAGCGCACCATCTCCGCGCCGCCCACGCACGCGCACCACCTCGCCGCGCACGCCACAGGTACTGCACTACACTATACTACACTATACTATAGCACTCAACGCGGCGCCGCCCGCGCACGCGCCCGCGCACAAGTGTCCCTACAAGCGCACCATCTCCGCGCCGCCCACGCACGCGCACCACCTCGCCGCGCACGCCACAGGTACTGCACTACACTATACTACACTATACTATAGCACTCAACGCGGCGCCGCCCGCGCACGCGCCCGCGCACAAGTGTCCCTACAAGCGCACCATCTCCGCGCCGCCCACGCACGCGCACCACCTCGCCGCGCACGCCACAGGTACTGCACTACACTATACTACACTATACTATAGCACTCAACGCGGCGCCGCCCGCGCACGCGCCCGCGCACAAGTGTCCCTACAAGCGCACCATCTCCGCGCCGCCCACGCACGCGCACCACCTCGCCGCGCACGCCACAGGTACTGCACTACACTATACTACACTATACTATAGCACTCAACGCGGCGCCGCCCGCGCACGCGCCCGCGCACAAGTGTCCCTACAAGCGCACCATCTCCGCGCCGCCCACGCACGCGCACCACCTCGCCGCGCACGCCACAGGTACTGCACTACACTATACTACACTATACTATAGCACTCAACGCGGCGCCGCCCGCGCACGCGCCCGCGCACAAGTGTCCCTACAAGCGCACCATCTCCGCGCCGCCCACGCACGCGCACCACCTCGCCGCGCACGCCACAGGTACTGCACTACACTATACTACACTATACTATAGCACTCAACGCGGCGCCGCCCGCGCACGCGCCCGCGCACAAGTGTCCCTACAAGCGCACCATCTCCGCGCCGCCCACGCACGCGCACCACCTCGCCGCGCACGCCACAGGTACTGCACTACACTATACTACACTATACTATAGCACTCAACGCGGCGCCGCCCGCGCACGCGCCCGCGCACAAGTGTCCCTACAAGCGCACCATCTCCGCGCCGCCCACGCACGCGCACCACCTCGCCGCGCACGCCACAGGTACTGCACTACACTATACTACACTATACTATAGCACTCAACGCGGCGCCGCCCGCGCACGCGCCCGCGCACAAGTGTCCCTACAAGCGCACCATCTCCGCGCCGCCCACGCACGCGCACCACCTCGCCGCGCACGCCACAGGTACTGCACTACACTATACTACACTATACTATAGCACTCAACGCGGCGCCGCCCGCGCACGCGCCCGCGCACAAGTGTCCCTACAAGCGCACCATCTCCGCGCCGCCCACGCACGCGCACCACCTCGCCGCGCACGCCACAGGTACTGCACTACACTATACTACACTATACTATAGCACTCAACGCGGCGCCGCCCGCGCACGCGCCCGCGCACAAGTGTCCCTACAAGCGCACCATCTCCGCGCCGCCCACGCACGCGCACCACCTCGCCGCGCACGCCACAGGTACTGCACTACACTATACTACACTATACTATAGCACTCAACGCGGCGCCGCCCGCGCACGCGCCCGCGCACAAGTGTCCCTACAAGCGCACCATCTCCGCGCCGCCCACGCACGCGCACCACCTCGCCGCGCACGCCACAGGTACTGCACTACACTATACTACACTATACTATAGCACTCAACGCGGCGCCGCCCGCGCACGTAAGGTTCGGTGTTTAGGAGGTAAAGGAAAGATCTGTTCTCCTTGAGTAAACATTTATTACTGACTAATTAGAGCTAGAAACAATATGATTGAATACGATATACACACACACACACACACGTATACGGATAGATGGGTACACCACTACACGCCCATCAACCAAAATAAAAAAAAAATTAAGTAGTACTTTTTTTTTTTTTTTTTTACACATACAATATCAAACTTAACTATAAGTATATAATATTATTAACTACTAATGGTATACAATTGATATGGATATCATGGTAAAATACTTTTACCTAATACAACTTATTTATTTTTCTTCTATTTCTTTTTTTAGCACAATATCGATTCTATAACTACTAATTCTTATTGAAAAATACTAAACAAAACATTATGTACTATGTAGTACTTTACGCTTTTATATAGGGTCTAGTCCGATTTTTGTGAACTGTCATATGTTTATTTTTATATTCTATTTTTATATTTGGTTCTGAAATCTCGATTATCTTAAATGGACCAATATACAAAGGATCGAATTTATTCGTAATTTGCTCATTTTTAAGTAAAATCATATCACCAATTTTATACTTAATTGGGTTCATACTTTTATCGTACATCACTTTTCTACTTTGTTTACTATTAATTAAGTTGTTCCTTGCATCGGAATGTGCTCGTTGTAACCGATACCGCAGTTGTTGTGGATAATCGTAATGATTGTACAAAGGATCTATGTCACATGTTATATTACTCGGTATTCGACATTGCTTTCCAAACACTAGTTCGTAAGGTGTATATTTAGTTTCTGTATGTACCGTAGTGTTATAGGCAAAACACCAATATGGTAACCATGAGCTCCAATTGTGTGGCTGACCATCTGTTTGAATGCGAAGAAATGAAATCAAATTTTTATGTGTATTTTCTACCGAACCAATAGACTGGTGGTGATATGCTGTTGATGTTACCTGTTCGATACCTAGAATATGACACACTTGTTTCATTACACTAGACACAAATTCCGTACCTCTATCTGATATTATTTGAGATGGAATCCCATAACGTAAAATAAAATTATCTATTAAACTTTTTGCAACTGACACTGTATCTTTATTAGTCAGCGGATAAGCCTCTACAAATTTAGTTAAATCACACTGTAATGTAAGAATATAACTAAAATTACAACTATCCTTATATACGGGCCCCACTAAATCTAAATATATCCTATTAAACGCACATATACCGGTATCTGTAATAACCATTGGTTCCTTTATATATTTATTTAAGTGTTTATATCGTAGGCATTTAGCACATCGATTAACATAATCTGTCACATCTTTGTATAATCCCGGCCAAAAATATTTTTTCTTTATATTATTAATCATTCTTCTAATGCCGGCATGGCCACTTGTAGGCAAAATGTGATAATCGTTCATTATAATGCGCTTAGTATCGTTATCACTTATCTTATGGACACCCTTTAATATAAACAATCGTGGTCCGGACCAATTAGGTGTCTCGTTTATAATACGCGTTAAGTCTTCTACAATTTGTGTATTACTTTTATTTTTTATAATATAGAGACTATATATTTTTAACTTTTTACATAAGCAATTCAACTCCCTCACAAAGGCATCTCGTGCACATAGTGATCGGAATGTTGGATTGACGTATAATGTCATTTTCGAAGGGCTATATATAAATAACTTAGACTTTCCTTTTTCAGATTCATTTATATTCTTCCATTTAAACTCATTAACAAACAATAATTCGGTACAATCCTCTGGTTTTTTAAGAATTCCCACAACTTTTGGGTGATCAGTCCAATTGTTAGTGGTAACCTTATCGGCCACAGGGTTGTCCTTATTCCCATACACGCTTCTATCATTCGTCTTCTTTCTCTGAGCTCTCGTTAATATTGAAATACTTGCATTCATCTCTTTCAAATCGTCACTCGATACTTGTATTCGCGACAGAGTATCTGCTACGTTGGTTTTCCCTTTTATATATTTTACCTGAAAATTGTATTCCTCCAGTAATAGTCGGAATTTCATTAAGCGACTTGAAGGATTGTTCAAACCAAACAAATAAATTAGAGGTTTATGGTCGGTTTCAATTATGAACTCACGTCCATATAAATAAGGTCGAAAATATTTAACGGACCACACTATCGATAAAAGTTCTTTTTCGATAGTGGGATAATTCTTTTCGGCTTTATTTAGTGGACGACTAGCATACGCTACCGGTAAGTTGTTTTCATTACAAAGTACAGATCCGATAGCATATCCTGATGCATCTGTTTTCAAAATAAATTTATGATTTTCGTCAAAGATTGGATATTGTAATATAGGTGGACTGATTAAAGCCTGTTTTAGAGTTAAAAACGATTTTTCGCAGTTGTCATCCCACCGAAAAGATACGTTTTTGCGGCAAAGATTGTTTAATGGTAAGGTTATTTCGGAAAAACGTGGTATGAACTTTCTATAATAATTGGCAAAAGCCACAAACCTCTTGACCTCCGCGATACTTTGAGGAACGCTATAATTTTGTAAGACAGTAACTTTTCGAGGGTCGGGTTTGATACCCTCCGCTGAAACAACATGGCCAAGGAACAGGAGTTCCTTCTTAAGAAACTGACATTTAGCGGGACTTAATTTTAAATTCACTTGTCTCAACCGCGATAAAATATCTATTAGATTTTTATTATGCGAGTCTAAGTTTCGTCCTACACACACTAAATCATCTGCGTATGTTAGTACTTTGTCATACGATAATCCCGCCATTGCTATTGTTATAGCACGACTGAAAGAACTGGGACTTGTCTTAAGGCCCATCGGCATCCTCGTCATTTGGTATTGTCCTGAGGGTGTAGTAAATGCTGTATATTTTCGACTAGTGGTATTTAATGGTAATTGAAAAAATGCTTGGTTTAAATCTAAATGTGAAAAATACATAGCTCCGGATAAAGAATCTAAAACATCAGTGATACTTGGTAAAGGGAACTTATCGTCTACCACACGTTCGTTTAGTTTCCTAAAATCAATCACTAATCGCCAGGTTTTATATTCGCTGTTTTCTGAGCCTTTTGGGACTAAAAGAACTGGGCTGGACCACTCACTACACGCGGGTTCAATAATGCCATCGTTTAATAATTTTTGGACCTGCTTTTCCAGCTCCCCCTTTTGAGAATACGGTAAACGGTATTGTTTGACATAAACTGGTTCACTATTAGGCTTTAACAGTATATTCTGCTCATACATATTACACGTCGAAAGTTTATCACCCGGTAACATAAAGACATCTGAAAATTTCGCGCATATATGCATTATAGAGGTTTTTTCCTCTTTATTCAAGTGATTTAAATTTAATAGAGAAAACATTTCATGTATTCGGTCCGGATTAATTATATTTTTCTCAAAAGAACATATAGAATAATTGCACAAATAATCTGATTCTGGTCTAAAATAACTTAGATTTACCTCTTCCTCTCGTGTATTTAAAAGTTGTATAGGTATTTTTCCGCTACTGGCATATACTAGCCATCTATATTTGTTGCTACCTATTGCGAGCTCGATTGAATTACTAAATTCACAATTAAAAATATTATTATTCACGAAAAAATTCTAAAGATGTGGCATTGTCATGTTTCAATGGACTCTCCGAATTTTGCGTGACGTCATTAGACTCGGTACTGAACGTGGAAGGGTTTGAATTCATAAATTGAATTCGGTGGTTTTTGTTTTGAAAATTACCACCGCGACGGCTGTTATATCCTCTACTATACGTCCGAGTATATTGTGTTTGTCTCCTTGGTGCATAAGAAGAACGTGGCACCCCTGAACGATCATTAATGTGTACCTGCCTATGTGGTTGCGATTGTCTAGTACGAATACCTCTATATCTACTACTACCACGAAAATTTCTGTTTACACTTATATTACTCCGATTGCCACAATAAACAAACTCATCCTTACTCTGGGGGTCGCAGGACGCCTCTTCATCCTTTGCTCCCCTTATGGCATCTTTTAACGCTGTGTAGTTCCGCGCCTTTAAGATAGTACTTATTTGGCGATTTCTCAAGCCACTGACAAAGCTTTTTACAGCAATTTTTTCATTCAGTGGGCGCAAAATTTTGTAAGCATTTTGATCGCCATCAGCTTGTGAAATCGTCAAATCTACAAATAATTGTTTTAATTTACTGCCATAATCATCTATTGAGGAACCGTTTTGTTTCATTCGAACAAGTTCATTATGTATAGCAGTATCTGATTTCTTGGTTAATAAATGTTCTCGCATATCACTTAAGAGTTCCTTGCACGAATCATAAGATTGCAAAAGTCGCAACTTCGCATTTTGTGTCAAACGGGTTTTTAATACAAATTTTATAAGCATACTCCTACCTTGATCATCCAACGTGGTACCGTATAACTCAATTGCATCCATTAGGCTCCTGGTAACGTGCTCCTCACCCGTCATCACAGGAAGCATGGACACCGCTGTTTTAAAATCAAATTTCTCCATGATTTCGCTTTCCGCACCTAGAACCTCAGAACATGAATAAGTGTCGTAATCCCTGGAACAGAATGTTTCGATTTGCAAGTATATATCCTTTATCGAATCGCAATATGATTTTACGTCTAATAATGCCTGACCCTTAATTTTTCCACTTAAAAGATTTGAACAAACATAAGACGCTTGTTGTAATTCATGCGCTTCGTTTAATTTTTGCTGTAGAACGTTCTTTGTTCTTCTAGAGTAGCTTAATTTAACTAAACTTTTCTGAATTTGTTTAATTTTTTCATATATTTCTTTAAGTTCACTAGCCATTACAATTTATAGACAAAATTGAGAAATTTACGCATGTTTTCATAATAAAATAATACGTGTTTTTTTTTTTTTTTTACAATTTGATTACTTCAGCCTTCATACCTCAATTGCCTTATAAGTAGATTCTAAAGTCCACATAATCCTTATTGTCCATATTTCCTTCACTTACACTTCACTCGCACTATAAGTCACTCCGTCATTTTGTTAGACCGTCGGCTGCTGACTCTTCGCGCCGTCCATCGTAGTACACTCGAACTCCCGGTTCTGCACGCCTGAAGGAACGCCTTAGATTCTGCACAGTTGTTTCCTCTCTTATCCACTCCATATGGCATTTTTTGTACATTCTATAGACTGCGTATATTATTGCAACTCCTAATATTGTGCATATAATAATGAGCACAATGCTTATCGCTGAGAGATGGTATTTTATTTCTTCAACAGAAGCTGTGTTCGATCCCAGCGCATTCTGGTTAATAAAGATGTCCTCTTTTTCCACGTTTGATTGGCACATTTTTTTCTCTTCCCTTTTTTTTCCAATTACTTTAAATTATTACGACGGAACCCGAGCCAGACCGCCGTACGTGGCAGGGTCGCCATGTAAGGTTCGGTGTTTAGGAGGTAAAGGAAAGATCTGTTCTCCTTGAGTAAACATTTATTACTGACTAATTAGAGCTAGAAACAATATGATTGAATACGATATACACACACACACACACACGTATACGGATAGATGGGTACACCACTACACCGCGCACAAGTGTCCCTACAAGCGCACCATCTCCGCGCCGCCCACGCACGCGCACCACCTCGCCGCGCACGCCACAGGTACTGCACTACACTATACTACACTATACTATAGCACTCAACGCGGCGCCGCCCGCGCACGCGCCCGCGCACAAGTGTCCCTACAAGCGCACCATCTCCGCGCCGCCCACGCACGCGCACCACCTCGCCGCGCACGCCACAGGTACTGCACTACACTATACTACACTATACTATAGCACTCAACGCGGCGCCGCCCGCGCACGCGCCCGCGCACAAGTGTCCCTACAAGCGCACCATCTCCGCGCCGCCCACGCACGCGCACCACCTCGCCGCGCACGCCACAGGTACTGCACTACACTATACTACACTATACTATAGCACTCAACGCGGCGCCGCCCGCGCACGCGCCCGCGCACAAGTGTCCCTACAAGCGCACCATCTCCGCGCCGCCCACGCACGCGCACCACCTCGCCGCGCACGCCACAGGTACTGCACTACACTATACTACACTATACTATAGCACTCAACGCGGCGCCGCCCGCGCACGCGCCCGCGCACAAGTGTCCCTACAAGCGCACCATCTCCGCGCCGCCCACGCACGCGCACCACCTCGCCGCGCACGCCACAGGTACTGCACTACACTATACTACACTATACTATAGCACTCAACGCGGCGCCGCCCGCGCACGCGCCCGCGCACAAGTGTCCCTACAAGCGCACCATCTCCGCGCCGCCCACGCACGCGCACCACCTCGCCGCGCACGCCACAGGTACTGCACTACACTATACTACACTATACTATAGCACTCAACGCGGCGCCGCCCGCGCACGCGCCCGCGCACAAGTGTCCCTACAAGCGCACCATCTCCGCGCCGCCCACGCACGCGCACCACCTCGCCGCGCACGCCACAGGTACTGCACTACACTATACTACACTATACTATAGCACTCAACGCGGCGCCGCCCGCGCACGCGCCCGCGCACAAGTGTCCCTACAAGCGCACCATCTCCGCGCCGCCCACGCACGCGCACCACCTCGCCGCGCACGCCACAGGTACTGCACTACACTATACTACACTATACTATAGCACTCAACGCGGCGCCGCCCGCGCACGCGCCCGCGCACAAGTGTCCCTACAAGCGCACCATCTCCGCGCCGCCCACGCACGCGCACCACCTCGCCGCGCACGCCACAGGTACTGCACTACACTATACTACACTATACTATAGCACTCAACGCGGCGCCGCCCGCGCACGCGCCCGCGCACAAGTGTCCCTACAAGCGCACCATCTCCGCGCCGCCCACGCACGCGCACCACCTCGCCGCGCACGCCACAGGTACTGCACTACACTATACTACACTATACTATAGCACTCAACGCGGCGCCGCCCGCGCACGCGCCCGCGCACAAGTGTCCCTACAAGCGCACCATCTCCGCGCCGCCCACGCACGCGCACCACCTCGCCGCGCACGCCACAGGTACTGCACTACACTATACTACACTATACTATAGCACTCAACGCGGCGCCGCCCGCGCACGCGCCCGCGCACAAGTGTCCCTACAAGCGCACCATCTCCGCGCCGCCCACGCACGCGCACCACCTCGCCGCGCACGCCACAGGTACTGCACTACACTATACTACACTATACTATAGCACTCAACGCGGCGCCGCCCGCGCACGCGCCCGCGCACAAGTGTCCCTACAAGCGCACCATCTCCGCGCCGCCCACGCACGCGCACCACCTCGCCGCGCACGCCACAGGTACTGCACTACACTATACTGTGGTGTAGTAGTGTGTAAGCCATGCATGCATGTATGTTATATAGACCTAAGACCTATATTATGTGTCATTTGTAATCGATTAGAGTTAGTAATAAATCATATTCAAGCCCGAACACTCGTTTCAATAACAAAGCTCCCTACATGGCGACCCTTGCCATATTTGGGATGCGTCGCGCCGGTTCTTACACAGGAGTAATGTTGCGTTTCTAGAGTGATTTTAAATAATTGAACTTTGATCCGAAATGACTACTGAAAATTACTCTGGATGACGAGCTGTAAGAAGATATAATATTTCTAAAGAATCCTACAATAATTCTGGATAAGATGTGCCAATCTAAAGTTGACCAGGAGACGGTTTACTTAAACCAGAATGCAGCTGGATCAAATAATGCCCAAGTGGAAGAATTAAAAATGCACATTTCGAGTCATTCCATCATACTGGTGACTATATGCATTATATTGGGTCTTGGAGCTATTTATCTTATATGGAAACAATATAAGAAATGCCACCATTCCTGGATTAGCGACCAGATTACACTGAATAATTTGCGCCGATCGTTCAGCCGTACCAGGGAGAATCGGGAAGAAGACAGCGGCGTGCGTGTTCCAACGAAATAAAAGTGAATTCGTCTTTGTGTTTAGTGATATTAAAAAGGAAAAAGTGCAAAATCTAATAGTGAGGTGGCAATGTTGTACGTATTTTTATTTTGGCAAAAATAAAATTATGGACATTAGAATTAAAGACATTAAAATTAGAGACATTAAAATTATGTGTAAATTATAGTTTACAAATCATTTTATTGTAGTGAATCACTTGTGTGAAGTAAGATCGTGTTCCAATGTATCAACTTACCACTCATGACCCCTACTATGGTAACAAACGGCAATTTGGTATGTATTCATATTGTTTTATGAGAGGTAACGGAAAATCAATTACGTGAATGCTTAGATGAACTTCAGTTAATACGGAAATATTTAATTAAGAAAAGAAAATCTAGGTTTAAAGGCAATATTATTAGGAATAAATTATCAGAAACAGAAAGTGTATATAAAAAGAGCACAGAATTAATTCAATTTCTACTGCCAAAAAAGGGTCTAAAAACCGAATTTTGTAAATCTTTAACTTTGTTGGAAAATGAAATAAAATTGAACTACCAACAAATTATTAACTTATGTTCAGAAAACATTTCAGATAGCGATAGCGATAGTGAATTTTGTAAAGCAAGTTCATTTTCAGAAACCATCATGGATTTCGATTTTAAGACTGCTTGTAGTTTGATTCCTATCATGAACGGTAGAGAAAATAACACCAAAAATATCATTGACACCATAGAAATGTATGCAGATACTTTGTCCGAAACAGGGAAGAATACTCTTATTAAATTTGTTTTGAAAAGTAGATTAACGGAAAATGCGAAGCTACGTATGTCCACTGAGTATACATCTACAAAAGACCTTGTCAAAGATTTGCGTAACATCCTTTTAGTTAAACAATCATTTACTGCATTACAATCATGCCTGCAAAGCACTAAATAAGGCTGGCGTTCAATTGACCAATACGGGACTGTTTTAGAAAAATTATTTACTAATTTGACAATATCACAAGCGGATGGTAATTCGGAAAATTATGCTGTGTTAAAACCAATAAATGAAAAAATCGCCATTAAACGATTTGCAGATGGGTTGAGCGACTCCCGGCTGAGCACAATAATTGCAGCACGAAACTACAGTAGTTTGACGGACGCTATACAGGCTGCAAAAGACGAGGAGTTGACAGCGGCATCTACTTCAACAGGTGAAAATGTCATGCAATTCCAGCGTCGAGGCAGAGGTAAGTTGCATGCAAATAATAACTCTTACCACCGGTCATCGTACAACCAGCAGCCACGCGGAAATCGGAATTGTTATTCTCATTACAAGCCTTCAAATAATTACAACAGAGGTAATTTTAATAATTATTCGAATAACCTTGGTAGAGGACATTTCAATAATTATCGTGCAAGATCATTCCATAACTCTCGAGGTAACGCTCAGGGTAGAAATAATAATATATTTGGTGAGCGAGTTAACCGACTATCAAACGAGAATCGATCGAGATACAAAACTCATAGTAGTGGTAATCAGCATCGTTTGTTTTATACCGAACAAATAGATCCAAATGAATCTGTGAAATCAGAAAATAATGAAATAAAGTTTTTTCGACCTTAAACATTATATACTAACATTAACGGGTAAATCAAAATTTTTAACTTTTTATGTTGGTAAAAGAAAATATTTTTGGTTAGTAGATACTGGAGCATCCATTAGTGTGATAAAGAAAGATGCATTACCTAGCGACAGTATTGTAAATAAAGATGAGACTACCATAAATGGTATTGGAGGTCAGATTCAATCGATTGGATTTAGTCATCTTAGTCTGATTCATCATAGTGACGAACATAGTGTCACATTTGATACCAAGTTTTATGTTTTCGATAACATACCATTAAAGGCTGATGGAATTTTAGGTTTAGATTTTCTTTGTTGTTATGCAGCGGATATTAATTTAAAGAATAACATGATTACTTTGTTTAAAAATGAAATTGAATATTATACATTATTGCTTCATAACTCAATAGATTACTCTAAAGAAATGCTACATATTCCAGCCCGTAGTGAATCAATTCATTATTTGCTTTTGGAAACTAATTTAAGAAATGATTGCTTTATCAATAGTAGAGAGTTGGCAGAGAATGTTTTTCTCGCTGGATGCATAGGTACAATAAAGAATAATAGGATACCTGTAAAAATTTTAAATACCAGTGAAGAAGATGTTGTAATACCAACATTTCAACCAGAAATATTTTCACTTGAAAATTATGATTTATGTAATTTTAAATGTACCGATAATAACTTAGAGCGAGCAAAAATTTTATTAGATATTTTAAAGTTAGATCATCTCAATTTGGAAGAACGAGAATCAATTCAGCAATTGTGTTCTAAATATTCAGATGTTTTCTTTCTACTTGGAGACAAATTAACGACTACGAATATTTATGAGCAATCAATAACAATAAAACCGAATACTAGCCCTGCATACATCAAACAGTACAGACTACCTCATTCTTTGAAAGATGAAGTTAATAAACAAATAGAAGATATGATTAATAATGACATAATAGAGGAAGCGAAAAGCGAATGGTCTAGTCCTATCTTGTTAGTTCCTAAGAAAACCGAAGGAAATGAGAAAAAATGGAGATTGGTCGTAGACTACCGTAAATTGAATGATTGCATTGTAGACGATAAATTCCCTTTACCAAATATTACTGAAATTCTTGACTCACTTTCTGGCTCTATCTATTTTCACATTTAGATCTCAATCAAGGCTATTACCAAGTCGCCTTAGACAAAAGGAGTAGAGAATATACTGCGTTCACTACGAACACTGGGCAGTACCAGATGAAGAGGTTACCGATGGGTCTTAAAACAAGTCCAAGTGCATTTAGTAGGGTCATGTCAGTAGCTATGTCTGGGTTAACATATGACAGATGTTTTATATATTTAGATGACTTGATAGTTTTTGGTAGAAATTTAGAGAACCATAGCAAAAACTTAACTGAAGTCTTAGAAAGACTGAGAAAGGTTAACTTGAAATTGAATCCAAAAAAATCTATATTTTTAAAAAAAGAAATTCTTTACTTAGGATACTTAGTAACAGCAAACGGAGTTTTACCTGACCCAGCAAAAGTGGAAGTATTACAGAGATATCCTGTACCAACAAATACAGATGAAGTAAAAAGATTTGTAGCTTTTTGTAATTACTACAGAAAGTTTATTAATAACTTTGCAAACATAACTTACTCTTTAAATAAATTAACCCGAAAAAATGAACCGTTTATATGGACTGACGAATGTCAAAATGCATTCGAAACATTGAAACATGTTTTAACAAGTCCACCAGTTTTAGAATTTCCAGATTTTTCTGAAAATAACGAATTTACTATTCAAACAGATGCATCAGGTACAGCTATAGGAGCAGTTTTGAGTAATAAAAATATGAAACCAGTGGCATATGCTAGCAGACCACTTAATAAATCTGAACTTAACTACCCAACTATCCAAAAGGAGCTAGTTGCTATTGTATGGGCTGTAAAATACTTTAGGCCTTATGTGTTTGGCAAACCATTCACCATAATGACGGATCACAGACCGTTAATATATTTATTTTCAATGAAGGATCCCTCTAGTAGACTACTGAAATTCAGATTGATATTAGAGGAGTATAATTTTAAAATTGTATATGTAAAAGGTAAAAATAATAATGTAGCAGATGCATTATCCAGAATTAATATAACAGTAGATATGTTAAAAGAAATGAATGAAGAAATAATGTTAGTAACGCCTAGAGCACAGAAAAGACAGTTAGATAAACAGTTAAATGAACGTATTTTTAGTAAATCAGACGAACAGTGGCCTGATCAACCACAGGTAGTAGAAGTACTAAAAATACCGAATGATTCTGTGGAAATGGTTTTTATAGGTAGCAAGGAATTATACCAATTGAGGAGACAGAATAAAGTTGAAAAGGAAAAGGAATGATTTATTTATAGTCGTCAAAGGAAAATGTTATATATTAACCTAAACTTTCAGGCACAATTTACGCGAGCCGAATTTGTGACGAAGTTAGGCGAATTTTGTAAATATATAAATATAAATGAACTATGCATAGTAAAAACTAAAGAGTGTGAGAGTTTTATTAAAGATGTGTTAAGAGAAATAAGAGATAACAAAAATTGGACCGGTCCACGAATTTATGTATTGAGAGGAGTTAGGAGAATTAATGATGAAGAAGAAAAGAACTATATATTACATGATTTCCATTTATTGCCCACCGCAGGTCATGCAGGTGTACGCAGAATGACTAATAACATTAAAAGGAAATTTTATTGGCCAGGCTTAGATAATGATGTGAAACATTTTGTGAGTAAATGTGTAAAATGCCAGAAAATGAAACATTGTAGATATGTCAAGGCGCCCATGGCAATTACTTCAACAGCATCTAGTGCTTTTGAAAAGATTTATCTAGACGTCGTAGGTCCGTTAGAAAAAGATATGGAAGAAAATGTTTACATTTTAACGCTACAGTGTGAGCTTACTAAATTTGTAGAGGCTTATCCTTTAAAACATAAGGATACGGTAAGTGTAGCGAAAGTTTTCGTTCATAATTTTATTTTAAGATATGGGATACCAAACATAATAGCAACTGATCGTGGTACGGAGTTCGTCTCGTCAGTAATGGAACAGGTATGTAAATTATTAGGTATAAGCAAATTAACATCCACAGCATATCACCATCAATCCATTGGTGCACTTGAAAATTCTCACAATAGTCTAAATACATTTTTGCGCATACAGTGTGATGGTCATAAAGAAACATGGAGTCAATGGGTACAATATTGGTGTTATAGTTTTAATAATACTGTTCATACAGAAACAAAGTACACGCCCTTTGAATTGGTATTTGGAAAAGTTAGCGTAATACCTTGTAGAGTAAGTCAACATGTTGAACCTTTGTATAATCCAGATAGTTATCCTTTAGATCTTAAGTATAGGTTACAATTAGCACACAAAGATGCTCGAAATAATCTTATTTTAAGCAAATAAATGCGTAAAGAACGTTATGATAAATACCTAAATGATGTCAAATATAATAACGGTCAATTAATATTGGTCAAAAAGGAAATTGCCAATAAGTTAGAAAATCAATGGACCCTCCATTTGTCGTATTGAAAGATTTAGGAGTAAATGTGGAAATTTTAAAAAAGAATAAATGTGATGTAGTACATAAAAATAGAACAAAACCTTTTAGAAGTTGAAACGTATTTCATTAATCAATAAAATAATTATGTATAGAGTAATAATAAAAAAAAAAAAAAACATTTCTGTATATTTTTTTTTTCTTCTCACCCCTGAGGTGTGGTGTAGTAGTGTGTAAGCCATGCATGCATGTATGTTATATAGACCTAAGACCTATATTATGTGTCATTTGTAATCGATTAGAGTTAGTAATAAATCATATTCAAGCCCGAACACTCGTTTCAATAACAAAGCTCCCTACAATACTACACTATACTATAGCACTCAACGCGGCGCCGCCCGCGCACGCGCCCGCGCACAAGTGTCCCTACAAGCGCACCATCTCCGCGCCGCCCACGCACGCGCACCACCTCGCCGCGCACGCCACAGGTACTGCACTACACTATACTACACTATACTATAGCACTCAACGCGGCGCCGCCCGCGCACGCGCCCGCGCACAAGTGTCCCTACAAGCGCACCATCTCCGCGCCGCCCACGCACGCGCACCACCTCGCCGCGCACGCCACAGGTACTGCACTACACTATACTACACTATACTATAGCACTCAACGCGGCGCCGCCCGCGCACGCGCCCGCGCACAAGTGTCCCTACAAGCGCACCATCTCCGCGCCGCCCACGCACGCGCACCACCTCGCCGCGCACGCCACAGGTACTGCACTACACTATACTACACTATACTATAGCACTCAACGCGGCGCCGCCCGCGCACGCGCCCGCGCACAAGTGTCCCTACAAGCGCACCATCTCCGCGCCGCCCACGCATGCGCACCACCTCGCCGCGCACGCCACAGGTACTGCACTACACTATACTACACTATACTATAGCACTCAACGCGGCGCCGCCCGCGCACGCGCCCGCGCACAAGTGTCCCTACAAGCGCACCATCTCCGCGCCGCCCACGCACGCGCACCACCTCGCCGCGCACGCCACAGGTACTGCACTACACTATACTACACTATACTATAGCACTCAACGCGGCGCCGCCCGCGCACGCGCCCGCGCACAAGTGTCCCTACAAGCGCACCATCTCCGCGCCGCCCACGCACGCGCACCACCTCGCCGCGCACGCCACAGGTACTGCACTACACTATACTACACTATACTATAGCACTCAACGCGGCGCCGCCCGCGCACGCGCCCGCGCACAAGTGTCCCTACAAGCGCACCATCTCCGCGCCGCCCACGCACGCGCACCACCTCGCCGCGCACGCCACAGGTACTGCACTACACTATACTACACTATACTATAGCACTCAACGCGGCGCCGCCCGCGCACGCGCCCGCGCACAAGTGTCCCTACAAGCGCACCATCTCCGCGCCGCCCACGCACGCGCACCACCTCGCCGCGCACGCCACAGGTACTGCACTACACTATACTACACTATACTATAGCACTCAACGCGGCGCCGCCCGCGCACGCGCCCGCGCACAAGTGTCCCTACAAGCGCACCATCTCCGCGCCGCCCACGCACGCGCACCACCTCGCCGCGCACGCCACAGGTACTGCACTACACTATACTATACTACACTACATTATACTGTACTACACTATACTGCACTACTCTATACTGCACTACACTATAATGCACTACACTATACTGCACTGCACTATACTGCACTGCACTATACTGCACTACACTATATTGCACTACACTATACTGCACTACACTATAATGCACTACACTATACTACACTATACTATACTGCACTACACTATACTACACTACATTATACTGCACTACACGACACTACACTATACTACACTACACATACAATGTAATTGGAGTCAAGTATCGAATTTACAGTTTTTTTTTTATCTTTTTATTTTGATTTTTTTATTGCATTGAATGGCGAGACGAGCATGCAGTTCGCCTGATGGTAAGCGATGCGACCGCTCATGAACAGTGGCAAAACCAAACAACACCTTGATTTACAAACCAATGCTTTGCATTCCACTGCGCTCGCCATCCTGAGACACAAGATGTTAAGTGTCAATATGTCCAGTAGTTACTCTGCCTACAATGTCCTTCAATCCGAAACACAACAGTCCATTTAAACTGCTGTTTGAAGGGAGAAATAGACATTGCGGTGGTACCCACCCAGGCAGCCCCGCACATATGAGAGACCTATCACCAGTAAATTTTTCACCAGTTTCGATAGTTTACGTAGGGGCCGTCGAAATGTATGTACATGGCTTGAGCCACTAATTCTAGGTACCAGATTTAGCACTGCCCAACCTTATCATGAAGCATCGATTCATGGTAACGCAAAGTTTCAGAGACTTGTCAGTCACCAAGTCTTGCGCAGTTACTTGTATTACGGCGTACCTGTCACTATGTTGCGTTCGGCTTTCATTTCTAGTTATGCTTAGTTGCGTTTTAGTGATAAAAAATATATACTCGTCAAAACAAAATAAGGGCCACTTAAGTTTTTGCAGTTTGAGACAGATTTTTGGTACCCCGTGTTTTCGAATGAGATTTTTTATGGTCTTAAGTACTTGAGTCAACGACGACGGTCAGGTATAGCCGATGTTGTTGTCAAGTGTGCAGTTAAAACGCTTTTTTAACAATATATTCTTAAGTGGTTAATTTCAAAAAATCTTTGGAGATTGACGTTAGTTCAGTTTAGCCTCAGTCTATTGACTGCTGCGGTTGTTTTTGATAGTTTTTCGTATAGTTCTTTTATTTTTCTGTAAAATGCCACGATTTTGTTGCCCTATGGACTCTAATACTGCTTCTAGAGCCGTAACGATGATCTCAGCTGGTAATTCTCAGCGTTTCGTGGCTTTAAAGCTGGGATATCAACGTAGAGCTGTCCAAAACCTTTGGAATCGGTATCAAAAGAAGGGCAGTGTATCACGGCGTCGTAGCTCAGGAAGAGTTCGTACTACCAGCGCCCAAGAAGACCGTTATGTGCGACTTTGTGCACGTCGAATCCGGAATATTACAGCTCGCCTTTTACAAAATCGCTTACACCGGACTACGGGTACCATTGTCAGCGACCAAACAATAATAAATCGTTTGCACGAAGACCATCATTTTGCAAAAAGGCCAGCAGCCCGGGCTAAACTGACCTAAGCTCACCGTGTAAGCCGTTTAGATTTGCACGTCAACATTTGAAATTTGGTAAAAACTAATGGCGTAACGTGCTCTTCATGGATGAGTGTAAAGTGAAGTTTTTTAAGGATGATAGACAGAGACGAGTATGGAGAAGAAGTGGAGATCGTTTTTTAGATATTTTTATTAATGAATATGATAGATTTGGTGGACCTAATGTTATGGTCTGGGCCGGTATTAGCTTACAAGGTAAACCTGACCTTGTTTTTTTAAACCAGGGTACTGTGACAACACAAAGTTACTTCGATCGAGTAGTCAGACTTCATATTATTCCATTTTCACTATCAGCCTCTGAAGGTTTCATCCTGATGCAGTACAATGCTCGATCGCACACAGCATGAGCAACTTTGGCGGTCCTAGACGAAGCGAATATCCAGGTTTTGGCGTGGCCTGCCAACAGTCCTGACCTGAATCCGATTGAAGAACTCTGGGATCAATTCAAAGGATGGGTTTAGGCAGCTCAAGAAGATGTGTATAGTCACCAGCAGCTAATAAACTTATTAAAAAGTTGTTGGAAAGAAATATCTGATAACAGAGTCAAAAATCTTATGGAGACATTGCTTTCAAGGCTCCAAGAATGCATTTCAAAAAGAGGGACACTTACCCGATATGAGAATGTAAAAAAAAACTGCTTTTTATATACCTATTAGTTAAAATTTTAATATTAATGTTAGGCATAAATTTCAAAAAAGATCTATAAAATATAAAATGTTACAAATACAATTAGTTTTTAATTAAATTGAATTTAAAATAATTTTATTACATAAATAATAGTTTGTTTTATTATATATAGACAATTTCTAACCTTGAATCCTGATCAAAATTAATTAATGTCGAAAAATAGTGGTGGCCCTTATTTTGTTTTGACGAGTATAGTTATTTTTAGTGATTTATAGTCTAAGAGTTGATACACATTTTGGCGTAGATGAAGACGTGTAAATGAAGCTTTTTCGATGAAAAAGCAATTACAATTAATTGTATGTAAAGTCCTGAGTTACATCCGGTTAAGTTTTAAGTTTTATGTTAAGTTAAGTATTTTATGATGCTTTAGAACCTACTATGAAATGTGTACACAGCTCTTGTAAGTAATCCATTTCTCATGTTGGTATATTATTTCTGGTGACAGATTTAAACTGACCCACGGTTTTTTAATATACATATTCGGAATTCCCTCTTAAATAACAGCCACACTTTTGTCACAAATACTTGTTAATTTCCATTTTGGATGGAACATTCAACCCTATTTTATATCGACACAGAGCGTGAGAAAGTCTATTCGCGGCAATACTCGGCGCCTCTGCTGAAACGCAAGACTTCCAAGTTTGGGCTAGGACAGCTATTGACTGCACCGCAACCTCCTGGCCACCGACCTAATAATGGTAAGTATTTTTTTTTAATGAATGGCGAGACGATCGTGTCGTTCGCCTGATGGTAAGCGATACGACCGTTCACAACAGTAGGAAAACCATATTTGAATTACAAAGCAAGGCTTGGTATTTCACTGCATTTCGCCATCCTGGGACATAAGATGTTAAGTCTCAATATATCCAGTAGTTACTCTGGCTACAGTGTCCTTCAAACCGAAAAACAATAAAATCGCTATGGTATGCAGGTTTCCTGACGATGTCTTCCTGCACCGTTACAGTGCATCATTTATGTTTTTATATTATCAAAAATTACACGTTAAATGTTCATCTTAAATCAAATGAGGCAAGTAATACCTAATACTTACAACGAGTAAAATAAGCATTATTTAATTTTTAAAGAAAGAAAAGACTCTTTCTTCTTCTTTCTTTCTTTATTTAATTTTCATTGTAGAAGAACCTGCCAACACGACGATGCCTAAAGTAGTCGATCTGGAAGAAGCAGACAGGGAGACCACAAACTTGTTAGTTTTTTTGCTCATGCAGTTTCTGTCAAGGTGAGTTAAAAATGAAGAATTAACTAAATACTTTTCAATGACAAAGTTACTATGAATTCTTTCAATGTTTTGTTTTATAGCAATGAATAGCAATTCGTCCGCCCATGGACAGTGGCAAAACCAAGCAATATTTGACATTTTACTACGCTCTCCATCCTGTGACATAAGATTTTTAGTCAATATGTCCAGTAGTTACTCTGGCTACAATCTTCTTCTAACCAAAACACAACAATGCATTTAAACTGCTGTTTGGCGAGAGGAATAGACATTGCGGTGGTACCTACCCAGGCAGCCTCTCACATGTGAGAGACCTACCACCAGCAAAACCATTTAAATCATTTCTTCCACACACACAATACAACGAAATAACAATATAAATAAGTTAATAATAAGGTAACAGTAAACCCATACTGTTATTTGCCGTGATATGCATGTAGAATGGATATCAGCTCAGTATACGCTGATTTACAACAGCACTGAAAAAGTAAGCATTTCTGAAGCTAATGTTTTCCAAATTTTCTCATTATTTTGCCACTTTATTATCAGGTCAGACCAAGCTCATCCCATAGAAGACAAGCAAGCGGGCAAGAGCCAGGAGTTGGTGCTCAAACATCTGTTCTCCTTGCTCGGGTACAATGCGGCTGAAAAATACTTCACTATGTCTCCGTTTACGTTGAGGTATGTATGTCTAATTAATATAATACAGGATAAGGAATTATCTATTTTCTCCAGAGGATTATCTTTTGTAGTTAAAATATCAAACCTATGGAATTAAGGTCTTGTAGGAAGTATCCTATTATGGATAGGGGAGGTGGGAAGTTTACCTTAGATCCATTGGGCATCTAATTTATTGTGTTAATTTTGTACTGAATCTAGACCGTCATAGGACATTAAATTTACCGGTAGCTATCTTTGTGTGTTGTACAGTACGGCTTTGTAATACTTTTTCTTACTAAAATATACCGGGTATATCAAGACTGCTACCGAAAACGAAGCCGGGTGGTAGTTTAACCGACTTCAGACACAATGCAATAGAAAAAGTTGCAAAAAAAAGCGACAATTTTTTTTTGTTATTTTTTTCTTATGGCCATATTTGGGTGGTAAATACATTTTTTCCTAAAATAATAGTGTATACCCTTTTATTTATAAGTACTCTAAGGTATGAAAGAGTTTAAATTATTATTTTAGCAAAATCTATAGATTTACCACCCAAAAATGACGACATTTAAAAAATCATAAAAAATAATTGTCGCGTTTCTAGGCGAAATTTTTAATTGCATTGTATTTGTAGCCAATAAAACTACCACCCGGCTTCGTTTTCGGTAGCAGTCTTGAGATACCCGGTATTTTATTACAGACAATCTTCAATATTCAATGCGTTCATGGCAAACTTACCACAAGTGTTGGACCAGAACCACGTGATGGGCGCCAGCATACTTGAGACAACGCTGTTGGTGCTACAAGTAAGTTGTCGTTGTTAATTTTTCGTTTGTAGATATAACTTATACATAATTCTCTGTCTGCCTTTTATAGGCCAGCATTGTAGATCATGTAGACCATGCTTTAGCTTTCCCAGTGTAAATACCGATTTTACTGTACAGCAGGAATTATAAGCTGGTAGAACAAAAATAAAGTTCTATTTTAGTTTCTTTTTTCAATAAATGAAATTGAAATTGATTTAGGCAGCCTTACTATTGTCTTAAGAAATAATAAAAACAATGAATGAATTAGTGACTGGTCATTATTTATTTTTTGAGATACTTAATACTTTAATGTCAAACCATGGATAAGCCTGTATTTATTTTGAATATCAAGCGACGCAGAGGCAGCAATGAGTTGATGCAACGCGTGCTGTGTATCTAACACCAATATTAAGTAAAAACTAGAATTGGTCTGCTTCGGAGTATTTAACAAGGTTGTCCCTATATTTGGCATGCGCGGGGTGGGGGCGGGTGACATGAGCCCCTTCGCGCTGTGCACATGCCGCGTGCTGGATAAACGCGACGCGTTCGTGGCTATCACGTCGCTTCTACGCTCGAAGAACGCACACGCTACATATATCAGCCGATAAATTTCACACTGCTGTGTACAGATCTTCTGTACAATCGAGAGCACGATTGAAAATCATTAGGCCATATAGTCCAATGTTCAAATGTAGGGTCAGCTATACTTTTATTACTGAAAAAGTAGTCTCCAGTTAATAGCGTGAACGGTGAGTGAAGCTCGTGTACGTACACAGTACTATTATAATACAAAAGTGCTAATGAACAGTATTTCTTTAATGATTTCTTAGTTTTACGCGAATGTTACTCATTGATATAAAACTGTTATTTACGGATTTTATCACGTTAAAAATATCCGTAAATAATAGTTTTATTTCAATAAGTTTTTCGTTGTTTGTTTGTGACAGTACTGCAGCGGGTCGGGCTGGGGCGGCGCGGGCGGCGCGGCGTCGCTGTGCGCGGTGAGTCCGCACGTGCGCCGACACTGGCTCATGGCGCTGCTCGTCGTGCTCTACAAGGTACCGCACGCACGCACACGCACACGCACGCACACGCACGCACACGCACGCACACGCACACGCACGCACACGCACAAGGGGACGCACGCATTCACTCAATTGCTCACTAACTCACTTTATATCTTTCACATTCTCTATCATTCACTTACTCCATCTCTCACTGAGATTTCCATTTTTTTTAAATAACAATCAAAATAACATCATTAAAAAAAAAAAAAGATTTTACACTCGATTAATCTTTATTATTTATTGATAACCACCGTGACGCTGTGGGTTAAACACTGTCTGCTTTCTGATATCCACTATACAAAATTCAATGTTAGTAGGGTCAGAACTATAAACAGTCAGCAACATAAGTCGCTGAACACTTCACATTTCTTGATAACGTCTTTATGAATTAAAATTTGTACGTACTACTCTGTAGTCGTAAAATATAACCAAGTAAAGTCATCTATGCCGAGAAGTGCCATACGATGTTGAAAATAATTATTATTTTGGATGATAAGACAATTCCAAATCTCGTGACTGTGTAGCGAGATGTGTAGAACTTATGTTGCTAACTGTACATAGCTGTTTACTATACTACATATTATTGCATTGTATATTTCAGTACCACTACGGCAGCGGTCCGGTGTGCAACCAGATCCAGTCGCTCATCCGCATCGTGCTGAACACAGTGGAGGCGCAGTACCATCAGTGCAAACGCATCCCGCCCATGATAGTCATGCCGCAACCCACCAGGCCTAGAGGTTAGCTACACCTATCAACGAATACTACCATCCTTCGATAAAATATACACTAGAATATAAGTAACGGCCTATTAAACGGCAAGAGAATATTCCGAATATACAGGGTATATCAAGACCGCTACCAAAAACGAAGCCGTGTGGTAGTTTAAGCGACTTCAGACACAATGCAACAGAAAAAGTTGCAAAAAAAAGCGACAATTTTTTTTTGTTATTTTTTCCCTATGGCCATATTTGGGTGGTAAATACATTTTTTCCTACAATAATAGTGTATATGCTTTTATTTATAAATACTCTAAGGTATAGAAGAGTTTAAATTATTATTTTAGCAAAAACTATCGATTTACGACCCAAAAATGACGATATTTAAAAAATCATAAAAAATAATTTTCGCGTTTCTATGCGAAATTTTTAATTGCATTGTGTTTGTAACCACTAAAACTACCACCCGGCTTCGTTTTCGGTAGCAGTCTTGAGATACCCAGTATATTTAATCGAAGTTCAAACTGTCAGATATAATATTATCCTGGCCCTTGAACAAGGTATAAATATTATAACATTTGGCTATCAGAAACTAAGACAGCTAACTTATGGTTCATGTCTAGTCGTGCTCGCAGCATCCCAGTTTACAGTTGTCGCCTTAACAAATTGGGCCACGGCGATTGTTTTTCTACATAGAAAAAAGAAAAGCCTTGCTGTATATACCCAATTTAGTTTATTATCGTAATTATTAAGACTTTTATAATAAATTGGAATATTTTGTCTGAAAATAAATAATTAGTGATATGAAGTGCATGGTGGCCTGTTGGTAGTGGTAGTGGTGAAGAAAACACCGTGAGTAAACCTGCATACCAAAGCGATTTGTAAGAATTAATATAATATGTAAAGTCAACTAACCCGCACAATGCCAGCATGGTGGACTATACGGCCTAACCCCTATCATTCGTACTCTCGATTGTAGAGTTGCCCCGTGCCTTGTAGTGGAACGCATACAGGCTAATGGAGTACAATATTAATATTCATGTAGCAGATCCGAGCGCGGGCGGTGGCACTAACGCTGCAGCAACGACCTCTGGTGGTGGGAACCCTGCCACCGCTGGCGACGGATCTCCAGGAGGCACCAGCCCTGCTCCCAGGGATAGAACCAGGAGACCCACTAGAGATCACCCGCCGCACTGGGAAGATCAGCATGATAAGTTAGTATAGTATAATCATTAAAATAATGTAATAATTCTTTAGATGATTTATGTGTATCATTATGTAATTAGAAATTAATCTGTAGTAACGAAGTACCGGGCAAAGTAGACTGCCATGCGCTGTTTTTAGCCATAAGTTGTGAGTGATGCGGATTCTGTTTATAGCTAGTTATGATGTTTTATATATCGCGTGCAACCTGCTCTTCTCGAAATTCTTTTCAATAAAACATTTTATATCATATTTTTTTCGCCAAGTGGTAAGGATAAATACTTCCTCTGAAAAGTAAAATAAAATAACTGATTTTGCAGAGCGCTAGTACATGACTGAATGTATATACATACTTATTTAATTAAACAAAAATGTTAAAACCTACCTAAATATAACCTATATAAAGTGCACCGACTATGTGCATTGTGCGCCACAGCCCACAGTACCATGAAATACTGATATGCTTTTTTTTAGATATCAGCAATGGAGTTTAGAGCAAGAGTCGTCGGAAAGCGAACTCATCGCTATACCGGAGACTAGCGATAAATCTGATACAACAGTACACGGCAGTACGGCCCCTGTAAGTTCCTATTATATTTCTTTTAAGTACATCTCATGGTTGGCTGTAAGAAATTATAGTTGAGCGATAAGACCGCCATTTGTACTTATTTAGGTATTATTATTTTTTCTATCATTTTGGTAATACTTGTGTACAATAAAGATTTAAATAAATAAATAAAACACAAAACATTTTGACCACATTGCAATAAGGCAGATTAACAGTTTGCCTTTACTCACCTAATTTAGCTTCATCTAGGCAATATTGTGTGCGAATTTTTGATTATTTTACTTCAGGGTTCATTTGACGAGCCATCACATTACGAAGACCCGCCTAAAGTAGAAACCCCAGCTGCCACCACGTCGCACCCACCACTCAGTAAATTTGTAAGTCATAGTCAATATGTATAGTTGTTGAATATATTATTAAAAATATAAAATATATTATTTCTGTATTTTTTTGTAACATAGGCCACTGTTACGTCTCGCTCAGCACACCAATTGTCGACCAGTTCGTCCGTGTCCATCGGAAGTGATTCTTCCAATCTGTGAGTTAAATATTTTTGTTTATGAAAATTACTGTGATTTAGGATAGGATGGGTATTTGACTCAATTTTTTATTGTATATCATTATATATTTAAAAAAGTGTTAAATAACAGATCACGTGACAAATGGACGGCTCCTTATTCAAAGAACACAATGACAATTTTAATAGTATTGCCACAATAGTTTTTCTTTAATGCCAATTGTCCCCGTAACGCGCTCCTTTTTTCTAAGTTATATATTACGATATTAACATGTAAATTATCCCTTTGCATTATATTATTATATCTACTAGACAGTGGCGTAACTACACCATCTGGGGCCCGTGGCAAAATCATCGGATGGGGGCCCCTCTTTTTGTATGGAGAGGAAAATTGTTAAGCTTATTTTCCGATACCCCGGAGAAGACCGAAATGAATATATTAGTGTCACTGACCTGCCAGTAAATTGAGGCCGAAGCGGGTCCCTAACAAAAATCTGCCCTAGCATACCGAATAAAACCCTAACCACCGCATTTCGGGTGGTACTGCTCATCTACTAGTCGAGAGGGTCGGAATGTGTCCCTGCAGCGGTTCTTAAGATGCCCGCCCCTGAGATAACCCCCGTACTCACGCTTCTTTTCTATTAAAACAACCTAGGCCCGGCTTCATGGAATATCGCCCATGTTCATCCAATCCCCAAGATGACCCCAGGGTAACCGGTCGGATCCTTCGAATCGCAGGCCAATTGCTGTCACATGCTGACTCTCCAAGGTCTTGGAGCGAGTTATAAATATGCAGCTCTTGACGTATCTTGAGGATCACCAACTGAGGGTCGTTCGGATGGTGATCTTCTCGTTTATCTTACCCACCATCAGGTGGAGGCATTAGATAGTGGGGGTGAGGCGATTACGGTAGGCCTTGAAATTGTCATCTAGTGTGGCATGGCAAGCTACCTGCCTGGTATTTCAACCTGAGGAACTCTGAAAGTACATCGCCAGCTTTCTGGATGATCGCAGCATAAAAGTCGTATTGGACGCTTTTGCATCGCGACCACGACCATTAATTCTGGTGTTCCATAAGGCTCGGTGCTTTCGCCGACCCTGTTTATCCTGCATATCAATGACATGTTGTCTATCACCAGCTGGCATTACTATGCAGATGCTAGTGCAAGTAGGCAAGATACATCTGACTACAGAATCTCTATCGGGGATCCGTTAAGGAAATATGGTCTCAAATTTTGTCGGAAATTGAGACCTCTCTGGGGCAAGCCTCTCAATGGGGTAAATTGAACATAGCACAATTTAACCCCACGAAGATATAAGTTTGCTCCTTTACAAGCAAGAAGTCCCCTTTTGTCATGGAGACACTCCCTCTAAGCATCCGAGAGTATTCATTGACCCGAATTATTGATAAAATTGCAGTTTAGGTGTCATTTGGAAGGCAAGGGCAAATTGGCCAGCAAAAAGTTAAGGATTCTCAACAGAGCCAAGCGGTACTTTTCGTCGGATCATCGATGCAAATGCGACGATCTGGCACGACGTGGAGTTCTGCTCTCACCTCTGGGTAGAAGCCCCAAAATACCAGCTCGACCCACTTGACTCATTACAGCGCCGAGCTCTTCGAATCATCGATAATCCCGATCTCACGGAGAATGTGGAGCCGTTGGGATTGCAGTGAGACTTTGGGTCTCTCTGTGTAATCTATCATTTGTTCCACGGAAAGTGTTCTGAGGAAGATGGTGCCACTATCGCTATTCTCCCATCACACTTCCCGTCACCGCAGTAGAATTCATTCTTACTACCTGGAAACTATCCCTTCCCGGAAAGTACGTTTCCAGTGTTCTTTTCTACCACGCACATGCAAGCTGTGGAATGAACTCCCTGCTTCGGTATTCCCTGAGCACTATAACCTATCCTTCTTTAAACTAGGCTTTAAGAAAGTGCTCTCCTTACGGTAGGAAGCGACTTCATTTTGGTAGATCCCTGGATCTGCAAAATTCTATGAGCGGCGGTGACCGCTGACCATGAGGCGGGCTGTATGCTCGTATACCTGCAGGCAACGCAGCAATGGTGATGGGGCCCCCTCAGAAGCCTAATATTGAAGTTTCGTTCTTTTTTAAACCAAATCCGCACTAAAATCTGTACATAATAGTTAAAAAAAAGTTAGTAAAATTCGCGTAAATCTAAAGAACCATTATTATTATTTTTATGTATCAAAAATAAACCTTGGTATCTTTAATGGAAACTAAGAAAATAGTTTTTGATTATCAATTTTAGTGGTAATAAATTGGCTAGGTTCTTCTCTTCTTACCTCCTTGCCTGAGGGTCCGGGCCGCCGGGGCCCCTAAGGTCGGGGGCCCGTGGCATTTTGCCCACTATGCCACCCTATTGTTACGCCACTGCTACTAGAACAAATGTCATTCATTTTACTGCATACCTTAGTAATTCTTGTTTTTTGTAGGAAATCAACACCGATGAGCGGTCAATCGGTGGAGATTTGGCCTGATCAGCTGCACGGGCAGCAAACGTCGCCGCGGGCCAAGATCTTGGGCAAGCAGAAGAGGATTATAGGTATAATAATATTTAAAATAATATTTTTTAATAATTACGTTTTTGTTTTTTATAGTGTGTTATTCGATATTTGTCAGGACCTAGTTTGCAATTTTATATAGATCTACCCGCGCATGATTTAATTATATATATATATTTTTTGTTTTATCATTACCTATCATTATTTTATTTTTTGTTAATTTTAAATGTAAAAACTTTTTTGAAAACCTCGACATGTATGTTATAATTTGATTGTCTGTCATTTAAATCAATCGAAGTATTCTTTGGATAAATAAATGCCCGAGGTGTCGTGATTGGGGTTTTTAATTGATTAAAGAAAAAAAATATATATTGTATTATGAAATAAAATGTTATTAAACGAAATGCGCCTGATCGCGACGGTACCATGCAATTCTTAGTGAATTGCTGTTACTACTTTATTGGTACTTAGGCATCAGATAGCAAAATATGCAACGTACGCGCCCATATGCGTTTCGTGTTTGGGTACATAACCAAACAAAATGAATCTCATACCTCATGTTGTATTGGTATATTTATGTTTTGTAGTGGGTAGCAGTACATCACCGGATACAGCGCCATCTTCCAATGGCGACGGTCACTTCACACAGTGGCCGCAACCGCCGCGCTCGCCACCTCACCATCATATTAAAAGCCCATGTGAGTAACTACATTTATATGAACTACGTTGAGTAGTATATTTTGTATTTTAAGGAATGCGTTTTCAATTTTAAGGAATGATTTTAGAGAAGATGCTTAAAAAACGCGTGTATCAAGTTGAACTATTCAATCCGGACTGTCAACATACACATATGACACAAGTATTCGAGCTAGACAAACATATACCGTATTAATCCGTTATATATTGAAATCCTCCGTGGCGCAGATGGTTAGACACCGCCTGTGAAATGAGAGGTCGTGGGTTCGAATTCCGCACCGGAACAAATATTTGTGTAAACCACATGTATTTGTTTCGGGTCTGGGTGTTTGTGATTCCGAAAGTTTTCTCTTACTTTCAGATACTCACGACACAAGACTCGATATTAGTGTGGGGTCAGGACTAATGATGTAACTGTTGGATTTATATTATTCCTAATTAACACTGTGCTGTTTCTTCGCAGGACTATGTGTGTGACTGGTGGGTGTATTTATTTATGAATATATGTATGTATATATGTATGTATGTGCGTGTCAGGCAAGCCGTGCGTGGTGGGCGGCGTGTCGTACGCGTCCCCCGAGTCCCCGCTGTCGCGCATGGAGGTGTGGTGCGCACCGCACCGCGCGCCGCCGCCGCCGCCGCCGCAACCCTTCCGCATCCCGCCCACCGAGAGGTAACAACACCATACATACATACACATACACTACTCTACATATTTATAAAAAGAAACATGGAAATAATAAAAAAGGAAGGAGAATTCCCATTCATGGTATCGGTAATCATTATTGCGTTTTTCTGAAGGGTTGTCCTGTTTTATCCCGGGCGACAGTATTTATAAAACAAAATATTCATTCAATGCTAAACACCATTTAGAATTTAGATTATCATTTTTTCATTACCAACAATTACATTAATATAGACTACCAATATACTGTTGCATTGCTCAATACCTATGTACAGTAATCCATAGGTCGCTGGTTCATATCCGGCTCAAAGGACCAAAAAATGTATAGTTTGTACACTTGAACGATGATAGTTGGATGAAATGCTCAAGGAAAGAATCACTGGATTTAGTGAGTTTAATACATAAAACATTACAAGTTAAGTTTGGCGACTCGTTCCGCTATGTATATGTTTAGTATGCAGTTATGATAACACTCAATGTTTTATTGATTAAAACCGCCGTGTCAGCAAATGTACAGTCGAAAGTCCGAAACTGTAAAACCTACGAAAACCATCTCTTGCCAAACTGCTCTACTTCACCCTTGTGTACCATTGTACTAATACCACTAAGTAGCAAAGAAGATGCGTGCCCTGCAGTGGGACTTTAATGGGTTGGAGTTGCGAGTTGTCCCATAAAACAAGAGACTAAAAGCAATATCGCAACATACATGCGATTATATTTACGTCCTGTCGTTTTCTCTATCATTATTATTAACCGACATAAAAAAGGAGAAGGTTCGCAATTCGACTGTATGTTCTTTTCTTGTCATACCAAAACTTTATTTGATTTATATTTTTTGAAATAGTAACCTTCTAAATACTCCAGTCTACTAAATATTTTCCCCGCAATATGGATTTTTTTCCTAACACGAACACTAACATAATATGGAAGTTTCATTAGAATATGACATAAGTAGGATAATTAATAAAATAAATATATTTTCACAGATTGCTGCCAATCGGTCCAAAACCAAACAAAGAACAATATCCAGTGTTCAACGCATTAGTGGACAGGGTGCGCGAAGCTCTCAGTCTACCTCCAGGTAATTGATATTCATATTATCAGTTAAAATATAATTAATAAGAGAATTTTTTTTTTACACCAAAATTAACTAACCAATAATACAATATAAGCTATTGACTAGTGACACTATTGAAATAAAATAGATTATTTACTATAGTCTATACATGCAACTTCAAAATTCCCAGAAGAGTTGTAATTTATATTGGAATGATATCCGCAGATGACTCTACAGAGAGGACAGATTCAAGTCGCTCCGAACAGGAATTGACTCCCACACCCACTCCTACGAACAGACCGCAAGAGTTGACCAAGAAGATGTCTCCGGAAAGTAACAGGTACTTCTTGTAGGATTTTTGTATTTTCTTTATTCAGATGGGTTTTCAACTTTATTTCTTTTGATTTTATTCATTGGTGACCAATTTTCCATTTTATTAGCTCATACTGGGTATCTCAAGACTGCTACCGAAAACGAAGCCGGGTGGTAATTTTAGTGACTACAAACACAATGCAACTAAAAATTTCGCAAAGAAACGCGACAATTATTTTTTATGATTTTTTAAATATCGTCATTTTTGGGTGGTAAATCCATAGTTTTTGCTAAAATAATAATTTAAACTCTTTTATACCTTAGATTATTTATAAATAAAAGGGTATACACTATTATTTTAGGAAAAAATGTATTTACCACCCAAATATGGTCATAGGAAAAAAATAACAAAAAAAAATGGACACTTTTTTTTGCAACTTTTTCTGTTGCATTGTGTCTGAAGTCGATTAAACTACCACCCGGCTTCGTTTTCGGTAGCAGTCTTGATATACCCAGTATATTGCGACATGATAAGATTCAATATCAGGACGTTTTTGTTTACCTACCTATATTATCAGATGTATTTGATTTTAAGTATACTTGATAAATTAAATGATAATAAATTACTAGAAAAAATGTAATCCCTTATTAGTATTCAGTATTTTTAAATTTCTACAAACATACATAAACTCACGCCTATATCCCAGAAGGGGTAGGCAGAGATGCCAGGGCACCCACATTTCGCCTAGTATGTTCCGTCCCACAATGTGATAGGTGGCGAGCCAATCGCCATATCGGGCACAAATTCCTGACTCTGGGCTGATACTGAATAGAAAAATCCAATATCACTTTGCCCAACCCGGGATTCGAACCCGAGACCTCAGCTTTGTAATCGTACCGTAGTACAACTACGCCACCGAGGCAGTCATTTTTAAATTTCTGAACCTTAATAAATAAAATAGAATATGTTTCTTCAGCTGTAACATTTTAAATATGTAATAGTAACACCTGATGTTCCAGAGGTCGCTTGTGGCGTCAAGGCGCTCAACTAGGCTCGCCCCCGGCGCCGCCCGCGCACCCGCCCACTAGGGAACGACCGCCGCCGCCCTCACAACCCTCCGGTACATACTATTTTATTGCAGATTAAGGGTTCAAATTAAAGATATATCTACTATATCGAGCCCTTACCGCCAAATTATCGTAAGCGACACTTTTGTCAAAAATGCGTTTTTTATCGAAAGTAGTATTTTAAGCCACAACGGACCCAAACCTGCCCAAACCTGTGGAAGAATTAGGCTCAATTGCACAAACTAACTTTGCCAATACCTTTGCCCTTGAAACTGTCAATTCCATACATTCGCAAGGTCAAATACATCTCAAATGTATGGCGATGACATTTTCATAGGCAAAGGTATTGGCAAAGTTACTTGGTGCAACTGAGCCTTAGATATTTAAATGTATAAAAATAATTAATGTATATAAAATTTCAATTGAATTACACTTTTCTTTTTAAAAATATGTAACAAAAACCTTCTCCTGTAAAATTTGTTTTTTGTCGGTTGCGCTAAAATGGCGGTAAAGGCTCGATATCGTCCAACTCACCTATTCTTGACATTTGATTTCAGTTAGTATCCTATCGCAATATTAAGACATATTGAGACTTAACATCTTATATCTCAGGATGGCGAGCGCAGTGGAATGCCAAGCAATGCATGTATAATTCAAGATGTTGTTTTGCTACTTTTCATGAGCGGTTATATCGCTTACCATTAGGCAAACGGCATGCAAGTCTCGCCATTTACTGCAATAAAAAATAATCACGTATTAATGATTCTGAAAATGATTGCGGACCGCTGTGACTATCAATAAAAGATGTGGGTGGAACGAGTTATAGTTTTAATAAAATAGTATTTAATTTGATTACTAACATAGTTTAATTAATTGTGTCATTAAAATTTTATGGAATTCCTATTCTGAAATAAATTATGATTTGATTTGATTTGAATATTTGTGGTTTGTGTACAGAGAGTGGTGGGGAGAGCAGCGGGGGATGGTGGGAGGACGACACGCGACAGGGCCGACGCGCCGCCCACGCCAACACTACACCCAGGCCTGACACCACGCTCTGCTACCGATGTGAGTCATAACTTATAATCTGTTTATCGAGATACTCCATGTGTATGAGAACCAAGCGTTTAACTATACAACTTTACTGGTATTGCTTGCTTTTGTCCGCTTGTAAAAGTTGTCCGGGGTAAAAGACTTGTGACAGCAAATAACTGCACGCACGCACGTTAATACGTATGATTTAGCAAAATGTCAATGTCAAATGATTTAGCAATAAGACACATATCACCTTAATATATAAGCATCATTTGTACAGTCAAATAAACAGTCTCATACAGGGTCACAGTGAGACTCACTACATCTTTTGTTTCCATTTTCCACCCTGGCCTAATTACTAGCACGGACTCATTGTTTTTTTTTTTCGCTTTAAAAAGTATTTAACAGGCTTTCTCGATAAATGAGTTATTGAATAGTAAAATATAATTTCAAGTAAGACCATTAGTTCCTGAGATCATTATCTTTAAATAAATAAACTGTTCAGCTGTATACATTAGTAGCATAGATGAAGACTAGTGTGGTGCGCAGGCGGCGAGTGCGGTTCGGCGGCGGAGTGGTGCAGCGACGAGGAGGTGGGGCTGTGCGTGATCGCGCTCGCCACGTTCGTGCACCGCGAGCCCGCCGCCGCCGCGCCCGCGCTGCCGCAGCTGCTGCGCGCCGTCGGCAGGTACGCACGGACACACACGCACGTACGCACTAACACGCACGCGCACACACATGTATACGTGATCGCGCTCGCCACGTTCGTGCACCGCGAGCCCGCCGCCGCCGCGCCCGCGCTGCCGCAGCTGCTGCGCGCCGTCGGCAGGTACGCACGGACACACACGCACGTACGCACTAACACGCACGCGCACACACATGTATACGTGATCGCGCTCGCCACGTTCGTGCACCGCGAGCCCGCCGCCGCCGCGCCCGCGCTGCCGCAGCTGCTGCGCGCCGTCGGCAGGTACGCACGGACACACACGCACGTACGCACTAACACGCACGCGCACACACATGTATACGTGATCGCGCTCGCCACGTTCGTGCACCGCGAGCCCGCCGCCGCCGCGCCCGCGCTGCCGCAGCTGCTGCGCGCCGTCGGCAGGTACGCACGGACACACACGCACGTACGCACTAACACGCACGCGCACACACATGTATACGTGATCGCGCTCGCCACGTTCGTGCACCGCGAGCCCGCCGCCGCCGCGCCCGCGCTGCCGCAGCTGCTGCGCGCCGTCGGCAGGTACGCACGGACACACGCACGTACGCACTAACACGCACGCGCACACACATGTATACGTGATCGCGCTCGCCACGTTCGTGCACCGCGAGCCCGCCGCCGCCGCGCCCGCGCTGCCGCAGCTGCTGCGCGCCGTCGGCAGGTACGCACGGACACACACGCACGTACGCACTAACACGCACGCGCACACACATGTATACGTGATCGCGCTCGCCACGTTCGTGCACCGCGAGCCCGCCGCCGCCGCGCCCGCGCTGCCGCAGCTGCTGCGCGCCGTCGGCAGGTACGCACGGACACACACGCACGTACGCACTAACACGCACGCGCACACACATGTATACGTGATCGCGCTCGCCACGTTCGTGCACCGCGAGCCCGCCGCCGCCGCGCCCGCGCTGCCGCAGCTGCTGCGCGCCGTCGGCAGGTACGCACGGACACACACGCACGTACGCACTAACACGCACGCGCACACACATGTATACGTGATCGCGCTCGCCACGTTCGTGCACCGCGAGCCCGCCGCCGCCGCGCCCGCGCTGCCGCAGCTGCTGCGCGCCGTCGGCAGGTACGCACGGACACACACGCACGTACGCACTAACACGCACGCGCACACACATGTATACGTGATCGCGCTCGCCACGTTCGTGCACCGCGAGCCCGCCGCCGCCGCGCCCGCGCTGCCGCAGCTGCTGCGCGCCGTCGGCAGGTACGCACGGACACACACGCACGTACGCACTAACACGCACGCGCACACACATGTATACGTGATCGCGCTCGCCACGTTCGTGCACCGCGAGCCCGCCGCCGCCGCGCCCGCGCTGCCGCAGCTGCTGCGCGCCGTCGGCAGGTACGCACGGACACACACGCACGTACGCACTAACACGCACGCGCACACACATGTATACGTGATCGCGCTCGCCACGTTCGTGCACCGCGAGCCCGCCGCCGCCGCGCCCGCGCTGCCGCAGCTGCTGCGCGCCGTCGGCAGGTACGCACGGACACACACGCACGTACGCACTAACACGCACGCGCACACACATGTATACGTGATCGCGCTCGCCACGTTCGTGCACCGCGAGCCCGCCGCCGCCGCGCCCGCGCTGCCGCAGCTGCTGCGCGCCGTCGGCAGGTACGCACGGACACACACGCACGTACGCACTAACACGCACGCGCACACACATGTATACGTGATCGCGCTCGCCACGTTCGTGCACCGCGAGCCCGCCGCCGCCGCGCCCGCGCTGCCGCAGCTGCTGCGCGCCGTCGGCAGGTACGCACGGACACACGCACGTACGCACTAACACGCACGCGCACACACATGTATACGTGATCGCGCTCGCCACGTTCGTAACATTAATAATACTAACAATGTATAACCCCTCATTTTTCTCGCATATTAGATCAATTCAGTTTGATTTCAGTGTTGTCCTAAAATAATAATTAAACAGTTTTACCACGTACCAAATAAACACACATTTATCTCATCATATATCAATACAGAACTAAAGCATTTGGTAGATCCGTGAATAGTTCAAAATATTTTATTGTGTTACGTATGAAAATGGTGTTACATTCAATTGTTTTGTGCAGCTATGACCCGCCATATTCGCATACAATAATTTAAGATAGAAAAAAATATAATAATTATTATTTTAAACTATTACTGAGTGCATGTGCAGGGTGTCGCAGGCGGGTCGCAGTCCGTGGCAGGCGGAGAGCGGCGCGCGGGTACCCGGCAGCGCGGTGTACGTGGCGCACCAGTTCCTGCGCTGCGTGCTGCACCGCCTCGCGCCCAACAACGTGTTCCTGCAGATATTCCTGCAGCGCACGCCCGGTACGAACACATTAGTACTTACTGCATGAGCAGGGTGTCGCAGGCGGGTCGCAGTCCGTGGCAGGCGGAGAGCGGCGCGCGGGTACCCGGCAGCGCGGTGTACGTGGCGCACCAGTTCCTGCGCTGCGTGCTGCACCGCCTCGCGCCCAACAACGTGTTCCTGCAGATATTCCTGCAGCGCACGCCCGGTACGAACACATTAGTACTTACTGCATGAGCAGGGTGTCGCAGGCGGGTCGCAGTCCGTGGCAGGCGGAGAGCGGCGCGCGGGTACCCGGCAGCGCGGTGTACGTGGCGCACCAGTTCCTGCGCTGCGTGCTGCACCGCCTCGCGCCCAACAACGTGTTCCTGCAGATATTCCTGCAGCGCACGCCCGGTACGAACACATTAGTACTTACTGCATGAGCAGGGTGTCGCAGGCGGGTCGCAGTCCGTGGCAGGCGGAGAGCGGCGCGCGGGTACCCGGCAGCGCGGTGTACGTGGCGCACCAGTTCCTGCGCTGCGTGCTGCACCGCCTCGCGCCCAACAACGTGTTCCTGCAGATATTCCTGCAGCGCACGCCCGGTACGAACACATTAGTACTTACTGCATGAGCAGGGTGTCGCAGGCGGGTCGCAGTCCGTGGCAGGCGGAGAGCGGCGCGCGGGTACCCGGCAGCGCGGTGTACGTGGCGCACCAGTTCCTGCGCTGCGTGCTGCACCGCCTCGCGCCCAACAACGTGTTCCTGCAGATATTCCTGCAGCGCACGCCCGGTACGAACACATTAGTACTTACTGCATGAGCAGGGTGTCGCAGGCGGGTCGCAGTCCGTGGCAGGCGGAGAGCGGCGCGCGGGTACCCGGCAGCGCGGTGTACGTGGCGCACCAGTTCCTGCGCTGCGTGCTGCACCGCCTCGCGCCCAACAACGTGTTCCTGCAGATATTCCTGCAGCGCACGCCCGGTACGAACACATTAGTACTTACTGCATGAGCAGGGTGTCGCAGGCGGGTCGCAGTCCGTGGCAGGCGGAGAGCGGCGCGCGGGTACCCGGCAGCGCGGTGTACGTGGCGCACCAGTTCCTGCGCTGCGTGCTGCACCGCCTCGCGCCCAACAACGTGTTCCTGCAGCGCACGCCCGGTACGAACACATTAGTACTTACTGCATGAGCAGGGTGTCGCAGGCGGGTCGCAGTCCGTGGCAGGCGGAGAGCGGCGCGCGGGTACCCGGCAGCGCGGTGTACGTGGCGCACCAGTTCCTGCGCTGCGTGCTGCACCGCCTCGCGCCCAACAACGTGTTCCTGCAGATATTCCTGCAGCGCACGCCCGGTACGAACACATTAGTACTTACTGCATGAGCAGGGTGTCGCAGGCGGGTCGCAGTCCGTGGCAGGCGGAGAGCGGCGCGCGGGTACCCGGCAGCGCGGTGTACGTGGCGCACCAGTTCCTGCGCTGCGTGCTGCACCGCCTCGCGCCCAACAACGTGTTCCTGCAGATATTCCTGCAGCGCACGCCCGGTACGAACACATTAGTACTTACTGCATGAGCAGGGTGTCGCAGGCGGGTCGCAGTCCGTGGCAGGCGGAGAGCGGCGCGCGGGTACCCGGCAGCGCGGTGTACGTGGCGCACCAGTTCCTGCGCTGCGTGCTGCACCGCCTCGCGCCCAACAACGTGTTCCTGCAGATATTCCTGCAGCGCACGCCCGGTACGAACACATTAGTACTTACTGCATGAGCAGGGTGTCGCAGGCGGGTCGCAGTCCGTGGCAGGCGGAGAGCGGCGCGCGGGTACCCGGCAGCGCGGTGTACGTGGCGCACCAGTTCCTGCGCTGCGTGCTGCACCGCCTCGCGCCCAACAACGTGTTCCTGCAGATATTCCTGCAGCGCACGCCCGGTACGAACACATTAGTACTTACTGCATGAGCAGGGTGTCGCAGGCGGGTCGCAGTCCGTGGCAGGCGGAGAGCGGCGCGCGGGTACCCGGCAGCGCGGTGTACGTGGCGCACCAGTTCCTGCGCTGCGTGCTGCACCGCCTCGCGCCCAACAACGTGTTCCTGCAGATATTCCTGCAGCGCACGCCCGGTACGAACACATTAGTACTTACTGCATGAGCAGGGTGTCGCAGGCGGGTCGCAGTCCGTGGCAGGCGGAGAGCGGCGCGCGGGTACCCGGCAGCGCGGTGTACGTGGCGCACCAGTTCCTGCGCTGCGTGCTGCACCGCCTCGCGCCCAACAACGTGTTCCTGCAGATATTCCTGCAGCGCACGCCCGGTACGAACACATTAGTACTTACTGCATGAGCAGGGTGTCGCAGGCGGGTCGCAGTCCGTGGCAGGCGGAGAGCGGCGCGCGGGTACCCGGCAGCGCGGTGTACGTGGCGCACCAGTTCCTGCGCTGCGTGCTGCACCGCCTCGCGCCCAACAACGTGTTCCTGCAGATATTCCTGCAGCGCACGCCCGGTACGAACACATTAGTACTTACTGCATGAGCAGGGTGTCGCAGGCGGGTCGCAGTCCGTGGCAGGCGGAGAGCGGCGCGCGGGTACCCGGCAGCGCGGTGTACGTGGCGCACCAGTTCCTGCGCTGCGTGCTGCACCGCCTCGCGCCCAACAACGTGTTCCTGCAGATATTCCTGCAGCGCACGCCCGGTACGAACACATTAGTACTTACTGCATGAGCAGGGTGTCGCAGGCGGGTCGCAGTCCGTGGCAGGCGGAGAGCGGCGCGCGGGTACCCGGCAGCGCGGTGTACGTGGCGCACCAGTTCCTGCGCTGCGTGCTGCACCGCCTCGCGCCCAACAACGTGTTCCTGCAGATATTCCTGCAGCGCACGCCCGGTACGAACACATTAGTACTTACTGCATGAGCAGGGTGTCGCAGGCGGGTCGCAGTCCGTGGCAGGCGGAGAGCGGCGCGCGGGTACCCGGCAGCGCGGTGTACGTGGCGCACCAGTTCCTGCGCTGCGTGCTGCACCGCCTCGCGCCCAACAACGTGTTCCTGCAGATATTCCTGCAGCGCACGCCCGGTACTCACTCACACTTATTGCCGTGAATAGCGAGACGAACATGCCATACGACTGATTTAATTAATTTGGACACCAACAATTGTTTTCACTAACTTATCATCAACTTTCATACATCACTACATAGTATAAAACAAAGTCGCTTTCTGTGTTTCCCTTTGTATGCTTAAATCTTTAAAACTACGCAACGGATTTTGATGCGGTTTTTTTTAATAGATAGAGTGATTCAAGAGGAAGGTTTATATGTATAATAACATTCATTAAATAGTGGAGAAATACTGTTATTTTTGAGGTTTCTAATGTGATGCCGTTTGGTGATGCGGAAAGACCGACGTGCCATGCGGTGCGGGGCGGTTGCGGGGGTTGGCTGAGGGCCCGAAATATATATGCGGTGAAACAATTGGAGGTTGATGCTAGCAGTAATAAAGCGGAGTTGGCAATATTATAAGTGGACTGTATTTTTTAATGTCCCCTTCAGAAGGGGCTGGTTCGCGGTGCGGATGCGGTTGGGTCGGGAACAAGTAGAGGAATGCACGCCTACCTTACATCTGCATCCTCGGCGAGGTGGCGCGCAGTCCCGGCGTGATGGCGTCGACGCAGCACTACGTGACACGACACACACAAACAGAGGCTTGTCCCGTGCAAATAGTTATGCCGGCATCAACTATGCGGTCCTCAGTCCTTAATTAATTGGTGTTAATATTTAAGCGGCGTGCGATTAATTAGTTATTTGCGGATTAGCGGTGGCGCCATATGCACACATGCAGGGTAGCGGCGGCGGGAACACTTACTTAACGCGAATGCGTGTGCGGCGCGTGCGACGTTGCGGAGCGAAGTTGCGGAACTGATCGTGAGGGGTGCGCTAGCGCGTCCCCGTGGTCCTCGCGTGACGTCACGCGCGAGGAGTACAAATATGCGGTAAAGCGTGCGTTAGAGGGAGAAGGAAAAGAGCGGGAATGTTGGATAGTAAGGATTCTACAATACTGCCAACTGCGCGTGAAATACATATAAAATGGCGGTTTGAGACATCGTCGAATAGACAATGATCTTGTATCGAAATGTATAAATATGGCGTAACCATTCCCCCCGGCCTTAAAGGGTACCTTTAATAAAAATAAACTAAATAGCGCGGTAATAAAGAATAACCCTAAACCTATTCTTAAAATTAAGCGGAAGCGGAAAATGCGAAATACTATATGCCCACGGGGCTCTCGGCATCGGCTACGAATCTAATATCCGCAGCCACTAGTTGTCCTAGTCCTACGAGCTACCGTGAGAGGCGTAAAATTATTGATTTGGCAAAGGGCACAGTCGGACGACGGGTCGCACAAAGTTCCCCTTATTCGTCTTGACTGTGACGACGCGTGTTGTTCCATCCTTCGAAGGGTGGACTGCTTCCACCACACCGAGAGGCCATGAAAGAGGCGGGACATTATCAACAATTATAACCACTACCGTCCCTAATTGAATGGGAGTGGAAGGCGTGGTCCACTTAGCTCGAGCTTGCAATTGATGCAAATACTCAATCCTCCAGCGTTGCCAAAAGGATTGGACCATTTTATCCAAAAGCGAATGTCTTTCACGTAGACTATAGGAGTCTACATGAGACGCGGGTAGCGAAAATAGCGGAGCGGTATGTAAAAAATGAGCGGGTGTGAGCGCCGCAGGCTCTGCGGGATCACTACTAAGCGAAGTAAGCGGACGCGAATTTATAAGTGCCTCGACCTGCGTGAGTACAGTTAATAATTCTTCATAGGAAAGCAGCTGCTGTCCTATGACCTTGAACAGGTGAGTTTTGACAACCTTCACCATTGATTCCCAGCATCCACCCCAGTGAGGGCTAGCGGGCGGAATCTGCTTGAAGTCAATACGACTTTCAGATAGTTCAGATTCAAGGTGCGGGCGGTAATGGTCGAGGAATCTATAAAGATCGCGCAGATACGATCTACAACCGACAAAATTCGTAGCGTTGTCCGTGTACAAACACTGAACAGGGCCACGGCGCGAAAGAAAACGTTTTAGTGTGGCGAGAAAACTGACTGTACTTAAGTCAGAAGCTATTTCAACGTGCAAGCAACGCGTAGTTAAGCAAGTAAATATACAGAGCCAGGCCTTACGACTCTTGACGCCTCTGCCACGCACGGGTGTGTATTTTATAGGACCTGCGTAATCACAACCCGTATGCGAAAAGGGTTTGTCTACCTGGTTGACGCGGTAAGCGGGTAAATCAGCCATCATTGGAAATAATGGACGCGGTTTGGCTCGAAAACAAGTGTTACATTTGTATATGCGGTGACGAATAACTCGCCGAGCGGCAATTATCCAAAAGCGACGTCTAATTATAGACATTAAAGTTTCAGGACCAGCGTGTAAATATTTTCTATGATAATAGTCGACTATCAAATCAACTATGTGATCGCGACGCGGGAGTACACGCGGATGTTTCTGCGAATAGTCGACGACCGCATTCGACAAACGGCCACCGACGCGTATTATATTATCTTTGTCCAAGAATGGACTTAGCCTTTGCAAAGCGGGAGAACAATTCTGTTTGTTTGACAGTTTAATTATGTCATCGGCGAAATAAACACGTTGAAGAGCGAATATGATTTTATTTTCGGCGTAATCTAAATCAGAGACAGTTACGGAAAATCGACGCGGTAACAATTTCGAAAAGCGGTAAACATAAACCATTATGCGTAATAATCTAGACCAAGAAGAAGTGCGAAGCGCGAGCGAGTAAATTAACGAATCGACAGCGGGTGTGGTTACAGCATGTACCAAAGGTTTTAATTCAGGCATATCTTCGATATCATTTTCATCAAACGATGCGATAGGCCACTCTGCTGGATCCTTACAAGCCCATGACGGTCCCGAAAACCATAAGGGATGGTCAATAAGTGCTGCGGGCGATAGGCCACGAGATAGGCAATCAGCAGGGTTTTCACTTCCTGCTATGTGATGGAAACAGCTGGCAGGAACGTTGTCGATCACCTTGGTAACTCGATTAGCGACAAACGTCTGCCAACGGTGTGGAGAAGAATTGATCCAACACAGTGTCACTTTTGAATCGGTAAATGCGAATACGTTCGAAATTTTATAACGCGGTTCAAATATGTCGATAACCTTCTTCATGAGTGCGGATAGAAGAACTGCTGCACACAACTCCAGCCTAGCGATGGAAACGGTTTTAAGCGGCGAGACTTTAGACTTAGAACAGACAAGTACGACCTTTCTACTGCAGTCTACTACAGTTTGCATGTATATTACGGCGCCGTAAGCGCGTTCGCTAGCGTCAGCAAAACCCAACAGGTTAACGGCGCAACCTTGAACTACACCCAAATGTCGCGGTATACGTACACCATTCAAGGAGGGCAGTTCTTTGCAGAACTGCGCCCAGAGCGTTACGATGCGTTTTGGAGGAGCGTCATCCCAGTCGCATTTTGCCAACCAAAGTTCTCTGATGAGAAGTTTGGCGTACAAAATGACGGGAGCCACTAGACCCAAATTGTCCCACAAACGGGCTACTGCGGAAAGAATGCTGCGCTTGGTGCACCCTGGCTCAGGCGCAGCGACCTTAAACGTGAAAACATCGTCGGAACTATCCCAATGCGTGCCTAAGATTTTATGCGGTATGGCGCTCTTATCAATTTCAAGACAAGAGGAAGCGCGATGCGAAGCGGGTATGTCACGTAGGACTGCGGCGGAATTACTAGACCACTTGACAAGGTCAAATTGACCGGACTTAAATAATCCTATAAGCTGGATGCAGGCATCTGCAGCAGCAGACTCGTCATCCTGAAACGAATCACCGGCCATTATGCTGAAACATACATCATCCATGTAAGTTGAGCTTGATGCAATTGCGGCTGCTACGGGAAATTTGTGTCCTTCGTCTGTTATCAACTGTCTGACGACGCGGACGGCGTGGAAAACACTTGACTTCATTCCAAAACAAACGCGATTAAATTCATAAATTGACAAAGGGTCAGTGACCTTGAAGCGAAAAAGAATACGCTGGAATTTACGATCGTTTTCGTTCATAAGAATCTGTAAAAACATCTGGCGGCAATCAGCGGAAACTGCAATTTTGAAAAGGCGAAAATTAAGAAGTATGGAATTTAAATCACCTTGAAGATTGGGCCCTGAATGCAAAACTTCGTTCAAGGATAGCCCAGAACTAGTCTTGCAACTGGCATCCAATACCATGCGTACCTTGGTAGTTGACTTGTCTTCACGTTGCACGCAATGGTGCGGTACGAAATAAGATGCGGCGAAATCGACATTATCAACAGGTCCTATTTCAGTAACGTAGCCTTTGGCAACGTATTCGCGAATTATATCGTCGTAAGCGGAGCGCAACATAGGCGAAGACTGCAACTTGCGTTCCAAGCAAAGAAAACGTCTGTGTGCGGTGTTAAACGAATTACCTAATATATATACGTCATCCTTAAACGGTAAGGCGACTTTGTACCTACCACTAGTATCGCGCGTAGTGGTGGCTTGGAAATGATTCTCACATTCAAGGTCATCTTGACTGTGGGCGGGCGGAGCGGAGACATCCTCGAGTTCCCAAAATCTTTTAAGAAGGAGGTCCAAGGAAGGCTGGTCGACGATGGTACAACAAGCCGACGTTGACTTTAAATTCGATTTTCTGGGTATCAAAACTGGAGCGGAACCCATTAGGACGTAACCAAAAATTGTATTAATTGCGGGCGGTAAGCCATTCATACTGTTAACAGTACCCGGCAATAACAAATGAGGGAAAATATTCGCGCCTAGAAGCACATGTACCTCTGACCATTGACTTATATTCTACCGATAGACGAGGCGCGTCATAGAAACTATTTGTCCCGTATTTGTCAAAAGCTCAGTAGCGACATCTAGTACGTTTACTTGAATATTACAAATTATGATCAAAGATTATTAGATAGACAAGACAGTTCATGTCAATAATAGCTTTGCCTACTAAGTATGAATACTGTCATAGCAATAATATATTTGTAATGTTTTTTTTTATTTACGTGAATAATTCATGGAAATGATATAAATGAAATTAAATACTCTTACAAGTGTACAAGTCTGTTAAGCAGTCAATCTGTGTACAATCAGTCTGACATTTATTATAATAACATTTATGAATTTTTAACAAGCTGATAAACTTTTATCGAGACTAATAGACAAAAGGAATGGTACACCAGAAGTTTACAAAAATGACTACCGCATTTGGAATATTTGAAATCTTTGATTCGAAAATGAATTGAACAAATATAGGTATGTTCTCATAGTAGCCACTTATATCCATTTTAATAATTCTGGACAAATATTATAGAGATCTCCTTGTTTCGTAACCGACGCGTAAGAATATAAAACAATTTTAAACGATATTAGTCTTCAATAACAATGGGTTCGAATAGTCCATAAAGTAATTCATATTAATAAAAGGTGTCTAAATACTATCCACTGTTTCAAAACATACATACAACACACATATTTTGAGTTATTAATTAACAACATATGATTAAAATAAAATACTGAAATCAATTTGCAACTATGTACATTCTTCCAACATATTTGTATTTGTAATGTATTCGAATAGTTTATGCCTATTTGGTCCTCTGATATCAATTTCCCTTGAATAATCTATATCTTATATAGTTCGTCTCTCTCACTCGACGGGCAATTTTTATGCGCGGAAATGAGATATACGATTAAGGAGCTCACCTTGTATTTTAACGAGCTCTAAATATATTTAATCCATTAATAAATAAAAGATCTGTATTATCGGCATTATTCTGCAATATTATATCACTTACGTTGTATTCTTTAATTATATTGTAACTTCAGAAAATTTTGCTGTCGGTTTGACGGGGAAAAGTCAAAATAAATTACTTATAAATATAACCAAAGAGGCGCACTGTTGCGCGGCCGTCACGCCGCAGACTGATTCGTGTGCGGTGCATGCACCGCACTTGGGTGGGACACGTTTTTTACAAAGAACGTCTTATCTAGTGTAACATTGATATCGATGCCTCTGACGGTGTGGCGAAAGAAGCGTCTGCGAGCGGCAGCGTATTTAAATAATGCGCGAATAAAGATTTATCAACGGGAACCGAAGGTAGACTATCCGTGATGCGGTCGACAACAAGTGCGGATACGTTGAACCAAATATTATTATTAAAACGCGAGAATACTTTAAATTGCGCGGAACCTCTAATACCTTTTTCTATACCACCGAAACCACGTACAATAGTTTGCGTTTGTTTATTGTAATTCAAACCTAACAATGCACAACATTCCGATGTAATAAAATTACTTTGCGAACCAGAATCAAGTAAACATTTAATAATATGGGGCCGATCTTGAGAATCATACACGACTACTTGAGCCGTCGACAACAATATGGTGGACTGCGTAGATCGCTCGTTAACGTGATTAATAGCGGTTGCGTTCGATACTGGTGCAGCAATGTGCAGCGATGCAACGTCACGAGCCGCGTCGGCGGGCATCGATGACGCATCGAGAGGTGGGGCGCGCGCGATAGGCGTAGTGCGCGCCGCGGAGGCGAGAGTAGCGGCAGCTAATTCGACTCCCGGTGCGGGCAAAGTTACATGTTGTGTACGTGTTTGCAAAACTGTTTTGTTGAAGTGTAACAACGTATGATGTTTTGAATTACAATTTCGACATCTGGAATTCGATTTACAATCTCGTAATTTATGAGATAAACTAAGGCAGTTTATACACGCGTTGTAATCTTTAGCGCATTTAAAACGTGCGGAAGGCGTAGTAAATTGGTTAAATTTAGGACATTTAAACAAATGAGCGTGAACAAAATTATCACAAAGACATTTACGACTAGGTGATGAGACCAGTGTGTAGGCCTGCGGGTTAGGTACGTGATTACGTGGTTTATTCCTAATGAAATTATTACTTCGCGGAGTATTGATAGCGGCGGAACTTGTTTGCGTGTGAGTGTATATTTTAAATTGACCGCGAATAAAATCATTTAAGTCAAGGAATGTAGGTATTTCTACATCGCGGTATCTTTCTTCAAAGGCGTGTACAGTCTCAGAGTCAAGCCTACGTAAGGCGAGGTGCAAAAGTATGAAATCTGCCAAGTCATGCAGTTGCAAGTTTTTCAAAGCGCTTGCCGCGGTAATAAAATGTTCTAAAAAGTCTTGGAACTTAGACGCTGAGGGGGAACCAATACTTTGGAAGTTAATCATTTGGTCTAAATAAGTGGACGCGAGTGTACGAGTGTCTTGGTACCTGTCAATGAGACACTGCAATATTATATTATAATTTTCTGCGCACGGCGTAATACCCGAGAACACATGTTTAGCCTTTTGTGAAAGTTTACCAATTAAGTAATATAACTTATCACCATCTGTTAACATTGAATTATCGTGTACAATGGATTTAAAACTTGCGTAAAATAAAGGCCAGTTACGAATATCACCGTCAAATGACATTATTTCTAGCGGCGGCAACGATGGTTTTCTATGTTTTAAAGCGCTGCGACTCGGAGACGTGTCCACTCCCGAATGGGTGGATTCAACACGCGATAGAACGCGTTTTATGCGGCAGTATAGATCTTCAAACGAAATTAAACATTGAAAGTCGGGTTTACAAGTAGGATCAGACTTTAGCAAAGCGCGGTTATAATCATCTAATGCTTCTCTAAACTGTTCGGACAATCTGTCTATCGATCCTACCGAACTGAGAAATGTTTCCATGCATTCCTCATTAGTAAAAGCCTTTTGAGACTTATCGAAAACATTTTGTAAGATAGAAAAATACGTGTTCCGTTTACTTTCCAATAAAGCAAGCTCAAGGTCGTGCGCGGGTGATTCAGCGCCCTTTGTCCTTGAGCGCGACATTTTAAAGTAATAATAAGTTAATAAAACTGAGTAATAGACGCGGGAATACTATTTCAAACGAAATATGGCACGTGGTATACAAATTAAGTTATACTAAACTATAGTCACAACAATAAATCCGGTTCGAAGTGGCCAACAATATGGTGATGCGGAAAGACCGACGTGCCATGCGGTGCGGGGCGGTTGCGGGGGTTGGCTGAGGGCCCGAAATATATATGCGGTGAAACAATTGGAGGTTGATGCTAGCAGTAATAAAGCGGAGTTGGCAATATTATAAGTGGACTGTATTTTTTAATGTCCCCTTCAGAAGGGGCTGGTTCGCGGTGCGGATGCGGTTGGGTCGGGAACAAGTAGAGGAATGCACGCCTACCTTACATCTGCATCCTCGGCGAGGTGGCGCGCAGTCCCGGCGTGATGGCGTCGACGCAGCACTACGTGACACGACACACACAAACAGAGGCTTGTCCCGTGCAAATAGTTATGCCGGCATCAACTATGCGGTCCTCAGTCCTTAATTAATTGGTGTTAATATTTAAGCGGCGTGCGATTAATTAGTTATTTGCGGATTAGCGGTGGCGCCATATGCACACATGCAGGGTAGCGGCGGCGGGAACACTTACTTAACGCGAATGCGTGTGCGGCGCGTGCGACGTTGCGGAGCGAAGTTGCGGAACTGATCGTGAGGGGTGCGCTAGCGCGTCCCCGTGGTCCTCGCGTGACGTCACGCGCGAGGAGTACAAATATGCGGTAAAGCGTGCGTTAGAGGGAGAAGGAAAAGAGCGGGAATGTTGGATAGTAAGGATTCTACAATACTGCCAACTGCGCGTGAAATACATATAAAATGGCGGTTTGAGACATCGTCGAATAGACAATGATCTTGTATCGAAATGTATAAATATGGCGTAACCACCGTTAATTATCAATTTTTTCCGCTTACATTGCAAACGCAGGCTGAACCCTACGAGATTTATCAAAATAATGTACTAATTATTTATACACGTTGAAAAGTGTAAGTGTAACAATTACTTATAGGTAAACACAACATGCACCAAATATAGCAGTTATCATACTATAAAGAGAAACAATTTTGTATATAATATAAGATTAATATTAGTTTTGAAATTTAACAAATTGAATGATTTTCAATAATATAAAAAGAAAAGGAAAAAATAAATAAATAAACAGATTCACCAATATCACATGGGATCCCAATAAAGACTTATGAATAGAAATTGATACTTTAGTCGTGATGGTAAGCGATACGACCGTTCATGAATAGGAGCAAAACTAAACAGCACCATGAATAACAAAGCATGCTTCATTCCATTACACTTGCTATCCTGAGACATAAGATTGTAAGTCTCAATATGTCCAGTAGTTACTCTAGCTACAATGCCCTTCAAACCGGAACACAACAATGCATTTGCACTACTGTTTGGCGGGAGAAATAGACAGTATGGTGGTACCTACCCAGGCGGCCACCTACAGTAAATTGATTAAATTTATTGATGACTAGCTGTACCCGCAACTTCGTCCGCGTGGACGTTAACAAAAACTTTATTTTTCTATAATCAAAGATTTTTTCTAAAATAAATGTAGCCTAATTACTCCTTATTATATCAGCTACCTGACAATAAAAGTCCCGTCAAAATCGGTCCAGCCATTTTAGAGATTAGCCGGAACAAACAGACAGACAGACAAATAAATCTAAGATCATTTTCTTATAGGTATCCTGTATAGAACGATATGTAGTTGGACATTTTCTTTAATGTTCACTTTAAAAACAGACACTTCAATTTTATTTATATGTATAGATGATTAGACGAATTAATTATCGTCAAGTTTTCATTGGTTTATAGAGAAGCAGCGCATCATATTCTTCAAGAGCATAGCACAAGCGTTCGTCGATTTCAACGAGTTGTACCCTTGCGGTCCTTTGCAGTTGGTCATCGAGCATCTCAACTCCAAGAAAACATTGCCTATTGATGTAAGTTTTTTTTTTATTTCATAGTAAATTACCACGCTTTTAAGACTAAATTGAAGAGTATTTTGTGTTTCATCATATTTCACCACATTGTTTATTAAGCTAAATGGAACAGGAGACAAAGGAAAATCGACTGTCTCGGGTCTTTTCTTCAAAGTTAAATAATTACCAATATTCGTTTGGAATTACTTTTATTTACCACTAAAACAATAGAGTACTAGGGTAGTGTCTGCTTTGTAGTTAGTTGGACGTAAGAATTTCGACATGGTATCAACTGCGCGTTTCATTTGACGATCGTAACACCCATTTGAAGACGACGTCTGCAGATGCATCTGTTGACGTGTAGAGGAGGCAGGACACAGAGCCGTTACGGTGGGAGGGACGATATGACGCCGGGAAGGATTTTCGTGATTGGCGATATAATCCATAATAATTTATTTCAATTCAAAACGATCCGTTGACGTCGCGTGTGCGTTGTGTCCGTCCCTCCTCGCTCGCTGTGTATCAAAATAATTAATTAAGGTTGCCTCTTATGCGAGGCAATGGGAAACCTTTTAGAATGTGTACATACAGCCTAATGGTATATGATTATTACGCAGCAAATCCCGCTGATCGCGCACAACATCGCGATGTACCTGGAGTGCCTGGCGCCCGAGGCCCTGGGACCAGCCGGTGCATGCGCCGCACTGGTGGCGCAGATGGACGCGCTGCTGCGAGCCGTGGCGCTGCAGCTGCCGCAACTAGACGACGTGCTGCCGCTGCTGCGCGCCGCCACCGCCGCGCTGCGCGTGCCCGCCGCCGCACAGCACAAGGTACTGCTCTCTACTGCACTGTACTGCACTGTACTGCAGCTGCTGCGAGCCGTGGCGCTGCAGCTGCCGCAACTAGACGACGTGCTGCCGCTGCTGCGCGCCGCCACCGCCGCGCTGCGCGTGCCCGCCGCCGCACAGCACAAGGTACTGCTCTCTACTGCACTGTACTGCACTGTACTGCAGCTGCTGCGAGCCGTGGCGCTGCAGCTGCCGCAACTAGACGACGTGCTGCCGCTGCTGCGCGCCGCCACCGCCGCGCTGCGCGTGCCCGCCGCCGCACAGCACAAGGTACTGCTCTCTACTGCACTGTACTGCACTGTACTGCAGCTGCTGCGAGCCGTGGCGCTGCAGCTGCCGCAACTAGACGACGTGCTGCCGCTGCTGCGCGCCGCCACCGCCGCGCTGCGCGTGCCCGCCGCCGCACAGCACAAGGTACTGCTCTCTACTGCACTGTACTGCACTGTACTGCAGCTGCTGCGAGCCGTGGCGCTGCAGCTGCCGCAACTAGACGACGTGCTGCCGCTGCTGCGCGCCGCCACCGCCGCGCTGCGCGTGCCCGCCGCCGCACAGCACAAGGTACTGCTCTCTACTGCACTGTACTGCACTGTACTGCAGCTGCTGCGAGCCGTGGCGCTGCAGCTGCCGCAACTAGACGACGTGCTGCCGCTGCTGCGCGCCGCCACCGCCGCGCTGCGCGTGCCCGCCGCCGCACAGCACAAGGTACTGCTCTCTACTGCACTGTACTGCACTGTACTGCAGCTGCTGCGAGCCGTGGCGCTGCAGCTGCCGCAACTAGACGACGTGCTGCCGCTGCTGCGCGCCGCCACCGCCGCGCTGCGCGTGCCCGCCGCCGCACAGCACAAGGTACTGCTCTCTACTGCACTGTACTGCACTGTACTGCAGCTGCTGCGAGCCGTGGCGCTGCAGCTGCCGCAACTAGACGACGTGCTGCCGCTGCTGCGCGCCGCCACCGCCGCGCTGCGCGTGCCCGCCGCCGCACAGCACAAGGTACTGCTCTCTACTGCACTGTACTGCACTGTACTGCAGCTGCTGCGAGCCGTGGCGCTGCAGCTGCCGCAACTAGACGACGTGCTGCCGCTGCTGCGCGCCGCCACCGCCGCGCTGCGCGTGCCCGCCGCCGCACAGCACAAGGTACTGCTCTCTACTGCACTGTACTGCACTGTACTGCAGCTGCTGCGAGCCGTGGCGCTGCAGCTGCCGCAACTAGACGACGTGCTGCCGCTGCTGCGCGCCGCCACCGCCGCGCTGCGCGTGCCCGCCGCCGCACAGCACAAGGTACTGCTCTCTACTGCACTGTACTGCACTGTACTGCAGCTGCTGCGAGCCGTGGCGCTGCAGCTGCCGCAACTAGACGACGTGCTGCCGCTGCTGCGCGCCGCCACCGCCGCGCTGCGCGTGCCCGCCGCCGCACAGCACAAGGTACTGCTCTCTACTGCACTGTACTGCACTGTACTGCAGCTGCTGCGAGCCGTGGCGCTGCAGCTGCCGCAACTAGACGACGTGCTGCCGCTGCTGCGCGCCGCCACCGCCGCGCTGCGCGTGCCCGCCGCCGCACAGCACAAGGTACTGCTCTCTACTGCACTGTACTGCACTGTACTGCAGCTGCTGCGAGCCGTGGCGCTGCAGCTGCCGCAACTAGACGACGTGCTGCCGCTGCTGCGCGCCGCCACCGCCGCGCTGCGCGTGCCCGCCGCCGCACAGCACAAGGTACTGCTCTCTACTGCACTGTACTGCACTGTACTGCAGCTGCTGCGAGCCGTGGCGCTGCAGCTGCCGCAACTAGACGACGTGCTGCCGCTGCTGCGCGCCGCCACCGCCGCGCTGCGCGTGCCCGCCGCCGCACAGCACAAGGTACTGCTCTCTACTGCACTGTACTGCACTGTACTGCAGCTGCTGCGAGCCGTGGCGCTGCAGCTGCCGCAACTAGACGACGTGCTGCCGCTGCTGCGCGCCGCCACCGCCGCGCTGCGCGTGCCCGCCGCCGCACAGCACAAGGTACTGCTCTCTACTGCACTGTACTGCACTGTACTGCAGCTGCTGCGAGCCGTGGCGCTGCAGCTGCCGCAACTAGACGACGTGCTGCCGCTGCTGCGCGCCGCCACCGCCGCGCTGCGCGTGCCCGCCGCCGCACAGCACAAGGTACTGCTCTCTACTGCACTGTACTGCACTGTACTGCAGCTGCTGCGAGCCGTGGCGCTGCAGCTGCCGCAACTAGACGACGTGCTGCCGCTGCTGCGCGCCGCCACCGCCGCGCTGCGCGTGCCCGCCGCCGCACAGCACAAGGTACTGCTCTCTACTGCACTGTACTGCACTGTACTGCAGCTGCTGCGAGCCGTGGCGCTGCAGCTGCCGCAACTAGACGACGTGCTGCCGCTGCTGCGCGCCGCCACCGCCGCGCTGCGCGTGCCCGCCGCCGCACAGCACAAGGTACTGCTCTCTACTGCACTGTACTGCACTGTACTGCAGCTGCTGCGAGCCGTGGCGCTGCAGCTGCCGCAACTAGACGACGTGCTGCCGCTGCTGCGCGCCGCCACCGCCGCGCTGCGCGTGCCCGCCGCCGCACAGCACAAGGTACTGCTCTCTACTGCACTGTACTGCACTGTACTGCAGCTGCTGCGAGCCGTGGCGCTGCAGCTGCCGCAACTAGACGACGTGCTGCCGCTGCTGCGCGCCGCCACCGCCGCGCTGCGCGTGCCCGCCGCCGCACAGCACAAGGTACTGCTCTCTACTGCACTGTACTGCACTGTACTGCAGCTGCTGCGAGCCGTGGCGCTGCAGCTGCCGCAACTAGACGACGTGCTGCCGCTGCTGCGCGCCGCCACCGCCGCGCTGCGCGTGCCCGCCGCCGCACAGCACAAGGTACTGCTCTCTACTGCACTGTACTGCAGCTGCTGCGAGCCGTGGCGCTGCAGCTGCCGCAACTAGACGACGTGCTGCCGCTGCTGCGCGCCGCCACCGCCGCGCTGCGCGTGCCCGCCGCCGCACAGCACAAGGTACTGCTCTCTACTGCACTGTACTGCACTGTACTGCAGCTGCTGCGAGCCGTGGCGCTGCAGCTGCCGCAACTAGACGACGTGCTGCCGCTGCTGCGCGCCGCCACCGCCGCGCTGCGCGTGCCCGCCGCCGCACAGCACAAGGTACTGCTCTCTACTGCACTGTACTGCACTGTACTGCAGCTGCTGCGAGCCGTGGCGCTGCAGCTGCCGCAACTAGACGACGTGCTGCCGCTGCTGCGCGCCGCCACCGCCGCGCTGCGCGTGCCCGCCGCCGCACAGCACAAGGTACTGCTCTCTACTGCACTGTACTGCACTGTACTGCAGCTGCTGCGAGCCGTGGCGCTGCAGCTGCCGCAACTAGACGACGTGCTGCCGCTGCTGCGCGCCGCCACCGCCGCGCTGCGCGTGCCCGCCGCCGCACAGCACAAGGTACTGCTCTCTACTGCACTGTACTGCACTGTACTGCAGCTGCTGCGAGCCGTGGCGCTGCAGCTGCCGCAACTAGACGACGTGCTGCCGCTGCTGCGCGCCGCCACCGCCGCGCTGCGCGTGCCCGCCGCCGCACAGCACAAGGTACTGCTCTCTACTGCACTGTACTGCACTGTACTGCAGCTGCTGCGAGCCGTGGCGCTGCAGCTGCCGCAACTAGACGACGTGCTGCCGCTGCTGCGCGCCGCCACCGCCGCGCTGCGCGTGCCCGCCGCCGCACAGCACAAGGTACTGCTCTCTACTGCACTGTACTGCAGCTGCTGCGAGCCGTGGCGCTGCAGCTGCCGCAACTAGACGATTTGCCTACTGCACTTTGCTACAGCTGATGACGTGCTGTTGGCAAACATAACATTAACAATTGTTATGTGTCAAATTTTGATTTAATTAAAGTACTATAACTTCCAACTTGATTCCTACAGAGCATCCTGGAACCAATCTCAAAGATCATCAGCTACGGCATCCAGAACTTCGTGATCAAGTTGTCAGTCATATCGGAGCTGAGCGTGGTGTGCATGCGCGTGTTCAGCCGCGACCGCGACAAGTTGCTGGTGTGCCGCGTGCTCGTGTACGAACTCATGCAAGCGCTTCGCACCAAGACCACGGTGCCGGACGACAACCTGTTCATACTCATACAGTTTGTGCTGCAAGGTGAGATGATGATGCACTAAACTGATGACATCTGGATTTTATTATTGATCACATAGTCAGTGGTATTAAAAGGCCCTCTGTAAAGGCCAGCGCACACCGGCATTCAAAGCCGTTTGTCGACACCAGATAAGTTTTAAAATAATATTCATTACTAGTTTGTGCTGGCGTTAAATTACCAGGTTAAACCGAAAGGGCAAATATCCCCTAATAAAAAAATCGAAGTACACAAAAATTAACCCCACTTCTTATTTTATAATATGAATAACTAAAATCACGCTGTTTAAATGAAAAATAACTTCACAAGTTTTGGTATTTGATAGCCAAATGGGTACCTTTTAACTCTAGTGAATGCCTCATTTGTCTCCAGGTCACGGCTGCACCCTCCTATTGCCCCCGCAGCTGAACACAGGCGACCTGCTAACAGCTGGCCCGAGCGGCTCCGAGGCGCGAGACCTGGGGAGTGGCGCCGTGGAGTGCATGCGCCCTCATCTGCCTGATATGATTGATCTACTGCAAGACCCGCATCTGCTCAATAAGATTAAGGTGTGGTCTTAAAGCTGTATCGATATCACGTATATCTGAAAAGGAAATTAGTTTGGGTCATGTTATCGAGTTTTGTTCATTTAATGGTCCTTCGAGCCAGACTTTAAAAAATAATCTTGCTTTGAGAATTAACTCTTTAAAGGCCGGTTTTTTGACCAGTCACATTTCAAAAGCAATAAATTCAAAATGTAAATTCTTCTTCACAGGGATCCGTATCGAAGTCTATAGTGAACCGTAACCTGATTTGCCTGAACGAGGATACATTAGGCGCCATAGTGAAGGGAGGTATAGCTCAGTATGTGGCTATGGAGCTGGCGTTAGAACATAGCCGCGGCCGAGCCGATAGAGGGCAGCAGCAGGCTAACAGACACATGATGCCGTGGCTTAGCGTGTCGCCGCCTGGGTATGACTTTCGAATACTAAGGAGATGATTGATGTTGGTTTTTTTATTCTATGTGAAAGGGATGTAAATGACAGAATGGATAGTGTGCGTGGGTGACTGCGTGTGGTGCGTGGCGTGTCGTGTGCGTGTAGTGTAGTGTGTGTACCGGTGCAGGTCGCGCGAGGTGGGCGAGTGCGTGTGGCGCGTGCGTGGCGTGTCGTGTGCGTGTAGTGTAGTGTGTGTACCGGTGCAGGTCGCGCGAGGTGGGCGAGTGCGTGTGGCGCGTGCGTGGCGTGTCGTGTGCGTGTAGTGTAGTGTGTGTACCGGTGCAGGTCGCGCGAGGTGGGCGAGTGCGTGTGGCGCGTGCGTGGCGTGTCGTGTGCGTGTAGTGTAGTGTAGTGTGTGTACCGGTGCAGGTCGCGCGAGGTGGGCGAGTGCGTGTGGCGCGTGCGTGGCGTGTCGTGTGCGTGTAGTGTAGTGTGTGTACCGGTGCAGGTCGCGCGAGGTGGGCGAGTGCGTGTGGCGCGTGCGTGGCGTGTCGTGTGCGTGTAGTGTAGTGTGTGTACCGGTGCAGGTCGCGCGAGGTGGGCGAGTGCGTGTGGCGCGTGCGTGGCGTGTCGTGTGCGTGTAGTGTAGTGTGTGTACCGGTGCAGGTCGCGCGAGGTGGGCGAGTGCGTGTGGCGCGTGCGTGGCGTGTCGTGTGCGTGTAGTGTAGTGTGTGTACCGGTGCAGGTCGCGCGAGGTGGGCGAGTGCGTGTGGCGCGTGCGTGGCGTGTCGTGTGCGTGTAGTGTAGTGTGTGTACCGGTGCAGGTCGCGCGAGGTGGGCGAGTGCGTGTGGCGCGTGCGTGGCGTGTCGTGTGCGTGTAGTGTAGTGTGTGTACCGGTGCAGGTCGCGCGAGGTGGGCGAGTGCGTGTGGCGCGTGCGTGGCGTGTCGTGTGCGTGTAGTGTAGTGTGTGTACCGGTGCAGGTCGCGCGAGGTGGGCGAGTGCGTGTGGCGCGTGCGTGGCGTGTCGTGTGCGTGTAGTGTAGTGTGTGTACCGGTGCAGGTCGCGCGAGGTGGGCGAGTGCGTGTGGCGCGTGCGTGGCGTGTCGTGTGCGTGTAGTGTAGTGTGTGTACCGGTGCAGGTCGCGCGAGGTGGGCGAGTGCGTGTGGCGCGTGCGTGGCGTGTCGTGTGCGTGTAGTGTAGTGTGTGTACCGGTGCAGGTCGCGCGAGGTGGGCGAGTGCGTGTGGCGCGTGCGTGGCGTGTCGTGTGCGTGTAGTGTAGTGTGTGTACCGGTGCAGGTCGCGCGAGGTGGGCGAGTGCGTGTGGCGCGTGCGTGGCGTGTCGTGTGCGTGTAGTGTAGTGTGTGTACCGGTGCAGGTCGCGCGAGGTGGGCGAGTGCGTGTGGCGCGTGCGTGGCGTGTCGTGTGCGTGTAGTGTAGTGTGTGTACCGGTGCAGGTCGCGCGAGGTGGGCGAGTGCGTGTGGCGCGTGCGTGGCGTGTCGTGTGCGTGTAGTGTAGTGTGTGTACCGGTGCAGGTCGCGCGAGGTGGGCGAGTGCGTGTGGCGCGTGCGTGGCGTGTCGTGTGCGTGTAGTGTAGTGTGTGTACCGGTGCAGGTCGCGCGAGGTGGGCGAGTGCGTGTGGCGCGTGCGTGGCGTGTCGTGTGCGTGTAGTGTAGTGTGTGTACCGGTGCAGGTCGCGCGAGGTGGGCGAGTGCGTGTGGCGCGTGCGTGGCGTGTCGTGTGCGTGTAGTGTAGTGTGTGTACCGGTGCAGGTCGCGCGAGGTGGGCGAGTGCGTGTGGCGCGTGCGTGGCGTGTCGTGTGCGTGTAGTGTAGTGTGTGTACCGGTGCAGGTCGCGCGAGGTGGGCGAGTGCGTGTGGCGCGTGCGTGGCGTGTCGTGTGCGTGTAGTGTAGTGTGTGTACCGGTGCAGGTCGCGCGAGGTGGGCGAGTGCGTGTGGCGCGTGCGTGGCGTGTCGTGTGCGTGTAGTGTAGTGTGTGTACCGGTGCAGGTCGCGCGAGGTGGGCGAGTGCGTGTGGCGCGTGCGTGGCGTGTCGTGTGCGTGTAGTGTAGTGTGTGTACCGGTGCAGGTCGCGCGAGGTGGGCGAGTGCGTGTGGCGCGTGCGTGGCGTGTCGTGTGCGTGTAGTGTAGTGTGTGTACCGGTGCAGGTCGCGCGAGGTGGGCGAGTGCGTGTGGCGCGTGCGTGGCGTGTCGTGTGCGTGTAGTGTAGTGTGTGTACCGGTGCAGGTCGCGCGAGGTGGGCGAGTGCGTGTGGCGCGTGCGTGGCGTGTCGTGGTTGGTGCTGGGAGCTCTCAGTAACGCCAACTCGCGCGCGCCGCTACCTGCCGTACCGCACGATGCCACATGCCATCTCATCGACCACGTGCAGGTAATAACACTACTAATGACATGATACACTAACACATACACATTGATGAATTATGTTTAATTGTACATTTGGTAGCTTATTTCAAACATGTTATGGGATAAAATAGTAACTTTTTTGTTGATGAGGGAAAGCTATTTAGCTCCCCTTTTGATACACCGGGGAAGGCCGAAAGGGATAATATGGCAGTGTCTCTGGCCTTCCAGCCCAGTGCATGGGCTAAAATACTTTACGTTACAAGCCAGACACATAATAAATTCAAGTTAAATACTAACAAAAACACATGAAACTTGTCAACTAATCAATACAATAAACAATACAATAACATATCTAGAAGAGTTCACTATTAGCGATAAGACCGCCATTTATTTACTATTTGTAAAATTTCTACTATTTTTTTGTTATTTCATGTTATCTGATATTCAATAAACTATACCTGTATCTATAAACTCACATTGCAGACGATAATGTCATCCTACGTGGAGGCCAGCAAGGGCGGTTCTCAGCGCATGAACGCACTATTCCACGCGTTCATCTTGTGCCAGCTGTGGACGCTGTACCTGGAGCGGCAGGCTCACGAGCCCAACAACACGCCGCTGTGTACACTGCTGGACTTCTGGGCCAAACTAGTGCCCGCCGTGCTGCATCTCACGCATCACTCCACGCTGGTACACATACATGACACAATTATATAATAATTAATACTACCAATAGTCTCAAAGTCCTGACCCCACACTAACATCGAGTCTTGTTTCGTGGTTATCAAGAACTATGAAAGACTTTTCGGTCTCACAAACACTCAGACCCGAAAGAAAAATTTGTGGGCCGCACAAACATTTCTCTCGGTGCGAAGATCGAAAACGCGGACTCTCGTTTCACAGGCAATGTCTAACCGACTGTGCCACGGAGACAATCAAGACACATACATACATAAAGATTTAGTAATAAATACACCCACTGCACTGGTGGTAGGTCTCTCACATGTGAGAGGTCGCCTGTAGGTACCACCGCAATATCTTTTTCGCCCGTCAAACAGCTGTGTAAATGTATAGTTGTGTTTCGGTTTGAAGGACATTGTAGTAAGAGTAACTACTGGATATATTGAGTATTAACATCTTGTGTCAAGATTGCGAGCGCAGATGAATGCCAAACATTGCTTTGTATTTCTTGGTATTTTGTTTTACTACTGTCCATGAGGAGTCTTATCGCTTAGGCTAATGGCAACCTCGTCTCGCAAACTCGAAACACCCAAAAACCCAAAGCAATGAAAAAAAAACTACGAGAGACTTTACGCTTCCACAAGGCCCAGACACAAATACCTGCGGAGCAAACATCCCATCTATAATTTATCTCGTTGCAAGGATCGAACTCTTATTTAACAGCCAGTGTGAAATGAAATGAAATGAAAATATTTATTGAATCCATAAAATGTCATACACTATTTAGATGTGTAGTTAACCGTGCCACGAGTGCTGTCAATAATTGAAGTGTTGTACTAGCAATCTAGATAAAGCAATATAACTAATGACTGGAATAAAAAGGCTAGTCTTTATACGAATGATACTACAGTCAAACTCTAATCTGTACTTAATTTTGATTCTTCGAGCCGGATATTCCTTCCAAATTATAAAAAAATACAATATAAATAGGATTAACTTACATTTTCCATCAGTTGGCAGAGACAGTGAACCTTCATTTCCTGAGTCTACTGGAGTCGCTACTGGAATGCAACTCCACAGTGTTGACCAGACTGCTGCCGTTGTGGACACCTATACTGTACTCTCCGTTGTTCAAGGTAAGTTTTACTGGAAAGAGGAAAAGTAATAAATTTATTGAAAGCGCATACATGTGTATATATATTGGAAATAAAATAGTAATAAATATAAAATAAGAAACATAACAAAAATACTACATATTAAGTTAATTTGCTAAACGATAATGATTGCTGAACTATCCTAGCATGCTTTTTTAGGCATGCATTTCTGTGTGTATTCTCCAAATGTTTGTAATACGGACATCTGATGATGAATAGTTGAGTGATTCTGTAGTATAGGTCACTTACATGCACGACGATACTCTCACTTAGAAAGCGCACCTTTAGAATTGGAAGTGACCTTACCCAAAAAAATTGTTTTGGATTTAAATCATATATTTATTAAATGGCTTTAAATCATATATTAATTATTATCAATTATTAAAGGACCTATTGACACATGAAAGACAGAAAGATGTATAGTTCGATTTTATAGAGGTATCGTTCACAAGCATAAAATTTCTTAAGTTACAAATCTTTAATGAACATTTTTAGTTATTCACTTTTTAGTAAGTAATTTTTTTGTTAGGTTATCTTTAATTCTAAAGGTGCGAATATATCCTGTCAGTGTTGATGTTGTGTGCAGATGCCTCGTCACGTGTCGCAGCGTCTGGCGGCGTGTCGCGCGGCGCCGCCCCCCGCGGCCGAGGCGTGGGGCGCGGGGGGCGCGGGGGGCACGGGGGGCGGCGCGGGGGGCACCGGCGCCGCGCTGGAACTGCGCCGCCTGCACCGCCTGCTCACCAAGATGGCGCAGCTGGAGATGCAGCCGCACTCATTCTACTTCATATAGATCTGCACTGTACCTGCACGGCAAGACGTATTTCATATACTGTGTGTGTTAGGTTGACATGTTTTTTAGTTTCACTCTAAAAAATACCGTAGTCAATTCAATACTCAACAATATAATACACAAAGAAAAAGTAAGCACTATCGATATCGATAAACGCGATCGATGCGGAATCGAACAGCACAAAGACTAAAACCCGTCGCACATGCTCAGACTAGCATTGGCCGTCACGAAAGTATTGAGTGACAGTATTTAAAACCTCTGGCGCAGTACCAAACTCCGCATTTGCTCTCACGTGCCGAGACAGACACGTACATGAGCGTGAACGTACTGCGCCATAGGTTTTAAATACCGCCACTTGTATGGGACTAACTACAGACGATAACGTACATCTTGTAAAAATAAAACGTTGTATACAACCGCACTTCACTTTACATACATACACACACAACACTAACTGCAGAAGCAACTTAGATCTAATGTAGAAGTGCCACCTACTTCTATATGTGCACAACAATAACTTTAGAGAGCAAGTTGGCTCTTGTACAAGTGGGGCGAATTACACGAGAATTGACTTATCGATACTGTTAAATAATACATTCCGTACACACAAAACATGATTATAAAAAACAAACCCCATACATAAACTCATATTAATTAAATCATGTTAAAGAGGAGATAAAACGTTTTCTAAGTTTTACTATTCATAATATTATTTACTACATATATTAACAAATGTTGCCACTTGACAATGATATCAAATTTTCAGTTGACAGACATCAGCCCTTTTTTCGCTTAAACAAGGGTCTTGGTCATTTGAAAGTTACTGATAGCAATAGCTTATAAGTGATTTTTGACATATATGTTAAAATTTTTGAGTCAGCTCTTATTAATACCATTTGAAAACCTTATGAATAAGGCAAAAGCTAGTGGTCGGGTTAAAGTCAAGGTACTTAATATAATATTGTTAATAAAACAATTATAGCGCAAATGATATTAATATAATATAAAATAAAGATTTAAAAGTCGACAATTTGTATTGATTTAGAACAGTGAAAAACTTTTCAACTCACAAGACGACTAGTAATAAGTTATACATATATGTATGGCCTATATCCCTTCAAACAACCTGTAGTTTTATTCCTCAGTAATTATTGTTAGTATCATCAAGGTACACAAAGCACTTTTAACTTCAAAACTAATTGTATGAATTACTGTATTTACTTTGACCGATGTAGAAACAATTATAAAGAAATAGATCTATTATATTCTTAATTTGGATATCAAAGTCAAAGATTAGACATTAAACATTATTATAGCAACAGTAAACGTCGAAATAATATAGTTTTAAATTGTCGCAGAACGATGATAAACTCAATAGCAGCATTAGCTATAGATGTAGCACAATATATTACTATATTCAAGTATTATATATTGTGTTGATATGTTGACTGAATGTATGTAATTCGTGATTGTTTACAATTCGTAGTAAATGTGTACAATTCCCAAAATAGATAGGAAATGTATGATTATTTTCACAATATCCTATTTTCCCAAGAAATGTATTTACCCACACCAAAATATTCAAATATAATAAAATATTCCATTACTAAAATATGTTATGAATTATGAAATATAAAATTGATTATGAATAAGGCATTTAGAGTATACATAATATATTAGTAAAATACATATTTTATTGGTATGTATATTTAGGAAAGTAAGATCGTTTTATTTCTAGACTTTTTTGTCATAAGTAAAATGCATGAGTATGCGAATTCCAGTGAACTAAGTACCTAATAGATAATTTTATGTGCCAAAGTTTTTGACTTGAGGTGTTTAAACAATGTTTTTATAGATTATATTATTTATTGATCGTTTAATGTTGTGTTAATAGTGTTGTGACGTAATAAATGTATTTGGTGTTAAATAATGAGTTTAATTTTTATAAGAATCCTACTAATATTTTAAATGCGAAAGTGTGTGTGTTTGTTATAGGAGTGGGAAGTGTAAGGTTAAAGTACGGCAGTAAGGCTGAATTTAAATACTTAAACTGTTTTCATCATGTGAACAGCGCCTGTTTCCTAAAAAAGGACCTGTACCGGGCGAAGTCACATTACCTAGATACTTCTAATACACCTTACCTACATCCAACAGTCGCACAATTAGTTCTAGCCCCACGCCATGATCTATTCTTGTGTCGTGGGTATCAGAAGCTACGAGAGACTTTTCTGTCTATTGTCTGTTTCTTCATAAATAAAATGAGCATTCTCTTTTGAAACTGACTCGGCCACATATCGCACCTTCGGTGCAACAAAGTCACATATGCAATCATTGCAAGCTTGGAAGGTATAAATAAAAATCTTATTTCTTTTAGAATATTATGTGGTCATAATTTTTTTAATGGTAAATTAAAAGTTGATATTGGGATAGAAACTATTCAATTGTCTATGTCTTGAAATATCACATTTTTATATTATGTCAAAGTTTCAAATATTTTTCCTGAAAAGTTGCATTTTTGCAAAAGTGACTTTGTTGCACCGAAGGTGCGATATGATTAAACTATACCTATGTACAAACGAAGCTTGGGTGTCCTGGTAGCCTCCTGCCTACCTCATCAGGGAAAAGGCGTGAGTTTATGTATGCATGTATACAAGCAACATTGCCTAACAAAAATATTAATTACCAAGTGCGCCACCCACTCCACGTTAACACGGGTTGATTAAAATCATTAATATCACCTGATCGACTATCTCACGGCTATTGTTTCACGATCAATACGGAACTATGAAGTTATGTCATAGAGAGGTACCAACTGTATAGCCCATATTGAATATAAGAATTTTGATAGCCTCCGTGGCGCAGTTTCTGAGTCTGTGAAATGACAGGCTGCGGGTTCGATTCCCGCAACGAGACAAATAATTATAAAATGCTAGTGAAAGCTAATGTTATACGGAGGGCGTAATAACTGCGACACAGTTAGAATTAATGCGGTTATTATGGCAACATTTTTATTTTTTTCATTCTTTGTTGGTTCAGTAATAAATTTTATTTAGTGGTATTTTTTTATTATAGTGGCCCGCAAATATTTGTCTCCGGTTTGAGTGTTTATGTGGGTGTCCTAAACAACCAAAATTATCTTCCGTTAATAAGTTAAGGTATCTTACGTATGTTAAGTGCGTGTTGGCCTGTTGGTAAACAGACTAGACGCGGCTGCCAACATGTTCACGGTGATCGCGGGTTCGAATCCCAGGGCACACCTCAGACTTTTCGGAGTCATGTATGTATTGACAGTCAATCACCACGCACTAAAACGGTGAAGGAAAATATCGTGAGGAAACCTGCATACCATAGCGATTAATAAGAATCTCTGTGGTATGTAAGTGCGCCAACCCGCACTAGGCCAGCGTGGTGGACTATATGGCCTAACCACTCTCAATCGTACTTTCGATTGTAGAGTAGGCCGGTGCCCTGCAATGAGACGTATATGGTCTGATACAAACAATACAATGTTAAGTATTAGAAAGGGACACTTGAACGCCTGTTGAAAAACAAACAAGAGGAAATCCTATTTGCTATGTAATTTATAACAGGAGACTTTCCACAACTTCAATAAGTTTTTGAGTAAAAGGGTAGCAGTTGAGATCACTTAAATCTTACTGTGTAAACGGTGAAGGAAAACATCGTGAGGAAAGCCGCATACCATAGCGATTTACAAGAATTTCTATGGGCATGTAAAGTCCGCCGACCTGCATTTTTTTTTAACTGGCCCTGCATTGTGGCGGCATTGCACCTGATGGTAAGCGCAAATGCCGCCCAGGCAGAGAGTATCCATTGGCATCGGACGGCAGTCCCATGCCAATGGGAAAAATTATGCCGGCCTGCTAAGGTGCCTCTTCACGCTACGCCGGAAGGACCCAGGATTGTAGGAAGGAGGGAACACGTGAGACGGCAAACAATTCCACAGTCTGACGGTGCGGCACAAAAAAGAATTAGAGAACCGTTTGGTTCGAGCCGGGATGGTGTGGACCAACAAGCTATGGCTTCGCAAGCCAGCACGCGTGGTTCTGGCATTAGGCTAGCGTGGTGGACTATATGTCGTGACCACGCTCAATTGTACTCTCGATTTTTGAGGAGGCCCGTGTACTGCAGTGGGCCTATGTAGGCTGATACAGTAACGTACAGTATTGTGTGAACGTATTTAAAAAAATATTTTTTTTTATTCCTAACTGCACATAAAGAGGATAACACTTACATTTATTACAAATGAGTAAATAGTACAGATGGCGGTATTATCACTCTAGGTGATTTCTTATAGACTAACTTTGGATGGGTATAAGAAAAGGAAAAGAAGAGACGGCAGTCTAGAAAAAAAGGTTTCACTGTATCTGTATCAGCCCATATACGTCCCACTGCAGGGCACGGGCCTACTCTACAATCGAGAATACGATTGAGAGTGGTTAGGCCATATAGTCCACCACGCTGGCCTAATGCGGGTTGGCGGACTTACATACCATAGAAATTCTTATGAATCGCTATGGTATGCAGGTTTCCTCACGATGTTTTCCTTCACCGTTTTAGTGCGTGGTGATTGACTATCAATACACACATGACTCCGAAAAGTCAGAGGTGTGCCCTGGGATTCGAACCCACGACCACCGAGAACATGTTGGCAGCCGCGTCTAGTCCGTTTACCAACAGGCCACCACGCACTTACAAAAAAAGGAAGAAAAAAAGGAAAAAAAAAGAAAAAAATGATTCACGCTCCAATAAAATTATAATAAATTACTTAATCATACATTTTTGTTTCGTCTGAATTTACTCACTAATTCTTGTTTGAAACATATCTATATACATAAACTCACGCCGTTTTCCCCGGACGGTAGACAGTAGGGTTAAAAAGACACCCACGTTTCGGCTTTTGCGTTCCGCCCCACGATGTAATAGTAAGTGAGCCTATGGCCATTGAAACACATCTAGACAATAAATTATATCAGAAATAAATGTAGATAGTAAATTACGTATTTCAATTTACTATCTAGGATCTAGACATTTAAATGGTACCTATAGAAGATGTCAGTTACATAATTCTAACAGTAGCGTCACAACACTCAATCATTCGTTATCCAAAACTCCTAATAGCCCGGGTACTACAACAATACATGACATTTGCACCGCTCCGCAATGTCTAACCAGAATCAATCAATTCAAAATGACCATTATGAAGCGTGGGAAATTCTCTTCATACCTATCCTATTTACCATCCGCTACGAGTTCATTTTATTCTAAATCTTATTTCAATTTTATAGGGTTCAATTTAGCAATGTTGAATGGAGTTACGACTGATCTTTTTGATTGAAATGCAAAATGTGATGTAACAATTGGAGCCATTTCTCCGCATCATTCACGATGGTTCAATTAATGAGGTTTTTGCAATGACAACTGTTGATGTATCTTAATGATCGTTAAAGCCCCCTTTAAGGCTATTTTTAACCATAGACTGGAAAAAGCCATTCTATCGAAAAATCACCCTTTTTGCGGGTATTTGGATATTCATTTCTAAGCCGATGGCACGCGCAGTAGAATAATGGTTATCCTTAGTGTAGTCACCCACGCAAATGTGTCGCTCTACCTTTGACCACCAGAAACTGGCGGCAAAATGTTCAATTCCGACTATCAATTTAGAATTTCGACCAATCGGAACACACCACGAAAAACGAATAAAATTTCCCCGTATTTGCTAGATTTTTGACTACTGCTTCTAGGCATAGGCCATATATAACATTCCTTGATAAAATACCTATCAAATACAAAAATATATTTTTTAATTCTACCCAGTAGTTGCTAAGATTAGAGGTAATAAATAAACAAACAACTTTTCAGCTTTATATATTAAGTATAGATATATAGTCACTTTGCATGGCAGTATAAAAAATAAACTTAGAATAAATAAATTGATTGTATTGTCAATGCCCTAATAAAATAACTTATTTTAATGTGTTTCTTTTTCTACACTCACCTTGGTTAACGACTCTTGAAGTGTGGTGGAAACCTCCTCGAGACTTAAGTCCCAGGATCCCGCATTGAAATAATCTCGCACCTAAACAAATAATATAATTAATTGACCATATTATGTTATTGAAGGGTGGATAAAAATCTTATTTCCTATATACTCAACACAAATTACAAATTTTACCTAAATCTTGGCGGCCTTATTCATAATCAGTTTTAAAACCTATTTTAGTAATCGAATGTTTTGTTCCTTTCTAACTACTTTTGAATTCAGTTTCAAAGATAAAACATGCGAAAACTTAAATATATCTTAAAATTGTCTTTGAATAAGGCCGTGGGAGTACCTATGCCTATGTGGGAGCCACGTACAAACTCTACTTTCCTTAACTGATAAGATACACGCAAAGTTAATTTCACGAAGTAATAAAAAAACGAACTCAATTTCAACGGCTTGGATAGGTTCTAAGCCGTTGAATTACATGCTGTTTAAATAGCAATCAAGCGACTAATGTAACGCATTGCTACTTCCAAAACAGCAGCTTAATTTATCATTACAAAATCCTTATGACAGAATTGCGTACTCCCAACTCAGTATGTAATTGTCCCCATTCGCCCCGCCCACTAATACAATACGCGAAATCTGACCCCACACAATAGACGCACTAATTCGATCAATTTGGACGCAATGCTTCAGAAAACTATTCATTAGTACCTTCATTGTTTGATGTTGTGCAATTATACTGTAATGTGGAGGCTTGATGGTAAAGGACTGCACGGCTGACGAGGCTGCCGAATGTGGTTGCTGGTTCGAATCCCAGCGCATATCTTATTTTGCGGAATCTTGTGTATTGTATAATAAAGATATTATAGGAAAAGGAAACATCATGAGGTCACTTATCATTGAGATTTACAATAATTTCTATAGCAAATAACGACCACAAGCCCGCGAACTATGTATAGCAACGTGGCGGACAAAAATGTAAGTCCTCTTAATTATAAAGGACGCCATGTGATGGGACTCATAGGCTGGAGTATTATTGGAATCCACTGGCACTACTATAATATTGTTTCCAAATGGTACTTACAACTTGCTTGAGTCAATTTGAACCACTGGTAATGTAGACGTCTGGGCCAACTGACCTGGACAAAATCTTGACAACGACTGGGCATCGTACAAATTACGTACTTTTAAACTCAGGAACTAATCATGATTTCACAAATACCCACAAATTATATATACTATAAAAATACTATTGCAAAAGAACTCACAAAAGTTATTCTAGCCTTGAAATTAGAAATAAAATATGTCCTATGAAATATAAACTAGGCTACTTGTTAAAACTATTTAACGTCTAGATGGAACAAATGAACTTCAGAAACAGCAAAAGAAATTGACTAAAAATAAACAGCCCAATTTAAAAAAAATGTTGATATTATTATTTAAATTTTGGAACGCCTGTTTTTCAGTGTTGCAAGTAATTGTTTTTTTAATTCCGTACACATCCTTGAAAAGTCCGTAAAAAAAAAGAAACTGGAAAATATTGGAATTTTAAATGAATTTACTTATAATAGGGCAAGAGTGAGTTTTATTTTCAATCTATATTTTATTATATGTACTATATGTAATTTCTCATTGTATTTGTTTTGTGTGTGCAATAAAGTGTAAATAAATAAATGAATATCTTGAATTATGACAGAAAATATAATAGTAGTATAAAAATGCTAAAATTCATTTTGTTTATAATGAAGGAAAAATCATTTATCCGGCAAACACCAATATATAAGTAGTTGTGCTACCCACAGTATGAACAAATAAATATATGAACAGTCTGTTCTTAGGTCCAACTACCCGAATACAATTGATTAAAATCGAAATCCGAAAAATCCATTGTCATCAGATCCATACAAACCTAGTTATCGCCCACACTAAGTTCTAGTTTTGTGTGGTAGCATCAGAAGCTGCAAGAGATTTTTCTAAAAACAGGCCCGAAACAAATACAGTTTGTTGGTCACATAAATATTTATCTCAGTTAGGATCGAACATACAGCCTCATGATTCAGAGACGGCATTAGCTAACTGTGCCGCGAAGGGTATTAATTATTATTTAGCATTCATAGCAATAAAAATAATAACGAAAATGAATTTAATTATAATAGGGCAACGGCAAGTTTTTTCTATCTATATTTTATTTTATGGGATTTCCCATTTTTTTTGTTTTTGTGTGTTGTTAGATACTATTTAAGAAATAATGCCAGCAGTCAAAAATACCGAGTATATAGTAGTTAATATTTATTTTGATATTCATAAAAGAATAAGTTGCATCACTTCTCGTGGACGTAATATAGCTAAGTATAGATATAAAATACCACCAACAAGAAACCTATTGTTATATTGACGCAACGAATTTAAGATAACTTAATACTCCTATTTTTGCCACTTATCTGTCGTCAAGCGTATTCGAATAAAGTAAAAACTAAGTCTCGCAGCTTTCCGCAAGATGGCGTCCGCGCTTGCGTCATTTCAGTATGTAAACCTTAGCGCATATTGGAGCTAGCTATATCGCAACGAGCAATATTATATTTATGTATTTATAAACTTTATTGTACACCAGGAAAAACTTAAACTATAACAACATATAAAATAAGCACAATTGGCGGCCTTATTACACTAGGCAATCTCTTCCAGGCAACCTTTGCATGGACATAAGAGAAAGGAGAGAGAAAGGACAGTCAAGGGTGTATAGTGACAAAAGTATATATCAACAAATAACAATATCACAAAATGTTCTTTGCAACCGGGATTTTCTATATTAAGAAATTGAGTTCCCACGGTTGAATATATTTGCAAGGACGTGTCGAGAAAATTGAATGTACCATTTTTCGTTTAAAACAGTGTGTTGTTGACGTTGTAAAGTAGGTACTAAGTACAAAACTATTGAAAGTTAAAAATCCGAGGTACTTTTTACGAAATGTCAACTTCATATCTGTATTCATCTTCTATCATCTCCTCAACCCCTCTTTCGTTTCAAAACCTGTCTTAATTTCTGGAGCTGTTATGATATTTTTGGCAGTGGATTTAACTGCAGATATTATACACTCATAGGCACAATTAACCGTCCACCAGCGCCGGATCTAGGTTTTTTTCGAGGCGGGGCAAAAACTGAAAAATGCCGCCCCCCTAATATATATTGCCTATATTTTTATCTTAATCATCATCATCATTTTTAGCAACCAGACGCCCACTCAAACACAGGACATCGGGAAAAACGTCATTTTACCACCATGTTAAGCATTTTTACACACTTTATATTAGCGTCACTTTTGAGGGTTAACGTCACACACGTCTGTAAGCTTTGACTCTAGTTTTCCTACACGTAACCCCTGGGTAGTGCCAAATGAGTGACACAGTTCGTGGTGGTAGGACTTAAGTGTCCGTCTGGGTAGCGATCACCGTCCACGGGGCGTAAAGACCGTAATAGTGATCTGATAGTGATTTTGTACGTAGTTTTGATCGCTCTCGAAGGGAGGAGTGTTGATCCGCCGGTCAAAGAGACAGTACAGTACAAGAGCCCAATCGTGGCTAACCACCACGAGGGGCTGCCTCACCATGTCGCACAAAATCTTGGGCGGGTATGTCGTGCCGGTTGGTGACCGAATGTGGCCGACATTTAGCGACATGCCGACCCTTTCATGCCGGTGCCCATTCGGCCTACTTAATGCCCGGACTTTGGCTTCTCGATGCCTCTTCATCAAACCCATCCCTTCAACTTCATGACAGCGCAATTAAACAAAGCAGGTCTTTCAGCGGTGCATAACCCCACCATCGTGTTCACTATGGAGTTCACCAACATCTGCGAACTCCAAACGACCTTAATGCCGTCCACCACCATCTCGAGACGGCCTAGTCTGCTTTGCTCTTCTTGATGGAGACGCGGATTCGTTGTCCGGCCGAATATTCCTACCTGCTGTACCCCGGTTTTCGCTTGAAGAAAGCTTCAAGCCTAAAGTCGGGGTATGCTTGTATGTATATTCGGTTGGACATCTACTGTCACCGTTTAAGCTGCATGGAGGGCCCCTCCTTCTCCGCTTTGTGTTTGCACGTGAATCTTGGTTGCCTGAGCCGCATCGACGTGTGCCTTTACAGGTCTCACAACGGGGAAGATGAGACGACTCGGCTGTTCAGGTATCTCAGCCATGTGGCTGACGACGGGCGGACGCAGTTCCCGTCGGCTAAAATGGTCGTGGGAGATTTCAATGCACATCACAAACTGTCGCTGGGCTCCTCCAAGACTGGTTCAGTTGTACATTTATCCTGGGCTATTTAAAAATAGCAATGGTGGTTGTATCATTGAGATAAAACGATGTATGGCGATGGCTAGAGGGGCAATGGAGAAATTCAGGAAAATATGGAGGAATCGTACTACTACAAAAGCTACTAAAGATCAGGCTTGTCCGAGCATTTTCTCGTATTTCTGTATGCCGCTGAAACATGGACGTTACGGGAGAAGAAAAATGTAGCTTCCCTAGAGAAGAGGTGTTGGAATGCTTGGAATATCAGGTCCGAATTCCACATAAACGTTTCAAGAACTCAGCATCAAGTAGCGTCTTTCCGAGATAGTACGGCCCCGTATACTTCGAATATTCGGTAATTTCTCACGACGAATCATGGAACGTCAGTGTGTGTGTTATGGAGTCGTTTCACTCCATAGAACGTCTTATGGTTAATAGGGCAGAGTAGACTGAAATAGACCTAGGCGATGCTGATGAGCGAGTAACACCTAGTTGACTCGCCGTGCCACCCGGCGCACTTCCTAATATGGCTCCTCACAACTTAGGTAGGCGTAGATATTCTCTGCAACGGACACCCTAATCGTGGGCGTCCGCTATGAAGCCATGAGTCCGGCCGCACATCTTAGAGTTTGCCAGCGACCCCAGTGACCCCTATTAATCGCCTCTTACGCCAGACAAAGGAAACCGTGAAGGAATTTTGCCGCCCCTTGACCACGAGGTGCGTGAAAACAATAAATAACCAATTTGAAAAAAAATACTACATTCTTAGCAAGGAACTCTAAAGACCATAATCAATGTTAATAGGTGTTTTTTCACATTTAAGCAAGATTTTTTTTTAATGTGTCACTATTGGAATATTTTATAATATCCAAGTATAGATATTTACTTGGGAGTGTCCTACCCCGAATCGCCCCCGAACCAAGGTCTTGTTGCACCTGTTGCACCTGAAGAAGTTCTCTATAGTCTTCGTCGCATGAAGAACCGGAAAGCGGTAGGGCCTGACTATATTCTGATAGAGGCGTGGAAGTCGTTGGGGCTTCATGGTAAGGAGCTTCTTGCTGCGTTATTTAACCGCATCCTAAATACCAAAAACATGCCTGACTCATGGCGATTGAGTGTGATAACTCCCGTGTACAAGGGTAAAGGCTGTGTTCAGGAATGCGGTAATTATCGTGGCATTAAGGTCATGAGTCATATGAAGCTTTTCCATTTTTTTCAGCCATGAAGCTTTTCGAACGCGTCGTCGAGTCCAGGCTCTGCCAAGAGTGTACTATCTCTGAGTGTCAATACGGCTTCCGTCCTGGCAGTGGTACTACCGACCCGATATTTGGCGAGGCATACAGAGCGAAGAAGACGGCACTGCACATAGCTTTCTTGGACCTGCTGAAGGCCTTCAACTGTGTGCCGCGACAGGCAATCTGGTGGGCGAGGAGGGTGAAAGGGATACCGGAAGCCTATGTTGACATTATCAGAGACATGTACCTCCGAGCCGAGTCCTTCGTTCGGACCGCCGTTGGCGATACGAATCCTTTCCCGATTGATGTCGGTGTGCACCAAGGCTCGGCGCTGAGTCCATTCCTCTTCAGTGTTGTGCTCGACGCCATTACGTCTCACATCCAGGACCCTGCACCCTGGTTGTTAGATATATGCCGATGACATTGCACTGGTGGAGGAGGACCGGTGACTGTTGGAGCACAAGGTTAACCGGTGGAAGGAACGCTTGAGAGCGGTGGTCTGAAGTTAAATGTGGCGAAGACCGAGTACATGGCTTGCGGGAGTACGGACCCCCAAAGTATCGTGATAGGGAACGAACTTGCCATGAAGACGGACAAGTTCAAGTACCTTTGGTCTTAAGATGGTATGGTCACGTCCTAAGGAATCCGCAGGAGTGCGTCGGTAATGTGTGCCTGAGCCTCAATATTCCCGGACCTTGACCGCGGGGTAGACCAAAGAAGCGCTGGCTCGATGTCGTCAAGGAAGATATGAGGGTCAATGGCCTTACTATTGAGGATGCCGAAGATCGGACGAAATGGAGGAGAATTTGCCGGAAGGCGGACCCTGGCACCGGCCGGGATAACGCCAGGTAGAAGAAGAAGAAGAAGATCCAAGTATAGATATTTAATAAAGTGTTTATTATTAAATTGTCAACGGGACGTTTCGGAAATACTTATGGTCGTTGTCTTAAGTTGGACCCAAAACAAGCCCACTGAGTCTTATTCGCTGGATATACTCAGGACTGGTTCGCGTCGCGTAGTTCCAGTGGTAGTGTAAGCCCACTGAGTTTGTTTCGCCGGGTCTTCTCAGGAAGGGCCGCGTTGGATCCGGTGGTAACAATAAACCGCTACGCACCGTTGTAATAATATTTATGGTCCACTAATTAAAATAAATTAATTTGATTTAATTTAATTTGACTGACGTACATATTGTATTTCTTTGAAAAATAAATTACCATAAAGTCATAACTAATACTTTAAATAAAATAAGAATAAAATCTAAACAAATAAATAAAACTAATTCTAAATAAAAATAAAATTAATTTAAAATAAATAAATTACATTAATAAATTAATTCAACCAAGAAATTAAAATAAATAATTATAAGTATAGGAAATATATTGTGTATAGAGATTAAGTTATATGTGTATTGACTTGTCATAAGAGCTTTTAAATTGCCTACGTGACCAATAAATACATTTCATTTCAACGTGTGGAACATATTACTGAAATATTTTAGCTATTCTTAATTTTCAAACCCCATTTTTTCAGTGTGTAAAATATTGCCTTTTATTATTTCAGTAAATCAAAACAAAAAAAAATGGCTCAGATTTGCCGCCCCTTTAAATTTGCCGCCCTAGGCTCCAGCATACTCAGCTTATTAGTAAATTCGCCACTGCCTGTACCAAATAAAAGACGTTCGATGGTTAATCAACTAAAACTAACTACTAAACACAAATTGGATATTTGAAATTAAACGTAATTGTTGAGATGGATAAATTATTATACATTCCAAATATTAAGTTTTCATCTCTTTTTCACGCGTCTCTATCGCATAAACAGTAATTCGCGCACGGCGAAAAAAAAATCTAAGTGGTGTTACGTTATTGATGAGTTTTGTAGTTGTCTCCCAAGATTCAATATGCCGCCCCCTGAACTTGCCGCCCGGGGCACGCACCCCGACTTGCCCCCCCCTAGATCCGGGCCTGCCGTCCACCTATAAATTTTTGTCACCCTGTTTGTTTATGTTTACTGTAGCATAACTACTGCTTTGTTTTTTTTATTAAGTAGTAGCTAAGAGAATTAATCCCCAATATTGCCAAAAGTTGCAGAAAACAACCAACAAGGACAGCGACAGACGTTCACCCACAAACTGTTCCAATAAACAATTTATGTTTAAGAAGTTTCTGGAAGGAAGCTGTTATCTACAGATCTCTGAGGAAATTCATGAAGCTGGCCTATAAACATATCCTGAGGATAAAATGATGATGAACAGTAAACGATATTAAAATTACAATATTTCATAACATCGATAAACAACATGAAATAAGAAATACTTTACACTAATTCCCACATTTACTTACACAAATAAAACAAAACACTTTTTTCTGTAGCGCGAGAAACGAGATCATTTTCTTGTGATGTTATCGGATTTACATAAATCTATTTTAAACACGCGATCGTTATTTTCATACAATGGTTTATTGTTTGATTGAATTGTGGATTTACTGTTCATTTGACAGGCTGAGTAGCTGAGAAATAATGAAGATGATTGTAGAAGTGAAGCTGACAGTTCAATTACAGAAAGATTTGGGGAAACAACAAAATATATAATATTAATTTCGAGCTTTTGCCGCGTTTCGTTGTATGAGTGAAATTGCCGGATGGCCTATTTATTTTTTGTACCAGAGCGGGACATTTGAGGAATGAAATAATAATAATAATAAAGTTTTTATAATAGATTTTATATTATACAAACTATAAATAAGATTATAATCGTAGTCGTATTTTTGAATATAATCGCCTGAACCAATTTGTTTCAAAACACGAGTAGGTATAGTTTTTAGATAAGTGTGAAACTCAGTACATGATTAATTTATATTTATTTTCGTAATCAAAATAGTTTTCATTACTGCGACACTCAACTGTGTTTTATCACTTGTCCATATTTTGTTAATGTAAGTTAAATCTCTTCGATAGGTGCGTTACTTCCAGGCAGACATATAATGTACTCAATAATTATTGAGGAAAAGTTTTTAAAACAAGATTGTATTTAAGAAACTGCTGGAATAATTCGACCGCGCGGTTTTTAGCAGTAGTTTGATAAAGCATTTCGAGCGGGAAATACATTTTAACCCATTCAATGCGGCGCACGCCGATCGGCGTATTATTTTTTCTTACTCAGATACTGACAACGCCGATCGGCGTAATATAGAGTTGGTTTATATTTTGCCCAAATTTGAAGTTTTAATTATAAAATATAGCGTACTACTGGGGAAATCGCATGAATTCGAAACGAATAAAATGAAATTCATAACGAAATGCTTATATTTTTGATCCGTCAGGGGCGGCTCACGCCGATCGGCGTTCACGTTAATAAGTATGCCGCATCTGGGCAACGGGAGCAAAATTTGTTGCCGCATTGAATGGGATTATCGTTTGGTCTGTTTACAAGAGCGGGACTATGTCGGCCTTGCTGGGGACACCGGGACAGACTTCCTGAAAGCGGGACTGTCCCGCCCAAAGCGGGACGTATGGTCACGTTAGTAATTGGCTACGGGGTATTCCCCTTTCCTCTTCCTATCCCTTATTCTTCCTACCTTTTTCCTTCCCGCTCCACTCCCGAATTGATGGGCTGGCAACATATCTATAATCCAGACGTTGTAGATGTTCTTGGGCTGCAGTGATCACTAACCATCATGTGATCTGTTTGCCAGTTTGCCGTTAAGACTGAATAGTTTCTAATTAACAAAGAAATTGATTCGTTTCTGATTAATAGGGCGATTTTGTGCTGTCAATTCGTACTGAATTATTTGGTAAAAGATCCTAGTTATAAGTAACAAATTCAAGTTGCAGATTATACCGTCTTTAAATCGAATAAGGAAATGATCATAGCAGTGATTTATTACATTCAGATCATGATAACACTATTATACAATCCAACTTATCAATTTAAAAAGTAACGCGCATTTGAATACAATCCATTTTGCAGCACGTTCTGTTACATAAAATCATGAGGAGAACGTTGATGAATTACCTACTTGAAGTATCTAAAGCCCTGCGTTTATAGGATTTTTAGATACCATAAATCTAGCGTAGCCCTAGGTACCCTACCGAAATACAAAATTTAGCTAAACTTCTTAATTTTGTTTTATTACAATGAATGGCGAGACGTGTAGCCATTAGTCTGATGATACCGATTATGGAGCCGACCGCTCATAAATAGTAGAAAAACAAAACAACCCTTGAATTACGAAATAATGCCACATTATTCCACTGCGCTCGCCATCCTGAGACATAAGATGTTAAGTCTCATTATGTCCAGTAGTTACTCTGGCTGGTCCTGCATTAACAATGCTGTTTGGTGGGAGAAACAGACATTGCGGTACCTACCCAGGCGGCCTCTCACATACGAGAGACCAATAAAATTATCAAATCATAAATTCAGTTGGAAATAAAATCATTTCATTCCCTAATTATAATTACTAACAAAATATCTAATTAGGACTTGTAAACACAAAAACGACACAGCTTATTTTAAGCATTACATCACCCAAAACTTTCTCATGTTAAACCTCAGTGCAACTAAATTATAATACAAGTACAAAAAATGATTTCTATTTTAAAATATTCCCAGGAGAGAACCCACATAAACGAAAGTGTGTACGTGATTCAAAATGTCAAAAAACCCATCAGCTGAATCTCGTGTCACGTTGTTTGTGCAACTTTACGCCTCCGGAGTGATCACGAGAGATTCTATCGCTACATCTCGGATAGATTTCGTTCACATCCTAATGTTTTTTGATATCTTGATGGTTGAGTAGGTCTAGAAAGTGTGTGGAATAGACGTGTACCGATCCTTGACGTAACTGCAGTGTGCTGCCAGCTTTATTGCTCTACCATCAGTACAGAGCAATAATTAAAAAAGAACATACAGTCGAATTGAAAATCTCCTCCTTTTTTGAAGCCCTACATGGACTTTCGGTGCTGGAAAAGAATAAACGCCATATTCGCCTATGGATTTACCACTCAAAAATGATGATATTTAAAAAATCATTAATAAATATTGTCGCGTTTCTTTGCGAAATTTTTAGTTGCATTGTGTTTGCAGTCATTAAAACTACCGCCCGGCTTTGTTTTCGGTAGCAGTATTAATATACCCAGTATATGCAAATTCAATGCACAGCACAAAAATTGAAAATTAAATTACACGTTACAACATTTTAATGAAAACAAATTAAATTTCCCTGGTGCAAGCGACCGCCAATGTCGCGAGGTGCTATAGAAATGCAAATCCCATCAAAAACATCCTGTAAAACAATTCCAAGTCTCGCAGCTCAGGTTTTCTACCGCAAAAAGTTGTGCACAACTTGACTTGGAATTGTTTTACAGGATGTTTTTGATGGGATCTCACGTCTTTTTGTAGAGTCCTACTTTTTTCCTTTTCGGTACTTCTTACTTCTAGAATATCACTAACAATTTTTCTTAAAACCTCTGTCTTATGTATTTTTCTTATTTTTGTAGGTATCAATTTATCACAAATATAGCGGATTTGATTATTAATGTTCTTTCTTTCATTGTAATTGATATTTTCGAGCTATTTAGTCTATTTATTTGCAAGTTTTTCTTCGTCATGTTTTTCTAGAGGAATGTTGTACAGTTTCATGGGCTGAATACACCATTTCCCTCTCTATATCCCCTCCTGTTATGCCTCATATATATAGATATCTATCTACAACTATTATTCCATTATAGACAGCCTCCGTGGCGCAGGCGGTTAGACGCCGCCTGTGAAACGAGAGGCCGCGGGTTCGATCCCCGCACCGAGAGAAATGTTTGTGCGGCCCACAAATATTTCTCTCGGGTCTGGGTGTTTGTGAGACCGAAAAGTCTCTCGTAGTTCCTGATACCCACGACACAAGACTCGATCTTAATGTGGGGTCAGGACTATGTATGTGACTGTTGGGTGTTATTATTATACGGGTACAATGATTCATTAACTGCAAATGTAACTTTGTAATCCTATACATTTATATGGGATTACAAAATTATTCACGCAGTTGGTCTATCTAGAAAACTAGACACAAATTATGAAATGTTTGAATTTTCCCTTACTTTAGACACTAAACACTAATTATATTCTAAATTTGAAGGTTCTATGTCTGCTAGAAGTGCCTTAGACTTTTGATGATCGGTCAGTCAGTGAGTGACAAAATTAAGAAAGTTTGACTAGTTACAATTATTAAACTACTGGTTTAACCTGAATGAAATTTTAAATATACTGTGTTTACACAATGCCTGCTTAGTAACTGAAAATTCAGGCTTCATGCTTTAGCCACAACGAAGTTATAGGGGGTTGAATATGGTCTGAATTGCTTCGAGAAAAGGATGTTACGGCCTATAGCTCGACTTGGAGGGGGCTCGGCCGCGCCCCCAGATAATTACTGTTATTATAAATATTAGTAAGATTGCGCCGCTAACGTCCTTGTACAACCTGAATTCGTGACTGTCCTGAGCGCATTTGCTTAGTTAATATTTGTAAATTTTGGTTTGCTTTTTCATTCCGGATATTAAGAATGTGTTTTTTTTGCTAATCAGTAAATAAGTACAAATATTTTTAAAACACATCGTTTTGTCAGAAATCATATATACTGAAAAGTTACAATTAATTGATATATTTCGCCTTTAATAGTATTACCTATAAGTTTATACCTTAAAAGTATTATTCTAGAGATGATCACATTTGATAATTTCTATCATAATACTTTTAAAGGTATAAACTCACGATTAAAATATTATTTAGTCCTTGTGATGGTTAATTATTCTTACGCAATACCAGAAGGTAAGTTTTCTGCTACCATTTCACAGAAGATGAACCAAGCTATCAGTTCAACTACCGAGTCTCTTGAATGCCAGCAAATTTTGACCTTTCAATTGTCTATCATCTTCAATCTTGCATTAACTATATTACCTCTAGTGATAGTAGTATTAACTATTAACGTAGATACGACTTTATTGGTTTCATTATTCTGTATACTACTGTAGATTTATGTATATATTTAGTAAAAACTCACGAATGCTCATCATATACGTGAATTTTATGCAAATTGCTAGAAAGGTTTTATTACGTTACCTGCTACCTATTAGAAAATTATCTAGACTTGAACAAAACGCACGCATATTATATAGTTAATTAATTATTTTAACACTGAACCAGTGAAACTCTGTGATGTCATGTTTTAGAAATTGTTCTTTGGATTATTCTAAATTTCACGATTATTTCATAATTCAAAAAGTAAGTGAAATAAATGACATTTTTGAACTAAAAAGCTGGATACCATTGTATAACTGGTCGTAGATCTGTCATATGTAAGAAGTCGGCTGGTTAAATATCACTGCAATGTTTATTTCTCCCGCCAAACAACAATTAAATGCACTGTTGTATTTCGGTTTGAAGAAAATTGTACTCAAAATAACTACTGGATTTATTGGACTTACCGTCTTATATTGCAGAATGGCGAGCACAGTGGGATAGCTAGCATCACTATTGTCTATGAGCTTTCGTATTGCTTACCATCAGGCAAATGGCATGTTAGTTTTATCATTTCTTGCAATAAAAAAAGGCCCGAGCGAGATCATCAAACTAACGATCTCAATATTCAAAGCCCGTTTAAGCTGCCAGAAGACCATTAGTCTACAAATTCCAGATCTTAAAAAAACCTATATCGTCTCAATATCCTTCGTACCGTTACCAATACTATAACTTGTAGTGCGTACATATTAGCATACGTCCTTGAGATGCGTAAATATTAAAGTATAGTATATTAACACGTTAATAAACGCAATGGTTGACAAATAGTTGTTGCGGGTGTTGTAAGCTCAAATTGCACTCGCAGGCAGCTCTGCCAACTACAACTATTACAGAAAATTAAATTAGTATTTTCATCAAATATTTAATAAATAAATGGTCTAGAGTGACAAAAATATACGCCACATATATATGAATTACTGTTTGTTATAGAGGCTTTTACAATATATTTTCCTTTATATGAATATCTTACTACAATACAACCAAACTTGAAACCCATAGTTTCATCATAATATCTTAGATTTACGCAACTGTTACACATTTAAATTCAACTAATTTTCATGGGGTGAACATGCCACGAAAAATGTAAAAAAAACAATAGTTACAAAAGGGGAAAATGAAACCTTATCTAGGCTAAAATCCGTAAAAAATAGTTTGATATCAACCCATAGTTGTCTCCGTGCGGGTATCAAACCTATAACACCTCGTTAAATGAATATCTCTTAACCAACAGAACAAATAAGGCTATCGCTTAATTAATAATGCATGTGTTCCACTACAGCCTCTGCCTGCCCACGTGCCAGCTAGTTAGATAGACACGTGTCACACTAATTGGACATGGCCAATCATCGAACCTTGAACCATTGCAAAACGCACTAAGTCTGCATATTGTTCTTTTAAGCGGTATAAGTATTCAATGGATCAGTGCGTAGGTTTAGTAATGAAAACCATAAAATAAATAATAAAAGCAATTCAGTATTATTGATATTTTTATAATTTCGTTTGTATACTGTGTCGTAGGCGCGATTACAAAAATAAATTTACAGACAAGGGCTAAAATCAGGACTTACGTTATTGAAAACCCACGTGGAGTTGACCAATATTATTTTCGTCCCAAGGTTTGATAAGCTAACGATACATTGACCAAAATAATTAAATTCCGGCTATTTTATACAGGCCTATGTTCAGTAAAGGACTTCTTGTGTCTGAACAGAGAGAGGGAGAAATTTATATAAAATTTAATATACCTACATACATAATCTCACGCCTTTTTCCCAGAAGGGGTAGGCAGAGGTGCCAGGACACCCACATTTCGCCTTGTATGTTACGTCCTACGATGTGATAGGTGGCGAGCCTATCGCCATATTAAGTCTTAATATATCCAGTAGTTCATCTGGCTACAATGTCCTTAAAACCGAAACACAACTGTGCATTTACACTGTTACAAAGTTACAAGTTAACAAACCACTTTACCGAAGCTCTATTTAGTTATTCAACCACACGGGGATGTAGCTCAGTGGTAGAGCGTTCGCTTTGCATGTGAAAGGCCCCGGGTTCGATCCCCGGCATCTCCATTCACCTTGGATTTATGAACATGATTTTTATCGTTTTTATTTATTTTCTTTTATTATCCATGTAATTTAATTAAAATTTTTGATAATATTTAGTAATATTATGGTATTTATCGCATATTATCGCCATTTAAGGATTTACTCGAGTATTATACATTCTTTATTGCACACCATATACATGTTTGTCAGAAGAAATAGACATTGCGATGGTACCTACCCAGGCGGCCTCTCACGTATGAGACATACCACCAATAAGTAATTATGTACTGGTTTAGTGGCTGCATGTATGGGGTATTGTATATTATGATCGTGAAGCCCTGCATTCAATTAGCAGCTAGGGAAATACAGTTCTGGCTGTGTTTAAGTTTTCTATCTATTGATTTTCCCGGGTCTAAGATTTATGCCATAAAATGGGATATTAAAAATGGAAAATGCGGTTGGCAACTGGTGTTAGTAATACTACTGCATATTCCTTTCATATGTAGCTGTGACCTTGTTTACTTTTAATCGTAGAAATAGGCAAAAAAAACAATTTAACGTACATCCTGAACGTCATATGAATTGAAACCCCTACCATACTGCTTACACCTAAAAACACTTACCTAACAACAAATAGAGCCATTTCCACATTATCTCGTTTCTTCACTAGTTCCATTTTAATTAATATATCAGAAAGAGCTTCCCTGTGGCCGCATCGCCATTGTTCCCGGCTCGCTATAAACTGTGCTATCTTTCTATCAACACATACGTCTACGTAACGTGGCGACGTGTTGAGAAAGGCTATCTTCTTGCTGTACTGAGGTTCTTTATGAGCTTGACCGGTCAAGTTATTGTCTTATATAGACATGCCCTGATTGATTTGGTTTGAAATTCTAGTTTATTTCGATAGTTAAGGTTCCAGGAAGCCGCTGGATACAGGCTGGTTTCAAATAACTATGGAAATGCTTGAGGCAGACCTATTTCCAGTAGTAGAAAGTCAGGGATGAAGAGGGACAAAAGAAAAATATAGACTGGTAGTAGGCACATTGAAAACAATATATTCGCTGCGGCTCAAGAAAATTATTTCATAATTATGAATCTCACTTCAAAACTCAAAACATATGTGGTTTTAATTGACGTCAATGATAGTAGCACTCTTTCGTCTACTAACCTACCACTGCAAACTTTCGTCAACCAAGATAAATACAAATCATTTACTGTCCAAGCTGTCCGACTGTGGAACTCACTTCCAGTTGAGTTGCGACGAGCTGAAACACTGTATCATTTAAAAGAAAGGTCAAACTACATTTCCTCTCACAACAAGATTGTAGCTGAGATAATTTGTCCATTCTTATTTTGGTATATTTTTAGGATAGGTATATAGTATGTTTATGTATATGTATGTATGTATGTAAATATACTTATATATGTGTATATATGTATGTATTATTATTGTGATTATGTTATATTTTTATTTTTAATTATTAATTGTAGATTATTATTATTTCATTTACACCTTAGACTGCCCTTTCTATCTCCTGTTACTATATCCATCCCATGGTTGCCTGTAAGAAATTACCTAGTGTGATAAGGCCGCCACTTGTACTATTATTTTTATTGTGTAATATCTTTTTAGTATTTCTGTACAGTGCAAAAAAGGATTAAATAAATAAATAAATAGCACGTAAAAAAATATAGTTTAAGAAACTAAAAAAACACGCTTTTGTAAACGATTATGTTAAGATATTAGTATGTCTTTAACCCGCTACGAAATAAACCGAAAAAGAAACACAGGGAAGTGCATCAACAAAATAAACCACACAAAACTACATCTAGTCCATTGAAATGTTACATTTTATTTTTGGGGTATGAGTGGGCGGTCAATAAAACCTCAACCTCAAGTTTGTGGGGTCGCCACCTTTGTCCCCCGGCCGCCATCTTAGAAAAAGGGGTGAAAACAGTTTTTTCGCGTTATCTCGGAAACTATACGTCTTATGAAAAATTTGTAAAAACATAATTTGTAGCTAATTGTGTTTCCTACAAATATGTTTATATAACTTTTTGACCTAAATTAAAAATTAATTAAGTTATAAGCAAAAAGTGAGTAAATATTAATTTTTTTTTTCTATATAACTTTTTATAAAAAAACAACTTACTTTTTTGCTATTTTTTATTTTTATTAATCTATTCTGTGCCACTGATGGGCAAAGGTCTCCCTCAACTCCTTCTACTTATCCCTATCAGTTGCTGATGCCATCTAAGTGCTGCTAAATTGGTCGAGATAGTCGCGCCACCTTTTCCGAAGCCTGCCGCGTGGCCTCTCCTTAGGCATCCATTGATTGGCAATCTTTGCCCACCTCTTCAGATGCATCCGGGTGACGTGGCCCGCCCAATCCCAGTTTAGTTTAGCTGATTTCTGTGCAACATTCTTGACTCTGGTTATAGAGCGCAAGGTGTTAGTGGGTACTCTGTCCATGCGTGTTACGCCTAGCATCCTGTGCTCCATACCTTTTTGACAAACCTGGACCTGGACCTCTGAAGTTCGATCAAAGACCAAGATTGAGCACTGTATGTGAGAATTGGTAAGATACAAGTCGAAGAGTCTACTTTTAAGAGAAATGGGAAGATTTCCCTTAAGAAATTTCTTCTTCCCTCTTTTGCTTATAACTTCTTTAATTTCTAATTTAGGGCAAAATGTTAAATTAACATATTTGTAGTCAAAACAATTTGCTACAAATTATGTCCTTAAAAATTTTTTGTAAGACGCACAGTTTCCGAGTTATCGCGAAAAAAGTGTTTTCACCCCTTTTTCCAAGATAGCAGCCGGGGGATAAGGGTGGCGACCTCACAAACTTGAGGTTAAGCTTCTACTGACCACCCTAACATGTCCCAAAAATAAAATTGCGTCCTCTAAGAAATGCAATATTCGGTCCTTAAATTGTAACATTTCAATGGATTAATCTATATCTGTTCTGAAAAATCCTAGATCATCATTAAATAAGAGACTAAGACAGCACGTTAACTGGCCATATAAAGTCTAGGCGTTTTAAAACTTCCTGAAGCGCCCATCACTTACATCATCTGTGATCTGCTGACCTATCGTGTCGAAGTGTGATGGGTTGGAGCAAGCGTTCTGCCGCATCTATTACTATCGCGTGACGTTTTTTAATTTGTTCTGTGACATTTCTAAAGGTTGTGTTTTGAAACGATTGTGTTACATGCATTTGGGGTTTCCTACTTTCTTTCCGTTTTTATAGCCAGTCTGTTTGGCGCAATTGGTTAGACGCCGGCTGTCAAACGTGAAGCCGCAGTTTCAATCCCCGCATTGAAATATTTGTGTGAACCATGGGTATTTGTTTCCGATCTGGATGTTTGTGACACTGAAAAAATATCTCATAGTTCATGATACCCATGACACAAGACTGGATCTTAGAGTGGAGTCAGGGCTAATTATAACTGTTGGGTGCATTTATTTATTAAATTATTAATAATATTCAATCATAGCTTTAATATAAAAACAAAAATAAAAATATACCAAAATAGATTGGAAATTCAAATTTTCACAAACCGAACCACACGTGCCAACCATGAATCTAAAAAGCCTCATCTTATACAATATATGACCTCCGTACAAAAATGGATAGCTTCTCTATTTGACCTACTTAGCAGCTTCTTAGTTTAAAAATAATCATTTTTTCGATGAGTACTTACTACTTAGAGTAATTGGTGTTATTTTTAGTTGCAAAACGCGGGTGCAAAGTGCTTCCGTCCCGGTTCAAAACCTTGACATAAACGTAAATATTTTTTTACATTCACATATAGGCTGTTGTTATGTAAGACATTCTCGAACACAATATGTATAATTTTATACCTCTTTTTTAATCTGTTTTTCGTATATAAAGAAATAAAAGCGTCTGTAATACATTTGATAGAGAGTGTAACGCAATTTAGAAACTGGTGGAAGGTCTCTCATATGTGAGATGCCGCCTGGATAGGTACCATCGCAATTTTTTTTTTTTTTTTTTATTGCAAGGAATAGCGAGACGAGCAAGCCGTTCGCGATGGTAAGCGATACGACCGCTCATAAACAGTAGCAACATTCCACTGCGCTCGCCATCCTGAGACATAAGATGTTAAGTCTCAATATGTCCAGTAGTTACTCGGCAGCAATGTCTATTTCTCCCGCCAAACAGTAGTGTAAATGCACTGTTGTGTTTCGGAGTGAAGGAAATTGTAGCCAGAGTAACTGCTGGACATATTGAGACTTAAAATCTTATGTCTCAGGATGGCGAGCGTAGTGGAATGCCAAGCATTGCTTTGGAATTCAAATGTCTGGTTTTGCTACTATTTTTTAGCGTTCGTATCGCTTACCATCAGGCTAACGCCATGCTCGTTTCGCCATTCAATGTAAAAAAGGGATCGCTTAAAACTCCTAGCATGGAGAAAGGATATCCTGAAGAAAAAAATTATCCGTCTATATCGCGACTACCGTAAATGATGAAGGACATTGGGTTTGATTTGTTCATATTCGGTTTTCAGCGAGCATAATTCTGCAGATCAACGAATGACATGATTTCTCACAATCCTCGACGGTAGATATTCTGTACGGATTGCATTAATTAAAATAAAATAAATAACACCCAACAGTCACTACATAGTCCTGACCCCACATTAATTCATAAATTAATACACTCAACAGTCGTATACATAGTCCGACCCTCACATTAATATCAATTAAGTATTCTGTCGTGGGTATCAAAAATTACGAGAGATATTTGTGGGTCACACAAACTTTGTATCGGTGTGGGAATCGAACCCGCGATCTCACCTATCACAGTCGTCGTCTAACCAACTACGCCATGAAGGGTTTTACAACGCATTTGTATTTGAGATGGCTGAAATGTCCATACCCCTTTCCTCTCTTTCCGCATCTTTTTTCCTTCCCACTGTCCTCCTGATTTGATAGCTCAGCAACATATCCACGATCGTTGTTGATGCTTTCTTTTTTATTTTTATAATAATAACAACCAGCAGTCACATTCATAGTCCTGACCCCACACTAAGATCGAGTCTTGTGTCGTGGATATCAGGAACTACGAGAGACTTTTCGGTCTCACAAACACCCAGACTCAGAAGAAATATTTCTGGGTGACATTGGAAAATTACCATCAGGTGGCCTAATTGCTAGAAAAAATCGTGAATATTGGACTTATGAGTTGCCTGTCTTAGTGGCGTAATTGTACTACGGTACGGTTACAAAGCTACAGGATTCGAATCCTGAGTCGATTAAAGTGATATTAGATTTTTCTATTCATTATCAGCCTGGAGTCAGGAATTTGTGCCCGATATGGCGATAGGCTCGCCACCTATCACATCGTGAGACGAAACATACAAGTGAAATGTGGGAGTCCTGGTAGCACCTCTACTTATCCATTCTGGGAAAAAGGCGTGAGTTTATGTATATGACTAAAAAAAACAAGAAACTGGGCTTATTACTTTAACTAAATCAGCATTCATCATAATTGCTTTAAATTGGTTCAGGATACTGCTAGTCTAATCCTTTTAAACATTTCAATGGTTCATAATTTTATAGTAAAGTTTCTACTAAAATAGAATAAGTTGTTTTACTCTAGTGCATTATCGATCTACCTACAACAATCGCATAAGATACTGGTTCTCAAACTTTTTGAGTTCCTGTTGCAGTTGCTATATTTATTAATTACTAGTGGTCGCCTAGCGGTCGAAATTCGACCAAATCAAGAAGAGAAAAAGTTTTTACCTGTATAATGATGTTGTTATTCTGATAATTCGTGCACATTTAAATGTACGTATCTCTCAAAATCATTTATTTATCCTGAAGTATATGCAATTACTGAAATTGTAAACTACAATAATTGCTTTGAACCAGCAATAGCAAATTATATTTTTTTTGTACCTGAATGTTATTATTGCAGATTGCTGCTACAGAACTTTCTTTATGCATATATTGATAGCCCGTATCCATTTCAATGTATCTTACTGCTACACAATTTGTATAAGCGCTCAGTATTTCACGTAGTATCCGTCAAATAAAACTTTTTTGTTTGACATTGAATAAAACCACAGTAAACAAACTTTTCTGTTTGACATTCAACTATGTCTATGTTATGGGCCAAGTGATTAATGCAGGCAGTATTCACAATGCCCGGGCAGTATGAATATTGCCGAGCCATATCGGGCCAAGTGATTAATTACAATCTAAACTCACCTATTTATCACATTGCCCGGGCATTATGAATATGGCTACATGATGATCGGGCAGTGTGATTAATAGGTGATTTTTTACGTGGTGCGCTGCCGCATTGTCGCATCTGCGATGGACCCATGAATTATAAAGGTTGAATTGATCTGCTTATGTTTAGTTGCTTTTTAACGTCCGAAACATTATCTTCAGAAGAAAATTAGTGCACCTACTTTATGGATCAGTTAGGTCGACTGTGCCCCAAAACCGACTCGGAACACCCCGACTTCACGTAGTCTTTTGGCTACCGACCCTAGAGTGTATACAAAAAGCCGGAGACGATGCAGAAGCTAATTTGTATGACAACAAGTGTTTTAAGGGTTAGGTTGCTATAATAGATAATTTCTCAGGAATGGTGCATTACCTTTTCATGGGAGTGGTACCAGGGGAGGTGCGATACTCCCTCCACTCCTCCCAACTCACCCCCTCGTGCTGCTTTATTCTAAATTCCTACTATTGGCTCATTGTTTTGATTTTGATTCGCTTTACATCACTCTGCCCAATAGGCACTTGGCATTATTCATAATGCCCGGGCAATGTGATAAATTGATGGTTATAATCACATTGCCTGCTCTTATTGGGCATTATTCATATTGCCCGGGCATGATGAATAATGCCCGATATAATCACTTGGCCCATAACATCTATAATAAAAAAAAGAAAAAAATTTGACCAAAGACGTATACGTATAGGTACGTGTACAAATGCGTGTGTCAAATGCATGCTGGTTTGTGTAATGTTTTATTTATTGATTTAATGTACTTTTTATGCATTATTATTAAAATCTTGTTTTATATTAAATGAGGCAAATAAAAACCTTTTTTTTATATGTCTATGTCAGAAGAACAAAATGAAAAAGAAAAGAAACAATTTGACACCAGAGTATGTATGCGTGTACAAATACTTGTGTATGATGTGTGTGTGAAATGCATGGTAGTGTGTGTAATGTTTTATTTTTTGATTTAATGTACTTTATAAGCATTATTATCGAAAAATATTAGCGTTCTGTACTTCTCCTACACATATTCCGTAACAAGCTCAAGTGGTTACCCATTCGGTTTCGTCGGAATACCCATATTCTATCCCTTCTTTATTCTATACTTTTCAATCCCCATTCTCCCCCGTATCTTCATAACCGATTCGAGTTTCTTCATGATACGCATTCAAGATCCCTGAGGTCATCGGAGAACTTAACACTTAAAATCCCAGTGCATTCCACTACATTTTATGACAAATCGTTTACTGTACAAGCTGCCAGGCTGTGGAATTCATTACCTGTCACAGTGAGGCGTGCAGAGTCGCTGCCCATATTCAAAAGATTGGTCAAACAACATTATCTTTCACAATTAACTGAAGACATTGCATGTATACCGTGTTTATTTATATATATTCAGATTTATATATTATATATATATATATATATTTGTTGCTATGGTTATTTTATGCATAATGTTGATACATGTTAGTTATAATATTTATTTATGTATGTATTTATGTTTATGTATATATATATATATATATATATATATATTACTTATTTATATATGCATTGGTATGTATACTACTATGTGTAATATATAGATATATGTCCATTTATCTTTTCGTACACCTCATGGTACCCCAAAACTTTTGTTCCCTCTTATCCATCCCAAGGTTGGTTGTCTGTAAGAGATCGCCTCGAGCGATAAGACCGCCTTTTGTACATTTTTTTTTCTTGTCATTTATTTCTGTATTGTTAGTTTTAGGTGTACAATGAAGTTATAAATAAATAAATAAAATAAATAAATAAATAAATAAATAAACTATAAGTGTGCCAAATTTAATGCTCCTGCGTCCGTGCAATTTTCGTAAAAAGGGGTCCAAAGTTTTTGCATCACGTATTAATATATAGGTAATAACGATAGATTATGTAAATGTGGAGGATTTTTTTTATTGCACTAATTGACGAGACGAGCATGCCGTTCGCCTGATGGGAAGCAATACGAAACACTCATAGACGGTATCAAAACCAAATACCAATTTGAATTACAAAGCAACGTTTGACATTCCACTGCGCTCGCCCATCCTGAGACAGAAGATATTAAGTCTCAGTATGTCCAGTAGTTACTGTGGCTACAATTTCATTCAATCCGAAACACAAAAGTGGATTTACACTGCTATTTTGCGGGAGAAATAGACATTGCGGTGGTACCTACGGCCTACCCAGGCGGCCTCTCATTTATAAGACACCTACCACCAGTTAAATACATAAAACTGTTCTAGAGGGGTTGAGTATATCCCGAAAATATTATTAGGAGCAAATATGTGCAAAATGGAAAAACTAAATTAAGCTTCGCAGTCCTCACGTTTGTACCAATTTTACAAAGCGAGGAGACATTTAATTTAAGGCTAACATACGAACATTAACGCATTTGGATTATACTAAAAATATATAACTATATGTTAGCTTCTTTGCTTTACACTTTTTATTTACCCTCAGTTAACACAGTATTTAAGACATTTTCTTTGAGCGATAAGACAATCAAATGCAATAAAATTTTTATATTTGTGTTTTTCGTTTTATTTGTATTTTCTGTGGGTGCAATGAAGTTTACATATGAATAAATTATTTGTCTTTCTTTGTTTTGGGTCTGGGTGTTAATGAGACCGAAAAAGTCTATCGTAGTTCCTGATACCCACGTTACAAGACTGGATCTTAGTGTGGGGTCAGGACTATGTGAAATATATATATGACTGATGGGTGTTATTTATTTATTTATTACTCGAAATTAAATTATTACTCCGAAAGAATATGGATGACTTTGTTTAGCGGTCCGTGAGCATAATAAATCAGCCCAAATACATACCATTGTAAGGCAAAGGCACACTCTTCAATTACTGAAAGAGTTCACCCGAATATTTAAAAACACAAACTAAAAAACTAAAAGCTGCTAGCACCCAGCACGTACTTTGACAATCTCTGTCCCATTACAAGATTTGCCCAATAAAGATCGGCTCATCCTTCCACCGGCGAGTCGTGGCCGCGGCGCGTCTCTACCGTCAGTCTCCAGCGGGCCCCGACGCGCGCGCATCGCGCTCTACCTACCGGCTCTACCACTCTACCGGTAACATTTGTTTTTTATTGTTGTACTTTCAAAACTTTACTGAAAATTTTAAGTTTTTTGAAGTGTGTGCTAGGATGTTTGATAGAGCTTTTTGTTTAATTTTTTTTTTTGGTTTTGATGTTTCTATATATCGTTTTTTTTTTTCTGTCAAAGTAATAATTTACAAAATTATTTTTTTAATTACATAAATCGTGTCTTCTTCATAAATAAATCATATTAATTTGTTTATTATGCATTAACCGACTTACATGTCCAGTTTACAACGTATAACTAATGTAAAATATTCCACAAACATTAACCCGTCAATTAATTACATAACTGAAAAAATGATGTTAATTACGATTTGTTTTTTTTTTAAAACAACTTTCTATTATTCGCGTGTATACGCATAGACTTACTTTAAACAGGTCCTATTATATGTAAAATATTCATTGCATAGAACGGTAGAGTGCGCATTAAATAATTTATTTAATTAATCTGTTATATTCTTATTCAATCATCTCGTAATGAAAAATAAAAAATATTAACAAGGGCTGTATTAGCGTAAACTACATGTTTACGGCTAATACAGACTTAGGGCTAGATAGTGGTGAAAAAAGTGCACAAATTTTAATTCTTAAATAAATGTGATATGAGACGAGTTTGTCAAAGGTCATTAATATATATTTTTAGATCATAAATACTTTTACATATTGCGATATGTGTACTAATATTTTATATATTTCTTGTTCTAATAGTGTCAATAAATTAAAATCTCATAAACGGTTTTTAATACAGTTAGCACTAATGTTATTAGGATCTGTGGGAACTTTCTTATGAATGGCAGCGAGATGTATCAGTTATTATGTCGTTTTATTCACAAAGACACGATATTAAATCGGTCTTATATCAGTGATTGTTGTAATTAAACTGTTAATGTTACCTGTATACCTGCTATAGTTGTTTAGTAATATATTTTTTGTTGACTTTTATAAATTATTTGTCGCGTTAGAAAGTTGTAACATAACAAATATTTTTATTTTATAATTTAATTACTAAGTGCGTGGTGGCCTGTTGGTAAACGGACTAGACGCGGCTGCCCACATGTTCACGGTGGTCGCGGGTTCGAATCCCAGGGCACACCTCTGACTTTTCGGAGTCATGTGTGTATTGATAATCAATCAGCACGCACTAAAACGGTGAAGGAAAACATCGTGAGGAAACCTGCATACCATAGCGATTTATAAGAATTTCTATGGTATGTAAGTCCGCCAACCCGCACAAGGCCAGCGTGGTGGACTATATGGCCTAACCACTCTCAATCGTATTATCGATTGTAGAGTAGGCCCGTGCCCTGCAGTGGGACGTATATGGGCTGATACAGAATACAGAATTTAATTACTAAACTGGAAGCTTTTAAATATTGCTTTTATAAAAATGAGCATATTATTTATGTTTCTGCCAAAATTCATAATTAAATATACGATATTTCCTACCAAAAACAATTGCGACATAAATTTGTGAAAATTAAGTCTATGTTAATAAATAACAGCATAGGGAACTAAAGTTATACCTCTCCCATTTTAGAGGAATCTCGGCTTGATTAGCTTATAACAAATGTTTTTAACATAAATAAAAGATATTTTTAATAAAATATATAAATCACTCATAGAAAAATTGCATAAAACCTAAAAAAAATACGGAAAGCCACCCTGACCGAGTTAAGACAACCTCAATATTATCTCGTAATCACCTCGGCGTGTAACATTTTAATTGTATTATTATTTGTATAATTCACAAAACATTGCTTTGTCAAATATATGAGATAACGGTCGAGTGTTAAAAAGCTTAATTACGTGGTGGTTGCGCAGTTTGTGTTGGACCGCGGCGTGGGAGCCATTGTGGTGGGTTTTTGCCTGTTATGCCTCAGTTATACAATGCAGGAACAGAGATGCTTACTACAATCGGTGTTTTATTAGATGGGGAATTGGATTTATAGATTAGATGTTTCGTGGATTTTATGGGGTATGTGGTGTAGGGTAATGAGGTAGATTTTTTGAATGTGGTGGATTGAGATTTGTAGGGTATTTTAGATATCTTTCTGATTTTAATTTAATTTCCTGATTGATTTCGTTGCGGGTTAAAGACAAATTAGACATTCCCGGAGACTCGCCGAGCTTCAATGCTCGGTGTCATTACATTGCCACTGTTGATCCTGACTTACAGGAGTTACAGTGGTGGGTGTGAGAGCAGGACAGTCTTGCACTGTTAATGACTTAAAAGTATAATGTTTTTTTGCAATGACTCTATTTATCCGCGTGGGTATTGTAACTCTAAGTTCTAGTGTTAAAGGTCAATTTTTAAATAGATTTGCATATCAATTACCAAATTAGTAAAGAAATAACAAAAGTTTTAAATAAATTGCATTCAAATCAAATATAACAAGAGAAAAATCAAAGAATGTCCAACTTCCTAACAAAATTTCTCAAAGCATTAACTAATTTAGCATGCAAAACCAATTTCCATGCCAATACACTTGCATCCGTAAAACCAATATAATAATACAATCAGAATAACTTCATTGCCGCTTTGTATGACTTGCGGAAACGCACAGCGTCAATATCGCATGTCACAGTTTGAAAGCCTCGATAACACGGAAAAAAGTAATTGTTCACACCGATTTTTATTATATTATGCAAATAAAATTACTGTCTTACAAGAGTAACGAGAGACTTTAACAGTGAAGGCAAACATCGTGAGGAAACCTAGCTTTACCTTATCTTATAGCGAATTTGTCAGAATTTCTATGGTATGTAAAATCCGCCAACTCGCACTAGGCCAGTGTGGTGGACTATATGGCCTAACAACTCTCAATCGTACTCTAGATTGTAGAGTAGGCCCCTGCCCTGCAGTGGGACGTATATGGGCTGATACGTAATACGGAAACCTTACAAGAGTATTTTATATTTTATTTAACTTTGTTATGGGATGATATAATTTAAATTATAATCAGCAAGATAATTATATATAGTATGAAAATGTATTTTTATTAAATACCTCGTTGAAACATAATGTTATAATAATTAAATATTGTTTAATTTCCTTGAAACCATATCCAAATATACAAACAAAATAATCTCTATTTATAGCAAAAATACTTTTATTGAGAGAGCGCAATTCATAAACATCGTAAACACGCTATTTCGTTCGGGTTATTCCAATTATCATAAAGGGAAAATTACTAAAATAACTTTGATATTAATTAACAGAACTTTCAAAACCTTGCTAAAATACAAGGTTCATTAAAATATCTCACTTAATTATAACATTATAATTCTTTTCACTACATAGTATAAAATAAAGTCGCTTGCCGTTTTTTCTGTCTCTATGTATGCTTAGATTTTTAAATCTACGCAACGGATTTTGATGTGGTTTTTTAAATATATAGAGTGAGTAAAGAGGAAGGTTTTGATGTATAATAAATATAAATGGTGTCCCAGTTTGTAAGAAAAATAAATGTACCCGTCATGGGGTGGGTTCTAAAAACATCTACACCCAGGCGAAGCTGGGAAGGGCCGCTAGTAATATTATATTTGATTACAATTTTAATTTCAATAACATTATGCACTGAGCGAGTACTTAGCTACGCAAATGTTCTTAATGGCTCTTAATACAGTTTTATAGTCGTTACGAAATTATTATAATAAAGAGCAAGCTAACTCTACCATCAAAATAGATTCAGCGACCCGCGACGCTACATTTGAAGTAAACAATCCCAGTGAATGGAATATAGAGTATGCATTAATTCGTAAATCGTTTCGAGTGTTAATTCTTGCTCTTCTTGTGCTCTACCACAAGTTTTGATGGTTTTACATAGTTTTTTGCAAGTGTAATAGTTTAGTTGCATTTTACGTGGTTCTGCTACAGGGTTTTTTTTATGATTTAATGGGTTTTCATTACATAAATCATACATTTAAAAAGATAGTAGGTTTAATAAGTCATTTTTAAATAAATTAGTCAAACATATACAATATAATAAGTGATCTTCGATACTCTTTACAGCAATTTACTTGAAGCCTTTTTTCATCTAAATGACTATGTATTAGCAGTCATCTACGTGAAGTTTTTAGGTCAAATTAATAACTTATCTTTTTGTATACTTTATGAGTTATCCTTGCATAAATAAACATATGTTACAAATGCTTAATCCTTGGATCTAGGTCTGCCCATATATAGCCAGCAAAGGACTAGTAAATCCTAATCTTAGAATGCTGCAAGCAAATATAATTCTTAGTGGTCATATGTAAAGCATAAAATTAAGTAACAAGGAATGCGGATTATCCGAACTAATATTAATGAACCGAACTTTCTGACGTCATCGGGACTAAGCTTTTAAAATGTATGTGTATTGTATTTAGCCAAGGAGAATATTTTTCTGTAATAGCAAAATTCAAAGTTTTAACTTAACTTTAAGACTTTAGAAAATCAATTTTACAGTTTTAAAATACGTATAATGTCGTAAAAAATATTACTGATTATATTCCGTTTGGTTAAACACAGCCAATTATAATTATACAAAAATTTATAAACACCATATAAACTATTAATTTCATTGTTCTATCTTAAACTGATTCTAAAAGTTTTGATTAAAGATAAACTTTTTGTCTAAACGCAATTATAATTAGCGTCAACTATTTTTGTTTTCAGTACATTAAGCAATAGTTTTGAAAGTACAACATACAGTAAAAGTGATTATTTAATATTTCGTGTGACAAGTGAGGTAACTTCGTCTGTTGTGCGCTCTGTGTGAACCTGCTGATTTAGGTGAGTGATACATATTATATTCATTACTATTTGCATTATAACATTGTTTAAATATAACCTAGATTTTGTTAACTTGAGTATAAATTTATTAGTTTAATTGGGCGTAACATTGAAATTATATGGAAAACAACGGCAAGTGAAAATTCCGTTGAAAATTAAATTTGGCAGATTCAAATTCAGATACTACGCTACCAAGTTTGATAAATTATATTTAACAAAAACTGCAAGGAGACTAGGACTCCAGCTTTGATAGTTTCATTTTACATTGGTATTTAAACATTTTTAGATAACATGGAAATACTATTTATTGTTGTCAGATACAACACATTTTTACTAAGGAAACATTGTCTAATGGAACTTTCAATATTATTATTCATTTATTAAAAATATAATAATAACACCCAACAGTCACATACATAGTCCTGACCCCACACTAAGATCGAGTCTTGTGTCGTGGGTATCAGGAACTACGAGAGACTTTTCGGTCTCACAAACACCCAGACCCGGAAGAAATATTTGTGGGCCGCACAAACATTTCTCTCGGTGCGGGGATCGAACCCGAATTTATTTATTTTATGTTAAACTTCATATACATTGTATCCAAGGGTAGACTATTATTATACTGTTTACAAAATCCAATATTCATAAATATAAGCTTTGTCGTAAACGACTGATTTATTTATACCACAAAAAAAATATTTCATACGGATTATTTCCGATAAATTTTACGTTCAGTAGTTGACCTTTATTTTCAACTACTCTCGCCGTGTTCGGTGCAGTTCTATTTTATATTTGATTTACATTTATTTTAAACAAAAATAAACCGAAATGAGTTTGTAAGACCAGAAGGAAATTACTGTACTAATAATGTACTAATAAGGCCGGCAACGCATCTCCATGCCCTACTGGTGTTGCAGATGTCCATGGGCAGCGGTGTTCACTTACCATCAGGTGAACCGCATGCTCGTTTGCCCCCTATAATATATAAAAAAAAAAAAAAAAAAACTGTTCCGCATTCAAGGCTACTAATATATAAAATTTGTGAATAAAATGAATATCTCGCTTATATGGACGAGATTTTGGCCTTGCTGAATAAGGTATATACCCAACTACAACCTATATCAGTTAGAATCAATAACACTCAAAGGACTTACACCTTACCTTACCCTCTACTGGTGGTAGGTCTCTCATATATGAGTGGCCACCTGGGTGCGTACCACCGCAATGTCTATATCTCCCGCTAAACAGCAGTGTTAATACACTGATGTGTTTCGGTTTGAAGAACATTGTAGCTAGAGTAACTACTCTATATATGAGACTTAAATTTTATGTCTCAAGGGTGGCAAGCCCAGCGGAATGCCAAGTATTGCTTTGCAATTCCTTGGTGTTGTTTGATTTTTCTACTGTCCCTGAGCAGTCGTCTCCTATCAGACGAATGGCAAGCTCATCGCGCCATTCATTGCAATAAAAAAAACCTTTGTCTTGGGTGACTCTCTTAGGGACAAATAAACGTAGAATCAGTTCATCTTCCATTGAGACTGCGAGTATGAAACAAAAAAACACAGGGTTAATCCCGAAGCAAGATGAATTTTGTTGGTCTGGGTGTTGGGAGACTAAAACATATCTCTCAATTTCGGATACCCATGACACAAAATTTGTAACTTTGGGGGTCAGGACTATGTTTTAATTTTTAAAGGTTATTCACCCTTATTCATATTCAATTTTAAAACCAATTTTAGTAATTGAATGTTTTGTCTTCAATTGCTCAAACTGAATTTGAAAGTTATCCGAAAAGGGCAGAATATTCGATAATTAAAATAGGTTTAAAACTGTCTATGAATAAGGCCCTTTGTTGTTCAACTGATAATATAATTTAACCATATGTTTTTCGTTGATAAAAAGTGAAGTCGGGCATTTCACCAAACCATTATATTAACCCAACCAAAAACAATATATACCTATTTTTTGTATATTATTTTTTTACATATAAGTGACCTTAGTTAACTATAAAAAATAAAAAAATAAAAATAAAAATAGCCTTTAATACTGAGAGTTATAAAAATAAAACAATAATTAACACTTCAATGCTACAAAATATCACGCATCTCAGTCTGCCTCCTTGGCAAAGGCCTCCTCTAACTCTTTCCACTGAGTCCTATCTCTTGTGACTCGTCTCCAGTTTGGTCCCGCCGTTTTCTTGAGTTCGTCTTCCCATTTGCAATGTGGTCTGCCCCTACTTCGTTTTGAATCCCTAGGATACCAGTTTGTAATCTCTTTGCTCATTTCTCTTCTTTAGAGCGCATCATGTGGCCAGTCCATCTCCATTTTGATTGATCTATCCTGTGTAAGAATCCGTTAACTTGGTTTGATCTCTAATAACTGACAGTCCAACTTTTATTACTTCTTCTTAAGCGAGAATGCTTCTTTCCATGGCATGCTGACATGATAATAGTTTTGTTCTATGCGCTTGGGTGAGAGCCCAAGTCTCGCATCCGTAAGTCATACAAGGAAGGATACACGAGTTGAACAGTTTACGTTTAATAGCCATACAGAAGTCCTTGTTTTTAAAAATATACTTTAGTGCCCAGTATTTTTTCCAGCCATTTGCTATTCTTTTGTGGACTTCCTTTGTCATTTGGTCCCTGAACGATATAATTTGTCCCAAGTATACATATTCCTCGACGTACTCTAAAGATTCTCCTTGAACTGTTATTGGCATTTGCTCGCTATTTGACATGACCTTAGTTTTAGTGCTGTTCATGACTAGACCAAATTCAGCACTTACTTGAGCTAGATCTGTTATCATTTGTTGTAGAGCGCTAGGCGATTCTTCAAACAGCACCAAGTCATCAGCAAATCTGAGGTGATTCAGTCGCTTGCCGTTTATGCAAATACCCAATGTATCCCATTTCAGATTTCTAAAAATACTTTCAAGCACAGCTGTGAATATCTTCGGCGAGATAGGGTCGCCTTGCCGGACACCTTTTGATATCGGAAATTCGTTACCTATTGATTCTAGTTGAATTCTAGCAGAGCTGTTGCGGTATATCATTTTTATTATGTTAAGGTAAGTCTGGGGTATACCTTGTGTTTGGAGACTATCCCAAATTCGCTCATGAATTAGACTATCAAACGCTTTGTTATAATCTACAAAGGCTATATAAATAATTTTGTTATATTCTCTGTATTTTTCCAGAATCTGTTTAACTGTGTGAATGTGATCCAACGTCGAGTAGTTTTTACGAAATCCTGCTTGCTCCACTGGTTGTTGTTCGTCTAATCTGTTGCTTATTCTGTCCAAGATAACTTTAGCAAAAACTTTGTAGACATTAGACATCAAGCTAATTGGTCTGTAATTTCCTATGTCTTCTTTTGGACCCTTTTTGTGCAAAAGTATTATGTGAGACTTAGTCCATTGTTCTGGTATCTTGCTGGTAACGAGTATTTTGTTAAAGATTTTTGTTAAGATAGGACTAAGTTCATCGACAGTACCTCTGAGTAGTTCATTTGTAATTCTTGTCCGGTCCGGGGCTTTATCAGTTTTTTGACTGAGTATTGCTTTTACTACTTCTTTTGTTAGAATCTCCGGTTCTTGTTCTACTACATCATGCGGGTCTATGTTCAAAGTTTGAAGCAAAAGTTCGTTACCATGGTGGTCCTTATCCGCATACAACTTAGAATAAAAAGTGGTAGCGTGCTCTTGTATATCACTTCTAGTAGTTATATGTTTTCCTTTCCTAGTCATTTTTGGTATCCATGTCTTGTCTACTTCTTTAAGTTCTTTTAGCGCTTTTTTGATTCCTCCTGCTTTAGCGATGTGTTTTTCTAAAATTTTCGTTTTCCGGGATCGTCGGTCATTTCTGATACTCTTTCCTATGGCTTTACTGATTTGTGTAATTTCCGATAAATTGTCCTTCTTATTCGGGCCAGATATCAGTTTTTGTCTCTTATGCAACAGCTCGATAGATTCGTCACTTATATGTTCTTTTCTGTGTTTCTCCTTTTTTACATATGTAGTCGATCTGAGAACCTTTTCGAGTTTTTGGTATGTATATAGAATATCCTTTTCTAGATCTTGTAAAACATTTGACGTTGATAGCATTGTGCTTACCATTCTGATATTTTCTTCAGTCACTTTGCCTATATTTCTTATTGATTTTCTTGAGGGTTTTGTTGGAACAAGCTTCATGGAGCTTCTCACCATTCGGTGGTTTGTATTAAAATTAAGGTTCTGTATCACGTCAATATTGGTAAATGCTTTTAAATTGTTGGTAATTATATAATCGATTTCGTTCTTATATTTTTTGTCTGGCGAGATCCATGTCCATTTTGTACTGGGTTTCTTTTTGAACACGGTATTTAAGACGGTAAGATTGTGTTCTAGCAGGAAATCTACCAGTATTTGTCCATGACGACTTCTTTTCCCGTAACCATATTTTCCTAATATGAGGTCTTCTCCTTTTTGCCTACTGCCAATTTGCGCGTTTAAATCTCCCATTACGACAATATGATTTTTTGAAAATTTGGTTATGCTGTCCGAAAGTTGGTTATAAAAACGGTCTAGCTCTTCTGTATTTGCTTGTTCGGTCGGTGCGTAAACTTGAAATATCGACCATATTTTTTTGTAATCAGCAATTTTCACATTTAATATTGCAATCCTATCCGATATTCCTATGAATTCATGTATTTTATTTTTGTGTACAGCTTTTATTAGAAATCCCACGCCTCTGTGTCCTGCTATTTCTCCTTTATGGTACAGAATGTAGTTTTGCCGCTCTTCTATAGCTTCTCCTAGTCTCCGCATTTCGCTTATACCCAATATGTCCCAATTTAGGTTTTTTAAGGCAAATTCTAATTCTTGTAGGCTCTCATCAGTCCTGAGCGTCCTGGTGTTAAGAGTGGCTGTGTAGAAGGTGGGGCTTCTCTTATGTTTGTTACTCGTTGGTTGTGTGTTGCTAAACATAGTTGATATATAATGATGTTGTTTTTGTATTTTCTGTTGGTGGTGTCGGCGTATTGTTAGAGGGTGTCGGTCTACATTTCCCGCGGTGACCAACCGTATTGGGAAAGAGTAATAGGGAGAGGTCTTCTTTGTTTGCTATACTTCTTTATCTCTTTGTAAGTCTGAGGTGCTGTGTGACTTTTCAATTTGTTTGGGCAAGCCTATGGGTTTCTTAATGGTTGTTATAAACGAGGTTATGGATGTCTTGTTTTTCTTTTGGCGTGAGGACAGCGTATCATTTTCAGTATTTTGGTTGTTTTGTGGTGAAACTGATAAGTTTCGTTTCTTTTTGTTGATGTGTGGCGTGTCCTTATTTTCCAGTATTATCAATTGATCGTACTTTATGAAAGCTTTATTTCCCTTTTCTTTTTCTATTTGCTGTTGTTTTCTTAATTCCTTTCTTTTTTGCACAATGTTATCAGGGTAATCCTCATTAATAAAATATGACGTGCCAAAAAGTTTCTTTTTATTAGTTAAAATTTCGATTTTTTTACTTAATGTTGTAAATGTAACAATAATTGGTCTCACTTTGTTAGATTTCTTTCCCATCCGTCTTAGTGATTCTACGTCTTGTTTGCCAATATCTATTTGTAGTTTCTTTTTAATAAACTGGATAACTAAATTTTCCATAGCAAAGTAATTATTTTCCACTTCCTCTATGCCAAAAAATATTAAATTGCGCTGTCTAGCTTGCTTTTCTAAGAAGTATAACCTGCGCTCTTGGTTGTCTATTCTTTTTTCTATATCATTGTATTTATTTTCTAGGTAAGAAAATTTTTCTTCAATTGTAGTACTCAGAATGGATATAATTTCTTCTTTCATTGTTATCATCTCTTTACTTTGATTTTTCTGGTGATGTTTCATTTCTTTCATATCAGATTGAATTTTTTCCAAAATTAATTTGAGTTCATCCATATTTTTTAAGCTATTCTCCGGTAGATGGCGCTGAGGCAAAAAATTGTTTCACTTTATTTTGCCTTCTTTATTATATCTGTGGTATTTTTAAGTTATCTGTCCAGTTGATATAATTATGCTACTCATCGATAGATGGCGCTAGTTTTGCAATAACAATGACATCGGCAGTTTTTACTAATATTTATGGTTTTAAAATATAAAGATTGATTTAATTAAATAACACTGCTTTTTCGCCAATTGAGCAATCGTTTTTAAATGGATCTTCACTTTACTTACAGTTTTAGTTTCGGCAGTACTTGTTTGTTTTGCAACGTAATGTTTGAAATTTTTCTGTTGCCAATTCTTGAAGTTATGAAATTTGTAGCACTTTCTTACTATATTATTGTTGATCTTTATGTTTTATGCACAGTATTTCACCTCTTTTAACTTTGGAAACTAAGTTTATAGTCATTTGAGCACTATTTTAATTGTTATGATTTTTTAAATACGGACTACACTTAACAAGATGTTTACGTCGCGACTGTGGCGCCCTCTCTAGTTAACTATAACCAGGGTTTATTTTTAAGTTAATTAGAGGTCAGTGACCCTGCCCGTCTCTGGTTCCGTCCCTGGCGCGCGCGGTCACAATCGCGCCTTCACCAAATGTTCTCATGTCCTTAATACGACGCTAAGTTCGCTGCTTTTTTGCGTCTAACTTAACGAGTTTTTACTTATTTTAGCACTTTGTTTTTTCATTGAGGCACAGGCACGTGACAAATCGGTCTCATAATGTTGTTGGTTGTTTTACTGATTATATCGTATGTTAAACAATTCTTATTGAGAAAATAAGTATATGAAGAGAGTGAAAGAAAAATATTTTATCGAGTATAAAATAAACATTGATTTGAATCAGCAGTAAACTGGGTCAATAAACATTCCCACGCAATAACTAGCTTTTGTTTTAATTTCTATTTCAAACAATGTTTTACTTTTTATTTATTCAAATTAATATGCAGTATAATATTCAAGATGCCTAGCGCAGGTCAAAAGCCACGACTTAGCTTTATTGCCATCATAAAACAACTCAAGGTCATTTCAACCATGACACGAACTCAGCCTATCTCTACTTGATGATAAATAAGATATATTTTGATACGATAACCCAAATATCAAATATGCACACAAAAGATGGAGCGCGTTGATGTCTTTTGTACGGCACTAACCGAGCGCTACGTAATTATTCAACCAATTTTTTGCTTTTTATCACACTACGATAATTATAGTGTTAGAGCGATTATAAACATCCAGATATCTAGATGAGGTTGTTTATAAATAATTTTTTCATTTGTCTATGTATTCTGTATATGTATCAGCCCGTATATGTATGTATGTCCCACTGTCGGGCACGGGCCAACTCTACAACCAAAACTACGATGGAATTTGAACTCGCGACCACCGCTATGTTGGTAGCTGCCTCTGGTCCTTTACTAATAAACCATCAAGTACTTCATAGTAATATTCATATCAATATATTTGATGGAACACATAACCTCAAATACATATTGGCTCCTTCTAGGATAAATGTAATATTATAATGTAGGAAATTGGTGCTCATTATGTCACATCTAATAAGGGTTTAATGGAGAGTGAGCGTTTGTTTATATAACGTCGATACAGACGCAAACTGCATAACTTGTCAACGTTTAGCGAAATTATATGTTGTTTTTGCTTATTTTTTATAACTTATAGAGCATAGTTCGCCAACCCGCACTAGGCCAGTGTGGTGGACTATATGGCCTAACCACTCTCAATCGTACTGTCGATTGTAGAGGAGGCCCGTGCCCTGCAGTGGGACGTATATGGGCTGATACAGTATAGAGCATAGACGTATCTACAAAAATTGGGGTCATACATAGATGCTTTGCATATAATACTATTTACTCATCCCAGATATTTCGGGATTTAAAAATGGTACTTTACAATTTATAAATTAATTTTAAATAGCGTATTGATTCATTATATTTTTTGTTATTAGTCAGGATAATTTAATATTTCTTATTTTTCAAAATGCTGCGAATCAAGTTATGATAATAGATGCCATTCTATTTAAAAAGAAGAGTTAGAACTTCTGAATGAAAAAATAACCAAAGGAATTTAAATTCCTGCATCAAATTCAGCTCTATTTCACAATCGAAGACAATAAACAGATTATTTTTGTTTTTATTAACCACCTGCTCATTACTTAGCTTCAATACTGAATTATATATTTGGAATGTAAAGCGAGTTGCGAAAGCTTTTGTGTTAATGCACCATGCAAGTCACGAGAGGTAGCGGACACAATTTTTTTTTTTTCTATAAATTACACCCAACAGTCACATACATAGTCCTGACCCCACATTAAGATCGAGTCTTGTGTCGCAGGTATCAGGAACTACGAGAGACTTTTCGGTCTCACAAACACCCAGACCCGAGAGAAATATTTGTGGGCCGCACAAACATTTCTCTCGGTGCGGGGATCAAACCCGCGGCCTCTCGTTTCACAGACGGCGTCTAACCGACTGCGCCAAGGAGGCTGTCAAAATCCTAAATATAACAGCTTAACATTTAAAAATTAGGCTCATTCAATCATTACTGGTGGAAAATGTGTATTTTTAACCAATAGGGCTTAGGAGATATCATATGACTTTCTTTTGTGTATATTTGAATCTCTTCTGTTTCTTTATTTCGTTTCTAGTTTTATTTATATACTATAAATTGTAAAATGTTTGTTAACAAATAACAAAATGAATCCTTAGCTAACTTTACTAATCAATATCACATCACAACACGAATTTGTAGAAATCACATACGCTTTTTGTTAAATCTTTGTATGCTCCTAAATTGCACCTAACAAGCATTTCGTAATAATTATGTTTATTTAAGAAGGTGCTGTGACCTTTGGGTGAGGTGTCTATTCTTCGCCACCGCAATATGGTCGCCATTAGAGCTTATGTTACGCATCGCTTTTATGTCGTATGAATAGATATTACTGGATTATTCTGCAATGCTTTTATTGGAATGGATTACGAGTAAGTTTCAATAGATAGTGTTGGAGAAATTTAATATTATTTGTGTGAATATATTAATGTATTTTAAATTTTCTTGGCTGAAGATAAAGAGAGAGAGAATATTTAAATACTTTTTAAACGGTTTCACACAGTTTGTTTTATTGTAAAAAAAAGTCAAAAGAGTAGAGCGATTTTTTGGTATTTTGAAAAGGAACGGAACGGAATTAGTAATGATAGCATTTTCATATCCACCCGACAATATATATTTTTGGGTTACTACTATTGCCAACATGTCTAGAATTAAAAATTTAAGAAAACATATGTAACCTTCTAAAGTATGTCAAAGTTGCGTGTAGGGTTTGAAAATTAAGAATACAATTCAATTTTTACGACATTATTTCAAAAGCAAAATGCGTAGAGAGCGGATGGTTAAGTGGATAATTGCTTTTATTAAACCTGATGACATTTAACCTTCGAAGTTATCTTCACTACCGATCGCCGTTGGGCGAGAGGTGACGAAACTACCAATAACCAATATTTTGAAATGGATATTCGAACAAAGGGTGGACAATGGATAGTAATTTAATAAAATTATATGATTACCACCCATATACAGGTGCTGTTGGCATTTGGTATTTAATTTAACCAAAATGTTTCTCATCACAAGTGAATCAGAATCAGAAGTGATATTGGATTTTTCTATTCATTATCAGCCCAGAATCAGGAATTTGTGGCGATGGGCTCGCCATATCATAACGTCTAACCAACACGGATGTTTTCCATGACTTGTGGTAGGTCTCTCATATGTGAGAGGCCATCTGGGTAGGTACCACCGCAATGTCTATTTCTCCCGTGAAATAACACTGCTTAAATGCACTGTTGTGTTTCGGATTGAAGGACGTTGTAGCCAGAGCAACTACTGGACATATTGAGACTTAACATCTTATCTTGTCTCAGGATGGCGAGCGCAGTGGAATGTTGCTACTGTTATGAGCGGTCGTATCGCTTACCATCAGGCGAACGGCTTGCTCGTCTCGCCATTTAATGCAATAAAAAAAAAAAAAAAATATTCAGGTTCCCTCACGATGTTTTCGTTCATCGGCAAAGCACATGATTATCAACTATCAATATACACGTGAGTTCGAAAAGTCAGCTACTTTTAAGAATAGTAATTGTAGTAGGATAGTAGTCAAACAACTGATCTCACTAAAATATGATTAGAGCGTAATGTAACAGAATAAATGACGTAACTGTTCCGGTGTATACAAGTAATTGGTGAGAGATGCATTATCCGCATGCGAATCGTTGTTTTTACGATTCGACAATTTGTATTACTTCATTATCAAGATTGTTTTGTTTCGCTTCTTTTTGTTATTTTTTATTTGTATTTGGAATTAATGGCGAGACGAGCTTGCCACTCGCCTGATGGTAAGCGACACGACAGCTCGTGGACAGAAGCAAAACCAAACAGCACTATGAATTACAAAGCAATGCTTGCCCTTCCACTGAGTATCCTGAGACATAAGGTGTTAAGTCTCAATATGTCCAGTAGTTACTCTGACTACAACGTCCTTCAATCCGAAACAACAGTGCATTTACACTGCTATTTGGCGGGAGTAATACACAATGCGGTGGTACTAGGTGGCCTGTCACATAAGAGAGACCTACCTGGTATAAAAAGTCCCGACCTCAAAACGACTATAAAAAAAAATTGAACTAAAAAAAGTCATAGAAAAAAAAAAGTCGACATAGGGTATAAACTTGGGCGTTCTACATAAAAAATCGCTTAAATTCTCAGCTCTAACGAGATAAGTTATTACCAAAGAATGTTACAGATTCACTCGCCATGTGAACATTCACAACTCGATCTTACATCACGCAGCAAAAATCTAATATTTACATAAGTACAGTCACGCACACAAGTACACACGCGGGTCACAGTTCGAGTGCGATGCGTTGCACAATGTGCGTGCATCTGTACAGATTATTTTAGGTTATTTAAAATCGATTAGACTTTTGGGTGGCATAGATTGTCTCTGTCACACTTGTCAGATGTAAAAGGGACGAAGTATGGTTCTCCCTCTCGCACTTATACTGAGTGAGTGAGACGGCAAGTTTGTTTTTAACATAATTAGGGTCAAACGTATAGTTTTCAATGTTACAGAATGCAGATACGATCAAAACACTTCGTTTCGCAGTTGTAGTAAACATTTTGCGTTGAACTAATGGTTTTGCATCCATTTTGATAATGGCAGATCCATTCATTGCCGTTAATAAGTTAATTTTGTAGCAATTTCAGGTAATAATAATAATATGGCTGACTATATGTCGCTTTTATCGCAATATTTATCATAATGTAAAGATCAACATTGATATTTTACTGTTTAGGCACACTAGCATATACGAGTAACCAAAAAGCTAAATTGAAGATAATGAAAACAGAACCTAAGATATTGTTCACAAGCATTCACTTTTTAAGCTATTAAGTTCATTACTGGTTTCATTAAATACAATTTACTTATTTATATTTTTCGCGACTTTTATAAAAAAGTATATTTTGTATTAGTTGTAAAAATAATAATACTAAACTAACAAATTCATGTAATATAAATAGACTAGCGGTCGGGCCCGGCTCCGCCCGGGTGCATACACGTTTTAAAATGGCGGTCAAAATGTTTAATTCTGACTATCAGTTTAGAATATCGACCAATCGGACCACGAAACACAAACAAAATTTCCTCGTATTTGCTAGAAATATCACTACTGCTTTCCTCCTATAGGTCATAGCGTGATGATATATAGCCTATAGCCTTCCTCGATAAATGGACTACCCAACACTGAAAGAATCATTCAAATCGGACTAGTAGTTCCAGAGATTAGCGCGTTCAAACAAACAAACAAACTCTGCAGCTTTATAATATTAGTATAGATCTACATATTGTTCTGAATGTTATAGTGATATAATTTATTATTGTTTTTAAGATAAATATAGAGTCCGGAGAAACAAATAACATCGTAATAATCTATTAATTCTAGTTCACTGCTGTAAAAACACAATAAAAATCCGAAAAATATATGTTAACTTCCATTATAGACAGATTAATTCCGTTCCGTATTACGCAATAATTTTAATCTTACAACTTGTATGTTCTGCCGGTCGTTGAAAATTAAATTTTACGCACCATTTTCTAGATGCATCTGTTTTATGGCTATTAATTATTACTGTTATGTAAGTTTTTTAGCATTTTTAAATTATGGAGATTTGTGTGAGAGGAGAATGTGGTGCAGCGTAAAACGGAACGCGGTTCGTACGCAGGTTAATGTTGTGTGCAGAGATTATTGTTTGAATTTACTGCGGTGTTAGCATATTAATCATATTAATGTAATGAAGAGGTTAATGGATCATACATAACACTTTGAATGTAATAGTGGTGTGTACGATTATGTTCTAGAAACGTAGCTGTATGTGAAATACAAAATATACTATATACAAAATGTTAATGACTTAAAAACTTTAACCGCCAAAAACGTCTTCTAAAATAATATTATAGGTAGGAACAAAGCCACTCTATTTTTGATGCCTCCATATTTATAAATAATAATTATCACATAATAATCTGATTTTTTTAAAATTATGGAATCGATTTCTGTCAATAAATTAGTTAAAAATATTACCATCGTCCAATTACTATATTTTTCTATCATTTAGGGTCTCACTTTTCGCCTTAACGGGCATAACTGTGTCTATATGACGTATACTTTATACGCCAATGAATGCACAATTACGAAATGACGCATCACAATTATTTAACCTAATGCTTGCGTTTTCAATCACATGTTGTAATTTTCACTGCATTGCTCTAATAACTCGCTAATAATCAACTATAATCTTTGAAAATATACCTTATCCGTCAATAAATAGAGTTGCAATTAGATCGAAGGTGTGCGAGTCAATTTTCTTTGACATTAATTCATATTATACGTCCGAATCGTACCACTACAAATTGTTGGCGAATGCTTTTATAAGTATAATCAAATTGTATTTTTTAAGCGTTAATTTGTACAAAAACAAGAAACACTCAAATCGAGGCTAATGACGTTTGTAATATTAGATGTATAATCTTCACACGGGATTCGTTCGGAGGCTGTGATGTGTGCGTACCTTACTAGATTAGTCTGTTTAATTTACTTTGCAATGAACTGTATGTTTTTGTGAATTATGGAAAGTATCTCACCTGATCGTAAGCACCACATTTGCTTATAAAGAAGAGCAATGCCATGCATTTTTTTATTACTTTTCATAAGTGCCATTACTGCCTTGCTCAGTTAGATTTGTTGAATTTTGATGCCCAATAATTTCAGAAGGTCTTAAGCAAACAGCAAGGTACGGACCTCCTCTACAATAAAGAGTACGATTGAGAGAGGCCAGAACATACGTAAAACGAACAATTGAAACACTTAAAACCTAGCAATTGTCATTCCTCTGAGTTTTGTAATTATTGTACATGCGTAAATCAACATTTGAAGGTCTTAAAATCCAACCAGCGAAATACTTATTAGAAAAACAAATTTAAATAGAACACCGGGTAATCTTAATACATAAAAATCGACTTAACATATCAGAAGCTTAAAAATATTTTTGTAAGCTTTACCTGCCTCAGGTTACTCTGCGCGTAAGGTCACGGCTACGCGGCCGGTTTCCGTCGCGGCGCGTCGCATCGCTCCCGATACAGATAAACACGCATCACTAATCTGCAAGGTTATAGTAGAATGTACAACATAATACAACAGAATACTAATAGAAGTCAAGCTTGTGTATGTACTTCACTTTTGTTGGCACACTCACTACGCTTTGCGTTCGCGCAAAGGTTGAACCTCGCTCTCGCAGTGGTCTCGACTGGTTTCGAATATCGTGTCCGTGAACGCTGTCTATGTGTGCGTTGATTTAGCGCGATTTGTATGAAGCTTGACTTCTATTAGTTTAGTATTCTATGATAATACAACCAAATGCAAAGGGACTGATGCTCATCATTATTGCGTATGGAAACTTCTACGTCCAGGTGTTTTAGCCGGCTTACTGTACAAGGGGTGTATTTCTGTAGTTCCGAAATTGATAAAAATATGTCTCAAACAATGCATTAAATAATATTTTCTAAATTTTGTTTGTAGTACCAATTCATCTGTATCTGTATCAGCCTATAAACGTCCCACTGCAGGGCACGGGCCTACTCTACAATCGTAAGTACGATTGAGAGTGGTTAGGCCATATAGTCCACCACGCTGGCCTAGTGAGGGTTGGCAGACTTACAGAAATTTTATGCAGGTTTCCTCACGATGTTTTCCTTCACCGTTTTAGTGCGTGGTGATTGACTATCAATACACACATGACTCCGAAAAGTCAGAGGTGTGCTCTGGGATTCGAACCCGCGACCACCGTGAACATGTTGGCAGTCGCGTCTAGTCCGTTTACCAACAGGCCACCACGCACTTTCGCACCAATTTCTCTATCTATACATTTTAGATGATCTGTAACTTCATAAATTATGTTTTATGTGTATTTTATGTGGACTGTGTCATAAAAGTGCAATGCAATTTAAGCAAGTGTAGGGCTAAATCTTAACTGTGATGGATTTGATATTAAAGTATACGATTGTCGCTACCCAGGAAATATCAATATCCTACGAAAAGGTTTTCAGGTTTACCACATAAAATATAATGTTGCGTTCTTAATAATAATATGATTGTATACCCAATTTCAAAAAAGAATTAATTTTATCATACATACATAAATATAAACTCACGTCTTTTTCTCCTGGCAGCAACCAGGAAACCTATTCGCCTAGTGTGTTTTATTCCACAATGTGATATTCTCACTATACTCGTATTCAATTTATCATGCAAGTTTATCTACTACAAGCAATATGATAATTATGTACAGCAATTATTTCAATAAACAGAAAATATATTTTTAATTCGGTCAGTTATCTAGCTCAAATGTAATTTAGTTTATTTTTATTCACTCGCTTATTTGAACGATTAAACTATGAGATAACATGTTAATTCAGGCAACTGAATCAATTATTTTTATTACATTATGCTTAGACCTCGTAACCTTAAAAATAAAAAGATGATTTGCAGTTTTATAATTCATTTAAGCATCTTGAGTATTCTTTAGTCATTAGATATTGTTTTGTTTTAGGTCAATTATAAATATTCGATTTATTTTTAAAATTATTTAAAACCATTACCCCGGCAACATTATCGTAAATGTTTACGAAACACCATCTTAAGTCAAGAAGTCAAGTCTGGCCAATAGGTTTAGTAACCCATGATATTAAAATATAATGGACACATTTTATAACAAAAAGAGGATTGGTCAATATTGGAATCCCAGGGCACACCTTGGAAAATCTTGGAGTCATGTGTGAATTTTCAATCACCACGCACTATAACGGTGAAGGAAAACATCGTGAGAAAACCTGGTTACCATAGCGACTTAAAATAATTCTATGGTATGTACAATGCACCTAACCACCCTCAGTCGTACTCTCGATTGTAGAGGAGGCCTATGCCTTGCAGAGATATCGTACATTATTAGCTAATTGGATTGCTATTGCGGAAACTAAGGATTTGATACAGTAGGAACAATTCCTGTGGTATGTAAAGTCGGCCAACCTGCACTAGGCCAACGTGATGGAGTATATGGCCTGACCACTCTCAATCGTACATTCGATTGCCTTCAATCAGTGCGGCGCCAAAAATTGGGTTCGCTCCTTCTGTGCGAGACACCGTTATTTTCGTATTTCTATATACGACATACACAAATATATTTCAACGGGTTTTTATTTTTCAACGATTTATGCATTTAAAAAAATCTTTTTAACAGAGTGTTAAGGTCTCAAACCCACTGCGGCTTAGTAAAGTTACGAGTCCTAATAGATCGCAAAGGCACTGACAGTAAGTCCTTAGCAAACGTGTTAAAACGCTATTGCTGTCCCATGAAAAGCAAATCCATTGGTAATTAATTATGACACTATCGGAACTAGTTACCACGATAGGCACAAATTGAAATATCACTATTATTAAACGCAGCTATTATAATAATTACATGCATGTTTCCTATCAATATTTCAATGTAAAGTAAAAGTATGATTTATATATACTTTTTAATTGAGGCAAGAGACTTCTTTTTTACAAAAAGAAAGCTGATAATATTGATTTATTGTAAAAGTACATATAATATAATTACACCAGAAGAAAAACAAAACAATTGTAGCTATATTTAAAGTTAGTACAATCGGAGGCCTTATTGCACTAGGCAAAATCTTGTAGGTAACCTTTGGATGAAGATAAGAGAAAAGGGAGAGAAACAATATTCCTTTCTCGTACCCAAAGGGAAGCCATAATATGTTTTTCAGTGCCACTATTACTGCTGCCCTGGATTACTGAATAAACTCTACATACACATAAACGTCACGCCTACATTCCGTAAGGTTAGGCAGAGATAAAGGACTTCCATTTCGTCCCATCTTGACACATCACTTTTCATTTTAATCCCTTAACTGGCTAAAACTTCTAACGACACAGATTTAAATTCAGAAGTATGTGCGAGCCTGGACTTACTTATTTATAACTAAGTATTACATTAAATATTACGATATCAAACTTTAACTTCTATTGGCATTCCACTGTACTCGCCGCTCTGAGACGTAAAGTGTTATAAGTCTCTCTATGTCCAGTAGTGTCAATATGTCTCAACAATAATAATTTCGAATTAAAAAATACTAGTGTATAGAATATCCCCTCTCAATATGTCTGGATAATTTAATATTAAATTAAAAAATAATAAAGTATATCCCCTTATGCATTGAATTACAGTTGTTTTCAAATAATCCGGAGCCATCAGCCGCATACATCATACCTTTCTCTTGCAGCGTCGCGTCGTGGCACGCAGCGGTCACCGTCGCTTTTTACACAGCTGATGCGCGATAATGCGCCAGCGAAATTAACTCCGCATGCACTTGTATATATTTATGATTAACTTTTTACTGGTGGTCTCTCTCTCTATGTGACAGGCCGCCTGAGTAGGTACCACTGCAATACATATTTCTCCCGCCAGATAGTTGTAAATGCACTGTGCTTCGGATTGAAGGACATAGACATAGTAACTACTAGACATAACATCTCATATCTCAGGATAGCGAGTGCAGTGGAATGTTAAGCATTGATTTTTGATTCAAGGTGTTGTTTGTTTGTGCTACTGTTTATGAGGGGTCGTATCGCTTCCCATCAGGCGAAAGGCATGCTCGTCTCGCCATTTATTAATAGAAAAGGTAAAACTTAGAACACTGAAACTCGCGCCTGTTTACCTAAAGGGGTAAATGTGTCACCAATGTACCACCACACAAAAAAATATAAGTTATTTAATATGAGATTGTTCATAAAATAAAATTTTGCGGTCCACTTTATACAGTTGGTTAGACGCCGGCTGTGGAATGTGAGACTGCGGATTCGAACCTCGCATCGAGACAAATATTTGTGTGACCCATGGGTATTCGTTATTATCCTACGATATGTGTTACTGGTGGTAGGTCTCTCATATGTGAGAGGCCATCTGGGTAGGTACCACCGCAATGTCTATTTCTCCCGTGAAACAACACTGCTTAAATGCGCTGTTGTGTTTCGGATTGAAGGACATTGTAGCCAGAGCAACTACTGGACATATTGAGACTTAACATCTTATGTCTCAGGATGGCGAGCGCAGTGGAATGTTGCTACTGTTTATGAGCCGTCGTATCGCTTACCATCAGGCGAACGGCATGCTCGTCTCGCCATTCACTGCAATAAAAAAAAAAAAAAAAAAAAAAACGATAGAAGACACATTCTATCTTATTTAGAATCAGAATTATAACACGACTCTCCCAGTTTTAAAGATTACTCAGTTAAATGAATTATGAGAAATAAAAGTACTTCAATACGTATATTTTTATATTATTTCTTAAGACCTAGACCAAAGTCCATCTAGAAACTTTACCATGTAACAAGATAATCGTCCCCTATTAACCATGCCAATTTAACAACGTTTAAGATTTTGTCGGCATCGCATATGTGACGCAACTGTCGTCTTGTGGTTTTATGCGCCATGTAAGATGGTCCCTTTAATGATGTTCATATATTTAATGGCATCTTTACGATATTGTGGAAATTAATTTATTAAGTTTAAGTCCTGCAAATTATGGGAAGATACAAATTGCTTATGTAAGGTAAATGTGTATTATATAATCAAAGACCTTGGATCACAGGTCAGTCATGACAAAACAATTAGGAATATAAAAAATAATAAGTGATGAAAGTAAAACCAGGCATAAAGAATACCTACGTTTGAAATTTATAGAGTTTACCCAGTTTGGGACGAATATAACCACAATTTTACCCTTAATGCCGCCTGTAGAGGCCTAATAATTCTACCCCTTCCTAGGGATAGAATATCCTCCCTGTACAACAAAATTGAATTTGTGGCAAGTTTAACAACGCGTAAAATCGACTATGATGAATTAAATAATGTATTGTATCTTGGCAGTAACAGTAATGCATATATAAATAGATATAATTAAAAAACAAAACAAAATTAAATAAATTATCGATAACATTGCCGTCCCTAACCTTTCATGCCTTTGCCAACCTGTCAAATTGACAAAGTTGTCACACGTCAACATCAAAACCCTCATTGTCAAATGCGTTAAAGAAAATTTTATCAAAGGAAGCGGTTATTGGATAACGTATAACGTTGATATATTAATTGCACAATAATGTTTGTTATACGGTAGAAAGCGCGGCGTGTGCTGTCACATCGAGTCGTTGACATCGAATGAAAGTTACTATTGTCGTTTTTATATCTTGATGTTTCGGACACTAGACATACCTTACATACACCTTCACGCCCATACACAAAAGCGGTAAGCAGAGATTGTAGGAGTAATCGAGACTTTCCTGCCCACACACTCACAACTGCAACTCCTGTCAGCCAGGATCAACAGTGGCACGCACAGAATAGACACTGAGTTCCGGAGTCTCTTAGAGACACTAGTTGTATTTAACCCGCATCCAAATTAGAAAGAAAACACAAATAGGAGGTGTTGGAAACAAATAATCGTCCAGTTCTCTACGCAGTAAAGCAGGTGAAAAAATATTGGGCTGAGGTGTATTTTCCCCTGATATAAAGATATAAAGCTGGCCTTGATCAAAAACCTATAGAAACCCTTATAGAAACCAGGGCAGTAGTTTGATGAGGTGGTCTGCCGACTTGATCCACGAGGTGGGAAGAAGATGGATGAAGACTGCCCTGGTCAGACCAACCTGACGTGCATTACAAGAGGCCTAAACCCACCACTGGGTTATGGGTGAATATAAACCCCTAAGAAAATGAAGCTTATGATATACCTCTGGAGAAGACAGATTAGCCAGACAATCACCATGAGATACGATTACGTAGAGATATATAGATTTTACTCGATTCTGACTTACAGTTTTCGTTTCATCGATTTTTGTCTAAACTTTACTGTATCTGCACCAAATCGCCTACTGATTGAGACTTGTCAAAAGCTTAATAATTCAGAGTGGTTGTCCATACTCCACGCTGGCTTAATGTGGGTTGACAAACTTAATATACCGTAGAAGATCCCGTACAGACCTCTAAGTTGATTGACTATCAATACATATATTTACATAATAATATGTATCACATAAAATTAGGAGTAAGTGCGATTAAATTATGTGACTTTAGTGTATTTACTATTACCGACGAAAAACACAACACAAATATATGAACAACCTTAGCAACATAAATAAATGTAAGTGTCGATTTGTTCACCCCAGCGCTGGCAATAAACATCGCAAACCCATTGAGCGCTGAGTGGGTATTGTGACGGCGCTCGTCACAGCTTACGTAAGCAACGTCAGGTTAGTGTGTTAGTGTTTTATACGTAAATACATTTGTAAATATAGCCAAACCAAACACAACAAAAATAAAACCAAAAAATAATCCTTGTAGACGCTATGGGTGCCAATTTCCGCCCTTCCCTAATACCTCTATTGTTTATTATTGGATAGTCCTTTCATTATTATGCTTAAATCAGTTAAGTCCAGACAGAGTTATTAACGAAGTAGGATAGATATCACTGGCCATAACTCAATTGACAATTGAAATATTTTATTTATGGACTGCACTAAACTAACCTAAGCTGCGACTACTGTATATGATTGTATTGAAAATTTGTTATAAATAAAGCAACGCTACAGTTTCTTGCCCCTTCTTGTCTGTGAATTGGGTGGTAGAGAAAATTCGACTGAATTTAAATATTTACTATTTTTTGGATTCAAACATTTATTTCCAAACGGTATCATCTCGTTGGCAAAATTAGGCCAGTCTGATTTTATCCCGATAACCAAAGAATTAACACTGAAATTAGTAATATTTACATTAGTCAAAATGACTATGGGCATGATATGACAAAAAAAAATGATATGATGATATGACAAAAAAAAATGTTGTATTTTGTCGTAACTCATATTCAATAGAAGTTGTTACAACACCACGGAACCTTTTGCGCCGACCTTTATACGCTTCGATAAATCGAGATGACACACGACTTGGCACCTCTAGCTTGTGTCACGAAATCAGGACACTCGGAGGCGTATTTTTTTCTATAATATAATCTGTGCATTCCATTTCCAATACTTGATATTGGCGGAATTATAGTATCTTCAACAGAGTCATAAAAAATAAAAACTGAACTGGGGGCGTTATTTACAGTCAGCGCAAAATTTGTTCGTTAAAAACTTTTCATGTATGTTAAATGTTTCTATGAATTTTAGATATCAGTAGAATCCTTTATACTCAAGCGTCTACTTCAGAGTGCATTAGTTTTGCCATTACTATATCATTCATTTATGAAATATCTACGTTGCGATAGGGTGAAAGTCAGGAAAAATCTCTCCGATTAAAATTTAATAATTTAACCCAATAGGTTCACATAGTTTTAATCCCATAATAAGATACTATTAATAAGTTTTTTTGGCCTCACAAAAGCAAATCTGCATACAAATATTTGTAGTCCACTTTAACTCGGGGATCAAACCTGCGATCACTTATTTCACAGCCAACTCTTTACCAACTGTGCCACGGAGATCAATTTTAATTTAGCATAACCACATCATTCAAAGTGACTTTGGTCATAGTACCATGTTGATCCGAAGCTAGGCAAGTATCATATAATGGTAGGATGAAGATTAATGAAATATCTTAATCGCCCTTAATACCTGAGTCATATAATGGCCGGTCTTAATTACAACGAGTCTGGGCAGACCAGGCCTGGGCGGCCACTATTAAAATTCCAACTCTAAATTACTATTATTAAAAGTAATACCCTTAGTTCTAGATTGACGGACTTCTAAAAAAATCCCAGTTATATTATTTGTCGTTCGCAATCACTACATAGTATAAAACAAAGTTGCTTCCCGCTGTCTATGCTTATGTCTTTAAAACTACGCAACGGATATTGATGCGGTGTTTTTTTGAAGTTAGAGTGATTCAAGAGGGCGGTTTATATGTATAATACATATGTACATACTATAGTATAAACATGTATCTGCACCCGGGCGAAGCTGGGCCGCGTTGCCAGTACTCAATAAATTACCTACGAATCTCAAGATATTTTTTGTAACTCTTATTAAAAATATTTCTTGTAAACTTATACCCTTTAGTTAACCAGAAAGATTTTTAATGATTTTAACAGACATCTAACAACACTAGTTATTTTAATATTCATCCGTAATACTCTTTAATTTACTTACGACTCTCGATATAATTTTAGGAGTTTATAGAAACGGGGAATACAATCCACCATCCAAGATTATTGTTTGACATTCTATTACAACATATTATATAGTGAATAAACCTGCCCTCTCTCCTTTTTCTTTTTATACGTCCATCCCAAGGTTATAAAAAATAATTATGAATAATATATAAAGTTATACAAAGAGATCTTTATGAGCTAGATTATCATATATTATAAGCTAATTATACACCTTTAATCTACAAAACAAAAAGCTTATTTAGTTCGATAATCGTATATACAACATTTACGCATAATATTTCAATACACTTAGTCTTATTTGCACAATATCATTAACATTGCACAATATCCCTTAATAGAAAATGATAGGAGCACGTCAAAGTATCCTAAATTACTGAGCTTCCAAGAAATTACTAATCATAAACACATAAAACGCGGCTCATTGCGATATTGGTTTTTATTGGCGCCTTATATTCGTAATAACACGAATATCATTTATTCTGATGTCTTCTGTTCTTCGGTGATTACGCAATTCTAATTATTATTGTACTGACACTAAATTACAATGCACTTAATAATAAGAGATGTACAATTTACTGGTAGGTCTCTTGTTTGAGAGGCCGCCTGGGTAGGTGCCGCAATGTCTATTTCTCCCGCCAAATAGCAGTGTAAATGCACTGTTGTGTTACGGTTCGAAGGACATTGTAACCAGAGTAACTAATGGACACATCGAGACTTTACGTCTTATGTCTCAAGATGGCGATAGAATGCCAAAAATTGCTTTATAACTCAAGGTGTTGTTTGGTTCTGCTGCTGTCCATGAGCGGTCGTATCTTACATGCGTATGACATGCTCGTCTCGCTATTCATTGAAATATACAAAAAGTAGTAGATTATCTACAAATACTAGATGGCTATATCTTCGTGCTCGACTTGTCATGACAGATTGTATTAGGACATAAACAGATGAACACCAAACACAAGATACATGAGTCATCAAAACCGTACTATGAAAGCCGGTCTCAATATGCTATTTGTCGGTACAATTCTATGCTTCAGTAAACAAAGATATGTACATTTACCTTGTCTAGCGATTTATAAATATTTGCTATCTTTCTCTCTATCTTTGTTAACTGAAACATAAAACAAATCTTTCTTTTCTTGTAGAAGATAGATATATTATAGAAACCGGACGTAAATCGGTAAAGCTACAGTACAAATGCGCCCGCTCATTCAAGGTCACATTGATAAGACAACTCATGTGAAAAGACAGCTTTGCTGCTGTGTTTCGATCGGAAGTAAAATTTCCAGAATCACAAAAGTTGGCCGTACGGTATTCGTATCCATTTGGATAGCAACCAGCGTTGCGACCTTCGATCATTTGATAGCCTCTGTGGCGCAGTCGATTAGACGCCGCCTGTGAAACGAGAGGCCGCGGGTTTGATCCCCGCACCGAGAGAAATGTTTGTGCGGCCCACAAATATTTATTTCGGGTCTGGGTGTTTGTGAGACCGAAACGTCTCTCGTAGTTCCTGATACCTACGACACAAGACGCAATCTCATTGTGGAGTCAGCACTCAATACTATGTATGTGATTGTTGGGTGTTATTTATTTATTATTTACTTATTAACAATACAAATGATCAAAGACTGCAACCAGAGTTACGACGCTGGAAAACCCGCCACAATGAGATTACAGACTATTCTCTATTTTCACTTTACCTAATATTAATAATATCAAAATGAACGTAAAGAAGTTAATATAATTACAAATAATGAATACAACATTTCCTTTGAAAGAAATCGCATGATGCGTTGTAAATTACGCAGCATTTTCTTAGAAATGTGTAATCAAATAGAGATATACTTAGCACGTCACTAGATTATGGTATTGCACACGCTTGGACTAAGAAAATAACAGGGTAAACGACATACAAACAGTGACCCCAGGGTTATAACAATATTACATATCAGTATCAGTAATTGCTGTAACAGAACACGCGTTTAAAATAATGCCAAACGCTTTTTCTGATTTGCTTTGACTATTAAATATGATTTAATAGTTAAAAAGAAATAAGAATTATGAATGAATATGTCAATAATGTAAAACACTACTATGTACTCACAGACAAACCAAGTAATTGGTTTTGTGAGACTAATTGTATTTTTTTTTGTTATTTTGTCGTAATATAATAAATAAATAAAAAAAAAACTTTATAAGACGTATTTTGACCGTCCGGGGTCCTACCAGTTGACCTTAAATGATGCTCTAAGTCCGCTCTGTGCCTCTAAAACGCATAAACGTATTAAAAAATGTTGGGAGTTTAATCCTCTACATGGTATAATTTATTTATTTATAAATACTTTATTGTACACCACACAACTTAAAAAACATTTTAAAACAAAGCGCTTATACTGGGTATCTCAAGACTGCTAACGAAAACGAAGCCGGGTGGTAGTTTCAGTGACTACAAACACAATGCAACTAAAAATTTCGCAAAGAAACGCGACAATTATGTTTTATGATTTTTTAAATATCGTCATTTTTGGGTGGTAAATTCATAGTTTTTGGTAAAATAATAATTTAAACTCTGTTATACCTTAGAGTGTTTATAAATAAAAGGGTATACACTATTATTTTAGAAAAATATGTATTTACCAATCAAATATGGCCATAGGAAAAAAATAACAAAAAAAAAATGGTCGCTTTTTTGCAACTTTTTCTGTTGCATGGTGTCTGAAGTCGCTGAAACTACCACCCAGTTTCGTTTTTGGTAGCAGTCTTGATATACCCTGTATATGTGTAACAAGCGGCGGTCTTATCGCTGTCAGCGATTTCTTCCAGACAACCTTAAGATGCACTGGAATTAACGGAAGCACGGAAGAAATGGGTGGTCACGGTATAGGGAAAAAGAGTACAAAGAAACAAATTTAAAGGCGAAAAAAAATACTTTTTTAATAAACATAAATAGACTACTTATAATATAAATATAATAATATACTACATAAACTATAATAAATATGATACATAAAATATTAATATAGGAGTTTTTTTAATCAAAGTGATAAGTATTTTTAAATATGGGTAGAGATTTGGCTTTATTGTTTGTGTTTGTTTGTTATGTTGATTAAAAACAGCGAAAACTTACAAGAGAGGAGATATTTGCAAAAAATCGATTAAGCGAACTTTGACCGACCATTTTAACTGACGCGAGCACTTACTAAGATGACTGGCTGAAGTGTGAATATAATATGTAGTAAGTAACCATAGAAAGGCAAAAAATGAATAATGGATTATGTAATTTATTACGCGCACTTCATACTATCATATTATATTATTATCATATACATATGTATATCATATTAATATATAAAATTAAACATTTATATATGCCATGTCTAGCCACTATCTAGTAAATATATCTTCAGAAATTTCTATGAAGAGGAAAGGTGTATTTACGTAAAATATTCCGCAGAATATGAAATATGCAAATCAGCATTTGCATGTAATTGTAAAACGTTGAATATGCAACACCTATTTCATAATTTCGCTCAATTTCTCTAAAAAATAGATTTTGGAATATGCTTTTCAACTTTTACCTACTTTTAAAACAAAACAATGAAATTATGAATGATGGTGTGAATTAGCCAAGGGCGTGGTGGCCTGTTGGTAAACTGAATAGACGCGGCTGCCAATATGTTCACGATGGTCGCGGGTTCGAATCCTAGGGCACAACTCTGACTTTCGGAGCTGTGTGTATATGTTATAGTCAATCACCACGCACTATAACAGTAAAGGAAAACATCGTGAGGCAACCTGCGTACCATAGCGATTTAAAATAATTTCTATGAGATGTAAAATCCGTCAAACAGCATTTAGGCCAGCGTGTGGCCTATATGGCCTAACCACTCTCAATCGTACGGTCGATTATAGAAGAGGTTCGTGCCCTGAAGAGATACCTTACATTATAAGCTAATTGGTTTGCTGTTACGGCAACTACGGGTTTTGTTACAGTAGGAATAATTTTGCCGTTTCCAGATTTTTGCTAAGACATCGTAATATCAAATAAATTGTACGTAAATACATCTAACAGTGAAATACATAGTCCTGAACCTACACTAAGATCGAATCCTTTGTCATGGGGATCAGGAACTACGAGAGATTGCGTTTTCATTCTTATATTCCACTATTCGTTCTTATACTCGTATCATAAATGGCATAATTACTCATTAGCATGCCACGATGAATTTAAATTCAAAAACAAAATATATTAATTTCCAATTTTAAAATCAAATTACTATTTATATTCTATGCCGGATGTGTGAGGCCAGCCTTTTCTTACGTGAAACAATCGGTATAATATAGGTCATTGACATTATTTCAATGTAATTCTTACCTTTGGAGAAATGTTCGTGACAGTGTATCGTGTTCGATGCGCCGGTTGAGTCATTACACGTCGATATATTACGATGATTTATTGATAAGAAAGTGAGATTGAAAAGGCCAAGGAAGTGTATCATACGGCTTTGATGCTCAAAAATATTTTATGTAATCGTTTAGTGAATCGTTTCTATGAATATATTTAAAAAAAAACTGCTTGGTACTACCTCGGTGGCGTCGTTGTACAATAGTTACAAAGCTGTGGTTTCGGGTTTGAGACCTGGGTCAGGCAAAGTTGTGTTGGATTTTTATATTCATATCAGCCCGGAATTAGGAATATCTAGCACATCGTGGAACGAACTAGACAAGGCGATACGTGGATACAATCAATCAAGGTAACCTCTGTCTACCACTTCTGGAAAAAGGGCGAGAGTTTATGCATGTATGTGTTCTGGTTTTTTCCACTACTTTGGTCGGTTAAAAAAATTATCTGGCCCACACTGGTCAAATGTTAGCTTTTTATATTGCCGTGATCAGTGAAACGTAAGACCGTGGATTCAATCCCCACACTGAGCCTTACATAAATTGTGTGATGCACAAATACTTGTAACGGGTCTAGGTCCAAAAATTGATATAGTTTCTGAGACCTACGACGTGAGACTTGTAATATGAGGGGGTGGGATATTTTTTGTGATTCTTGAATGTATGTTTATCCATCTCTTCATACTTTACAGAATTTTGTATTTATATAATGTTTTAATTATTTTTTTATTTTTTCAGATCTAAATTTTCTTCTTCAAATACCAGTGCAGTTGACTTGCTGGTAAGTCCTTAACAATCATAATTTATTTTCTGAAGTAACACAAGTCCTAAATCTAAATAATACAATGCATGCTACAGCAATAGTAGTATAAAACTGGAACACGACAAATGGTCAAAATTAATACACGCAATTTACTGTCTTAAGGCATTGAATCAGCTCATTTTTTTTCACGCCTTAGAAATGTACATAGAAATTTAACAAAATCTCTTTCACCATGAGATTACCTAAATATTAATAACTTGGAAAGAAATATAACCACTATTTTGCTTCTAGAGACTTTAGATATAACACTTTTCGGACTGTACGGCTAAAGATCGGTAACTGGTAAAGATCTTTTCATTGCCTAAAAAATGTGTATATAAATCATTGAGATAATATACTAGAGGGGACATTGCAAACAAAATTTTTGTAACAAAATGAAGGGTACATTCTATTTCTGTCTCTATCACGCCTACGAAGTAACATATCTTCCCTCTCGCTTCACTATGTACCCGTGTGCACGCACCATACGCAGAGATTTTGTTCCCGATGTCCGCTCTAGTATAATACCTCAATGTTACAAATCCTAAATAAGGGAATAAGCTCTAAAACCCTGCTGTCGACACCTCATCGTACCAAATGGATGTTAACATTTACTTTATGACTCAAATGTTAAATTTAATTTTACGACCGTCTTTTGTTTACGGCGTTAACATATTACCATTACATCGGGTAAATGCGCTTTACGACTCATCTTTTTGTAAAATGTTATGCGACAATGGATGTTTACAAAATGTACATTTTATTTGTTTATTTATTGCGATGCTAACAAACTTATGGCTATAAAATGACAATTGGTCAATAAGCTAACTAACAAGTTGTATTATTTCACCTTAAAGATAAGTGTTCACATATTCCCATCGTACGTGTAGGACGCATGGCATCAAAATTCAAACGGATCGCATTATTCTTTGTATAGGAATCATATTTATTCATGAATAATGCAGTTATATTGAACCCGAAATGCCATTCACTTATGAGGGTCAGTATGGCAGATTTTACACAATATGAAAATTGGTCAATACTTCGAGCACCTCTCTATACTCTAATATCCTTCTACTAAATTGTGTCTTTTTGATACAACTTGATATAATGTTGCTGGTGAATCTAGAAGAGATTTTTTAGCTTCATACGGTTGCAATACAAAAATATATTTATAATTCACTTATTTATTTTCGAAAATTTGAATCGCATTAACATTTTGTCTCAGAGCAGGAATCAAACCCGCGGCCTCCCCTGTAACAGCCTACAGCACATACTTACAAAAACTACCAAGGACGAATCCCGTAATCACTCTTAACTCATCTAAACCTCAGTGTCACAAAATGTCGCAAACACATTTTGACATTAAAAATACGATGCACGAAATTGGTCAATTAAAAAATTGTTTTTAAACGCGAGTGTTCCTCATTAGTACAGGCAATGAAGCAACGGGTTACTCTTGTCCGCAATGCATAATTTGCCAGGAGTTTTTTCTTTTCATGAAGAGGTGGCATATGACCCCACTAAGTTAAAAACCCGAAATACTTACAAAAATGGCGTCCGCTAGAGCCGCCATTTTGGAAAACGCGTTTGAAGCCATATCTCCGGAACCGTCCACTTTAGGCCCATCATGCTAAGGACCTTTCTTGTAGATAATTAAATTTCCCATCTTTTTTGTTCAATATTTTTTTTTGTACCATTAACCGTTCGCGATTTACAATGTTATTAATTTTCATTTTATACCTTTTTTACAATAAATTTTACATGGATTTTTAACAAAATTTACTATTTCCTCATTGCTTTGTTCCCTTATGCCATCAGTATTTAATTAATTACGTGATAATCATGGAGAAATCATTGGATTTCATAATTACGCTATGCATCCTTCGTTTCCATTGACCTTGATTCGGTAGTAAAACATTCAACGCGCGATAACTTCTAATATATTGATTTTAGAGAAAAAAAGTATGGGTGAAAAGTTGTTAAGAATTTATTGATTTAAAAGTTTAGTTATTAACAATTTTTTGTTTAAACAATTATTAACAGAGATATGGGCAATATGGGCAAAAAGGCAAGAAACGAATATTAATAACCTTGTAATTCGCGAACGGTAAATGGTACAAAAAAATTATTGAACAAAAAAGATTAGAAATTTAATTATCTACAAAAAAGGTCCTTAGCATGATGGGCTTAAAGTGGACGGTTCCGGAGATATGGCTTCAAATGCGTTTTCCAAAATGGCGGCTCTAGCGGACGCCATTTTTGTAAGTATTTCGGGTTTTTAACTTAGTGGGGTCATATGCCACCTCTTCATGAAAAGAAAAAACTCCTGGCAAATTATGCAGGAAAAAATGCTTCGTTGACTGTACTACATTAGCAGTTCCCATGGTTTCATTGTGCTCTTATGTAAATAATGTTGTGCAATGGTTACTCTGTCGTATGATGATACAGGCTTGTTTAGTTATTAATGAAGTGGAGAGTGATTTGATTTGGCGGTTTATAGGTATAGATAGGCTGGAGTAAGAAATGTGGAGCAAAAAAATGTTCGGTAATGAAGTATATAGCAGTTACGTCCTCCCTCCTATTATCCTGGGTCCTTCTGCAGAAGTGTAAAGAAGAATCATAGCAGGCCGGCATAATTGTATCGAGTGGCATGGGACTGCCATCTTATTCGATACTTTGCCTGGGTGGCATTTATGATGAACATTAGGTGCAGTGCAGTCATTATACCGTGCCAGTAACAAAACATAAAAAATAAGTTACTAGCTTTATTAATACAGGGACAGTATCTACGCGGCTTATGCGATACTGGTACAATTTTTCAATTTTCCATATTGGAAAAAGGAAAATATTTTTAAAATCACATGTGTTTCCTAGGATAAGTGCTTTGGACATGCTATCATACTTCTTTCCATCCATCAGCCAAGGCCACTGTTGAACATGGCCTCCCCCAATGAACATCCCCATGCTTCTTTAATAACTCCTAATATCTATCTCCTCACCTCAAGATTAAAATAAGTTCAACAACTTACAGATGGCCTTTCACATCTGCTCACCCTTGGGGATATTGGCGTAATGTAAAATGCCTTTATAAAAAAACAAGCACATAGCAAAAGAACTGTATTTCTCAACCGGTGACACTTGGTAAAATATCATCAATCTGCCTGCACGAAGCTCAAACGACACGTATTTTTTGTGATATACTGATGACCTATTAAGATAAAAAGTAGGTACCTACTTTAAGTTGGTGAGAACTTTACTCTATTAAAACGAAGTAAAAAATATGTTTTTATGTTCTAATTCCCTAAAGTATAAAGGGACAGCACGGTTTTCTAAATTGATTTACATCCGAAAATTCCATGTAAGACGAGCTTATCGTCACGACATTCAGATTCTAAGAGCAAGCAACTAATATGTAATGTTTCAAACCCGAAAAACTCACACGAAGCAAAGAGCATGTCAAATGAATCTCTAGGTTCGATTTCACCGATCATCCTATCAATATACCAATAAAATGATAATCGCAATTTTTCAGTAAGTCTATTCATTTTACACCCGGTTCAAAGCCATGGGAAACAAGAGAAGCACTTCCAATGCAAGCTTCTTGAAGAAAATGCGACTAAAACTGCCGACCTAGAATTGGATTATTTTATTGTATCAGCCCATATATGTTCCATTGCAGGGCACGGCCTACTCTACAATCTAGCATACGATTGAGAGTGGTTAGGCCATATAGTTCACTTTTGCATATCATAGAAATACAAACCAATCACCATGATATGCAGATTTCCTCACGATGTTTTCCTTCAACGTTTTAGTGCGTGGTGATTGACTATCAATACACACATCACTTCGAAAAATCAGGGCATACAGCCCTGAGATTTGAACCCGCGAACACCGTGAACATGTTGGCACCACATCTTATCCTTTTACCAAAAGGCCACCACGCCACCTTACACCATTTAAATAGACTCCCCATTTATTTTACTATTCTTAAATGACACAGAGACCCCTCTTAAAAGCAACAGTATGCAAATTACAAAACCCAAGCAAAAACAAGGTGATTTTCACACAAACATTTCCAAATGACGACACTATCTGTGGGAATTTGAAAACGTGTACCACACGCACAAAAATATGATAACATCGCGAAGACCGTAGATAACACGCCTGTCATAGACAATTGTATGCAAGATGCGTGTATCTTTATGTTGGTAATAAGTTCAAGGCCGTTTGTAGGGTCAGCAAAATACCAATAGCATTGCTTTTGTGTATTTTACGTTGTATGGTCTGAATACCATACTCATAAACCGGGTCTTATGGCATAATATAAAAATATGAAATTAAAATGTGTATTAGGTATAGGTACATGTGATCTGACAGCTATTTCAATTACAAAAATTAAGGCATAATGGTTATTTGAGACTAGGTAGTTTTCTGGAAAAAATCTTTTAGCCATGCTAAAAAGCTTAGCTAAGCTAGGGCACACTGATCCTCACTTTTCATCAATCATGTGTATATTGATAGTCAATCAACACGCACATAACGGTGAGGGAAAACATTGCAAGGAAACCCACTATCACAGCTATCTGCACGAATTTCTATAGTATGTAAAGTACATCAACTAGCACTAGGTCAGCGTGGTGGACTATATGGCCTAACCCTTCTCAATCGTACTCTCGATTGTAGAGAAGGCTCGAGCCCTGCATTGGAACGTATATAGACCGATACAATATAATAATTATCCATTTCGTCATGCGTTGCAATCCATTAACTCATAAAATATTGTTACACTTTTTCACTGACCTTTGTTTTGTCCGAAATGCTGAGCACCCAGTGCTTAAATAAAGGCCATCTTCCCGTGTGAGTGGCCGTGAGAGGATTAGATTCCATGCACCTCGATATAAATGCCATTCTGTCACAACTACAACGCTTAAGGGAATCCCAGTTCCCACTAATCAGTGTTATGTAGGTAATGTCTAATGTATATTCGTGTGTGAAACATTTCAGATTTCAAACTCCTGTATGTAGCATCATTTTTTTATTTTATTGCTTTATATGACGAGTCGAGCATGCCGTTCGCCTGATGCTAAGCGATACGACCGCTCATGAGCAGTAGCAAAACCAAAAAACACCTTGAATTACAAAGCAATGCTTGGCATTCCACTGCGTTCGCCAGAATCCAGTGGAATGCCAAGCATTGCTTTGTAATATTTGTAACTTCTGGATATACTGTATCCAGAATACAGTATATCCAGAAGTTGATTTGGCTACAATGTCCGAAACACAACAGTGCATTTAAACTGCTGTTTGGCGGGAGAAATAGACATTGCAGTGGTACCTACCCAGGTGATAAATAAGTTCCAAATAAGGATAATGTTAAAGAGCTTATGTATTTATATATTTTAAATTATTTTAGGAAATTCAATAACTCAAATACTCACTGCTAAGTGAATTTGCAAAATCTTATCAATATATTAATTCCTATCTAAGGATAATTCCCAAAATAAACGGATTAAAGTACGTCAAATGCCAGTATGTTGATGAATAATTCATCCAATTGGCCTACTTTCGAGAAGGAACCTTACCTAGTGATTAAAATCGTTTTATTAATTTACCCGCTAATAACTAAGTGACTGCATCACTTACGTGTGACATAGCTACATTAAAAACAGCCTTGATATTAAAATTGTAGCATTACGGACACTTCACTGTGCCATTTCACGCTTAATTTAAGTACTCGTAGATTAAATGACGTAGCTATACATACATATTAAGTGCGTGGTGGCCTGTTGGTAAACGGACTAGACGCGACTGCCAACATGTTCACGGTGGTCGCGGGTTCGAATCCCAGAGCACGCCTCTGACTTTTGGGAGTCATGTGTGTATTGATAGTCATTCACCACGCACTAAAACGGTGAAGGAAAACATCGTGAGGAAACCTGCATAACATAGCGATTTATAAAAAAATCTATGGTATGTAAGTCCGCCAAACCGCACTAGGCCAGCGTGGTGGACTATATGGCCTAACCACTCTCAGTCGTACTGTCGATTGTAGAGGAAGCCCGTGCCCTGCAGTGGGACGTATATGGGCTGATACAGATACATACATATACTTTTTACATCACACTTGTAACTAATAAGGTTAGGCAGAGTACAGTTTGACTTTTAGAAGTCTCGTTGATTATTCAATGGTATGTGGTTGCATTTTACTTTGGTAAGTTATATTACTCTTGACCTGTATACATTTAATTTAATAAGAAATACACCCAACAGTCACATACATAGTTCTGACCCCACACTAAGACCGAGTGTTTTCTCTTGGGTATCAGGAACTACGAGAAACTTGGGCCTCACAAACACCCAGACCGAAACAAATACCTGAGTATCACTCAAATATTTGTCTCAGTGTGGGGATCGAACCCGCTGCCTCACGTTTCACACCCGGCGTCTAACCAACTGCGCCACGAAGGCTGTCAACATCTTTCATAACGTAGGTAACAGATTAAAATCCTAAATCCGACTAGAAACTAAATCTAACATATCTCTTAGCTAAAGAAAAAAGATACAGTTCAAATACATAATTATATAATTGACTGCACAAAACATGTTTGCTCCACTAGATCTATGGTCCCTACACATGAGCCGAGTTTGTCGGTAACCTATCCGGCGTGACTTGAAATGTCGGAAATCCTAGTAAGGTGTTAAAATGTTAAGCGGTTCTTGGTCAGCTTACTCAAATGCGAGATAGTTTATATAATTAGACGCTGATTAAGTGTATCAATACTGGTACATTTTAAAGGACGTATCTTATTATTTATTTATTTTAATGTACACCATTAAAAAGACAAAAAAATATAGAAATAGGCTTCCTGATACCCACTACACAATAAATGGATCTTAGTGTGGGGTCAGGACTATGTTTGTGACATTTGGATCACAAATGTTAAGTGTATTTATCGAATTATAATGAGTCAACGCTACAGGGTAACGCCACTGTCTCAGGAAAAAATGATGTAAAATAACAGATGTGTTCGTGTTAATATCTATCATAATAACACATACAATACGCGATCCCATCTTTCTACAAACCTGTGCACTTTGTTGTAGTGTGACGAAGTTATTTAGGTCAGCATTATTGTGTGGAATGGACATATGTACATATCTTTTGCCAATTTATATTCTACTTAACTGAAACTGGACATTTCATCAGCTTTGTAACCAGATTGTAATACCAATATCCTAAAAATACAGCTAACCTTTCTTAGTGACAACCGCAGTATTGGGGGGTCATTTTGTCCCTCACTAACCTCAGTACATCCCTGAACTCTTTCTACACGACGTAAGATAAATATATACGTTCACTGACCCGCCCATTCAGTGTATTATTGTAATAAATCTGTTTTTGTATAGGACAAATAATGGCGCCATATTTGGCGGGAAAGTATGTATTGTTGGCAAGTTATTTCAGTTTGCTTGCGGGGTTCCGTGTAATTTTGTTTGAGTTATTTAAATGCCAAGCACAATATTGGGTGAAAGGTATTAGGATTGATGATACTTTTGAAGATTATATTTATTTATTTATCAAGCAACCTTGGAATGGATATAATATATTTGAGAATGACCGGGCAGTCTAAGAATTAATACTTAGCTGGACTAAATTATTGATTAAAAAAATGCACAGATATATGAAAGAAATATAATAAGAAATCAAAAACACAACTTTTAGATCTCTAAGCCAAATTATTGACTACCGCCTCAAAATTCCACCAAATGTCTACTAGAAAAAAATAATATGCTACTCTCAAATATAGGTTAATATGCGGAATATTAGCTACAACCAATATTGCATCTCTTGCATTGCTGAAGGGTAGAAAGGGTGCAATTTTGTATAATTTATATATGACAGCGGTCCGAAAGGAACGGCCACTGTATTTAGAAAGCTAGGACCAGTTTATAGCAACTTTTAAGGGCCTTTCACACTGCCATACGTACATATAGACATGTGTGTCAACATAAATAGGTACTACCTAGACAGACTTGACCCTAGACAAAATGCTAACTTGTGGATTTTTTTCTCCATTGAATCGGTTGATAAAAATATGGCTGGTATAGCTGGTTATAACGTGTATATAAACTGCATACCACAGCGATTCTCAATCGCACTCTCGATTATAGAGGAGGCCCGTGTCCTGCAGTGGGACGTATATTATTGGCTGATATAATTACAGTTACCGTATACTTAGACATGGATCGTATTTTTAACGTTGAAAACTAAACTCTTGTATGTAGTGCAACATCTGCCCACCCCTTTAGGATTTCTTAAAATTATGAATGCTTCAAACATGCTATGAATGTCTTACAGAAAACCTACATGAATTAACAACTCTGCTTTTTCTTCAAAGCATACAATGGCTGCTAAATCATTAATAACTTTAATCATACGTTGCCAAAGAATGGACAATTACGAACTCGCGTATTGCTCAGCCGAAAATCGTCAGTTTCAAATTACATTTTTCACAATATTTTCATCACACGAAATGAGTTAATCAACGCTGCAACAATAAGGGAATACACCGAATGTTATATAACTGTTACAATTATACTCGTGGGAAACGTTAGTTAACCATTCAATTAGAACATTTGTGTGTTTTGAAACTCTATGCACACGCCATATCCCACTGGGGTAGGCAGACTAGAATGCCATGGTCCAAATACCACTTTTGACTTTCCAAATATCATTAACAATTTTAAAGCATTTTAGTTATTAGTACTCCTTATTTGGTCTTTAAAACATTCTGCATTCAATTTTAATAACTAAGTTCGTCTTTTATATCACCATCTTCTTTCGACGAGATTACCGGAGACTCCATGGCTTGTGTCAAGATAAACGGACAGACCCTGATATAATGTTGAAAACCTCATTACAGATTTCCACAAAAAAATATTTGGGTTACAAGAGTCATCAACATATCTATCTGTTTGATTATAGTATGATGATAAATAATCATGATTTGAATAGTAGTAACGTTTACAATCTTTTGGCATCTGAATGCGTCGTTGTCATGCATGTCAATGCATGTCCTCACATTTAATTAAATTAGACATGCTAATATTAGATTACGAATATAAATGCTTGTTGTTTTATAAAATGAAAACTTGTCTCAAACAATCTGTTTAAAATTGTAATTGTAGTTCCAAATTTTACCTTACGGCAATAGTTTTTAAATGAATTATAAAAAAAAACACCATGACAATATAAACACGACCATAGAACATCTCGACGCAAACAAAGCAGGTGTTGCAAACGGTTCGCAAGGCTGACAATAGTTTACCTAATTAGTTGTAACATATGAAGTTCCCATTTAAATTATTGTCATTTTTTGCGGTCAACTCTTCATTTTCTGCTTATATTTAGAAATATTTGTTTTTCAGTTACAAAATACGAGTCAGTTGTGACACGTTTCTGGTTGTACGTTGTAAATATTTTCGCCATGTGAGACCGTACAAATGGACAGAATTCCGTCAAAAGTCGATAAAATCTATTTTCTTACCAAATTATATTTTAATTCGAAAATATTACACTTGATGTCCAATGCAGGAACGGAATTCCTAACTAGTGAAACTCATAACAATAATATTTAAGACTAGCGGCCTGACCCGGGTGCAGCTACATTTTTTATAAATATTCTTTCGCCTTTATTTAGCAGGGATAATGTAGGATTCCAATGGTGAAATATGTTTCCAAATCGATCCAATAGCACAGCCTATTCAATGCAAACAAACAATTAAATCATTCATTCTTCTTTATAAAATTAGAAAAATTAAACAACAAAATAATATTAATCATAGGCGCGCACTTTGCCTAACACGCAAAAATACCTATCTTTTTTTTCACAAACGCACCAAAAGAACCATACCTCCAACTCCAATAACACACTTTAAATAACTAACATTTATTTATACAAAGAGATCAAAAACCCTCTTCTATATTATAAACATCAGTACCTTGTTAACTACACTCGTAGGTACAGGGTCAACGATTTAATTCATTGCACCGCGATCTGTTTGTTTAGGCATCGAGTCGCGACGCTAAACGCACATCCTTGACATCGGCCCTACGGCATTATACACTTGTACGTGAGCGCTGCTTATCTGCTATTTGATTGGGACGATTCAATTTAAATTCTTACCCATTTTGTACCATAATTTGAGTATTATGATGGAGGGAGAGCGCACACATCCACCATGCATGTGGTGTACAGACCAATAAAATTGTAGGAAGTTGTAGACAAAATATATTAATTAAATTTGTATGTGTTAGTCACTCACAGACGTCAGGAGTAGATGGGTCTTAGACACTAGAAATTAACCACTGTGTTTTAATAAAACTATGGATCCGTAATGTCCTGAATATAACGCTTATCAGCCAAAATCAACAGCACGAAAATATGCAATACTAAGAACTGAAGCTTAGTAAGAGAAGCCGTATGAAAATTAATCGCAATGAAAACTAATATAAATAATTTAATTGCAAAAAGATAATGTAAAAGAGTATATGGTATAAATACACTGTAACATACGAATTAAAATATCTTACGGTGAGAGAATAAAATTGTCTATTTCTGGTAGAATCTAGATCAAAAAAGAAAATTATAAAAGAAACATTTACGTGCTATGAACGTTCAGCTACAGCACGTTTGAAAACGATGGAACTATTAATAAACGAAAGAAAATATTTAGCAAACGTATTCTTGCATAAAGAATTGATACTTTAATTTTTCCTCCTGAAACTTATTCCAAAATGACATTGACACTAAAAAACTCAGTTCGTTTGACTGTAGCGCAGATAACAACAGTCGCGAAGCACGACTCCGACATTTGCATCGGCCGCACATCCTACCATCAGAATGTTACGGCTCACTGCTTCACTTATTACTTATCTACTACAAAAACACTACATACTTCATTCAGAAAGCAGCTTTGGCCTTTGATATGAGATTCGTATTATCCACGAGAATTTGTTTCTGGTGTGTTAGGAGGCCACACGCCACGTGATACACCACATAAAAAAATATCTTAATTGTAACTATTTGTTTCGGGTGTATTAGGAAGCCACACACTACGTGATACACCACATAAAAATATATCTTAATTGTAACTAATATTTTTAAGAAATGTCTAATATTATCAGTCTATTACATATTCTCTATATACGTATATCCTATGGTCTCCTATACAATTGAGAAGAATTCAATTATTAGCCTATCTATAAGAGGAAAAGTGCGGGTTGGTGGACTTAGATACCATATAAATATTTAACATATATTTCCGATACGCAATTTTCAGATCATCAGGCAACATGCTTGGCTTTTGATTTCTAAAATAAGAAACAGTATTTCTTTTCTTTTTAGTTTCTTTTCTTTCTAGTTATTAAGTTCTCACAAATACGATGTTTTCACAATAGCTAAAAATGATCCATAATTACGTAAGCCTATCTGTCAAAGAGCAGACAATTCGATTGTCTTATGAAGTTGCGATAGTTTTTGGTACGGAACTCGTCACGCCCCGCTTATGTAATGCACACGACTTTCGACCAAGGATAATATTCGAATAAGTATTAAAAAGCACCGGGGTACAAGTCAAAAGCTGTCATAGAAGTAAAGAGAAAGCCAAAAGACAACTGTACATGGTAAACCGAATAGTAATGGATACTTTTAAGTTCCATCTAAAGAATTTGATTTTGTCAGCGACTTGATTAGCGATTATGTAAATTTTGTCAATGGTTTTGGATTACTGGGGACAGAAAGCGTTGATGTAAAATGCTCTAACAAAGGAACAATATTGTTTTCTAGATAAAAGTTACCATACCTAGATTCTTTCCTGTAGTCTTGACTACAAGTATGCCAAGTATTACGTTAATTGATTATGTAATTAAGGCTTATAAAGGTAACAAACAAACTCACGTTAGAATTTACTCGACAGCCTTTCTGGCGCAGTTGATTATACGGGTGTAAAACGCGAGACAGCGGGTTCATTTCCAACACCTAGGTGAATATTTTATTGTATTCATAAGTATTTGTTGTGTCCGATTGTTAGACCAAACACTGTCTCGAAATTTTAGTTACCTAGAAAACAAGACTTATTTCTTAGTCTTGGTTTATATCTTAATCTAAGGTCTAAGTGTGGGACTGTTGCATCTTCCATTTATTGATTTTTTTAGCTCTTTAGGCTCTTATGAAATTCAATTATTAGTATTTTATTATAATATTTTTTTTATGATATTTTTTTTAAGGAAATACTTCATTTACTTTAACCAGATTCTTAGGGCGCCATGAGTATTATTAAAACGGTGCGTAGCGGTTTATTGTAACCACCGGATTTAACACGGATCTAACATTTATAACATAGAACTTTTCCCAGCAATGGGACATATTATAAGCACAAAAAAGCTTACTTTGCTTTAAGCAAGTATGAAACATCTCATGACTCATGACTCGCGCCGAACCTCACGATAATGCGCTACGGACTTGTCCGATGATTTATTTGAAGGCATCCATCTCGGATGGTACGTCGCGTCATATCGGCATCATTACCAGCGAACGAGTGTGTGACCACAACACGCATTACTGGTTAATATTTATTGAAATGTTCCGAGAATTCAATGTTATTTATATTTTAAACTTTTGCAGAAAAAGGAGTGAGTTGTGTTTGAATTCAAATAGGCACAAACCAGAAATTCAATAATCTTAAACATTTATAATTAAATTATTGTAAAATAGTGATTAATAAGTAATTAAACATATAAAACCCTTTAAATTAATTCGCCTTTATATAAGAAATTAGTTACACTCCTTAAAATAGTCATCGAAAATGGAGCAACTACATTAAACATTACTGGTTTTCTATGGTATGTGAACTCGCAATTGGCTAGCTTGTTGGACCACGGCCTAAACTGAATCTGTCTCAATTGTAGGAGTCACGGGTTAAGTAATTGGAAAGTATAAACTGATACAATATTCAGCATTTGTCCTCCGATTTTTTCGGTGTGAACGCACAATTAAGCTATTTCCCATCAATAGCCAAGTTTCGGGTTCACATTAACGCTTCATTAACCGAAATGAAACAATGCCAAAAAATGTATAAATAACACAATCAAAACAATTTCCGCCTGAGAACCGAACCCGCGACCTTCCCACCCGCCTATCGACAGATCGAGCCGAGCCGTAATGAGATACGCATTACGGTTATTTCGTAATTTTAAGGCCGTTTGTTTTGTACAGTCGTGCAGAAAAACTTTAAAGATATTTTAAATGTATTACAATTTAATTGAACGTCGGTACAATTACAAAATGAGGTCTCGGGTTCTATGTGGTACTGAATTTGTCTATTCACTATCAGCCCGGCGTCAGGAATTTTTGTCGATATTTGTGCGGATACAGTACAGTACAATAAAGCTAAATATGTATGTATTTCCCTGAAATTGCAAGTAGTTGTAGTCTTATTACCCACGTATTAATTATACTAATAAACAATTTAAAAATGGCTTATACTATGATCTATAAAAATAAATAAATACGCCCAACATTCACATACATAGTCCTGACCACACACTAAGATCGAGTCTTGTGTCGGTATCAGGAATTACAAAAGACTTTTCGGTCTCACAAACACCCAAATCCGAAGCATATATATACTTCTGGTTCACACAAATATTTGTCTCGGTGCGGGGATCAAACCCGCGGCCTTACGTTTCATAGCAAGCATCTCAACAACTGCGCTACGGAGGCTGTCAAATACAAAATAAATAATATAATATTGTAATTATTGCCACAGCTTCTAGAATTGTGTCTCGCCTACTGTGCCACATATGTGATTAAAATATTAGGCTCAGTTGCACAAGCTAACTATAATAATACCTTTGCCTTTGAAAATGCCATCGTCATACATTTTATTTCACTTTGCTAATGTCCCATACATTAGCAAAGTGAAATAAAATGTATGACGATGACATTTTCAAAGGCAAAGGTATTGGCAAAATTAATTTGTGCAATTGAGCTTAAAAGTTTATCTGTAACATTTCTCCGCCCGAGTGTCCATGTGCGCTCCTCTATAGAAAGCAAGGTCGCTGAATCTGTACACCTCGTGTTACGAGCGATGCTGCGTTCCGATCTTACCGGACACTTTAATTGAACTTTTTTTGACTTTATTAATAACCTACCTAATATTCACACGCGTCGCAAAGCATTGACGCCACAATAAGAAAAAAATATTTGTTACAAGTAATGGCTTACAGCTTTGTATTCCGATTTGAAGAAAATTGTAGCCAAAGTAACTACTGAATATATTGAGACTTAATAACTTATGTGTCAGGATGGCGAGCGCAGTGGAATGCCAAGCATTGCTTTGTAATTCAAGTTTCTGTTTGGATTTGCTTTTGGTTATGACGTATCGCTTACCATCAGGCAAACGACTTGCTCGTCATTCCTCGCCATTAATAACAATAAAAAATACAGTACCAACAAAACCACTTATTTTCTAAACTAACAGTAAAACACACAATGTTTTCGCCTCGCGTCGAGATAGTATCGACCGCCGCAACGCATCCTCCTTACTATATTGTTTACACTACAAGTAAATAGACTGTGACTTTTTTTGCACTAAGTATTTGGCAATTAAAAAACAATGAAACAACCTTGCACTGATGGGTTAATTATATGCTGTGTTCTGTTTGCCATTTGATAGCTATTTAATTGCAGTGTTGGTTTAATATACCTCGTCTCAATTATTGAATGGCTCAATCATGATCTCTCATTACGTGGGTTTATGTTAGACCTGCAGTTAAGGCCCAACATTAAGATATGTGACGTGTTTTTGACATAGTTTGCATCAAATGACTTTGACTGTAACTTATATTCAAGGTAAGGATAGATGTATCTATTTGATATGAAAGATATGACGGATTTAATTCCCGAAGAGAATTACACCAAAAATGAATTACTAATTTCAATAATTCCTGTAAACAACAAGATTAATAAAATTTGATAGATAACTTATTTATTATTTAGCCTTTTCTTATCGCATATTAACAAAAGAAATGGTACAACGACGAAAAGTCATGTTTCGCAAGATTTTGCTAAAAAAAATATGTGTTTTTATAATATTACTAACATCAACCTTTACGGATGATTTGATTATCCTCTATTATTACACAAAACTAAGAAACATAGCTCCCATAATTATTGTGCAGGTTTAAAGTAGACAATAGTAGCCAATTGTGCATAGGATAATACGTCAATAAATTAAGATTTATCTTACAATGCAAGAAGCAAATAAGAAACTATCGTTTTAAGTTTAACCATCGACACAAAGTGAGGTTCATATTTGCTGTACATTTTTACAGCCACCTATATAAAGTATCAGAGCTCACCGAATCCAAACTATTTAAAAAAATAACAATGCCGTCCTTAAATTGTGTCCTTGATAGTTCATAAATGCCTAGTATCAATCAATAAATAATGTATAATAACTAGTCTCGATCTCCACTCCGCACTCCGAAGATTTCCGCGATACAACCTTAGCCTAGTGCGAAAATTGCTGCTGATCTTTCTTGGTGGACTAACTATTATAAATATTTATGTTATGTCGATTTGATATTATTTCAGTTACTTTTGAACCTACCTTTGTACAGCTAATTACTATGGTATTGTAATTAACTAATGTTCATATTTATTAGAGATAAATAGTAATTACTAAAAATAATGATAAGATCGAATATCGATTAAATTATTTTATATGTTAGAAATTAATTAATTCACAGACTCTTCAGTTGATCGATGTTACAAATCATGTCAACGTACATATTCACAGAATATGTTGAACATAAGAATATCCATACGTGTTGTTCTGTTTAAACAAAACCCAGTTTCACACACGAAATACTTGATATATAGGATGGTATTCACAAATGTTCATATCTACGGATCTTTGTAATGATACCCATACATTATCTGCACCACGTAACACCACAAGTTATGGAATACGGGCGGTGGAAATTACGCCTATCAATTCTTTAAACAAGTAATGGAATTATTGTTATTTTAAATTAACATTGCCACCTTGTTATTTTTGAAGACTAAGCATGCTCTATATTTATGTTATTGCTAATTGTCCCCCACAGAATTTGTAAACAAAAAAACTCACCATATATTATAACCAATTTTCACATCTAAAATTACACACACACACACACACACACACAAATTTGACTGTCCAGTTTCTTTTTAAAATGAGTTCGTAAAAAAACTCACTCTTTCATAGATAATACGAAATCTTATAAAATATTAGCCGATCGGCTTTGTGAATCACAATCGCAATATTTAGCTTATTTATATAACTTGTGAAATGTTATCGATTTCACTTGCTAATTGTGATTGCTAGCGCTATTTATTCCAACACTACTATAAACTACATAAGTAATTAAGCTCACACTTCTAACATCGACAGGGTTGGATGTCGACAGCTTATTTGCGTCATAAATATATTACAACACGTGCGTATAGATTTGTCAGACATAAATCCTGCGCTGGGTAACTCATGTATCTATAAGATACATGCAAATGCCAAGTAAATGTGGAAAAAAAAATGTTACATTACGTGTTCCCTACGTGAGTGGTTTGTGCAAAATTAAATATTCCGGCATTTCTGCATTTCATGAATAACTTACGAATACGAGTATACTGTAGTACATATTCATACTATGCATTTCCGCCTACAACCTACAAACATATTATATAAATGTAGTACATAGATGTATGTACATAATACTAAGCTGTTATCCATTTCGGCCGACCAAAGAAGGTCTCTTCATATCTACATTAAAAAGTTGGTAGGGCCAAACAAATCGATAACACCGCAAACAAGTGTAAGAACAAAATAATCCTGAACGATGAGAACGCGTGAAGAGATTTATGAAAGTGGATGAAGATATGTCTGACGAATCTTCTGCTTACACCTATGAAACAAATACACAGGTTATGTATGTATGTTTTATTTATTGCTATGAATAGACGAGCATGACATTCGCCTAATGGTAAGCGATAGGAGTGTTCATGGTCAGTAGCAATGCTTGGCATTCCACTGCGCCTGCCAACCTGAGATTCATGTTAAGTCTCCATATCCAGCAGTTTCTCAAGTTATAATGTCCTTTAAACCGGAACACAACAGTGCATTTACACTACTGTTGGACGGGAGAAATAGACTTTGAAATAGACAATACTATTATTTATATTTCATATATATTTGTTCTCTTTTCATTTATTTTCTTCATAATTAATAAGCATCTGATTCCGCCTCTCTGCACTACCTTAAGGTTGGCTGGTAGAAAATGCCCTTAGGCATTAAGTCCGTCTGTACATTAATAAGTACTAAGTGTTTTAATAAATTAATTAATTAAATAAACATTGTGGTGGTACCTACTCAAGCGGCCTTTTGCATGATAAATATTTCTCAAATGTATAACCCGCTGCCTCCCGTCCCGTAGACACGCGATTCCCATACAAACGTTTGAGAACAGTGAGCCGGGCCTACTTCTCACAATCTCCACGCTTCCTGCACGCTTCTTGCACCACTCACGCCATCCGCTAACTCGGTTTTTTGTTCCAGCTGGGTGTTAGTTCCTATTACATGTTTTGCTAATTAGTTTGCGTTAAGAGGAATATATAAAGAGTATATTTTTGGACAGCCTCCGAGAGAGACAAGACAAGAGACCGCGGGTTAGATCCCCGCCTTAAGACAACTGTTTGTAGGGCCCACAAGTATTTGTTTCGGGTTTTAGAGATACCGAAAAGTCTCTCGTGGGTGTATTTTAAAATTTGTGTCGTAAAATAGAATAGGCAAGATTTCCGAAACCAGAATACAGACTCAAATTACATATTTGAAACGCATACAAACAAAGGTATGTCTCGGACCTCGATACGAAGATAATGAACTGTAATTTCACAGCCTGCTTGTTAAAAAACTGCATAAATGTGAAAAGCGAATAGAATAATTTTATATGATAACTCTTCATACGTCTCTCACAAAAAAAAATCGTTTCGTCGGGACAAATTCACACTCGCTAAATAAACTATCTTCATACAGAAATGACAAAGTCATGTATCACTACTTTAAATTTTAAAAGACTAATTAACATACACGTATGAGATCACAATATGAATATAACGCATTCTACCATCTTAATTCTTCTAGGAATAAAAATAAAAATTATACAATTTGTTTCATATCAAACGATTGTTATAATAATAGTAAGCATCGCTATAATTAAACCCGCTTATGTTTATAGACTATTTGAATTTTAATTGATTTAAATTAAGTTTCTAAAAAAACAATGTACTTATATCAAACGAAATGTGTTTAAGGGACCATGAAATTGTTAAAATAAGTGAAATTGGTTATACTTTGTATAAACGCGTGAGCAGTGAGCGTAAATAATAAAATGAAATAAATATTATGGTTTTCATATAATTTGCATACTTTAGCAATGACTTGTTTTCTATGGACACCCACGTTTCGCTTTGTGTGTTCCGTTCCACGATGTGATACTAGATGAGCCTATCGCGTTATAGAGCAAGAATTCCTAACTCCGATCTACTATTAAACAGAAGAATCCAATTTCACTTTGCCCAACACGGGTTAGGAACCCGAGAGGCGTTGTTATTATACCACAATACAATCGCGCCATTAAGGCAGTGATACAAAGCTCATTAATAATAAATACAGAATGGTATTACATAGTGGCGGTATCTCATAATGATCGAATTGATGACACGATATCTGATCTCTTTCATAACGAGTCATGTCAGTACTAATTGTATCATAGTTACCGTATTAATTGTCCTACCTTACAATCGATTCAACAATCCATCGATCAACTCGATTACATAACGTCGCATCTCTTACAATCGGATAATCATTCCCGCTGTGATCGTATCGATAACATTATGTATCGATTATGTCACGAATGACGTATAAGGGATGGGTAATTGTCAATAATATAATGATATGAATATGATGGAGTACTTTGTAACTTTGGTAACAACAAAGTGGAATATTGCTCATGGATTTTTATGGAAATAAAACTATTTTTTACGGATTTTAACACGAATTTGGTTTGATTTTCAGTTTTTTTAACTTCTCGCACGTTTCGATTACTTCGCAAATGCTAACTTGCAATTAGTACCGCACAAACACAAGCGTATGAAGTCGACTTATTAAATGTAAATAATTCGTATCGTATCAGCCCATATACGTCCCACTGCAGGGCACGGGCCTACTCTACAATCAAGAATACGATTGAGAGTGGTTAGGCCATATAGTCCACCACGCTGGCCTAGTGCGGGTTGGCGGACTTACATACCATAGAAATTCTTATAAATCGCTATGGTATGCAGGTTTCCTCACGATGTTTTCCTTCACCGTTTTAGTGCGTGGTAATGTAAATAATTACTCCCCGAATAAATAGATACCCTTCATACCCTTATAAAAGATAGTCCAAACCCCAACATATGGCTGAACCGTATGATCTAAAATCAGTAAAGTTTCCGATTTGACAGCCTCCGTGGCGCAGTTGGTTAGACGCCGGCTGTGAAACGAGAGGCCGCGGTTTCGAACCCCACACCAAACCAATTGTTTGTGTGGCCCACAATTATTTGCCTCGGGTCTCTGTGTTTGTGAAACCGAAAAGTCTCTAATAGTTTCTGATACACACACGACGCTAGACTTTATTGATCTTTATGTGGGGTCAGGACTATGCATATGACTGTAAGGAGAGTGTATTTATTTATTTAGCCCAAAACAAAAAGAATGCTAGTCATTAATATTTTTAATGAGATTGCGCTGTTACGGTGGCTCTTATGTCTATGATATTGATACAGTAAAGACAATATTCGTGACGTCACATTCACGAATTATTGCACGCGGCGCTGCGTGCGAGCATCTAGAGATCATCGTGCGACGTGTGGACTCAGTTATACGAAATCGCGGAATAATAAACTCACGCCTTTTTCCAAGAAGGGGTAGACAGAAGTGCTACCCGGACACCCACATTTCGCCTTATATGTTCCTTCGCACAATGAAATAGGGGGCGAGCCTATCGCCATATCGGGCATAAATTCATGACTCCGGGCTTTTAATGAATAGAAAAATCATGTTATTTATTTATTTATTCTTTATATACAGATTTGTATACAAGCGGACTTAATGCCAGAGGTATTCTCTACGAGTCAACCTTTGGATACAACTTCTAACAACTCCTACTATTCATTTAACGTTCTGATTGATTTCGTTGCGGGTCAAAGACAAGTTAGACATTCCCGGAGACTCGCCGAGTTTCAATGCTCGGTGTCATTACATTGTGTGCCACTGTTGATACTGGCTTACAGGAGTTACAGTGGTGGGTGTGAGGGCGGGGCAGTCTCCAAAGCCTACAATTTCTAATAATTCCTAATTCCTTAATTGGTAAATATAGTCGTGAATTTATCTTTACATCAATAAGTTGTTAATTTTACTTGCATTGCCACTAATCATGAAATACTAGATACTAGATTGATCAATAGGTTAACAGGATTCAAGCGGTAGAAACAAACGGGCAATCACACATTATAGATGTCTTGTTCCAACCGGAATTACCGCTGTCTTAGCAAGCAAGCATGTTGCAACTTTCAACCGGCAACGCTTTGCTGACCTTAGGTTATATCTGCTCTTCATTCCTCATATTAGTAATGTGCATTAATGAAATTTGGTTTCGGTCACCAACGATAATGTATCATTTTTATACGCCTTTCCTCATGTTAATATTTCTATAATTTACATAAAAACAAACATGTAAACCCAAGGTGAAATAAACGCTTAAATATCCTAGCAAGATCCTAACTTTCTGTATCAGCCCTTATACGTCCCACTGCAGGGCACGGGCCTCCTCTACCATCGAGAGTACGATTGAGAGTGGTTAGGCCATATAGTCCACCACGCTGGCCTAGTGCGGGTTGGCGGACTTACATACCATAGAAATTCTTATAAATCGCTATGGTATGCAGGTTTCCTCACGATGTTTTCCTTCACCGTTTTAGTGCGTGGTGATTGACTATCAATACACACATGACTCCGAAAAGTCAGAGGAGGTCATCCTAACTCTCATATTAAATAAAATATAATATATAATACACCTAACCGTCACATACATAATCCTGAACACTAAAATGAAGTCTTGTGTCGTGGGTATCAGAAACTATGAAAGACTTTTCGGATGATCACACAAACATTTATTTCGAAGCGGGGATCGAACCCGTGACCTCACGTTTCACAGCCGGCGTCTAACTAACTGCACTACGGAGGCTGTCAAATAATGATTTTACTGACCATTAACCAATGTGCTTAACCTAAGCGCTATCTGATTCTATATTAATCTGGTTTGTGTACTATACCTTTTTTTACATATATACCTTTATACCCGCTTATCTCTTATCACTAACACCACGAAATCACTTTCACTGAGAGCAGTCGGGATGCGCGGCCTCACTCGACCGAGAAATCGAATCAGAATTCACTTAATTGCATATTCGGTACAGATGCTTGTGTGCCGTAACTATTTATAAACATAATATGCAATGTGCGTAACAAGCAACAATAACAAAACATAACTAATTTTATCTATAACAAGGCATCGTGAGTGATATTATTTATTAATATTTATTTATTTATATTATACTAGAATAGTCAGCTTACAGTGTACCCAAAGCGCTAACCATTACTTACAAATTATGACTTAAAAATAGTTATTAAAGATTTAAGTGGTCTCTCATATGTGAGAGGCCCCATGGATAGGTACCACCGTAATGTATATAATATGTTGGATGGTACAGGAACCAAAAAAAAAACCCACAATTTGATTTATCTATAAAAGAAACATTTAATGTTATTTTAAACTTACAATATTTTATATATTTTACACTATATTTTACACACTGAATAATATACTCACCTATAAAAGAAAAATCGACAATTATAGGTTTTTACTTTCAATATTTAGATCGACACTATTGTTAAACTTAATGAATTTATGTGGTTTACTTCTATTTCTCACAATTACTGTTAGCTATTTAAAATCACTACGAGTAGGCTTATATTCTACTACCTCTCATAACCACCGACTATTAAACAAGACTCATAACCCTCTTAAATCTCCTGTCAGTGTGGCAACGTCATTTTAAGGCGGCGTACATATAGTATAAATATTAGGACGCGTACACAACATACATTATACAAAGCTTACATCTCCCCCCCAAAATGTGCAAATTGACTGAGGTTAATTTGAACAATCAAACTGAGGAATGAGCTTTGTTACATGATAAAATCCCATGGACTTTTTACTCTTGCCGGTGTTGATTCTGCATAGCGAATTTGATATTATATCTTCTATCTCAAAAGGACCAATTCTAATTTCATCCATTTTAGATCTATTCAACTTATTACAGTCCATTATGTAGACCAGATCACCTTTTTGAAACTTGTGATCTATTCTATTTTTATCAAAAATGGCTTTGTTCAATTCATGAGATTTCTTTGTTCGCAGAAATGCTATTTCCCGGTCTTTTTCCAGTTCTCTGGGTTCCATTTGTTTTCTTTTTAGATTTGTTGGTAGTAAATCTGTTGGTTCTCCACTCAACAGATATAGAGGCGAATAACCAGTCACTGTGTGGTTTGTTGAGTTATAGGCTTTTACACAATCCATTGCCACGGTTGTCCAAGCCTTTTTTTTCCCTTTGCTATTCAGGGTACACCTAATCCTATTCACCAGCGTCTGGTTCAACCTTTCATTATGACCATTAGAAAAAGGAGCATCCACAGCCGTAAATATTAAGTCCACAGAGTGATCCTTTAAATATTTTTTAAATTCCTCTGAATTCAGTGCTGGATATTGATCTGAAAGCAATATTTCCACTTTATTGTCTTTAATCACTTGGTCTATCAATTTTATAAAGTCCTTAGTCAGTTGTGTCTTTGAGCATGAAATGTAAGCATAACGTGTGAAATGATCCATTAACAAGTGTAGATACCGTTTCGAAGACCTGTTACCACCAAATCCTCCTACTGTGTCTATGGACATAATTTGGAAAGGTTTTTCTGCCGGTCCTAATTGTGACATAAGTCCATACTTTCTATTCAATCGTGTTTTGTTTTTTATACACACTTCACATTGTCGGCAGATCAGCTTTATATTATCCAGTAGGTTTGGTGCTGTGTAGAAAGGTCTTATTTTTGATTCGATCTGATTTATTCCTATATGACAAAAATGCTCATGCACTTTTTTTATTAATGCTTTACTATAGTCCTCGGACAAAACGATTTTTTTTTTCTTGTTGTTGCACTTGTAATATATATCATTTTCTCTAATAAAATTATGCTTGTTCTTTATGTTTGAATTTTTGTTTTGGTCATCTAATATTTCCTCAATCTTTATAATATTTATCGTTTTCAATTTATCCTCTTCGTTTTCATAACTTTCATACACAGGATTTCTGCTTAAACAATCCGCTTCGATGTTGTTTCTACCTGGATGGTATTTTATTACAAAGTTGTATTGTGATAGGTAATGAGTCATGTCTCCCAGTTCATCGTCCGTTCTATTCTTTATGTTTAGATTTTCTAGTGGCTTGTGGTCCGTGTAAATTATGAATGAAATTCCTATTAACCAGTGTTGCCAAAATTTCAAACTTTCTTTAATTGCTAGGCATTCTAAAAATATAGCTTTCTTCTTTTTTTGGCATTCATTCAACTTCTTTGAAAAGTACGCAACTGGTTTGATTTCTCCACATTTCTGTTCTTGTTTTAGTATTGCACCAATGCCTTTTATACTTGCATCAGTGTAAATAAAAGTTGGTGCCTCTCGGTCAAAAATAGCCAAAATTGGGGCCGAACATAAATTGCTTTTTATTGTTTGGAAAGCTTTTTCACAATCAGCTGACCAAACGTAGTCGATGTTTTTTCTAAGTAAATTGTGTAATGGATCAAGAGTTATTGCAGCATTAGGAATATATTTATTATAAAAATTTACTTTACCCAGAAATTGTCTTATTTGTTTCTTGTTTTGTGGTGCTGGAAATTCTGCTATAGATTTGAGGTTATCTTTCAAAGGTGTAATTGTATTACCTTTTATTAAATGCCCCAAGAACCTTACTGACTGTGCCGCAAATTTGCATTTTGTTAATTTTAGACGGAATCCTTCTTCAGCTATTGCATTCAGCAGTTTCGATAAATGGTCTATATGGTCATCAAAAGTTTTTGAAAACACCATTAAGTCATCTATGTAGTTCATTACATAATTAGAAAGGTTATGTTTTCTTATTATATTAGTCAGGATCCTTTGGAAAATAGCCGGAGCTGTCTTCAACCCAAATGGCAGACAAGTCCATTGATAATGACCTTCTTGTGTGACAAAGCCTGTTTTCGCTCTGTCACTGATCCTCAATGGTATAGACCAAAAAGCTGAATTAATGTCAAGCGTAGTAAAATACTTACAGTTTATTGTTTTCACCATTAGATCTTCTATTAGAGGGAACGGCTGTGGCTGTGGGACAATAATTTTATTAAGGTCTCTAAAGTCGATACACAATCTTGACTTTTTCCCTTCATCGCGTTTGAATGCCAACGTCACTGGTGCTGCGAATGGGCTATAAGATTCTTCAATCAATTCATTCTTTAGCAATTGACCAATTTGTTTCTCAATTTCTTCTCTATCGCCTAAGGAGCACCTATATGGTCTTTTTGAGCAATATTTGTCCATTTGTAGGTCTATAAATGCTTCATAGTTTTTCACTTGTCCAACATCAAATTTATCTCTCGCAAATATGTGTTTGTATTCATCTAATAATGCATTAATTTTTGTTCTTTGGTCATCTTCCAAGTAAGTAGTATCTATATCAATTTTATTCACATCTATGCCCTCATTGAAATTTATTTCATAATTCATTATTTGTGATTTATGCTCTTTGGTTTCAATTTCTGAATAATTATATTTCTTGTCTTCTATTGGGCTGATATATTTACTTGACTTTGGGTTGGCGTTTTTCTGAAGTTGGATGTTTAAATTCCCGTCATGGGTCAACCCAAACCTTTTTATTGTATCCAATCCCAAAAGCAATTCATGAGTGAAATTTTCATCATTGCAAATAAATGCATTTATTTCCTCTTTAATACTCAGTATTTTTCCATTTAATTTTACTAAACCTGTCGTTGTTCCCCCACCACTAATTGTGTTGAATTTATTTTCAAAGTAATTTATCTTTGAATTTTTTACTTTTATTAATTTAGAATTTATTAAAGTTATATTTGATCCAGGGTCATAAATACCTGTGCATTTCAGTTTGTCATTCAATATTACTTCAACTTCTATTAGTGGGGGAATATTTAGTTTTTTGTATCCTGAAATTGATCAATCTCTAATGTCAAGTTTTTGCAGTGTTTGACACTGTTATTACTGTTCTTATCTTCTTTGAACCAGCACAAATCCTCAGAGTGAAATCTGTTTTTTTTTCCAATCTTGTAGCATATCTGACATGGTGTTTTTTTTCGCCCTTCTGATACAGATTTAATAGAGCTTTTTTTCTCAGTAATTTTCCGTTTTATATTATTATTTTGATCTTCATGCATTCGTAGGGCACTAAATAAAAGAGTTGGATTTGTCATTTCCTGTCTATCTAGTTTACTTCTAACATAACTTGGTAATCCTGTGACAATTAAGTCAGTGAGAGTTCTGTTATCAATATCATTGTTATACTCTAGTAACAATCTCTCCTTTTTCAATGCATATTCCAGTAGAGAGCCATTTAAATGTTTGTAAGTCAATGCATAGATCACAGAGGACCAACTTTTATCTGCAAATGTGTCTAGAAAACTTACTTGCCATATCTCCCACAGTGAGTCTAAACTATGTTTAATTAACATAGACTCATACCAGTCGCTTTCTGAGTCATTCAAAAATAATCTCAAAGCACTAATCTTCTCTGTGTTACAATTTAAATCAAATCTTTTACACTCACTCTCAAAACATTGCAACCATTGCTTGGCATTATTGACCTTGTTGTCAAACTTTTTCAAAATAAATTTTTCAGTTAACCTGCTCAAATGATTATGTTTTTCTTTGTCAGTATTGGATTTATCACTTAATTTCTCTAAAATTTCTAATAATTTTCCATCTATAGTAGGTTGGCTTGCGGTTTGAGTCAATTCTTGTAATAAATAGTCATTAAACACTATATTTCCAGTATTATCTTTGTATAGTTCTAGCACATCACTTGGCAAAGACATCCACACTTTTCTATTATGACCTCTTCTCTGTAATGTTCTTTTAATTTTTACAAATTCCGGTAGCTTAGTCAATTGAAGATGATGTTTTGCTGCTTGAAAACATGGCGGTATGAGATATGTTATTCCCTCTTCTGTTGTTATTGATTTTATAATTATGATGTTATTCTTCGGATCTTCATCCGCTGCCATCTCAACCTCAAATTGCCATCTTGCCATGATCTACTATTATTCAATCAAACTCTGACAATTGTCGATTTATAATATGTTGGATGGTACAGGAACCAAAAAAAAAACCCACAATTTGATTTATCTATAAAAGAAACATTTAATGTTATTTTAAACTTACAATATTTTATATATTTTACACTATATTTTACACACTGAATAATATACTCACCTATAAAAGAAAAATCGACAATTATAGGTTTTTACTTTCAATATTTAGATCGACACTATTGTTAAACTTAATGAATTTATGTGGTTTACTTCTATTTCTCACAATTACTGTTAGCTATTTAAAATCACTACGAGTAGGCTTATATTCTACTACCTCTCATAACCACCGACTATTAAACAAGACTCATAACCCTCTTAAATCTCCTGTCAGTGTGGCAACGTCATTTTAAGGCGGCGTACATATAGTATAAATATTAGGACGCGTACACAACATACATTATACAAAGCTTACATGTATTTATATCACGTCAAACAGCAGGGTAGATGCACTGTTGTGTTTCGGTTTGAAGGTCATTTTAGCCAGAGTAACTACTGTACATAGTAAAACTTAACATCTTATGGTTGAGGATGACGAGCGCAGTGGAATGCCAAGCATTGCTTTGTATTTAATGGTGTTGTTTGGCTAGTAGAAAAACCAAGCAACACCATGAATTCCAAAACAATGCGTGAAACATAAGATATTAAGTGTCAATATTTCCAGTAGTTACTCTGGCAACAATGTCCTAAAAATACTCTCAATTATTGTAGTATGTTATAACTAATATTTTCTTTAGTATAAAACTATCGTTTGACAACTCGTCTCCATATCTTATTAAAGTATTAACCTTTAGAATGCGCACCTCAGGGTTAACTCAGTACATTGTGGCGGAGAAATCGAGTGATCTATGGGCTTTCAATACTAGTTGTTACCTGCGACTTGCAAGTGGAATGGAATTGCTTTTTATAAACTTTTATTCCGTTGTTTATAATTTATTTACCAACAGCAAAACCTCACACATAAGTGCTGATAGAGGCTAATTTGTTCTCTAAAATAAATTCTGACTCAAAATGTGACGGGAACTGAGTCTCTCGCACTAAGAGGTGTTTTCAGTCTCGAAAAACTTGTGTTCTTAATTGAAATGCTCGCACATGGCCATTTCAATTTGGTAATTCACCTATAATGCCTTTCACATCACATTGTTAAATCTATATTTAGGTACTATTAACTAAAACACTCACACAAATTAAGATGATTAACTTAGAAATCAAATGTAAAATCTCACATTTAAAAGCCCATACGCTGCCACGATCTTATAAAATGACCCTTTTATCACATGACATATCCTTGAACATATCACCTTTGTCCAAACATGACTCTTAACATCCGTATGTCAATAGACGCAAACGAACAGACATACATTCACTGTATGAAGATAAGAGCTGTCCCTTGACCCGTGATACGAGAAACGGCCAGCAGATGGCGATACCTCCGCTCTCTAGTATTGACTGCTGAAGTGAAATTTAGAAATAATAGCTGGCATTTATATAGATAATAGGGGTTAATGATTCTATTGGTAAGAAGACATGCGGTGATGTTAAGTGAGTATAATTATAAGATTTCTTATCATTTATCATGTTACGAGTTAGGTAAGCAAATATTTGAAATTGGATATTTGACATGTAGTTTTATCGAGGCATAGTTCAGTTACTTAAAATTCCTTTCGTTGGTGGAAATCTTAATAAACATACTAAAAGAAATCGAACTTTGTTGAAATTTTTATTTTTATTTACAAATATCTTAAGTATAATTCATCTAAATTCTATTGCCATGGGTGATACTAGGTAAAAAAATAAATTAAAAAATACACATTTAACGTTTTGTTTGAAACATATGTTTATAATATAAAGAAACATTTGTACACTTAATCTAATATAATAAACTTGTCCAATAAAACAAAATGTGAAGGGAGAAAAAAAATATCCAATATTTTTTATTGCTATGAATAGTGAGACGATCGTGCTATTAGCCCGATGGTATACCACCAGTATATATTGACAATGGCATGATAACGCCAAAAGATAATAAACGATTTATAACTTTAAAATCCCCTTCATTACTGGAAATATAAATGAACCGACTTAAAGAAATGTAACTTTGTTATTTTTTTTATTTATTTAAAAATATCATAAGTAATAGTTATTGCTTACAGACGTAATACCCCACATATAATTAGAAATCCTACATATTATATTATGTGTCCTGGCACCTCTGCCTACCCCTTCTAGAAATAAGGCCTGAGTTTACGTATGTACATATATCTATTATGTATATGCAGTTCTTAGTAAATAACCTTAAAGGCTAATTATTTTAAAGGTATATTTAAATTCAAAGTCAAATGCCCAAATACTGGAAAGCCAATTAACTTTTAACTCCGATTAACTAGCTCTAATGACCTGTTAAATTGATTCCAGTTAAATATAACTTCGATTAAACCACTTAAGAATTAAATATTTAATGGGGCATTATTCATCCGATTCGTATTCTCGAAAGCAACTTAAGAGTTTGACAGCTGTCAAACAGTCAAATTTTTAAGAATTTCTAGTTTTAAGCAGCCGTCGTCTTAAGGCCGCCTGCGACCACTCTTAACTGTATCCAACTGGATCAATTCTACATAAAATTTACTAAAATGACTCTCGCGTCGGTTTCATCGCTGTCTGATGACGATATAGCTTCATCAAGGCGAGTCAATCAAGAAAAAAATCAATGCTTTTGACAAATACAAAGAAGAAAACATTCAAACAAAGTGAGGTTCCGCCTGAAGAAAGAAACTGTTCTGCATCTGTGTTCCTTGCTTGCTGGAGACAAAATAGAACCCACAACAAATAGAAGTCGATTGATAAAAACTTGCGACCAACTGTTACTTGCTTTATGATATTCTACGACAGGCAGTTACCAGAAGATTATTGGAGATGTATTTCATGTGGAACAGCCGACTGTACAACACAAAGTTGCAGCAGAGTTAGTTAAACTACAAAATCGTGGCATGAAAATTCCCAACTAACAACAACAATGCCATATTGCGAATAATTTCTATGCGATCGCAGGAGTGATTGAAGTTATAAATTTCATACATATAAGGTTCAAATCTCCAGGTAATTTCTACTTATAATAATGTATACATAACTATTAAGCTTTTACATGTACACAAATATATGTTTTCTTATCCTATTTTAACTAAATGTGCTTCTAAAATGCCTAGCGTATTTTATATTGTGTAGTAATCATTTAGAGTATCCCTTTTTACTGTACATAATATTATATTATTAATCATAGAATAGAATAATATATTATGCACAGTATAAAGGCACACTCTAAATGATTTCTACACAATAATTTATATATATATGCTTGTTGGAATCAAAACATTTAGCAGGTAATTGGCTCTTCCCCAGCCCACTGTACCCCATATAACCAAGCTCTCTAAATAGTTGTAGGGCTAAATATATAATATAATATAATTAATCATACAATGATTTGTACTGATTGTAGCTATTCAGTATATACTGGAACAATGTTCAACTACAATAGTAGTTTCCTATAAAGAATTCAATTTTATGAATATATTTTTTCAATTTACATAAAATTATTTGTAGTTTGAAATAAGAATATTTGCTAGAGCTCTAATTTTTATTATCTTGTTTTTAGGAGGACCACAAGCAGAAACATTTAGAAACAGAAAAGGCCATTTCTCTATAAATGTGCAAGCAGTCTGCGACCCTAACTTGAGGATAAGAAACATTATAGGCCGATGGCCAGGCGCGGTGCATGATAGTAAAAATTTCAATGATTCTCCTTTATGTGCATTTCTGGAAAGGGGAGACTGAAGAAGCTTACAATCAAGACCATACTAAAACAAGAAACCCAGTGGAGAGGGTCTTTGGTTTTACAACAAAGATCTTCTTGTCTGCAAGTTGGGCTATAAGTTTTTGAAAATTAGCTTACTATTATAGAGTCATGTGCTGTGTTACATAATATAGCATGTTCCCAGAATGATCATATATTGGAGATTGATCTTTCTGAATCATTTCCACCAGCTCCACATAGTATAACCAATGAAAATGTTGCAACAAGGAATAATATAATAAAATACATATTTTAAACCGTACAGTGCATTTTATTGAATTACCATGGAATGAATACAAATAAAAATGAGTTATGTTTTATTGTAGTATATTTATTTTAATAACATCATTAGTACATAATATTATATTTTTTTAATTATCTACATTTCTTTAGATCTGTCTTACATTTATATCTATATTCCTTTATAAACACAAAATAATAACAATTATTTTAACATTAATTTAAAACTAAATTAATAAATGTACTATTAAAAATGTACAATAGAAATATAATATGACATTTTTTAACAATGAAAATAGGTGAAATAAACAATTTATTTTATGTATTACATATTAATTAAAATTCATAACATTCTTCAACTTAGATTTAAAACACTGTTTTCTGATGCAAATATTTCTTCCTTCACACAATTTGTCTCATTCTTTTTTGTATATTTTTATATTACATACTCATTTCAAAAGGGTGTGTATTGTCCAAATGATTTGTTGTATGCATGATTTCTATAGCGTTACCTGCAAAAGTGTTTAAGTTAAAGTATGTCATAATTTTATATATCTCTTTTTATTTTTCATATATATTTGTTGAGCTTACTTATTTAGTCTATAGCTGATATACATGGCACTATATATATGAGCCATATTTCTTGGACGGTCTTATTATATAGGTACACATTGAATATTTATGTACTCCACTCCAGCTCCTGAAACAAAGGATTATTTATAGTTATACACATTGTACCATACTTTATTTTCCATATTTATTACATAATACTACTATATGAGGAGGAGATAATATATAGGAGGCATAATATGAGAGAAGCCTATAGGTACCCAGCAGTGGGATCCTACAGGCTGTAGATGATGATGATGATTTAAAATGTGTGAATAATCGATTCATATTATATATTAAATAGTTAATTATCGTATAACTTCGTTAAAACTTAGAGGAATACGTGTATACTTACCTGTTTATAATATCCAGCACAGCTTCTTTCTCATATCGTATTTATTTACATAGTCTTCTCCATTTGGTACTTAGGTGGTTCTGCAGCCGTTGTTTGGTATTTTATATACCTATTTATTGAAAAGATATTCCAAAAACTAACTTTCAAACCGAGTGCAATTACAACATGACAATAAATAAAATAAACAAACATCATAATATTTTTAATAAACTCGCTTCGGATATAGGGATTAGGGACATAAGTTTTTTCACCCACATGATTTTATTAACAGATTTTTAAAATAATAACATGGCAATATATAATATAGCTTTAAACATAATCGTAACAAAAGTAAAAACGTTACAATGATTCCTCATATTAAATATAAAGGGTTAAATTTCCAATTTTGACAAATCATGTATGAAGAATATTGCGTCAAATGGAACGTTTATATTTATACAATAAAAATTGTAACTGAAAACAAACTTTTCGTTAATCTGTGGAAATTTAGCTGGATGTTTGCTGAGTAGACCGATTTATGAGCTAAATGGCTATCCAGTATTTCGTTTCGAAATTTAACGAAACCTCAAAATAACGTCATATCAAATGAGTCCGGTGGCTGAGTAGCAATCCAGTATTTGGGGGTTAGTCAAACAATAGCTTCCTTCCAATTTGTAATAGACAAAGGGCACTCAAATATCCGGCGCATAACGATATCCGGATCACGCTATTATTTAAATCCACGGTTTGGTGATTAGCGATTAAGGTCATCTCAAATAGTCAGAGATTCAGAATTGGATTACGCCAAACCCACTACTTAATATTTTGATAGATTATAATCCTGTTTAAATATTGCATCATATTAAGATTCAATTTGTATGGTGTGATGGTTATTTGTGTGATGCGTGGTGGCCTGTTGGTAAACGGACCAGACGCGGGTGCCAACATGTTTACGGGTCGCGGGTTCAAATCCCAGGGCACACCTGTCTTTTCAGACTCATGTGTGTATTAATAGTCAATGACCACGCACTATAACGGTGAAGGAAAACATGATGAGAAAACCTGAAACGATTTGTAAGAATTTCCATGGTATGTAAAAACTGCTAACTCACACTAGGCCAGCGTGATGGATAATATGGCATTTCCACTCTCAATCGTACTCTCGAATGAAGAGGAGGCCCGTGCCCTGCAGTGAGACATATATGGGCTGATACAGATACAGGTGCAGAAGGTTCATATTGTATGGTGATAGGAATTGACTATTATTTGTATCGCTGTTACTCCATAACAAAATCGCCTCTTTTAAATCCATGTGAAATTCTACATACACCTTCTCATAGGTACATACATACATAAAAGTAAAAAAGCACCAGTCATCAAAAACAGTACTATTTCCGAGGGATAGAAAAATATATTTCCCATTTTACATTAAAGTTTTCTATGTCTACGGATAAATTAGATACGTAATAAATAATAATAACACACCTAAAAGACGCATACACATTCCTGATCCTAAACTAAGATCGAATCTTGAGTTTTGGGTATCAGAAACTACAAGACTTTTCGGTTTCACAAACGCTCAGTCCGGAGACAAATACTTGTAGGCCGCACAGCGGGTGGGGGAATCGAACCTGTGGCCTCTCATTTCACAGTAAGCGTCTCACCAACTGCACCACGGAGACTGTCCAAAAACCAGCATTGATTGATATTTGACCTAAAGAAGCTGCGGTCATAATATCCTGGCAGAAGTAGTTAAATATAAATGATTTGCACCCGTCTGGTCCGCCTCTCCGCTTAGTAAAGCTAAACTGGAAACAATTTGTTTTGTACAAATCACCGGCTGATTGCCGTCATGCTATTATTCATTGTTCACCCCTTTGTTACTGCTTTTGTACGCTTACTGTCGTCCACTGCGATGCTATAAATATGTGAATTCGGAGTTTAGAAATATTTTAAAACGTTGAATGTCACGTCGCGTTGCGTCTTTCTGACTTGCTGATACACATATTTTATGTTATCCAAATGTAACAAATAAATGTGCAAGAAAATTATTCATATTTATGTATAGATGCAAACTACATATCATATAATAAATGAACGTGTTGTCAAAATCTCATGCAAAACCTATATGTATTTTTTGTGAGTATTTAAGAATTAAAAACTTGACACAATACTATCACACGAATTAGTGAGAGAATAAACTCGCAGACATTAATTTTAGAAAAGGCTTATAAATGAACTCTTTTTATTCTCATCTACGTGTCTGAATTCACTACACCAAAGAATAGACCCACTACACTTTACGATTTTAACTGATAAAAGCCCGAATACTGGAACGCAACTTAAATATTATGTGCACTTAACTACGTAAATCCCGCTTAAATGTACTGGCTAAGTGGGCCGTGCGCTGTTATGAGCAACTTATTATTTGTATGGCGTTCGAGTATTCGGGAGTAAACAATACGTTCTTATTTATCTGCTCAAACATTATTCCCGATTCCTGATATAACCGTCAAAATATGTAGTCTGTACACACTTCGCGGATCAAAGCACATACATAAAGGCGATATAAAACAACCTTAAACAAATCATAACTAATATATTATTATCTAGATTACTCACTGAAATCGCGTACCCGAAGCTGGATAGTCGACATGAACCACGAAATCACTGATCACTGATTGTTCTATAATAATACTAAATAATATTTACACTAGATAGTCCACTATACGACCGATATTATGCGCCAAATTCCAGCGCAGGAACGGAACACGAGACTAAGCTGGACTACACTGCCAATTTGAAGGCAAATTATAAAAAATAACTACCCACAGACGATTAATATTTACGATTAAATATTACACATCCAAGCTAAGCGAAAATAAAAGGCAAATGCATAGCTACCCACATTCTAATTATTTTTATTTAATTTGGTGTTATTACCAGATCAAAAAATCATAAAAATAAACCTACTCTTTGTTTACATTTTATTATTTCGTATAATAATTTAGTCTGTACAATGTACAAGTGCTGGTATATTATAAAAGAAATTATTTATCCATCAGTCGATAGAAATATTAAAACTTTAGTTTACCATTTATGTATGTACTTGGTATAATATGGTAATTGATTATTATCAATGCACACAATATGGATTGGACACGACTAAAAACGAGAAAAATTACAAGAAAACTCGGTACGAAACTGTTTTGTTTTAGTTATGTTTATTTAATCTTAAAAAATGTATCCGTCATTTAATACTTTACTGATGGATCCGATAACAGTATAATACATACAATAGTTTTCCAAATACAGTATTTTTAATTTATCTTTTCTACTTATATTTAAATCGATTTCTTCGTTGCTAAAGGTCGTGACCGCCACTAAAAACATTTTCTTCTATTATCTTATAGCATAGCTTTCAGTGGATTCGTGCTCTATCAGTAGAGTTGCGAAGGCGTGTGCGATTTCACGCTTCTCTACGTAGAGTTGTATTGGCGCGATCGCGGGCAGAGACAAGCGTTGATCGCTCTCTTGCGTGTGATTGTGATACTCGCAGGATTTTGGAAACTAATGCAATTGTTTTTCAATTTTAGATAATTTTATCTTACGTCAATTTAATTGCCGTGAGACGAGAGATCAATAATGTAAACAAAAACAAAATAATCTAAAAGCAAAAAAAAAGGATGATTTTGTGAAATTAGAAGAAGAATTAGTCCGTTTTTTCCACCAAGAATAAATTGATAAAAACAAATGATACCCCAAGAAGCAAGAGCTTATATGATGTCTATTCTCATATAAGAATATGATTACTGACAAACTTTACGGATCTTTTTGGTTGTCACATACCATGAATATATTAGCCTACTATTTGTTGATAGAGGAAGATAGTCACACCAGCCCCCTGATGTATGAATGAAATTACTTAGTAATTTCAGTCATTACAAGACACAAGACAATTCGTGGATAAAACAAGCGAAGTACCAAGAAAAGTGGTGTGATAGTGACGAAGGCATGTTCAGCAGTTGATAAATTCGAGCTGATATGATGATTTACTGATCACACAGTCGATCTTAATTCTTGGTAAATCTATTAAATACATAGATTTACCTATCACTAGTGGTAGGTCTCTCATATGTGAGAGGCCGCCTGTGTAAGTACCACCACAATCTCTATTGCTCCAGCCAAACCGCAGTGTAAACGCACTGTTGATTCCAGGTATGAAGGACATTGTAGCCAGAGTAATTAATGAACATATTGAGACTATCAAACATATAATGTCTCAAGAAGGCGAGCAGAGTGGAATGCTAAGTATTGCTACTGTACATGAGCGGTCGTATCGAGAAAAAAATATATAATTAAATACGTTTTCTTATAAGAGATGACACGTACGTATTACAATTTACATCAAAAAGCTTTTAGACAAGGTCTCGTCATTAACGTTCTTCCATAATCTTACCTAGTAATTATAATATTATGTTTAAACAATATAATTACTTTGAAAATATTTGTTTGGTTTTAATATAATGTCAAATTTGATAATGTCAAGGGATTTGACAATGCGTTTTTGCAATGTGACATTTACTCGTTAGAACATAGGTTATCGGGGTGATGGGTATAAAAACAACGCGTGGAAGTGTGAAGAATGATTTTTACAATATTGCTAAAACGGCTATTTTGTAAGCACATATAAAGTAAAGAAATATTGAATACAATTTATATTTATATAAGTCTTTTAGCTTAAAACTCCAAATAATTGTGTGGTTCACAAATCTTTATCACAACAATTCTAGCTCAGGGAGTTTAAAACAATGTTAGTATGTAGCACGTAGCAAACCTTCCTCTTCTATATTTCGTTATCCTAAACGCATGTCAGATTCAAATTGTTTCTACGCACATATTCCAAAATAAATTCTTTAAAAATATACAGTCTCATTGTTTAGTTGAAGTCAATACGCTCTTAAAATAAGCAGAATGGCTTTCAAGAATTTAATTAACATTCCCGTAAACAATGAAGTCACATTTGACATAATGAAGAGCGGCGACAGTCTTACAACAGAAAACGACAGTAATTGAACAATTACACCAGCTGTCGACGTAACAACGAGTGGTGCTGCCTCGGTACTTACCATGTCACATGGCTTTATCATTGAGGGCCTGTATTTAAGGCTATAAATTGGAAGCCAAACGCATACGTGTATATTTTCAGTACATTTTGGAGCACAAAAGTAACTGTAATTTCTTGTGAAAATTATTTAATTGATAAAACATGTTTTTGGCATGTGTGCGTGTACAACATTTCTATGCGTCACTTATTACGAGTAGAACACAATCTCCTAAAAACTACATTGGATCATCAATAAGATGCAAAAATCTTTACTGGCGTACATCGCAACTGAAGATAAATATTGAAGAAGATTTACAAACTTATGTTCACTCAAAATTAGATTGATTCCCAATCTTACCTAATCTATTTCCCACATCAAATGATTGGCAACGATCTTCAAAATTGCACAATCTAGGATTATAGTTTCCCAAACCCTTGTCATGTAATGCTCCTATTATCGATCTAACGTAGGAGACGACACGACGCAATCTGTGGCGATCTCCTACAATGATACAAATCACGGATTCGTGACAGACGAAAGCCAGTAAATGCATGAGAAATGCAGACGAGCGCGGTGTTGCAACAGATCGCTAGATTAGACCTGGGATTCGCGTCAGGAAGTCACCTGTTGGCGAGTCTGAGAGATAAGCGAATGGTAATTTTTAACGAGGTTGCTGGTTGGGTAAAGAAATTGTAATTGAAAAATTATAGAGGTAGATGATCAGTTCCTGTAAGCGTCTGGTTTGATAATTATGCATAAATACAAAGCTTTAAGACATGCATCGGGAGAAATTACATTCAACCAGTTCTTTCTAACTGAAATACATATCGATTCAATATTCCAATTATACTATAGTTTTGTGAAGTAATCAAAACGACGGGAAGTTAAAAAATGTAAATATTAAACCAAATCCGCGATAAAATCCGTAAACAATAGTTTTATTTCAAAGTGATTATCATGTAGTATCTCGACAAGCATATTATACAAACATTACATCGCTGTTCATCCATAACTGATTATACTCTGTTCGTCTCTCACTTGAACCACACGTAATCAGCTTATTTCCATTTAATTAGCAAGTAGCCCAAGTTGGAAGACTCCTCGGACCTCCGCGGAGTTAATGAGAGGTCGGACCTATGACCCTCTGACATATCATTGTACACCAGGACATATTGTTAGTTCAGTTACGTGACTTGTAACCAGTACTTGAGTTTCTAAATCTAGTATGTTTGAGTTTTGTTTTATCGTCATTCTTAGGGACAGGAAGTGTATTGCATACAAATGATTCCTAAAATTCCACAGCAACAGATTTTAACTTGCCTACATCCAACGAGTTCCTAGGACCTGTATTGATACCTACCTATATAGTATTTAAAATGTTTACTGTGACATTTTCTCTTACTCTTATACATTTTTTTCAAGTCTGTTACAGAACTTAGATTACATCTTGACTTCTAACACGTCTTTTAAAACCTGCGTTACGAACCAGTTAAGCATCCTTAGTCGGAGTATTTCTATAACTTTTGAGTGTACATATCACCGTAAAATTATAAATACCGTTAGATTATAATAATCTCGCGAGAGTGTGAACTATCGAAACATCGTAAACCTTAGAATAGGTTGGGTTTAACAGCTTCACTTCGATAGATTATAATCTACCGAAAAATAAGCAAAAATAAGCAAGTTAAATTGTAAGCAATATGTTAAGGTTCACAATGTTTCGACAGTTCACAATCTCGCGAGATAGATTATAATCTAACAGTATTTAATTCTTTATATACAACATTATTTATCTCACATTATTTCATAATGAATATAATACGAGTACCTACACTGCTCTTATCAAATAAACTTCCTAGTTCCTATTCCTCCCACACTGCAGATAATAACTAGATAAGTCCAAATTACCATAAGCAGCGTAGGAAGTTCCAGGTATCTGCAAGCATAGTGACCTTATAACCTCGGAGTTCATAATGTCGTTTAGCGAAAGTTCGCGTCAACAGCAGGAAATGCAGCCATATTGTAAGCTTCATTTCCGGGACGCGAGCTTATTCGGGTAGCTGGTTTTATTTGGTGATATACAGGACGATTCATATTTTAATGCTTCAATTAGTTTTCATTCTATTTATTAGTTTATTATAGCTGTTTATCATTGAAACATGTATTACTTAGATAAATTGGTATAATTTAAATATGATATTCTTTCCATTTCTAATTATATTTTGTTGTAAGAACATGATTACAACTGAAATTATAGATAACGATTGTGCCCCAAAAAATATATGTATGAGTAGTTCAGAGGCTTTAAAATATTTTAGAATAATAATATTGATCCTTTGCCCATGTTGAACTAAATAAGAAATCGTTTAGCAATGGAACCAACGCCGTCAAATTTCCCAACTATCTTTTTTAACCTTATCAATCTAGACCTGGTTTAATACTGCTTAATGGTTATTGCATCCGGCCTGAATATCGAACTTAGGACTTAGTTATCCAACCAATATACAGTGTATAACAAGACTGCTACCGAAAACGATACGGGTGGTGATTTCAAACACAATGCAACTAAATTTTGTGCAAAAATTTGTGACGGTTATTTTTTTGTTATTTTTTTTCTATTGTCGGATTAGGATGGTAAATACATAGATTTTTCTTAAATAATAGTGTACACCCTTTTATTTTTAAAAACGCTATGGTATGCCATTGCATAAAATTATAATTTTAGCAAAAACCATGGATTTACCAACCAAACAAGACGATATTTAAAAAAATAATTTAAAAAAATGTCGCGTTTCATAGCGAAATTTTTAGTAGCATTGTGTTTGTAGTCACTAAAATTACCACCCGGCTTCATTTAAGGTTGCTACTTTATACTCTTGATAGACCCGGTATACCACAATCAATTACAATCATAAGATGTTTCTAGACCGATATCAATAATGTTGATCATAATATCGCACACGCAATAAGCGACAGTTTTCCTCTATTAACATATTATGGTATTAATATTGGACCCATGTTGCACAAGCGTGCCCATTCGACTCGTCATTATGCGTAGTTATATAAATATTAATATGGCGCAGGTACGTTCAATTGGTCGTTAAATATTGATTTTCTTTTAGTACTATAGAGCTTCCCTTTTCGAATGTTTATGGATGGGTATTAAATTGAAATCCTTTGATATTGTAAAAGACTACATATGTAGATATCTATATTTGTTTGTGTGCTTGTTAGTCGAAAAACAACGAAACTAATTGGCACCTTTTTTTAATACTTATGAGCGTATGTTACCTAGATCAGTTTAGGTGTATATAGACAATAGTAATTTTCGATCCGTTATAAACTTGGCTACATAGCTAACTTTAATTACATAATGTATCATAAGTTTTACATACATACATACATACATAAACTCACGCCTTGTTCCCAGAAGGGGTAGGCAGAGGTGCCAGGGCACCCACATTTCGCCTTGTATGTTCCGTCCCACAATGTGATAGGTGGCGAGCCTATCGCCATATCGGGCACAAATTCCTGACTCTGGGCTGATACTGAATAGAAAAATCCAATATCACTTTGCCCAACCCGGGATTCGAACCCGAGACCTCAGCTTTGTAACCGTACCGTAGTACAACTACGCCACCGAGGCAGTCAGTAAGTTTTAATCCTAAAAAATATTTTGTAAATAAGTCTGTTTACCTATTTTGTAATATGTGTTAAACACCCACCTTGTTCGAAAAAAATATTATAAACCTAATCTATCGCGCTTTATTTCCAGCAAAACCATATGTCATTAAATAACAACAAGAAACGTACTTATAATTAATTGTTATGCAACACGAATCCTCCTGTACATATCTTAGTTACCAACTTGTGATAAGAGATGGCGCTACCTGCGATTTCGTGACGAGCCCGTGTGAACCGCAGGATTTACTCGTTATTTTGTTTCATTGTGGTACGTGACCATGCTACACGCTGAAAGGGAAAGTTGTATCCGGGACGTATTTCAAATCTTATCGGGGTAAAACGTGAGTTATTAAAAAGTAGGTATTAGGTTTTCATGTGAACCTAACTATATCTGAAATATAGCAAATAAATTACATACATAAACACACGCCTTTTTCTAGTTGTAGGCAGAGGTGCATCTACGTTTGGCCTTGTATTTTTCCGTCTCACGATTTGATAGAGGGCGAGCCTATCGCCATATCGCGCAATAGTTCCTAACGGGCTGATTATGAATAAAAAATTTCAATATCACTTTGACTGACCCGGGATTCGATTCCGAAACCACAGTTTTGCAATCATACTGTAACATATATCACATTATCAAAAAAAAGTCGATCGCAGACACCTTCCGTGCGGATAGAAACCTATGGCCTCTCGTTTTACTAACAACAAAAACTTCGTGGCGTGAAAATAAATGGGTATTATAATTATAAAATCTGAATCGAAAATAAACTTATTTTATTAATTTATGGTTTAATGTAGGAAATGGTATTGTTCGCAGATCCCAGATGCGGTGGCGGTGGAGTACAAGAATGGATCATCTACCGAGGACTGTACTGCTGTGTTTGCTGCTGAGTTTAGGTGAGAAAATATAGCTAATATTCGGAAAATTTAGCAAGATTATACAGTTTTTTATATATCTCAAGTACGAATTGTTCGCGTATCTACATCGTCTCTCTTATATACAAATATATTTACAAATTATGTAATGATGTATTGATATATCCCTAATTATATTATAAATTATGTGAATATAAGTTTGTTTGTTACGCTTTTACGCGAAAACTACTAAATCATCATGAAACTTCGTACACACATTCTTGAAGGTATTAGAAATAACATAGAATATTTTTTATGCAAAAAAATATTTTTACGATAGTATTTTTTTTTTTTTGTCGGATTTGAACATTTTGACCGCCTATTCAAAAAGTGTAACTGCACCCGGACGGAGCAGGGCCGTAATAAAACAATATAAATAATGAACTTTACACAACACTATATAAATTTCATTCTTCAATTTATCGACCAATACAAGCTTACACAATCAATCAGCAACATTGAATCAGAAATGACTATTATCAGAGCAGATGAAAGGTCCAGAACATCGTCTCGGCTCGAGAGCATATGCCTTGCAATTACAATATCCAACATTATCAATCCAAATTAATTTATCAAGTATCATAAGACAAACTTTAAAATTTTCTAGTTTTGATATCATCTTCATTAGCCATAGCGGCTTCCACTTAGATTTTTTAAATGAAATCCAATGTTTGTTTCCCTTTAAGCCATATGGGTTGTAATAGACAACATAACGCAATTAGCTTTAAATTGATTTTCTTCAGCCATAATACAGAAAGACCGAGTAACTACAAATATACAATTACTAAAAATATAGTTTTCGTGACTATAATTTTAGTGACTTATACAACCAATGCCGATCAATAAGAGAATGGGCCCTACTCTGTGAATCCGCAACGAAGTTCGAATCTTCGGACGATCGAAGTTTATGACGATACGAATGTACCTACTACCTGCGCTGTAAATGTTCAGATTCGTATAATGTACATCCATAAGTCTATAGTTACGACCATATGTCAATAAGGACCATAAGTATATGTTGGTACATTCGTATCGTATATAAAATTTGATCAACCGAAGATTCGAACTCCGTTTCGGATTTACAGAGTAGGGCTCAATATTTACGTAATAATAACACTGGCAAAGACATCACCGACCAAATTCGCCGAAATTACAAATAATGTATAAGAAACTTGAAGCGTACAAATTTTGAAAGGCAATTTTTCAAAATCTCTAATCAACTTTGCATTGGTGTGCTGTAAGCTCTTGGTTACACAATCAATCAACAACATTGAAACAGAAATGACTATAATCAGAGCAGATGAAAGGTCCAAGGAATCGTTTGCCTTGCAATTACAGAGATAGGGGCCAATACTATCAATCGACAATGGCGTAACATATTCTATATTATGAAACTTATTGTAGATATTATAGAGATCACCGAATACGTCTCAATGCATTCCGAATTCCAATCCTAACATTTCCAACAATCGCTAATCATTTTACGTAGTTATAAATTGCTGATGATAAAATGTCATCAAGCTATTAGCAAGCTATGATATAAAAACTTGGGTGATATAAATATATTTTATTAATAATAATATATTAACTAAACCTATATGTATGCGTAAATCTTTTCACAATCACAATAAGTAATACAAATAAAATAAAGACAATTACAAATTATTCTCTCCACTTCAGAGCAAAACTTTCAGACATCAAACTAGCCATTGTAACATCAAGAAACCGGTTTAGCAGTCTACTAATAACTCGAACTGCTTATTAAACAGATACAATATAATCCAAGTTACACCCAAGAATATCTCACGATGTTTGCAGACCTTATCAATGAGATTTTTAATTAAATTACTCAACACTCAACAGAAACATGTAATTAAGTTAATAAAACAATCCTTGTCGAATTTGAAAGTGCTCTGCTTAATTGTTTGGATAAGTTGTTATTTTTTTCAGTGGGTTTTGTTGTTATCTTTAGATATGCCAATTGAAGATACATCGTAAACTGAAATAGAATTCAAACTTAATCGAATGGAAGAAAGGTAGAACACTATTTGCTTTTATGTTTTATTTGATACTCTTATATTCTTTTCAACATTTTATTATGGTTTTACGGTCACTGGACGCTACCAAATAAAATCCACACAAAAAGACCACGTCGTAGACCGCGTAGCAGGTAGAGAGATGACAGATCATTTTAATAACAATTAGTAAAAGAAAGCCTTGGGGATAAAGAGGGGTGGAAGAAGGAAAGTCAAGGCTTTGCCCTGCAGTAAAAATGGTACTTCACGCTCCTTTTCATCTTAAACGATAAAAACTTAATTAATATTCAAGCATAACTTAAGTTTCAGGTTTATTCGCTTATTTTTTTATGCCACCAAAACTTTACAATTACTTTACAAAGACAATAGCATTTCTAGCCATGCAACAGGCGTCGAATGGGCCGTAACAAAGACTTCCTCCATAAATGCTCGTAAGCATTACATCAAGTAACCGCAGATGATTTAGTCGCCGATATTACGTGCCTGTGCGTTATACCGAGTTATGTCACTGAATTTTGTGTGGGGCCATTGAACTTTTACAAATGCTACAGTAATCGACACTTGTTTGTTATTTCAAAGTATAAGAATTAAAAATATTTTACTACCTGTACATAAGTTACAGTAGATCTGAAACCTTATTTGCAACACAAATATAAAGGAATCAAATCAAATCAAATCAAAATATTCTTTATTCAAATAGTCTTTCACATGATCTTTTGAATCGTCCTTTTCTGCTACCACCGCTTCGGAACGTGTTGTAGCTGTGAAGAAGCGGCGCAAGAAACTCCCTCAGCAACACGAACTGTCTTCTTTTTTCTTTCTTTTTCTTTTGTTTTTTTATATCGCCAATTACAATAACAATGGTTCATGCCACAAGTTACAATAATGTCAATTTGATGCAAAACATGATAAATTTATTCCCAAGCAGTTTTATCTTCCATATAATTGATCCATATAATTGAATATTTGACAGCCTCCGTGGCGCAGTTGGTTAGACGCCGCCTGTGAAACGAGAGGCCGCGGGTTCGATCCCCGCACCGAGAGAAATGTTTGTGCAGCCCACAAATATTTCTTCCGGGTCTGGGTGTTTGTGAGACCGAAAGGTCTCTCGTAGTTCCTGATACCCACAACACAAGACTCGATCTTACTGTGGGGTCAGGACTATGTATGTGACTGTTGGGTGTTATTATTATTATTATTATTATAATCTGTGATTCTATAATATGCCTTTTTACACAGCTTAACTTTTATCACTTTTTTAAACTTATTAATTGGAAGTTCTCTTAAACTGTTGGGAAGCTTGTTATAGAAGTGTATACTTTGACCCATAAAAGAATTATTTATCTTGTGGAGACGAGTAATGTGTGAGACAAGATTATGTTTGTTCCTAGTGTTCTTACTATGTATGGCAAAATTACGCTTAAATTGAGTTATATTTTTACTAACATATAATAAATTTTCATAAATATATTGAGATGCAACAGTAAGAATATCTACTTCTTTAAACTTTTCTCTCAATGAAACTCTTGGACCAAGTTGATAAATGGCCCTAACAGCTCTTTTTTGTAAAATAAAAATACTATTTATATCCGCAGCATTTCCCCAAAGAAGAATTCCATAAGACATTATACTATGAAAATAGCTGAAATAGACAATTCTTGCCGCTGCCTCATCCGTTAAACGCCTAATGGTTTTAACTGCATATGCCGCTGAACTTAATCTACCAGATAGTTTATTGATATGCGGCCCCCATTGGAGTTTAGCGTCGACCGTAATGCCCAGAAACGTAGTAGATGCAACAGGATCCAATTCTTCACCGTTAATTGGTACAGTGGTAGATAATTGCCTAACATTGGGCAGTGTGAATTTAATACATTTAGTTTTTTTAGCATTATTTAATAAATTATTAATATTAAACCAATGTACAACTTCACGAAGGGCACTGTTTACTTCATCAAAATCTAATTCAGGATCATGAGATTTCCAAATTAAGCATGATACCAGAATCGTCGGCACTCCAAGAATGTCAGATAGTAATTAACTACCATTGTTACCTAAAATTACCAGATGTAGAACTGTCAAATTGTAATAAAAGTGGGCACTGGGTTCAAAATTAAATAACAATATAAAAAATCCTGGGCTCTTATCCCACTCGCGTTGGCGTTCCTTCAACGTCTGCGCAGCGTCAATAATTGTCTACTGGAATTTCGATGGAAAACACTACTGTTAACTTTGTCTTCCGATGAAAATTACGTAAAATAAAACAGAAAACATCATATATTATTCTCGTATTGACATATCCCATAACAAAAACTGGAGGAAATCCCATAACCCGTGAAACGCCAGCAGAATAATGGCCTTAATAATTCACAGTATCACAAAAGCAATTCACACACATAAAATCATTTCAAACCAAACCAATTGAAAAGAATTAACTCTTCATGCCAAGATTCGCATCCTTAACCAATTTGAGTGCGATTATGTACAGAAGATACCAACGTATAATAGATATTGTGCTGAGCGATCAATCATCGATCACGCATGCTTTCACCCGCTCTCAAGGCTACGCTACTGTGATGAAAGAACCGCGATTTATTCAATTGTTTTCAAAGATCGTGGAACATCCTTAATTATAGCAATTTGTCTATGCCAATCTGTACAAATGATATGGGACTAGCGGCCCAGCCCGACTTCGCACAGGTGTTTGATGCTTTTTGCTGTGAACTGAAATGTGAATCAAAATCAGTTTCGAATCTACTTACCTAAACTAAACTACTTACTTAAACCCACCCTGAAAAATCAAATAAGTATCTTTTCGTATTCTTAGCCCGTCTAGTCTTTTTGGCATACATACATAAACTCACGCCTTTTTTCCAGAAGGGGGTAGGTAGAGGTGCCAGGACACCCGCATTTCGCCTTGTATGTTCCGTCCCACGATGTGATAGGTGGCGAGCCTATCACCATATCGGGAACAAATTCCTGACTCTGGGCTGATACTGAATAAAAAAAAATTCAATATGACTTTGTCCAATCCGGGATTCAAACCCGAAACCTCAGCTTTGTAACCGTACTCTAGTACAACTACGCCACCGAGGCAGTCTTCTTGGTTATATTAACCAGCAATGTATTATTAACTTTGTGAATATATTTCCAATAGCACTTTCCGTATTTCTTTTCGTTATTTTTTCCGTATCAGTCTTAAAACATGCAGTGCAAAAACTTTTTTTTTACCTACCTACATCAATGAAATAACCAACTCTAATAATTATGACTTCTTATTGTTTTTATTGCTATACCTTGTTACTAAATCATCAGCCTAATCATCATTGTTGTAAATGATGACGTATTGAAAATCACCGGATGTAGTGTTGAGTAGGACATACAAGAAGCAGTACATTTGTCCCGTACATGACGTCAAAATGTAAGAGCGGCTCAACTTTTTAACGTGTACTACTTCATATTTGGTGTCCCGGTACTCGTCACTCTACGTAATTAACTATAGGATGAGAGCGAGAGGGAGTGACGCACATGCTAACAATACTATCTTAGTATGGCCAAGCGTCAGTACGCCTCACCTCAATTGAAGTGGGACATTGTACTGGCTTAGTACAAAAATGAGGCTACTCTTACAAACTCTTTTTCAAGTCATGTCCTACTCAACACTAACCGGATGTGACACACATGATGTATGGATAGGCAATGACAGCTCGTATTGTAGTTTGGATGTAATCTCAAAAACGAAAGCAGCATCCGGTGCCTTTAATGGTTCACAATCACTACAAATAATTGATGACAAGGTCACGTTTCTCCAAAACATTTAACTTGCATCCGTAGAGTACAACTACCATCTTAGTATACAATTGGTAAACTAATTCATTTTTAGGCGACTTCAAAAAAAGGAGGAGGTTCTTAATTCGACTGTATGTTCTGTTTTTTTTTAATAAATAATAACCAAGTAACCAGTATTAATACAAAATATAGGCCTTCCCCAAAGATCTCCACATCGACCTGTTGGGAACGACCTGCATACGAATTGGATACAGGCCAAGATCAATCGATCGATCTCAATCCTTGGGGGAGACCTATGTTCACCAGTGCACTACCTGTGGCTGAGATGATGATGATGATGAATACATAATATGTGAAGGTATTTTCGACAGTTAAACTGGCCATGCTAATCAACAACATAATATGATTAATGACCAAATATTCTATTAATAATTAAGTAACATCATGATCCCAGATAATTGCGAAACTAATTTTAAAAAATCTGATTCCAGGTGTGTGTGATGGAGCTCGCAGAACTGCGCAGCGCCGAAAGGTAATCCTACTTATATCTAAAGTTTCTCATAAACTAGACATGCAATTTTCTAATTAATATTTCGTACTTACCCTTTGTAAGTGTTGTAAGTACGTGGTGGCCTGTTGGTAAACGGACTAGACGCGGCTGCCAACATGTATTGATAATCGATCACCACGCACTAAAACGGTGAAGGAAAACGTCGTAAAGAAACCTTGCATACAACAACGAATTTGTAAGAATTTTTATGGTATGTAAAGTCCGCCAACGTGCACTAGGCCAGTGTGGTGGACTATGTATATTATGGCCTTAAACACTCAATCGTACTCTTGATTGTAGAGGAGACCCGTTCCCTGCAGTGGGACGTATATGAGCTGATACAGACTAACATTTTGCCGCTCGCTCTTTTATCGACCGTATCTCCTGCATTATGGTATCGAATACCCAAATAATTTGTCATTATACAATACTCAATATGAACAGTTCTATACTTGAAACCATGCGCAGTAGCATAGCCAGTGGTAGGGTAGGGCGCGGTTGGGGGACAGCCCTAGGGCACCAGTGCACATGGGCGCCGAATATCAGGATTTACTGTTACCTATAGTGTGTTATCTAGGATTTACTATCTTTCACGTGGACATGGATAGTACTTATTGGGCGCCGTAGAAGTCTCGCCCAGGGTGTCGTTAATCCTACATCCGCTACAGATAGTCATTTCAAAAAGCCAATATACATGAAAATGTCCAACATCACATTCAACTAACCTCGAAAATTTTCCAGGACCCAGCTCGCAACCCGCCACTTTACGAGCCGGCTCCGAGCGCGGAGAGTCTGCAAGCGATCGCCGAGGCCATGGGCGCTGCTGGCTTCGAACACTACACTGAAGGAAGACCCCTGGTCAAGCGGCTCATACCTGCTGATAGCCAGCCTGATCTTGACGTTGTGGAGCATCAAGGTGAGGGGTGTAGCCACAATGTTTTAAAGGATACAAAGTAGTGATAACTAGACCCTTGGTGATCAGGAGACCCGTAGACTCGTTTGCTCAGTTGGTTAGATGCCGACTGTGAAACAAGAGGCCGCGGGTTCGATCCCCGCCCCGACACAAACATTTGTGTGATCCACAGGTATTTGTTTCGGATGTGGTTGTATGTGAAACCGAAAAGTCTCTCGTAGTTCCTGATACCCACGAAACAAGACTCGATCTCAGTGTGGGGTCAGGAGTAAGAAAGAAAGGCATATTTATTTGCCACACAAGACAACGGACATTTTTATGAGTATGTATGTGCCTGTTGAGTATATATAATTATTTATAATATAAAATAACGTAGTATCTTCCCGATGAAACCAAGATCACCCTGATGCGTACTTACAAAATTCATTTGATGTTTAACAGTGTAATGCTGTTTGTAGAATATGAAGGAAATGATAAACTATGGCAGAAAACAAGATAAGGCAGTAAAAGATGCAATGTATTGTTTCAGGAGTAATAGGCAAAGCGGGCGTAGACTTCCCGGCATACCCGAACATCCCAAATACTGGATTCAATTGCAAGAACGTGCCGACTGGATACTACGCCGACTTGGAAACCGACTGCCAGGTATATGATATATTTTTTCATACTACAATATATTTAACAAAAGAAAAGTCAGCTGTAACTACCGTCCATGTACACCCACAAAACCTGTGTTACTGGCGTTAGATATTTGAGAGGCATTTAAACGATTTGTTGACTGACTAAATCATTTCAGTAAACTTCTTACCAAACAGGACAACCCCAAAAATCCCATTGGCCGAAAATGCAACAATAGCTTTTACTATTATTATATCATTAACATACCGTATTCCAATTCTAGGTATTCCACATATGCGACACGTCGCGCAAAATCTCATTCCTGTGTCCAAACGGGACCATCTTTAGCCAGTCCCACCTCATTTGCGACTGGTGGTTCAAGGTGGACTGCGCCTCCGCTCCCGCGCTCTACGAGTCCAGCGCCGAGTACTACTCCAACGAGCAGAAGAAGTCGCAGAAGATCAGCCACAGCTTGTCCAAGAGCCACGACTTGCAGATTATCGGCGACAGCAACGTTAGAGCCGAGGCTAGGAAATCCTCAGTTAATGTTCCCACTACTACGGAAAGGCTGCAGAAGCACAGGCAAAGGCTGCAAACTGACACACCCTTCAATATTGGCACAACTAGGAGTTATCATACACTGTTCGATTTCCAACCAACGCAGAGGTCTCAAGCTACAACTGCTTTTGAGAAGAGGAGGCGAAATCTCGTCCAGTTGATAACCAACAACTTCGCACTGCCAAAATCTACTGTTCCAACGTACAGCGAGACTTCAAGAACCGCACCCATTGATTACAACTTCAAGGAGATGCAGGTCGCTGCTGAAACAGCATCGTTCGCTAACAACAACAACAGACAATTTCTGCAAGATTTCCACAACAAGAATTACAGGCCTTATCCCGTTTACACGCCTAACACACCGAAACCCAAGCCAAAATTCACTCCCAATTTGACCACACTGTACGACATTCGCGAAAAACATGTAGCTGAAGAAATACCAGAGACAACTAAGCGCCCAACGTTGGTACCGTATACCAAAAGCTACACAAGTTATGAAAACCGCGAGCCCTACACAAGGCCCGGCGTTTCTCTACTCAAAGGATTCCTTGAAAGAGAAAAGAACAAGACAATTACCCCTACTACAGAAACTCTACCAGTAGTGACTGAAAGGAATGACAAATACGAGAACAAGATTAACAAAGTAGTCATTGAGACCAAGGATACATTTGAATCAGCTACAAAAATACCAACCACCAGACCAGGCCGTGGATTTACCAACGAAGTAACAACGGCAGACAAAACAGATATTTATACAAGCACTAAACAAGTAACTGCTCCAACTACTGAAGTATCGTACAAAGAACGACGCGAACGATTGATGCGCAAATTGAATTTGGATGTGTATGGGCCTACAGAGACCACTACTCCCACTATTGCTACTGAAAAATTCTACGGCGATCAGACAAATAGACCAGGACTAATTATACCGCCATCATTAACACCTAAAACCCTTCACAGTCTAGCTATTTACTACGCAACAGCGTTGGATAATTTATCCACTACTCCACCACCCGAGGAACGAGAGGCAACCACTACATTGGATGACTATGAATTAACGGAACAAGGTTTGCCTGGTCTGTTCAGCCAGAAAACAATAAACAAATACAGCAATTTATTCGGTCATGGTACCAGTACAGATCAGGCTGAATTAATTGAAGAGATGAAAGCGGAACTCAACGGAACATTCAATGATTTATCGGAAGACTTGACGGTGCAGCAAAGCCAGAATCCATTAGCTACCTCCCCGCAAATAAGAGAACTAGCTCAGGTCTTCACTCATGCCTTATCAGCTTACCTTCAAGACCCTGTTCAGTTCAGAAAGGTTTTATCCGATATCAGGCCCACACATCCATCTTTCGGAGACATGTTGAGTACAACCGAAGAATCGATAAATACTGAAACAACAACGACAATCAACGAGGAAGATGACGAGATACTAGGATTTTCTGATGATAATAAATTAAAGGCACTTCGAAACTCTATAAGGGAATCCAAAGCCTTGGGTATAGCAACAAACTTCCCTGTAACGGAAGAAACGAAAACAACAGTAAGACCTGAATTCGTGGAGACTACTTATCGCACTACAACACCAAGAAATCCATTCAGATGTTGCGGAAGAATATCTGCGTCATATACTACTACTTCACCTCCTATTGTTACTTCAACCCCACCGGCATACACTTACACGGCTGCAACAACCATAAACAATCTAGCTGAGAACATCACAGAATCAGCAAACGATTACTCTATTCCTAAATATGGTGGTTTCCAAAACAATGCTCTAGTCGATCCAGTTTACGGTAAAACCGTTAATTTGTCGGAAGCTAAACCTCTTAGCCAATACGTAGAGGTGACAAACTTGCCAACAGCTTGGGGTGTCGACATAACTGGATCCACGCCTATTCCTTCAACTGTTCACGATTTCGAAAGTAAGAGAATTAGAACAAGCACAATTATACCGACTACCACACAAGTTTACTTCACAGAAACTGACAGCATTGAGTTGGAAAATGAAGAAGAATTACAGAGAGCTCACAGCCAATCGTTCGTTGGACCCCAAGGCTCTCGTCAAGGAAAGCAGCTAAATTTAGTCGAAGACTCAAAAGCTATCAAGAAACCTTCAGAGGATTTGGAAGCTCCAACGATATCCGACATTGAATCAATAACCATCCAAACAACAACACCGCCACCGACAACATTCAAATTCGAAGAAGCCGATGCTTTAACAACGACATCAATCGGAAACATATTCACTTCACCAGATAGCGACAAAACAACTTACCAACAATGGACGAGCAGCTTTGATAATTGGCAGAGCACAGTCGTTGATCCACTTACTCTAAACGACAACCTTAGTCCAACAGGGCCGGAAACACAAACGACAAGAGACGCATATATATCTAGCACTGCCACAACGACCACAGATACCCCTATAACTACAGAACAAACCGCACCTTCAACAATAAATGTCGAAATTACTACTGATTTCAAAAACAGTGACAGAATAGGCAGATTACTCAGAGATTCGTCCACAGAACCAGCTCAGGAATTGACCACGATAGCTGATTCAGTTGTTGAGAAAGCTAAAGAAATAATGGGTGGGATGAACGCGACAACGACGCAGAAACTAATGAATGTAATGAAGAAGACAAAATCAAAAACAGTGAAAAGACTTATACTTCTACTGATACAAACATGCGACGACGATCACAATTCGACAGCGGAAGCGTCAAAGAAAGCCCTTTTAGAAGCTCTAATGGCAGTCTCACAAAAAGACATGGAAGATATTGCAAAAGAAGAGATGACTGAAGCCCCAACGACTGAGCCCGACCAAGAAGATAGATCGGACATTAGAAGAATGGATAGGGAAGAAACAAGGCCAAGACAATTCGAAAGGCGAGGGAAAAGTTTAAATTTCGATCCTAGTGCTATAAACTCCCTTTCAAACCCAACCACAGAAGATAGTAGAAGAAGTGAAGATTTAGAGACAGTAAGCACAACTTTGAGCCCTAGAACGACAACTGGTCGTAGAGGACTCAGAAAGTATAAAACAACACCAGAAATGAGGGTTACCAAAATCCCTCTATTTGAAGGTCCTACTGCAGAAGCCAGGGTTGCCTCTGGATCTGACTTAAAAACAGCTTCTGATACAAGAGCTTTAGAATTACTACGATCGCTTTACACAATCGCGGCGAGATGGGGTTGAAAAATACCCTAAGGGATGAGAGCTTTCCTCGTATTTAGGGGTTGATTTAGTATTTCAAATTCCAAAATTAATTTTCAAACCCTAAGTATTATAAATGTGATTGTAGATAAAATGTAATTTTGTACATGATAATGACAGAAATGCGTTGATTGCCTGATGTTACATAAACCATAAGGGCAGCACTTTTGAGTTTAAGGCATAGCAAATTAATTTTATTGAACAATATTTATAAAGAAGTTATACTTCCTACAAGGCCACTGATATCTAAAAACAAATTAGAGACATACAATCAAAAAATAAACCTCAGCCATAAACAATAATAAGCACTCAAATTTGTGTGTAATTTAAATATGAATAATATGATTTCTATTGTAAATTAATAATTACTTTTTATCTTAATTATATTGTTATTTTTTACCATTGATAGAAAATATATCATGGTACAATTGAGGCTACAATTCCAAAACAAATCACATTGTATTTTTAATGAATGCGCCTTGCTTTCCCAACATTCCAATCAAATAAATTGTTAACTTATGTTGGTTAATGTAACATCACCTAGAACATAAATTAGTTAATTTATTGTGGTTGTTATTTTAATTAAGATTATAGACTTACTGATAGTATTGTATTTATAGACTAATGAGATGTATTTCCTATGTTAAGCCTAGTTTTATGATACAACTGAGTTACCTACTTTACGTACGCGTTATTTTAAGCTATTGTTATACACTGCCACAATTTCTTGTAAAATATTTGTACGCAATTAGTTGTATTTTTAAGGATTATTTTTATAGTAAAGTTTTCTATAAAAATGAGATTTTTTTATTTCGGCCCATAGAGCATATTATGTCATTTTTTTTTTTAATAAATGGCGTCATTTTATTTTGTTGTAGCGAATTTGCTTTAAATATAAATATGGATTTGTTTACTCGAAAAAAACTTGTAGCCACCATTTTTAACTATCGTTTAATCAATCAATCAGATTAAAAAATATCATCAAGCTAAATAATTTTAAATCAACATAATATATTTGCTAGTAGCTTTGTAACTGAAATACATATATTATCTGTCCAGATTTTAGTATAAATCAGCTCACTGTTGGTAACCTGGGATAAACTGAAAATTATACTTTACTTAATAATAATACCAAGATCTATTTCACTAAATCCAAAGTTAACCCCTAAGACACTAATAAGGTCATTATACTACAACAAATAATACCACTACATTAATGGACACATTTTAGTAAATAATAAAACTAACTACCATTTATACAAGTTTATTGTCTACAATCAACGCGACACCCCTTGTTTCTGCTGTTTAAACTTGGTGACATACTTCTCGACCTCCTGGTCGGTGACCTTGTGGCCTGGCTTGAAGTAGCTCTTGAGTTTCCTCTTCTTCTTCATCATGATCTTGGAGGCTGCGAGGGCTCCGCGATGCTGGAGCGACTCGAAACGCTCGCGCAAGAGGTTGGCTGGAAATGTTGAGTTGATTTGAAATTAATTAATTGCAATAATAGACACATGTCCCATCTATTTTCAATTATGAAAACAATGTGACAACTCCTACTTGATATATTATTTCATGTTTTATTAGCTGTACAATTAAAGATTATTGCTTGGTTTGGTTATTTTTTTTTTAGTTCTGGAGTTACTTGAATACTTACATAAAAAAATCATGATTGTTTACATATAAACTTGATTTGATATCAAGCTTGAACGATTTTGACCCAGAACTAATTCATCCCGACGTTTTTTTACTGGTGGTAGGACCACTGTAATGTCTATTTTTCCCACAAAACAGCAGTGTAAATGCACCGTTGTGTTTTGGTTCGAATACTGAAATACTAGACTAACAATAGACATATTGAGACTTAACATCTTGTCTCAGGATGGTGACCGCAATGAAGTGCTAAGCATAGCATTGTTTAGTTGTATGATTTTGCTACTATTTATGAGCGATCGTATTTTACCATCAGGCGAAAGACATGCTTGTCTCACCATTCAGTGTTATAAAAAAAGACGTATATTGGTCAGTGAATTGTTATTAAATCTCAACGAGTTTTCAGAACTAATTGATCCCGAAGAATCAGTGGTTTTGGCCCTTTGGATATGAAATGAAATGTGTCTCTAAATACAAAACTAGCTGTACCCGCGACTTCATCCGCGTGGAATTTAACAAAAACTTTATTTTGTAAATAAAATAATTTTTCAAAAATAAATGTAGCCTAAGTTACTCTTTATTATATCAGGTACCTGACAATAAAAGTCCCGTCAAAATCGGTCCAGCCATTTCAGAGATTAGCCGGAACAAACAGACAGACAGACAGACAAAAACAAAACTAAGGTCATTTTTGTTATAGGTATCGTGTATATAACGATATGTAGTTGGACATTTTTTTTTATTTTCACTTTACAAACAGACACTTCAATTTTATTTATATGTATAGATAATAAAATATAGCCAGTGAAGCCCCAGTACTCACTCTTAGGGTTAACATGCAGCAAGTCCCCACTAAGCACTTCAGGTTCGACGAGGTCAGGTTCCCTGGCGGGCGGCTTGTGTCTGTTGAGCGCGGGCGCGGCGACCGCCTCGTGCTGCGCCACCTTCACAGCTCGCTTCACACGCAACTGTTGCTGTCGCTTCTCATTGTCAGATATAGATGACTGGAGTTTACGAAGCCTGTAAAGAATGTAGTGGGGGATGCATTGAATAAATTTTTTTTAAGTTTATTGTACATTTAAATGTAATACAGAAATAAGAGACGAGAAAAAAATATTACAAAAGGATTAATTATTAATTAGTTTTGCGGGAGGCCTATGTTCAGCAGTGAACTTCCTGTGGCTGAGATAATGATGATGATATAATTACCCCTACAGAGTTTAAATTATAATTAATATTTCCATCCATCATCCATCAGCCAAAGGAAGTCCACTGCTGAACATAGGCCTCCCCCAATGATTTCCACAGAGACCTGTTGGAGGCAGCCTGCATCCATTAATTAATATTTAAACTCTCTATATTGACACGGAGGCTCCGTGTCGCAATTGGTTAGAAGCTGACTGCGAAACGAGAGACCGCGGGTTCGATCCCTGCACGGAAACAAATATGCGTACACCACAAATATTTGTTTCGGGTCTAGGTGTTTGTGGGACCGAAAGTCTCTCGTCAGGTACCCACGACACAAGATTTCATCTTAGTGTGGGGTCAAGACTATGGATGTGACTGTTGAGAGTTATTTATTATTTATTAATAATAAAAAGCTCACCTATAAATATCAGTGATCTTCTTCTTATTAATCTTCTCCCGTTTGAGTCGCTCCCTCTCTTCGATCCTCTCGCGTTGTTTCCTGCGCGCCTTGTGATCTTTCTTTTTGTTCTTGACTGGAGGGTTGATTGCCTTGTACTCGTTGTCTGTGGACTCCTCGGGGTCGTCCACGGGGTTGTGAGGCTTGGGCAGACCCTCGCTCATCTCCTCTTGCCATTGGTTCTGGAAAGTACGAAATATACTTTGTTTATATATCGCACCATTAGAATTATAGAGACCTAACTAAAAAATCTTATTTTTTGAAACATTCATTAAAGATTTTTAATATAAGAAATTTTGTACATATGGAAGATACATCTAGAAGACCTAAGTACACACATATACATCATAGATCTTTACATACATCTTTCTGTCTTTCACGCGTCAATAGGTCCTTCTCTAATAACGGGTTGATGTGTCATTTTGAGCCAATATATGATTTAAAGCCAACATATTTTTTTTAGAATTTGTCACTTTAATTCTGAAGGCGTGATATATAATATCGTTATTTATAAGAATTAGAGGAATAATTAAGAGAAAACCATTGTAGCCGGAGTAAATACGGAACATAATAAAATTTGACATCTTCTCTCCGTCATGTTATCAATTTTCCGTATATTTGTTACCCCCGATCCAGGCATGTCTAGTGGGAGACCAAGTTAACAAATGTTTACAAGTAAACAAATAATTAATTTGCAAATTTTATCCATTTGTATGATTGCATATTGTATAAGCGCTAATTTTGGCTTTTTGTAATAACATAATTTGTATTTGTATGTCTCAACATGGCGGGCGCAGTAGAATACCAAACATTGCTTTGTAATTCATGGTGTTATTTGGTTTTGTTCATAAGTGGTCGTATCATTCACCATCAGGCGAACGGCATGCTCGTCTCGCCATTAATTGCAATAAAAAAGTAGACACTGAATACTGACCTCTTTCTGCTGTGCCGTGACTTTCTTGAACATTCTAGTAGTGACGCGGTTGAGATGTTCTTCGCGTTTTATCATCTTCAACTCGTGTTGCACCACATCCTGAAGTAGCTCTTGATGTTCCTAAAACCAAAAACAAGATTACATAAGACTATATTGTCAAATTAGATGTTTTATTCATTTATGATATAGAATTAGAAAATATCTGACAGAACCATTGTTAGTTGCTTAGAAGAGTCTTGTGGTGGTGAAATTTCGATGATATTTCAAAGATGGTTTGATTGTTCACTTTGGACATGAGAATCTTTCAGATTTCTTTGGCGCAAACTGATAGCACCTTGACATAGTGAATAACTCACATGCGTTAGTCTAGAGTTCTAGACAGACTATTAATCGCGTAAAAAGAACTAAAATCTCATTGCAACCTATTTTCTTTGCTTATAAATTAACTGATTTTATCAACTACCAATTTTGCTTCTTCACAGTTTCACAAAAGAGCATTATATGGCATGAAATAATTGAATAAAAATATATAAAAGACACATTACCTTGAATGTGGGGTTATAACTGACACCTGGATGAGGTGCCTCTACAGCGGCCCTGGTGACCACTGTCTTGGGGAGCGGAGGTTTGGGCCGCAGTCTCTGGTCCGGCAGCACATTGTGAATCTTGGCCTCCTCAGATATAAACTCTTCATCCAGTAGTGATGGGACTTTCTTCGCTTCTGGCACTGGAAAAATATTATTGTTAATTTGACAGCCTCCGTGGCGCAGTAGGTTCGATGCCGCCTGTGAAATGAGGTCGCGGGTTCGATCCCCGCACCGATAGAAATGTTTGAGCGACCAACAAATATTACTTTCCGGTCTAGGTATTTATGAGACAGAAAGGTCTCTCGTAGTTCCTGATACCCACAACACAAGACTCAATCTTAATGTGGGGTCAGGACTATGTATGTGACTGTAAAGTGTTATTTATTTTATTTATTAAACATGTATTGATAGTCTATTACCATGCAGTATATCAATGAAGTTAAAACATGATGAGAAAACATGCATATCATAGAGATCATAGAGAACAATTTTCTAGAGTGTGTAAATTGGTCAACCTGCACTAGGCAAGTAAGGTGGACTATACAGCCTATTCCTCCTCTATTTTGCTTTCGTGTACAGGCCCATGCCCTGCAGTGGGACGTATATGGGCTGATACAGATACAGATTGTATCAAAAACTAATTGTGACATATTATCATGTGTTCAAGATTACTTCTTACCAGATACATGCTACCATCTTTTTCAAAATAGTAAGAACACATTATGACAAAATCTAATAAGTAATCATTAAGCAACTTCTTAAAAAGGAGGAAGTTCTCAACTCAACTACATGTTTTTTTTATTATGCTTGTTATCTTATAACTTTCTACTGGCTGACTCAATTTTTTGTAATAAAATACTCTATTACTAAATGTGGTATACTACTCAGTTTCATGAAATTGCATGACTACAAATGGTACATAAATGCTGAAACAATAGTTTCATAATGACTTACTATCATTCCCCCAAAGATCTAGATCAAATGTCTGTCTGATTTGTTTAGCCTTCCTTTTCTTCTGTACAGCCAACCTTCTGTTCTTTCTAGCATCTTCTATTTTCTTCTGGTATACTCCTTTTGCGACGCGACGTTTATCCGTGAGCTTGCTAAGGGCTGTAGGTTTGGAACCTACTGGGTTGACATGGTTCCTCTTAGCGTTAGGATCTGGTACCTGGTAAGGAAGTACTACTGACTTAATTGATGTAAGAACTATTTTTTAATTAGAATTATGAAAGGATAATCACAAAACTATCTCTAAATTAATAAATTATGAACTTATGTTATTTTCTTATTCAGTGACTTCTTGGACCATTTAAGAAAATGTAATGTTAATGAAAAGACTGTCCAAAATGTCCTTGAGATAGAAATTATTAAAAAATAACATAAAAACAGTCTTGTTCAATAAAATTTAAGGGCTATATAACATCACTTACTAATGTCTAATAATAGAAACTACTGGAACAATTATTGTATTGTTATCTAAATATTTAGCTCTTACCTTAGAAGACGGCAATAATATTTCAAAGCATTTGGGTATTGCTGACAACTTTGCCCTTTTCCTGAGCTTAGCCGACAATGGTTTTTCATCTGTGTCTCCTGGTTTTATGTCCCCTGCTGTGTCTACCACAAACAACTCACTATCCGGCTTCGTTTCAAATTTACTGCAAACATATTGTGTATTTAATAATATATTCATTAGGAAACACACAGTTCTTGTGATACTTAATATTTTTACCTTTAATATTCTTACCATTACCATATAGAATACTCTAGATCAGAGATGGCAAAAATTATCTAACAATGTGCCATTTTTTTATTAAAAAGAATGTTTAGTAAGGCCATAGATGTGCTGTCAAATAAATTTGATTACAATTTTATTGGGGATAATTAGTGATACTACAATACAAAGATGCATACAGAATATGTTTCTTGTTTTGAGAAAAATTTATAAATACTTCTTTTTTTTTTCTCAGTGCTTAACGAAGATTAGGATCAGGAACATGCCCAAAATATAAGGTCTTGTGACATAGTGGCACCCATGCCATTGGTTCACCATCTATGCTCTAGATCATTGAAAAACAACTAGCCCGTCTCAGTTTTGCCTGGGTGAAGATATATTTTATTTCACTTCACACCAAATGTGTCATTTGTATTTATCATAAACATAAGCCCTCCACTTGAATCACTGTATTTGGTAGAGAAACAACATCAAAATCCATTCCATAGTTATAAAGATACATAGGGACAGACAGACAGTGGGAACTGGGAAGCGACTGTTTTATGTTATGTAGTGAAAAATATAATTTACTATGCATGTAGGAAGTTCAGTGTATTTTATGAAAAAATGGCCTATTGTATTTATCAAGAAGACAAACAATTGGTGACATAGCTTATGTTGCAACATGGCTGACGCTGTGAAGCTTAGTCATTCAAAAATAACTTGCATAATATTATTTTCAGACCACAGGGCACAGATATGGTACATCTGAGTGGATTATTAGTACTTCTTACCACATCAGATCCAAGATAATCCCACGTTTCAAATGTATATTTTGGTTTATTAATTGATAAAATATAGATAAATGTCTTAACTTTCAGTATAGTTGACAATTATGTTATAATCGACACAGGCACTGGACCTTTACGTAGGCCATAGACATTATTATACTATATTATTGCTTTATCAAAAATCAACCCTAAGATACTTTTATTAAGCATAGAGGGATGAGAACATCATAACAATAAAGTAGGCACAACTAATAATGAAAAACATATAATTTCTTTTCTCATTGATTAACCAAAGCACTTAGCACAGTCTTACACCTTATAGCCGCTTATTTAAACTATTTAATATAGGATATTAAGGTTTATTTATATAATTAAATCACAACATAACCTCACCCCAATCTTTCGTCCAGTCGTTGTTCTTCTAAGAATTCCTCGACATCACGAATATCACAATGTTTTCGCCAATCTTTCTTATTTTTCTTAGACACATGTTTCTTTTTCTTTACCAAAGACATTTTATCAAATTATTTAAAAAAATATTTGTATTAACATGTGTTACGCGTAAACACGCGAATGAAAAGACGTTCCAATTCACGTATACCTCTACTCTCTAGTGCATATTTGACAGTAAAACTTCGACAGAACTTATTCAAATGTTTGATAAAAATGGTCGAAAATAATTAATTTATTATGATATTGCTTAAAAAAGTATACATTTAAAATTTATATCACAGAATAATACAATAACAATACAGTTAAAAATATATGCTAAAAGTAAAAGTCGATTCAGCGTGAAAAGGAACGAACTGGAAATGACGTTAGTTATCGCTTGCAGAGAACGATGGAAATATAAAATGTAACTTTTCTTTTAATTTAACTTAATAATTATACAACAAAATAAACTAAAGCACAAAACTAAAAATGGCCTTCCAAATGTGCGCGTTACTTTTCTTCACAATCTTCTTCTTCCTCCTCTTCCGCTTCTTCATGTGCTTCGTGTGCTCGTTGCGTTGGTTCTTCTGTAATAACCAAAACACAATTTAAAATTTCAGCACAGGATTTGTATCTGCAATATCCCATATACGTTCCATTGCAGGGTACGGGCCTCTTCTAGAATCGAACTAAACAAAAAGTTATAAATATGCAATAATTTTCTTATTTTATGGTATGCAAAAAGTTGCTTAAAAAATTAAGTTATAACACTAAACACAAACTTTTAAGTTGTCCTTTATAACCATTCATCCAGATATTTTACGGTACTGGTTTAGCATAAGTGATTTCCAGGAGATCAAATTAATTTAAGAAATGTGGGTACAGGCATGTAGCCTGTATCAGACTGAGTGCGGGAATAAACTACTGAATACATTAGTTAATATCTTAATTTATTTCGCTATTAAAATACAGAAACCCACCTTCAACTGAGTATTTAATTTCATTATTTAAATTCTACCACCCAATAAAATATCCATCGCGATTAGATTCACTATCCCCGAAGAGACTATTAAGATCAGCTTCAGGGTCAAAATATGATTTTTCAGAGGAAGTATCTTCCAATTTAGAAGTTTCAGTATCGGAATTAGGCCGAGACTCTACAAAATCGCTTTTATTGGGAGCTTGTTCTTCACGATTTTCTTCAGAAGACGCAGGTTTATCATAAGTCTGTATATGGGGAGCTAATTCAAGAACTAAAGCCGCTGGTGTTTCAGGTTGAGGGAAGTTAGAAGCTTCGCCTTCAGACTGGCCTTGAGCTATTTTTTCGTTGGCCTGATGCGGGGGACTCGGCTCAGGAGCAAGCCCTTCTGAAAAGGGAAAGAGCTGGCTTTATGAATCATCTTGATTCGAAGATGATAAACAGACGTGGTAGTACTTGATGACAAAATTCATAAGTATATGTCATTATCACAGTTTGTGTAGAAACATATAGGTAGAAATTTAAGATAGATAATTATATGGAAATGTTAATTTATAAAGTTAATCGAACAAATGAATGCTTGACGAACTTTATTAGCTTCGCATCAGGATAATGAATTAACCTCATAAAGAGACAAACTACTCCTGAGTCCTATATCTTGAGGCTTTAATCTAACACCACACCATTCATTAAAAACAGTTTTCGTTTTTGGACGGATATCTGCAGGCACACCATGGATTTTATATTTGGGAGGGTTGAACTCGCAAGTCGCAGCTTACCGTACAGAAACGCAATGTTTTAAATGATCATATTACTGTTTAGCTCTTTCTTAGTGAACTGTTTCCATGGACAATCATCTATAAAAATATTATTAGGATTTCTTCTGTTACCTACCTGTGTTATCGTATTACAATTTTAATAACATAGAAATTGCTGTTAGATTCTGTTTTTTTTTTCTAATTAAATATTAATTCTACTGTAGCTAAATCTGTGATTTTAATAATTTCTAAATCATTTTATAATTTTTACCATTATCATGTTTTAGTTAATGTGCATTTTCTATCTTCGTGAGGTCATTCTTAAGTTAGATAAGAGCTATCGTTAGTAAATTAATTCCAAATATCGGTGACTACTACTTCCTAATATTATTTTAATGTGTTTTCTATTGTGGACTTGATATGTGATAGACCTAATTTGTTGGTGGTTGGATATAGGAAATCAACCGCTACCACCCACCATACAAAACTTAGTACCTATACGTAATAATTACATAATTATTATTTGTTGTTTGCATGTAACTTTCAAATTACATACATATGTAAACTAACGCCTTTATCCCCGAAGGAGTACGCAAAGGTGCCACTAGGACACATAATATGTTTCACCTTGTATGTTTAATCCCACGATGTTTCTATTCTCATATTAGACAATCGCGTATTAGTGTATTTCTAAATTTTTCAACCTATTTAAAAGAAGTCAGTTAATTTTCGTACCAAAATAATATTTTATTGAATCTTAGGTAATTTATTTTTATTTATTAAATACAGATACCTAACGTTAATTGAATTTAAAGCATATTTCAAAATGTACTGTACAATATAGCAAAAATCTCTGAAAATTATCAGAATTAGTCTGAAGTTCCTAAACTAGATCCTACTTTGGTAAATCTCAGTGTAATTTCTAATATCCAAAAAGTCAAAAGGGTGAAAAGGGTTGTTAGTCAAGTCGATAAGTGAGATGTCAAAGTCGCAAGTCCTCAGTCAAAGTCTTGTCACAATCTATAAAAACAAAAAAAAATTAATAACAACAATATTTTATTTTCACAAAATTGTTTTTTTCCAATCCATTCTGGTGTATGACATCGCACTTAAATGTTGTTAGTAACTGATGCTGTAACGCAACAAGCAACGCAACCTGCAACTTGGTGCTTTCTATTATTTGAAGCATGATTTAATGTAAAAAAAGAACAATGAATCAAGAGACTACAATATTCATGGAAATTATGAAACATATTTGAAGAAAATAAAATAAAATGGGGATGAGAAAATGATGATAGCGAGAAGAAAATATACAAATGATATTTAAACAATGACGTAGAATGAAATTCTTGAATCAATGATGAACGATGAACAAAATTGAATGAAGATAAACAAAATATAAAAATAACATCAAAATGTTGTTTTCAAAAAGAGTTCTAGAAATGTTATAAAAGTAGACGATAAGGATGTAAGGGGTTTTCCTAAATCAATATTTATATCAGATTTTCGGTGGATACTGCAGGTTGCATTTGCATGCTACGATACGCGGTGCTTGCTCGTTGCAATTAGCTTACATTTCTGCGGTATAACAATATAACGTTATACAGAAACAAAACTGGAAGCTCATTCGAAGCCATTATTATATAAATTACCTGTAAATTCATATAAAAAGTAAAAAATATCACAAGCACTTTTATCTCTACCTAAATTATTTACATTAACTAAAACTTTAAGTTTTCATTAGAAAACTATACAAGATATTTCAAAATGTTTCAATAAATAATTTTATTCGTAATATCTTCGCATACCAATCTAATGGAAACTTAAAGATATGTTCTGGATGTTTGTGTATTATGTTCAAGTGTGTGATTTATTTGTTCATCATTTGATATTTGAGTATTAATTTTCACATTCCTTCATCGCCAAATCATCCACCAACAAAATACACAAACGACAACCAGAACTCGACTAACCGCCTAAAACCTTAAAGCTACTGATGTTGGTAGTCCGATGATTGATAGTATTCTTGGCTTTCTTGTTCCTTGCTCGGTGCTACTTTGTATTCTTCGTAAGCCGTACCTTCGTGGGAGGAGTCTTGGTGCTGTCCAGCTGCAAGACCGGCGGCGGCTGCCTTCGCTGCTGCGGCGGCCGCATTGGCCTGGGCTTGTTGGGCAGCAGCCTGGAGAGATTTAGACGTATTAGGATACAAAACTTTAAATGTGATCGATGTTTCATCGTTGCTAAGATTCTTAGGATTTAACTGTTGCCTATCATCTTGCTTCAGACCTATAAATTATAGAACACAAAGTTGATGCTCTAAATATTTTGCTAACTTTTATTGTGCCTACAGTATGATATTCTCAAAGAATCGTTTGTATTAATATTTCACGTGATGCAATAAAATATGTTGTTAATGAAAAAGAAATGTAAAGTACAATAAGTGTGTTTAAAACAAAGTTTATTGAAAAAATTAATACAACAGTGAATATATGTTCAGTAGATGAATGACATCTTAATGTCTTCTATCAAGTACACCACTGAGTTCTTCTTTGCATCCTGTTGTGGAAAAGAATGTATTTACTGTACTGTCTTTAATAATAATATTAAAACTAGAGTACTAATTCAAATGATATGAATCTTGACATTAAATAAACATGAATATAAATAACTAGCTTATTTAGAAAGGGTTAATACTATTTTTAGTAGTACGAGTATATGGCAAGTATGATAAAAGAATACAACCGAAACGTCACACTTATACTTAATAAACTTTAGGCAGTTTATATCCATCCAGAGTCTAAATACCAGACAGCAGTTCATTTACCACCAGTTAAAAAGTAAATACTGTAAGGTTCAAGTCTAACGTCCCAATATAGCCACATAATTTTAGAAAATTATCATCTAATATAATCGAATTCTGATGCCATGCTCCACTATACTAAACTCCTATTTCCATACCTGAGCCTTCCTAGCAGCAGCCTGAGTGGCCTCAAAGTCGATCCTGACTCCATGCAGCTGCTCCTGAAGGGTGTGCACCCTCTGCCGTGCAGCGCCTACCATGGCGGTCTGAGCACCAAGTTCACCAGCGGCTTGTGATGCGGCTTCATTGGCATTCTCTGATGTGGCTTGCGCCGCGTTCAAAGCCGCTTGGATTACGTTCACCTGGAAAAGAGAGGTAATGGTTTGAAAATGGAAGATTTTTTTTATTAGTGAGATTTTATTCGACCTGGATAACATCTATTACAGTGGTAACTGTTTACTTATAGATAGAAATATAAAATAAACATTTAGGCTATTGGCCCTTCTGAAATTACTGGCTCTTAGTAAGCCACACAACTCGTTTGTCGAAAAAAAGCAAAGATCTTAAATATGAGGAAATTCAATAAGAGTACGTAAAAGAATTAGAAAAGATTTGCATATAGCAGAGTAGCACAAAAGATTGTAAAGACTAAGATACATAACAGAAAAGATAACTACAGTGAGATTTGGTATTCCAAATGAATAAATATAGGTAATTATCATACACGAAGAAGCAGAAAAAGAATAACTACCAAACAACATTAAACAAGATTGAATGTGTTAACAATGCGTTTTTATAGGGAGAATTCAAATTAGATTCATAGTTAAAGGCCAATAGGAACGTGTAACCTTAACCCTATTAAAAATGCTTTCCACAATCTAACCGCAACTCTTACTGTCCGCTACTAATTGCGGTGTACCCTATTCGATTACAAATGACCATGAAATTTTAACCGGAAGGAAACTCGGGATCAATGTTAAGATCGTGTGGTAGATTATCCAGTTACAGATCTACTTTCACTTATTCAAGTGGTTGGATCATTTCCATAGTTATATAAGATCAGCTTCAGTATTCAGCTCGTATGTTTATCATCATAAATTGTATCTAAATTCTATAAAAGTTGATAAAGGTTTTTTGGTACTAAGATACAGGTTCGGCCTAGTTTCGGGACTCCTGTAGAATCTTTCTAAAGCTATTGTTAAACAAATGAATTTACAAATAAATAAATAAAGTAATCGTTGCATACAAAAAGGAGGTCACGTTTGTGGGTCATTTTTGGCAAATTTTCTGGTAAAGTGGAAAGAGGCTTGATAAAGACAGTTCAGAAGAGGTCGATGTGGAAATTTTTGGATGTATTACGTTCAACAGTGAACTTTCATTAGATGAAGATGATAATGATGTTTTAATCACTGGAATTAAAATATTACACTACAAAGTAATCTGTTATGTATGAACCGTCAGATCTATTATTATGATATTGATCGCCAGCACAATAAATTGGAGTTATATCAGAAATTATTTCACAAGTGTAACAGTAGGCAGACAATGTCGGAAATTGGGGCGTGACGGCAAAAAAAAGAATCTAGTGTTAAAAATCACCTTTGCTTGTGTCACTTCAGATAGTTGACGAAACTCTACGTGGAATTTGATTTAACAATATTTTTGTGTTAAAGGCCCATTTCGTATAGTTGCTTAAGAAAAGTCACTTTGTCCAACTGTTTTATAGCTCTTTTAAATCTTTTTTTTTTTATTGCTTTGAATGACGAGACAAGCATGTCGTTCGCCTGACGGTAAGCGATGCGACCGCTCATGAACAGTAGCAAAACCAAACAACACCTTGAATTACAAAGCAACGCTTGGCATTCCACTGCGCTCGCCATCCTGAGACATATAGATGTTTAGTCTCAATATGTCCAGTAGTTACTCTGGCTACAATATCCTTCAATCCGAAACACAACAGTGCATTTAAACTGCTGTTTGACGGGAGTAATAGACATTGCGGTGGTACCCACCCAGGCAGCCTCTCACATATGAGAGATCTACCACCAGTAAAAATCTTCCGTCAAAGTTGTGAAATTTCCATACTTCTTATAAATATTGTCTGAGAGGTAGGTAGAAACGTGGAATCAGGTGCATTAGTTCACAGACACCAAAGTCTATTAAATGCTTTATTATGTTCTAGTCGATTAAATGCTTTTTTATAAGATTCATACTTAGATTTTTTATATTGAGTTTAATTGGTATCAACGCTTTAAATTCCGTAGTCTTTATTTTATCAACATTGCTATTCGTTAGAACTAAACTTTTTTTTCAATGTTGTAAAAGACCTAAATGATTTGGTGTTAAAAAGTTAATGAGATTTTTTATGGATTTCATTTCAACATTAGCGACAAAGCGGGTAATGTAACTTCTTTCTTAACAATCTGTTGCAAGTGGCGCTCGCTTTTCACAGTTTCAGTTACAAAACATCATAGTTTGTAATCGATTACGGACAAGTTCGAGCCTCCTTGGACAATACTTGTTAATTGTATCACGTATACTTCGATCTTAATGAGTTTTACTTTAGTTTTATCGTTTTTTACCAATTTCGTAGAGTTTTCAGTAAATTTTAATAATTTTTAACGCGACTTCAGGCTCAACTCTCAGAAGCAGCAACGCAATTCGATTCGACCACTATCTCAAAGGAAATTGATGTGAAGCGATAGCTTCGTTGTCAATTTTCGTTCGGTTAGTGAGATTTTACTCTTCCTATCCTTTTTCCTTCCTGCTCCCATCCCAATTTGATGGGCCGGTAACATACCTTTTATCCCAACGTACACATATGATGTTCATGGACCATCCAAAGGTATAGGATGATTCAGGGATCATTTACCATAAGGTGACCTATTTGATTGTTTACCGGTCCTCTACATTAAAGAAATGGGTATCTTGTGACACTCATAATAGGATTTTTATTACTTCGCGAACATTAAAATTACGGAATAAATGTTTTAATTCCGCAAAAAATATTGCGAGAACTAATAAACCGTACAAATTGTCGTAACGCAATGCATTTAATAATTTCATTGTGTTATAATTTTCAATTAAACACGGAGACAATTTCACGGAACAAATTGTGTAACACACACACCGCGGTGTTTCAAGGTTTTAAATCAGTTCGATTATTGTGCACTTTATTTAAAGAATTGTCTTATTTTTAGAGAGGTTAAGTAACAGATTATTATTTAGATTCACTAGTTTTAATTTAAAAAACGCAAGTTTTATGTCATGATTCCACATCATGTCAAATGAAGAAGAGAATAGGTAAGCCAACTTTGTCCTTGGACGGGAAACGCACAATAGAAAGAAACTGCAAAGACACATTTATATATAACTGACCTAGTATAACAGTTCTTATCAGTAAAATAAAGTTAGAATACGCTCTTTCAAATGGATTTTAAGACAGCTTCCGTTGGCTTAGTTAGTTAGAGCCTGCGCCGCGTCGGCTGTAAAACGTGAGGCCGCGGATTAAATTCCCGGGTTACCGGATAGATTCGCGATCACACAAATTGATTTTGTGCTCCACAGATCTATGGTTTCAGGTCTAGGTGTTTGTGAGACCGAAAAATTTCTCGTATGTTATGATACCCACGACACAAGTTTCTCATGTTTTCATTATTATCTCTTCTCAAATTCCCAATCTTATAACTAATGTCATCTTAGTGTGGAGCTAAAACTCAGTCACGTTCGTAAATCTGACGGTTGGGTGTATTTATTTATTTACAATTACATTTCAAAATAATGCATTGTCTTGTTTTCACGGTTATTTCATATCAAGCCAATTTCCTGACTAACATATCAAATTATGGCTGTTACCATTTCCAACAATTCGTGTGAAAGAAATTACGTACATAAACAATTATGTCCTCGTTTCCTGATCATTTCATTTCAATATTTGTTGCTATTTCAATTGTTATTTTAAATAATTATGCAACTCTGGCATTCGTTTCTTATTTGCATGTCTTGAGTAGTTTCAGTCTAATTGCAATATTATATAGAAAAGTATTTTAATAGGTTTGATAATGAGATCAATGCCGATTTGCAAATAAGCATTTTTAAACATTTATGAAATTTATTAGTCTTTCTTGACGATACCAAGCGTTTCTGTGGTCGAACTCAAAGATTTTTCCGCACTATTTTGAGGCTCAGGCATACATTCCCAATATTTTATGGCTTTCTTTTCAACCGTTCTTTTATTTGTAATGACTAAGTAATCAATTACAAGGCGTTTTAATAACGTGCAGCAGTTTTTTTTTGTAATGAACTAGATTTGTTTTCGAGTGATAACAGCCGGCGCGTGACTGACACACTTTTGACAATTTATTGACCTTAGAAGTTAGTTCATTACTGATTCTTTCATCTATTGGTAACATACCATGGGCTGTGAACCATGAAATTATGGACTTAATTTTCAGTTTAGTTTTTCTAGCTCTAGTCTTTTTTCTATCCAATGTGGAGGGTAGTGTATCAACTCATATACGTCCTACTACAGGGCATGGGCTTTCTTTATAATCGAGAGTACGATTGAGAGAGGTTAGATCATATAGTCCATCACGCCACGCAGATCTAGTGCGAGTTGGCCGACTTTTATATACCATAGTAACTCTTCCGAATCGCTAAGGTTTGCAGGTTTCCACAAGATGTTTTCCTTCACCGATATAGTCGGTGATTGACTATCAATACACACATGTTTGAATCCGCGACCACAGTAAACATGTGGGAACAGCAACTGGTTCTTTACCAACAAGCCACTACCCGTTCTATCCGGAGTGTTTGCTTTAAATTATCGTGGACTACATGATTTTCCGAGAGGAAATGATGTCTGGAAGGCAGCTATTTGTAAAACTAGTATCAAAATCTTAGAAAGTATGTGTACAGATAGATGACGTTAAGTTGTGATATAGAAAAGATATTCATTTAATTTGTGATTATAGAAATCACCACACATGCTTAGAAAACAGTCAAAGCTATCATAGCATTTAACCAGTTTTACATACATGGTTAATGGTAGCACATATCAAATCCCAGAAGAGTGTCGCGTTTAAGACATTTACATCTAATAAATGGCACAACTGGCTCTCCTTAATCTACAACATTCAAAATATTGTTTAACATTTTACGGGTCAGCATAATTGCATTGAAAATCTAGAAATATTTTTCACTTTACATTCTGTCGGGATAGCACAACACATCCTTGCAAAATCCTTGTCACTGCTGTACCAGATTAACAGAAATTATCTACATGACTAGAAAGATATACATAGCTAGTTCCGGTTTTGTCACCGTTATCGTTCGGTTAGTTATATATAGCCTGTACTTTAACCTGATGCTCAATGTATAGGTAATATTGTAAAGTTTCATCAAAATCCATTCAGTAGTTTTCCATGAAATACTAAAGAGTAACAAACAGCCATCTATCTTACAAAGATAGATGGAAATTTCACAGTTACAATATTGGTATGGCTAAAAACAATGCTCCTTAGCTCTTACCTGGTGCATAGCTTGCTGTGCGGCTTGCGCGGCAGCTTGCGCGGCTCGTTTAGCTTGCTGCAGCTGCATCTCTTCACCCTGAAGTCCATTCTTAGCTTCCATCAGCTGCTGCTCCAACCCCGAGAGAATGACCTGTTTACCAGCAAGAGCTGCCTGCGCCGTCGCACTGGCCTGGGCAGCAGACTGAGCCAGAGTATTCTTGGCTACGTAAGCCGCTTGATACGCTGCAGCAGCTTGATTGCCAAGTGCGGTTTTAGCTTGGTTAGCTGATCCAACAGCAATGGTTCTGAGGCCGCTGCCCTGACTGTAGCCTTTCTTGGCGCCTCCGCCTCCTGCAGCTGCCGATTTGACGTCCTGGATGTAAGCGTCGTAATGGCTGGCGGATTCTTGAGGTTCCTGCGCCTGGGCTTGGCCTGAATTGTCATAATCGTATTCGTATTCTGAATGTTGGCGGGAGTGTTCTCTGGCTACGGGCGCTGCGGCGGCGAGGGTGATGACGCCTGTGGGAATGTATGGAGTTAGAAGATTCATTCATCAATCATTTCATTAGGACTGGGTAAAAGTTTCTTCAAGATATTACTTGTAATAGATCCTGTACCGTAGAGAAGGACACGATTATGAATAAATCATAACTTCAGTTCTAATACGCATTTTTGAAACGTACATTCTGTATCAGATAAATATAAACGAACCAGTATTCAAAGAATGAATTAATAATTACTATGGCGGAATTCCGTAATTGGATAAAGTGGTGGCTATTTATTGAAATGTAAATACTGTTCCAATACCTTTGAAGTCTCTATACGATAGTAACATCGAAAATTGTATAGGGTCAAATTAGATTATTTCATGGTCGTGTATTTGAATCGAATCAAATCCCAAAGATGATAATTTTTCCGTGAATAACAAGTTACGTTAGCCTGATTTACGAAGCTAGATCATAAAATCTAGAAACGTCCAACAATATTTGATATTGTCCTGATGTTAACTATTATATTATTGAAAAAATATATCAATAACATTTGCATAAAAATAAAAGGTTCTCAATTCTAAAGTTTCCTGAAAATATTTTTCATTAATTATATGTAAAGTTTTATTTTCCTCCTAATAATAAGTTTCCTTCTATATTTGCTTTGTATTATAGATGACGGGTTAAAATATATGATCTAACACCCATTGATGCGTTGATGTGCGTGATGGTTGCTTCCGAATACTTATATTATTTGCATTTCTATCAGTTACGTTATGTACGCGTTATGTTTCGATTACACGCTCTTCAATAATGTATGAGTTATGAACTCGTAATTAGTAATTAGATGTGATTAATTGTATCTGTTATATTTTATTTATTTTTTCGCTTTATAATTAGGGAAAATGAAGAATTGGTTATCACTTTTTGAATGTCGAATCTAAGGTTAATACAGATTTAAAATAAAATATCATTTTCATAATAATTATTTCTCATTACACTGGTTTTCATGAACTGTGAATCGTAAGACCCTAAAGTTCGAATCAGGGGTAGATAAATAAATTATTTGTACCAATAAATATCATAATATATAATGCGATAATTTCTCGTTACATAGAGGAAGAATTTCATCTTTCAGATTTAACAGAAAACAAAATTACTTATGACTTTGATGTTTTAAATTAATATGGGCCTAAAAATTTTGTTCTTTTGTAATAGTTTTAGTTTCAGGTGGAACGTCAATACATTGTATGAAGAATTATATTATTCGAACTAAATATAATAATTATAAAATACTTACCGATGCACAATAACAAGGTCCTGGTAATCATCATGATGTCTACCGTCGAACTGAAACACCGATATTGAATCCAATTAACACTTGTACTACATTTATAATTATAAATCAGAAAAATAACTTAATCAAAATATATAAATAAATATCAAAAATATTTAAATTTCATTTTTACTTTAAATATTATTTCTAAATTGAACGGAACACTTTTAATAAATCATAATGTAATATAAAAATAAAAATCTCAAAATACATAAATTAAATCACTTCAAATAAAAAAAATCTTTTCTAACCTTCCAACACTTTCGCTAATATTTAAATTTGTAACGGTTTAGGTCGCGGGGGTACTTTGGACCCCTTGACTCAGCGGTCTGTGTGGCAATGTACAAACTGACAAAAATTACTTGTATTTATAGCGAAAGAGCGGCTAGTAAGGCGGGCGTCCGATCCGGGGATGCCTATAGAGTTGTTGAAACAAAACCAAAAAAGAGATCACGATTTTTTCTTACAATTAAAGGCAGAAGAGTTTAACTAGAATTCTTTTGTGTTTAAAAGGCGTGACGTTTTGAAAATCTATGAAAGTAAATCCGTAATGCGGTGCTTTTAGTTTATTGGCTGTTTCTTGTAATCGTTGTCAACACTTCGAATATTAAAATTAGCTATATCATATTTTCAGTTCTACTAGAGATTTAAATCATAACCTATCTAACATTTACCTTTCATATTACAACTTTTCACACAGATTCAATTCAGATATCAATCTGCCCCAACAGTTAGTATACAAGTTTGTTAAGCAGAAAAAGGTAATAATCTTTCATACTAGAGATTAAGTAAGCATATTATAATCGCCTCGGCGTAGCATGGGGATTTTGTACAACCGAATGATTCTAAAATCACTCATACATTTTACAAATCACATTTATTAGAGACCTACCTAAGGTTGTAGAACAAAAGTATATTGGATATGAAGATATTGGGCATGCGGCAGTCTCTATGAGCATCGTAACGACAGGCCTATGTACTATATTGGATATTATGTGGCTACAGAAAACAGGAGATAATCTTATTAGTCACAAACTCTTTTATTTAACTCCAAAAAGTTACACCAAACGTATCGTTGTAACAACTCCATAGCATATATAAAAAAGTTTTTCCGATCGCCCATTTGCCTGTATCCAACAAAATTATATCATTGTCCACGGAGGGTTGTGATGCAAATCTGAAGCATGAATGTATTCGAAATGCTCTTGTTGCTGTTACAATATTTTCAGTATAGTATTCCTTTCTCAGCGGTATTGCCTTCATTGCGGAGACCTTAAGAAATCGATTGTTGTAGATAAATTAGATAAAGAATATATCTTCGATAAAAGAGCAGTTTTTATTTTATTGTTGCAATATATTTTGATGAAATTAGCAGCTATTGTTTTTGAACAAAGCATTATAGTTAGTTTTGATTGCATAAAAATATTTATCGAAGTTAGATACATTATTTTGTCTTTGTATACGTAGAAATGTGTGTATTGATAGTCAACCACCACGCACTAAAACAGTAAAGGAAAACATCGTGAGGAAACCTGCATACCATAACGATTTATAAGAATTTCTATGGTATGTAAGTCCGCCAACCCGCACTTGGCCAGCGTGGTGGACTATATGGCCTAACCACTCTCAATCGCACTCTCGATTGTAGAGTAGGCCCGTGCCCTGCAGTGGGACTTATATGGGCTGATACAGATACGTAGAAATGTATTGAGTTTACTTTTAAACCAATTTTGATTGCGTAAGGTTTATTTATTTATTTTATTTATTAATTCTTTATTGTATTAATATAACAATAAACGGAGATAAATATGACGACAATGTACAAATTGAGGTCTTATCGCACTAAGGCTATCTTTACCAGACAACCATTGGATGATTTTATGAGAACGGAAAGTTCATTGTTAGAATTTGGAATTTGTTTCAGACTTACAATCGTTTGTTCAATATCAGCCAAATAGTTTTAGGATGTGCTTATGTACATATGTACATACATATCAAATTGTAGAGGTAGCGCGTTGATGTCGTTTCTGAGACAATTGACGAAAAGCACCAATATAACCATTAATTATCATATCATCCATCCTACATATGGATGTCGGACATTCTAGCCAGCGTAATTACTTGAAATATTAAGACACTCATTTTCACCATTAACATATTATGTCTCAAGATATCGAGATGCGGGCAAAAATTCCTGACTCCGGGCTGATAATGAATAGAAAAATCCAATAACTTTGCCCGACTCGGAATTCGAACCCACTACCACAGTTTTGCAAATATACTTTAGTATTACTGCGAGGCAATTATTTTTATCGACACTACAAAAAATAAAATTATTTTCCTTAATACTTCTCAATAGTAGAGGTGACATGTGACAAAGTGCGTGGTGGCCTGTTGGTACACGGACTAGACGCAACTGCCAACATGTTCACGGTGGTCACGGGTTCGAATCCCAGGGCACACCTCGGACTTTTCGGAGTCATGTGTGTATTGATAGTCAATCACCACGCACTAAAACGGTGAAAGAAAACATCGTGAGGAAACCTGCATACCATAACAATTTATAAAAAAAATGTATGGTATGTAAGTCCGCCAACCCGCACTAGGCCAGCGTGGTGGACTATATGGCCTAACCACTCTCAATCGTATTATCGATTGTAGAGTAGGCCCGTGCCCTGCAGTGGGACGTATATGGGCTGATACACATACACAGAGGTGATATGTGTTCCCTCCCTAGCAATTAAAGGTATAGTGAGAAAGTAATTGATATATTATTAATTGTGAAAAAAAAGTAAAATAAACCTATTTTATTGCTTTGTAATATCATTTATAGACGAATATTACACATTTTTTTAAATATCTGTAGTTATAGGAATACAAAAAGATTTTACGCCACCTTAAAATTGAGCTAGATTCCGGAAGAATAATTCAAAAGTAAATGCATTGTTATGAAATGAAATCGCTTCGTGATTTACAAACAACTGAAAAGGAAAGGATTTTTGTCTCATAATAGACGGATGGCTTGAGTTGAAAAAGCTAAACCGTGATTAAGTATTAAGAGCATAACTGAGAGATTAATTTTAAGCTTAGGTTGAAATTACATACATACATAAACTCACGCCTTTTTCCCAGAAGAGGTAGGCAGAGGTGCCAGGGCACCCACATTTCGCCTTGTATGTTCCGACCCACAATGTGAAAGGTGGCGAGCCTATCACCATATAAGGCACAAATTCCTGACTCTGGGCTGATAATGAATAGAAAAATCCAACATCACTTTGTCCAACCCGGGATTCGAACCCGAGACTTCAGCTTTGTAACCGTACCGTAGTACAACTACGCCACCGACGCAGTCTAGGTTGAAATTATATGATCAAAATACACAGTAATTAACAAGATCTTTGTTTAGCGCTGTGGTTAACTTGGACTCATGGGCGTACCCTGCCATGAGCTCAGGGTGGGGCAGCAGTCTAAAATAATATGTAGTTAGCCAACTATACGGTTTTACGCCGGTTAATTTTTGGGCTCCAACGGCCATCATACGCCTCAAGATCGTTTGGCGAAATAAATTTTAAAAGGTCAAAAGTGCAAAGGTGCGTTTTTAAATGGTCGGTATCCCATCAGATCATACTCATCATAAACTGATGCCATCAGATGAAAACTTTGTACATTTTTCGAATAAATTTTACCATTGCGCCAAGTTTATTTATTTATTTATACACTTTATTGCACAAAAAAATACAAATAAAATGAAAATCACAATCATAAAAGTACAATTGGCGGTCTTATCGCTCAAAGGCAATGTCTTACAGACAACCATGGGATGGATTTGATAAAAGGATAATTAGCGGGCAGTCGTAAAGTATAAAGAATAGGAATTAAGACGGAAAAATATAAGAAATACAAAATTTTACTAAATAATAATAAAAAATCTATATATATACAATTATACATACATCAATACATACATATATATAACTAATATACATACATAAATAAATACATATTTATATATACCTATATAAGAGTATCAGTACATACATACAAACAGGAAAGTTATCCACATCAATGTGTAAATGTAGGAGACAGGTAGTGATCTTTGACCATTTTTTAAACGATGATAGTGATCTCGCCCGTCTTACCACAACTGGTAGGGCGTTCCACAATCGGACAGCTTTGACGGTGAACGACCCGTCCATAAAATTAGTGGAGTGCACAGGCATTCTTAATTCCAGTCTCTCTGACGACCTTAGGGATCTTGAATGGGAGTCATCGAGAAATACAAAACGATCTTTGAGATAAGATGGGGTGACAGGATTAAACAATATATTGTAAAGAAGAGAAAGAATATGAGCATTCCGACGAAGCCGTATGGGCAACCACTTGAGCTTAGTACGAAACTCAGAAACATGATCATATTTGCGTAATCCAAATATGAATCTGAAGTTTCATGCGTTCCTAATTGTAAAACATTGGTAACTTTTTTTTTTTTTGTTGACGCGGGGAAACCGGATTACCGCTAACTGGGGGAGGGTGGAGCGATTATGTTGGGTTCACCGATGGGCATACCAACCAAAACCCCGCGTTGCCCTCTTCAGCGCAATTAGAACGGCCCCGGGAACCCGAAGCAAGATCGCTCCAGCTTCTACCGGGACCATCCCTGCACAATGCCGCTCAATTTGCGGCACGTACCATAAGTATGTTGGAGGCTAGGAAGCCTCCTCATTTCCCGGCAACAGGCAATTGCTTCCTCCTCCTCCTGCTGCCGAACATCTCGAGGTCGCATTGTACGTGAGTACAATGGGCGCAACAACAGCCCCCCACTATGCGCCCGCGACCTTCAGTTCCCCATTAGTCGCCTCCTACGACAGGCAGGGGATACCGTGGCGGGATTCTTGAAGCGCCCCCATACCACAGGGCGCAAAACATTGGTAACTTGACAATTGTTCAGTAATAATAAAATAGCGGTGGTCGTCAAGTTAGATAACTTAATGCAGCACTAAATAATGAGGAGAAAAATCTTGCCAAAAAGGAAAACTAAGTAAAACGATAATAAAATAACCAGGTTAGTTACCAGTTAGAATGTAGCAATTTGTTACGTATTATCAGCTGACTATGCAGGCTATATCCAGACGGCGACAGAAAACGGAGCCGCGTGATAGTTTTAGTGATTACAGAAACAATGTAACCGAGATATTTTTGTGATGTTATATAATCAATATTATATCATCGTTTTTGGGTGGTAAATTCATAACCTTTGTTAAAATAAGGATTTAAACCCTTACGTTCTGTAGTCTTTAAAAAAATAAGTTATATTCTAATATAGTTGGACCAAATACGACGATACAAAAAAATGCAAAAAAACGTCATATTTTATTACAAAAATTTTAATCATATTGTATCTTAAGTCACTAAAAATATAAGCTGGCTTCGTTTTGGTCGCATTCTAGATATACATTATAGATGTGGATGTATTATTCTGTGTACCTGTACAAATTAGTAACTTTAGATAATATGGTAGAGACAACTAAACTCTTTAGATCACTAGAGTAATGGGTCGGCTTGATATGGATGGTATGACTACGTCACTGATAATAATATAAACACTGACAATAATTTTCTATTGATACGTGACATTTTGCCCGACAACCTGCACTAGGCCAGCGTGGTGGACTATATGGTCTAACCTCTCTCAATAGTACTCTCAATTCTAGAGGAAGCCCGTAGCATTCTGTAGGACGTATATAGGCTGGTACAGTCAGTATGTGATATTTTAAGAGACCCAAAATTCCATACCCGCTTTTTTATTTTTTCTCTCCAATGCACTCTTTCTTATTTTTAAGAAACCGTCATCGAACCTCTAAAGTATGTGCTAAATAAAGTAGGCGACAGTAATCGTTTAGGTATAATCAGTTGAGGAGTTTGCTCGGTTTCCAGATTCATACAATAAAAAAGACTGATAAAATTGTACGAAATATTTAATATCTAAATTATTTTAATAAATGTGGTTTTTCATCAGTCCAGTTTTCGTCTGGAGAAGACGGCCTGGGTACTGTACTCGGTAAAATATTAAACGGAGCTAATTGCTGCGAAGGAGAACAGTTGTATCTAGACGAGTCAGTCGAAGCTAATTGTTGCAACTCCATTTCAGAAACTAAAGTGAATATCTTGTTTTTCGCCAACGCTTGTTGATAAGGAGTAAACTTTTTCACAGTATCAGAAATATTTAGGAAAAACCGATCTAGCTCATCATCAATTTTGCTCTGATCGTTCAATAAATTTGCCATGAATATAGCAGATGCTGTGTGTTCTGGCTCGATTATTTTTCTTTTTATTCCACGTGCAATTTTGTTCTTGTCTTGTGAATTGTTTTCTGTTTCACTAACATCAACGCTCACTTCTAAATATCCACTAATGTTACAATCATTAGTGTCGCCAGCAGTGTTTTCGTATGCTATATCTGCGCTTAGATTTTCTTGTGCTTTTTTATCACTTCCGCAACTGGGATTGTTTTCACTAGTTTCTTCATTATCTGTATCTTCATCTTCAGTAGCAGTTTCAGTGGTTCCATACATTTTACGTTCCACAAAGTATGGAATAAGAAACGACATTTCGCTCTCGTATTTCCATTGTTTCGTAGATTTTGCCACGTGTCCGTTTTTTGCTTTTCTTTTATTCAGTACTCTTCTATAAGCGTCTCTTAGAGACTGCCATCTTTGCTTGCATCCCGCAACTGCAAAATAATAATATGTAAATAAATGCGTAACAACTTAAAAGAGCTAATGACAGTTTTATGTTGGCTCTATGAACTAATACTAATTGCCTTCCATCTATCCATCAACCAAAGGAAGTCCACTACTGAACATAGGCCTATTCCAATAATTTCCACAGCGACCTGTTGGAAGCAGCCTGTATCTAGCGACGTCTCGCGACCTTTACCAGACCTTTGATCTGGACCTTTTCCTTTACTAATTGTCTTATTCTTAAACTAATTTATTAAACATAATAAGGTTTATTACCGAAATCTAAAATAAATACTTACTTTTCTACCAAAACCCTAACGTTCCTCGGATATAGCCTATAAAAAGCAGCGAAGGAGTCTAAATCCTCCCTGCTTTGCTGCTATGTGATGTAAAGTTTTTAGATAGAGTACCTAAGAGATTTTTTTCTAGTCGATAAATTTTATACACTTACGATAACCGACCCTGTGTAGTCATACAGTATAAAAACAATAATACATTTTTTACTGAATATATTTTGTTTTTAATAGAAAAATATGAAACCAATAAAAATGATCCATTATAATGCAATATCGCATTATTGTGGTTATTAATCAATTATTCATTGATACATAATAAGGAGAGCCATCTAACACGACTAATTGCGTTCCGTTTGAATAGCTATAGGTAATAGTTTATATTGTTTATAGATATCAATTTTACTAGTTCAGATATACCTATCGTACAATGCTCGTGACTGCAATACTTATCAGAAACGCGTCAGTTCTACATATCACATACATATCATAGTTTTAGTTTACCTACATTGTTAATTATCAAATCACAAACTCTATTTTGGTAAACAAAGAGCGAAGTGTTTGTGTGAAAAGGAGTGACATACCAACGCTAAAGTCTGATTTCTATAATTTATGTGTTGTACGCAATTTATTACCCAAAACAAAAACGGTGTTTCGTAAATAAATATATTAAAAACAATACATACTTGGTTGTTTCAGTTGTTCACCAATTTCCTTCCACGCTACATCTTTCCTCGTATTATCCATATACTTTGGATGCTTTAAATTATAAATAAACTCATATTTGCTAACCAATTCTATTAGTTTTTCGTCGTCCATTGCAGTAAATGTCCTTCAATGAATGTGCGTCGTGCAAAACTGTCAGAGGGGCAACGTTACGGTGAACACACGCGGGTACATCGCGGTTAAACATCGTCGCAGTGCGGCAACGTCGCATCCCATATCCACAGTACGTACGTCACGGTACGGCAACGTCGCATACTTCGTCGTGGATCGGCAACATCGCGTCCCGTGCCGATCCAGTTCTGGCTTCTATGTGAGAATTTGCTTTGGGTCTCCGGTCATAGCACTCTACGGTCTTGGCCCGTGACGGCACGGTCTAATGGGCAATGTTCTTTCATACTAAGCATACACATACGTGCGTATTGTTCTGGTATTGAAAGGAATTGAAACTGCTAAACGGTGGTCACAATATCGTATTTTACGGCAGCACACATGGCTGAGTTTTCAAACTCATGTCAGTATTGTGAATTGTTCTGCACATCATAATGATAAAGAAAAACATCGACAGAAAACCTGCATACCATGGATATTTTTACGAATAATCCTTTACTGAGTGCGGACGATCTGACTAAGTTCGCAGGAAGTCGCTGGATGCAGGCCGCTTCCAACAGGTCATTGTGGAGATCATTGGGGGAGGCCTATGTTCAGCAGTGGACTTCCTGTGGCTGATATGATGAGTGAATATTTTTGGAATAGTCCTGCGTGTTGAAATTGGCACTGCCTAAGGCCTAAGCCCTCTCAAGCGACTTCTCTATTTTAGAAGAATACCGTCCTAGGCTGTAGGCAATTAAACATAAACATGACGTCATAAAAACGTAAACTATGGGAAAATATTTTAATTCTTCCAGCGAGTAGTCGGGAAAGCTTGGATACGATTGGTCCCAAATGGAAAGAAATTGACGATTTTGAAGGATTATTTAGAATTGGATTCATGCAAATCGAACATCTGAAAACCTTATATAAATGAAATATTTGTAAATCATAAAGGTATCAATACTACATTTATCACCATGAAGGTTTCAAGCAGACACACAATGAGTAAAATCTGTATCAACAGTTGGCTAATCAAGAAACTGCACTGAATATTTTTTTATATTTTTTTAAATATTGCCTCGCTTTCCAAGCCGAGGTGAAACCTAAAAAAATCATCATTAAAACCGCCACATAAACTGAGAACATGGAACTCATATAAATGTAACATCTGAAACTAAGAACATGTTAACTAGGGCTTTGTAAATGTGAGCTCGACTGTGAAACGAGGGTACGCGGGATTGACGTTGCAAAACAAACTAACGACACAGATAGTCGTCATAAATGTTTATTATGTTTTGCTTATTTGTGTAGATATATTGTATTTTTCTCGTCTGATGGTAAACGATGCGACCGCTCATGAACAGTAGCAAAACCATTAACCAAACAACGCCTTGAATTACAAAGCAATGCTTGGCATTCCATAGCGCTCGCCATCGCCATAAGATGTTGAGTCCTAATATGTCCATTAGTTAGTCTGACTACAATGTCCTTCATTCCTGGACACTGCACTGCTGTTTGGCGGGAGAAATAGACATTGCAGTGGTACCTACTCAGGCGGCCTCACGTATATGAGAAACCTATCTTCAGTGAAGATATCCATAATGTATCATAAATTTCCACTATGGCTGTCGCTTATTGATTAGTAAGATGCTTTAATACCAATATAGATAACGAATTTCTTAAAACCAGCAATAAATTTCTATTCCTATAGCTTATTAGTTATTGGACTAAGTGGCAGTAAGTGGTTGTAGAGCACGGGCATCCTCTACAATCCAGACAACGATTGGGAAGGGGATTAGGCCATGTAGTTCACCACGCTGTCCTTATGCGGGTTTAAGTAGTTTACTTTAGTACACCACAGAAATTCTTCCATATTGCCATGTAGTTTTCCTTCACCGTTGAATGCATGGTGATTGACTATCAATATAGCGGTGTGCGTTGGGATTTGAACCTGCAACCACCGTGAACATGAACCCAGCCGCGTCTGGTTACCAACAGGCTACACGCAATTGATGTGACTATGTTACGTTTAATTTAAAAAAAAAACTAATCATTTATAATACCGATATCAAATCAACTATACAATAATACACTTTCGTCATTTCATAATTGTTCAGTCCAAGGCTGTGGCTTATGTCACAAACCTTGTCATTATCGAGGAAGCTTTAAATAATATCATGGTTAAATTCTTACTCATATCCTTTATTTCGGTTAATTGACAATTTTTATAACAAGTTCAATAACCATTGCGGTAAACGGAATGGGCATAAACCGCTCCAATTTAAAATTATGATGTAATTCGTATATTCCACGAAAATGCATAATTAAGTGACGAATACAAAATCTCTGCACATTCCTCAAATGCCAAATTCAGCAAAACTAATGTTGGTAGGTCTCACATAAGTGAAAGGCCACCTGGGTAGGCACCATCGTAATGTCTATTTCTTGGGCTAAACAAGAGTGTATATGCACTGTTGTGTTCCGGTTTGAAGGACGTCGTAGCTAAAGTAAGTACTGGACATATACAAAATTTAATATCTTATATCTCCGGATGGCGAGCGCGGCGGAATGCCAAGTATTACTCTACTAACTTTTTAGGGTTTTATGGGTTTAGTACCTACTTACTGTCCATGAGCGGACGTACTGCTTACCCTCAGGATTCAGGCGAATGACATGCTTGTCTCGACATAAAAAAGTACCTATAGCCCATACTTTCAACAGATATTCTAGGACAATAACAGCACATTTATTCATTTCATTCAATTTTATGGTTGTATTTGGTGACAAATCGAACTACCTTTCCAAAACGTGCTTTAATAACAAGAGCATCTTTCAAAACACTTTTCATAAATCACGATTGCAATTGGAATGATTCACAACAATGCATCTAGATAATAGTTTCAAATACCGAGAAACAGACATTTTTTTATTTAATGTAAATAAGTGTGTTAGTAATAAAAAATATCGCCTTGCATGAAATGTATCCACACCTAAAATAGCGGAAGGGAGAGAAAATATGTATTTGATTTTACTGTCCTTAAGGTAGGCAAAGACTTTGTTATGCTGGTCCCCTGGCACTACAAAGATCCATAAGCAGCGGTAGCCACTTATCATTAAGCGGCCGCTAGCACATCTGCCTATAAAGGTTTGATTGCCTTTATGTATATCCCACTTACGAAACCAAAACCTACCGCATTAGCCGAAGATGTTCTGTTGTAGACGGATGACTTTATGTATGGATAATGCCTACAATCATCAAACTATTTATTTTTTTCTATTCTAGGCAATAACGTCACGCATTTTGATTTCTACTTGATACTCGTATTTATAGTAGTTACATTGTAAATACAAAAGGGATCGTTGTTTTTTTCTATCGCGCAGTAAAGAAATCACGTGTTGAAATATTTTTGCATATTGTGAATAGTTAATAGACTGTGAACGTGAAGTGACATCCGAAAATATATAAAATTCCTGCCTTCAATGATATATTTTGGATAGATCTAAAACCACAGTTTAAAACCGATCAATCAAGTTTGAGTACATAACTATCGGATATCAAAGACTAAACGCTCTAATTAAATATACATTACAATCGTTTTTTAGATAAAAAAAACATTCAGTTCCGATACTCGTCCGTGTAATTACAATCGAAGGCAATCACTATTGCTTACGATATAAATGTGGACGTAACGAACATGTAAGAGTATTGCGAGCTAATTACAAATGCGAATATATTACGCTATAGGAACACGTGAATGTGGATAGGAAATTCATTCAATGCATCTCAATCAGAAGACTATGGTAAGGACTTTGAAATAAAAAGAAAACACTTTATTGACTGGTGGTAGGTCTCTCATATGTGAGAGGCTACCTGGGTGGGTACCACCGCAATGTCTATTTCTCCCGTCAAACAGCAGTTTAAATGCACTGTTGTGTTTCGGATTGAAGGACATTGTAGCCAGAATAACTACTGGACATATTGAGACTTAACATCTTATGTCTCAGGATGGCGAGCGCAGTGGAATGCCAAGCATTGCTTTGTAATTCAAGACTTTGTTTGGTTTTGCTACTGTTCATGAGCGGTCGCATCGCTTACCATCAGGCGAAAGGCAGGCTCGTCTTGCTATACACTGCAATAAAAAAAAAAATTGAGTCTTTAAATATATACATCCAACAGTCACATACAAAGTCCTGATCCCACACTAAGATTGAGTCTTATGTCGTGGGTATCAGAAATACGATAGACTTTTCGGTTTGAAAAACACTCAGATCCAAAACAAATATCTGTGGTTCACATAAATATTTGTTTCGGTGCGGGGATTCATCGAACTCGTGGCCTTTCGTTTTACAGCCGGGGTCTCACCAACTGCACCACGGAGTCTGTCATAAAATACACATTATTTGCACTAATTTTTATCTACTACCCCCTTTACAAAGTTGTCTTCACTACAGAGAAGTACGGAGAAGAAACTCTTGCCTTTCTCCCAAAAAATACTTATTTTTAGCTTTTCCCAGTCCAAGTTCAAAAATAAAACTAGCTTTAATTTTCTTTGTAATCATCTAGCATTGGGTGAGCTACTCTACTAACCAAGTAAAAAAAATTACCAAGATACATTTTGGCCTCCACAGAAATACAGTTCCCAACTGCCATTTCTTCACTCTAGTTATCATTCTTATTCCTCTTACATAAGGTTTACTTTGTCGTTTTACTGTTTAGCAACTGGCGTGTCGTCATATCTTGAGCCGTGTAATCACGTGATGGGCGACCGCTGACCCAACGGTCAGCCAACCATTGACCAACATCAATGCTTGTAACTTGTAAGTAGGACTTGTTGATGTAAGATGTATGTAGGTCTGGAGTGAATTGTAAGTGTCGGCTTAACCCTTATGTTAGTAACCAACTTTACCGACGTCTTTTAGCAACCGGGTACCCGGGTACCCACAATTCTGAGTATTAAAAATTTAGTTTATTTTATTAAAAAAAAATCCAAAATATTTTTTTCTTATAATAGTGCGTAAATAGTGAGTGAAAATATAAAGAAAAAAAATAATAACAACGTAGAGTTGTAAATGACATCTAAAACCTATTTGGGGCACTCCAGGTAGTCGGCCGGTTTTTATTGTTCGCAGCCGAGCAGATGCCGTTATGAGAGAGAGAGAGAGAGAATAAACGTTGTCACGTTGTGGGAGCAAATAAGACACGGGAGCAGTATTCGACAGTTTTTGGATTTCACGAAAAGGTTACCATGAGTTCTTACGTTCCTAAAAAAAATAAAGCTGTTATTCTGATGTCTACAATGCATTCAGATGCATCAGTTGGTGATGACGCTAAAAAAAAAACAGAAATAATAAATTTCTATAATAAATACATATAAAGCTGGCGTCGACACAATGGACCAAATGGTGCGGAGATACACCAGTCAACGACGATCTTCGAGATGGCCAATGGCAATGTTTTTCAACATGCTAGACATTTCTTCACTTGCGGCATATATAATTTATTATGAAAATAATAAAATGATTGCCAAAAAAACGACAGAACGTCGTCAATTTATGCGTAAGCTAAGTGAAGAACTAGCATTGCCGATGATTGAACATCGTACCACGAATCCACAAATAATGCGCCATTTTTCAACAAAGATTGCCATTCAGAGTATTTTAGGCCATCCATCCATCAGCCAAAGGAAGTCCACTGCTGAACATAGGCCTCCCCCAATGATTTCCACAGAGACCTGTTGGAGGCAGCCTGCATCCAGCGACGTCCCGTTTAGGCCATGCACTGACGGAAACAGTCGTGGTAAATCCTGGTCCAGAGACTCCAAGAGATAAAACCGGAAGGAAAATAGTCATAGGATTTTGCCATGTCTGCAATACTTTGCCAATAAGAAGACGGCGAAAGACACGCAAGGCTTGTGCCAATTGTCACCAACCTGTATGTGACGAGCACTCAGTTAATCGTGTGCAATGTGTTCAATGTCATTAATTATAAAAAAGTGTCATATTTTTTAATAAAATTTGGTTGCATGCATATAAAGAAATTTTATTCAATTTATTTTCTATGCTTTCCACAGTGGGTACCCGGGTACCCGGTTGCTAATGGGGCGATGGCTGGAGTTTAAGCTTAAAAAAAATGAATAAATTAATTTAATGAACTCACAACTAGCTTTCTTTTAAGTTGAAAAATGACGATTTGAGAGCTTAATATGAAATATTGAACTTGCTTTAAGCTATTCACACAGATACACCGCGGGGGGTACCCGGGTACCCGGTTACTAACATAAGGGTTAAACATTGTCGTTTAAAGAAGGATTGGTAATATTTGTCCACTAATTGGTTATCAATAATTATCAAAGCCGAAGACACTGCATTACTGTACTATGACCTAAGTCCTAAGAATACAACATTCTATAGTGGTAGGTTCTAGGTAGTCTCATACTCAGCATAGCCAGCTATAGACTGACACATGACAGAACGTTACACTGATAATCCAAAACACTGAAGTGATAGTTAATTAAATTTACAAGGTGCATGAAATAAAAGTCAATGATGAGATTTCCTGAAGCAAATACTGCCCACACCTTTTTATGTTATGAACACGTGATAGCAAAGACATTCGAGAAAGTGTCAGATTGCTAATGATGGAAAATTATTACTTTAGAATGCTCAAATGCATGCAATACCAATTCATGTTTGAACTCATCACATCGTGGGACGGGAAATACAAGGCCAAACGTCCTGTCCTGATTGCACTTCTGCCTCCCTATGTTGGAAAAAGGTATGAGGTTATGTATGTGTGTAGGTTTTAACAAGATAAGTAAACACGACCTTTCGACCATTCAAAGCACCAGATAATATCCAACCTAAAAATTAGAAACTGAGTAAAATCAAATAAAACGAAAGTGAAATAAAATTATTTTGGTCTGACAAGCCTTTGACTCGTTATTTAAGATAATAGATGAAGTTATTAGACTGAATCTGCTGAACGAAATCGGCTGAAACGTTCGCAATTTTCTTATGCACTTGTTTTTATTTTGAGAATGGGGAAAAAATGTGGCAATGCGCTTCCGTTATCGATAGTTCGTGTTGAATAATTCTATGCTATGGATGGACGCGTTACGGCCACGAGAAAAGCTAGCGTTATGTATAATATCTCCGTTGCAATCACGCTCAACTATAACTCATCAGTGGTTTTGGAGAATATCGCGGGCATACAAACAGGCAGCGACTTTGTTGTGCTGTACTATGGGGAGAGATATACGCTTTCCAACACGCGGGCGCTAGCTCGTCTGCATGTCTCAACTACAGTGCATGGGCCTCCTCCACACTCGAGAATAGGATTAAGAGGGGGGTTAGGCCATATTGTCCACCACCCTGGCCTAGTGCGGGTTGGCGGACTTTACATACCATAGAAATACTTAGAAATCGCTGCGGTATGCAGGTTTCCTCACGATGTTTTCCTTCACCGCTATTTGCGTGGTGATTACAATGAATACACACATCACACATGACTCCGAAAAGTCAGAAGTGTGCCCTGGGATTTGAACCCGCGATCACCGTGAACATATTGGCAGCCGCGTCTGTCCGTTTACCAACAGGCTAATAAAACTTAGTGACATTTCGCTTTCCTGGTGGCCACAAGCTAACTGCATTGCTTTTACTTTACGTAAAATTGAAGAAAACGCATTTAAGCAAAATCTAATTCGCTGCAGTATCCGTTATCGTCTATAATAAATAGATAAGCAATGTCTGCCACAATCTTGCGTAATACGCAAAAATCTGCACAAAATTATTGACGAAAAAACACGATAAAAATAGACTTATCTCTCTTTAATTTAGCTTTAATGAAAGTCCATAAAAAGTGGTAATTAGTAGACATTCTAATTATTGGTACAATTGATGATAATTGTTTTTTAAACTTTTTTTATTGCCTGCGAAGGCAGACGAAAAGACAGTTCTCCTGATAGTAAATGGCCGGGAACGCAGATAACCTGATGTTTGCCTTGTGATGTTATATCGCTTACTCAACAAAAGGAAGGGGTTTCTTAGATTTATGCAAATGTTACACATTGAAATAAAACTATTATTTACGGATTTTATCTCGGATTTGATTTAAGATTTCCATTTTTTAACTTCCTGACGCGACGTTTCGATTACTTATAGCTTTACAGAGTCCGTCCCGTGATCTTGAAAGCTATATAATAGTTTATTAGAAAAAAGGATGTTGATTCCGTAACTGATTTGTTTACGTCTTTATTATTTAGAACTCACAAAGAAACTCTACTCATAACGATGATATACGTTGTACTGGCTACCAAAAAGTAGTAGTAAGTCAAAAAAATAATAAAATTATTTTCACTCGTGTCACCTTTGTTGAAACCATTGAAATGGATGAAACAAACAAAACGTCGCAATGTTAATAAGAATATTATATTTACTTCTAGCAAGTTCTGTGGTAGCACAAGAGCAGTTGCTGGACTGTCTGTACGGGAAAACCGGGATGAATAGACTGACTCTATGTGCTGACGAAGGGGTCGAGTGTGAGGGAGCAATATGGAAGACACAGTGGGTGGTGACACATAGCAGTTGTCTGCAAGGAGTGCCGCTGTACCAAGTGGCGGTTATGCAGGGGAGTGAGGGATGCGAGAATTATGTGAAGGGTATTTAATTTCAATTGATAAATGATAATTATATTTGCCAGGATCCATGGCGTAGTTTGTTAAGACACAGTAATAGAACGAGAAGCTGTGGGGTTCGATCCCCACCCAAATACAAATCACTAATGTTTGTGGAACTAGAAATATTTACCTCCGGACTCAGCTTTGTTAGGCTAAGGTCTTTCGTAGTACTTGATGCCTGCAACACAAGACTAGGTATTACACTATGGGCCAGGACTACTTGTATAAGTACTTATTGTTTGGATCCTTCATTTATTTTAAACATTGTATTTGTTCTTCCTCTCTTCTTTTCAGTCACAGGAAGTCTATTTGCTGAACATAGACATCTCCTAAGGATCTCCACTTTGACCTGTTACAAATGTTTCCCCATACAGTAGACTTCACGCCTGTTCATATAAAAGAGTAACACCTTTTAGCCTTTAAATTATATATTTTATGCCTGCAATAATCCTTTAAACACAATAGTGCTTATAGATGTGTGGCAGCAGTAATAAACAAAGCAGTGGCACATATTAAGAGAGCCCCTTTCATACAAGAGATTTACCTATTACCTACTGGTTTTAATATTATTCTTCTCCTCAGAAATAGTAAGGAACACAGCGCGAAAAGTTCGTATTCGGTTCCCGCATCCCGATCCAGAACAGAACATAGATCTTTTGTTCCTGGATATACCTTTCTCTGAAGTGGAGCAACTAGCCAACACGACAGAGGCTTATGAGCTGTTTAAAGAGTAAGTCGTTTTTCTACTTTTTTCCCGACAACACAAAATAATTCTTGATCTGTAATATTAGCTATTGTTTTAATGGGAATCTCTAGTGTCAAAGATTTGACCGCATAAGAATTTCTATGGTATGTAACATCCACCAATCCATACTAGTCCAGCGTGGTGCCACTATACGCCCTACCCATTTTCAATCGTACTCTCATTGTAGAGAAAGCCCGTGCCCTGCAGTGGGATTTGTATGGACTGATACAGTACAGTAGCATATTTAATACATTTACACATACAGTCTGAAGCTTCTAACGGCCTTTCTCTATCCTTTTAATCTTTAACCAGGGGTTAAAATAGCTACCACGACTATGTCTGTACAATTCTACGCTTCATTAAACAAAAATAGACATATATATTTATCTAGCTATTTATAAATATATCCACCATATCCATACCTCTCTTTGTTAACTGAAAAATAAATTGCATCTAAATATCTAATGAAATCTCTTGTTAAAGATCAATAGATTATAGATAACGCTTGTAAGCTGTTATATTCTTGTCACAGATACTATCCGTGGATGCAGCGCACAATTCGAAGCTACCAGTCCGACGCATCGTATATAAACTCGTACGCTCGGCGCACAGGCGCATATTCGTCGCCAGTGCGCATGTTCGTGACCACAGTTGTACTACCATCAGCTGCCATCATACTGTTCTTTCTGTTTGTGATGCTGTTCACTAATCCTCAGAGGAATTATGTGAAGGAAAGTTGTGGCTCGTTACGACCTATGAACTTGGTTTAATATAGTTGTATGATTCCAATATATTTTATTTATAACTTAACCGTATTGATCCAATGGCGTGTGGATTTTGATAGGAGGTTTTGGTTTGGTATACCAGGTTGTGTAATCCACTTCGTTTTTTGTTTGGTTGAAGAGTCGTACAGGCCAACTGTACTAGAGTAACCGGCCCAACGGATTATTAAGTTGAAGTGGCAATGGGGCACATAGCGCGGAGAACTGATGGCCGATGGGGTCGGAGAGCTCTCGAATGGAGGCCACGTAGCGGAGAGGACGTCCAACCACAAGGTAGTCAGACGACCTGGTAAGTTGCTGGATGCAGGCTGCCTCCAACAGGTCACTGTGGAAATCTTTGGGGGAGGCCTATGCTCAGCAGTGGACTTCCTTTTGGCTGATCGGCAGGCCCGCTGTAGGTTCACCCTCTACCAACTTTGGGACAAATAAGGATGGGTAATTACAAATTCCGCTAATGTCACCTCTTCCTAATGTTTTTAAGGAAAGAATACAACTATGAATTGTTACAAAATCTTAATTTATTTTATACAAAAATTCAAAACCGTTTGTTGTCGTTACAAAATTAAAAGATTGTGTGTTGGACAGTCAAATAAATTTCAATATTTTGAAACTATCTAACACCCATGGTGGCCCACATAAATTATTGTATACGCTTTAATTACGTAATCTACATTTTTTTATGAAAATATAGAAAATCTTATATGAAGTTCGAAAGAATATGATAAAAACGAAGGTACAAGAAAATAATGGTCAACATCTTATTAAAGATAAGATGTTTATCATCATGGAGATTATTTACGATTAATTATGTTTCCAGACAGAAATTGCCCATAAAATCTTTGCAAAATACTGTATTGCATTCAAAAGTGCTAATAAAGACAATGTCCGTAATTTGATTTTGTTACCATATCAAACTGAATGCACGCGAGCCACCATAAGAACTAAACAAAGATAATTAACAGAAAAAAATACCCATTTATCCAAAAATAATACTGCATTTTCTACTTTAATTATTCAAGAAAGAGTTAACATGGCAATCGTCTATTACAATGTAATTCGACAGTAAGTATATACTTAACAAAATGTTATTTAACAATAACACCAATAAGTATTTTATATTAAATAGGCTGTTTTTGCGAAATATATGTACTGTCCTAATATTATTTTTTATTAATTTTACAAAAATATACATACACAAAAATTAGGAAGTTGTCCATACTAAGCTAAAGTGGTGATTTATTTACCAAACATGCTCGTATCATAAACGATACCTCATGCCTAAGTATTCAGAAATATTTTACGATCTAAATGTGGATTTTTACTTCGAAAAAGTTACCAAAATACGGAATATTAATTAGTTCCCAGTATAATAAAAGACCCTTTGAATAACGGCGATCCAGCGCTCAATCGTTCTTTGTTACATTGGCACTACTTCATTCTTCATACATATATTCCGAAAAAACAACCCATTCAGTCCCACGTATAGAAAATTCTATACTAATTTCATCTAAACATTGATAAGTTTAGCAAAATAATTTCAAGGTCATTGACATAGTTCCATTGAGTGACTAGACCTAGTTTTCTGACGACTGTCAATAAAAAAATACCAATTGGTAAAAAAAAACATACATTAAGGTCGGAAACATACTATTGAAACGCCATGCGACCTAACCCGAAAACTGTTAAATCAAATCAAATCGTATTATTTAAAATAACCAAACCCACAATACGAACACACAATGCTTCGTTGTGTGGCGTGATCGTAGTTTTGAATACATACATAAACTCACACCTTTTCCCAGAAGGGTAGGTAGAGGTGGACCAGAACACCCACATTTCGCCTTGTATGTATGTATATTCCGTACCACGATGTAACAGGGTGCGAGCCTATCGCCATATCGGGCACAAATTCCAGACTCCGGGCTGATCATAGAAAAATCCAATATCAATTTGCCCAATCCGTGATTGTAACGGTACCGTAGTACAGCTACGCCACCGAAGCAGTTGTGGTTCTGGACACAGAAAATACTACAATTTGATTTGACTTAACACGTGTTTCGTCGCGTGACGTTTAAACAGTATGTTTTTGCCTTAGAGGTCTCTGTTCAGTACAACATAGCATCCTACCAACGTGGGGTGAATGTTTTTTTAACTGCAGTATAGAGTTCAATATCCACTCGATTATTTAAGAATGGGCACAAGACGACCCGAAACATTACTCTTACGTTGGTCACTATTCCGTCGACTGTCGATAGTTCGAAGTTGAAGGGACATCTCTACTACATTGAATTACTCAGAATTTGAAATGAGTTTGAAATATTGAGGTTTATATGGTGAAGGTGCATAGGTCTACACGATCGTTCGTGTGTATACAAGTTGAATTATGTCCATATTTATATTGAATAACGGGGTGATAGTATGCTTTGATAAAGTGTCCAGAGATCCTAAACTAAACTGATCAAGCACATTTAACATTGAAATTCGTATGATCTACATTGATTTCGGTGACTATTAGGCCATCTATAGACTCATAAGACCACCAAAAATATAGTGTGCGCAATGATTAGGAAGAATTTCAAGCATTTTTATTGTACAGCATTTAAAAAATTATGAAAAAAGTACTACGAAGTACTAATATATGTTTTGAAATGGCACATAGCTTAGCACGTGACATTGCACTGATATCAAAGTACAAACGAGTAGTTGCAACGGTCGACACAATAGGGATGATGACAGTATCAACGAATTAATGAAATTATGGTTTAATATAATAATGTATAATAGAAGAATTATCAAATTAAACATGTGCTTTAGTTTTTTATTAAGATTAAATATATTTTTGCAAAAATAAAAGTACAAAACCAAAGGATCCGCCATATTAGATGAAACGCCAATCAGAAGCGAGTGACGTGTCACTTTCGTTAATATTACTTAGTCTTAACGTGAACTTGTTGGCTAGTTTTGGTAATTTCTATGTTATTCAGTATATTTATCTAATATTTAGTAATGCAATCAGTTTTGTGCTACCTACGAAAAAGAAACATTACTCATGGAATAAGGATTTATCACAAATAGCTCAAAATTTGGAAATATGCGATATTCCATATCACTATTTAATTGGAGCATTAATACCAATTTTCAGTACTCATATACACAGCGATTGGTATGATAATAATACCGAAAGGAAATAAATGAATCGTAGCTCCGATATTTATCGCTATTGTTATTTATAATAATTTTAAATTTTGGTATGTTGTTTTCTGGACACGTCAAACATTATGAAATAAAGTTATCGTTTCCTTCAAAATAGTGTTCACGGAAATTAATCATCGAATTTAAAGATAAAGATCCTGGATCTTGCCTTTCCATTTTTAGTCATATATTTGTAACCTTTTTATCCATTGAAACATTAATAAACAAATTGCTCGGATTTGTATCGATGTATTATTACATTGCGGAACTACACATCATCGATCCACATTAAAACTCGGCATTACTATTAAAAATAATATCACAATATACACGTAAACATTGCACGAGCAAGAATTTAGAAAAGCATGACGTCACACACGGACGCCATTACTATTACGGCGTTTTTGAGCAAAGGTTAAAATGTGAAATTTAAAACGTAATTTGTCGCGCAAATCTTTACTTTTTCTCATAAATTAAATTCATTTTAAGTATTGTTAATGCATACGAACATTCTGAAGTAGTTTTTCAAAATCAGTCATCATGCCTATTATGCCGGCCGCGAGAATTGCTTCTTCACTCTTCACTCTATATTAGCACATGATAGTGAGATTCTTAATAAAAAACATCTTTGAAGTTAAATACAATATTGTAATTCTAATAAAAATAAGGTATTGATATACTGGTTAACAGCTGAAATTGTTTCTATTCAATGCCCGCACTAATTTCGACGGATCCACAAAAATACTCACAATATCCAACATAAAACTTACAAAAACGATTACACTATATTATAAACGTAGAAAAGACAGTTCAAACATTATTTACAGAACATTCAACGATGGGCACCTATGATTCAATCGGTTTCACTTCAACCGGACTTTCAACACTTTTATTTTCTTTTACATCTTCAACTTTTAATTCTTCAATATTTAAATCTTTAACTTTTAAATCTTCAAATTTTAATTCTTCCACTTTTATACTTTCGTTCTCTACTTTTGTATCAGCTGCCACATCATTAGTTATTTCCTCTACAACATTTATTTTTCCTGGTTCCTTTATTTCTTTTAACTCTGTGACTATTGATTCAATTTTTGAAATATCCTCGCTTGAAAGTTCGCCATTGTTTTTCACATTAGGTAATTCTATTTTGGAATTGTCATTAGTTTCAACATCTAAAACGTCTTCTGTTGTGGTATTTTCAACTCCTTTTAAAATCTCTTCAAGAACGTCTTCACTGTCGCCATTTCCAACTTCAAGGTCACAAAGGTTTATATTTGCGCTATTTATGGCTTCGATGAGGCTTTCTAGTGTTTTATCGTCTACTTTTTCATCTGGGCTCTCTGGTGTACTTTCAACCTTAACATCATTTACACTGGGTTGTATTTCCTCTGTCTCTTTGACGACTTCTTCGACCTCAACTTTCTCTTGTGCCTTTTGACTCTTCTTTTTGGACTTGGATTTCTTAGGTTTGTCTGGTTTAGGAGGTTCCTCTGGCGTGCTGGTTTGTTGTTTGTTTGTGAGCACGTTTAACTGGCTTTGCAAGTGCGCGAGACTTTGTCTGAGTTGAGCGCAGTTTGCGGCCATCGCGTCGACCTGTAAATAGACATTTATTGATTGATTGATGTATAGAATTAAATCTTATTCTTGCCTTATAAGAAACTAAAAATGAGTAACTGTATACTAGTATATACCTGTGTAAGTCCTCCAACCCGCACCAGGCCAGCGTAGTGGACTATATGGCCTAACCACTCTCAATCGTAATCTCGATTGTAGTGTAGGCCCGTGCCCTGCAGTGGGACGTATATGATATAGATACAGATTAAGATTTACCTTGGCGTTGGACGCAGGCGCGGGCGCGGGCGGGGGTGGTGCAGGCGCGGGTGGCGGCGGCGGGAGGGGGGGACGCTCGATGTTGTGCTCCTTCAGGGTGGCCAGCAGAACCGCGCGCTCCGCCTGTACAACCATGATGAATATTATACGTCTTATTAAGCTCCACAATGTCAAAGGAGGCCCCATTAAACAGAACCGAACTGTTAAACCAAAAATAATATTTTTAAAGATAAATTAAAGGACCGACTTCAAAGTGCCACTACAAACAATCTATTACATTGTGCTAGTACACATATTTTTATGGACTTGACTAGCCAGCAAATCTTTAATACGTAATATTTTGAAGTCAGGTCCGAAGATATTCATCCGGTTTTCACGCTGTTTTATTTTGGTCTAACATGACATACCGGGTATCTCAAGACTGCTACCGAAAACGAAGCCGGGTGGTAGTTTTAGTGACTACAAACACAATGCAACTAAAAATTTTGCTAAGAAACGCGACAATTTTTTTTTATCATTTTTTAAATATCGTCATTTTTGGGTGGTAAATCCATAGTTTTTGCTAAAATAATAATTTTAACTCTTTTATACCTTCGAGTCTTTATAAATAAAAGGGTATACACTATTATTTTACGAAAAAATGTATTTACCACAAAAATACGACCAAATAAAAAAAATAACAAAAAAAAATTGTCGCTTTTTTTTCCAACATTTTCTGTTGCATTGTGTCTGAAGTCGCTTAAACTACCACCCGGCTTCGTTTTCGGTAGCAGTCTTGATATACCCTGTATAATACTACGTTAGACGAATGACTGAAATGCAACGTAAAAAAAATCAAGTAGGAGAGTAGTGTAGTATATGGTATAGCAAGTATAAAATATATATATATATATTCCTTATTATAAATACCAATGTTCATTATAATAAAGTCAGTTACTAAGGAGCAGTCAGAGGTTTCATTTCACATCTCAACACCCAACCTTACATGGCGACCCTGCCATGTTTGGCACGGGGCATCGGGTCGCGCTTTGGACGCATTTGCTGCGTGCGCGTGGATAGCGAATAAAGTATTAATTCCAATATTTTAAATATACTGAAGAAAGATGTGCAACTCAAACACACCCAAAGCCGAAGAAGTCATCATTAATCAAAATGGAATCGGATCTACTAATTCAGCTAACACCGAGCAACTGCAATTTCATTTATCGGCCATAAGCACGGTTATGATGATAATTCTTGGGTTGGCAGTCATATGTGCAGCTTATTTTGCATATAAGTGCTACAAGGGATGCCACCATAATTGGATTGACAATAGAATAATTCAACAAAACCTGAGAAGGTCATTTACTCGACGTAGAGAAGACACGGAAGGAGTTCGATGTGCAGCCAAAGGGATGTCTACCGACGTGTTTGTGCCGAAAACAAGTGCGTGATGATAAAGTAGTGAAAAATAGGCGTGAAAAGTGATCAAATGCGTACATGTGCAACGGAAATTTGACTAGTGACTATTATACGTGTCCTTATATAAAGAAATTGTTTACCCATAGTAATTTAAGGTACTTTTATTATTTTATTATGCTACTGAACTAGGTTAAATAATGTATGATGTTTTGTTATGGCCCTAGAGCTTAATAATATATTCGAAAAATTGAGGGTTATTAAAGAAAATTTAGTAAAGTTGAATTATGAAAAGAGAACTGCAAGTCGCTTAAAAGAAAAGTTGACAGAAGCAGATATTGTGTTTAATAGATATACTATTTTAATTTCCAGTATCAATAAACAAATTAGTAAAGAGGAATTTAGTGGAGAAAGTTTATTATTAATACAATATTATAAAGATAAAATAAAAGTATTGTATTCAGATATAAAAGAATTTTGTAATAAGACACATATACATTTGACTGCTAGTATGAGTAGTAGTAAATCATCGGAATCAACATCTAAAAAGGAATTAAGTTCCAAAATGGAGTTTGATTTAAAAACCGCCCTAAGTTTGTTACCAGTCATGGACAATGATGTTTTGACGACTAAGCAATTGATAGATGGTATAGAATACTATAGCTCTCTTTTGGACAACGAGGCATGTCAAATTAATTTGATAAAGTTTGTTTTAAAAAATCGTCTTTCACATACTGCTAAGTTAAAACTTAAATCTAATTATACATCCATAGATGCATTATTAGCTGACATGCGCGCAATTCTTTTGCCTAAAAAGAGTTACATTGCGTTACAAAATAAGTTACAAAATTTGCGCCAAGATCAAAAGTCTATCGATGATTATGGTAAAGAATTGTCTGAAATATTTATGGATTTGTCTATTGCACAGGCTGATGGCAAAACGGAACATCTTGCAATTTTACAACAATTAAATGAAAAACAAGCTATTAAACGTTTTGCCGACGGGTTGCGCAATAGACGGCTTAGTACAATCATAGCCGCTCGCAATTTTGATTCATTGACGGATGCTGTACAGGCAGCGATAGACGAGGAGGTAACAATGCCATCTCAACCAGGAGAAATGTTGACTATGAGGAAAAAAAGGCATAATTATTTTCCGTCAGGTGATAATTATAACTATAACAGTCATTTCAGAGGTAACCGTCAATATCGAGACGCTCGTGCCTACAATAATAGGGGACGCAACTTCAACCGTGGTGCTGCATTCTACCGAGGCCGCGGCCGACCTTATCAAAATAATTCGGGAGGTCAGTCACGGTCATACCGAGGTAGGTACCCTAGTTTTAATAATGATTCTAGAGTATTTCAAAGAAAGTCACGTCAAAATGCCAATGTTAATGTGCTAAATAAGGAAACGACTGAGGAAAATTCATTACATGAACAAAGTACATTTTTTCGTGAATAACAGTTACATTTGTGCAAGCGACAGTACTTGTTGCATTGATTTACAAGTTGGTAATTATAGCTGTTCATTCCTAATTGATACTGGAGCTTCAATTTGTGCTATCAAATATAAACAAGTCAAGTCATTTAATATACCGATCCATATACAAAATGTAAAGATAAACGGAATCGGAGGCACAATAGAAGCAATTGGATATGTTTATTTAACAATTAGGAGTTGTTATGATTCATTGGGAAGTTTGTTTACACATAAGTTTTATGTTTTTAATTCCTTGCCTTGTAAGGCACATGCCATTTTAGGACAAGATTATCTTTCTAAATATAAAGCTGTTCTTGATCTTAATTTTTCAACTATTACATTTAAAAATAATCATAATGAAAACATCGTGTTGCCGTTAAAATCACATGAGGAAAGAAAATCAAATTGCTTTATTTTGCCGCCGAGGTCTGAATCGGTACATTATGTGCGGACTGACATAACAGATGAGTGTTTAGTATGTACTTCTGAATTACGCGAAGGAATTTTTCTAGCTAGCACATTAGTCAAACCTTTAAATGGCATGATACCTATTTTAATTTTGAATACAAGTGAAAATGAGGTTGAAATTGAAGATATTAAGCCAATTTTGCAAAAAGTTAGCGATTATAACATATGTGTTTTTAATGAATGTCCTAATTTACACGCAGATCGTGTTAAAAAATTGTTTAACTTGTTAAATCTCAATCATTTGAATAGTGAAGAGCATTTAGCTATTGAAAAAATTTGTGCAAAATTTTCGGATGTGTTTTTGTTACCAGGAGACAAATTAACTACTACAAATATTTACAAGCATCATATTAATTTAAAGTCTAATGTTCAACCAGTGTATAGTAAGCCTTATAGAATTCCGTATTCGCAAAAGAGTGAGATAAGCAAACAGATTAGCAATATGTTAGGAGAAGGCATAATTGAACGATGTCAGAGTGAGTGGTCGAGCCCAATATTGCTAGTTCCTAAAAAAATGGATGGTACAGGAAACAAAAAGTGGCGTCTTGTAATAGACTATAGGAAATTAAATAATAATATACAAGATGACAAATTTCCACTTCCGAATATTGCCGAAATTCTAGACTCTCTTTCAGGATCTATTTATTTTTCTACTCTTGATCTCTCACACGGATACTATCAATGTGAACTCGATCCTGAAAGCCGAAAATATACTGCATTTAGTACAGGACAATTTCGAGTTTCCGGAAATAGTACAGTTGGATCTAATGCTTCGATTTCAGGACAGTATCAGTTGACAAGAATGCCCATGGGGTTAAAAACAAGCCCTAACTCATTTTCAAAAATGATGACGATTGCAATGTCAGGCTTAACTTTTGAGAAATGTCTTGTATACTTAGATGACCTTATTGTATTTGGGAAAAATTTAGAATCACATAACAAAAACCTCATTGACATTTTAGCTAGACTTCGTCAGGTAAATTTAAAATTAAATCCACATAAATGTGTATTTTTAAAAAAAGACATATTGTACTTAGGACATGTTATTTCGGGTGATGGAGTGTTACCCGACCCTATAAAAATTAAAGCATTAATAAATTGGCCAACTCCAAACACTGTAGAAGAATTAGTAAAATTTATTGCATTTGCAAACTATTACAGAAAATTTATTAAGAATTTCGCCTCTATTGCGTCTCCATTAACTCGTTTAACAAAGAAAAATGTTACCTTTAACTGGGATGATAAGTGTCAAACTTCATTCCACACAATAAAATCCTTAATTAGCTCTCCCCCGATTTTGCAGTATCCAGATTTTTCGGAAAATAATAAATTTGTATTACAAACAGATGCATCGCAACATTCATTGGGTGCCGTTTTATGTAATTTAAATCAAAAGCCAATTGCGTTTGCGAGTAGGAATTTAAACAAAGCGGAGGTTAATTACCCCACAGTGGAAAAGGAGCTATTAGCGATAACATGGGCAGTTAAACATTTTCGTCCATATTTGTATGGTCGTAATTTTATAATACAAACTGATCATAAGCCACTTATTTATCTGTTCAATATGCGTGATCCTTCCAGTCGCCTTATGAAATTTAGACTTTTACTCGAGGAATACGATTTCACAGTAGAATATATAAAAGGATCAGACAATATAGCAGCCGATGCAATGTCACGACTGCCTATAACTTCGACAGAATTAAAACTTATGCATGAAAGTATTATTACCGTAATGACGAGAGCACAACGTAAACAATACGTTGATTCACAGAGTTCTCGGAGTGCTGGTGTTCCTACCGACGATCGGCCTGCGCAACCGAAAGTTGTAGAAATTCACAGTAAACCGAAAATATCTGTTGAACTCAAGTTTATTGATAGAAATAGCTTAAACAAGCTACGTAGATGTTGTAACAAAGAATTAGAGAATGACGTATTTTATTATTCGTCAGCAAAAATGATATTGTTTATAAAATCCCAATCACAACTGACGCCAGTCGCTTTTGTGAGGGAACTTAAAGATTTTTGTGAGAAAATTAACGTGCACGAATTAATTTTTGTAAGAAGTAGATATTATGATAATTTTATAGAAAAAGTAGTAAATGAAATAAAAAGTTATGCAAATTGGTCCGGACCACGTTTATGCATCCTTAATAATATTAAGAGAATTGAAAATAGAGACGACCAAAAAGTAATATTGAACGACTTTCATCTTTTACCAACTAGTGGCCACGCTGGTGTAAGACGAATGTATAACAATATTAAAAAATATTACTTTTGGCCTGGTCTTGAGAGGGATGTGAAAGAATTTATTAGGAAATGCGACAAATGTCAGACACAAAAACATAGTTCGCATTACGTTAAGGAACCGTTAGTTGTTACATCTACAGCCGTTTCGGCGATGGAAAAAGTTTTTCTTGACGTAGTAGGTCCTTTGGACAGAGATGATCATAATTATTCGTATATCTTAACGATTCAATGCGAATTGACTAAATATGTAGAGGCCTATCCTATGGTAACGAAAAGTTCTGTAGAAGTAGCTCAAAATTTTGTCAATAATTTCATACTCAGATATGGTATACCTGATAGAGTCGCGACTGATAGGGGTACTGAATTTTTATCAAGTGTTTTTAAAGAAACATGTAAGTTATTGGAAATTACCACTTTACATTCTACTGCTTATCATCACCAGACAATTGGATCTCTGGAAAATACTCATAAATGTTTGGGTAATTTCTTGCGAATTCAAACTAATAACCATCCAGAGTCATGGAGTACGTGGTTACCCTTCTGGTGTTTTTCCTATAACACGTCAGTTCACACTGCTACAAAGTTCACACCATTTGAATTGGTGTTTGGAAAGAAGTGTAATATTCCATCAAATTTATGTAAGAACATTGTAGACCCACTTTATAATTATGGTAATTATCCTTTAGAGTTAAAGTACAGATTGCAAACGTCGCATAAAGAAGCGTACGAAAATTTATTGCAATCTAAATTATTAAGAAAAAACAAATACGACTTGAATTGTAACCCTATTACGTATAAGGAGAACGACTTAGTGTTAGTGAAAAACGAGACTGGAAACAAACTCCAAAGTGTTTATAATGGGCCATACAAAGTTATAAAAGATGTTGCGCCAAATGTTGAGATATTAAAAGATGGTAAAAGTGATTTAGTTCATAAGAACAGGACTAAGCTATATGTGTCTTAATTTTTTTTTATTATTGTTTTACTCTATTATACCAATGTATTTTTTTTTATTTTTACGCGTTAGAATGACTTATACTTTATATTTTTTTACAGTTAATAAATATATTTTATTGTGTGTTGTACGTGTTATCGTGTTAGTAAAATGTTGTAATGTTAACAATAAGCATAAAATAATTGTATAACATTATTTTATTTTTTCTTTTCGGGTAAGGTGTAGTATATGGTATAGCAAGTATAAAATATATATATATATATATTCCTTATTATAAATACCAATGTTCATTATAATAAAGTCAGTTACTAAGGAGCAGTCAGAGGTTTCATTTCACATCTCAACACCCAACCTTACAGTAGATGATAGCGTGCGTGTGCATGCGTGCGTGTGCGTGTGTGCGTGAATGCCTGCCTACGTGCGTATGTGTACGTGTGCGTGTGCGTGTACGTGTGCGTGTACGTGCGTGTACATGTGCGTACGTGTGCGTGAGCGTATGCGTGTGCGTGTGCGTGTACGTATGCGTGTGCGTGTGCCTGTGCGTGCGTGTACGGGCGTGTTTGTGCGTGCGTGCGTACCTGTAGCGTACGGCACAGTCCCTGCATGTGGTGCAGATGCCTGGCGGCGGCGGCGGCGCGCTCGTCTCCCGCCTGCCGCTCCGTACACATCTCTATGAGAGCACTCTGCGATGTCTCCCAACGCTTCTTCCACGACAGAGATTCTTTCTCCAGCTTCTTTATCTTTTTTGTCATCTGGAAGTCACGTTTATGGGTTAATTTTCAACATAATGTTAGGGGAAGGTATGGGTCTTACACCAAGATTCTTCGCTTCGCTTTTTTTTTATTTCTATGAATGGCGAGTCGAGCATGCAGTTCGCCTAATGGTAAGCGATACGATCGCTCATGAACAGACGCAAAACCAAATAACACTTCCAATTACAATTCAATGCTTGGCATTCCACTGCACTCGCCATTTTGAGACGTGTTTAAGTCTGAATATGTCCAGTAATTACTCTGGCTACAATGTCCTTAAATCCAAAACACAAGAGTGCATTCAAGCAATTAAGTCTTGTTTAGTGTATGAGACACTACGAGAGACTTTTCAGGCTCATAAACACCCAGACCTGAGAAATGTACATGTGGGCCACACAAACATTTGTCTCGATGCGGGTTTCGAACCTGCAACCTCTAATTTCACAGTCGGCATCTAACCAACTGCGCCACAGAGGCTGTCAATTGTTGATGTATTTTTCAAAAGCCTAATGTATGCCTTCGATTATATTGGATGATAACAAAAAACTGTGTCAAAGTATGTGATACATCAAGGTATATTTTATCACAGAATAGAGATAATTTGTAAATTTTTACAAGAGTATTAACCAAAACCCACAAATCCCGTCACAAATCCTACATTCAAAATAGAGTTGAATGTTTTTAAATAAATATATTTACCATTTCCATCTGTTCCTTGAATCCACCAAATACTTGGTTGCTTTTCACCAGTGCTTTTTGGAATTCGTCGTACTTATCCGTGTAGACTGCCAGCTGGCTGCGTAGATCTAGAAAACATTAATGTTTCAAATGTACTAATGTATTTCAAGTACTTATTATTTACAAGGCAATAAATAATAAATTGTTTATTCCTGGCATCCAATTCTTCATTAATCCTAATACTTTAAAAGCTTTAATCAGCCTGTTTTCTTTATATGAAATTGTAATGTGTTTAATCTTGCTTGCTTCCTGTCTTTTCTTATTTTCGTAAAAAAAAACTTTATACTTTATTATAGTACCAACTCGATGGGCTGATCAAATAAGCAAGACATTAGCAATGACTATCTCAGACGCATCTGCATCTGGCAAAGGACCATCAAGCCTGGCAAACACCTGTCCAAAACTCAACCAAGGGACAGCAGTCACTATTTCTAGCTATGAATAACGAGACGAGCATGCCTTTCCCCTGATGCTAAGTGATATGACCACTCATGGACAGGAGCAATGCTTGGCATTGCACAGCGCTCAAAATCCTAGGACTTAGATGTTAAGTCTCAATATATCCAGTAGTTACTCTGGCTACATATATAAACTTACGCCTTTTTCTTAGAAGGGGCAGGCAGAGATGCCAGGATATCCACCTTTCGCCTTGTATGTTTCGTCCCATGATGTGATAGGGTCGAGACTATCGCCATATCGGTCACAAATTCCTGACTTCGGACTGATAATGAATAGAAAAATCCAATATCAATTTGCTTTTTGACTTTTAGCTACATCTCGTAATTCGAAATTCAAACGTATAATCATAAGCAACCTCGGCCACTTCTGGCGTGTAATTTTATTCCGGACCCTGTATCTAGTACATATTCGATAGCACTGCCTAATAGAATCGCTTCGTTACGATTACTTACTTGTCTCAGTCCCTTGCAGCTCGACAATCTTAGCTCTATACTGCGCCACATTGACTTTAATCTGTTCCATCTCGGCCAACAGTCGCTCCCTGTCGGCCTGGTGTTCCAAACTCGCCTTTTGTAACTTGGCATCAGACAGTTGAGATTCTAAGGCCATTTGTTTCGCCATTTTGTCCACCTAAAACGAATATATATTTTAGAAATATTTTTAACATACTTACAATTTTTTTTCATGTAACAGAGCAATGCCTGAAAACTAGTCTACGACACAAGTAGGTTTGTATTTATTAATATTACAATAACAATCTCTCAGATCATCTCGCTGTTACATTATCTTCTTCTGTCTGCACCTTGTCTCACACTTACATAGTGTATGCACAAGAATGTTTGACTTTTAGTGAATATGCCTTACCAATACAGAATACATGTTTTTTTACTATATTATTGTTACTTCTTAAATTTTTTTTCTTCATTTCATTTTTACATGCTAATATGTTGCCCTGTTCTATATCATATAGTATACTACACTACACATACTACACTGGGTAGTAAAAGAACATATTTAATCAAGGAGAGAGTTTACCTGTTGCTCTCTAAGTTGGTACTGCTGCACAACGCTCTTGAACTTCTCGCTCATGCTGATGTTATCATCCCGCAGCTTGGCGTTCTTCTCATTGTTCTGCTGTAACAGCGCCGTGATCTCCGACAAAGTGTTCTGGAACTTGGCCTGCGTTTCCTTGCGACGCTCTTCCTCTTCGCGTATCTTGAGGAGGGATTCTTCCTGCGAAGGTTCAGAGGAATTGCTTGTAAGAATTCAATTAATATAAGATTTAGGTATTTTTATTGATATTAATGGCGAGACGAGCTTGCCCTTCGTCTGATGGTTGATACGACAGCTTATAAACAATAGCAAAACCAAACAGAACCTTGAATTACAAAGCAATGCTTGGCATTACACTGCACTGGTCATTCTGGGACATAAGATGTTAAGTCTCAATATGTCAAGTAGTTACTCTGGCTACAATATCCTTGAAACCGAAACACAACAGTGCATTTACACAGCTGTTTGGCGGGAGATATAGACATACGGTATCTACCCAGGCAGACTCTCTTATATGAGAGGCCTACCACCAGGAACCAGTCGCCAGTAGCAATAGACAGCTCGTCAAGTTATCTCGGTCTCAAAATATTATAAGAGACTAGCTTGTCATTCTAAATGCAAAATGTAGTTACATATTTAAAACAACAATCTAGATTCTAAACTAATTTATAGAGGAAAGATTGGACTTTTTTTTGTTTGTTTGCTATGAATAGGCTATTCATAGCAAATGAATAGGCTCTGAAACTACTGGACTGATTAGAAAAATTATTTCATCAATAGAATCCTGAATTAACCCTGATGAATATAGAATGAAAAAATAAATGCACCAATGCGATTCTGAGATTTAGTGATTCAGTGTCACTCAGCGAGCTATGGAGCGTGCTATGCTTGGAGTCTCTCTGAAGGATAGGATCCGTAACGATCTTATCCAACAGAGAACCAAAGTCGTAGACATAGCACATAGGATTAGCAAGCTGAAGTGGCAGTGGGGTGGCCACATTTGTCGAAGAACCGTCAACCGCTGGAGCAGATGTGTTCTTGAGTGGAGACCGCGTCTTGGCAAGCGTAGTGTGGGACGCCCACCGGCTAGGTGGAGTGACGATTTGCGAAAGGTCGCTGGCAGATGCTGGATGCGACAAGCCGAAGACAGGGTAAAATGGCGCAACTTGGAGGAGGCCTATGTCCACCAGTGGACAACAGTTTAGGCTGATGATGATGATGATTCTGAGATGGGCTGCTAGTATGACATAAAAACTTTGAGTGTTACACACACACAAGAAGTATTTATTACACGCTTTTTATTAGCTTCACCTGTATGTTTGTATGTTTGTTTGTAACCGACTTCTTTGGGCGCGATTTTGACCCACTTTAAACGGCCAGATTTCGTTCAAATTTTGCACACTTGTCAAAGACCGATGACAATACAATAATTCGATTAAAATATATAATTATCCTGATTAGATTCGCCAGGATTCATTATTCTTATAATTGATGACCATTGCTACTGACCACTAGGTGGCGTATAGATGAACATAATTTGCTACTGACTAATAGATGGCGTGATCACGTCAATAATGCATGTTTGCACTATTCATCGCTAGATGGTGTTAACATTGTATTCTTCAAGTGTCAAATGTTACTACTGACCAACAGATGGCGTTATTGATTGGAAATACAGCTGTAGATGGATGTTTTTAGTCAAAACAATTAAATAATAGTTAAAAAAAACTAAAATACACGCTTTAATAAGATATACAACTAAAAAAGTAAAAATAATTGATACTGAATTTAAGATAAGTAAATGGAGTAAAATACATATATTTTATTGTTACAAAGCGTGGGGTGCAGGATGATAAGTGATTGTTGTATACACCCCACGCTTTGTAACAATAAAATATATGTATTTTACTCCATTTACTTATCTTAAATTCAGTATCAATTATTTTTACTTTTTTAGTTGTATATCTTATTAAAGCGTGTATTTTAGTTTTTTTTAACTATTATTTATTTTGTCCAGTGCACTTATCAAACACTAGTCGTGTTACTGTTACACATAACATGCCTTTACCGCATCAGTGGATACTGCATTATTTTGGCGCCGCAATCAACATATAAGTTATTTAAATACAACAGGCGTCTTAGCCTATCTAGATTTTATTCTGGGTTAAAAACTAAAATTCTTTATAACATCCAGACTTAAGTTTATATCTGTATACAATATCTACAATCATACAAGACTCATAGCCGTCAACTTTGGGCAAAAGTTAATTATCATTAAAGTACCACTCTGCTGTAGGCAACGGTTAACAATATAATTATAGATCCCAAAAACAAACATATGGATCACCTGACAGAGCCATCAAGTCAAGTAATATAGGGCCTTAAGAAAATTAACACAATGTGCAAAAAGAAAGTAAATAACATTTATAAACTTTCAACCTTACCTTAATAGCCTTATTCTGTTTCTGCAGCTCCCGGCACAAATTCTCCAACTTAGACTTCACTAGAATGGTCTTATTAAATTCTAACTGCAGCTGTTCTTTCTCTTTTAAAAGCAATGCATATCTTTTATCTGACTGTTTGATGTAAAACTGCATCTTCTTATTATCATCTGCTGTCTGCACATATTTCTTGCAGACAAGGGATAATTTCTCTTCTAGTGTTGGCACTGAATTGAGTGATTTCATGAATTGTTCCACATTTTTCTCATCTTTCTTCATCCGTTCATCTTTTCTGGACTTTTTGGGTTGCTCTGCCGGTGTTGATGGTTTTTCCTGGAACAAAAATGGAATATTTAGTTAGCACCATTTGACTTAATTATGTCCAAACAATAATTTGTTTTCAGTTCACAACAGAGTATTTTTATTGCATTTAATGGGTGTGGTGAACTAATAAAAAGTCCACCTAAAGAACATTGTGATTTCTGCTGATTACAGCTAACATTGATGGTATGGAGTAGATACTTTGTAAACAATACAAAATTGAAACATGGGAATAGTAGAGTTTCTATTGAGGACATATCAAATCCTTTGCAATCCGAGTGGCAGTACATGTCCAAGTTGAATTTATTTATTAGTTATTAAATTACTTTTATTTCCACATGTCACTTTACCATATTCAATGGATTTCAGCATTACAAGCCTAGTATAGACCTTGAGGGTTCCTTGCTTTCTATCATAAATCAAAGATAGTCATTATTTCTGTTTTATATTTAATACAGTTATGTAAACCATTCATGCTTAGATACAGGACTGTGTATAAACCAGAACAATACATAAAAAGACATATGTAACAACAAATGCTTTATTCATAGACAATTTATAAAACTAATTTAGTTATTAAATATGTGGTCTTCTTCACTCAAACTGAATCCAAAAATAATTTGAAAAGGACAAAACCATTCAATAACTAAAATGGGTTTATAGACTAGCCTTATTTATTGATAGACTGTCTAAGAATAAGGCCTTGAACGCCTCACATTGATGAGTGCAGTGCAATTTGCTTATCAATATTAAGCTCTGAGTGGTCTAACTCCTATTGTAGGTGTAACATTTCAAGGCAAACAGATGACTTGCTGTGCTAACTCATAAAAAGTTTTTGCATGCATACATACATACATAATTATCATGCCTGTATCCCATAGGGATAAGCAGAGACTATAGAACTACTTTTTACATGTATGCAACTATTAGCCTTTATGTGGTTTTGGTAAGATTCTTGCCTGTACATATAAAATCAGTATTTCTAATGCATCAGAATATCTTCATCCATAAACAGTCTTTGCTTTATTATGCCAACTACGTATGAAATGGTATGAGGTTCTAGCATACCAACTATAGGCTATGACAATGATAATTTTGTAAAGTGATAATATGGTTTTTTAGATTTCGAAACCAAATTTACAATGTGGATGATCTACTGCAAGATTACAAATTGTTGTATAATTTGGTAGTTGGTACTATGTTTTAAACTTCTGATTTAAATTTTATCATATCACATTACGTGACAACTTGTAACATAAAATACACCAAATTTTACTATTTTAAAATATTCCACATTGATTTAACAATTTTTAGCAATCCAGCTTGTTGACTAAACAACAATTTAATCCAATCAATTTTGTACCTATCATTTGTTATTTTATAAGAAGTTTTCTGAGATTTAATTTCTAACCTGTATATAATTAGCACCTTGAGAAATACGAGAAAAAGTAATTCGATTCTGAAAGACATTATGTCCAAACACGGCAAATACAAAAGCGACTTCCTATCATCCATGGTAACAAGATAGAAATCAATAATATGATATAACAAAGGTGTTTTAAAAGCAATTTGGCATACGATTGTCGTCAACCATAAAAGAAGAAACGCCGTGAAACGTGTTCCGTACAGAAATATCATAAACATTTCGAATTTTGGCAGCAGTCCAACAAAAGTTTTAGGTTAACTATTTTACTTATTTTACGCTTGACTTAACCGAAACAATGACTAAAAATGAGTCTCAACCCCCTAAACTATGCAATTCTATCGAAAACATAGTTCAAATATGTGAAAAATAGACGAAATTTTGGGAATAAACGGGAAACCATTTACCGACATCTGATAGCTTTTCTATTTATAAACTGCTGATATATAGACGATACAAAACACTCACATTGCTATTGGTATCAGCAGGTGCACTCTCCGTCCCATCTTTTTGAGTTTCTTCAGCGGCTGCTTCCATTTTAAAACAATTTATCTTGGTTGAAATTTTCCAAACAAAGCGAGCGAGACGTTTTGAGTAAGGATGCGAAGTTCTGCCACTACAGAGTATAATCGATATGTTTGACTCAGGTAAAATATCGATGATTAAATCAATAAATTATAACATTCTCAAATCTTAATTCTAATTCAACCCATTTATTAAAATAATCTATTATTTAGTATTTTCAACTTCCTAATAATTTAAGAAAAATAGCGATTGGTTGAAGCCCGCTTTCAGCTTTAAGACGAGTAGTCGCAGATTTGACTTGAACACATAAATAAATGTTTACTGCGAAATATAATATTGGACATTTTATTACTATTAGATTACGAATATGAATGTTATTAAAACATATCTGAAACAATGTGCTAAATAGAGAAAAACGGTTCCTAATATTTTGACAACATCATGACAACCGTGCATTCGTATTCCGCACCTTTAATCTAATATCATTGATTCATGATGATCATTGTTGATGGTATAAATAAGGTATAAATAGTTATTTTAATCAGTTAATTGTTAACAACATCAATTCAATGTACTTAAAATAACAAGAGAGAGAGAGTACGTATATAATTTTACTTATAGAAGATTATTTTATGTTGGATGGTACCCGGTGGGTACAAACTTTAAATTAACACAGTAAACCATGTAATATTATAATATTGTACTGCAAACAGTATACTGTTTGCAGTAAACTAGCAGCAGGCCGTGGTTTGGTCCAATATACTTGAATATAGGGTAAACGGCTCTATCCATTATCTCAAAGAATGTACTACTAGCTCTAGCTAGTGCATCACGTGCATCACTTAGGCTCAGTTGCACCAAGTAACTTTGCCAATACCTTTGCCTATGAAAATGTCATCGCCATACATTTTACATGTATTTGACCTTGCGAATGTATGGAATTGACAGTTTCAAGGGCAAAGGTATTGGCAAAGTTAGTTTGTGCAATTGAGCCTAAACAAAACATTACATTCGCCTGCATTCGCCTCACGTCACGGTATCTCTTTCAATTCAATTTAGGTATATGCCTAATTAGAAAATAATCTTTAATTATCATGAATTAATGAGAGAAATATAGATCCGTAGAAAGTTAATTTAACGGAAAACATTACATTAAAAAATAATTATTATGTCCATTACTAGTATTATGACTTTAATTACTTGTAGTTTTGTCAAACCTACGCATTATGTGTTTTCTTTAAAACATGGCCCAAACATAGGCCTAGGCTAACAATATGTTTAATGGCTTAGACCTATTTTATAATAGTTGATTTTTATTTTAGTTTAATAAATATTGCAAATGATGAAACCAGTAAAAACCAGATGATTTCAGTTGATTTCAGTTCTTGTGAAATGTTACCCCAAAATATGAATTATCTCAGTGTAGTAGAAATTTAATATTTAATAGTATGTAGCTCTATATTATTTTGAACGGTTGGTCTTTTGATCGTAATTAAAAATGACCAAATTATGATTAAACTTCCCTTATTTTTATGAATCACATTCCAAAAGTTTATATTAAATACAAAATGCGTATAATAATAAAAATGGTAGTTTTTAATATGTTTTTCAATGCAACTCTAGTAGATTCTCGTATTCTCGTCTCGCTCGCACATATTCCGTCAAAAAGAAGGCAAGCGAGCAGAGGTGAGTAATCTTTTCTTTGATTAAAAAAATATAAAAAGGGCTCTTTATAACCGTTGCGCTGTTCTGAGAGTCTGGATATAACTTGTTTTACTTACTACTCGTGTTTCATACCCGGTGAGTGCGTTTTAACGTTTATATAAATTTTATTCCGCCGGCTGTGAAATAGTCGGTTGCGAGCCGTTATTTTTCAAGATTTTTATACTATGCGGTTCAAGTAAGAATAGGACTGACCCTGCGCCATATTGGTTCGTAGTAGCTGTCAAATCGCACAATTTAGGTAGGGTGAGCAAAACAAGATTTCTTAAAATAATATTTTTGTTGAATAAAAATAATATTTTTAATATTTAATAATTCGTAAAAAAATTAATGAATGAATAATGTCGTGTTATAGTTACTCTCTGGCGAATAATTGCATATGAAGTAAATACAAAATTTAAAAAATATACTTTTTTAAGCTATTTATGACTAAACATTCTTGTTTATGTGTCCATATAACATTTTGTAATTGTTTCAATTTATTTAGTTAATTTATGTTCAAGAATTTGACTATGCAAAAAAAAATATAATTGACGCGTAAAAATTTTTTTGTTGCTAACCATACTTTTCGTGTGATATTTGACAACTAAAGGTCATTGACGTTCCTATTCTTATTTGAAACGCATAGTAAAGGTCATTGAGCTTAGACGGCATAGGCCAAGACGGCTGTTTCGCCGGTAACAAGCATGTTGATTATATTTGCATACGGGTCATGTAGGAGTTTATTTTACTTGATAAATGATAGTGTTAGAGAACTTATAACGAACAAAAGAACTACCGTTATATCTCGCATGAATGGATCGACCACACTCACCGTTCCCAACGTTACAGTTACGTGTCTAAATTAATACGGAATGTGGATTTTTTTATGTTTTTCCCGTATCCGGTGCACTTTTTGCCCATTTTTAACTTTATCCGTCGCTTCTATAAATACGTCGTAGTTGCTAGTTAACATTCACATCGCGCGTTGACTGGTATTTTATTGTTTCGGGCCATGTTAATAAACATTGTCAATTGTATTGGCGGTGTATGCACGAGGTTGCATTTACAAACAGTACTGACATTGCATTAAATAAATCGCGTGACAACTAAATATAGAGTTGTTGCACTTGATCATAGAACTTATCCATAAATAGCATATTTACTTGGAACATTAGCACTGTCTGGGACATACAACACCTTATGTCTACTTTCTTGGTCAAGAACCTACTGTAAGCATTCACATGTTCAATATAAATAATTAAATCTTTATGGTTTGTATATCACATTGACACTTGTTGATAATGGTCAGGTCATAAGTAACTTTAACCAATGACAATGCATGATTACCGAGATTGGCTAACCGGTAAACCCAGAGTGTTATCTCAGGATTAACTAAACTTTATAAAATCTGCTTACACCAAGGCTTAAAGTGTGACTATTTATTTATGCATGTGTCTGACATATAAAATACTAGCTGTCGGGCCCGGCTTCGCCCGGGTGCAGATAGTTTTTGAGTCCAATCCACATCAAGAACATATTATTTCGCGTGTCTACTAACTATATTTCCCGCGTGCCGTCGACTATATTTCCCTTCCGTAGGAGAGGACATCCCGTGCCAACAATTTGAATTTGAAAGAGTAGAAAATATGTATATTTGGTTTCCTGACTCATCCCACGGGAACACTACATTTTTCGGGATAAAAAGTAGCCTATGTGTTAATCCAGGGTGTCAGCTATCACTATACCAAATTTCATCAAAATCTGTTGAGCCGTTTTTTCATGAAAGAGTAACAAACATCCATACATACATACAAACTTTCACCTTTATAATATTAGTAAGGATATATACATATATATTTCAGTTTAAATGCACTTGTTAAATGATAAAAGATGCACAGCATTTAGCAATCTACCTATGTGTATTGGAAATAAATAAAAGAAAGCTGAAATATAATGGGCTAATATCTACATGGTAGAGATTGCATTAAGATAAATAGGTTTCCATTGGTAAATGCTACTTTTGGCACTGCATTTTCACATTTTTAGTTCTTTCATTCATTCATATAAAAACTTTCTCTTACCAAGCTCTTTTAAATTTATTTGTATACAATTCTCACAAAGTTTGCATTCACAAAGGTTTCAATTTTTCCTTTCATTGTGCATAAATATTTTTATTGTCTGCCATGAATGTTGGTAATACTCGATAGGTATCGTAAAATACTTTTTATCATTTATAGATGAAAATATTAAACAAACATTTGCATATAAATTCATTTAAATCCAACTATAGCATATTATTCAATGTTATTTATTTTCATTTTTAGTTACAATTAACAAGTTTTAATAGATTGTTTTAACTATTTGTAACATCCTTTGATATAGTTATATTTAATTTCACATTTTAACAATACATAATGAATACGCTCATAGGTGCAATATACACTTAGGTATAAATATTATAATGATTTCTAATCTTACTTTGAAATAATGAATACCCATTTGTGTTTACATTCCTGCATTATAATTAAATTAATTGGCAAAAGTTATAAGCTCCGCCAGTGTTAGTGTTCATATTGCACATTATTTTCATCAAAACTGAATACTTTTCCTTAGACATAAATAGCATTATTAAGGAAAAAGTGTTTAGGTAACCACCAACCTTTGTTAATAATTTAATTGACTTTTGTTATTAAACTGTGTTATTTACAATACAAAACGATTGAGTTTTATAGTCAATTTCATTGATTATCCAATAGTCCACTACGCACTTATTGGGTTTTATTAATATTTCCAATAACCAAACAATACATGAAATCTGTGATACACATTGTTAGAAGGTGTCTGCACAAACACCCACCACTGTAACTTCTGTAAGCCAGGATCAACAGTGGCCCACAATGTAATGACACCGAGCATTGAAGCATGGCAAGTCTCCTGGAATGTCTAACTTGTCTTTAACCTTTTTTTTTTTTTTTTTCTAATGGGTAAAATCCTCATTGGATACCCGACTATCTGGATAGACCGGGCATGCCGGACTTTTACCGGCTAAAAACCCATGTCTCCATCTGCACTTTGGAGGAGCTTTGGGACCTCAATACGAACACGCCAAAGGTCCCCCAGCGCTAGAGCTAAAAACTCTCAACCACAAGAAACTCCGCAACGGTACTAGGCAGAAGAAACAGGGCGATTTCTTCCACCACCGTTGCGTCTCCTTCTCCGAGCGGGATCGGCTCTTTCGCGATCACGCTCCGCAGCCTCTTTATGAAGCATTACTGCTTCACAAAAGACGACCACGGCTTTCCATTTTGGCTCTCCCTCCAGCATCGCCCTTATCACTGCTGGCAGAGAGAGATCACGTCCAATCTGGGAGATCAGACCCTGCCGCTCCACTTCCCATGCAGAACATTGCGCGAGAGTGTGTGCAGCTGAGTCCTGGTCTCCGCTATTGCAGTGGTGACAGTTCGCCGTCGTTTCACGCCCTATCTTCTTTAGATAATCACCAAAACACCCATGTCCGGTGATTACCTGAGTAAGTCGATAGGTGAGTCGTCCGTCTCTTCGTTGCATCCAGGCTTCGAAAACTGGCAGGATAGCTTCGACGACGCGTTTGTGCACGTAAGGCTCTTCACAAAGTCTTGAGTGCCACGTCGCGAAGGTATTTATATGTTCCTGTCGTCTTATCGACACTTCGAGCGCCATTGTTGTTGGTATGTCTTGGCTCGACTGGCGGACAGTGCGAATTCGCGCATATATGTTTGCATCCATGTCCGCTAGGATGTCCAACGGCGGAAATCGTGCTAGGAGAGTCGCCGCCTCGAAGGATATCGTGCGATATCCTCGTACCACCCTGATGGCCATCTTGCGCTGTAGTCGATAAAATTTCGCCCTACAACGACGGAGGCTTAGTCTTTTCGACCAAACAGGCGCACCATACAGGGCCATAGATCGCACGACTCCTGCATAGAGGCGGCGGACTCCCTCTTCCGGCCCTCCTAAATTAGGCAGTAGTCTATGCATGGCACCTGCTGCCCTCTCGATTCGGAGAACAAGACGCTCAAAGTGCTCCTCGAAGCCCCAGCGACCGTCTAGTGTAAGGCCTAAATACTTAATGTACCGGCCCACCTGAACTTCAGACTCACCAACTCGAATTTGGAAGTTAGGTGGTTCCCTACCACGCGGTAGTTTGTGGAACCATAGCGCTTCGGTCTTATGAGGCGCTATTTGTAGACCCAACTCGCGTATTTTAGCGACAACGATTGCTACCCCGCGTTGCGCCAGCTCTATGGTAGTCTCAAAATTTTCCCCGTCAGCTAAAATAAGCGTGTCATCCGCATAACAAATAATATTTATGCCGGCAGGGAGACTGGTACGAAGAACTGCATCATATGCTATGTTCCACAGAAGCGGGCCCAATACAGACCCCTGTGGAACGCCGCATTGAACCTCCCTTTGGTGCAATTGCTTATCCTGGCCAATGTATTGTATGTACCTGTCCCGGAAGTACGCCCCGACTATAGCTTGTAGGTAAGGCGGCACTAGATGGTATACCAGTGCTTCCCTGATAACATCCCATGGTAGAGAATTAAAAGCGTTGACAATATCTAAGCTTATTGCTAACGCCACTCTACCCTGAGAAACAGCCTGCTGTGACAATGAGCGGAGGTGAAGAATCGCATCAATTGTCGATCGTCTCTGCCTGAAGCCATACTGGTTATCAGCTAAATTGGGGCCAACCCGCGACAGATGTTCATTAATACGAACAGCAATTATTCTTTCAAATAACTTGCCAGCCTCATCCAGCAGACATATGGGGCGATAAGCAGATGGAGATTCTGGAGCTCTGCCTTCTTTCTTCAAGAGGACCAGCTTGGCTGTTTTCCAGGCTCTAGGGAACGTGGCAGTGCGGAAGCAGCTGTCAAACAATCGCCTCATTCTATCCCCCAATGCTGTTAGAGCCAGCACCCAAGCTCGACCTGGTATCCCGTCTGGGCCTGGCGCCGTGTTTCGAGCACCTAAACGGCGGACGGCGTGCTGCAGCTCTTGTTCCGTCACTTTCAATTCATCAGACCAGTCTGTCGGTACCATCAAGGGAACTGACGGGCTTACCCGACCCGCTGAGAACAAGGTGGTAATTATTTGTTCCAAAAGATCGGGATGTAGAGTTTCCGTCATAGGGGGCATCCAAGGACGGAGTTTACCCAGCACCATTTTATACGGGCGACCCCACGGATCCCTATCGAGGCCCTCCAGAAGCTCTTTCCAACACCGTGCCTTGGCAGTCTTAATGGCAGTTTGGAGTTCTATCGTAGCTAATCGATACTCCCTATAGGCCCTATCGACTTCATCAGCTGTAGCTCGCCTGCGCCTTCGGGCTCTAGTGTATTTGCGACGACTTCGTAAGCAAATAGCACGTAGTTGCCCAATTTCTGCGGACCACCAATATACTGCCTTTCGATTAATGTTCTTGACCCGGCGCATGGATGCATCGCATATTCCACACATTGCGCGAAAGAACCAATTCGCCTCAGACTCTGGATCAATTACCATCCCCTCAGCATTAGTTGTCCAAGCTGCAATGTTGGCAGCTGCTTTAAGGATGTCACGATTTAGGCCTTTAAGCGTCCAACGTCTCGACGAGCTACCATGCGTTTGGCTTAGGTTAGAGTGTGATCGACGATGGGCCACATTAAAAACAATATGGCGATGGTCCGACATTGTGACTATTTCCTCTGCGACTCGCCACCCTGATATGTGAGTGAGAGCAGAGGAAGTAGCCCACGTCAGGTCCACTATTGACTCCCCTTGCCATCGCACGCAAGTACTCACTGACCCTTGATTAATCAGTCGAAGGTCAAGTCCTGCCGCCCATTCTAGCATGATCTCCCCTCTTCGATTGTTTCTACGGTTACCCCAAACTCTTGAATGAGCATTGAAGTCACCTAAAACAATCAATGGACGAGGCATAAATCTGCGGATGCAGGTAGCCACTTCATCTAAGTACTGTTCGTAATCAGCAATCATGCTATTTGGCGATACATAACAGCCGACAACAACGAAAGTACCCCACTGAACAGCAACAAAACCTTGACCCTTAGCAATCAAGGAACAAATTGGAGATCCATGGGTCCCTCCCCAATAAATAGCAACGGATCCCTGCATATCTCCGAACCATCGAGGATGATCTGGGACATCATATGGCTCCGCTACCACTGCTAAAGCAATGGACCACTCCGCGACGGTTTGCTGTAGCAGGAACTGCGCGCCGCGGCAGTGGTTCAAATTGCATTGAAGTATTCTTAAGAGTGCGAATGTCCTGTATCCATTGTCTCAGGCAGATCAGTAATCTGATCTGTAGAATTTTCGATGCCCGTTTCAACAAGAGCAGAAGGAGCCTGCTTACTTTTGCTCTTTTTCGAAAGTGGAGTGCATTTTTTTCCAAGCCGATGATCTGCAGGACGGCCCAAGTCACTGCAGAGAGGACATTTGAGCACTTGAGATGTGCACTGGCTTGCTCTGTGTCCGGCTTCACCGCAAGCATAGCATTTCTTACTTCGATCGACTTGGTTGGGGCACTTTCTGCCGACATGCCCCCTTTCAAGACACCTGAAACAGTGCATCGGTCTTGGTTCAAGCACCTCCACCCTTACTAGACTCCAACCTACGCGAATGCGCTTGGCTGCGGTAAGTTTTTGGACAGCCGTGAGAGGGCATTTCACCCAGCAGGTCCCCATCGCCGTAGGATTTCGATGAATATCACCTACTTTGATATCCTCCGTCGTGCATCCACTGAGTTCGGCCACTGCAGCGGCGACTTCCTGTGGAGTGATAGCATCATCAAGGTCCCTTATTCTTATATCAGCCGTTTTAATCGGACGATTGATGCGGATATTCTCCTGTGGGAGAACTTCCCGCATGCGTGCCGCTAATTGTGCTGATTTCGGTCCACATTCAGGATCGTCAATTATGAAAAGCAGACCACCAGTGATAGCTCTTTTGAGCCGAATGTTTTCTATACCGAAATCCGACACTTTGATTTGATTTTTCAAATCTTCCGTTAATTTACTATAAGTAATGGATTCGTCAAGGACTGTCACTGATATAGCTGCAGTGACAGGAGGTCTCTTAGATTTATTTTTCTTCTTTTTATTTTTAACTGTGGAGTTAAGTGAGAGCTTTGCCTTATTTGCAAGCTGTTGTTCTGCGGTCTTAGACTTAGTTTTCTTCGCAGCAACAACGTTCCAAGATTCCTTCCCTGGCGTCGCGGAATATATTTCTGGGCCTGCAACTGGAGGTAATTCCGCCACCGGCGGAACTCCATAGTGGCCATGTTTCTTCTTCTTCTTTTTGCTTCGGGTGGTGACTACTTGCTCTAAAGCAGCCGTCGCCATTCCAGAACATTGTTCTTTAGTTCCCATTTCAGCTTTAAGTGCCGCAAACTGGTTCTTCATAAAAACTTTCATTTGTTCCATGAGTTTTGTCTCAATTTTGTCCCATTGTGATATCGAGGAGACGGTGGTCTGTTGAGTAGAGTTTAAACTCTTATTTCTCTGCCCAGACGACTGATCAAATGTTTGACTCACTTCTAGTCGTCTAAGGTTCGCCAACTCTTTCGTTAGATTAGATACCTGCGAACGTAAATCTGCGATTTCCGTTTCGAGGCTTGAGCAATCAGTCGCAGTGGTCGATCGTCGAGCCAACTCCTCCGAGGTGGCTTTTATCCATCGCACAGCAACTTTGAGTTCATGTGCGTAGTCGCCTTTGAGGTTACGAGACTTTTCCGTGACCTTTTCTATGGTCTCTAAATGTTGCGTTATACAGATACCCAGCTGTTCTTTCGGCTTTCTCTGTACAATCACGCTCAATTCTTCCGTGCTGGGAAGTTTTTTCTTTCGAGTCTTTGAAGAAGATTCGATGGAAAAATCAGTTTCCGCTTCGGAGATGGTGTCTTCTTTTCCAGAAGGAGCAGTCAAAACGACTGCGCGTTTCCTTGTTGGCTCCGTAACATGGGTTGTCTGAGGTCTCCCTCTTTTTCGTGTGCTTGCACTAGCTAGTGAAGTCGAAGCCTGCGAAACGAATGAGCTATCGGATTCACCTTCATCGCTCTCCATGGCCCTTAAATTGATGGGCGTTCTCGGACGCAAAAAGCGTCTACTATCTTCTCGTGCCGATACTGGCATAACTCCCTTCTCCTGACTTACATCAATTGTTAAGTTTTTTTGTGTGTCCATACTGTTCCCACGAGTAAGGGGGAAACAAAAGGTCCACCCAGGCAGAGCCCCCTGTACCTGGGTAAGCCTATGGGTAACCCGCCAAAAGTGTCGGCCGGTACTCTGGCGGGGGTCGCACTAGTGACTGATCCTCCCGTCAGCCATGCATCCTCTCGTGGTGCGCCGCCACTTAGGATTCGGGGTCATTTTTTATAGAGGTTTTCTTCCTCGCGATCCGGCCAGTTAAGGCAAGATCCTCGATCCCAACAAAGACCGCGAGACATGACCACGACGTCTCAATTGGAATTGCGAGAACGACGGTGACTGGATAGAATAAATTCTATCTTAGTCCGCTCAGCGGCAGTGTGAGTGCACGTCGAACCCGTCCATGTTCATCCACTGTGTCCTCTGCTATTCAGAGGGGCACGTGGAGAATCCTCCTCGCTGGTTTTGGTCCACGCCGTTTCCGGAACCCCCAATGGGGGCTTTCCCCTATCCGCCACCCAGGGGACGCGCCCGATGGGAGACCAGCAACTCCACACGGGAACTTGTCTTTAACCTGCAACTAAATTAATCAGAAAGTTAAATAAATAGGAGGAATTGAAAATAAATTAGATATACACATTGTTATTTCAAATGTGTTTTTTTTATGACATTTTAGCTACTCATATGTTTTTTAGTCAAGATTAGTGTACTTCCAACTTTGGATGTGCTTCTGTACATATTCTGAATATTTTTGTCTTTATCAGTATATAAATATCATTCTCTTACAGGACACATAATCTTAAACCAGCCATATTAGTGTACTGTGTACAGATTATTATTGGATTATGAACGTCTTAAATCCTCTTAACGTTTATCCAGTATTAGCTAATACATAATGGTACTTTAAGTCCATATTTAGACTGCCTACACTCAAGTGGATAATTTGATGGCCTACATATGATTACTTATTGCTGATTGCACATTCAAATAGATTATATTTGATTTATACTGAAGTTGAGATAATGAAATTGGGTGCATCCATTTTGCTTTAAATATTAAGTAATACTTAGATTTATTATTCATGGTTTTGTGATTGAAATTATTATGAAAAAATATATCAGCATTATGTGTGCTACATGCTGATTAAAATGATGCGTGTTAGTTTTGTGGGGTTCTATGATGCAGAAAAGCCTTGTCTGGTTGAATATGCTATCGCAAAATACAAAAGCATAGGAATCTATTGCATAAGACTCAAGATCGCCCACTATAACAATCCCTCACTGGATTTTAAAGTTAATACATTCATAGCTTCTTGATGGTACAGTAGGCAGACTTTGCTATATCTGTGTAACAAATTTTAAGATACTTAAATTATTTGCAAAAAGAAACGACGTAGGTAGATAGCTTATTAGCATGTTCACTGAAGCATTGAAGGAGTACATTTAGAAACTGAATTTGGTTGCTCCATTCTGGATTGTTATCAGTGTCATTACAGCACTTTGGTGCACAAAAAAGTGCTCTGCAAACAAATACATTGCTGTATAATACATACTTATTTTATTTTTTAGTTAAATCCCCTTTGTTATATTTCTTTTTGTTCTAAACTGTAAAATATGTAATATATTTAGATTTGATTTTTTTTTGCCATTGCCCATTGTCATAACAATGAATACATTTCACAAACGCCCTTTTATAAAGGGGACCTAAGCCAAGTGATACCAAACATAGATATCAAACTAAGCCGATGCGCCAATCGTCACACTATTTCGTTTATCAGTTTCTCACGTCTGATCAATTGGTCCGATCAGATATATAACATCTGTTTGTCCATCTGTTCAGTATCCACGGTTTGTGTGTTGTCACTACGCCAGGCGGGGTTGACGACCTGCGGTGAAGGTCTGTGTAACCTCCACCCCATTACGAGGGGGCGATAATCAGGGAGCGTCTGTATTGCTGCGTAAATGAATTTTTTCGATACACTTGAGTATTCATGACTGTTAAGGAAAATATTTTGAAATTTTAACTTTTGAATTGTATAATACTAAACTTTATTTTCAGATACTATAAAGGTTGCGAGTAAAATCAAGTTGTTGAAAATAGCGGTAAATATCATCACAATTAATTCATATGAACTTTGAAGGGATAAATTTTTTTATGGATAAAAATTATTACATATTCATTTTGAGCCTATACTAAGTTATTTTTGAGTTTCAAGGCCAATTTCACTGATATGAGCAGAATTAATGTGTCATTACTTAAATAAAATAACAATACATAGATTGGGTATTACCAGAAACGCAAAGTCCCATCTGCTACACTCCACCTTTTAGTGATTATGTGAGGCGGTCATTTCTCAAATCATTGTTTGTTTCGAATTAACCTGTGAAAAATATTGCAAAAGTGCCAACTCTAGTACAATAAAGTTTTAGTCTGCACCGCATCCTGCTGGTTAAGCTTGACCGAGTTCAGGTGTCGTGGAACGTGACGTCACAACTGGGACTTGAACAATTGTACGAACGCTCCATAAAACGACGCCTACGAGTCATATAGAACCTCTGTGGTGAGCCAAGCTTGGGGACGGGAAGTCTATGGTTAGGCTTAGCTTGATTTGAATTTAGAAACGAGGTTTTATTTCCAAAAAAATAAAATAAAGAGTGAGTGAAATTAGAAGCCTATAATTGAATTGATATTCGTTAATTATCAAGACCAACTAAGCCAGAACAAGATAAGTAATTTTGAAAGTGTAACAACCTACATTTCTTTGTTAAAATATCTATTGTCTATTACACAACCGTCTTGCGGAAACAGCTGTCCTCTGCGGTACATCTGAATCGATACTGAGGGACCTTCAAAGAAAGAGTACGGATTCAAGATTACCTACATCGCTTGTTATTTGGGTCTTAACACTCACTTGATAATAGGCTAACGGCCGATGCCAATAATCAATCGAAAAAATTAGATTGAAGTCAATCTGTTTTGTTTTCAATTGTTTTCTACTTTTCGATTGGTCTCCTGTCATGTTGCCATAGTTTATTCACTACTGAGATTGATTATTGGCAATATAGTATCAGAAAAACGATTGAGCTGTCAATCTAAAACGGCAAATTTTGGATTGGGTTTGTTTATTGGCAGTGGCTGTTAGTGGTATTTTCCTGTCAAGGAACATTTTTGTTTATTTTTGTCTTTATCTGTAAATATCCAGCACCTCGTTACATTTGATAAACTTTGATCGCTGAGTGATATCTTGGAGACGATTTACGTTATTTTTAGTGTGGTTTTCTTTTCTTCTCATATACTTAATATCCCTTCGATTAGATGTCGTCGCAAAGAAATATTTTGAGTCCCTTGTAATATCATTGTTCATAGTCTATTCATCTGGTAGTTTTGCCTGGAATGCTTTCCGGGAGTTTTGGAAATGGGTAATTTATGGATGCTGAGGTGCTCTTTTCGAATTTCCACTTTTTCGACCTATTATCTTTAAACTGTAACCCCCTTTTTGAACCGAATGACTGTAATAATTATTTATTATAGGAAACTAAATGATAGCCCGAAATCAGGCCTCTTGTTCGAATTGATAATATTAATGACATCATAACTTTCATATCTATAACATCCGTTTTTACAGTGATAAACGCACGTATCGTTAATTTTTATCAATTACGTGTCACGAACTCAGTGTTGTTATTCCAGTGATAAAATATTAGTTCAGACAGAATGGCTTCGACTGTAATATAAATTAGACCGGTTGAAGTGGCATATCAGTTGGATTTCTGTGATAAAAAGTGACAGTTAATTGCGTGTAAATATTTTTTCGAATCTTCAGGTTTTGTTTGCCTAATATAATTTTACAGGTATTTAAAGTCTATTAATTTAATTGATAAATAATTTTAGCATACAAAGCATAAGTTCTTTTCCGAAAACTGTAAATTTCCATAGGTTTTTCCAAAAGAGTCCTGGAATAAATCGCAGCTATCGCCTATTGTAATCATGCCTATAGTTTTTTAAATGTTATGTAAGGGTCTTTAAATAAATTGATTTTAAGTTGAGTAGACTGCCGGTCACATACTTTCAGATTTTGGTTACGAGATTCTTTCGTATGATGGCAGATGGACTCGTTATAATAGCCAAGGCAACCAATGTTGCAGTTCGGATTCAGTCTGCATACATACGGCATAGTCCAAAGTTGGTAATCGCTCGCAAGTCGCAGGTGAATTCTCTACATAGAGTGCACTGAATTTATCATCAGTCCAATTGTAGTCACTAATGGCTTAATCATAAAACTATTGTAGTTATCGAATGTATTGTCCCTTTTACGATTCAGGCATTCAGTTAGAGCGAAGAAGACAAAATATTGGATATCCAGAATAGTTTTGTAACTATATGAAATGGCCGGCAGTTATGTCAGTACCAAAAAAATCCTGTTTCCAACGCATCAAAATCACATCGAACCCACGTGCGTAGAATAAGGGCAGTTACGAGAAGATTGCTGAGTCATTAAATGTGACCTCTAGGCTCTAACGGTCAATGATTATCCAATTACGAACAAAAGAATCATTTATTTCTTTGTACGAGTATAATTAGGCTGTTTGAGACCGTATGTAGTCTTTATGTTCCGTTTGTTTTGGGTGTTGTGTTGTGTAACGGCTTTAAAATAATTATGGGATATACATACTAGAATCAAAATATCCATATAGGCTTGGTATTTGTTTTTTTGTTTCGGAAAGATCTCTGAACGCGGAAATTTGATAAACAGTGCTATAAAATGAGCCAAAAGAGTGAAATATTATATGTCCATACAATCATAAGCCAATCAAAATTAATTCCTATGCCTATGGCAATAATGACCATTCTAGGGCAAGAAGGAAGTGAGGCAAAAAGGGAGGGAGAATATTCTCGGAAATTCAAGCGACCGACTAAAATAGGCCCCTTATCATGTTTGTATCAAATATAAGTCATCAATATGTACAGCAAAACAACTTACGATTTCTAGCATGATGAATTATGAATCAGTAAATAACCAGAAGATAATGAACCATTGATTGTTCCTTTATTCGTCAAGTATTCTGTATTGACAGTGGCGTCATCCATCATATTTGCATGTATTCATAGTCGGTTACGCACAGACAGGCGAACCATTTTATACAATGGTGTCTGACTATATTATACTACAAAAGCAATGAGGCAAATATTTTAATAAGGTGTCACTACAATAATATTTTCATACAAATCAAATGAGCAATGAACGCATTTAAATAATATACACTTCTAAGTTTGTCTAAGGATTAGTGAACTGTATTTTAGGATATGAATAAATACAACTGTTGTCTATCAGCCCATCAAGATCGATTGAGTGAAGCTAGAGTCTAGACTCTAGACCAGTGATTCTCAACCTTTTTTCGTTGCGGCACATATTTAACGATTTCAAAATTTGGCGGCACACAAAGAATGCCTTGAGACATATTCCTATTGCTATGCACCCGCATCATCATAATTTGGCACTAAGAAAAAACGCGTTGCAAAGCAAATAATAAAATAATTAACTTTTTTGTGGATTTAAATATATATTCATGTTAAAAATATTTTTCTTCTTAAATGATATGATTTAATAATATTAACATTATTATATATTTGCAAAATTTGGCGGCACACTTTTGAAATTTGGCGGCACACAAAAGTGCCGCGGCACAGTGGTTGAGAATCACTGCTCTAGACCATAGACCACCAATCTAGCATCATACCACATAAAATCCTGCTAAGATCTATTGAATATGGAGTATTCTCAATTTATGATATTGAATGTATATTTTGTAGTAGGCTCAATTGCACAAACTATGCCAATACCTTTGACCTTGAAAATGTCAATCCCATGTATTCAAGGAAGGCAAGGCAAGGTCAAATATGTCTCAAATGTATAACATCTTCAAAGGTAAAGGTATTGACAAAGTTAGTTTGTGCAATTTAGCCTTAGGCTCAATTGCACAAACTAACTTTGTTTTTACCCTTGAAACTGTCAATTCCATACATTCGCAAGGTCCAATACATCTCAAATGTTTGGCGATGACATTTTCATAGGCAAAGGTATTGGCCAAGTTACTTGGTGCAACTGAGCCTTAGTGTCGATGCGTTTTGCTGTATGTGTTTGCAAATAATACTAATGTCATAACTCTCTGTATCGGTCGCTCACACCGGTCGGCATGCAAATCCTATTAGTCATTCATTGTTTATTTTTATAAATTCTTTAGTTTCCTGTTCCATACAATGTGAAAAGGTCAACGTATGGTCTTGGGAATGTAATTAATTTTAGCCGTTATTAATGGTACAATAAAGAATATTTTTGACTGACAAGATCGGGAGATTAATGACAGTTGAGATGGGAGTGGTGATCTTGTACCTTAATATTTGAGTATAATCTATGCTTATCTCTAAAAGACATATGTTTCAAGTAATTGTATGTCTGCTATATAATATGAGGGATAAATACTGTATCAGCCCATATACGTCCCACTGCAGGGCACGGGCCTACTCTACAATCGAGAATACGATTGAGAGTGGTTAGGCCATATAGTCCACCACGCTGGATAAATACTAAAGAAGTATTTAAACACGCTACCATATTTAGGTCGAATGTATTTCCATTAGTCTCATAGTTTACCTACAACGAAGACCCTTTACCGACTCCAAATAAAAATATGAAATCCTAGTAATATTTCTAGCAGAAGTTATTCACTTATTCGTAAAACAAGATTTACTAGGAATTGAAATATTTTCACATAAGAGACATGACGTAGGCGTTCGGTCGTAAATAGAAGTCAAATCCTGTTCGCGACATGCCTAATAAAACAAGTATCAAACCCACGCATTTGTGGGATGAAAGGAAATGGAAAGTTATAGGGTTTTTGGCTTACTTCAAAGGAGAATATTCAATTTGTTTGTACATCTAATTAAGGTATTTCCGAACATGATTCGATATAAGAAATAGGTTTTCGCCTTATCATTTTATGAGCTGTGAAGCATGCAGATTTGAATTCGATCACTAGGTCAAGCAAACAACATTACCACAATTTACAAACTTTACAAACTTTATGGGACAAATTTTATGGGCTGTCCGAGAATAGGCCTTTTATGGCAATAGGAACTTTTACTAGTGTACACCTGTCCACCCATCCAAAGATACAGGCGTGAGTTTATGTAATTATGTTATTTTAATCCAGCGACTAATCGCTTAGAGGTATCGAATGGCGCAATAGCCTCTACTGAGCAAGGTCTAGGCTATGACTTGTCATATAAAGATCTATTCTATTCTATAGAATGAATACATTTATGAGTATACTGGCGCCATGTTCAACTTATTATGTTATAAGTAATAGTGAAATAAATATAAGGAAAACTTGACATTAAAATCATTTTGCGTTATTTCTAGAGTAAATTCTCATAAGATTTTACGTCCTTATATCTTTAGGGGACTTGGCAGAGGTTTTTCTAGTGCCATTCACAGTTCGCAAAGTCTATTTCCGTCTCAAGATTTATGTATATTCCCGTAACCAGCTTCAGCTGACGTAGATTTTTCCAACGAAAAAGGCGGAAATCGTAGAAATGCACAATGACACTGTCTTATTATCTAATTCTGTTATGAAGACAATTAGGCGACAGACATCACGCGCAGTGGAGTCATCATGCTGGGCCAGTATAAAAAAATTAACACAACAGTTACAAGTATTATTTGCTTTAGATAATAAATACATTTAGATAAAAGCTATGAAAGTTAATTTACAGCCGTTTACAATATAGCGCAAAAAATCATAACGAAACGAAATTCCACTTTCTCCATTGGCGTGTAATGAAACCAATTTTTGTAACGAAAAAGTTGATTAGATTTTTTAATTTACGCTGTCTTTATAAAATGGAAATGATTTAGAACTTTCAGTTATTAGTATTCTGTCAACGTAGGGTAATCCACTTTCATTTTTTATCTGAGGAACAGTTTCTTTTCATTAATATGCCTCTACCTCCCTTCCTCCCATTCTTTCACTCCTTTCATGTAAAGGGATGGGGTAAATTTACCTTTTATGATAGGTAGCTATTGTGCCCCTGACATTGTAAAAGTCTGTGACCGGTGTTGCCCACTTCACATTAGGCAGGTCTAATCATCTGCCTACACATAGCAATAAATAAAAACTTTTTCGATTATCCCAAAGCAAAAAAGAAACTAAATTAAACCAAAACAAGGGTAAGAACCCAATTATAACAGTAATACATTAATGTATAGTTTCGCTATCGACCAGAAATTACTACGTTGTTAAATATCCATAAAAGAAAAGTTATGGTTGTTTTGCTGAAGTTCGGCTAGGTTTTTGGCACAGTTCATGGTTTATGATTCTGCTTGCGTCTAGGGTTAATTGCTGGACTGAACTGTAATACGGTTTTGCTACTGATTTACGGAATTTGAATCATAACTATGTAGATTTTTGATGTTTTTGCCTCTGTATCTTCGACCTATATTTGTGTAATGTGTGGTCAAAAAATATTTTTTGGCTAACAAAACTTATCTCTTCCTAATTCCTATCAACTGCGTGTCTAGTAATAAAGATTAAAATCAAACATAGGTCAAATTTTAAAAATTCAGTGTCTAGTACACACATGAATGTATTTTTTGATCATTAGAAAATTCATTGTTCCTTTTTCAACTGAACTCTTTTCTCTCAATCCAACCGAACCTGCTCAATCGAAGTGTCAACGGCGATATTGCAATAACTCAATTGAAATGAGTGTCGGTTCAAGAACCTGGTAATAGCCGCCCGCGCACCAGCGATCAAACCGCAAGCCGCTTCTAGTACGAGTTGCAACGACATGCGATATTGCATTACATGCTAACATTGTTCTGTTGGACTAATTAATTTCCTGCTTTGTTCTATCGGTTATGTAATGGCTCGATTTTGTTGGAATTTGCCTGGTAAAACTGAGGTAATTTGTAATTTGTGAATTGACCGCTGTAAACCCTCTGTAATAATCATTTTTTGTGGCAATAGTGATTTATTAAAGATTTATTATTATTATTTGTGAGAAAGTCAGTCTCGACTTTGCCTCGAAATTTTTATAAACTAATATTCAGATGATGATTATACCTGTCCAAATATTGGCAGGATTTGGTTATCAAATCTCGTCCTAATTTCCATTCGGTGGCTAAATTCAGTCTAGAAATGTCTGTCCCTAGAGTACTGTTCTTATTATGTAATGCCTGTCTAGATCTTGGCAGAATCAAGCTGTTTGAATTTGAAGCTAAAGTTTGTCTAGTTACGTCTTGCGCCCACAGCAAGTCAATTTTGCTTACGTAACACCTAACTAGATTTTGTCGGAAATTTGCTGCTGAAATTGTCAAGTCGATTTTATTTAATTCGGTCTTGGTCTTCATGTATTTTGCTATTACTATCTGAGAAAATCTCCTTCCAACTTGTGAAGTAACTTTAAAACGAGATATCGGTGGTTGACCCTAGTGTCGAGATATGTGATTGTTTGAAAACGTTCTAGGACTATCTGATACTTGTCGTATAAGTGCTGTAATTGAAGCAAGGCGCTGTACACAACTTAATTTGAAGAAACCTATCAAATTGTATGAAAATAATCGTGGCAAAAGATAACTGTTGATGTTTCTTAATATTATAAACCGAAAAAAATGTGTTAACGGATTGTTCAGTTTTTATTTACGAGACTGTAGAAATATCAGGGTCGACCTAAGTGCAGATTCATAATGTCCGTCTACCCCTTTGAGATGCAGTCGCGACGATTATGTATCTGTCATCTACAAAAAGTTAGATAATCCCGGAACGAGTAAACATATTTCCAAGTATTATCATGTTATTTCGCCGAAAATATATGTAATCTGGGAAAACAGCTTGCTCATTGTATATGAAGATTGTTTTGGCTGATGCCCAATTTCTTTTACGATGCTTGTTTGTCGAATCCCACTGGAATTGATTAATGTTGACCTAGTTCTAAGTAGTATTGTACTGAAAGGTTTTAATTAATCGTAACTTATGGAATATTTATGAAAGGTAAAGATGTTGACTATGAAATAATAGTGTTGTTATTATGTGTAACTTATTGGATTTATATTGGTTAATTTTGTTGGGTTTAAAAGTGCCCCGGAGACACGTGGAACTTTTTATATGTTAATTTTTCAGATAAATTTTTTGGAGGTTACGTATAGATTCTAGATGTTCTTAACCTCTTGTTTTATTTCACAACTAAACTTTTTACAATGTCGTTTTGAAAGACCAATAGGAAAGAATTTTATTAAAAATCCTTGATAAAGTTCAAAGCCCCGCATCTAAAATATATTCTCACAATTATACTTTAATAATTCACTCGCATTAATATCTTATTTTATGTACAAAACATGAAGAAATTACGATTAGTCACATTGTAATGAGAAAATTAACAATCTGACTCAATCGTGACTCAAATGACTTATCGTCCGTAACAAATGACTGACGCATTTGTTTTGCACGAAAAAATATAATTGCAGTTTTTACAGCTTTATACATAGTATCTGCAAAGATTTTTTCGTTTGTGTCTATAATGACTTGGATTTATCTGCATATTATTCTAACTGTATTTGTACTATTACTTGCGGTCATAGCTCCATATGAAGTAATCTATTTATGGTAAATTTTCGTGACAATTTATTACAAAAATTGATATTGTTTATTGTTTCCAGGTTTTATCCAAGATTAAGTGCTTAAATCTAGTTTAAAACTTTCTATTTGTTACTTATGTATGTTTTTTATAGGGCATCTTGTTATTTTCTGCTTTAGTTACATTTTTATCAATAATTAAGTCATGTTTTCTTCATACTTTTTCTAACGTGTTGGTCAGACTTTAGCTTACTTTCTTACTTTTTCTATTTCTCATAAAATATCTTCATATATTTTCGTGTTATGCATACTGCTTTGTCTTACTATTTTCTCGCTTTTTATAAATACTTAGTCTAATCAATAAAATCGAGACAGATATTTGTGGCCTCATGGTAATGAAAATGTTTTTTTGGAATTACGGACAAACACATTTTTGGAAAATCTTTTTCCATCTGTGTGCATAAATAAACTATTTGATAATGTAACAAATCTTGAATATGGCTAAACAGTTCAACAAATGACAAACAGCCAGATTAGTTGAGTCTAATTCTAATATTATTTTGGTCTAACCTAGCCCAAAGGTCATATCCTGATGATAAGGCCTGAGCTTAGCAGTGAGACAAAATTGGAAACAGAGTTAATATGAGCCATATTACTAATATTATAATATGTACGTGTTTCCTATGCATGTGGTGCTTTATTCTTTTCTTCTTCTTCAGACGAAAGAAGTCCACTGCTAAGCACAGACCACTCAAAAAGACGAGAAAAACGCGGACCTGCACCGCTTGAATCCATTAAAAATGTCTATGGAGAGGTATAGTATCATCTGTCATTTTTTTATTTATATTTATTTGGGGATTAGGGTATTCGGTACCAATAATTTTCAATACTAACAATAATTTCCACTAACAGCTTAATGTAGTATTTTAAGTTGGTGAATATAATAACTGTATCTTATAGAAGTACGTGCATACTATTGTCATCCATTTGATGTATAGTTATGTGTATTAAGTAATTTGTGTTTCTGGTATGGTCAGATAAAAACAATGGAAAATATAGATTACGAATTCACACATTCACAAATAAAGTTTTATGATAAGCTATTTTTGTTTGCATATTTTAAGAAAATAATAGTAACTAGTAAATACGTAGTAATAAACTGTAGTAAATGCATTTTGATTTTTCCGCATTTGATATAAGGTAAGCCTATACTCCGCGCTTGCAATTTCTTTAACCAATCACAAACCGGACATCTTGAAATGCCAACTAATAGAATTAATAGAGCTAGATTCAATAGCCACACATAGCTTATGCTTCATAGATAAATACGTGCCTTATGTAGAGGTATCCGTAGTTACGAGGTAGTTTACGATTTCCTGAACATCTAGATCCGAAACCAGTACTTAATAAATGTTTACTCCTGCAGAAATAACTAAAGAAATTAAAACAGGATATTCGAAAATGGCTATGATTTTTTAACGTACTTTTCCTGCCAATAAAAATAAGTGTACATTTGTGTAGTCAAATAAATCTTATTGTTCCCCATGAAAATATATATGAAAGATCGAAAGCAGCAGTTAATAGTACCTATTAAAAAGTAATTTTCTTCGTAAATATCATACAGCCAAGCCTTGTCCACAGCACTCTAATTAAGTCGTCTGGGAAATACATATGTAATTGATTCGCAGGGCCCTCATGCATCAAGGGTTTCGCTCTTACATCGTGAAAAGTTAACGAACTTGTCTGGAGTTTATCGATTTGGCTTCAGTTACGCTAGGATAGTACTTTAGGGCGTGGGTTTGTTGCGTGTTTAAAATAATGGAGGTAGGTATAGTAGACACATGACACGCTTTGTCTATGGCGTGTTGTGGTAGCATTCCATTTAAAAAAAACCTTGATATTTAGTCTATTTGAAGCTTTTAGAATGATTGTCCCATGCAATCACATCTTTTAACTGACTATTTTTTGTCAAATGCGTTGGTAAGTTTTACTTTAGGTGGAAGTAGAAAATTGCGTCAGGTTTTTATTCGTCATGCCCAAATCATTCAAAAATCCTATTTATTCACAGTAACTAGGTCGCCATACATCATTACAATGACAATGGGGAACATATTAATCTTTATCGACGAATTTAAATTCATCTTTGGCTGCATAACTAAGTCTAGTTTCCTAATATTATATGCCAATATTTGTGCAAACATTTAGTGGTGCCAAATTCGGCATGCGTCATTTTTATTTGCTGTATATTTTTATTTCGAAATTTCTAGTGTTGTTAAATGTTATCATTACCTTGTACGTAACACTGGGAATATCCTAGAAAAATGTTGCATTAATGTTTATTCGTGGAATTTAGAGGGATCGGTTTCAACTTGCATGTATGCTTGTGTAAGATTATTTCGCATGAGTAACCTTTCTAGTACTGGTGTTGGTTCGGCGAACCTATTTATTTACAAGGTATTTATAAAACACAGTTAACGGATAAATAAAATTATAGATATGTAGATAGCAAAATACCGAAGTCTTGCTGGCTAGTTTTAGACTGTTGGTCCTTCGAGCCAGATCTAACAAATGTTATTAGCGAATTATGTAGGAACCAACAATTGTTATAAGAACTTCGTAATATTACCAGTTGGTATGTTTTAAATATTCGCTTACATTACGTGAACGTATGTAGTCTTCAGACTAATGCGAAAACAATATCTAGTCAATTTTTTTATACATCTGAACCTCATAATATATTCAAATGCGGTATCGCATAGCAATTATCTGGTGTTATGCGTCCTACCTAAGTCTCATTAAATTGTAGAGGAGTCGTTTGCTCCTTTGCTTTGCTATAAAAAATATGAATAATGTCATCGGAATGCGTATTGTTTGGAGACCACCGAAATGAGGAAACAACTGCTGTAATAAATTGCACATGACAAAGTATAATGTTTGTTACAAGTCATGAATTCGTAAATAGGAAATCACGATTTTTACCTTGTGTGTCAATTTAATGGCTCAATGGTGATTCCTGCACTTGATTTTATGGTTTTATTTCAAATCCCATGTAATATAATACGCGTGGATTTATCGATAACCTTCGGTGGGCCCATTAGGGCTAGAAGCCGACCGTGAAACGGCATATCAGGTAGGTAGGGTTATTCGCAATAAGACTAATATTGGTTTAGGATGTGGTTGTAGCGAGACCGAGGAGCCCTTCTCTTCTTTTTATCACTTTTAGAATACAAGTAATTTCTTGTTGGCTGTGGAATATGTATTCAATGGTTAATATCAAAACGTAATCTTATTCCATCTTTTTACAATCTGTGTGACGTTTGCTTACGTTAAGAATAGTTATGTTTTTGTTCTTTAACACAGCGCTTATATCTTGATGTTAATCTTGAGGAACTCAATTGCTAAACATAGTACACCCTAAATTATTTCCACAGCTATCTTATGAATCATATCTAATAAAGACCATCAAAGTTAAACTTCTAAGCTCTAAGTAAAGCCTTAATTAACTACCATAAACACTTCAGTAAATCACAAATCGTAGGAAGTATAACAATGGGTAATTAGCATTGAATATTATAGAAAGGATGTGCCGTTAACTATGGAAGCACAGCTGCGTCTAGTGCCGAGGGTCAATGAATTCTCCAGTGCCAAGGACGACCGAGCAAGCTTATCGAGTATCTGGGAATGGGAATTATAATATTATACAAGATCTAGGATATTGTTGCCTCTTAATAAGTAGTTTAGCTTATACATAGTATCGTACAATGTAATTATTATATTAAGTACAATTCTTAGGCATGGAAATTGTAGATATGTATAAGTTTGTTTGTATGTTTGTGGATTCTTTAGGGAAGTGGATAAATATGCTAGTGATTTGCGAGTTTTATTAACTGGGAAATGTAGTTTACGTCTATCAATTCGAAACAGATGGTATGGATTATAGATTGGTGGGGATGACATCTGGGGAACAGCTTCTTCTTAAATTAATACATAAAAAAAAATTATTATCGGTAGGTATGTGTCATACTTGTCACTTGTGTGTGAAAGGAGTACAAGGATCTTGTAAATGCTCTATAGAAAAATCTAGATTTTTTTTTATATAAAATCAGAAAAATGTATTCGGTCTTGTCATTGTTAGTTTAATTATAATTTATCTAGATGTAAATGTTCTAGATATGCAATTATGGCATTTCACTTTTAAAAACGTGCACGGAAACAAGCGGTTTGAAATATTTATTTAAGTGGCGTCGCCCACGTATTACCATCAATGTAATAACCATTTTAGATATTTTGTTTTAGGACAAGTAAAATTAGTATTTTCGGATATTATGCAGAGACAAAGTAACTATTGCACTTGTTTGTAACAGTGAATTTACTGAGTAAATTGGCATGAGTTTATATACCAGTTAAATACTATGAAACGGGTAGTCACCTGCAGCATAATAAAAAAAAAAACAGTTTTATCACATTTTAAATACGAAGGTACCGATGTGCTTTATTCCCTGTGGTAATCCAATACTATAGAACCTCCAAGTGCAACAGTGCAGGAATATAGGCTATGAATATTTATGTATGTATACTTATGAAATTTTAACTAAGCTTACATTTCATTCCAGAAACGCAAACCGTGACAAAATGACTTCCACATCTTTCAACGTTGGTCTCAACGACACGGCGAGGCTGTCGAGCCGGGTGCTGCGCCCCCCTGGCGGCGGACACACCGACATCTTCGGCTCCGAGCCCGAGCCACCCCAGCGCACTGGCCGCCGCGCCGTTCCTCAGGCTGGTAAGGGTCGATTCTGATATAATTTTTAGTTTGACTAGTTCGTCGAATACGTCTATTTGGGGCAAGTTGTTCGGTTAGGCAGGTCTAACTTCGAGAGAAAGGTCAACCTTCGAATCCAAATCGGATGGGCAGCTTTCGGGAAACTACATCATGTCTTCTCGTCAAACGTCATTATTTATTATTTATTTATTTAAATCTTTATTGTACACATTAAAAAAATACAACATACAGAAATTAAAAAAATGAAAAAGTACAAATGGCGGTCTTCTCGCTCAAAGCAATGTTTTACAGACAACCATGGGATGGATTTAAAAGAAGGAGAAAGAGAGAGCAGTGTAAAATAAACGTTCCTTAGTGCCTAAAAATTAAAGTCTTTAAATGTTGTTACCAGTGATGACTTATGGCACCGAGACGTGTATTACCCTACGAGATCAAATCAGAAATGAGGAGATCCATAGGAGAACAAAGATTACCAATATAGCCCGTAAGATTAGCCTAGATTATAAGGTAAGACGGACCACTTGCTAAAGTTGCAGGAAGTCGCTGGATGCAGGCCGCTTCCAACAGGTCGATGTGGAGATCCTTGGGGGAGGCCTATGTTCAGCAATGGACTTCGTGTGGCTGAGATGATGATGATGATGACTCGTTTGTGCATAGGAGACAATTTTAGTCCGAATCAAATTCACGATATAGAATAAATACGTGAATGGAAAAAACACGATTGGCGATAGGCTCGCCACCTATCACATTGTGGGACGGAACATACAAGGCGAAATGTGGGTGCCCTGGCACCTCTGCCTACCCCTTCTGGGAACAAGGCGTGAGTTTATGTATGTATGGAAAAAACAGCCGCCGATAATGAGGAGCACAGAAGCATCGTGCGCATTTTAAGTCCTTATTACTGGTTTAGAATTTGTAGAACTCTTAACCAGACACATTCAATCATGATGTTTTTATAACGTTGACAATTATACTCGTAAAATAATATAATGTAATGTCTAGACTTGTAGAGCGCTGATTCACAGAGCATTTTAATTACAGGACAAGGAGACGAGATCAAAGCCACCAATGGAACAGATTCACCCGCCAACGGCCAGGCATCGACGCCAGTAGAAGCTCCCGCACCAGTCGAACCCAAAGAGGTTCCAGCCAAGCCAGAGAGTCCCAAAATCGAGAGCCCTCCCAAGATAGACAGCCCCACGAAGTCCAACCCAGAACCAGCTAAAATGGAGCCTCCCAAGCGTGTACGTGTGCCGCCAGGAGGTTTCTCATCCGGTCTCTGGTAAAGACCAAGGTCTTCAAAGCAAAGCTTAGTTTCGTTCGCCAAGATTCTCTGGGCGTGCTGTGAGTGGACCCGACTGCATTTTATTAGGATAACTCATTAGAAATTATACAATTGTTTTTTAAAAGACATCAGGGTTTTGGGGTGTTTTGTGCGTTTTGTGATGGAATGCGTTTCAGTTAATTTTCCAGGACTACAAAATTCAACTATGAATACAAACACGGTCTTGATTTAGCTGAGACCTTGTTCAGATATGGATTTATTCACTGCAAGTCAACATGACAGAATTCATATGCGCGTTGGCGGAATTCTGGATTTCAATACATCTCCACAAGAATTACGCTAATTTTTCCGAACGAGGTCTTGGTTAATACCAGTTTCTGGATTTATCAGCAATGACCACAATATGTGGCGCTATCGAGCTTACACTCCAAATATGACGCACAAAATCTCCCAAGACCCTTGAAATCCCGACTGATTCCAAGTTTGGCAGATCGCGGTCCATTTTCATTGCGTCCGTTAGTATTTGCTAGGATTCGCTGGGACCAGCACGTTAGGTTTCCTGGGTGTTCTAATTGTGCCTTGTTTCGACAGATGCCGCGTATTCTGATTGTAGATAGGTTCGATATTTGTTTTGGGGTGGGTTGTCTGGTCCTGGTGTTTTCTTTAATGGTATGTTAAGTCATTCACGGTTGTTCAGTACTCGCAGAAAAGGATTTCCATGTTTTATTTACTTGAACAAAATGTATCTTATGTAGTATTATTTACATAAAACATGATTAGGAGATTATTTTCTTTTTCATTATTATCGCATCGTATTTAGCTTGCGTGGCCGCGCGGCGAGTGTAGACTCTCTAGTTGGTAATTCAGTCACAATTTTCGCTATAAGACTTACTTCGGCCAAATTTTAACTTGTGATTTTTCCTCTACGCATCGATGTATACAGGGTGATAGGAGTACATGAAAACTAGGCCAGTGTTTTGGAGCTATGGTGGCTGTTTTTTGTATGCACGGAAGCAGTTTTAATATTTTTAGTTATTGACTATTCGCAAAGGACAGCAATGAATGTTTGCACAAGGCACCAGTTGTTTTTAAATGAGTGAAGAATTTAACCACAATTCGTATTTAGTAGTCGTAAGTGCATAAATTTGTTTGTTTTAGCGTTAAACGGTCAGACTAAGGCTAAGAGCACCCTGTATATTATTTTTAGAAAAGTTAAATTTCATGTTTTTTTATAAAATTCCTAAGGAATGCTAATAAGCTTAATGTTAATTTGTATACAGACTGACATGTGCCTATCGGAAGTTTAATGTTGTACTTAAAATTTATGTTTTGCGTTGTGACTGTGGTGAATCTTTTTAAACTGGCATGCCTCCGCCGGCAAATGCGTTTATGTATATTGATAATGATAACAATTGTATTTTTATATGAATTACAATACAACTAAATTATGTTGTGTTTTATTTCATGTCCTACATTTCATTTGTATAAAAGTTTTGCTTAGTACCTACGACTATGATAATGTTAAACTGTTTCATACACACGCTATTGTCATTAAAAACCTACTTCTGGTATTTTTATTTTTTTATTATTTACGTAGAACCTTTTTATTGTTTTTTTTTTTTTCTATTTGTATCGATCTTTTTGCTAATAGCACCTGATTACATAAAATTACAGCGTCACAACAAATCGCAATGATTTTTCTAAAGGAATTACCAAAATCCTGTAAATACAATATATTGTAAAATGGCAATTGAATTATTTCAAGAAAATATCGCATTTAATACAAATATCATTTGAAAAATAAGTAAGTATTGTGGCAGTTCTTGTGTTGTTTATTTCACAATACGATTTCGGAATTATGCCCATAATAGGGGTTACTAGATTAATGCCATTAAATAAATTACACAATATAATGTAGAATAACATTCGAAATCTTGGTGTATGTCTTATGTGTAGACGTTTGGAAAATCTTTATTTTCTGCTATAGTTTCAGTGAACTTTTTAATAAATAAATACTCCCATCAGCCATAAATAGTCCTTACCCCACACCAAGATCGAGTCTTGTATCGTCGGTATCAAAAACTTGGGGTTTTATCTCAAAAACACCTAGACCCAAAACATGACTCCATATAAACAATGTACTCTGTTACATATTATGTATACCTATGGGTCATACAAATAATTGTCTCATTGTGGAGACCGAACCCGCATCCTCTCGTTTCTCAGCCCGCGTCTCACCAACTACGCCGCAGAGGCTATTAGCGAAATAGTCATATGTCTCATTTAATGTCTGAATGAGGTGGATAGAATTGTTGTTGAAAGTTGGTTAGAGAATATACGCCCTAGCAAAGATCACAGTATCTTACTAGATGCATGCACGACAACTTGCTGTGGAATTATTTGAAGTAGGCTTATATAGTGCCTAGTAGTAGACATACGCCCGAATACTCAAACGCCACTCAAATTTTAAGTTGCTGTTAACTGCGCACGGCCCACTTGGCCAGTACATTTAAGTGGGATTTGCATAGTTAAGTGCACTGTAATCACGTTTGAGTATTCGGGCGATATTGTGATTAATATATACCTACTTGTAAGAGTCCGTGTGCGCGGCATGGAGGGCGGCGGGCGGCAGTCGCGGCTGCTCGGCCGACTGCTGGGCAAGCTGCGTGGAGACCATCATAAGTACAACGCGCTCGACAAACGCTTCTCTGTTACTTCTAGCGGGTATGTGGCTTATGTCTGCTTCATTATATTTAACTATACAATTAGAATGTTATGATTTCGTTCAAATTATCTTTTCATTTTAATAATGCATAGAAATAAAGTTGTAGGTATTTTTTTTTCTTTTGACTTCTTTCATTTTGTCAATAGCTTATTGTTTCTTTACCCAATCATTTTCCGGATGGCTTGGAAATTCTGGCACTAGACTAAATACCATTCAGTATCAGCAGGATATTTTTGGACACTCAGCTTATAAATAGTAATCACTGAATATGAAACCTGTTGTGTGAATCCTGCTCTTATTTTTTGTGTTATGTATTTTTATGCACGCCTATATAAGTACGTCCCACTGCATGGCACGAGCCTCCTCTACGATCGAAAGTACGATTGAGAGGAGTTAGGCAATATAGTCCACCACGCTGACCTAGTGCGAGTTGGCTGTGGTCATTGACTAGACGAATATTGTCAGTAGCAATCTCCTATACCAAACATTTCAGCATGAGCGAAAGCACTGGCTGCGGCAGCACGATAATCGATGATGATGACTTGGACTTGGGCGCCAGCGCGGTGCCGCCGACGTCTTCCAACGCTCCCATCGATGATGGACAGTTCGCTGCCAATATAGACTTAAGGTTACGTATAAACTTAATATTAGTAGAAGCCTATACAAATTCACCTTGTGATAAGCAGTTTCCCTTGTTATTTGTGGTAGAGATCCTAATCTGCATTTGATAACGCTTCCTTAATAAGTTTAAGTGTAAGGATGGATGTCGCTAAAATATAAGGAAGTCTAGTGTCAGAATTTTTTAACCACTGATTAGTTAAAACCCAGCTCAAATTATTTACCGAACAAGAGGTATCGATATCTGCTTTTCTTTAGCAATTGAACCTTAGATAGACCACAGACTTTTTAATGTAGATATTTTAATGTTATAAAAGCGACGGAATTCATTATTTAACTTATCATCAGGTACGGGGGTCAGTATTTAACGCCGGAGCAGTTGCCAGAGTTTTGTGATCAGCTCCATCACTTGGTAGAAGTTATCAGGAACATTCAATCCTACGCCAGGGTAACGGGAGAATATCCGAGGTACGTACTTTCTACCTTTCCACTCTTCAATTTTCAAAGGCTGGCAACCATTTAAGATTATCATGAGTTTACATGAAATTTGGATTACTTGACCCCCGGTGGCCCGCATGTTCGTTTATCGCCCATGAGCTATGAGAAGAAAAAACGAATCATAAAGTCTTCTTTCGGTTTTTGGCCATAATATTTCAAGCTGTTCATAAAGAAAAGTGCGTGGTGGCCTGTTGGTAAACGGATTAGACGCGGCTGCCAACATGTTCATGGTGATCGCGGGTTCGAATCCCAGGGCACACCTCTGACTTTTCGGAGTCATGTGTGTATTGATAGTCAATCACCACGCACTAAAACGGTGAAGGAAAAAATCGTGAGGAAACCTGCATACCATAGCGATTTATAAGAATTTCTATGGTATGTAAGTCCGCCAACCCGCACTAGGCCAGCGTGGTGGACTATATGGCCTAACCTCTCAATCGTACTCTCGATTGTAGAGGAGGCCCGTGCCCTGCAGTGGGACGTATATGGGCTGATACAGATAAAGGTTTATTCTAGTAAACTAGAGCGTCGTCTAGAAGAAGAGGCTCGTGAGGTGGCCTCTCTGGCTGCGGAGGCGCGGAACGCCAGGGACGTGGTGGCGCGCGCGCGGACCCAGCGCAAGGCGGTGCGCGCGCAGAAGAAACATCTCATCACACACCTCGCTAACTTGAGGGAGACAGGTGGGTGTGAGGTCGGAAACTGGCTCGTAAAATTTGTGGCATCGATATAAGCACTTCTTTTTGATCTCCCGTGGTGTATTATAAGATAAACTGTTTAGTTAAATGAAAATACTATATTGAATCTTTAAAATGGTAAACTTTTATTATTTAGATTCAGTCACTTTTTTCTTTACTATCGGTTCAAAAGGCTCTGTCATTGGAGAAGAACGGGCAAGAAACTCTAACGTTAGGCTTTTCAAAACAAGTTAGTCGCAGCTTAGTTTTATTTAGAGCAGTAATATTGGTTAAGTCAATTTATACAGCTGAGTTAAGTAAAGTCTCACAGAACGCAGAATCTGTATACACTGTTCCGTTATGAATATGTTCGAGTATGCGACTGAAAAGATGCATCTCAGCATTCACCACTTGTGTTTTCAGAGGTTCGTGAACTAGAAAGCACCGTGAGGTTATCTGACAGGAAGTTGTTCAAGAGCTGGGAGGTGCTCAAAGACTCTACCGATCCTGCCGTCTTCGAACCCTTGCTTGACGAGGTTAAGGTTCGTGTACGCTTGTAGTTTATGTGTTTCGGCCTTGACAATATAAACATGTTACTGGTGGTAAGTCTCTCATATGTGAAAGGCGGCCTGGGTACCACTGCAATGTCTATTTCTCCCACTAAACATCAGTCTAAATTCACTATTGTGTACTGGTTTGAAGTACATTGTAGCCAGAGTAACGGAGTCTCAGGATGGCGAGCGCAATTGAATTGAACGCCAAGCAATGATTTTTTATTAATGATGTAGTTTGGTGTTGTACTAACGTATTGCTTACTTGGCATGCTCGGCTTGTCATTCGTCGCAAAAAATAAACATCTAAATAACATATGATCCCTTTGGAGCTGAAAGAAATTTCAGAGCGATTTTAGCGTTTTTATGATTGAATAACAGTTAAGGTAAAACAATCAATACTCCCAGCTCGTAAATATATCTCTTATTACCTAATGTCAAGTATCCGTAGGCGGCAGATCTTTGGTTGTAAGATTACATACCGGTTTTATTTTGCAGAATAAGCAAACGGCATTACAATGTCTAGTTCGTCTAATTGAAAGCAAACAAGCTGGTCTGATACGCACAGCAGCAGCACCTCAACCGTTACCTCCCCCCGAACCCAAGGACCAGGAAGGTAAAGGACTTTGTACATTTCAAATAAGAGTGGTAGAGCCACATTGTTAGGAGACTGTCCCGCTCTCACACCCACCTCTGTAACTTATGTAAGCCAGGATCAACAGTGGCACGCAATGTAATGACACCGAGCATTGAAGCTCGGCGAGTCTCCGGGAATGTCTGACTTGTCTTTAACACGCAACGAAATTAATCGGAAAGTTAAATTAGTAGTTAAAGTAGTAGGAGGAGTTGGAAATCAATTATTGTCCACTTCCCTCCGAGCAAAACGGGTGATAAAGGTGACCTCCATGCTCGTTTGTCGGATCTATGCAATAAAATAGAAAAGTGAAACATTCAGGCTTTTATTTGTGGTAAGAATGTCCCGTTTTAGCTGTTATTGGATAAACTCTCCAACATTCAACTAATGCAGTATTTCTAATCTAATGCTTTTAATGCCAATTGTGACTACGTCGTACTCTTTCATGCCATTATCTACTCAATTCTGTATCAGCCCATATACGTCCCACTGCAGGGCACGGGCCTCCTCTACAATCGAAAGTGCGATTGAGAGTGCTTAGGCCATATAGTCCACCACGCTGGTCTAGTGCGGGTTGGCGGACTTACGTACCATAGAAATTCTTATAAATCGCCATGGTATGCAGGTTTCCTCACGATGCTTTCCTTCACCGTTTTAGTGCGTGGAGATTGACTATTGTTGTAGATATAATACTTTGTATAGTGCCTACATTAGAATAAATTCTCTTTAGTTGTTGTCTGACACTCGAGTCGTTTCATTTAACATAACATGGTGGCAGCGGTTTTGTGATTATTTGTACGTTTAAAGTTATAAAATGGTGTGATTTCAATAAAAGGAAATCTGTCTCGCAGTTGGAGATATGAAATATTGCTATTTACAGTGAAAGCAACACGAATAGTAATTTACAATGGAGCATGCACGTCCGCCATTAGAACTTAATTTGGACGGCGCCGGTGGGCCTGTGGGTCGCGCCGATGCTTGGAAGAAATGGAGGCAACAATTCCTCTTGTTTGTGAAAGCATCAGGAGTACAAACTGAACCCTCGAGTGTACAAGCCAGCTTATTGGTAAATCTCATCGGTTCAGATGGATTTGACATATATCAGACATTTACATTCGAGAACGAACTCGAACGAGATGACGTCAACGTGCTATTAAAAAAGTTCGATGGATATTTCGAAACAAAATCTAACACCACGTTGTTGAGATACAAGTTTTTTACGCGAAACCAAGAAAATGGGGAATCTGTTTTGCAGTATGTAACTTCGTTACGACTTCTTAGTAAAAACTGCAAATTCTCGTCATTAGAAGATGATCTGATCAAGGATCGAATCGTGTGTGGGATTCGTGAGGCCACGGTCAGAGACCGGCTACTGAGATGTGAAGATCTCGACCTCGACAAGGCGATCAAGATTTGTCAAGCAATGGAAGCCTCGCGAGAGAGTGAAATTCATATGTCGAGTGGCGGTGGCGAAGAGGGCGCTGTGCATGTAGACAGTGTGGGCTACATGGCGCGCAACCGGCCTGCGCAAGCACGGACACCGCGCGCGCCGGCCGCAAGCGGCGCTGGTGATGCGCGCGGGCGTAGGCGCGGGTGCGGCGGCGGACGCATGGTTTGCGCGCGTGGCGCCGATCGCGGAGGCGATTGGCGAGCTCAGGCGGTGCCTGCTGCGCCGTGCGCAGCCTGTGGGGGCGCGCGATGCGACACCGGAGTCGGGTGCCCGGCTCGGCGAGTGACCTGCTTTACATGTGGTAATCGTGGACACTTTGCGCGCAATTGTAAGTTAAATTATTTCAATAATAATCGCCTGAATAGAGTGAATCGGGTATACGAAGGTGAATGTGACGATGATAATTACAGTGAATCGGGGAATGATTCTTTTTATATTTCAACCCTTGTGTTTGGAAATGAAAATAGCGGTTCAAAGAATTGGTCGGAAGAACTATCGTGTGCAAACGGGGTAGAAAAATTTAAGCTCGATACGGGGGCCGATTGCAATGTATTATCTTATCGTAGATTTTGTGAATTAGGGTTTGACAAATCCCTCATTATTAAAAGAAATGTACCGTTATTTTCATATACACACGATGTAATACCCACTAAAGGAATTTGTATTTTACCGTGGTCTTATAAAAATGTTATTTACAAATTAAAATTCGTCATCGCCGATATGAATTGTAGTAGTGTGCTGGGACAGAAATCATGCGAGTTTTTAGGGCTGGTGAAACGTATTCAATCGATTGAATTGTCGAACTACGACGATTTGTTTCAAGGCTTAGGATGTTTACCGGGTAAATATCACATAGTCGTTGATAAATCTGTGCCGCCTGGAATATGTGCATCTAGAAAAATTCCTCACGGGTTACGCGACCGGTTACAAGTAGAATTAAATAAAATGGAACGTTTAGGCGTTATCAGGAAAGTTACACATCCTACGCAATGGGTTCACCCGTTAGTGCTTGTGGCGAAAAAAGACAACGGCATACGTATATGTTTAGATCCGCGTGAGTTAAACAAAGCAGTACAGCGGGCACATTTTCAGCTTCCGACAGTTTCCGAGCTGGCGTCACGCCTACATGGCGCGCGATTTTTTTCAGTCTTAGACGCATACTCTGGGTTCTGGACGATAGCGTTAGATGATGAAAGCGCAGACTTGTGCACATTCAGTACACCTTTTGGTCGCTATCAATTTATGCGCCTTCCATTCGGAATAAATTGCGCTTCAGAAGTATTTCACGGAAAACTTCGCCAGCTGTTAGAAGGTTTAGAGGGTGTTGAAAATTATATCGATGACGTCATTGTTTGGGGTGAGACTAAGCATATACATGACAGGCGTCTTAAGGCACTATTAGAGAGGTCTAGAGAAATTAACTTAAAATTCAACAAAGACAAATGTAGATTTGGTGTTGAAAAAGTAACTTATTTGGGGCACGTATTCGATGCGAACGGTATTAGGCCAGATAGTGAAAAAATCAGAGCTATTAAAGAACTGCAATCCCCAAAAAACAGAAAGGAATTGGAGAGGTTTTTAGGCGCGGTAAACTACTTATTTTTTTTTTTTATTGCATTGAATGGCGAGACGAGCAAGCCGTTCGCTTGATGGTAAGCGATACGACCGCTCATAAACAGTAGCAACATTCCACTGCGCTCGCCATCCTGAGACATTAGATGTTACGTCTCAATATGTCCAGTAGTTACTCTAGCTACAATGTCCTTCAATCCGAAACACAACAGTGCATTTAAGCAGTGTTGTTTCACGGGAGAAATAGACATTGCGGTGGTACCTACCCAGATGGCCTCTCACATATGAGAGACCTACCACCAGTAAAACTTAGCAAAATTTATTCCTCATTACTCCGAAATAGCGATCCCTTTGACAAACTTGTTAAAGAAAAATAATGAATGGCGTTGGGAAGATAGTGAGCAGAATGCATTTAACAGACTTAAAGATGCGGTCACGTGTGCGGAGGTGCTGGCGCTCTATGACCCAGCACAGCCCGTGGTTCTGTCGGTGGACGCGTCGCGCGACGCGCTGGGCGCTGTGTTGGTATGCGCAAGTGGAGAAAGAAATGCTAGCTATTGTATTCGCGTGTGAAAGGTTTCACCAGTACGTCTATGGACAAAAAGGGGTTGTAGTCGAATCGGACCACAAACCACTAGAGAGTATTTTTAAAAAACCCTTGATGTCGGTCCCGGCACGCTTGCAACGCATGTTACTAAGAATACAAGGCTATGATCTTATTGTTACTTATATTCCCGGAAAATATATGTATATTGCCGACATGTTGTCTCGTGCGCCGCTTCCCGACTTGTACAGTGAAGAAATACACAAAAATATTATTCATCAAGTTCAGATGATCGTAGGAAACATACCCATATCGAACGATAAGTTAACAATGATAAAGAGGGAAAGCAAAACAGATCAAGAAATGCAAATATTAAAAAAATATATCATGGATGGATGGCCCAACCATAAATATAATATCGATGATAAAGTGAAGTTTTACTGGTCATTTAAAGATGAATTGTTCATTGTCGATGATGTAATTTTTAGGGATCATTTAGTCATAATTCCAAAAAACTTAAGAGAGAGTATGCTCAAAATAGTACATGAGAGCCATTTAGGTATAGATAGGTGCAAGCGGCGCCCAAGACAGGTGATTTTCTGGCCTGGTATGTCAAATGACATAGAACTTTTTGTAAAAAGGTGTCACACGTGTCAGGAGCATTCAAATGCACCCAGTAAAGGACCCATGCTACCGATTAAAATTCCTGAACTACCATGGCATACTGTAGGTTCAGACATTTTCGAGTACAAAAGAAAGTACTATTTAATTTTGGTAGACTATTATTCGAATTTTATCGAAGTCTTTAAGTTAAATAATTTGATGTCTAACGAGGTTATTCAAAAAATAAAAGAAATATTTTCGCGTCATGGTATTCCGAGTGTGCTGATTAGTGATAACGGAACTCAGTACTCTAGTCGTGAATTCAAAAATTTTGCGCAAACGTGGGGATTTGATCATGTTACATCATCACCACGTTATGCTCAGTCAAATGGTAAAAGTGAGCGTGCAGTACAGACAGTAAAAAATATGTTAAAAAAAAACAGAACACAGTAAGGATGATTTTTATCTCGCACTTTTAAACTTTAGAAATACGCCCAGGGATGGTTTGAGCTCGCCTGCACAGTTATTGATGAGTCGGAGACTTCGTTGTCAGCTACCTGTAAACCCTTGTATTCTTAAACCAAAACCGGTCGACCCATCTGAATATTTAATTATGATTAAGAAACAAAACTATGCAAAAAAGTATTATGACCAAAATTCTAAAACTTTGCCGGAACTAAAACGAGGTGACACAGTTATTTGTTTAGATAGGAAACTTAGATATAGAGGCAAAATTATGAAGCAGGCAGCCACCCCTAGATCATATATCGTACAAAATAGCACTGGCAGTAGATACCGGCGAAATCGTCGCCATCTAATTAAATGTGAAAATAAAACTAATTTATCGCAAACCAGTTCTAGCGCTGATGTAGAGGGATTTAGCGGCGCTAGGGTGAATGAAAGTACTGACCATTTAAAGGCACAATTAAATTATGATAAAGGCAATAGAATAGAAATACCCACGTCTGGGCCTCTTACTCGCCGCAGACCTAAAAAAATTGCTGAGCAACGTATCACTGGCCAAACCTAATTAAATTTATTCTTATTTACCTACCTATATCTGTATGGCAATGTCTTGAATATTTTGTTTTTATTTTATTCACTTTTTAATCGTTAGGATGGATATTTGGTTTTGTATTTGTTTAGATAACGATATGTTAAGTGGTTTGTTTAAGTTTTGTCTTTTAAATTGTATAATATGTTACTTTTATTACAGGGGAAGATGTTGTAGATATAATACTTTGTATAGTGCCTACATTAGAATAAATTCTCTTTAGTTGTTGTCTGACACTCGAGTCGTTTCATTTAACATAACAACTATCAATATCTACTCTATACTCCACTCCCTACTCAATATTTCAATTATAATTTCCATATTCCATTACTGCCTGCCTCGGTGGCGTAGTTGTACGGTATGGTTACAAAGCTGAGATCTCGGGTTCGAATCCCGGGTTGGGCAAAGTGATATTGGATTTTTCTATTCAGTATCAGCCCAGAGTCAGGAATTTGTGCCCGATATGGCGATAGGCTCGCCACCTATCACATTGTGGGACGGAACATGCAAGGCGAAATGTGGGTGCCCTGGCACCTCTGCCTACCCCTTCTGGGAACAAGGCGTGAGTTCATGTATGTATGTATGCATGTATGTATTCCATTAGATACAGGCACAGCCGGCGCTACAGGTCGCAAGCGGCACGACGGCACCGGCAGAAGAACCAACTGCAAACGTCGCCGCAAGGACACGAGTCGGGAAGCACGCTCCGTACCACTATCTGTCGAGCCCAGCAGACACGCGCCGCCTCAGGTCACTTTTATAACCTTCTAGATGCCCAGGCCGGGTGCAGTCTTTTGTGTATAGATAGGATAGACCAGGCTATATTGGAGACAAGGGCGTCGCCAAGGGGGGGCAGGTAGGGGAAGCTGCCTCCCCACACCTAGTGATAAAAAAAAAATGCCAAATGTAAAGCAACCAAAATCTTTGACTTGGCTTGCCTACTATACGGTATTTTTTTTGCATATACCATACTATTTTACAATAATATTGACCGTCTGGGGGCCGCCGTCAAAATTGTGTAAGTTGCAATCACATTTTTCTCAGTCTCCATAATATTTGCCCCTCCCTAGAACATCGGCTGGCGACGCCCCTGAATTTGGAGACATGTTAGTTTATCCGCCATATACTCTATCTCATTCAATCTCATGAAATCTCATTCAGTCTTAAAGAGTTTTTTTTTTTTTTTTATAATGGCCTGGCATATTGGCGGCATTGCACCTGATGGAAAGTGCCAATGCCGCCCAGGCAGAGGATCCATTGGCATCGGACGGCAGTCCCATGCCAATGGAAACAATTATGCCGGCCTGCTTAGGTGCCTCTTCACACCACGGCGGAAGGACCCGGGATTGTAGGAAGGAGGAAACACGTGCGCCGGCAAACAATTCCACAGCCTGACGGTGCGGCACAGAAACGAATTTGAGAACCGTTTGGTTCGCGCCGGGATGGTGTGGACCGTCAAGCTATGGCTTCGCAAGCCAGCACGCGTGGTTCTGGTTAGGAATGGAGAGGAGGGGAGCAAGTTGAACAATTCCTCAGAGCACTCACCGTGATACAGGCGGTAGAACACGCTTAGAGAGGCGACATCTCTCCGGAGTTGTAGCGACTCCAAGTTGCTCGTAACGTCTGCATCATTCACAATGCGGATGGCCCGCCGCTGCAATCCATCCAAGGCATCGAGCAGGTACTGGGCGGATCCATCCCAGAGGTGCGAGCAGTACTCCATACCCGGCCGGACCTGCGCTTTATATAAGCGGCAAAGCTGACCGGGCGTGAAAAACCGACGCACTCTGTTCAGGACTCCAACCCTGCGTGATGTGGCAGATATTACGCCCTCGATGTGATTCCTTGGATTGAGATCACAGCGGATATCCACACCAAGGATACACAGGTCATTCCGCACTGAGAGGGGAGTACCCTGAAGAATGGGGAGGGGAGAGAACGGGGATTTTTTGCACGTGAACGCACACACCTGGGTTTTCCTGGCATTGAACTCAACCATATTCCTGGAACCCCATGTAGAAATGAGATCCAAGGTCCGGTTGAGCTCAATGACAAGATCTTCGCGTCCCTTCACAGTTTCGACACGGCAACCTGGAGGCCCGCAGTGGTATCGCCCATGAACCGTGCTGTCATCTGCATAGCAATGAATGTTGCCAAGCGACAACATGTCATTGATATGCAGAATAAACAAGGTAGAGGTAGGTAAGAGTAGTGAAAGTATTTGAATTTCGACTTCATACTTCAGGAACACTATCTTTTGTCGGTATAACTCTATGTGCCTAAAGCCTATTTCTCAATCCAGCGTATCAGCTACCCTCATACCAAATTACATCAAAATTGGTCCAGCCTTTTGAGCGTGAAGAAGTAACAAACACACCAACTTTCGCCTTTGTAATATGAGTAGGATTTAGAATGAAGTCATTTAAGAGTCAGGGTGTAACGGTTTCCTAGCAGCGTCTTCCAAAGCTCAAGGTATTGACTTGCAAGTGATTTGGTTCAGTAAAATCGTTACACATTTAAAAAAGTCTAAACTCAGTCAGCGCTGCAGTATAGCTGTGTTGTACTGCAGCATATGGCTGAATGGGGAGTCATTGTTGTCTGGCCATGCGCATATAATGGCAAACTGTTAACTATCTTATATGCTACAATGTCTTTTTTTGTATGTGGCCATGCAATAATAAATGTATTTTCTTTCTTTCTTTCTTTCTAAACTATTTTTTATATTTTGTCACCAGGTTACTCTCTACATCCAAGGAACAGAGAGCACCTCAAGGTACAGAGTGGGGAGTACCGGAGCCGTTGCGTTGACGCCGCTCGAACTGCCCTCTGGTGGCAGCGTCAGAGACATACTGTTCTTCACCACCAATTAAACTCATATCAAGTATTGTGTTGTTTTATTAGTTTTCTAGGACTAAATACTAACGGCCTCATTAATAGACAGTTTAAATTCTATTTTAGCTATCTAATATTTTGTCTTTTTTTCTCAAACTGAATTCAAAAGTCGGTGGAAAGGGACAAAAAATACCATAAATAAAATAGGTTTTAAAATTGTGTGTGAATAAGGACGTAAGAGTGGAAGTAATGGACGTATTAGTCATAATGTAACTGCAAATGTAGTAAGATTTTTGCTCTAGCCTTAGGAATCACTAACCTCTGATTCTTGTTATGATAATTTACATACAAACAGTGTGAAAGGCCTATACTCCGTGCAGGTCTTCTTGTAGCTAAGTATAAGGATGAGATGACTATTTTATACTTGAGTCCTACAAAACTTGGAATGCTTTAAAGATGTTGAGGCAATATAAATTCACAAAATACACAATCGTTTTAAAAAAATATTTATTTTAAATATCACTTTTATAATAAGAAAGGTACACCGAGATTTATGAAAACGCGAGTAAAAATATATACGGCTTGTGTTGCCATAAATGCTATTCAAAATTGGAATTTCGCTGGGTTGCCTGATTATTCAGACAAGATTTAAATGTTGCCAGAGGTTATAATTTAATTTCCCTTTTCCCTGTTGTTTTTTTTAAATACTGGTGGGATAGCATTTAGGGTAATGTGTACCGCAAAACGGAGTGCACAGAAAAAGTAGGGTGAATCAAAATAAACTGGTCTTGTTTTAAGTGTTATTGGATATTATTGCAACGCAATTAGTATTTTTATAATGTGGATGAATACATAATATATATGATTTACACTATACAAACGTTATATTAAATAGTTAAATACTTGACCAGTTGCTTTTTATTTACCCTATAGTTTCTATTCACCCCTCTTTATCAGTACATTTATGCGGCCGGTGCCGGAGTCTCTGCGGCCACTGCTGGCGGATCAGGGCTCGCTTCAGGGCTTGACCTCACCTGAAATAAATGTATGGAAACTGAACGTTTGCAAGTTGTTTTCCTGCTATATTTTAGCTTACTGGGCGGGGATGGTTTAAGGTTGAAACTGTCGTGGAATAGAATCATCGATGACTTTTGCGTCCCCTTGTTTATATTGTCATAGTAAAGTGACGATACTGCGACATCTCCGATATCTAAAAGCTTACTCGAATTTATATTACGTAGAAGGTTTTCTGGGTTATTATATGACGACTTTTTATTCTTTCAACTAGCTTTTGACATGGTAATGGTATTTTTGATAAAGACTGTAACAGTTGCTTAGATTAAAAAAGAACGGTTTTATGGTAAAAAATATTGATCCTCTTACCTCAGCTACAGCGACAGCGGCTGGAGAAGTGGCTTCGACTGCCCTCGACGCAGAAACGGCTTCTTCTTTCTTTTCTTCTTCCGGTGCGGGCGCTGCCTGGCTTATCTGAAATGTATTGTTGTTTCAATTATTTGTTCAAACTGTTAATTGCGAACTGTAGCGCCCTCCAGCTAGATGAAGTGATGGCATAAAAAATGGCGCATTTTGCAGGAGGCCTATGTCCAGAAGTGGACAACAGTACAGGCTGATGAGGATGATGATGATTGTTAATCTATCTTATTTTTTAATTGCCTATACTTTGCCTAACTGCTTAGGCTCGCTCCTACTACTCCTCAAATGGCTTCGTCACATAGGAACTCTAACACCATCGATCACCCTTTAGTGAGGCGAGATAAGATTAATTTGTATTTTTGTCCACATATTTTTAAGAACATCATTATCTGCTGTAATACTTTCCCTAGATTCCTTTTCAACATAATATAGAAGTAGGTACTTGATTAAATAACAGGCATAGGAAATATATATTTATACGTAATGTGCGTGTTTCAATAACAACCTTGATTATTATTTTCATTTGGTAATATTATTTTTTGCTTCAAAGCCAATCAAATGAAAATATGCGTCGATTATTTTGAAACAAACTCTAATCTAAGTCATAACAATTTTAAAATATAAAGTTTCTGTATTTGTTCCAGTAAATTGGTTAATTTGGCTTCTTCATTAGTTGGCTGTGTGTAAACAAAGTTAAGTTGTTTCTGTATCGAAAGGATTATCCGTAAAGTCGTAAATAATTTAATTATAAAATTCTTCAGTCGTTATTAATTTTGCGGGTTAACTCGGGCATTCGACATGGTTATTGGCTATTGCGATGTTGCCTTTTCGCACCCGTCAATGAACTTATTTCCTGTCTCATCTTAATTTATGCCCTTTAAATCATAAATATTTGTTACATGTAAAATTTTCTAAGAATTTTTACAGATTTCTAAATCAATATCAGATTATTTTTACCGTTTCTGCTTTCTTTCCTTTTTTTTCGTCTGTAAAACTATTTCGACGCCTTTTTCTTTAATGCTAACAGTAGATTGATGTCTTTTTAGCTCAGTTAAATAAAATGAGTAGAGAACATAGTCAATTTCTTTATATTACATTTCTTTGTATGTCCACGCACGCTCTTTATGTGAGCGGTTCAATATACTCACAAGCCAATTATTCCATTTCAACTCTTGGTACTGAGTCTTCAAGTTTCAACTGCTTTATATTTCAGGAATCTTCTTAAACATCGTTTTCTTTAATTGCCTAGTTTTTATGATAATATTTATTTACACTTGAATCTACAGCAATATTTTTCTTAGTATTATTGTTTCTCAACTATGACAAGTTTTCTTTCTTCTTACGTATTTGGTTTTGTTAATATACTTGCAGATGGAAATATTATTTCAATTCATAGATATAAATGAGTTAATAGGCTTGAATGAGCAATTACTACTACCTATTTGTGTAAAAATGCTTGTGTTTACTTCACTGTAGTAATTTACTGGACAAATGTTGTCTTTAAACATAATTATTTGCTGATGGAAACATTCTAATTTTTCAAAGTAATCTTACGAAAGGTTCTTATTTTAATTCCTATTAAAAATTTCCTAAATTATTTGATATTTTAAATTATGAAATTCAAATTCCATACCTTAACGGCCACGAAGGCGAACAGGGCTACCACAACAAGGACCTTCATGTTTAACAAATCACTGTTACGCGGCAAGTGTTGATGATTAAATAAAGATTAGTTTTATGTGAAATTTAATTTATATCACCGGGTTTCGTCCACCGGTAGTGACAATCAAAATACGTATTGTGCGAATGGGTATTATGGTGTGTGTTTATAAAACACAGTTGGGTGGAACAATTGGAATTGTTATCGGTTAATAGTGCTCGTTTCGAATTCACCTTTCTTATTATGATTTATGGTTGAGTTGCATGCGTCATGGTGTGTGGTGGGTATGAATTTGGATTATGAGAGACTGGTAGAAGTCAATATTTTTGGATCGCTTTTCGTTCAGTGGCCGGGTTTGCTCGAATTTAAATGCCCTTTTCCTTCTCACGTCGATTTCCTTCCCTTGGCCCTTTTACTTCAAGAGATCTACCTACTATATATGAGTTATGTGTCTATTGATAGTTAATAACCACACATTCAAAAGGTGAAGGAAAACATCGTGAATACCATAGTGATTTATAGGAATTTCTATGGTATATAAACCGCCAATCCGCAATAGACCAGCGTGGTGGACTATTTGGCCTAAACACTCTCAATCTTACTCTGCGATTGTAGCGAAGGCCCGTGCCCTGCAGTGGGACGTAGAGTAAGGATATTGAGAATATATTGGCTTCAATGAGCTTTTATTAGCCTAGCCCTGACCAATCCTAATTCCTAATTAACCAATATAATATAGACATACTACACAAAGGCGCATTCTTTCTCGATTTCTCCCCTTATGAATTGTTAATTTGCAGGCAAGTTTTAATTAAAAATTAACTCGTTAAGCACTTGTATACACGTGTCCGGAACGGGGATTCAATTACGGTGAATTTCATGCGGTGCAACACAATAATGAGACCTTGAAAGCTGATAAAAGAATATTTTTCCTACAGTACCTACCTATTTGTAGTTATATTAAGTGTTGCCTTTGATTTTGTTTGTATACCCTTGTTTTCATTATGATTTTAAGGGTTTGGAGAACCAATAGGTCGAAATTATTATCATAATAAAAAAAAAGGTTATTATTTCATCGCATATTAGCAAGTCTTCACAACTTTTAAGTAAGTAAATCGTAAAATTAAAAAATCTATTGGATTCAGAATTATTTAATCCGCCTATCTAAACCTCATATCAGCAACAATGTAAGCTTCTCAGCTGTGATCTAAAAAAACGTAACGCGACGGATTAAACCAAGGATTAAACAGTAGCAACGACAGATTACTTTGTCAAAAATCTAATTAATGTGAAGATAGATAACTTTTATGCCCGGGATGTAATAGTACTTATTGTTATACCCAGACTTTTAGCGAAATGAGAGAATGCCGAATGGAATTTTACCGATAGGCATGAAGAAAACCATTTCAGTCGTCAGTTCGTCACCAAAACTCATATATCTACCTTATCCTGACTCCACATCAAGATCAATTAAGTCTCGTGTCGTGGCTATCAGAAACTACGAGAGACTTTTCGGTCTCACAAACACCGAGACTCAAGACCAATATTTGTGGACCTCGCAAACATGTGTCTTGGTATAGGAGGGATCGAACCCGCGGCCTATCGTTTTACAGTCGACGTTAAACCAACTGCGCCACGGAGGTTGTCAAATGTCAGTAATGCATACCGCCTTCCGCACACAGACCGAACGGGTTGGGCTTAGGATCGTCGTAGAAGAAATCGAGCTGCTTTCACAAATACCAATATAAAAGTTTATACCGATCTGTTTACACGAGTTGTCCATTCCTGAGAGATCTAACCATCGGCTCTAACAACCAGCTAATGTAACCTCCAGATCTCAAATATGGATCTGAAAATCGAAGGAACAAGATGGACATTCGCAATTTCCAACATAGATTTTGGAATTTGGAGGTGTCGTTAACACAAGTTCTGTTAAAGTAGGAGAATTATTTTCAATATTATTAGAACTGTAGGACTGAAAAAATAAAGCTGAGGCAAGAGTTAAAAGCTTAAAGCTGGTACAGTTTAAATAAGCATGATAATTGGCGTATCCGAAATAAAAATAATTTATATTTTAAAGTTACATAAAATGTGTAGAATAACTAAAATTTATGTTATATTTTGTATTCATTATGTACACAAAAACACTGAAAATAAGTAATAACATTATAATTTAAGATTTTAATTCTTGAAGTGTCTAGCTGTATCCGAATGGAATACTACACGTTCCGTTTTAGTTGAATCGAAGAAACATTCTTTAAGAATAACGTATACATAGAAAATATAATTCAATGTATTCTACGTATAATTTTTATTTACTTTATTTACTTAAAACTTGGCCTTATATTTTGTTGGATTTTGTTAATATTATTTTAAATATAGTTTTAAACAAATATTAGTTTGGAAATGTATTGCGTTAAACAGAACATATAACCTTGAGACGTTGGCATACTTGGCAGTTCTTATGTCGTTTGGCAGCTGGTGGAAAATAATTGATCTGATTTATAAAATATCAATCGGAATTAACTGAATGATACATATAGTGTAATTTGCCTGCCCACCTACTAAAACTTCTTTTAAGGTCGTTACACCAGTTAATTTATAAAAATGGCTTCGCGCGGTGGTATTATGGTCACGGGAACTAACGGGGCTGATTTTGAACACAGGGAAAAAGTAGCTATACAATACCAATTGAGGTGAGTTTTGATGTTTAAAACACCCTAATTTAGAGCTTTACGTACCCTTGGTTCAAACATTTAAAGTTTAGTTATTTTTCTCAGCTCCCGACTATTTTTTAAGACAGTTCCGTAGAATTATTTTTAGCCGAAAGCAATCGATGTGGAATTATGTTGCGCGCCAATAGTTTGAACATATTCATGGTCGAGGCTACTACAGTTTGTAGTATTTTGCGGCATGTGGCAAAGAATTCCCAGTTAATGAATGGGGGTTTTTGTAATAGAGAAATATCTAAAAATTTAAGTAAGAAATTGTGAAAAATGTAGTGATTTCTTAAGAGTATCGAAGGAAAGGAATAAACAAGATTCAAGTGTGTTTTTTTAACCAGCTGCTGCCAAATAAATTACAAAGAGATCAACTGAATGAAAAGACAAGGTTATGGGGAGAATAAATATACCTTTAGAAATAGTTACCATATTGAAATAATAAGTTTGATTTATAAAGTGTATTTGGACGAATTAGATATAAAATTATATTACATCCTTAAAGGAATGTTGAAAAAACATAAGTATTATAAACTTTTTTCCTATTGATAATAACTTATCAATTTAACAATTTGTAAAAACTTGTTCATGCTTATTGACTTGAGTTTTATCAAATAAGAACCTGTGTCAATTAATAGGGATTGATTTTTAGAATGTGTAACCCCCCATTTAGTTTTTGCTTATCTGGTAAGAAACAATTTGACACCAAGAGGTCAATATCAATCACTTTCGGAATTTCTGGTCTACATGAACAATGTCCATATGTAATTTGATTGTAATATTTTTTTCAGTCCACTGAACAAATCCCGCCTGAAGTACTGCGTGTTTTTCCACCATGTTCTGTTCCTGATGATGATGGCCAAGCTGTCAGCCGACATCCTCGACAAACTCGACATATTCATACTGGAGGTAGAGGAGTTGCAGATACCACCGGTATGTCGAAATCATTGTTTTCTAAACTAATATTATAAAGAGTAAAAATTAGATTGTTAGCATTGAATAGGCTCTTCAACTACTGGATCGATGTGAAACATTCTTTCACTATTGGAATCCTAGCTCATTCCTGATGAATATAGGAATTGAACATTATCAAAATTGAACATATTCTGGCCTGAGCGCTAGTATTTAATAGGTTGACTGAAGCTAATATAAATATTGTGGTTTTGTAGAGACCACATAATGATTGTGGCTATTTTAAACTTGGTGTGTTATTCCAATGGATAATATGATGCAATGGTAGCTGTTTTTTTTTTGTTATGGCATCACAGGCAATTTGCTAACAAAAGTCTTTCTCAAGATCTGATCTTTTGAATTGCTAGGTAAAATAGTAGTTTTATGTCGATTTTACATTGATGAAGAAGAAACTATGTATTTTTTTTAAATGAATGGTGAGACGAGCTTTCTGTTCGCCTGATGGTAAATGATATGACCGCTCATGGATAGTAGCAAAACCAAACACCGCAAATCACATTGTCAGTAGTTACTTCAGCTACACTGTCCTTCAAACCGGAACACCTGTGCATTTACAAACCAGTTTGGCGAGGGAAATAAACATTGCGGTGGTACTTGTCATGACGCCCTCTCAAATATGATAGACCTACCAACACAAAAACTGCTCAAAAACTATTAGAAGCTCAAAATAGCTTTTATTTCTGAGATATTTGCTTTAACCATTTTATTTAGTAGTTAGTATTACCAACATCTTACGATGCAACTTGTGTAATTGTTATTGTTATAAAAATATATTATTTTCAGCCTCTCTGGTGGGAATATATCTGGTGCTTATCTCTCCTGCTCTCCTTCCTTGGTCTCTCAGCGATCAAACGAAACAACATCAGACAGCTGCGTCGGTACATGTACGGTATAGTTGGGTTGGGATTCTTACCGTTGCTGTACTGTGTGCTGTACTACTGTGGTGATGTGTGGAGGTACTTGACGAGGAATGAGGATGAAGATGACAGCTCTGAGGTCGAGATTGAATTGTGGCAGGTGGGTTTAACATACTGTTTTTTTTTTATTGCAATTAATGGCTAACCGAGTATGGCATTCGCCTGATAATAAGCTACACAATTGCTCATACATGGACAGTAGTAAAACCTGTGGTAGGGGTTTAGCCAATTGTTTTTTTTTATTGCAATGAATGGCGAGATAATGCCATTCGCCTGATGGTAAGCGATACGACCGCTTGACAGTAGCAAAACCAAACAACATTATAAATTACAAAGCAATGCTTGGCATGAGACCGGGTGAAACAGACATTGCGGTGGTACCTACCCAGGCAGCCTCTCACATATGAGAGATATACCAACAGTAGTTATTAAAATCTATAGTGACCAATACAATAAAATTCACCCATCTTTCAGTCTCAATATGCCCAGTAGTTACTCTTGATACAATGTCATTCAAACCGGAACACAACAGTGCATTTAGTATTAATACTGCTGTTTGGCTAGGGAAGTAGATTATGATTAGTTACATTGCTACTACTCAAGTGGGCAACTGAGTCATTCTAGTTTCCTATTGGTATACAAATACTTGTTTGTAGTTTTAAAATAAATATGAACACCATATTATAATAATTGTTATTTTACAAAGATCTATTTACTATTCTGCCTTAGTACTCGAGAGGGCAGTAAGTCAAATGCGTGCATTTTGTTTAAATTACTGATTTGGTATGTACATTGAACAAGCGTTATTCCTTTTTAGGTTTTGTAAATCTGCATTATAGAAGTGCATTTTCTTGTTCGATATGTTCTGTTTTCCGATCATGTACATTTCAAATCAGTAATTTAAAAAAATGCACACCTTTGACTTTCGACTGCTTTTTCGATTACCACGCCAGTATTGTAGTCATTTATATAGATTAGCAAAAAAGAGTCTGTTTCTGAAAAGGGCGCTAAGATCGAATTTTGATGTAAAATGTGTAGATACTCGTTAATTTAATTTATTGTTGGTAATAGTATCTTTTTGTATTGTATTGTATCAGCCCATATACGTCCCACTGCAGGGCACGGGCCTACTCTACAATCGAAAGTACGATTGAGAGTGGTTAGGCCATATAGTCCATATAATAGTATCTTTATTTATTTTAAATTAGAAAATAAACCAAATCGGGCAAAAATAAATAAAAACAGGTGCATATAAAATTGATCTTACGAACATAATGACACTTTCAATAGTGTTGCCATAATTGTTTTTCTTTAATGCCAATTGTCACCGCATCGTACTCTTTTTTGCCAAGCTATAATAGTTTGTTGAAAAAGTTTTCTAAAACGTTTTGTATTTTTTGGGTTATCTTAATAATATCATGTAATATTGTATCTTTTCAGGGCTATCCATACGGTCTTCTGTGGTACGCTTTTGTCCTCCTCGCATCGCAAGTACATTTCTTCCAGTTATATTTCTCCTACAACCTGCTTAAGGCATGGAGGGCCAGAGGGGCGCTAAGGAAAGCCGAATAAATTGCCTTAGACATAAAGTTAATTTTACATTGACATAGTGTCACTGCCATGGGTACATGAGGCAAACGTTTTGTATGGAAAGTGTATCGGGTAATAAAGTGACGCAATTACAAATATTGGAGAGTGGGATTAATGTTTTTTCAGAAGCATTCACTAATGGTAGTGTATAGTTAATTCTTACTACATATTTAATATTCGTTTTGTATAGCTTTGAGTAGTTTTGTAGCATTTCCAATCCTAAAAGAAAATAAATGTATAAAACAAATATTTTTGGACATCTTGTTGTAGGTACGCAAAAATATTTTTAAAATTTATATTTCTTTGTGATATCCTTAAAACTTGTGATTAAAATATTTGTTTAACTCATATTATCAAGGTCGTCAGTAGCACTGTAGCAACTTACAATTTAAGTTACAAAGCCAATTGATTTGTTATCCAACATGGATGCTCATTCCTCAGAAACTTCTTTGACGACACTTTTAGGAAGTGGGATATGAAATACAGGTTTGAAGATATTTAGGTATACAAAATTAAGGCATTAATTCTAACTCTCCATTTATCTAAATAATATCACCGATGATGTGTTGAAAGATTGAAATGTGTGCATATGGGAATGTCGCAATTATTTAGAACAAACTTGAAATGATAAAAATTAGTAAATAATTACAGAAACAATTTAAAGATGTAATGTTGGCAATATAACATATACACTACCCAATGTTGCCATTTTCAGTAATAAACTATAAGGCCTATATCATATTTCATACTAATTAAGTCTAAAATATAGTGCAACAAGTTGGCATGACTCGTAAGGAAACCAAACTCGGAGAGGGGAGAGGGTCATAATACTATAGATTAAATGCATTCAATAAATAATATACATTATATTTGCCTATATGTATTCCACTGTTGAAAACAGGTCTCTTTAATTACTAGGGTAGGATTGACTTCATGGGCCTGGCCAGCATGGCGGACTCTACGGCCTTGCCCCTCTCAACCATTCCCTCAATCGTAGGGAGGCACGTGCCCTGCAGTGGGACGTATATGGGCCGATATATTCAAAGTAATCTATAATTAATATACATATTAGCATGGGTGAGTGGGCGGGATATCGCGTGAAAATGTCACTGAAGTGTACGTACATTTGTCACTAAAATGCTGAAATGACGCATGACTTATTCTCTCTCGTTCACCAAGAGTCATGCACCAACTTGCAAAACTATAACACTGGTAAAGTCGGTATAAATAATAATCAATGTATAGATAAATTAGATTTGATGTCTATTTTAGATACTTGTTGTAGATTCGGTAGATTGAAGCACAAATGACATTTTTGTATAAACATATATGTTTGAAATATATTTTTTCACTTACTATTGTATATAGGTAATCATTTAGTGCGATTGGATCTATGCTATTTAAAAAAACAATATTATTTAGTTTCAACAATGTAATTTGTTAAAAAAATTCTGCGTAAAGAGGAACGTATTAAAAAAAAAAATGACGGATATAAAAATGGCGGGAATTAAGTGACAAAAGTGGAATTAGTAGGTACTTAAATGAATATAAAGAATCAAATGTTAATCTATGGGCAATGATAATATGACTGAGTAGTTGAATATAACATAGATTTATTTGGTTACTAAGTTATTTTCTATAGTTTTTGGAAGATTATGTATGAGTTGTGGCAACGTTTAACTAAGTGACAACGATGTACCTAGGCAAATGACGAATTTTTGATTCGAGATAAAACAATACATAGGTAAGTCAATCTCCTCACGCATCATATATTGGTAAGCCTAAGAATATAAGACCTATAATGTTTCTTGTGCCTTTAAACGTTTTTAGTCAACGGGTTAGAGTAAGTATAATATAGAGGGGGCGCTGTAATACATTTGCGTGTTCAAAAACGTAGATATTTTTTTTGTTCGTAATGATGTAGGATCAGTGGGTTACTCTATAATAACGATACGAACTCCGTATGTTCGGATATTCGACGCCCGAAGTAAGAAATAAGATGTTCTCTTCTAAAAATCAATACTATTCTCTATTATACTTATTTTCTCCGAAGTTAGTCGATGTTTGCGACGCACGTTAGAGGAGTTCAGTATTACTGAAGTTTTACGTACTGCGTTCGAACAATCGAAGTTCGTATCTTTTTTATAGAGTAATCCTCCAGCTAGTTGAAATGGCAGTGGGTTGCTCACATTCGTCAGAGAACCGACATCCGTTGGGTTAGACGTGTTCTCGAGCGAAGACCACGCCTCGGCAAGGGTAGTGTAGGACGATATTCGATAGATGGATGCTAGCGGTTGGAGACGATTGGCTTAACATCGAGCCTAGTGACGTGGAGAGGCCTAGTCCAGCATTGGACGTTGATGGGCTGATGATGATGATGATGATGATTGTTGGTAGCGTTCCTATATTAGTGAACATTTAACTAATTATTTAACAACAAACTGTTATAAATTCCTTTGATAACCGAAAGTTTATTTCGTTATTATCCTTTTAAAACTATTTATTTTCATTTATCTTTTCTAAATAATTCGTGTATGTTGGATAACATCTCAAATATCAGCCAATAGGAGGGGGGCAGTAAAGGGTGGATTGGCATCACCATTTTTATCCACGTGTTTGAAATACCAGCGCCCCCTTTATGTTATAAATACTCTAAAAGTTAACGATATACTTGTTTCTATGCGTTACAAGATATTCTAAAGTAATTAATTGAATTGGTCATGCGTGATATATGAACACAAAGTATCACCATAAAACCGTCTCGTATGCTGCAAAATCAAAAATGTCAAATATGAGGGCAGAAAAGGTGGCCCAGCACCACAATTTTTATCCGAGTTATTGAAGTACCAGCCCTCCTTCTATATATAAAAATTCTATGGTTGTAACATAGATATTATAATAGGAACGGACATAGCAAAAAAAATATATGTGCGCCTTTTAGGCACGCGGGTAATTAATTGAGTTGGAGGGAAGATAGTATACCCGCATAGGAGTGAAAGAGACAGTATCCGTATTGTCTTGTCTAGTATAATGTCAATGTGTAATAGTGTACAACTACCCACTTTTATCCCGTGTTTTAATAAATCCGGTGACAAAAAATACAAAGTGTATCAGTTATGTCTATGTTATGTTAAGTATGTGTAAATAAGTTTGAAACGATTTTATAATGTGTTAGTTTGTTTTGAATTTTCCCACGAGGTTATTGTTTTTGTAATAATAAAAATGTTTTGTAAAAATGTGTGAGTTTTTATAAGTTTTAACGAGTGCGTTTTGACTTTCTAGTGACCAGCAAACATGGATATGATGATTTTCTTCCAGCGAGGCTAAGGTAAGTGGTTGCTATTAATATTGTGATTCGTAGGATGTTTGCTTTTGTCCCGATGGCGGTAAACGGATCCAGATTTTAAGATTTCACCATATTAATTCAGGCCAGGATTTTTTCAATTTAAATGAGTGACGAGATCTGGATGCCGTTCGCCTAATAGTAAGTGATACGACTGCTCATTAATAGTAACGAAACCAGAAAATATTGAACTACAAAGCAATTCATTGAGCTCGCTATCCTGAGTCAAAGATGTTAAGTTTCAATATGTCCAGTAGTTATTCTGGCTACAATATCCTTCAAACCGAAACACAGCAGTACGTTTACACTACTGTTTAGCGGAAGAAATAGACATTGCTGTGGTACCTATTCAGGCGGCCTTTCACATATGAGAGACCTACCATCAGTTAATTTGCTCGGTGCAACAAAAAATGTATAATAAAAACGATTAAAAGGTCCTAATGGTATGTGATCGCGGCCACAACGCTTAGAATTTGGATGATGGATGCTTTACCGGCCCATCAAATAGAGAGGAGAGCGGGAAGTAAAAGGATGGGCAGAGAAAAGGGGTATTAGTAGTGTGTCGTGTTTCGGGATCATACTTTTTTTATTGCGTTGAATGGCGCGATGAGCTTGCTGTTTCAGGTCACATTGTACATGGCCTAGACTGCACTAAGCTTACCACCCGGTGCAAATGTACATAAATATTCTGTATTTTATACGATGTACAAAAGTATATGACAATGTATCTCCTTTAAACTTGATTTTGATACGATAATATGATGAGTTCATCGACATCAAGTGCAAATGACGTCATTTGCAACATTTATCAGTATTTATACAAGTGTAATAAGCTTATTACTTATACTTAATCCCTTATTTTTCCAACGATTATCTGCTGTATGAAATCATAAATTTTACGATAAAGACATATTGCAGCATTTTAACGCCTTTATCGATAAGTAATTTTATTTTTGGAAATTTGTACAATACATCGGGTAACAGTTACCACTTAAAAGGGATTATATGCGATTTGGATTGCGTTGCAATTATCTTTAGGTGCATTGCGGTATTTTAGTATTTCTTTTATATTTAGAACCACGTCATATAAAAAATCTGCAGTGTTCATCGATTTTTTTTTAGTAATATCTTCTAGTATAGAAGTAAATGGGAATGTCTCCCAAAAACTTAACACTAACAGCCGAATATTTTAAAGTGCCATCTGATGCCATTAGTTACTCTATTTGGACGGCCCTTAGACTTACCACCAGGTGCAACGCAGTCACTGTGCCGTGCTAAAATAAAAAAAAAAACTCTTTTTTTACCTGTATTCAGTACGTGATCGGCTGATAATGTATAAAATATAGTATAACCCATGGTTGCCTGTAAGAAATTACCTAGTGAGATAAGGTACTTGTTATATTATTTTTACTGTGTAATTTTCTATATATGTCCAGTAGTTACTCTGGCTACATTCCTTCAATCCGAAACACAATATCTACTGTTGTTTGGTGGGGGAAATAGACATTACTGTGGAACCCACCCAGGCAGCCTCTCACATATGAGAGACCAGTAAACTTCCCCAATAAAGTACATATCATAGCGTATGATATAGTTTATTCCATGGTTGTCGGTTCGTCTGTCGGTGTGTTTCTAATTCAGTCCTCGTCAGCAATGTGTACGTCGTCATCGGAGCCCTCGTCAGCAGTGGGGGGGCTGCCGGCGTCAGCTGAGTCTGGGGTGGTGCGGCGCCACTTGGCACGGCGATTTTGGAACCAAGTTTTCACCTGGGGATGGATAAAATAATTAATGTATCCAAAAGTGAAATAAGTAGTCCTTATCCCACACTTAGTATGAGTCTTGTGTCGTGGGTAAGCAGAGGAGAAACTTACATTCATTTTTTAAAGCAGAAAAATATCTCCCTATTTCGGAATTCCTAAATCCTGTGTTATGGTTATTTCATTTTTATAAGATAAAATAAAGATACTTAATTCATCTGAATATCCCCCACATCCAACAGGAATCTATAGACGCAAAGTGAAATGTTTGCAATCCGATGTTACAAGGCTGAAGCCTGAAGGGTGAACAGTTATTGAAATATGAAAATTGTAGCCTCCGTACGGTACAGCCGCACCGTAGTTAAGGTGTACACTTTTCTTTTCCTCCGTCCACCTCCTGTGGTCCACCTCCGTCCTTCACGAAACAGCATTCAATCTTATAGTTACCAGTAGCCAATATTTGTTCGTACCTATACTACTTAAGGTGTACATTTTTCTTACACAAAATGGCTTCAAAGTTTAATGGTACGGTTATTCAATAGTAACTTCGAACAAATAATACACTAGATTAATAAGCGTGTGGTCCTTTGGTGGGGTTTTATTTGATTTTAGTACGGCCCATAAACATAATACATTTTAATTTAAAGGAATAAGGTTTATTGTTATCTGAAGTTGATATAATTGACTTTGCGCCATCTCGTAGTTCAAAATTCAAATGTGTAAGCATATAAGTAACCTCGGTCACTTTTGGCGCGTGATTTTGTTCCGGACCCTGTGTCTAGTATATATTTGATCGAAAAGTTATTATATTGAATATTCTTACCTGGCGATCACTAAGTCTCAGTGTGGAAGCGAGAGTCCGTCGCTCGTCAGGACTGAGATACTTGCTGGCGTTGAACCGACGTTCTAAGGCACCGGTCTGCGTTGCCGTAAACCGGACTTGTCCGCCCTTCCGTCGCCCTCCTAAGCCCCACCACGGATTGCAGCAGTTTGGAGGTACTGAGAACACACAAGGGGGATTTAAAACTTCATTTATAGCTGTATCCAAGCATATTAAAACACTAAAATTGCACCGCGCAATCGCACACATCATAGTCCTGTCTTGATACCAAGTCTTGTGACGAAAATCAGAGAGTATGGGAATATTTTTGGTTCCAAAGTTGATACAGACTTATCCTGCGTCGCTTGCTATCCGACATGCCTATAGCCCATAATGCCACTTGATACTATACATTTTGCTTACCCACAGTTCGCGAATTTTCCGTCCGACGATTTGAGATGTCGCCATATCGGACTCATATTCCTGACTGGGCTGTTAATGAATTTGTAAATTGAAAATCACTCTGCCCGACTCGGGATTCGAACCCGAGATTTGCTATTTATTATGGTATTGGTTTGAGTATTTAATATGGTATCTACGGTGCGATTGCAATTTTGGCGTGACGCAAGCTTGACGCGAGCGTATTTGGCAGCGGTTTTAAAAAATATGAGAATAAGAAAAGGGCCGTTTTGATCGAATCTTAACCGCAACTGCACTGCAACTGAACATATTTTATTATGTGAATCGCTGGACTCTGGTGTTCAATTATCTTTATGTTGTTTTTATTTTAAAAGTCCTACCTGTCTAATTGTTTTGTCATCATTACTGTGTTGTCCACATAGGGGATCGATTAGCAAACGATTGTTATATCTGCAGTAAACATAATTTTGCCTGTTCAATACTAGATTAACACCTGCCGAATCTAAGATTTTGAATTATTTCTTTTTTCCATGAATCATCATGACGGGTATTACAACGTTGTGCAAGGTATGATATGCTTCGTATCCAGGCTGTTGGAAATATGTTATAGATCAAGAGCCAGTGAGCGTCGGACTTTCGTCATTGTATAAAAAATAAAATAACATATTAGGGCGAGGATCTCCCAAAACGGTAAAATGTATTTTCAATTATGGTTATGGTTCTTTCAATTTGTCACACATTAGAGTTACCCAACTCTTAATTATTCTTTATTTATTTATTCACGCTTTCATTAAGCTTATAAAAGTAAATAATATTAAACTCAATTTTTTATGGTATTTTATTCAAGATTTAATTTCTTTTATAATTTACTGTTTATGTGCGTTTAATTTAGCTGTAGGTTTTTAATTAAATGTTTAATGTATTTAAAAATGGTTTTTTGATGTCTTAGTTTCATCAATTTTCTAATTTTTGGATTCTCAATATTAATCCAAAATTATTTCTTTTGATTCGTTTCGAATTCATTATAATATGACATTGGCATAGTTGTAGCATCTCAGACAGGAAAACAACTTACTAACTAATTACCGAAAACACCGCGATTCAAGCTTCGTAATTGCTGATCGTATGATGCCTATGTTAGAGGCATGCGCATTGCGCATACAAATTTTTTAAGACGATGGTTTGGTGTTTGCGGGCTCTTGGCCTATTGCCACCAACGCGGATATTATCAAAATTCTGAGTATTTGTCATGTTTAATTTTATTTATTTAATAGTACCGCGACTTACTCACGTATAGAGGCATATCAGTTTCAATTGAATTGAATAATCCAAAGGATTGTATCGGTTTGGGCTTAGCAATTTCGTTAATCTTTAAGAATTAAAAATGTATAGATATATTTATCTATAATTTTGTTTTTAAATTACTTACCTTATTTTTAATATTTCAGGGGTAGAGTATCAGATATTAAAAGTGAAATCGTAATCGTCGATAAAATTACAAAATATATTGTAATCCGGAACAGTAAGTACTATAATCCTATGAATAAAAAAGTTTTTATTTTATTTTATAAAAAATACCTAAAGGGGTATTTTACTATAAGAGAGAAAAATATCTGAAAACAATAAATCTATGTAGTAGAGCAATAAGCAATGAGTTTAAGTTAATTTCAGATTATAACTGTAAAGAATAAATTTTATAATGCGTTTTGAAAATTTCAATTTTTCTATCTGTCCCAAAAAGATGTGAAACGGCAGCCGCCGTGATGGATAGCGATCCTAAGTCATTCCGCGAGTAGAATACCTAGGAAACAGTTGTAAACATTTTAACTTAGTAAGTAAACAGAGAAGTTGTATTCTTCCCTACGTTTTTTTTTAACATATTAAAATGAACGACGGTTTCGTTAAAGGAGAGTTTAATTAGAGTAACTCATGTTTATTGCAAATAATTCGCTCTTCACTGAGTACAGCGTTGTTGATAAACAAAGGTTATTTACTGATTGAGTGACGTCTCATTTTATGGAACATGGCTACTAGATTTTTCATATATTTGCGCGCATAAATTTAAAATATAAATTTTAAATGGATTTTTATAGGACTTGCTGATCGAATAAAAAAATATGTATTGTTTAATGGTTTTTTGTTACCTTAGGAACAACTTAAAACACTTTTCAAAAAAGGTTGGAATACCCCATTTAAGAGGTCTCAATTTGCATTCCAGGAAAAATTATCAATTTTCCACAACTCATAAGATACGACTTGATATTAATTTGTAAGCTAGTTTGTGTGCTGGCAGATATCTAAATCTCAAGGCAAAACTGGCAGAAAATATTTTTGTGGTTGATAAATTAGAAATGTATTATTTATTCCCTGCCTATGCTGTCCCACTGGAAGGAAAAGGCAAAGGCCTCCATTTCTTTCTTTCACCCGTCTCTATCGAATTTCATCCGCCATCAACATGTTCTAAATCATCTCTCCACTTTCTGCGCGGTCTACGTGATCCTTTAAAATTTTGGGGAGTCTATTTGGTAGCAGTCCTATTAGAAATCAAAATTACTTATCGATGTAAGCAAATTCAGATTGGAGTTGTCATACTAACTGGTATTCTAGTAGGCATTTATTACATTATCGGTAAATGCTGTCTAAAATAAAATCTTTATAATTCGATTAATCGAAGGTAATAATTATCAAGAAATATATTCGGAGAATCCGCAAGATTCTTCTTTAACACCTAGATAGCAATAATGAATCACTTTTCGTTGTATTGCCCAATACAATTAAAATTAATTATGAACCGTACTATAAATAACATGAAATATCAGCTTGTTCATTTATCGATTGCATATTGTACGATAAAGGCATTTGGTATATTTGAAAATTATGTATTTTTTATCATTTATCAACACTATCTGCCAATAAAACTTTTCGATTTGTTTTCCTGTCGCGAGTTAAGTTAACACTATCTTTTATTTGGCCCCAATTGCTATTTTATCGGAGTATTTTACAAATTATTGTTGTTTATCCAAACCAGGTTTGTGGGTGTAAGCCGTGATAAGTAAAGATTATTAAATATTAAATCCCTTTTATATCAAATCGGATAAGTAATTCTTCTTTCCACACCTAAACGGACTCACTATAAACTGGTTTGAACCGATAATGTGTAGATAGTACGGGTTGGTTTCATCGATCAAATAAATACTGATCGAAGGTTAGTTCGCTTGTCTATAATAATGTCAAAAAAATTCACTCCACACAGTTCGAATATTTTTTTATTTTTTTTGCCTTAAATGGCGAGACGAGCATGCCGTTCGCCTGATTGTAAGCTATTCGACTGAACAGTATCATAACCAAACAACACCTTGAATTTCAAAGCAATGCTTGGCATTCCATTGCGCTCGCCATCCTGAGACATAAGATGTTAAGTCTCAATATGTCCAGTAGTTGCTCTGACTACAACTTCCTTTAATTCGAAACACAACAGTGCATTTAAACTACTGTTTGGCGGGAGAAATAGACATTGCAGTGGTACCCACCCAGATGGACTCTCACATATGAGAGACCTACCACCGGTATATTGGATCTTCTTTTCGGATCGTAAAATAACCCGTAGTATAGTAATACGCAGAAGAATAGCGGGTCATATAATGAGATTGCCTTACACCTGATTACTAGTGGAAGATCTCTTATATGTTAGAGGCCGCCTGGTTATGTACCACCGCAATGTCTATTTCTCCCGCCAGACAGCAGTGTTAATGCACTGTGGTGTTCCGGTTTGAAGACAATTGTAGCCAAGTAAGTACTGGACATATTGATACTAAACATCTTGTGTGTCAGGATGGAGAGCGCAGTGGAATACCAAGCATTGCTTTGTAATTCATGCGGCTGTTTGAATCAATAATAGACTTAAATAAATCGGCTACTCATTGACATAAACTTATTATTTACGGATTTTATCGCGGATTTGGTTTAATTTTTACATTTTTTAACTTCCCGACGTTTCGATTATTTAACAGCTTTCGTGGTCACGGGGCGGATTTTACCAAGCCACTGTAAAAAAATCATTACATTCGCGTAAATATATAAAAAAAAAACATTAAATGGGCTACTTGTCGCCCGAATAAAATTTAATTGTATGTAAGTTTACTTAGCACAAGAATTGTTGTCGCAATATCTTTGCCTACCGAATTTTACATAGTGTAACAAAGGCAAGGTTAAAATGTAATCCAATGGTATGCCGGCAGTTAAATCATTAATAGATATTTATCTAATAATGCAGATATATCTATAAATAACCAATAATTCTGCTGTAGTGGAAAATTTGTTGATTACGAATGAATTGGGGGCTACCTAATTATTATCTGAAATTATCAAGTAATACTTTGTTACAATGCAAGCCGTGAGATAAGGTTTTTCTTGTTACCAAGACTTTTAATTTCCATTAGAGGATGTGCGTTTCATAGATATATCGGACTAATTTAATTATATAATTGGTACTTCAGTACAGCTATGGTTAGAAGATTCAGGCAAAGTATCGAATGGCATCAGATGGCAGTCCCATAACATTCGATACAATTATGCCGGACTGCTAAGTAAGATGCCTCTTCACACTACGAAAGAATGACCCAGGATTATAGGAAGGAGAGAACACGCTTAATAGCAAACAATTCCAAACCTTGACGGTGCGGCGCAAAAATGAATTTGCTAACTAACATAGATAATACACTATATAGGAAATTGCTAAACTTTTAGTTTGTGCCGAGATGGTGGTCCATCAAACTGTGGATTGGCAAGTTAGCGTGGTGCTGTTTAGGAATGGAGGAGAGGATCAAATTGAAAAATTCATCTACGAGCATCTACCGATTACTTTACAGCTTTCATGGTCAATTGGCGGACTGTTTTGCGTCATTATTTATTATAACATTGACGCATATTCTGATACACATCAGTGATTATTTAAGATTAAATATTATGGAATACTGATGTAAACATACATGATATGGAATCATTATGTTGCCAGTAAAAAGCCGGCTGTAAACTGTGAGGTTGTCATGTCGTCATCTTGGTTTGATTCATATACTTGACGAAATAAATAAAAAAATGTTGAGATAAATATGTTTTTTTCTGTTCTGGAAATTTTGAGACTGAAGTCCCTAACCTTGGCAATGTATGTTAATAAAAATATTTTTACGGTAGCGGTTTAAATATTTAATTATTGTAGTCAGGAATGTTTCACTAGATGGCGTTAGTAATCCTCTGTGTTAACACAGTAGTGTGTTTACGTATAGGAATAATTTACATAATACATAATGGAAGTGATTGGGACATGACACATTAATTGGAACCACATACAGGTTACTATCAGTTGGAACACCATATATCTTTTTATTATACTGAACGGTGCAACAAATAAGCTGGATGTACTACTATATTTGGCTGTATTTTTGGTTATCAGTTTATTTCTGAGGTTTATTCGCTTTTCTGTGGGTCAAGAAATATGTTCTAAATTAAATTTAAAATGCCTGTCCTGTTTATTTTTTTTTATTTTATTTACTATATTGTAAACTTGTTTCGAAAAGACCGATGCTAGAGTTTCTTACCCGTAATTTTCTGGCGAAAAAAGTCTTGTGAACCGGGTGGTAGAGAAAAAAAGTAACAATCTGAATAATGTATAATGTGTTTCAAGATCCAATGAAGAATCTTTGTTTTCAAACCTTGGAAGACTTATGATGTTGTTAGAAGCCAAGAATACTTTATGATTTTGAAAACATAGTAGTTAAAAAAATTGTGTGTCACAATCATTTGTCTTAAAGTTAGGATCTCCACTCGTTTCATGACTTGAATTTCACCAACATGATGTTTGTTGATGTTTAGAAAAATATATCTGTTTTATAGCTTAGTTAGTTTAGTTTCATTAACTTCTTTCTATTTATTTTCGTTTTGAATTTCGTTGTCGGTTTAAGACAAGCTAGTGTCTACGCTATATTCAAGTGACTCAATGCTAGTGTTCATAAGAAATTCTCCGAGCTTTAAAGATCAGTGTCAATTCTTTGCATGCTTTTGGCTGGCATGAGATACAGTTCTCAGTATGCAAAATGTACTTTATGGTTATATTTTTGGGTGTCTGGGAAAGTACCCAGGCTCAAAATATGGTGATTGTATGTGTCGTAAGTCAAGTGATAAATTAAATAAATCTATAACGTCTTTTTTTCTTGCCTTTAAGTCCGGCAAACATGCAAAGAGGTCACCTGATGATACGTGTTCACTGTTGCTAATGAATATTTATAATGCTTGTGTCATGAATATGTTGGCAAGCCATCAAATCGCGAAGGGAGAGGAAGAAAGAGGGTAGAGGGAGAGGTAGGTAGAGGATAGAGCGAGAAGGGAGGGGAGGAAAGAGGTATTGGGCATCCGACAATCTCACTCACCGAATCCAAGGCGACAGTAAAACTCGCTTCACGGCCATTTCCTATTGTACAGGGATACCGCGCGATTTAAAGTAATGGCTCCCACAATGTAACAAGGGACGTGGTGTTAATACATTCTAATCGAAGTTCAGAATCTGTAGAAGAGATATTGTTATCTTTCCGTGTCGATTTAATCATGCTAGACCAAATTGATCCTAAAATACTGATTGGGTGCTAGTAGTAGTTTTCTTCAATTATGATAAGGAATATATGAAAGTTCGGACTTTGAACGTCAACATATGTATAAGATTTTCACTTCTAAAATGATCTCCTGATAGTAAGCGACTACCGCTGCTCATGGACCTCTGCACTGCCAGGGGACCAGCACAACAAAGTCGCTGCGTACCAATAGTAGTACGCCAGTTTTGTTAGCGGGGTAGTCGACGGCTTCCGTCATTGCAAGTCTAAAAATTTTGTTGATGACGTGTCGGCCGCTCGACAAGACATGAACATTTTTATGACGTGGTTGAGTGTCGCCGTGCAACTAAGCAGCAGTATTGAAATGTCAGCGGGCAACACGCGTGGGCGCTTGTTGCCATTGTTGCCATGACATGATTATCTTCTTATATGCCGCCGGGTTGTGACGACGGGCGGTGTCGCCTGGTCGGCGGCTTGTTTGCGTAGTGCGCTTTAGCCTGTTCAAGCTTATTCGTACAGTAAGTCTACGGAACTGCGACAAGGCTCTACTACTTAAGAAAATGATAAGTTGATGAATAATATATTTTATGGCATTTGAAGTTAGTCAACTCCTAATATACTAATGTGGTCGAATATAACCCAATCTCTATGAATTGACATGAGTCCTTTGTTCAACAGTGGACGCATATAGGGAGATGTTATTATACCACTAAATACAAATATGCAGGTAAATTTCAAAAGGCCTTATTCAAAGACAGTTCAAAACGAATTTTAGCTATCAAATATTTTGTCTTTTTTGTTCAAACTGTATTCAGAACTCGGTCGAAATGGACAAAAAATCGATAGCTAAAATAGGTTTTAAAATTGTCTATGAATTAAGCCGTTAATAATCATAATCCGATTAACCAAAACTTATCGGCTCATAGGAGAAGGCATGTTATATCAAATCGAATTGTGTACAATACTTGATAAATGATAATTGATAAGGTGTTATCATGGATTACATTCGACGACTTAAAAACTTAATATTAACGTCTACGTCATCAGATACTCATTTGTTTTTATTATTATGTCATTTTGTTTGTCATATTTTATATGTCTTGTATGGATTGATAATCGATGACTCGAGGCAAACCCGGGTGATGTCACATGTGTTGAAATTATGTTTGTTGGTTTGTATGTTCCGTACGAAGTTAAAATTAACCTGTTTTTTGGCGTTCATTGATTGATCCTAGACCAATATTATCCCTTAAAATTGTCCAATTCAATTAATAAAGATTACGGGAGTCTTTGAAAGCGAACTAAGTCGTAATTAAATCAATAGAAAAATGATGAAACAATATTGCCTTATTTCGAACACGTTTTACAATATACAGCTGGAATTTATGATATTTTTAACATTTTATCAAATATTTTTATTGTTATTTTCTTTATAAACTTAAAATTAAGCATCGGCTGATATGACATGATATGAATTTGTTCGTAAAGGGCTAATAAAGATATCAATGAATTTAGAGATAACTAGAACATAGGCAATGATAGGAATTATCCACATAGATTCGGCATATCAGCATAGAACATATAAATAAATATATTTTGATATAATTATTATTTTCCTTTTAACTATATTTCCTTAATAATGCCTCGGTGGCGTAGTTGCACTAAAGTATGACTGCAAAGCTGAGGTTTCGGGTTCGAATCCCGGGTCGAGCAAATGCAAATTGCTATTGATTATCAGCCCGGAGCCAGGAATTTGTGCCCGATATGTCAATATCTATATGTCGATGTCTATTACATTGTGGGACGGAAAATACAAGGCAAAACGTGGGTGTCCTGACTGCACTTCTGCCTACTCCTGTTGGGAAAATGGCGTGAATTTGTTTATGTGTCCTTAATATAAACGCTTTGTAAATACAACAATCATTATATTAGATTTCAATTGTTATCATCAAAGGGTCCTATATAAAAATTAAAAATCACACAGCAATTATATAAACTAAAAGGGTTTAAAGACAAAAGGTCCCTAATCGAAATGAATGAAAATTCTTACCTCTATCAAATCCATACGTCTGCCGCAATGGAAACGGGTGCGTCACATATCGATTCGCTATCAACTGATTCCTTAATATATGATTGGAGTTTAGCATTGTGTCGCTGTAGTAACTGATCTGGTATCCCAAGTGTTCCTTTCCTCTATAAGTCCAGGGGACGTTCGCCTTTATAGGAGTAGGATGCAACGGATAAGTGTTCCTCCTCTGTTCCAGGTTGATTTTGGCAAGTTCCATCTCATTCTGTACTTCGCAAATCACGTTGAACTTATTGGTGTTGTCTTTCACATCTTCTGTTATCTCAGTCTCCTTCTTGTTACACATCAACGGTTTGCTCGGCTCTTGACTGAGGTTCTTGTAAGGTTTCTTCTTAACATCCTGCAGGATATCTTCGATCAGAAAGGATTTTCTCTGCTTACACGCGCACATAATGATGGTTGGTGTATCACTGTCGAATTCGTTATCAGTGTAAAAATTATCAATACAAGTGCGGTACTCGATAGCTACTTATTTAATGGACACGTATATGTGTTCGATTAAGTTTGAGCCGATTAGAGGCGATTGATTGGCGACGTTTAGGAAACTGAATGCTCGCGACCATAATTTAAATTCAAATGTTCTGTACAAACACTATTATATTTTTAAAAGATTATAGAAGGTACTTACTTACTAATCCTATGTACCTTAGATATTAGATACCTACGGCTTTATTTATATGCATTTTAAAAACCTATTTTAGCTATCGAATGTTTGTACCTTTCATCGTTTTAAATTTAACTTCGGTTTGAGCGAAGAAGAAAAATCATTTGATAGCTAAAGTGGAATTCCGTGGAATTTAAAATATCTGGAAGATAACCAAGTGCACTAATCATGTTAATGAGTATTTCGAACTAGTATGTACGAGTTAGATTGGCGTGTATGAGAGTGATTGGCGAAAAAGTGCGATTGTTCGGTTCTAAAGAAGCTGCTATAAAGGCAAAATTGTTCTTTTTCAGTGGTGTTTGGAAGACATTATGTTATTCTATTCTTAATTAGTTTATTTTTATGTTAGGCTTTTCCATAAATTATATGTTACAGTTTTCCACGTTTTCATCATGTGTTCGTAAACCTACATGATTTGTATTTTTATTTGGTTCGAAAAATTGGGTAGGTAACTCAACATTTTTCAAATACTTACCTCCAATAGGGTCTAATGAATCTAATGACGTACGAATTGCTATCAAAATTATATCGGCATACCTAAAACCAACTTAAAACATTTGCTGACACAAATTGATCAATATTATGGTTATATACCTTAATCCAGTTGCAACATTCTATCAAAATTCTACAGCTGCAACTAAATATTCGTCTTTAATCAATCGTCCCACACTAGCTAACAAGTTAATATGTGTGTTTTTTTCGCTGTTATGTACCGGATTATAGTGATACGGGCTCGGTGATAACGTGCCGTGTAATCTGCGCCTGAAAGCATTTAATTAACCTGACAACACTTGACGAGCTTGATTTGTTTTCGTATTAATAGAATAGTGATGTCCTCATTTCGGGGAAATGTTGCGACATTTTTTTTCTGTCTCATTAATTTTTGATGATATCTGTACATATGGGTCACTGAAGGGATTGGTAGACCAGTTCGAATTATTCATAGTTTTTACAGGTTCGAAATTTGATACGTGACAAAAAAAACGCCATACAGGGTATATCGTATAGGTGACCTATAAGATTCCTCGACCCACAAAGCTTATGCGAGTGCAACCAGGGTATCAAAACCTGGATCTAATGGTTTGTACTAATAGCTTATACTTGGAGCAACTAGGCTGACATATTTGATAATGGTTTCGAATAAAGAACAGTCTTATACAGGCACACAGCTGCCCCCTTAGCCAAGTTATAAGCGCTTCCAATTCTCTTTCGTAGTAATAACTAATCGTACTCTCGATTGTAGAGGAGGCCCGCGCCCTGTAGTGACGTATATGTGCTGATACAGATAGCGACTCCCGTTCAAACGTTGTAAAGGCCCATTTAGGACTAAAGCAATTGTTGCGTTCGGGCCTCGGGGATAAACTTGTGTATGAATATACTAGCGCCAAGGCCCAGCTCCGCCCTTGTGCAGATACTTTGTTGATTTCAGTCCACATAAGAAACATAGTATTGCGCGCACTGTTTTATATTTATACCTAACGTACGTGGCAATAAGAAATATATCGATTAGGTACCCAATTTTTTACGACGTAAAGATTAATATTGATATTATATTTGATGGATATTTCTGCATTGAATTGTCAGATATTCTATAATTAAAGTGATATAGAGATTAGCATTTACGCAATAGTGATATGGAACTTAAAAAATATTTTTGAATTATTCATCAATACTTCTAAGAAAAAGTTATCAACATTACGTGTAGATTTTATGGTTGATCATAGCGATAATTAATTGTGAATCATCTACAAGTGTGCTTTAATATCGAAGGAAATCTTGAAGAAACTTGTTTACATAAGAACTTCAAAGGTATGTAAAGTCTACCAAATGTTCTAAGACGGCGTGGTAGTCTAAAAATCATAGTATCTAACTCCCATCATTTATTTAAATTTCCATTTTGTTGGTTTTTTCTAGCGCTATCTCAGAACGCGTCAAAGACCGCTTTTCAATTCCATCGTCACAATTTCACTGGAATTTAAGCATTGTCGATTTTATATAAGGCCATTGATTATTTTATCTTCGTTTTTTTCAAGTCGGCATTTTTGAACAACCTCCTGTCTTTTGGATGAGTCGTATAAATACAGCGAATTTTTAACCAAATTAATTGAAGAGGCTATAAAGATTGAATAATATTGATGTATATTTGTCAAATGATGTCTTCAACCAATTTTTCTTCTTTACCTACGCAAGATTTATCAAAACAAACTTACGTGAAAGACTCACACAGCAATCAAGCAATCGAGTTTATAATCTCTCATCGCTCGCCTCGGGCGTGAGGGAGCTGCATTGTTCCCCTTTCTTATGGGGATGTATACTATGCTGGCTTATACAGAATATATGCAAGAAAGGTTAGTGTGGAACTTATAAGGAGTTTTATCACCACTAGTAAAATTCGTGCTATTTCGTGCATCCATTCCTCCATTCCATGGTTGGCAGAAAATGCTTGGAGCAATAAGACCGCCATTTGTATATTTTTTCCCTGTTGTCTACTTTGTATCTGGTACTTACATATTGGTACCATGTATCTGGTGTGCAATAAAGTGTTAGATTAATAAAGACATTTTACTTCTGATGCTTAAAAATAAATTTCACCACTAAAATTGGTGTGGGTGCTTATTTTCGAGTAGTTGTTACAGTTGTACGGTTATCATTTTCATTTACAAGCTAAACTACTCTCGATCTTAGATGTATAAAAATGTCACAAATTCTACCCAATAGTTCCTTAAAGAGGATGCAAGGTTGACGCCAAAGCTAGAGTTAAATTCTGTTCCAAGATGTGAAGCCAATCCACCACCATTTGAAGACAATGTTTTAGGATAAATCTATCATATATCGCACTATCAAGCGAGTATAATCAAAAGCGTAGATTTAAATACGCTGATAATATTTCCGTCTCATTATAGAAGCAAGCTTACAATAGACTGTGGCTTAAATGTGACGGCTAATCACTTCAATGGGCTTAAATGTAACAGTCATATCGTCTTTCCAATCATTTCAAAATATTTCACAATAGATGTAATCTATCCTATCTAAATAAAATTCATCACAGTATGGCTCAGTTATCTTTGCCATTAAATTTTATTGAAATTTAAGTTTTTAAGGGGATAAACGCAATTAAAGTAAGTTTAAAATAAAGTAAACGGCCATCAATCGAAACGCAGTAATTAAAACACAAACAATATCAGACATAACAAAACACAGCTCTCAAATGATTTTGCTTAACAAAAGAGGGTTGATCCAAGCCGAGTCTTTATCTCTTTGCCTCCTAATTAATGGCTAGAATTTTTCCACCTTTTGTTAAAGTAGGAAGGGAAGCTAATTGTCTCTAATTAATTGGTCGGGGCGTTTTTAAACCCCTTTTTATTTCCCTTTGTCTGTTTAGCGTTCAAACGGGGTAGACAATTGAGTTTACCCGGTTTTTGGGGAGTTTTCATGATTTCTTTTTTGTTAATTGGAACTTTATTGTTTTTGATGTGGACTTTGTTTGAGGCCTCTTGGTTTATTGATTTTTGTTGGCGATTAATTAATTCAGTTGTTCAGTTAGGCGTGATAGTAGGCATTGCGATTTAGTTGACACTAATTTTTTTGATATTTTGTTGCAGGTTACAGACAATTTAGAAAATGGGTATTATCACATAGACAGACACTCAAATGATCTGCCAATGTATGGCAATGTTTGTAGGTAAATTCTTGTTTTTCCTTTGTTGGACATATTTTTAACCTTCTAGTAGTAGAAGGTGGAGTAACGATTTGTCAGATGCCAAATGTAGCTTCATTATAAAAGTTTTTTGATCGACATGTTTAGAATTATGTAGAAATGATGGATGGAAGCTGATAACACTGAAATAATCCAATGATTTATTAGCGTCATATCAACTAAATGATGAAATAAATCCATCAGAACTAAAATCGCTCATCAATCTATAACCACGTATAGAATTCTACTATCTTATCATGGTGAATAATTAAAATTGTTGTGTTTTTGTATTTTTGAAATACCGGATGGTGTAGATAATAAACTATATTCAAGGGGCGGAACCATTCGATATATTTACTAAATATTATGACTGAAATAAGTACATCTATCTGATTTCGTCATCATCAGCGAAAGGAACTCCCAAGAAATTTATTTTACTTACTAAATGTGATTGAAGGGAAGGAAAACATCGTGAGGAAACCTGCATGCGCTAGCGAATTTTTATAGATTTCTACAGTATGTAAAATCTGCCAACCCGCACTAGGCCAGCTTGGTGGATTATACGGCCTAGCTTCACTCTCAATCTTAATTTATCTATCTCAATCCGCCACTCTCAATCCTATTCTCAATTCTAGCGGGACCCGTGCCCTGCATTGGAACGTACATGGGCTGATACAATACTACATTTAAGAAAACAAATTGAAAAGAATCTCGCAAAAATTTAAAATTTTGAGTAATGAATTTGATACTTATTTAATTTCCATTGACCCATGTTTATTATTTTGTAGTTTAATATCATTGTATCTACATCATCCTGTATGAATTTTTGCTTCATTGTCAGCTCATAAATAATGGCAATAAATTATATATAGACGTGACTTTTAAGACTTAAGTTTTCGGTGATGAATTACAAAAATAACTTGACATGCACCGACATAACATATGCCCCTGCTTTTATACAAACAAATACGTAGAGATAGTAGACAGTGGTATGATTTGTGGAAAGTGCCATCACGATTGGAAATGGTAGAATAGAGTATAGTTGTTGAATAAGTAGAATTGCGCTGTTTTCAGTTATGATTCAGCATGAATGGGCAGTCTCGCCCGGGCAGTACCACTGTCACAGGAAATCGACGTGAAGCTACAGCTTTGGTTTTCGCTTCGTTCGGTGAGTGAGATTGTCGGATGCTTAATACCCCTTTCCTCTTCCCATTCCTTCCCTAATTTGATGGGTTGACAACACACCCATGATCCAAGCGCTGTGCATCACTTACCATCAGATGACCTATTTGCTCGTTTGCCTGACCTGTGTAATAACAAAATATATTTTTTAAACCTTTAAAATTTCACCGCTGGGCAAAGGTCTCCCTCCTCTTTTTCCAAAAGTCACGGTTCCTAATAATTTTTGGCTACTAGAGCGAAGCATCCAGGTCATCACGCTAAATACTATTTCAATAAAAAAAATCTTTTACTGATATTATTTCAGTCTTAAGATAGTATAAAACGCGTCTCCTCCGCCATGATTGGCATAAATACCAATCCTAGCCATCTCCTATAAGATTTCCATCCGATTGATATTCGATTCAAACCGTATAACTGATACAATGTTATTACCCTGATCTAGGAATATAATTCAGGTCCTCATGACAGTCTCCGTGGCGCAGTCGGTTAGACGCTTGTGAAACGAGAGGCCGCAGGTTCGAACCACGCACCGAGAGAAATGTTTTTGCAGCCTACAAATATTTCTTTGGGATCTGGGTGTTTGTGAGACCGAAAACTCCCTCGTAGTTCCTGATACTCTTAACAGTGTGGCGTTAAGACTATGTATGTGACTGTTGGGTATTATTTATTTTTCATTTTCATTGCTCAGAGCCCTTATATACCTATTGCTGCTAGGTAAATGTAGCGATATTAGATCTGTGCTATGAAAGAAAACAAACAAGATTAAATTAGCGAGATAATGTGGCACTATTTTTTGAAGTTTGTTGCTGAATTGATAACGATATCCGTCCAAGAATTGTATTTATTTATTAATCATTATACAGATCGATTACGTGAGATTATGGTATTTCAATATTATTATTTAGGGTACAAACACTCATACAGTTAAATTAAATAATTATGTCAAAACAATATTAAAGTATGTTCTAATATAAAGAAAATATTAGTATTTTAAATTAAAGTGGGAGAGCAGTGGAGATATCTTACCGTCTCTTTTATTTTCACACTGTAATGAATATTAAGACTAGTGACGTCACTACTTTTGTTTGCATTTTTTTTTCTTTTACTCCCTCTACTATATTTAAAAGGTTTCTAACTTGTTCAATTCTAAATGGAATTGCAAGATAATTTTGGGCGATTTTGTATATGGATACTGTTTATAAAAACATCTTGTTGAGTAAAACTGTATTCAAAACCCATTTTTTAACTAGTTGGTCGGACATTTCAGGTTTAAGGTATAGATAATAAGTCTGCATATGTCTCAGCCCATATACGAGAGTACGAATGAGAGAGATGAGGCCATATTGTCCACCATAATGGCCTAGTACAGGTTAGCATGCTTTACCTACTGTAGAAATTATTACAAGTCGCTATGGTATACAGGTTTACTAACGATGTTATTCTTCACCGGTATAGGGCCATCAAACATTGAGTTATGCTTTCGACAGGATACTGTGGAATCATTAATCGGAACCTCTGAAATTTCTGTTGCTGATATTGACTGCAGTTTTCTTTTGAGGTGATTATTAAAATTTTATTTCAATAATTATTAAACAATTCCTTGTCGGACATATTGGATTCTTCTACTCATAATCAGACTGAAGTCAGGAATTTGTGTCCAATATGGCGATAGGCTCGTTCCCTAGCATATCATGGGACAAACCTTCCAAGGCGAAATGTGGTTGTATAGCACCTCTGCCTAGGAAAAAAAACGTGACTTTATGACTTATGTATGTATGTGTAATTATTAAAACTTTTAACTTGTATTGAAAAGTTTATGATTATTTCATAAGGATCAGAATCTATAAATCGTGAACTTGATTGATATTCTCTTGTATTTCTGGATATAAAGCGATATTCCAGCATAATATACCAAATGATAGGTTATCAACAATGTAACAAGCTTTTTACGGAAATACCAGTGATAAAAAATAATATAATTATACCATAAAATCATCGTATTTATCAACTTATCACTCATATATAGCATATTATTAATAATACTAGATTTTACTGCTTTGTTATGAACCTACCTTAATTCGGCGTAATATACAGAAAGTGTGGTAGAGCCACGTAACTCAGCATGAATAGGCAGACTCATCCGGCAGTACCAGTGTCTTTTTTTTATTGCTGTGTATGGCGAGACGAGCATGTCGTTCGCCTGATGGTAAGCGATACGACCGCTCATGAACTGTAGCAAAACCAAACAACACTTTGAATTACAAAGCAATGCTTGGCATTCCCCTGCGCTCGCCATCCTGAGACATAAGATGTTAAGTTTCAATATGTCCAATAGTTACTCTGGCTACAATGTCCTTCAATCCGAAACACAACAGTGCATTTAAACTGCTGTTTGATGGGAGAAATATACATTGCGGTGGTACCCAACCAGGCAGCCTTTCATATATGAGAGACCTACCACCAGTAAGTGTGTGTCTCACAGGAGATCGACGTAAAGCGACAGCTTTGCTGTAGCGTTTTCTTTGGAGAGTGAGATTGCCAGATCTCCAATATCCCTTTGCTCTTCTCGTCCTTTTTCCTTCTGGCTTCCCTCCCCATTTAATTGTTTGGTAAAACATTTTGGATTTTCATGGCTGGCAATGATCCCTGGCTATCAGGTGACCTGCTCGCTCGTCGCATCAAAGGGATAATGTTTTTAGACTCAGTTGAAAAAAACTTTGAGCTCGTCATTGGCTAGTACTGAAAGCGTAAGCTATGTTTATGAGTAATTTCCTTAATATTACAATAATTGTAGGAAACAAGATAAGACTGTCCAATAATTTTGCTTGAGAGTTTTCAAAAGGCTCATGTTATTTTCCTAAAAGCAATTTTTCAGCTTATATAAGAAAAGAGATTTGTATCATTTTCTAATTAAACAATTTTGACATAAAGCTTGACTAGTTATAATTTATAAAATAAATCGATCAAAGATACGATAACAGTTCGTTAAAGGCGATTACAGTAAACCCCCAAACAGAAGAAAATATGTACATTATCACATACATTGCGCATTGCAAATGTCTTTCAGATAAAGTTGTCATACTGAACGAGCAATGTATGGCTCAGTGAGTAGAACAGTCGATGTGTGGGTGCATTTAGCTGGAGAATGGACAGTGGCGCTGAATCAATGCGGATAACGGACGATTACTTAGAGTGAGCTGACAACCCGGCGGGATTTGTAGTGATGTGCCACGGAAGTTGTCGATGATACTAATTGATTTTTGTATTTTTTGTGTGGGTTTTTATGACAGAATGATTGTATTGTAAATCGTGGATTTGAAAGTTCTTGAACTGTTGTGTTGTGTTTGGTGGATTTTATAACCAGTGATTATTGGCTATTAAGAAACTTACGGGCTTATAAATACTATACTTGAAATTACTTAAATTTATACAGATTTTGAACTATTTCATGTAATGTACGTTGTAAGGTTATTGTTTATAGTAAGCACCGTCCACAACTACTAGATCTTTTCTATACCAACCGGTTGTCTTTTTATTTAATTGATTGTAACATGTTGTTATAATAAAGAGTTATTATTATTATTTTATTTATACTTAAAAAATCGAATGACTTTTGACCTCTGTTTGAGCGAAGAAGACAGAAATATTCAATAGCTAAAATAGGTTTATAAACTGTATGAATAGGTGACGAGCACAGTGCAGTCCCATGCAGAGATTAGTATTTTATAAGTAATACGGAAGTGATGCAAAAATCTTGCTTGATCCATGTAATTACATAAATTTTTAACAGTGCTCTTGTCTTCTTAGTTTTTATTTCTTCCTTGGTAAGTCCCACAATGTAAGTGGCGAGTTTATTGCCATATTGGGCTCAAATTCCTGACTCCGGACTGATAATGGATAGATCCAATATCACTTTGCTCGAGCTGGAACTCGAATCCAAGACCTCAGCGTTGTGATCGTACAGTAGAACAACTACGTCACAAAGGATGTCATTTAGTTTCTGACATCAAACACCACCTACTCACATCGACATGAACAAACGTCAAACGTGTCACATCACCAACGCTATCTTGCCAAGTATTGTATTGATTTTAAGTCTATTTTTATTCCGTCCCACCTGGCCGCGTAGCCGGATAACTTCAAACGTCACGTTTGTCGACCATTCCAGTCCCGCGCGATGGCTTTTTAAATGGTCGGGTTAACTTTTCAAGGGATTGAAACGTTTGCACCGAAGCGTTTTATTGTTCGAAGCTTAAGCGATTGTTGAAGACTCGCTATGCGAAATGGTATGGGGAATTTCATTCGTTTATTTGTTTTTGATATGCCATTTTTCGTGGAAAGGTTGTTAGGTAGGAATTGAAATATGGATGTACAATAATTTTGTTAATGGTTGATGCTATACACTTGAGAAAACTCTAAGCATGGTATTTCAATTAGCAATTGAACTCAGAAAATATTTTGGAACTTTTGTCTGTGTCTTTGTCTCTACTCGCCTGTTTATTACCTATTTAAGTCCACATAAAGTCCTATCAATTAGTTATACTAATACTAAAACTAATTCGGACATTGACCACGCAATTTCCGGCGCTAAAACGTCAATCATTAATTAATTAAGGTCTAAATTAACAACAAATGCCTGATTGAATATTGAACGATAATAATGTCACAAAATTGGACGAAATTATATTTAGGACAGAAGGTAAATTGGTTATTTTAGCCGTTCTTAAGTAGATGCTACCTTTGCCCTTTTCTTTGATATATCATCCATTTATGCCGAAATTAATTTTGTGCGAACTTGTTTTGATGTTGAGACTTGATTTAGAACGAACATGACGTACTGTCGATCTTTTCTAAATCGCTTCATGAGTTATAAATTAAAAAAAAACAGCCAAACGCATTATCACTTTTAGTTATAAGAAAAAAATATCAATAGTATTATTTTATAAGAGATAATTACATTACATGAAAGATTACATGAAGATATTTTTATATAACCACTAAATACATAACCACACATCATCAAACTAAAACAACTTAATTTTGAAAACAAACGAATAATTTTTAACCACATTCCGTTGATAAGTACTATCAAGCTTGGCAGTTAATGTTGACAATAAACCGTGCATTACGTGGCTCGCTAATTATGCTTTATGTCCCCTCTCTCCCTCCCCTCTCCCCCGTACTCCTTCCCCTTTACCCCCTCCACGTGCGCCCAAATGCATTCGCTTTTATTTCCAAGCTATAAAAGATGATTGAGTGGCGTTTTTGTCGGTGAGACGGGGGCTGGTCATAGGTTCTGTATTATTATATTGTTGATGTTAAATAGTTTAATTGGTTTGTTAAGAATTTTTGTGAAGGTGACGTTTTTTGATAAATTATGTGTTAGAGCCTTAGTAGTGCAGTTGTGTAGCCGAGTACGAAATAAGAGGTCACTAGTTCGATTTTGGGGTCGAGGAAAGTTTTTGAGCGAATTATTGCATATGTTATGAAAGAAAAGAAAGAAAACTCATTTATTAGTCACAATAAGATGACGCACACACTCGTTTAACATAAATTAATATATCTAACATACAACAAGAAAAAAAAAAAAGGAGGTTTGTACGTCACATAAATGTGACACGTAGGTGACCACTCAGCTTATTGTTGCACTGCGACGCGAGCCACAGCGCAACGCTGGTTTTCAGTGGTCACCTTGAGTGACATTCGAACGCCAGCCAACATACTAACATAAATTAAAACATGTTATATAATTAAAGCTTAAAAATAATAATAATAAAAAAAAAAACAAGTCATAATAAGGAACAAAACAAAGGAAACAAGTAAAATAAAAAACCTACTACACAAACAGTACAACACCTACAAAGAAAATGCAAAAATATATATATATATACACATACATACAATACACACATATACACACATATACCCATTATAATTTATACAGTTATAACAATTATGATCTCAAGTATCTAAATAACAAGCCATGCTGATCTGACAGTAAATCTTTCGTCATAGATGTAAGAAATTATGAGAGACGTTTTGTGGATTAAGGGTAGCAAATATCGACAGTCGATTAAAATAACAAATAACCTACTAACAAACAAATCACATCTGGTCGGTTTAAGTTTGATTCTTTTCCCCAAGAAGCAAAGCTCACTAAATAAATTTCCCCCATTTAACCCTAAAACCTTCTTCAAAAATACTCACAAGTTAATTAGCCCATGGTTTTTCATCGGGCCCGTCCGACCCCGACCCACATCAGTAGGGTTGGACAAATTTGATCGGCTACCTGCGTTCCTCCTTAATGGCCCGACAAAAACATAGATATAGATTGAATTTTATTTTATTATACACTTTTAGAAATGATTAACGTCGTGTTTTATAGACGGGTTAAGGCGGTGCAAGCTTAAGCTGGATTTATTATTAAGTTTTTTATGGGTGCCTGAATCCTTGGCCTGAAGTTTCATAATGGTTCGATATAAGAATTATTTTGTATCTGATGGTAAGTAAACAGAATATCCGTCGACGTGAGATGGTTATTTCTTACTGAATAAACAATTATACTAGGTATCCGGGTATACCCAAAATGAAAACGAAACGCCACGCATTTGCGTTGAGCTTAGACATTTTATAGATAGAAGCTGAATATCAAGGAATTTCAACGTCTGTGGGATAATGAATGTTATGAAAATGTTGGCAACATATTGCGGAATGTTTTTTCATTGATTGATTTAAGTTTATGATATAAATTGAACTTAGCATTACAATACAAAGAAGATAACGCGAAAGTATGCGAATTAATACCTGATAATATGTGCTTAATAAAGACATCTGTCTGACAGATATAGGATTAGTGTCAAAAGATAAAATACACCATCTTATGTAATTATACATAGCACTGTTATCGTATTTTGTTTAGTCATGAGTGAAAACATGTAAAGAAATTGAAGGGCTGTATGTCCAAGAGTAGTCAGCTATAAACCCAGTTATAAGTTTGGTAATAATCACTTTATTGCAAACTGGTTATGAAAAGAGCAGCATTAGATTTTCATGCCCGTTTTTCTCTAGTGAAAATAGCTTACCGAACCGAGTGGTAGATAAAAAAATTACATTGAAAGTTTTAGTGGATTTCATAAAATATTTTCATTACATATAAGCTGGTAATGGTGATAGCTGAAAAGAAATATCTTTAAGGTTTCTCACGAGGTTTTATAGGAAACAGATAGTCAAACTGGGTATGTCAAATTTCCCTATATTGTTAGGTCCAAAAGTGATATGATCTAAGCACGAAATCAGTGTGATTTTTAAGCAAATAATTATCATATTAAATAGTGCTTTTTAATAAGAATGCATAATTACATTCCTTAGATCTGGACCTATTTGATCGAATCGATTTGTAATTTCTTTTGTTAGTTTTATATATTAAAAATAATATAATTTTCTGTTCCTTTTGAATAAAGCATACCATTATAGTTCTAATTAAATTTTACCAAGTTCTAAAATTTAGTACTAATATGGAATTACTATATTAATTTTATTTATTTCAATTTTATTTAGAGCTATCTTTCTGTATAGGAATTAACCACTATTTTTGTAGTATAGTTATAGGTTTTTGAAAACACGAGGTTAAAAAAATATTGATATAAATATTCGGTATCCCCGCCTTAACACACCTCATGGTTATTACGAAGGGACAAAAAACGGCCGATATAGACATCTTGTTGGCCTTTATAGAGGTTTTTATGTGTCAGCGATTAACTAAATGGATCCCTTAATTGTTCCTTATTATTTATAAAAAGGGCTGTTTATTGTGTTTTAAATCACGGCGATATGTCGAATGGCGAGGAATGTTGGCTTTTGAATACGTCCCTTTGGTATGTGGGTGTATAATATTACTTTATATTTATGCATTTTGTTGTCCTGCTCATATTCTTTATTTTGATGACTTCATCATCATCATCAACAGCTCATCCGCGCTCACTACTGGACACAAGCTCTCTTATAGCATGCCACTGTATCGATGTTAAGCCCATTATCTCCAACCGCTACCTACTCTTTTACCGACTGCCTCGGTGGCGTAGTTGTACTAAGGTACGGTTACAAAGCTGAGGTCTCGGGTTCGAATCCCGGGTTGGGCAAAGTGATATTGGATTTTTCTATTCATTATCAGTCCAGAGTCAGGAATTTGTGCCCGATATGGCGATAGGCTCGCCACCTATCACATTGTGGGACGGAACATACAAGGCGAAATGTGGGTGTCCTGGCACCTCTGCCTACCCCTTCTGGGAAAAAGGCGTGAGTTTATGTATGTATGTATGCTACCTACTCTTTTGTCACTCCACCTGGTTGGAGGGCGTTTTCTCCTCTACGCTTATGATGACTTCAATACTCAATATTTTTATTGCACACCACATGTTATAAAGATGTTATATTATGGTGTTAGAAAATTGTATGTATGTTTTTTATGTAGTGTTGCTCTTTTGAAAACCAGTTTACAGATTATTACATTTATAAGTGGTTTAAATCAGAGCAGTTTAATAATAACTTGTTATAACATCATAGGACGGAGTCCTAAAAAACGTAGGCTTTTTGGAACTTTTACCTATCTCTTCTAGTATACACCCTATGTATTAACTAAACCTGTTACCTTACCCAATTACCGCTATCTATAATCTACAGTAGCAATACGATTGTATCAACAATAGTATGTAAGGTTGTCGGTTATTCATAAATTCGGTCGTAACGCCACCTCACCGGCGTGATATGACTGCCGCCCCTCGATAAATGGGCCTCGTTTAATGAACTTGTTTTATTGTCACAATCTTATACAGCGTGTTGGGAGGTAGTATAAGTTTGAATCTTCTTAGTAAGTTTAACGCAGTTAAGGTATATCATGTTATTATAAAGTGGGCCTCCGCCCCGTGACCACAAAAGCTATAAAGTTATCGAAACGTCGGGAAGTTAAAAAATGTAAAAATTATAACACAATAAAACCTAACAGCCACATACATAGTCTTGAATCCATACTAAGATCGAGTTTTGAGTCGTGGGTATCAGAAATTACGAGAGACTTTTGGGGCTCACAAAGACCCAGACCCGGGAAAAAATCCTGTTGGTTATACATATGTATATGAATAAAAAATGTACAAATCGAATTCACGGCAAAATACGTAAAAAATATTTATTGTAATATTTGCTTAAATCTAAAAAAACATTTTACAGCATTTTAAATAGAAACAAATACGAATAATAATTATTTTTTAAATTGTTTGTTACCGCATCAATCGTGGGTCTGTAGCCTATTAGAATTACGAATTCGTGGCTTCTCTCTCGACTGATCGCTTCCAGTCGATATTTTCAACAAGTCAATACGTACTGCAACAACTATTTTTCAATAAATTTATCTTAAACTTTAAAGGGCAATAGTTACATACAATAATATTTCATATTAGACTTATTTAGTATTCTGCATGCTATGTCAACCCATATTCTTCTGCAGGGCACGGGCCTTCAGTATATTCAAGAGTATGATTAAGAAAAGTTAGGCCATATAGTCCTCGTTTGCTGACATAAAAGTTCTTACCAATCGCTAGGGTATGTAGGTTTTTTCAAAATGTTTTCCACTAGGTATCAGTAGGTATGCAGGTAGTTGCTTCATTACTGATTTATTTTTCTAACAAGCTGGTGTAATCCGAGCAGCCTGTATAAACACATAGTCAGCTATTGGCTCGGCTATTAACCGTGTATAACTTATGTTTTACGGCACATTTTTATTTGTCCGTTAGCTCACTGTTTGCGTCGCTTTCCTAGAACCACGCGTCAATATAACGTGACAAAATCGCTTCGGTTGTGCTATACTGGGGTGGAGCTATGATATGTCAAGAACAGTAACATGTACCCTTAATTTTGTAATTTTCTTGATTTTGTAATTTTTAACCTTATATTTTGATAATGTCATATTAAATGTGTAATTAATGCCGGATACCCTTCCCGCTCGCCTCCCGATTTATGGACCGGAAACACATCAAGTTCATGGGCGTCAGTGATAATTTACCATCAGATTACTTTCTTACTTGTTTTCTATATGTATGCAATAAAAAATTACTAAATAAGGCATTATGGTAACCACTGTGAAATAAAGGCGGCATACGGTTCACCTGAATGTAAGTGATTACCATAGAATATTAAATGGTGAGCGATGTTTTTCAGATTTTGCACCATCGTATAATGTAGCTATTCGGACAGTTATGACTCCTACACTATACACTGCACGATGCAAGTAAGTTGCTTTTCGAGTAATGTCATTTTTGTGTTCAGCAGGCCGGCATAATCCCTTGCAATTAATTAATTTAGATTGCACCATGTACTCAGAACTGTACCTACGTATAATAAGGTTCATTATTTCTCCGTTGTCTGGAAGATATTGCTTAAACTAATAAGGCCGCCAATAATGCTACATTTTTGTCGTGGTTTGGTTTCTCTTTATTTTCTTATTGTCATTTGTTTTATATTTTTATTTAGTACATATTTGTGTTATAATATATAAGGTGCGACAAAAAATATATTTCATAACTCCTAGCGCTTAGTTCTTAATCCGTATAGGATAAAGAATGATAAAATATTATCATTAAAATATCTTAGTATCTATAACTTAAAAAAATATTTAATCTGTCGGGTTGGCTCGGATTGCCAGGATTTGTTAGATAAACTAGCTGTTTTATATAATCTCTGGAATTAAAAAATACACATGTATTGCTTTGTTTTTTATTATGAGAAACTACCAAGGACTTTTCAATCTAGGTTAGTATCGCTTACCAGGCAAATATCATGCTCGTCTCGCCAATTATGGGGATAAAAAAGCGGCCTGCATCCAGCGACTTACAAATATTTCATAGTATTTATTTTTATAATTACCTTTGTATATGTACAAAGGTAATTATATCACTAATCAGGCCTACATTAATACCTACAAATAACATAGCATACCATGTTATATCTCCGCGCACGTATAACATTAGCCCAGCGATTTACGTTATGCATTTGGGAAATGGCTTCTTAAGTATTTAATTTATATTATTTTTTATTGCATCGGTGTCTTTACAATACATTTTGAATTCCTCAACGTTTTACATAATGGCTGCGCTGTGGTGCATCGTAAGCATTGTTTATGTAAATTGTATCGTTGTTTAGTTGCTTGTCGCGTTGTTCTTCATTCATATGTAGCGGAGTTTAAAAGGGTTTAGGATTTGAGTCTCAAATTTGTTATTTTTAAAATAAAAATTTATTTATTGCGGAAACCTCCAAGTAAATACAAGGTACACAGTTTACAATTACATATGTATCCAAAATGTGGGTCCCAAAGTAGGCTGGAGTAACTTCTGCCAGTGCAAGCAGTATAAAGAAAACAAATGAAAGATAATAGATAAAGAATAATAGATCGGTACATCGAAGTGTTGAGGTGTATATACAACAACGCCACCATGTCGGTCCGAGTAAAACATCAGAGTACGAAGGCTATTCCACTACAGAGAGGCGTGAGACAGGGAGATGTCATATCTTCGAAACTGTTCACAGCCGCGCTGGAAAATGCCTTCAAGGGATAGCTCGCAGAACCGATGGCCGTTGGGGCCGAAAGGTTCCACGTACAGGCAAGCGAAATGTCGGACGCCCGCCTACAAGGTGGACGGACGACCTGACTAAGTTTGTAGGAAGTCGCTGGATGCAGGCCGCTACCAACAGGTCGATGTGGAGATCCTTGGGGGAGGCCTATGTTCAGCAGTGGACTTCCTGTGGCTGAGATGATGAAATAATAGATGAACATTTAAACAAAAATTAACAAATTAAAGCGTGACTTTCAATTAAGTATTAATTTCTTGAGCCGGAAATTCAAACATATATCAATACGTAAACACACGCCTTTTTCGCAGTAGTGGTAGGTAGAGGTGTTACCAGGGTAATCACGTTTCGTGTTGTGTGTTCCGTCCCACGATGTGATAGAGGACGATCGTTCCATCGAGCCCAAACTCTTGGATGGTCACTCTATAATAACGATACGTACTTGGAATGTTCAGATGTTCGACGTCCGCAGTAAGATATAAGATTTCCACTTCTAGATACAAATCAATACTATTGGTACTGGCTGAAAAATCAAATATCAATTTATTGGACCCAAGATTTTGACTCAAGTTCTCACCGTTGCAATCATACCGTACAAGTGCATACTATGAAGTTGGGAGATTCAAAAATTTGAAGTAGCGTTGGGCAGGGTATACCCAAGAGAACTATTAGTCGATGAAGTTTAGGAGATCATGAGTGGTGCTTAAGCACAGCGTCATACTTACACCATCAAGTAAAGTTCTATTGCAGTAGTATTTGCTTTATTTGATGGTCAATTGATCGTTCTCATTGATCCTGATATTGTTATATGTGAGAGAACATTGATCATAATAATCTGTCATCTTACATTATATTATTGATATAGCAAAAGATTTTAGGTGATGTAGTATTCATCTATTTCCGATGAATATAATTATGCAGAAGTGCTCGAAACTGGCTTTTCAAAATTTTTACTAAATAATAATAATACTAGTGGTAGGTATCTCATATGTGAGAGGGCGCCTGGGTAGGTACAATGTCTATTTCTCCAGCCAAATAGCAGTGTAATTGTACTGTTGTGTTTCGGGTTGAAGGACATTGCAGCCAGAGTAATTACTGGACATATTGAGACTTTACATATTAGGTCTTAGGATGGCGAGCGCAGAGGAGTGCCAAGCATTGCTTTGTAATTCAGGGTGTTTTTTGGTTTTGCTACTATTCATGAGTGGTCATCTCACTTCCCATTAGGCCAATGGCATGTTAGTCTCTTCACTCACTCCAAAAAAAAGACTATACATTACGTAAAAACCAGTTAACCTAATACCAAAACTGGGGTTTTATTTATTTATTTATTCGAGGACATCCAACGGCAGTTACAATGTTTTTTAAATCTATTACATAATTGATTCGGTATCATGCTTGAAGCATTGCCTGCAGGTGTCACAACATGCATAATATAATTTTGGAGCATTAGACAGACTTAACATCAAAATTAAGGTGAAATTAACAAGGTTAATGAGAACACAATAAAAAACAGAAACGTAAAAACTCTGCGAATGACAATCATACTAAACATAATATAAACATAACAAAATGACATACTTCTAAAACAACATAAGTCCACTACCTAAGTGCTAAGACTTAACTAACTACAAAAATCACAGAAATAGTAATACAGTAACACAGCAACATAAAATCAACAAAATCACAACAGAATTAAATTAAATTAGCTATAGAAATTGAATGACATTTTAATAAAACTTGAATAAGACAAAACATGAGACAAAATAAGACAAATAAGACAAAACATGGCATTTTGAAAACTGCAACACCAAAGTGCCCATTCTTCTTTAGTGAAAACCACTTTCCGAACCAGGTGGAAGATAAAAAAATGAATAAATCTAAATTATGTAGATTTCATTTCATTTCAATATAGGTATTATAATTTAATAGACTTGAATATAAGTGTTATTAATTATTTATCGTCAATTCCATTCTGTTGCAACAATCAACAGACAAGTGAAAAATAGATGACTAGTAAATATCATCCATCCATCCATCCATCAGCCAAAAGAAATCCACTGATGAACATAGGCCTCCCCCAATGATTTCCACAGAGACCTGTTGGAGGCAGCCTGCATCCAACGACGTCCCGCGGCCTTTACCAAGTCGTCTGACCAGTAAAGGTAAAAGTATTTACCGTCTAGTAAATATGCGATATGAAAAACGCAATCATAATGCCGGGCCAATTAATCCATATTTTATTGATATTGAAAAGCTAGTCATTGTGACTTTTTATTTATATTGTACAAGGATAGGCAATTGTCGATAGGAATATTGCACCTGTTAATCTTAAACCACAAGAGGTCTAATAAACATTGGCTTTATTCTTGCTTTATTAAACAAAGATTTCAAGGATATCCATATTGAATCCAGCCCTATTGTGATTACTGTCGTGGACATCCACAAAGCTTTTGATATAATATGCTGGATAGATGTGGTTTTTTTATACTCTCCGCCAAATAGCAGTGTAAATGCACTGTTGTGTTTCGGTTTGAAGGACATTGTAGCCGGAGTAACTACTGGACATATTGAGACTTAACATCTTATGTCCCAGGATGGCGAGCGCAGTGGAATACCAAGCATTGATTTGTAATTCAAGGTGTTTGGTTTTGCTACTATCCATGAGCGGTCATATCGCTTACCATCAGGCGAACGACATGCTCGTCTTGCCATTCATAGCAATAAAAAATAAACTCTATGTCCGGCATACGAGCAAACAGATCACTTGATGGTGAGTGATCACTGCTGTGGACATCTGCAACCCTTGGACAATAGATGTGTTGCCGGGTCATCAAATAGTCCATCCCTTATTAGGTTGTCCACCTTGTGAGTGGACGTTTGAGGCTGTACCAGTACGTAGTTTCTAATCCAAAACTGGTATTATTAAAAAAAAATTAAAGTCACATGTTTATTTATTTAAATCTTTATTAAGCACATAAAAAATATAAGATACAGAAATAAAAAGAATAAATAAAAAGTACAAGTGGTGGTCTTATCGCTTAAAGCAATGTCTTACAGACAACCGTGGGATGGATTTAAAAGATGGAGAAAGAGAGTTTGTTTATGTTTGTTTCCAAGACCATGTGACAATCGTGAGAGCAATGGAGCCTACAGGCCAGCGGAGACCGGGACGGTATGGCAATATTTTAAATTTAAGCCGTAGCATCGAAAGGCATTTCTCGATCGAGATACCTTGCCACTAATTGGAAATTATAATATTTATAAAACCCAATTTCCCAAAATTAAGCACAAAAATCAGCGAATTACGCGGACGTCCCGTCAAGTGCTACGCCGTAGAACACGCTACGTTAATTGCCTACGACGCGTTACCATGGATACGCGAGTGAGCTTCTTAATTATGTCGATGTTATAGATTATGCAGGGCTCGTCAACATTTTTACAATAAGATAATTATACTTATAACATTTTTATTCTGCTCGGTGTGAATTTTGTTACAATCTTGTTCTGCTTTCATAACTGCTTTTGGAATTTTAAAAATTAAATAATCAAAGAACTATTTTTAATGATAATTAAACATGAATTGGTGCGAGGGGGAGGGGGAGGGGGGTATTGATATACGTACCGTGAGTGAAGGGAAAGGTATTTTTTATTGGGGCTTCAGTAATTTGACTTAGCGGATGAGTTGTGGCACATGGCAATGCTGTTACCTCCACTTTCTCGTAAGACAGTGGTCGCACAACCAACCCGCATTAGGCCAGCGTGGTGGACTATATGGCCTAACCACTCTCAATCGTACTCTCGATTGTAGAGTATGCCCGTGCCCTGCAGTGGGACGTATATGGGCTGATACAGATACAGACCTTAGCAAAATGTACGATAAAATTAAATATAAAAATAAACAATAATTACAAGCAGTAAAAACAGTCTTTAATGACAATTGCAAAACAAACACAGTAAGTCAAACGCACACGTGGGGCAAGTGGATATAATTACACGGCACACGTAAGCTTAATATAAAGTATGGCGTTAATATTTCAAATGGATACATAGCAATAACAATGGATCCGATAGATGTTCACACAATTAGGCGCTATAGCCCGCGCGACGAGTTACTGTGGCGCCTTTTTAATTAATTATTTTTTTCTATCATTATTAAATGTTTATATATATTTGTTACTTGTGTGATTATATTATTACTATGTAATGTCTGGTATGCGTAATGTGTGGAAATAAAACTATTGAGAATATTGTACCGTAGTAACGCGATACGATACCATGGGGTATTAATTTTTTTTTCTGCTGTCGTTTAGGCTGATGGTCCAGTGGTTGCTGGCTTGTACAAAAATCCTGCAACTTTAAATGATGATGATATTGTTGCTTGAAAATTTTACTACTTAGCTTGTTAAGAAAATACCCAAACTGTAGGAATTACATGGATGCGGGCAGCTTAAAATCAGGGTGGTTGGCGTTTATTTCGGAGCTATACGCCGAGCAGAGGCGGACGAAAAGATAAGTGTAAAATATAAATACTGTCCAAGTTGAAAATCGAACTCTCTCATTATACCGTTGAATCCACAGAACAGATGAATATAGTTAGAAGGGAAATACAAGCGTTTGACGCGTCGCAAGGTGGTGCATAAAAAGCATCACTGCCGCGGAAGGGATGATCTGTCAAATCAGTCGTTGTCGAAATGCCTTGGAGTGTGGTGCTCCGGTAAAATAGAGTAAAAATGGAGATTTGTGCTATTTTATCCTGCAGTTCCAATACTAAAGCGTCGAATATCAATAGAGGAAGAATATTATACCACTATTAAATCCTATTTTATTGATTTTCACCTTTATTTCCAAAAAATGCGGTTTGTAATTACGACATTTTGAACAATTCGATAATATGATAGACGACATATCAAAAATATACATTGCTGATTACGCGTACATACAATGTTCGCGAATGCCAAGTTCCTACGCAATGCATACGACTCATTTTTGTTATGTCAACTACGAACTTTGTCACATGTCACACAGTGTTGTAGTCATGTACATAGTAACTATATCGATGTAGTTATAGATTTCGTATATTCGTAAATCAGTTTTCATAGGCAATAAACAAAGAAAATTAAATCAAATCCTTTAGTAATTTTAAATTGTAGTACTCGTAACGTTTGATAACGTTGACGACCTATCCTTATGTTCTGATGTCATAACTCCGTCAACTTGAGAACAACATATATTTGTATCTGCATATAATTTATAATATGAATTCATTCATTTGTAGGTGTCCGAGAGTGAGTCGATAAATGCACCAGGTAGAGACAACTTACTACAAAATCCAGTACAATTTGTTCTAAATATTCATTTTCGTTGCATATATCTGCTTTTCCAATAAAAAATGTTAATATCTCACACACAGCTGAAAATCTTGAAAATCCTGTACATATAGATTTATAAAATAGTATACAAATTAAAATTAACTTTCAATATTAGATATTGTAGTCTCATTTATTTTCCGTCTATCAACATAATACGAATTAAATAACTGTATCAGGAAAAACCATTAAGCGTATCGATAAAATAAATTCCGGTCTTATAACAAAAACATATTTCCATAATTTTATCGATACTTTAAATCGACTATTGCAAGCTTTCTTTATTAGATTTGTAGAGGTTTTTTTGTTTCGAAAACCGACGACACTGGTTTTCATACAATTTGACGGCTATTGCCTTTCTAACCATATTCAACTGTTCTGTGGTTGAATCAATGTAATGAGAATTCCAAAAATGATTAGATAAAAGAATTATAAATTTTCTTATTTTTGTAATATCACAGGAAGTCGATAATACATCAAAAGTGATAATAAATAATCATCACGGTTCATATAATCTAACATCTGGGATATCGTAATTAATGAGTTAATGAGGGAACCTGCATACCATAGCGTTTTAAAAGTAATTCTACGGTATGTAATGTTCGTCAACATGCACTAGGCCAACGTGGTGGACTATATGACCTAACCTCTTTAAATCGTACTCTCGATTACATAGGAGGCCCGTGGCTTGCAGTGGGATGTACATATATAGGCTGGTACAGGTACAGAATAAATTTTTGAGAGTCGGGCTAAAGGCAGACGTCCACATATTCGCATCGTACGTATGAGATACATCGCATCACAGGAGTCGCATGAACGAGGATCGCATGAATCTAAGAATTCTTATACAAGCAATACAAGATAGGTGATAAGTCTAATACTGACGATGCGGAAATATGGACGCCTGCCTTAAAACTACCATACGCCAAAACGTGGCTGGATTTCGCCGAGAAATATTTGGAAGCCAATTATCTCATAATTAGGAACGCCAATGACCGAATAAATTGAAGGGGAAAGAAAGAAAGTAACTATAAGCTACCATCGTTTATACCGCACTTAAGTGTCTTTAAAACAGTAAATATTTACAACACCTATATTATTGTAAAATATAATCTTACGTACACTCAATCCATTGTAATCGCCGCCATTAATGTTGTTTGAAAACTTATCATTCAGTCCAAATATTCATTTTTATCTACACAATATAAAATTATAAGCTATTGTACAAATGTATATTGTTCTTTATCGCCACAATCTATTTAGTTTTTATCAAGACACGCCTAATTAATATTTTTAAATGCAGTATTAAATTCCACGAAACTTGCTAAGATACGGCATAAAGTAAATATAATTGATTGATGTTTTAGGTCTTTGCTGGTAATTGTTACGTAATCTTAGCTGATGGATTATTTTATACTAGACAATACATGCTTTTACTAGACAATTTGTCGAAGAACCGACAACCGCTGGAGCAGACGTGTTCTTGAGTGGAGACCGCGTCTTGGCAAGCGTAGTGTAGGACGCCCACCGGATAGGTGGAGTGACAATTTGCGAAAGGTCGCTGGCAGATGCTGGATGCGACAAGCCGAAGACAGGGTAAAATGGCGCAAATTGGAGGAGGCCTATGTCCAGCAGTGGACAACAGGCTGATGACGAATACACGCTATATTTGTAATAGTGGCTTCGTTCGCAGATACACTTTTCAAAACGGTGACAAAAATATACTATTCCGACTATTAATTTAGAATATTGGAGTAACAGTTCCCTCAGATATAGATTTTGAGACCATTCGGACCACGAAAAACGAATAAAAATTCCTCGTATTTGCTAGATTTTTATTAGGTACTGCTTATAGCGTGATGATATATAACTTATAGCATTCCTCGATAAATGATATATTCCTGAGATTAGAAGTAACAAAAAATAAATTTTCCAGCTTTGTATATCAGTATAGTATAGTATAGTATAAAGTGCGTGGTGGCCTGTTGGTAAACGGACTAGACGCGGCTGCCAACATGTTCACGGTGGTCGCGGGTTCGAATCCCAGGGCACACCTCTGACTTTTCGGAGTCATGTGTGTATTGATAATCAATCACCACGCACTAAAACGGTGAAGGAAAACATCGTGAGGAAACCTGCATACCATAGCGATTCATAAGAATTTCTATGGTATGTAAGTCCGCCAACCCGCACTAGGTCAGCGTGGTGGACTATATGGCCTAACCACTCTCAATCGTATTCTCGATTGTAGAGTAGGCCCGTGCCCTGCAGTGGGACGTATATGGGCTGATACAGAATATCAGTATAGATATCTTTTGAAATATTGTTATATTTTAATTTATTTAGGGCTTAAAACAAAAATTATATTGATATCCATGTCGTACTTTTTGCGTTCTTGGCGCACAACGAGGGATTCAGCTTATCAGTTTATTGATATCGCATTAATATACGCACATTCCTAATCAGTCTTAGTACAACTAGTGACAAAATATTTCGGATGCCTCCAAATAATTGTATGTTATTGAGCACGATCCTAGCCTTTGCGCATTTATCTCTTCGCTATGCTTAACAATTTTTTTTATATTCACCTTTTTTAGATTTCCGAAAATGATCAACAAAGTAGAAAGATTTATAAGAAAAATCACATCATTAATCTCAGTATAAACAATTACGTTAAAAGTAATAATAACATGTATTTTACTTCGGTCAAATAAATACTAGATACAGGCTAAAAGTGGCCGAGGTTGCTTATACTTATACATTTGAATTTCGAACTACGAGATGTAGCAAAAAGTCTTATATTAATTAAATTGATCAATCTCAGGCAATAATAAGCCTTACTCCTTTAAATTAATATTTATTATATTTTTTAGACCCACTAAAATCAAATAAGAGCACGCGTTTATTTGTGCACTTATTTCTCTTGGCCGTTTAAGGCTTTTATTTATAACCTAGTGTATATTTGATCTAAGATATTATAGTCAATTAAAAACTAAAACGCCGCACAGCAATCTGGCGCGTTCCCTATCCGTCCATACAACACACGTTGCCTGTGTGCGTGCGCGTTTGTGTGCGTCCTGTAATAGAGCGATGACGTGATTTCCTCCGCTGAGTTATTGCTACTGTACCGGCGCTAAATGGTTCGGCAGACGTGACTTTGTCGTGCGGTGAGGAATATTTTTATTTTGATTTGATTTGTTCATGTTTTTGACGATTTTATTTATTTTAAGTTTTTAAATATATTTTAGCTGTTCTGTTTGGGGATTGAAAGACATTGTAGCCAGAGAAACTACTGGACATATTGAGGCTTAACATATTATGTCTCAGGATTGCGAGCGCAGTGGAATGCCAAGTATTGTTTTATAATTAAAGGTATTTTTTGGTTCTGCTACTGTTCATGAGCGGTCGTATCGCTTACCATCAGGCGGACGGCATGCTTGTCTCGCCATTTATTGCAATAAAAAAACAACGCTTTCGTATGTTTCGCTCACACTGAATTCAAAAGTCGTTCGAAAGGGACAAAACAGTCGATAGCTAAAATAGGTTTTAAGAAGATGAATTATGGCCGTGAGTGTTAATGATTGATTATAATTGAATGATAGTTGGGAATATACGAAAATGTAAGAATAAATATTTTTTTTAGGAATTGTTTTGTTGTGTTTGGTTTCATTTTGGATTCATAATTATATTGTCTTGAGTCGTGGGTATCAAGAATTACGAGAGACTTTTCGTTCTCACAAACACCCAGACCCAAAAGAAATAATTATAGCGTGCATAAACATATCTCTCATAGGCGGCGTTTAACAGACTTCACCATAGAGGTTGTCAAATATTTATTCGGGATGTAATGTATAATACATTATTAAAATATATTTATCATTGAATATCGTGGATGGGTTTTAAGATTGACATATACATTCGCCGCTGATATTGGCGTTCGTCATGTAGCAAAGAGTGGTAGTGTAACGGAGACGCAAAAAAATTTGGAGGCGCTCGAGCTCACACTATGTGCCTTATAAGTAAAATATGAATCGCGAAAACCATTTTGCTTACGATGAGCCTATATTAAGTAAAATATTTGTTTAAAGATTATAGCACTTTTTATGTAATGATTAGATTAAAAAATTGTTTTCTAAGCCATATTTTTATCAGCACATTTCCTGTGATATAAGCTGTTTATACTGAAGCCAGACATATTATTGAAATATTTATAAATCTGTTTTTCTGCTATCTACCTTGTCAAAAAACGTTTTCAAAACAAATCGAGCACTGTCTTTCACAAAATTCATAAAGTTTTTCCACATCTGTAATGCCTTTAAAATAACATCGGTAATGTAATAAAGAGGTGTGGTAAAAAGATAACACGTACGTGATTGATTAATTAAACAGTTGCCATATTTAACTTAATGAATGATTTGATGGCGTGTACATTGAAATTTGAAAACGAGCTGTCGACTAGATCATTCGAATGAAGGCCAGGTTAATTAAGGGATTACTAATTGTAAAAAAGGCGCCGCATAATTCGGTCCAGGTTTCTTGGTTCTCTTAGTTATGCAGTTTTTAACTCTTGATTTTATTTATCATTGCTATTTTTTAAATTTGCAATAGTAGTTCTATGAAAGTATTAAATTCTACATAAGATATTACAATATTGACGAATACGATACGATGTTACTATATTGTCGAATATTACAATATTGACTGGGTCCTAGGTCCAAAAAGTATATCAGACTAATAGTGTTCTGAAATTAAATGAAATGTATTTATTAGTCATTGTAGGTGGTAGTTACCGCCGCAATCTTTATTTCTCCTGTAAAACAACAATGCGTAAATGCACTCTTGTTTTTCGGATTGAAGGACATTGTAGCTAGAGTAACTACTGGACATATTGAGACATAACATCTTATGTCTCAGGATGTCGAGCGCAGTGGAATGTTGCTACTGTTTATGAGCGGTCGATTCGCTTACCATCAGGCAAACGGCTTGCTCGCAATTGCAATAAAAAAGGTAGTCCGTTAAAGCGCTCTTATGTCAAGTCAATTCACATAGCACTTAATCTCTATATACACAATATTTTCTTTACCTAGTAATATTCATATTAATTTATTAATTGAGAGCTGAATATTCTCCGGAAAAAAAGCACAAGTTCAAACAGTTAGCGAATTTTAAGGCTGTATCTATTGAGTCTTGAACTCTTGTAGGATTTAGATGAACTCCGAAATGCTCTCTTCCTTTTATACGATGACTCCCACATGGTGGGGACTGGTAAAGTCAGATTTCTTTGTTTTTCTTCTCTACGTCGCAGTGTCCCTGATGTCAGATGTCATGAAGTTTCACATCTTAAGTTGGTAAAAGGTTAAACTACGGAGTGATTTTTGGTTTATAATCTTAAAAACGGGACTTTTTTACAATGTACACAAGGATTAAATCAAAGATTATAGTATTGGATTATGTTATCACACATATTTCAAGTACATTTTGAGTTGGTTATTTAGTTAGCAAGACGGGCGTCATAATTATGTACCTTGTTATCAAATTTAAAAATAAAGCCGTAAAATATGTTTACTTACGTTGTAAATTTTTGTTCTCACATAATTAACGACTATTGATTTTAAAAAGAAATTCCATAGCTATATTAATTACTATCATAATCGTTGCAATTGAATTAAATAATTCATCAATTTTAATTCCACCAGAATGATAATCGCGATGGTTTTATCTGCTTAATGTAGTTATATGACGTACAACATATTAAAAGTGATTTAGATATTTTAAGTGCGTGATAATTTGCTGTTTTGTCAGTTAATACAATAAGGCAGGCAAGAATCGACCGTATCGACACATTAAAACATTTTAAAATTATTAGGCTAATGTGAATTCTGTAACGCAAAATTAAGGTTTTTTACTGAGACAAAACACCTAGAAGCTTCGGCGTTCTTCAGAAGCTATCAGTATTTTTGGAGCTATTCATTTCAGTCACTACGAATTTCATTGCTTTAATTTGGTCTGTTTCATTTTTTTGTACCAAATTTTAATTTTTGTTTACCACCTAACATGGTGTATTGTGACTTCTTTGGTATGATTAAGATTTTACCTTACGTAGATTTTATGATCCCTTCTCCTTATTATTATATACTTCCAAATCTTCAAGTCTTTGGTGTGTTCACGAGTAACAATTCCTTTTTCAGACCTTACAGTCGGGTGAACTGCCTACAGATCTCCTTATTTTTTAGTCTTATGTGAAAAAAAAAGATTAATAAATACAAAAGTAACCCAAAATAAATTATTGTATTATCTCAGACTTGACATGTGTAAGTGATGGTGATTATTTTTCGCAAAACCTATCAATCATGGTATCAAAATGTCAACGATGAGTTTTGTTCAAAAATTTGAAGATAAAAGACGCATGATTATTATTTCCAAATAGTGCATGGTAACATTTTGAGCTGTTTTGTAAGTTAGTTTAAGTTACATTGTTAAAAGTAGTGGCAATGGACTTGATAACCATTTAACACGGAGCAACGATGGCCGATGGGACTGAAAATTATTTATTGGTAGCAGGAAAAGGAGCACGTTCTAAAAGTAAAAAAATGATCTCATTAATATCGCAGATGGTTGCTGGGCGCAGGCTGCTAAATAGATAAACTGATGGATTTCTTTAAGCTTCAGTATTGAGGCTTTTGTTAAATAGTAGACTACGTGTGTAGCTGATGATAATAGTGATGATGGAGTTAGGACAATTTTTTGAGCTTATGGCATAGCAATGAAAAATAATACATTCAAAAACAGATTAGGAAGTGAAATAATCACCCTACCGAGACAAATATTTGTGTGATCCAAGCCTCTCGTAGCTTCTGATACCCAGGGCACAAGACTCGATCTTAGTGTGCGATCAGGACCTATGTATGTGACCGATGGATATTTTTTTTTAAATCCACGGCCATGAATCCGCGCTTTTAAGTTATTATTGCAATTTTATTATTCAATATGTGACGAAATATACTAGCTTTGAAATCGCATTGACATTCTGCAACAATTACCGGCAACAACAAGATACACTGTTGATACAGTGCGGGTTTTTTATTGCTTCATATCGATTGCCGATATAAACTTTAACATAATACGTAAATAATAATTTGTTGTTCGCTACGATTTTATCTTAATCGATATTATCGTTGATGTTTATCCTTGTTACAACTCTTTCTTAAATTTCATTTTATTTGCTCTTTAGTCTTTTGGGGCCTTATTAGTAAACTTGGATGAGTAAGAAATTAATTTTAGCTCAAGGTACAAATATTAAGTCAGCTTACATTCTATTTGGTTATTTCTGATAACAAGGGCAGATGCCGTGTGTAATTTTTTAAGCAGGTAAATCCTTTAGCTTCGCATCATCGTCATGCTATTTCACTTTGGTTTTTACATCAACATTTTTGCAGTGATTTTATTGCTTCAGTTCCATAGTCTATTGAATTTTATGTAAAATGTTATGTATAGATTAAGACTACCAATATTGTAATTAACGATAATATGCGCTGACAATTGTATTTTTTAAATGTCCGTGTAATAAGGAAAATCATTACATGGATTTACCTGTCTCGCTTATATTAAAGTATTATTTACTAAATGTGCTATGGTTTGTCGTCAAGGAAGATATGAAGATAGCCTTGCAGTCAAGGAAATCGGGCGTAGAAGATGAGAGTATCTAGAGAGGCAGAGCCAAAAGCCTTTTAACTATCAATGTTCAAGAGCGAGCGAAGTGGACTAGACTGTACTATAAAAACCAGTGCCGCCCATACGCATGTAACGTTCACCAAGGGGTTTTTAGGCGGTATACTGTTGGAGATTTTGTTATGGTGCATTCAAACCCCTACTTTTTTTTCGAGGTACTTTTTGCATTACTACGAGTATAAGATTCAGCAACAATCTATAATATATTATTCGTTGAATGTTTAATCGTCCATATAACAAAATAATATATAAATACTAGCGGCCCGGCCCAGCTTCGTCTGGGTGCATATATTTTTTGATTCCACTCCACACCAAATACATGTTATTTTTCGTATAAACTCTTGTATACCTAAACTTGACGTAGCTGTCCTACTGTCCGGCTCAATCCCGTCTCATCCGTCTGTTCAGTCTCTTCCCAATCCATCCCGTCCTTTCTCTTTATTATCCATCCCGTCTTATAACGTGCATTTATATTTCATCCTATCAAATCTGTCAGCTATCCCAGCCTTCTCCCGTACCTTCCACTCTATTATATCCCGTCTCTCCATATACATGTACATATAAAGATTGCCTTATGAAATTTTTGTGCAGCAGAAATCGTAATATTTTAATTTCACCACAACTTCAAAACCAAACGTCCAATTTTAATCATTCAAAGACCAAATATTATCAACATAAACTGTACTTATTGATGAAATAATTTATTTTGATAAGGATTAATAGCATGAGTAAAATAAACGCGTTTAAATGTAGTCCAAAAAAAATATTCACGATTTTTAAATAAAAGTGTGGTTGTTGTGCCTCACTCGACATAGATAGGTATAGTGTGTCGCGGACTTTTTTGTAGATATTTATAAGATCTACAATTAATTATAACATTTTATGGTTCTATCTTTTGTAGTTTAGGCAGCGTACGCAAAATAAGTAACTTCTTTGGTTGATTTTTTTCAGTTTGTGTCCGAAAAATCCAAATATCTTACGGAACCCTATTTTTTTCCAAAATAAAATATAGTTTATGTTACTCGTGGATAATGTAGCTTTCGAATGGTGAAAGAATTTTTAAAATCGGTCCAATAGTTTTTGAGCCTATTCATTACAACCAAACAAACAAACAAACAAAGTTTTCCTCTTTATAATATTAGTGTAGATAACAAATAGCATTAATATGAAAATGATATCGATTATACTTTACTACATGGTGGGCAACATTACGTAAATTTAATAACGTGGTAAAAACGAAATAACACTTTGTTATCAGATTACAGACGTATGGGCAAGCAAAAAGTCAGACGCCCATCTACAAGATGGACGGACGACCGGGCTAAGGTTGCAGGAAGTCGCTGGATGTAGGCCGCTTCCTACAGGTCAATGTGGAGATCCTTGGGGATGCCAATTTTAGCAGTGGACTTAGATGATTATTATAAGATTTTTCTGAGTAATATTTGAAAACGTTATCATCATCATCAGTCTATACTGTTGTCCACTGTTGGACATAGTTGTCCCCCAAATTAAACCCAGTCCAGAAGCAGGTCACCCATGTTTCGTCTTGTGTGTTCCGACCCACGATTTGATAGGCGAGCATATCGCCATATCAGGCACAAATTCCTGACTCCGGGCTGATAATGAATAGAAAAATCTCGAGCCTTAGACCTCAGCTTTGCAATCGTACCGTAGTACAACTGCGCCAACGAGGCAAGCAGTAGACTTACCATCATGGCATTTTATTTATTTTTTTATGAATAAAAAGCGAACAGATATGAAATAAAATAAATGGGTTACGCTTAGTGGGTTTGGCGAGGATTGAAAAGATAAACTGTCTACATTACCATTTTATATATTAATTAATTTAGATTATACCGATAATGATGAATATAGATTATTGCTACAGATATATTTATTTGTATATTTATAATTCAGGTTTCCCCGTCTGTATGTGCCTAATACTTTAATGAGTTATCATATCAGATATTTACATCCAAAAAGAACGTTAAAAATTGTTGTCATGTATTCTATTTGTTTGTTAATAAATGTATAGAAGGCGTGAATATTTTAATTGGCTTTTGTATGGGTTTCATTCTGATGGTTTTAAAGATAAACTAAAAAGTAATTATGTAAGATTGTTTTTACGTCTTAGTCTCAGTTTGGTAAATTCCAAAATAGTTTACAAAAATTATGACAGACTTTTGGAACTCTCCAACACCCAAACCCGACACAAATACTTGTAGATCATACAAATATTTGTCTCGGGAAATATTGAACCCGCGGCCTTTCGTTTCACAGTCGACGTCTGACCAACTGGGCAAAGGAGGCTACGGAATATCTTTGGCTGTAATATTTTATTTGGTGAATGAAATATCTATAACAAACTCTTAGTCTACAAGGCCAGAATCAGTTTCATCTGCAAAATATCTGAATATCAGTACAAATAAATATAAATATAATATAAATTGACAAAAGATGGATATCTCAGCGGTAGAAACTGGATATGCGTAGGCTGAACTCGAAATATGAGACACTTAAGTGTACTATTTCGAGCTATCCACTATTGTGAATCGTACCTTGAATCTCAGGGCATACTTTTAGCTTTTCGGAGTCGTATGTGTATTGATAGTCAATTTCCACGTACTTTAACGGTGAAAGAAAACATCTGAAAAAACCATAGAGATCTTATGAAGGTTTTATATGGTACCTGAAGTACTTACTTACATTAAACTATCACGAAGGACCGTGGCCATAGTCTTCTCAAATCGATCTCCCGCCTGTAATGTAGTCCCATGCTAAGCAGGGTCCTTTATGAGCTGCTTCAAAATTAGGTCTGATATAATTCAGATCATACGATCAGAGTCACAATATTTACTTATTTTCTATTTACGTTTGGACTCAAATAAAGATTAATGGCGATAAATGTTGACGTTCAATCAATCACATGTTGAAATCGTGTACAATGGCTATTAAAAAATTTGCTATTATCGTTTCGCGTATCTTGGGAGTGGATTAAATAATACCATAAAGAATTAGACGTAACATTTTGGGTTTCTTTATCTATGAATTTTTTTATTTCATTCATAATTATTATTGGATAAAATGAATTGTCTCTCGCGTCAGAAATACTTATTCATGACGCAATATTACCAAGAAATTTTTACCAAACACTACCAACAGTGTTAGATGTCTAAATGCCCAGTAATATCCAAAGGGTACGATGTCCTTTAAACACGATTCAGGCACCTATGATTTAAGGTCTGATTTATCTACTGATTACGTTGTATCATATGATGATATTACTTAGATGAAAGAAAAATTAAATAAAAAAGCAATGGAACATTGACCGACAGTGACATGATTGAGAGCAAATTCACGAGTAGTTATTGTGTAGTGGCGATAAGTTGTGGTCATCATAATTGGTTCATTTAATTGTAGTCAGTTATTTATTTTCCGTACGTGGTACGTTCATAGTACGGCCATGGTTTGGCACGGCTGCGCCGTTCTTTATTTACCACATACATTCGTCTTAAAAAGTCCCCTACAATAATTACAACTCATTAAAACCCAACCCTTTATCTGCCTTAAAAGCAATATTTTTATCAATTTGCTATGAAAACGATAATAATTAGCTTCCGACCTTATCTGTATAGTATATGCTGTAATTTATATTTATAATATCAGATTAAACTATAAAATGATAATTGAACGATTATTGGTAATCAACGATACATTTATACATTGGCGTTCTATTAACGTTATTGTTGTAAATTACTTCAGTTCCTTTCGTGATATGAATCATTGGAATTTTTTTTACTTATTAGGAAGAAATTGTGTTTTTTTTTAACCTACTTCAAGAAAAGTGGAAGGTTATCAATTCGACTGTATATTTTTTTCTGACGTAAAGTGTTCAAGTAAGTTTTATTTTCTTACTCGGGTTTAAAGTTACGGATTTATTGTTTTTTTTAACAATAATATATTTTGTGTGGGTAATAAAACAAAATTCTTTATTTACGGCATTCTCAAGTATTGCTTTTTGACGTAACATTAAGGTAAAGGCCACGGAATAAAAAACATATCAGAGTGTGGGCGCCATTAATATTGAATCTTATAAAGACTTTCATTTTTAAATTTTAAATTCAACATAAATAATAAACCTTTATTTTAACAATAATTATACTACATATTAAACGATTTTATATTGCATATTAATGCTAACTCAAGTCAATTTACAATAAAGATTCTTGAACATAATAAATAAAATATCCCACAGGACGCTCTAACAAAGTCACATCGTACGTCACAGGGGGTGGAGAAGGCAACTCTGAACTCATAAAATTAAGCGATTTGGATGTTAGTCTAACTGCGGACAGCGCGCCGTTAACAGTCCGTACTCGCTGCACAGTACCGCCACACGCGTCGAACATTCGCGAGTATACTTGTGTTGTGTCTGTGCTTGTTTTGGAGTGAAGTGATTGGAAAGGTAAGGTGTTGCCAATTACCATAACTAATTACCGCCTTTTTCAATTGACAGATTGAGTGTTCGAATTTTGAATTGTTTTTTTTTTTATTGGAATGGAGTTTTTGTTTCGTTGTCGGCGAATGAATCCTTTTGGCGGTTTTTTGTTTTTAAAGTTATTGGTTTTTTTTTCTCGTTTTGTTTAGTTTGTAGGGTTATGAGATTGTGGTGTATGTCATTTTTGTAGTCAAGTTTCTGGTTACGTATGTGTTAACTTAAATTGGTTAGTGGTTAACAAAGCGATGTTGAAGATAATTGGTTGATAAGTTGTCGTTCTATTTATTACATTGTTGTTTTATGGGTTTTGGTTTCCTATGTATTTTTTTTGTTTACAATTCTACTACTTTGATCAAATCTATTGTTTCCTCCTTTGTTATTATCTTGATTCATCCTTGAATTGGAATGTTTAGTTTAATCGTTATTTATAAAAACAGTTTAATTACTTCATTATAGATACTGTCAGGATAAGATAATTTTAACAATTAATAACGTTATGGTTGTAATATTAAAACGTGTATGATATGAGACGATAAAATCGTACCTGCCTTTGATTATGAAGCAAATTTATTTTGATAGAGCTCAATGTCATCATTTTGGAAAAATCTTCATCATTCCCCGATAGGTATATCTATGTATTTTTCTTACAACAGTTACATTCGTGGTAGATTTTGGGGTTAATCTGAATGATATTTATGTAAATACTATATTTATAGGCTGTGTTTTGATCGCGTATTTGTCAACGATGTGGTAATATGTAGGAGTATCCTTTGAGTTAGTTTTTTATATTGGTACCCCAAAGATACTACAATGCGTCTAATGGTAAAGATAAGGAAATCACCGGCGCGAGATCTCAGCCGACACAATCCTGCCGATTGCCGGCTTGTCCGTAACCGGATATGTACAGGATGATCCCGAAATTAGACACTTACTTTTACTGGTGGTAGGTATCTCTTATGTGAGAGGCTATCTGGGTGGGTACCACCGCAATCTCTATTTCTCCCGCCAAACAGCAGTTTAAATGCACTGTCGTGTTTCCGATTGAAGGACATTGTAGTCAGAGTAATTGCATATACTGAGACATTACATCTTATGTCTCAGGATAGCGAGCGCAGTGGAATGCCAAGCATTGCTTTGTAATTCAAGGTGTTGTTGGGTTTGCTACTGTTCATGAGCGGTTGTATCGCTGACCAGCAGGCGAACGGCATGCTAGTCAAGCCATTCATTGCAATAAAGAAAAAAAATACATGGATCACGATGGACAACCATTTTGATCTTCATAAAAGCTGTAATTGTATGATCTGATAAGAATCGGTTAATAATTATCTTTTTAATTGATTTTAGAAGTAATATTGAACTGTAAAAATAAATAAATTGTAACTTAGTATTACACTGAAATGTTAATTAACAACTAATTGGTTGAGTAAGCAATTATGCATTTTTGCTGAAAGTATAAAAAATAATTGTTTTGCGTGTTGTTGAACTCTTCGTTGAGTTTTTATGTTCGATGATGAAATTATTTACATTTGTTGTACATTGTTTATTTGTTAAAGTTATGAGAGTTTAATTATATTAACGTGGATGTTTTTTTGATAGAGGAGTTAAAATCTTAGACTAGAAGTTGATAGCCATTATAATAATGAAATAGTTTGGCAGTTGTTATATTATTGCTAATCCGTGAGATCTATAAATTCTTTCACATATTCATAACATTTAATTTATGTGAAAGTATATTACACGTTGCGTAGTTTATACTTTAATTTGTATTTCATAATTTGTAATGTTATCATTCTTATCAGTATATTCGATTCTTATGAGATATTAAGAAATTTCCATTAATGAATTTAACAATTATGAAACCAACAACATGATACATATGAGGCTTCAGAACCTACTTATCATTATAATTATTATCATCGTTAGCCTCAGGAAGTCTTTTGCAGATTATAGGCCTTCTCCAAAAGATTCTATGGCGCTTTGTTGGAAGCCGTCTGTATCTAGGGACTTCCTGGCCGATATCGTTTCTTCTTTGATTGGTCTGTTTGCCTTTTGGGTGGTCATCTGAATTCGCACTTGCCTTCATTAAAAAAGTACTTTGCCATGTAGGCCATTCATTTCAGCGCGCTATGTTTTGCCTCCTGCTGCTGAAATAGTAAGTTATTTACTTATCTGCTAGGTTACAGTGAATTTTGTTTTCCTGTTCTTCTTGTTGATAATTAGCTTTGGCTCCTTAGTCCATTAATTTTCATTAGGCCATGATGGTTTAATATTAAATCTAACCAGTTGTTCAAAAGTCTGCTTTAAAATATTACTGTCGCGACTATCCTTATAAATCTATTCCTATATCACTACATAGTATAAAACAAAGTCGCTTCCTGCTATCTGTCCCTATGTATGCTCAGATCTTTAAAACTCCGCAACGGATTTTGATGCGACTTTTTTAATAGAAAGAGTGATTCAATAGGTAGGTTAATATGTATATTACATGTTTAATATAGTAGAGAAATCTATTTCCCGGCCAAAGAAGAGCTAGCCCTCTGGTTATACAACAATACTCAGAAAAACGCTAATTGATACCATTGAATTAAAAATACCGGCCGCTAACTAATAATAGATTGTTAAATTTTTACCTTTAAAATGCATGTAATAAAGCCTCTTTAGGCCAGGTTAGTTCCCGTTTTTGAAGCATGCGATCAGAAATAGAGCGACTAATTGGGAATGTGATCGTTCTATCTACTATTCTTTATTCACTGATGGTAGGTCTCTTATATAAGAGAGGCCGCCTGGGTAGGTACCACCGCAATGTCTATTCCTCCCGCCAAACAGCAGTGTAAATGACTGTTGTGTTTCGGTTAGAAGGACATTGTAGCTAGAATAACAACTGGACATATTGAGACTTAACTTCTTATGTCTCAGGATGGCAAGCGAAGTGGAATGCTAAGCATTGCTTTGTTATTCATAGTGTTGCTTGATTTAGCTACTGTCCATGAGCAGTAATATGAAATTAGGCGAATGGCAGGTTAGTTTCGCCATTCATTGAAATAAAAAAAGCGGCCGCTCTCTAAAGATAGATAATTCAATTTTTACCTTTTAAAATGTAGATAATAAATCCTCTTTGGGCTATTTTAGTGCCTCGTATTTGAACCATGCGATCAGAAATAGAGCGACTAATTGGGAAAGTGATCATTCTATCTATTACCCGTTATTGTGTCAGCTTAGTGGACTGGACGAAACTGACTTATTTTAAACCGGATTTGTATTCAAAGGTTTAAGGAGGTTGGTAGTTATTAAGTATTTATACCAGTTGAACATTTTTACTTAGAGTTAGAGTTTAACTCTTTATAATTAAGTGCGTGGTGGCCTGTTGGTAAACGGACTAGACGCGACTGCCAACATGTTCACGGTGGTCGCGGGTTCGAATCCCAGGGCACACCTCTAACTTTTCGTTGTCATGTGGGTATTGATAGTCGATCCCCACGCACTAAATCGGTGAAGGAAAACATCGTAAGGAAACCTGATTTATAAAAAAAGATATGGTATGTAAGTCCGCCATCCCGCACTAGGCCAGCGTGGTAAACTATATGGCCTAACCATTCTCAATCGTACTGTCGGTTGTAGAGGAGGCCCGTGCCCTGCAGTGGGACGTATATGGGCTGATACAGAATCATGTGTGTATTCAGAATTGATTATGTTGTTAGTCACAGTTTCTGGCTATATCTTGTACACCTATAGTAACTTCCAAAGTACATGGGTGATTTATATACTATATAAAATATTAGGTAATCGCAACACAAATGAAATAAACACGGATAATAATTATCACCAAGAGAATATAGCAATACAGTCGAAAATGCGCGTACGTGTATATTAAAATTATTTGATAAGAGACTATTAAGGTAATCATTTACACTTTAATACTAAACATATCGAGATTAGAGGAGAAATTATATTTTACTAGCTGTCCAACCCGGCTCTGTCTGGGTCCAGATACAATATTCAAATTGGCGGCCAAAATATTATAATTTTTTTTCATATAAGGTATTAATTTTTAAAAAAAATAATAATAATAATCATCTTACGAAAAAAATTGTTTTCATAAAAAGTATCCTATTTTATTTTTTATACCTCCAAGAATATATGTACAAAGTTTCATGATAGGTTAAGTAGTTTTCGCGTGAAGGCGTAACAAACAAACTTACATTCACATTTATAATATTAGTAGGGATAAGGTTATCTTCTGATAAGTTAATTAAAAAGTGGTTTTGTGGACTTTGTACCTATTACAAACGACTTATTTTTAAAACTGCCACCCTTGATTAGTCAACTTTTTTCTTTTATTGTATATGTATGCCCGGAAAAGAGTAAACGGTCACCTTATAGTAAGTGATCACTGCTAGTCATCATATTATAGATAGGTTATAGATATGTTGCCCCATCAAATCGGGAGGGGAACTCGAAGGCAAAAGAATGGGAAGAGCAAAGGGTTATTGGGCATCCGGAATTCTCACTCGCCGAACGAAACGCGACAACGAAGCTGTCGCTACACGTCTTTAGTTCGCTTCATACTAATTCATGACTGACACCAGCGTGGCTACCACTTCCAACTTTAGACTACTTTCTCGGCAGAAAGTCAACTTACATAATTGGACCCCAAAATCGCCACCATAACTGTTTCAAACTTTTGAAACTCTTTGAAAATTAAGGTGATACAAGAGGTTTATTATGATCATTTTTGGATCTCCGAGATTTTTAAAAGAAAATTGACAGGAACAGAAAGGCTGTAATATTGGTTTTTGTGGACAATAATGCTGAAAAGATTGTGACGATGTAAGTAAAGTAGTAAGTAAATTGTAAGTAGTTGTAAAATTTAGGAATACTAAAACTTACTATTTAAATATTTAGGAGTAAATCTTTGATAGTCATATTCGGCTTCAGTCAAAAAACTTTGTTGTACTCATACCCTAGTTAGTATCTGAGCTATCATGATGATAATTCTTTAATTGTAAAGCGGCGAAGACTTTTGATTGCCTAAGTTCCGTTATTAAACTTCTCCACAACCTTTCAGGGATAACATAGAGTGTTTAAGATAGTAAATACCATTTATAATATTATTAATCAACATAATAAGTTCGATAAAAGAAATACTTAGTTCTAATTCTTACCCTTTCTCAACACAAAATATCAAACACAATTATGTAACCCAATACCACGAGGGTTAAATAAAAGCATCAAACCGAGCAATTATGCCAGCCATAGATTATGATATTAAGAGATAACGACGTGCGGACAGACCACAAAGTCCCGGAAGTCACCGCGGCGTGTGGCCCGCTTTGATCCACCCGACTGCATACACCCAATACTTTTATTACACATTTAAATGCTTAGAGAAATTAACAAATTAATTTCCTCTCTGTCCCGACTCTCGTACGCGCGAAAACAAGATGGCGGCGCCCGTTTGACAGCTGTCATCGTTTCCTGAATTAGAACCTTTTTGATGTCGCTTTGATTTTTGTGAAATTAATTTATGATTCTTTTTAATACGTTTTTGATGATGTTTTGATGGTGCGAGATGAGAGGCGGTCGTGTTAGCCAGATATTTATATTGTAAATGTTAACTCGTGTTATGAAATTGTGCAACTTGTTTCGAAAAATAGGTTTGTAAAGAACATCGGCGAAAATGGACCATGAACGGGACCAGTTATGAATGGTACATCAAAAATTTTCATAATTTATTAGAGTCAAAATGCATATTTCAATTTATTTTAAAAAACCCGGATAAAAAAGAAAAACTTAAAGTGTTTTTAATACTATTGAACGCATATGAGTGCGTTCCATCAGTCATACTTTGTTTTAAAATAAGGTTTTAACTACAACGTTGAAGGTAGTACTATATAAAAAAAAAAGTGTAGGTATTTTCTATGACACATGACTTTCTTTGCGCTGTCATTTTGCTTTCTTTTGATTTCCGATTTACGACTACTGTTAATTCTCTGTTTATATTTGTGACTTGGCTTTAATCACGGACTCCGATATACCCTTGTATTTCTGACCACTTTGTAAGATTGACCATTGTATAACGATAACGCTTTGTGATTTCGTTTAAAGTGTGAAGTATTACCATATTTCCAACATGAACTCGGAACAACAGTGCGCTCCTCAACAATTTGTGCATTGTGTTCAATGCAATACCCGTCTTATTATACTCATTTCTGTAATCAGTGAGTGGGTCTATCAACTAATCGAAGTTTTTTTTAGCCATGAATCTACAAGGTATCCTATTTACCATTTAGTCAATATAGTTTAGTATCCTGGAGTTCCCACAGGAAAAGTGTGTGTGTTTTGATGAAAAACAATGATGCCAAACTTCCAAATCAAGGAGAGACGGAATAACTAAGTATTGCTGTAATTGTGTAGTAGGACGTCGCACAGTACTGTTGCTGTGCCCACGTCATGACTTTGTTGTTGCTGCCCCTGCAGAGTTCTTAGATTCTATTGTAAAAAGAGAAGATGATAATAATACATTTAAAAAATATTTTCTGTGTTTTATTTTATTTTGTGTTTTATTTTTGTGACCACTGCTTATTATATTCCTATACATACATATAGGGGGATTTTTCAAGTGTGTGTGGATGGCCAAATACGAAACTATGAAGAATATCGAAAAATACTCAAAACAGTCTAATAAATTCTGATAAAATTCTGCGAAATAATGACAGCAAAATACTACATTTTCTCTTATTACCTTAAGGTAACACAGGTATGGTGTACACCATATTCAACGGCTAATTCGTTTTATGACAAGGGAAATTATAGAGCATAATAATTTTATTACTAAGCCATCATTATGATTTAGTACACTTTCCTAGGTACCTGATAACTATAAGACCACCCTACATTAGGTATATTTGACAATGACAATGACATTATAATGTGCTAGTTTTTATGAATAATTCTAAAATCTCCGGCTTTGCAGAAATCTTTTTGTAACTGGACATCACTCCTCATGCACTATACAACACAATAAACTATATCCCAGCTGTGTACAATATATTTCTTTGTCAGGTCGCAATATGTATGGACGTGACCGATGTTCTTTAAATTATTTTTGAGGTTTTACATATTAGATTGCGTTGGAGGTCGTCTTACAAGGCGGAATGATTTTGACACCAAGGAAGTCGGAATTTTAGGGTTACAGGCCAAGTTTTAGAAGAAAACTATGATTACAAATATCTTCTCATGACTTATAACTATGATAAAAATAACTTTCTGGGTTATTTCTACCTCGCTTTTAATAATTTTTAGTAATAGAGGTGTGTGTACGATTTTTTTTCCATACAATGCCATTTAATTTTGCAACATTAGTGTCCGGAACAACGCTTACAGTGCAAATTATAATTGACGTCACACTTTATTATTTCAGTAGAGATAATGAATCGGACACCGATACACAATCAAATGGATGATATAAATAATGTCAGATCATTTGTTAATAGTCGCGTATGATAAATATTACGTGTATTATATTTGTAACAAATGAATTGCAATATGCCTCATTAACTAGAGTAACACCTCTCCTGCATTTTATTTTGATGAAATTCAACGCGTGGTGAGTTTATGAAGTAAGAGCTTAGTGGTATTTATACAAGGTATATCAAGAGTGCTATCGAAAACGAAGTCGGGTGGTAGTTTAAGTGACTAAAACACAATGCAACTAAAAATTTGGTGTTTGGGTGGGACATCATAGTTTAATGATATACTTGAAACCCTTGCTTACCATATATTTTTTAAAAATAAAAGGGTATACAATATTATTTTAGAAAATCTATGTATTTACCATCCAAAAACGACGATAAGAAAAAAATAACAAAAAAAATCGTCGCATTTATTTCCAATATTTTTAGTTGCATTGTGTCTGTAGTCTCTAAAACTACCACTCAGCTTCGTTTTCGGTAACAGTCTTGATAGACCCTGTAATTTATTTTATGTTAATCCAGGCTCAAGCGACATGTTTGTTGTATTGTTTCTGATGTCACTAAAACTACAACCTGGCTCCGTTCATACCGTGTGCCACCACTGTAGCGTGAGATTAAATTAAGTAAGCTGTTTTTGATCGAAGAAGCTGTCATAATGGTTTCGCTACAAGATATAATTGTCTGTTACCAATCGACGATATCTCTGCGACATTGCAAATCAATAATTAATTTGATCATCAGGTGCGGTTGTTTCATTCTAATAACAATATTCATGTTGCCGCGGATCAAGTTGTAAATAAATTAGAATATTATCAGAAATAATCTTTAAATAAGAATTATAGATTGTCTGAGTTTAATAATATGGATGATTTCTGATATTAATTGTATTTGATAATTTATTTATAATAACACCTAACAGTCACATACACAATACTTACCCCACATTAAGATAAAATTAGATCTGTGTATTGGGTATCTACAGGAGACTTTTATCTCACAAATACCCAAATCCGAGACAAATATTTCCGGGCCTCACAAACATTCCTCTTCGGTGCGGGGATCAAACCCGTTTCATGCTTATATTTCAGTATTTTGAATAAATCCAAATTCCATTGCACTTAAGTATTTCTTAAGTGTACAAAAGACATTCAATAAAAAACCTATCGCCTTAAAAACAAAGATAAATCGATACAAAACAATATCTGTTTCCAAGACAGTATCGATGAGGCACGTTCATTGCATCACCATTCACCAATCGACACCGGATTGCGTTACAGCACTATCAAATGATGTAACGCTGGAAAATGTATTAGATGCGCATATTTGCATCGCTTTCCTAATAGCTACGTTTGGAATTAATACTGAATCTGCTGAGAATGTTCAATTGCGAAGAAATAACTTTATTTATTTGTAATTTATTGTACACCACACAAATTAATAGAAATAAAAACAGTAAGCACTTATATGTGTAACAAATGGCGGTTTTATCGTTGTCGGTGATTTCTTCAAGACAACCTTAAGATATACTGGAATGAACGGAAGCACGAAAGAAATGGGTGGTCAAAGTATTGGGAAGAAACGATACAAAAAAAGCAACGTAAGTCGAATTGAGAACATCCTCCTTTTTTAAGTTGGTTAAAAAAGAAATGAATGTATTAAGAAAATGTTAAGGTGATAAGGATTGAATTTAACTATCATCTTTCCCCATAATTCCAATAACATTGTTAGTCAGCTCGATCAAAAACTCGATCAAAAACTCGATCAAAAACAAAAACAATGCATTGAGGATTCTGATTCCATATACGAGTAGTCTCTAGTCTAACAAAAACCACAAGCTCACTAACACCAGCATTGTAAACTAAGGCCTAAGCCGAACTATTTATCACCATGCAAAAATTGAGTATTGTCTGTGCCAGCGGCGTGGTCAAATAATTATGATTACTCGGTGATACCGGGAGCCACCCACACACGCACATTTAAATTCATTGCTATCATAATGCATTTGTGAATGTTGCAGCGCGATCTACGTAAAAGGTACATTTTATTACACGGCAAAATAAACTGAAGTGTTGTCAATGGAATATTGATTGGTAATCATTTAATACAATTATGTCGGCTTGCTTCATTAGTCATGCATATAAATAAATACACCAAACAGTCACATACATATTCCTGACTCCGCACTAAGCTCTAGTGTCATTAGAAACTAAGAAAAAAATGTCTGTATAATGGAAAATAGTCAGACAAGACAAATCCTGGCACCTGCCGGGATTCTCGAGATTCTAGGACAGTATTTACACCCTGCACTGCACTGCACATGACTGCACATGAAATTAGTGGTGGAGCCACGGTTTTATCGGTCATAAACTAGCACGAACCTGCCCATCGTTCAGGGAACTACCACTGCCTCACAGGATATCGACGTGCAGCACATTCCTGTCGAGTTTCGTACAGTGAGTTTGATTGCTGGATGCCCAATAACTTTTTTCTCTTTCCATTCTTTATCGTTTCTGCACTCGTCCCGATTTGGTGGGCCGGCAACACATTCATGATCCAAAAATTCTATGGGTTTTAATGGGCGGTAGTAATCACTTACCATCAGAAGCCTTGTTTACTCGTTTGCTGGACCTATGCTATAAAAAAGTGTTAATAACATACCTACTTATGAAACAGATGGATTGAGTTCAAATGAATTACGAAACGATAATCATTGATATTACACTACGATTTCCGATGTAGTAAAGTTAGATCTACATTAAATTAACACGTAAGTGGGTTGGCCGATAAAATTTTAATTAATTAATTTAGAAACGTAATTTGAAATCAATGATTTTTTATTGCTCCGTTCTGAACGATTGATTATATGATTTATATTAATTCGTCTTTTGAAGACACTATTAGGAGTTAATTAATACATTTTATTTATTCTGTTTCCTTAGTTTAGTAACGGATATAGCCTATACCTCTGAGAATTTAAATAAGTCATTACTTTGGGTTTTTGGGTTATATAAAAAAGATAATTTATTGATTTTTATACGTTAAAGTGACAAGTTGTCTACAATGCTCTAAATTGACAAATATTTACCCTTCTAGGCTCTATCCAAAATGCTTTATATTTGCGTGGTTTAGTAACAAGGATTTTTACTATTGTGCACTTTGGGGGCTGTTTAGGTCGATATATGTAAATCTATCCGTTATCACTCAGTCTGGCATAATTATGTTGACTTGCAAGAATTTCTAATCACTTACAGGTGGATATTATATTTAAATTACATTTCACTAACCATTATACTCGCATTTTATGCCTTTAAAAAATAATTGCTAAAGAATAAGCATATTTTTCACTATGATATCGGTACAAAATAAAAAATATAGCACAATTAAAGTATTATTTTAACAATGTAAGTTTTACGCTGTGCCGCGTTGTCTGTCGCGAGGGCTTGTATCATTTGTGATATGGCGCGTTTTCTCCCGGCCGTCGAGCTTTGTTTCAATTGAGCGGGTGTAGGGTTGCCGCTGTATAGTTTATCATTTATTTTACTTTGATATTTCCAACCCGCACTAGGTCAGCGTGGTGGACTATATAGCCTAAGTACTCTCAATCGTATTTTTGGTTGTAAAGGAGGCCCTGATACTGTGAGCTTTAGTGAACATAATATTATTTTTTACTGTCTTCAATATTAATGACTACACCTCATGATAGAATCATGTTGCCTCTGAAATCATAATCAAATCATCGGTCTTGCTTTTCCCGTAACAACATAGCAATAATATCTTTACATCTTGTTATCACAATTATATTAAATTACTTAATCTTTAATTAAAGTATTTTTTTTATTTTTATTATTTTTATTAGATGAGTTTCTATTATTTGCGACAATAAATTAATATTTCTATCGTATATTTTAATTAGTATGCATACATAAACTCACGGCTTTTTCCCAGAAGGGGTAGGTAAACGCTCACATTTCGCCTCTTATGTTCCGTTCCACGATGTGACATGACACCATACTACGGAGACGAGACTATCGCCATATCGAGCACATGTTTCTGACTCCGGGCTGATAATGAATAGAAAAATGCAATATGACTGCCCGACCCGGAATTCGAACTTGAGACCTTAGCGTTGCAATCATACCGTAGTGCAACTGCGCCATCGTTTTATTTTCATCATCGTTTAGCGTTTATTTACTATATCAGTCTGTTTTAACCTACCGCTGAATACGGGACTAGACTACAATCAAGAGTTTGATTGTGAGGTCCAAAGCCATTACACATATCATCGAAAAACCTTGTTAAGATTTCTTTAGTATTCAGATTTCTCCTGGATGTTTTCCTCATCAATTCACGACGATTTCAAATTTAAATTATCATCTAAAATAACATGACTGTAACAATTGTTGCAGAGGCAACCATTATTCATCATTCCAATAAAAATCAATCAGCGTCCGGCGATGTGAGTTGATCCGTTGTTTCGGTGTGCGTGCCGGAGGGACGCCGGTACTGAGTGTCGAGGGATCGGGAGGGATCGGAGGATGAGAGGGGATCGGCAGGGATCGGGACTTAACGCACACGATAGAGCACGCGGCGCGATCCCGCTGTTGCTTTGATCTGCGATGTTTGAATAAGGCTGTCCTCATCGTTTGTACGAGCTTATTAATTGTACTGTATAGGCTATTGAGATTGCGTAATTCATTCCAAAAATAAACTTGAAATATGTGTAGAAATCTAGGCCCTAGTATCTTGTAATCGCATTTGTGATAATTGTGTTTCGAAACAGAATATTAATGTTTACAGTTTCATAATTACCATTCAATATTGTTACAAAAGAGGAATTTGTGAATTCATTCACACAGGATATTTAATTAAATTCATATGTGGAAATATACTCGAATAATTTTGGAATGTACTGGGTTATTTGCTATATTAAATTACAATCGTGTAACATTTATATAAAACTTGCATTCTTTATTAATTTATTCATCAGAGATCATAAACTAGCCCATTAAATTATTAGCGCAAAATCCTTTAATACTATCTCTTATACTCGAATGTTTGTTACAGGAAACCCGGACGCATTAACGAAACGCAACATCAAAGCGACCCTTATAATAAAGAAATAAACATGTATTTCTGTGATAGAAGCTAAAACAAGTCAACACATGAGCGCCGACGTTGAAGATAAAGAAGAAATGCAAACGGTAGTAACAGCTTACGTGGCCCCTAATATCATAGAGCAAGCTGACAGTAAACTTAATACTAACTATGAATACCAATATACAGACGTTGAAAGACTCAGTCCTGACATCGACGAGAAAATCAACGTTGAAGATGATAAAGAAGAAGAGCTGATAGTAACTGACGATGAAGTCAAAGAATCTCTTGACAAAAATGAGGAAATTAAAAAAGAAGAAATCTACGAACCTTCATGGCATCCGCATGTCTACGGAAAGCCACCAAAAAAACCAACACCGCACACGATTGAGTATATCCTAGGTATTTCGAGCCACGACGCGAACAAAAACACAAGTTCACTGATTAATGTTAAAAGGAGTTTTGATGTTAAAAATCTTACGGAGAAGAGCACGCAAGTACAGACGGACGAGAAGAGATATAGTTTAATGCTGCACAAGAACAAGTTGCAAGAACAGTTGTTACAGAAGGCAGTGAGGACTAGTGAAAGCGACTGTGATGCCAAAGTGTGTGATGTGAAGTGTTACGATCAGCCGTTGAATTTGTCTGTGCCAAAGTTTAAAGACTCCGGCTGGAATCCTGGGCTGGATGAAGACAAAGCTGGTAAAGGTAAGAGAAATTATATACGAAACTTTATTAAAAAGCTGTTGCCCTTTTGTTTTATGTTTTTAGGCTTCGATATGACCTTGGAGCTCTTAGAAACTTATGATAGTTGAAGCTTTAAACATCTTTAAATAGAGTCTCCACGAAACAATAAATATGCAATAAATTATGGTGATTATTGTATTTTAGGGGTAGCGATGAAATATCAAGTTATTTTCTAGTTTACGTCATGGCCCATTTATATAGCTGTACTATGCAATAAAGCTTTCTATCGAATTTTATGTTTATTAATTTGTAACCTTAAAACATGTAGCTGTACTAATTTAGTATTGTTTTTGATTGCAAGAAGGATGACCTTAAACGTCTTCAACGACGCCACTTGGCAATAATTGCGCTTGTTATCATTTATTACAGTTAGACAAATAGATCGCAGTAACCGCTGTGCTCAGATGTTTTGATTTTGCGTCGTTTAAATCTGCTTTGGTATTTCCGTACCGTCGTCCTTTTATTTAATGTACGTTTTTTAAAAGTGTATGATATTTCAGAGTTAGTTTAGTTCTTATTGTAATCTTAACTTACATTAATATTTTTTTTGTATTTTGTTTTAAATTAGATGATTGAACCAGGCAAATGGTTCAGTATTTATATGAGCTTCTATCAGTGTTATTACAAAGCCTTCCTTACATCTCTTTGACCCACATATGTTGTTTATTTTCATTTTTATCATCTAGATCAAATCGTCCTACATTTTTCATGCCGTATCACCATACTCTCATTCACTCTCAACCCAATGATTTCATCATTAACAAGCGCGATTTAAGGCACGGCTTACACCAATTAGCCCGAAAACGGATCCGTCAATATCGTGATCCCACACACGAGGGCAAATAAACGAATAATATTCCACGAAGAGGTCGTGCGGGGTTATAAACCGGCCATGTTGTAAATCAGAGTCAATTGGACGCGAAGCATCGCCGAGAAGTGTTCATTTTATAGTGCGGGTAATAATAACATTAGTGGCTTCGATTGAGGCATGTATGTGGTTTGTTTTTTTTGCTCCTTTATTAATCTTTATAGGACGTTTGGTGTATCATTGATTGCTTACGATAATTCCAATGTGTTTGTTGTGCTGATTGGATTGAGTTGAGACGGAAATGGTCTTAAATCGTGAATGCAGTTCGCGAGATTATGTTGAGCTACGGTCTATATTGAATTTAGAAAGCGATGTGAATGGAATTAATATGTTTCATAAACATGTTTTAGTGAATTTAGATTAGTGCATTTCATATTTCTTTCAATGAGTATGTTATAGGTAAAATAGGACATTTTATTGTTCTGAAACACTTCTCAGGAGTCTGATTGGAGTTACATGAATGGCATCTTCCGATATTCAGCATAATTAAAATACGGGCATTCGAATGCCATAAATTCACATTAAAAGCAATTACATAGCTTTATGTAAAACTATCATCTATACTTATTCTAATATCCTGTCCAAATCTATCTGTGACTGTATCTACATCATAAATCAGACAATTCATCTTTAACGCTCTATTTACGCTAGCAATATCAGAAATTCATCCGCATGCCGTGCAATAGACTCCATATTTTCCGCTATACTGCAAGCTTTAATAGACCTTTTAAAATAGCAGACAGATCACGTCCTACCCACCCGACATAAGCCTGTCTTCGTATCGATGTGTCATTTCACGCCTATTCTTAGATATTCACTTGCATTCAGATATTATAAACTGTATCTACACCATCTATAACGCATTAATCGAGCTCAAAGCTGAGCCGTTTGATTGTTGCATTCATATCATCGTTTAAACTAGTTCAAACTCTATATTGTGTTTGCTAAGGTGTACATTTGAATGGTGAGTGCCAAAGCGTTTCGGGATGTGTAATACTAATGTAGAAAGTCCAAGCAATAAGGTATTGGTCGATGCAGCTGCGCCGCTCATTCTAAGGGTTGCCAATTTATTTTTAGAATTGAATTTATGCGGATTAATATCATCGAGCTATGTTAATGTCGGTTTCTGTTGCGTCAATCGAAAATGGAGCGTGTTTTATTTGCTGACGAATGGCAAGTGTCGATTGTCGTAGGGTTGTCACAAAAGCACTGGAGGTTAGGCTTTAATATGCTCGGCTATAATTGCGTTGTGGAGTTTGTTATCAATGATATTATGTAAATACATGACTCTACTACATATATATTCGACATTATACTGATTATGCCTCGTAAGATATTGTCTATAAAATTGCTTTGTAATAGCGTAAATGTGAGGCATTGGTTCCACGCATTACGACAAAAAATTATGTACTCCCAATGAAGACAATTCGTAAATATTGACGAATGACATGCTCTATATTTTTTTAAGTTTATCGCTGAGATCTCTCAAGCTATTTTATACCATCACGCCGAAATGCGCACACTGATGGCAAGTGTAGGGTGGATTAAGTAGACTATCGACCATAGAAAAACTATGACTATCTGTCCAGTCAAAATAATTATGCAAGCTTTTCGACATTTGATACACACAGGTTGATCCTGGAACGCCCCACAATTGTTTACGTTAACAACCACAAATTCTATGTTTCTATATCTATATCAGCCCATGTACGTCCCACTGCAGGACAAGGGCCTCCTCTACAATCTACAGTACGAATGAGAATCAATAGGCCATATAGTCCACCACGCTGGCCTAGTGAATTAAAATCGAATTTCCGGTGTCAGCCCTACTCCATTTGGATAGGGTTCGCGCGTCTTCATGTGTCCACGACGCGATATATGTCCGATGCGATTTGTTGTACATCCCTTGTTTAGGCTACCTATCTTACACTTGGCAGCCACTTACACAGCTACAGAGCTGTGTCACTTGGCGCCGTTATTCAGGAAATTTATTGAAGTCGGGGTTCGAACACACCTCTCAACTTATGGAGTTATTTATCTTTCTTTCTCGCAGTCTCTTCCTCTCTCTCTTGAGCCATTAACAGTACATTTCAGAACATAGGCTTTTCCCAGAATTTCCTTCTTCCTTCTTTAGCTCTTTAGTAATTGCCGCTATAAATACATCTATGTACATGAATTTCAATGGTATCTGAAGTCACCAAACAGCAAAAGGCCAGCATGTTGGATATGGCCTAAACCTTCTCGATTCATATTTCAATTGTAGTAATCCTGTGCTGAGCGGTAATTGATGTGGACTGATGATGATGATAAGACCAACTATCATAGCATACAGAATGAGTAGACATTGTCTTAACATACCATAAAAATATAAAGCAATGATTTAACAACATCGCATATCTTCAACTGCATCGCCAGCCTACACTGTCAAAATAAGACACCTTTTTGCTATTCCCGCTAAGCACTAAGCATTTAGCCTAACAGACGTGCGTAAGGCCAAACAAATAGAATGCGAGCGTTTAATAGGCACATTAATGTTTTGTTTCGTTTATTTAAGCGACTTATTGCGATCGGTCGGCACGATCTCGCGCTGGTATAAATTGAAGATTGATTTGCAGATACCGTCTGTATCTTTGAAATTCTAAATTGGTATGGTGTTTTTAGATCCAATATATTATGCTCATGTTTCTTAGAGGAGATATTTTGTTTGTATGAAATTCGCTTTACAAGCAGTCTGCTGACTTTTGATTTTATGTAATGGATCAAGAAATGTTATCGTTTTGAACATTAGCATAAGATTTTGAGCAGTGGAATTTTATGAAAAAAGCTACGTAGAGACTTCCCGATTGTGTGTGTATTTTAGCACTCTTGACACTATTTTGACATTAAAATTCGAGTAGGAAACAGAGCTTGACAAGAGTTAGGTCCGAAATAAGCAATTTTGTAGTTGATTTCGATCAGATAATAGTTAATTGACCAGTGAGAGTCAATTGTTTAGCGCAAATACATATTATAATGGGCCTTGATATAAAACACAGTATGGTTGCTTTCTAGGACAAGTCAAAATAATATCCGATAACTCCTATATAGTCAAAAAATAAAATATCAATACATATTTGTTTATTGATGAGTCTCGGAATACTCTACAATCGAAAGATCGGCATAGAGCTTAGGCCCTAATCGACCAAGCAAGGCTTTTGCGGGTTGGTGAATTACACATACCACAGAAATCATAAACATCTTGTAATGATCTACCGGATATGCAAAGTTTCTTTACATATTTTTCTTTCATTGTTAAAGTTAATCTGACATTAATATATACATAAATATACCCAACAGTCACATGCATAGTCTTGACCAAACACTAAGATCGAGTGTTGTCGTGGGTATCAGGAACTACAAGCGAGTAGCGACTTTTCGGTCTCACCAACATCTAAAGACCCTAAACAAAATTTTGATTAAGTGTTTTTAAAAATTCGTAGGGTTAAGTAAGGTCTGAAGTAATAAAGGTTTTTGAGTAAAAACAGTCTATTTCTAAACAGAGTCGCACACCAAGACACTAATATAATTAACGGGGCACAGAAGAACGCGTGAATCTCATTCACTTGATTTATAGTAGCAGTCTACACCGCAAACGCGATCGCGTTAAGATTAAAGCGACTAGCGGCCCAGGGGACCGGCAGACACTATAAAAAGACGCGTGCACTCGCTTTGTGGCGTGTTTAAAAGATTTTATGATGGAGTGGTGCTTTAAATAAATTTTAACTAGGCTTGCGTCAACTTAAATTGTTGACAATAAACTCTTGAATCTTGGTTTAGTGGCTGTAAACTGGGAGATGTTAGGTGCAATTCTAGATTAGGGAATACACTTATTGAAGTTGCAAGAAATAAAACTGCAACAAAATGGAGACAGCAATTAATAAACTAAAACTCAAAGCTGTTTCTTTGCTTCGTTTGGTGTGATACAATGGTATGGGAGAGCTGTTACCTACTATATTTTAGCCAACAAACAAAAGTGTTCCATCATTTCAAAGAGATATTGGCGCGAAAATGAGAAAACACACTGAACAATCTTATAAAAATGACAGATTCCAAATTCAAACGTAAAATTATGTTTATTTTTAATTGTAACAGTATTTATGGCCTGACTATAGCTGCACAATAGGTCCCGTAATATACGTGGAAGGTTATAAGTGTGGTTAATTTGTATATAAGCACGGGGTCCGAGTGAGTGTTCCTGGTTTTCACGCTTGGTTTATCGCCTGTGTTTACTTACGCTGCGTGGCAATTTATGCATAGAGTATTGTATTGTATCAGCCCATATACGTCCCACTGCAGGGCACGGGCCTCCTCTACAATCGAGAGTACGATTCGAGAGTACTATGAAACGATACAACTTCGATTGTTTGGATATTCGACGTCCAAAGCTAGATATAAGTTGTCCTTCTTCTACTTCTACTTCTAAAAATACTATTCTCTATTATACTTATCATTTTTCGAAACCCGACCGAAACACCGAACTTAGTCTATAATTACGACGTATGATAGAGGAATCCAACATTTTGTGGAGTATCTAGGAACTTCAGTGAAGTTTTACGTATGGCGTCCGAACAATCGAAGTTCGTATCGTTTTATAGAGTAAACCCCAGTACCCTTGGTATTGATGCTTCGTTAAGTTATATTGAGGGTTGTAATTGATATGTCATAGTATTAGGATTTATATAAATTAATTTAGATACTCTTCTATTTATTACAGTAGATTAAAACTATAAATAAGTAGGGGTCCGGCCCTTACCCACTGCTCTACGCGGGCTGTCAAATTATGGAACAATAACTTCTACATGTCACGGAACATTATACGCTAGGTATTATTATAATAACATACATAAACTCACGCCTTTTTCGTAGATGGGGTAGGCAGACGTGCTACCAGGAAACCCATATTTCGCCTAGTATGTTCCGTCCCACGATGTGATATGCCTATCGCTACTTGGGGAACAAAATTCTGACTCCGGTCTGATAACGAATATAAAATCCAATATAGTGATATTGGATAGTGTCAGGCAAAGTGTTGCCTGACACGAGATTTGAACCTTAGACCTCAGCTTTGTAACCGTACCGTAGTAGTAGTATAACTATGCTGCCGAGTCACTCAGCATTATTATAATTATTAATATTTAACCACAAAGTAATCCACTGCTGAACATTGATCTTCCTCAAAGATTTTCTCATCTCTGATTCTCGGGCTGCGTCTTTCTTCCCGGCAGCATTTTCAATGTTATTTATCTCTATTTTGGTTGGTGCAAATACCATTTTGTCACTTCCCTACCCTATAGTTTACCAGTAAAGCTAGCTCAGTACAATTATGCGTTCAGTCACACTGTCGATACTATTGCATTACCGGTTAATTGTGGTCACGCGCCGCTGGCCTGATGGACTGATACACTGAAGGACTGACATGAAGGATTTATGGCTTCGACTGTGTGTTCATGTCTCGTTAAGACACCTGTGAGTGTTTGTGTTTTGCCTTATTCATAAATCGTTTTTAAACCTGTTTTAGTTTTCGAATATTTCGTTTCTTTCGAACAACTTTTGAATTTACTTTGCGTGAAGAAGACAAAAAATTTGATAACTAATGTGACTATGACTATGCCCTACTATGTGACTCCTCTCATATGTGAGAGGTCGTCTGGGAAGGTACCACCGCAATTTCTCCCGCCAAACAGCAGTGTTAATGCACTGTTGTTTTGGTGTAAAGGACATTGTAGCCAAGAGTAATTACTGGACATAGTGAGACTTAACATCTTATGTGTCAGGATGGCGAGCCGACTGGAATGCCGAGTAATGCTTTGTAATTCAAGGTGTTGTTTGGTTTTGCTTCTGTTCATGAGCGGTCGTATCGCTTACTATCAGGCGAACGGCATTTATTGCAATATAAAATATCATTATAAATCCTGGAAGTATTAATTGTAGTATCATCTATTTAGTGCATAGAAGAGATGCATGTAACGGTGGATGGAACGAATGAGGGAAGCTGGAATTACTTAGATATCTGTCTGTACGTTTTTATGAAATGAAATGTACTTAGTATTACTTATTTTAATTTCTTGCTTTTATCAATTTATTTATTAAATTTATTTATTTTTAAATTATTTTTATTTATAATTAGTTTTATTTATTTATTTAGTTTTTATTCATTTTTTATTTAAAGTATTAGTTTTTTACTTTATGGTAATTTATTTGTCAAAGAAATACATTATTTACGTTAGTCAAATTATTATCAGCCTAAACGTAGCTGTGCAGGACATGGGCTTCCTCTACAATCGAAAATACAATTGAGAGCGGTTAGGCCATATAGAATTGGCGGGAAATATTACTCGCCATTCTTTATGCAGCGACCTTTACTAGCGCCCAAATACTGGAACGCAACTTAAATATAAGGTGCGCTTAACTATGTTAATCTCGCTTAAATGTACTGGCTAAGTGGGCTGTGCGCTGTTAAGATCAACTTATTATTTGAATGACGTTACAGTATTCGGGCGTAGGTCATCTAATCTTCCTCCAAATACGTATCCAGTCAATACGAAACCAAAATATACAAATTAAATTTTAAGAGCGGTATTGCAACCGCAACAGCTAAACAAACATCAGTAAATCCAAAAGACTTTTACAAGCAGGAAACGACACGCACCTGTCCGCTTGTCCGGTTGTCCATGCCTTATTACTACCAGGAACACTGAAATTGTCTGGGATTGAGTTAATTATTGCTGTTTTTGTTTGTCTTAGTTTTACGGGGTGCTAAATCTGTATTGAGATTTTTTATGGGAATTTTTAGTTAATACTTTTTGTAAGAATTTCTATGGTATGTAAAGCTCGCCAACCCATACTAGGGTAGCCTGATACACAGGGCCTAACCCCTATCAATTGATCTCCCGGACACAATATGCTCGAATAATTATCCGCTGAGATAACCTCATGTCAATGAGCATTTATCGTGCTGATATAAAAAATACAGTCCAAAATATAATTCTCAAAAAGTCCTACATATCCAATAAACCCAAACTTTAAGTACTAAAATGAAATAACAGTATAAAAACATTGTCGCCGAGCCGCAAACGGGACGCCGCGCCGCGCCGTCGGCCCGTGTAAATAACCCGCCGACTTCAAAAGACCTCTTCCTGCTTAATAGTCTCGAACACAAACGTAACATTTAATTTATTAGCCTATTAACATGTTTGATTTTAATTTAGATGGATTGTAAGTGCGTATGATTGAGAGCTCCGATTTTGGTCCTTCGAGACCGGATTCCGAATTTACGATGATGACTTTTATAAGGTAATAATGATGGATATTTTAATGTTGGAATACTAATGTGGTATTTGTTTGGTTAGGTGAATTCGAGTGAATTGTTATGATGTTGTATCTTCGATTGATTTTTATATTGGGGTGACAATATTAATGGTGCTTGATGGCTAGTGTATGAGTTATCCGATAGTATCCATCATAGAAAAATGGTTATCTCGACGATTGAGAAAATATGTCAGCTTAGTCATGAGAAATGACGCCCTGCGGGCTGAATTCGGAACGCGATACTTTCTTAGATTACAATGGGTTCGGTGTAAGTTTAATGATAGATTTAAAAGGTTAATACGAATATTACACCGCCAGCTGTTGGATTTCTGGCTCAGAAACTTCAAGAGTCTTTAGGGTCTCACATAACTGGTGCAAAAGATACATATTATAGTTTCTCAAAAATGTCATCACCTTAGTAGTATCTAATGTATGTATATTTTACCTTCTTTTAAAATTAGTATACAGCTCACACAATTCCTACGGTAGGGCATGGACCACCTCTACCATTAAGAGATCGATTTGGAAGGGTTAGGCCGTAGTCCACCACACTAGCGAAGTACAAGTTAGCAGACTACACATACCATAGGAATTCTTCAAAGATTGCTCTCTAATATTCTTCATTATTAGTTTTTGTGCAATAAATAGTGACAAAGAGGAATCTCGCTGCGATCGAGTGCATAACAAGGCGAACAATAGCAGTTACATAAAGTTCCCCGTACCGCGTTCACATTGTAATTGATGCAATATCGAGAGATGATTCTTCGCTTGTCGCCTCGTGTGTGCGCCGACACTTATTGTTTGACTGCAGCCTGGCTTTGATCATAAGCGGAGCGGGTTTTAATACCTGAAATTATGAACAATGATCATCATTTTTAGCCATTATAATTCCACCGCTGAACGCCTCAATCCCATTTACAGTAAATTGATGTAAGCTTAGGCTATATTAGTTGTGAATTTCCGCCCAAGATGTCATTGGGGTGTTAACTTATGTTGGATACTAATTTCCATGTCAAATTACTTAAGTTATGTGATTTTCAAACAGAAAATGTGAAATAAAGTGGATTGCCCGGAGCTTGGGAAATGAGTCCAAGACTTCGATTTTGTGCAGGCATAAGTTTTGATGATACTTAAGTCTAAATAATCCACATCAGCTGAAGCGTATTTATTTTCTATGCTAGCATAATTAAAATAATAATTAGAATTAAAGACCAACAGTCATACATAGTTCTGACGCCACAGTAAGATTAAGTCTTGTGTCGTGATTATCAGGAACTACAGAGACTTTTCGGTCTAAATGTTGTTTCAGATAGCTATTATTGGCATAAGAATGTAATTCATTCTTTATGAATAATAGAAACAAAATACACATCTACAAAATCGTCAAATGTCATTTAATATGTTACTATCTTTACGAACAATAAACCTGCGCCCGCGCAGTTGGTCGAGCTTTTCTCACGTGACGATGTGTGTGTTTGTGTGCATGAATCAACCCACTTTACACAAATTTGCATGTGTGCAGCATTGGTACAAAATTATGTCATTAAAGCGTTTATGATACCAGAGCTATTGTGCTCTTAATGGTTGTTGCATTTCGCTCAGTTATGTCGCTCACTAATTGGAATAGCATTGGTCCATCAATTGTTATGCGATTCTGTTCACAAGTCACATAAACGATTTTGCGTTTTGTTAAAGTCCAAAAATTGGTAATGTAAGAGGAACGTTAGAAAAATGATGTGTCATTTTTGTCGAGATTTCGGTGTTGAATAACTGAAGAATTCTTTGTTCTTCGTAATAAATCGAGTACAGGAGGAATATGTTAATATTTAACTCCGAATAAAATACTATATAGTAGTGTAAAAGCTGGTAAAAATGTCAAAAAAATCAAAATCGACCTTTTCCAGATAAGATTTCATTAGCAAGAATTCCAGTATAGGTTAGAAAGCTTGTTATATTATTTCTAATTAGCCGACACTTACTAAATAATAAAACAGAAGCCGCATTTAGATTTAACAGCCATATATTTAAATTTAATGATGCAAGCATATTAATTTCGAAGAGGAGTTAGTGGAAACAACCGACGTGACGCGGTTGGAATACGTTTGAATCTCAGAACTATCTTATTAATAACTAATAACTTCCCTTTACTCCGCTTGTTTACTCGGGTAGATAAATATATTTGTGTAATTGTAAATTTGGCGTAATTTAATGAATAATAAAATCTGTATCAGCGTGTATACGTGACATTTCAGGGCACGGTCCTCCCCTACAATCGAAAGATTTTAAGTCATATAGTCCACCACACTGTCCTAGTGCGTGATTGGGGATATTACATACCATAGAAATTAATGATAATAAATTAATAAATAATAACAGACCCGAAAGAAATATTTGTGGGCCACACAAAAAAAAATCTCGATGCGGGGATCGAACCCCCGACCTCTCGTGTCACGGGCGGCGTCTAACCAACTGCACCACGGAGGCTGTCAAATAATGAGATACAACGTTATATTTTATAATATTATATTATTTATATTGGTATTTCCGTATTTCGTCATAGTGACGTTGCAAGTGTGATTATCATTTTTGGTTTGGAATAAGCGATCTCGAGAAGGTAATTTATTTTGTTAGAGAGAGTTAATCGTCTTCTGCCAGTAATTATACTATCTAGTATCTGAACTGCAAGATACTTATAATTAGATACACTGTAGTCAGTTTAATGGCTAATATAAAACTGGTGAAACATTACATCATTTGATCAACAATTAAATACAAAGCTACTACTAGGAACATAGGCATTTCAAAAAGGCTTGAACTAAGTTGTTATTGATAAATTACAAAATAATTCTTTAAAGTTTATAGGAAAATGACAAAAACTGAACAAATAAATAATTGATCGGTAAGTAGATTCCTAAACTACATATTTCTTTAATCATTAATTATAAACATATAAATACATGTATAAACTAATTATTATTTAATCATGTTTTACACTTTACGTATCCATTTATGTATTCATGGATAAAGAGTTTTCTATGTAAAGGAAAAAACCCATTTTATTTTATTTTATTTTTATTTTTTAAGTCTACTGTCAATCACATACCAATGCATTTAAATAAGAAAACAGAAAAAATAACTTAGTTTAAGTACACGATTATACTAGCCATACCCATACCCATTCATACTATCGGTAAACAATATCGTTGATCCCGATATCGGTACTTCTTAAAATTAATTATAGCATTTTTTGGGGTTTGTCCTTAAAAGTTTCCTTGTTTTATTGATAGATTTTTACAAAAAAAAAGTAATTTTCATCACTTTTTACATTTTTTTCCATAGCGCTGAAGACAAAATAATTTTATTGTACTTCAAGTTAATTTATCCTAGAAGTCCGGGCCTGGGTCGCATCTATGTATATATTTATTAAAAATATATATTTTCCCTACACAAAAAGTAGATTTAACATAAGTTCCTTAGTAAAATGCGCATTCTCATTTATGCACTTACCGCCCATCAATAAATATCCTTACTACCCAATAGCTTATACTTATTTCAAATTACCCAAAGGTCAGCTGAAGTAAGGGGCGTCTGTTTCCCATAAAGCCGTTTGTCCCACACATCTTACATTTCGCGCGTGTTCACATATTCGCACGTCTATTCTCAGAATAGTTGTTGACATTTGCCTGCCTCGCTGCGATCGCTACTTTGTAAGGGCATTTAGTCCGCGGTCAATACGTTCCGATTTATTGTTCATAGGGGATGCAACTATAATTATAATTTAATGGTTTCTTAGATTTACGCGAATGTTACACATTGAAATAAAACTATTACTTTACATTCGATTACTTTACAGCTTTCGTGGTCACGGGGCGGACTCCGAAACGTCGGGAACTCAAAAAATGTAAAAATTAAACCAAATCCGCGATAAAATCCGTAAATAATAGTTTTATTTCAATTATAATTTAAGTTTATTCGTTTAATATGGTACGTTGTTTGCTGTAAATATAAAACTATGGGACAATAAAGGTATAGGATTCGAAATTGGTTATCTATACTAGGTGCTTGAATGTGCTGGGAACTGTGAGTTCTTGAGTTTGATTCTAAGGAGAGTTAATTCAATTTGTAAGTTTTTCGCTTTGAAAAACAATATATGAGTTTGGCTATTATGGCAATAGACCCATTATATTCGGAGCGGGAATAACCTCAGCGAACTATCTTCATAGTCCAGTCATTACAGTGCCTATATCAGACACCAGTCTCGCATCCAATTTGTAATTTTAACATGTTGTACCCTTTTTTCTGTATGAGAGAATAAATAAATATTATTATATTATTATATTATATTACAGTAAGTTCACCTCGGAATTCGAGATACCCAGCTGTAAGTCTGTAAATACTTGTATATTAACACCCTAAAAGTTCAAGTGTCTCAAAACCTACATATGGTAGGGTGTAAGGAACTATTAAATTTCAAGGTCAAAGGTCAACAAAAATCGTTTTTTTTTGCGCTTTTTTTGGAAATATCTCATTTCCTCTTTTTATCTCGAATTCCGAGATTTTTACCTAATTTAAGCTTAAATAACTGGACTATCATGCTGTTTCGCGTAATTTAAATACTGAAGGTTTAAAAATTTAGCCAGCTGCATTTTCTTTTGTTTCTTTTAAGCTTTTAGTAATTGCATTAAACTTACTATCAGGGGAAATGTTATTTGTTTGAAAAGTAAATAAATGTTACAAATGAATAGACACTAAAAAAAGAGCGATAAAGTCCGAAAAAAAGTAGTTTCAGTTTAATGAATTATTGGCGTAAAATGAATCCATTATAAAAAAGAAAGCAAATAAGAAATAATGATTATGTAGTAACTATGTTATAAAATAAACAAGTTAAAACAATGTTCATGTCTTACTGAATTGTTCTCCTCATTTTTTTAATTATGTTTCTGTTTCATTGTGTTCTAGTAAAGATATTAATATTTATTATTTAGGTCAAGTCGACTATTGTTGGTGTATTCCAAATTTCTTTTCAAAGAATGTTGTCTTTGTGATCATCGTTGTATGTGTATATTATTTTGAAAATGGTGTAGGTATTTACTGCCAGTCGAATGTTTCTGATAAATATATGACCTCAGGCACATTGTTTGGTCTGTGGCGTCCAGGATAAAACTGAAGTGATATGCGAAAGGTGAGTTGCGTCAACCTTAAGTTAGTAATTGCCAGAAGTGCGTGGTGGCCTGGACTATATGGCCTAAAACCACTCAATTGTAATTTAGATTTTAAAGGAGGCTCTCTCTAGTAGTTTCTTATACACACACGGGTAGGATGTATTTTTGCTAAGATGCCTATTCAAGAAGATAAGAAGTATGTGACTGTAGAAGTATCTAAATAATAAATACACCCAACAGTCACATACATAGTCCTGTCCCGACACTAACATCGAGTCTTGTGTCGTGGGTATCAGGAACTACGGGAGACTTAGTTTGGTGTCACAAACATCCAGACCCAAAATAAATATTTGTGGGCCGCACAAACATTTCTCTCGGCGCGGAGATCGAACCCGTGGCCTCTCGTTTTATAGACGGTGTCTAACCCACGCCACAGAGGCTGTCTATGTGAAGTATTTAAATATTCTTATTTGCGTATGTGCTAGCCATAGTTCAGTTGATAACTTTTCTCCGTATGGAGCGCTAGCAATCAATTCGCCGCTGAACCATTTGTCGGCAATTAAAATACTTGGCTCTGCAGCGCTTTGGCACGCGGCGCCGCCCGCGAATGCAGATATTGAGATCATGTTGTGATATCGAGTATGAAATATCTTTGTATTGATGAATGTGTGATAGCCTAGTTGCCAAGGGATCGGGTGGATATAGAAAATCGGAGAGTGGAGCCTAAGACATATTGTAGCAGTTTTTTAAAGCTACAGTACCAATGTAAAACTACGTTACAGTACTTATTTTTGTAGTATTATGTGTAATTATAATATACGTACACACAATAAATGTCTACCTTTATTTTTTTTAATGCCGTAGTCTATTGCTATATAGTTGTCTACAAGAGATCGGTCTTAGCGATAAGACCGCCAGTTGTTCAATATTTGTAAGGTGTCTCTATTAGTTATGTTGGTTATGTGTGTGTAAGTGCGTAGTGGCCTGTTGGTTAACGAACCAGACGCGGCTGCTAACATGTTCACGGTGGTCGTGGTTGGAATCCCAAGGCACACCTCTGACTTTTCAGAGTCATGTACATATGTATTGATGGTCAATCATCACACATTATAACGGTGAAGGAAAATATCGTGAGGAAACCTGCATATCAACCACCGCCAACCCGCACTAGGCCAGCGTCGTGTACTACATGGCTTAACCACTATCAATCGTATTCTGAATTTTGGAGGAGGCCCGTTCCCTGCAGTGGGACGTAGGGTTAATACAGTATATCTTTTTGTCTCGCGCGTCAAAGAAAACTAGGCAAAAAATGCCTTTCAAGCTACTGTCCATAAAAAGGCGAGTCCATCAGCATTATTTACAATACGTCATAAAGCAGCCGTCATTGTGATTTAGTACCGGCCGAGTTAATTACTGTTTTATCCACGTTTCAACTTATCGCTTTTATTGGTGTGTGAATGGAGTTATGGAGATTTTTTTAGATTGAGCAATAAGAGGATTCGGTTTTGTTTAATAGTGAGTATAAATTAATGATTGGAATGAGTGGATTTTAAGAGGTGGGCATGATACCTAAAATGGTGATAATCGCTTACCACTTGATGGGACTTTTTCTTTTCAGCTAGAACTATGGTGAATAAAATAGTCTGCATTTTATACTTTTGATGATTCTTAATGCCAGTTGAATGTGTTATTTAAATTTACATAAACCAAATTAGTTTTTTGAGCCGTTATAGTGACGATGGACACAAAACATCGGGAGGAAACCTTCATTCCATAGCGATTTGTAAGAAAAGAAATAAAGACGTACCAATATGGGCTGACAGAGAGAGAAATCAGTTTTGTCCATTTTATTAAATATCAATGTGTGAATTCCGAACATTGATAGCAATGCTTAATCCGTCCCAATTTCCATCTTGTCATTACAGAAAAGACTTAAAATTACGGCTGAGTCTTTAATTGCGGCTTTAACTTAACAAAATCGGCTTAAGTCCCTCTTATAGAAATCCAAATGACAAAGAGATTGTTACGGACGGACAATCGATATTGGCGATTCTTTTAATTGGACGCCGGAATGGCCGACAATTAAAATGAGTTTTGTGACGTTTAACTGAGTGCTGTTTGGGAAGTATTAGATGATTTAATTATTTGACGGGGTTTTAATTAATTGTTTTGTGAAGCATCATTTTCAGAAAAGTAACGTTATAAATTCTTTTGAGGTGTTATTTGTGGGCGCATAAAACTCTATTTTAAGGGCACTGAATCTGCGTACTTTCTAGGTTATTCAAAAATAAAACTATTTTTCACGGATTTTATCGCGTATTTGGTTTGAATCTTACCTTTTTTTTTTACTTCCCAGCGTTTCCATTACTTTACAGCTTTGGTGGTCACGGGCACGGCCCATATCCTGTAAAGAGTTTTATTTCAATATGTATCATTCGAGTAAATCTAAGACACTATATTTTAGATTATTGTTGATGGGTCCTTGGTTCTCTATTTTGTCAGCACTGAATTCAAATTTCCCAAGTTAGGATAAAGATTGAAGTTTGTGTATAAAGGCCTGTTAAATATACGTGGATTGTTAATCTCTATAATTATTTATTGAGCGATACTATTTATAAATGTTAAAGATAATGTTGTGTACAAAAAAATTCTTTTAAAATGTGCTCATGGAACCATGAATCCTCAACCCTATTTGAATCAACTAACCGACCTTCAAACTTTCAGATCCATCAAAACTAATCAAGAGGAAAAAATCTACAGAGGACGTGAGGTCCCCGCTGGGAGGGGAGGGATCCCTCACCAGTGAAGAGGGAGAGGACCCAGGAGTGGGGAGACGGAAGAAGGCGAGGACCACGTTCACTGGCAGACAGATCTTCGAGCTGGAGAAACTGTTTGAAGTGAAGAAGTACCTATCTTCAGGGGAGAGAGCTGATATGGCCAAATTGCTGAATGTTACTGAAACTCAGGTCAGTTCCATTTCTGTAATAGATATGAAAGAAATAAGAAAGATATATGATTTAATAGTCACAGACGCAACGTACATAACATGGGTATTATAAAAACAAAATCAAGTAAAATTTGAACAAAAATAACTGGTCGCGGCTGTGACTGATAGGTTTCCTCAGCTAAATGTTATGAGAGAATCGATAGGAACTGTAGTCTAAGAAAAGGACATAAGAAAGTAGATTAAAATGATTATTAATAAATGCTGCTTAAGACTTCGTACAATATCTCCGATACATAATACGTGATCCTACGAATAATCATGAGGCAAAAAATGATCATCTAAAACAGAACTTGTAGAAAAACCCGTCTCGCAGCTCAGTTCTATCGTAATAAATTGTGACATCAATGTTATACCAAGTCGGTTAAATAATTTACAGCCCTATTAGGTCGATACGAACCAGGAATAATCGAAATCCATAATTTATTCCTCAAACGCCGGCAATTCGGAGAATTCATTACATGATACCTGTTATCAGTTATCATTTTGTATTATTTTGGTAAAATTAACTGAAAGTCTTCTAAGCATTTTTTTTTATTGCAAAGTATGGTGAGAAGATCATGCCGTACACCTGATGGAAAGCGATACGACCGCTCATAAACAGTAGCAAACCGAAACAACACCTTGATTTTCAAAGCAATGCTTGGCATTCCACTGCGCTTGCCATCCTAACACATAAGATGCTATGTCTCAATATGTCCAGTAGTCACTCTGGCTACAATCTCCTTCAAATACAACAGTGCATTTACACTGTTGTTTTGCGAAATAGACATTGCAGTGGTACCTACCCAGGTGGCTTCTAACATATGAGAGACCACCAGTACAAAAGTAATATGTACCCAATAATACAATTTCTAAGTAAGTCGCAATATTTTCTGCCTAGCTTCACGAGTAGCGATTGTAAGGGGATGGGTAGGTAAGCTATAATCACGCAATCAATTAAATAGCGTTCGCTGACGGGAAACCCCTTTAATAAGGGTTTATCGTAAGGGGCTTTTATTATGCATCAACAATAGTTCCGTTTCCTATCTACTGGAATAAGAGCTCTTCACTTAGAATAATATAGTGTGGATTTGTGACGGTTCAAGTCGTTTATAAGTTAAGGCATTATTGATTCTTTTGGATATTGCAAATTAGGAAGTAGTGATTTGATCATATTTCTAATATTTAGTTTTCTTTTTATTTTGACTGTCTAGGAGGCGTACTTTTACTGCGGTAAGTTTACAAAGCTGAGGTCTCGGATTCGAAACCCAGTCCGAGAATCCGGGTCAGGCAAAGTGACATTGGATTTTTCTATTTAGTATCAACCCGGAGTTAGAAAGTGCCCGATATGGCGATTTTTTAATTGCACTCAATGGCGAGACGTGTATGACGTTCGTCTGATGGTAAGCGATACGATCGATCATAAACAGTAGCAAAACCAAACAACACCTTGATTTACAAAGCAATGCTTGGCATTCCACTGCGCTCGCCATCTTGAGACATTAGATGTCAAGTCTCAATATGTCCAGTAGTTACTCTGGCTACATTGTCCTTCCGAAACTCGAGTGAAATACTCAAGTCTAAGCGAATATGCTATCTCTAATTGCAATTAATTTGCTGTTACAATGTATATCGGCGCCATTAGATTCGATATAAGCCCTGTGTTGTCTGTCACATATATTATTTATTGGGTTTAAGCATCGATCGGCTTCGTGGAAGTATTTGCTTTGCATTAGTTTGTGAGCGTCCGTGTGTACTGGAGATGTTATGATTTCATATTTAAGTCATTGTTTGTTTATTAAAAAAGTAGGGGCAGGGTTGGAGTTCGCTCGATATTTTTTGTGTTTGTAAAGTTTCTTTATATCTTTTCATTGTTTCGTATTCATGTTTTGGAAGGTGTAAACTTTAAACAGCTTATTGGTTCCTATAAAAGGATGATATTAGAGTGATATGTATTTTATCTGATATTATTTTGACATCAAGATATATATATATAATACCTTTTAGAGTGTACTCCTTTAGGGATAAAATTTTCTGAAAACTGAAGAACGTGTATTAACAAGCGGTCCGGACCGGCTTAGTCTAGTGCAATTTAGAAACATAGGAACTCTTTCGAATAATAACTGTTTTAAATAACTTAACGTTATTCTACGGTAGGTACTGCTGTACTTTAAACTTCCCATCCTTTGAGTTTGAAATAATATCGATATATTTTTCAATTTAATGCACATTCTAAGGGATTAGATTTTGTTGGAATAAAAAAGGAACTTATTTGTTAATCCAGGATATCAGCTACTTCTATACCAAAACTTCATCAAAATTGGTCCAGCGGTTTGAGTGTGAAGAGGTCACAAAAATTTGCATTTATAATATTAGTGAGATTTATTTGTTTAATCCTTTTTTGCACCGTACAGAGAAATAACAAAGAAATCACATAATCATAATAATAATACAAGTCGCGGCCTTATCACACTAGGTTATTTCTTACAGGCAAATACCAATTTCCAACATAATTATTTGTCGCGAAAATCTAAAATCTGACTTATAGTATCGCCACAAAGTAGAATATCACGTAAATGAGTACTAACTCTCGATAGATACTAATCTATCATTACCAATCATGAAATATTTTTATCTAATATAATTGCATCACACAATCTGTATAATAATTCCTACATCAATGCATGATCCCTCGTTACTCGCTAATAGTGTTGTAGTAACAACACAAATCACTTAATGGCTCGTCAGCCCCCCGTTTCCACGAAATCTCCAAATTAAACGTTTTGTGCCGCGCGCGTTGTAGTGGGTATTCTTCATGGTGGTTGAGTCATGAGCGGTAGCGAGGGCGGTGGCGGGTGCGGGATTTTGACTAAGTTTTTGGTATAATGCAATTAAATTGAAAGGGCTAGTTCAGTGTGTCAGAAATAAGGTTTCGAGCACTAAGTTAAGATGTTTTAACAGCTTACAGATCTCCCCAATTAGGCTATTTCTGAAACACAAATATGCAAAATATTTTTTACTGATAAGTTGTATTGTATCGTCCGGCTAGACACACCTAATTATAACCAATGGTTACTCTAATTGAATCGTGCTGCAATTATCATTGGGCCCATTTTATTTAAAATTGATTGTAACACCAAAGCTAATTAGTTATAAATGTTCCAAAATCATCCAGTCCATATACCCTTTTGTAGGTTACAGGCCTAATCCACAAAGAAGGTCTTAACTCCTATCCAAAAATATATTTCCCGCCTCCGCTCCAAACTTGCACCGCATACTTAAACGTTCCGAGATAATTATACTATCACCAAGGTGGTATATGGGAGGGGCGGGTGCCTGTCCCCTGTCTCCCCGCGTGAGCCGGCGCATATGGCGGCACTAATTAAAACTATGATATAATGGTGTCTCGTCACAGGTCACGGCGAGTCGTGACGGCCTCGTGTCGCCCGCGTGTCGCCAGGTGTGATGTGTTTATTAAAATTGAGGTTTTGGGTTATGTATTGTTGAAATTACATATCAAGAGGCTTTTATGGAAATGATGAATCCTTGCGTGATGCCTGTGAATGGTGGATTTTCTGTGGCTGAAATATGAGAGAAATAAAATGTATTAAAGTGCCGATCACATACTCTACCGTGAGCCATAATTGCTTGTTTATAATCATTCACAAATTAACAAGTCCGAGAAAATATAAGACACATTGCAATCTTTATATCATTGTACACTGGTTGTATTTCAATATTTTTACTGCATTTTAAATTGAATATAAATTGGCTCTACTATTTAAAATCTCGTATTGACGCATCATTAGCTAAATATTTGTCACAAACGCTAGGGCAGAAAAAACTCCCAAGTATCCCTAAGCCACGTGTCATTTTAAGTGGCTATTCGACTGATCACATCCCATACAGAACGTTTAACGAGCGCTCGCAAACCCATACAAAAAGTCATACAAAAACCATCCACGTCCATACATTTTTTGCCGCGTTTTTTTGTTGACAGAAGCTGTTTAAACAGACCATACGGCGGTGGGCGAGATAATTTGACATTAACTAAAAAGAGAAAACTTTTAAATTGAAATATTTTAATAGAATTTGTTTTTGTATTGGACACAACATTTTTAGTGTGTTTATAGAATTGATGGTAGAGACAAAGGCTAAAATTCTAACTTTTACGCTATTTAATATTTGTTAAATACATATATGTTAGCAACGGACAAGACGCGGCTGCCAACATGTTTTCGTTGGTCGCGGGTTCAAATCCTAGGGCCTCTACAATGGAGAATACCATTAGGCGGTTTAATCCACCACGTTGGTCGACTTTGCATAGCATAGAAATTGCTGTGGTATGCAGGTTTCCTCACGATGTTTTCCTTTACCAATTTAGTGCGTGGTGATTGACTATCAATACATATAATATGACTCCGAAAAGTCAGAGGTGTGCCCTGGGATTCGAGCCCACGTCTACCGTGAACATGTTGGCAGTCGCGACTAGTCTAGTTTACCAACAGGCCATCATCCACACACTCTTGCTATTATGTCCTTCAAAGCAACACAACAGTGCATTTACACTACTGTTTGGCGGGAGTAAAAAACATTGCGGTGGTACCTACCCAGGCAGCCTCTCAAATATGAGAGACCTACCACCAGTAAACCAAATCCTTGTCTATGAAAAATGGGATTATTAAAGCCCACAAAAAATAAAGCTTTAACAGCCTACGCGTTTGTACCGATTACCTGTTTTATATAAATTCATTTCTAAAAATATAGTATTCAAAACTAGACAATAGTACTTAGTGTTTATTCCTATGACCTATTTTATCGATCAAATTACTTCGAGCCTAAAATGAGAGCACTAATTGTCTACTCAATCTCGTGAGCAATTTAAGACATCTGCCATTTGCATTGCTGTGGACTTTAACCCAATAAATATAGAGTTCAAATTAAATTGTGAAGTTTCGACCTGTCCTTTGGGATTTCTGTATACAGCGGGTTTATTTATGTTTGCTCGAGTATTGTCTATTTGGGAATTACAATTAGTTAAGTTATTGTTGTGAATATAATAAGTATTTGATGTGAATAGATTAGTTTGAGTTATTTTTGGCATGCAAGTTTTTTCTAGTTTCAGTTTTTGACATGTAAGAATAAATGTGTATCAAAAATTAGAGTTTAAATAAATGTTAGCATAATTTTGGTTATTTTGTGTTGGTGATTCTTCGTCTTCGACATTTTTGAAACGGTTTGTAAATAATCGTTTGTTTCGCACTTATAGAGGCTTGACGAATAGTAATAATGTTGAGATCTAAATGAAAAAAATCTCTCAAAGAAAACTAAAAAGCCTTCCACCACCTGTCAATAAAACATTCTAACCTTAACACATATGTCCGACTTCTAAAATAATTAAGAAAAAATATAAATATTCGGGACCTAATAAAAACACTTGACGATGCACAACAGAGCCCCCTGTACACGCTCATTCACACCATATGTCATTAGTTAAGTGCGGGCGGGAGATTTTTTGTAGCCCCCCGCGCGGCCGAGTGGCGAGTGCCGTACAATGAACGTTCAAAACATGCATCAATTAGTAATTGAGTATATAATGCCTTTACCATGTTTGTCTCTGAGAGGACGTCTGTTTCCTGACAATACAAAAATGAAATAAATACAATTGATGAAATTACCACAGCCATTGTGACGTCGTCTCTATTTTTTTTGTTTATAGTAATTTATAATATACAATATTTCGGTACAAATGTGCAATAAAGATAGATTAAATCGTGATTTGTATGTTAAGATTATATTTTAGAGATTTTCGTATGCGATTTTTTGGTTGGTGTGTATATTTTTCTGATAATTATTTTGTAAGATATTGTGACTCTATTTTGTATTATAATGACAAATAATCACAGTAGGTCATTAACAAAAACCATCTGAATATTAAGTGCTTTGTTCACCTTGAATGTATGAATGAAGGGATATTGTAGATTACCAGTAATATTCATTAGGCGATCTTAATGATTGTATAAGCTGCAATAACAAAGAAGATATTTCGAATGTTTTTTTGCCCTAATTTATTTCTAATACTGCCTTCAAGGCTGACCACGTAGCCCTATCATATCTTTATCAATCTAAAAATTTCTAATTAACCTACTATTCCCAAAACGCTGTACAAAAATATATTATCATTTTCAGTAATTTTATGTATTTGTGTTGTTATCTAGTATTAATTATATTACTAATTTGGTGATAAGTGCGATATCAACCGACGCAATATTATGGAATATTACACAGTATTGTATCAAGATAACAGATAGCGATCAATATAAATTCGTGGCGAAGTTGTATAGCACATGTGGTCTCGATTTAAGATAGTATGACTTTTGTGGCAAAATATGGCATAATTATAAATAAATAATCATAAAATAAAAGTGCGTAGCCTGTGGGTAAAAGACGAAACGCAGCTCCCAACAGTATATTTTAACATTTATATTACAGCCAAAATTATTTTTTAATTGAATGTCTTAAAGTCGCCTCTACACACTAATCTATGAGATGCACCGTTCAAAGTGATTTTTACGCGGAATCTATTCTATGTTTGGTTCAGTATAGTTTACGTTATCTTGTTACACCGCGGGAGACCTGGTGGTGTTTGTACCATCTGTGGGATTCGAACCGCTGATCATTAGAGTGAATTTCTTGGAATCAGTAACTGGAGTAACAGGACGCTACGTTTTAACAGTTGGTTTTTGAAGTAATAGGAGATGTTAATTAATGAAGGAAATAGTTAGGCGATGATTGTCATAGATTTGGGTATCGGGTGGGATATTTTATTATTAAAAAATATTTTTGTGCTTTAACCTATTTCTTTATTTTAAAGTGCATGATGGATTAAAAATCCAGAAGGTTCAAATTTTCGTTTTACTTGTCTTTATCCCATACATGGAATTGGCGCAACGTGTATTTACAACCATGTTACTATACTATTTTTGAAATAATTGTATGCCCGATGGACAGAAATCACTTCTGGGGTACGCTATTTAGACTACCACCCTAAGATGAACTAGAAAACAAAAATGCACTCTTATATAATATTTCGAACAGGAATAATATACCTAGAAGTATTGTTGTCCATCCACAGAACTTTTTCTAAAACCACGCTAATCCTTAATCACTAATGTTTGATGTCTTCCTTCGTTTATCTTCTTAAATCTCGCGCACAAAACCTAATAAGTCTTTCGAAAATATATCAAAAAACCTATAATCTTAGGATTTATAGCCCACATGTTTATAAAAATGTAATAACTCACGCGCCGCAAACAACTGGTGTTTATGTTCACGCCGGCGACGAGGTTAATGGGGTGGCCAGTGATTAACGATATTTTTACACTATGAGGCCGGATGCTGCGGTATGATTACAAGATTATCTTGTCATCTGGTGTTTTGTTTTGAGTGGTTAATTGTGAAAGCGACGCGAAATGTAATGGTGATGTATTTTTTGAAGATTTATTATGAGTTTTTAGTCTTTATTTATATGAGGGTTGTAGATTATGATGTCCTGTTTGATTCTCAGATTAGGCAAAAGTTTTTAATACTATAAAGGGTTATTTATTATTGACTGCATCGGTGACGTACATAGTTGTAATAGGGTACGGTTACAAAGCCGGGGTCTCTGATTCGAATCCCGGGTTGGGCAAAGAGATATTGGATTTTTCTGTTAATTCTCAGCCCAGAGTCAGCAATTTATGCCCGATATGGCGATAGGCTCGCCACCTATCATATCGTAGGACGGAACATACAAGGCGTAATGTGGGTTTCCTGGCACCTTTGCCTACCCCTTCCGAGAAAAAGGCTTGAATTTATGTATATATATTATTGACATAAAGGATGTACGTTGTTCGGGTGTTTGTAAAATAGTAAATAAAGAAGACGTCATCGACAGATTATCAGGCACACAATATCTTCAACAAAAAACATCAGACCCCAAAAAGCTCCTTCGGATTAATAAACTTCCCTTAAGTGATTAAACAGACCTCAAAAAAAAGGTTCAAAAACATAAGCGGCGCCGCGGGACGCACGATTATTAAATTTTGATGGATAGCACATTAATCGGCGAGCGACAGAGCCGGCATCAAAGTCCCGACCCGCCTCATTAGTCAAGAAAAACAACCGCCAGACAGATCTCCTTTCGGCACTCTGCTGTTTGGCAACAAATGGATGTTTCTACGAAATTATTGTGTATTTTATAATGGAAAATTATTGTTTTTTATACATGGAAAATTTATTTTGGTTGTGACATGTAGTCATGTTTGGATATAAATTAGGGGCGGCAGATAATTATTCAGCGAATTATCGTTTGATACAAGTATTGTGGGTCACTGAATTGTTACTGTATGCTTATCTTAAAGGAAGAAATTCTTCGATTGTAACTTTTTTTTATGAGCAAGTGATTAATTTTGTCTTGTAATTGTATAATATTAAATAAGTACAATCCAGCCCTAAGTCCTAAGTCCTAAGTCGTAGTAGGTCAAGTCTTGTGACGTGGGAGTTAGAGACTATGAAATGTATTCTTCACACAGTATCTAGAGTTATAAAGAAACATATATTTACTAATTTTCATTGATAAATATATGTTACTGACGATTTTGACTATGCTTACCTTATCTAAAAAATAGGTTCAGCTACTTAAACCCCCTATAAAAATGCCACATTTAACAAAACCATGCATCTTTATATTCCCAAACGAATACAACACGAAACAGGCCCGCGCCTAGCCATAAGCAATTAATTTATATTATCTGAGATTAAAAACATTTTGAGGAAGCCGCTTTGTTGCTCTTAATTAAATTTGATTTAGGTTGTATTATTTTAGTTGTTTGATTTGTCGCGAGATTAAAGTCGTGAAAATATTGTTACACGTGGCGTTCGCTTGCGGGTTTTGGTTTAATGTTTTGTCTGTTCTTCCGCCATGTTTTTGGATGCTTAAGATATTTAATTTGTGTTAGGAAGTCTTATTTTGGCTTGCCGACAAGCTTATTTAGTGAAACGAGGACAAATACAATATAAATTCAGCTGAGTTGATAAATAAAAGCCTACTTTTGTTTGAAATAAGAATATGATGACTATAAATCTGTATCTGTATCAGCCCAGATACGTCCCACTGCAGGGCACGGGCCTCCTTTACAATCGAGAGTTCGATTGAGAGTGGTTAGGCCATATAGTCCACCACTATGGCCAAGTGCGGGTTATGACTATAAATATAATTGTTAAATTAGAGGAATTTAATTTGTTTAAGGCTGTCCGGTTGGATGTCGTTTTCGGGTTGTGTCCTGTTTTGTGTCAATGTTTGATGGTGATTCTTCCGCCATTTGCTTTTCGATGTTTTAGATCCCTTATTTGGGTAAAATAACTAAAACGATTAAATTTCGTTGAATATTGCTGTTTTGTAAGTTGTGAAGCTGTATTAAGAGATTTTCGTTATTTTTTTAACAATATATAATTACTCATTTAACAAAATACGACTGCTAAGCTGTCGCTTCACGTCGGTCTCCTGAGAGCCTTCATGAGTCGGCATAGTGAATCAAGCGTGGCAATAGCTTGGCTCTACCACTTCTAAATTTTATAAATAAATATTTTTTTTTTATCCAATTCATCCTTCCATCAAAAAAGTCAACAAAATCTTATAAATCAAATATTATTAATCATGACATATCACATAATAATTAGCAAATACATCCAGTCTATTAACACTTCCCCATCCTTAATTTTACATTAGATTATCAAAAGCCCCGTAAAGACCAGTATAACATGATCCCTCATGATTCACAGTGTCAATTAGAGCGCCCACTTCTGCAAAGGTCAACTTCAAACGCGACGCAGGCTGAGTGGAAAATCGGCTATTTTAGCAAATGTCTGTGCGTTATTTTTGTTTGCCTTGTATGCATGGGATTTTGCGAAATTTGTTTGATTTAAAAATATAGTTTTGTTAGGTTTAAAATTGATGTACGAGTGTGTTCAGTCACACGTTTTATAAACGAGATTTTCATCGAGAAAATTATAATTGATAAAAATATTAATTCATACAATCTACTAACTTATTTTTTTTTTTTTTTTTTTTTTTTTTTATAATGGCCTGGCATAGTGGCGGCATTGCACCTGATGGAAAGTGTCAATGCCGCCCAGGCAGAGTATCCATTGGCATCGGACGGCAGTCCCATGCCAATGGAAACAATTATGCCGGCCTGCTTAGGTGCCTCTTCACACCACGGCGGAAGGACCCGGGATTGTAGGAAGGAGGGAACACGTGCGCCGGCAAACAATTCCACAGCCTGACGGTGCGGCACAGAAACGAATTTGAGAACCGTTTGGTTCGCGCCGGGATGGTGTGGACCGTCAAGCTATGGCTTCGCAAGCCAGCACGCGTGGTTCTGGTTAGGAATGGAGAGGAGGGGAGCAAGTTGAACAATTCCTCAGAGCACTCACCGTGATACAGGCGGTAGAACACGCTTAGAGAGGCGACATCTCTGCGGAGTTGTAGCGACTCCAAGTTGCTCGTAACGTCTGCATCATTCACAATGCGGATGGCCCGCCGCTGCAATCCATCCAAGGCATCGAGCAGGTACTGGGCGGATCCATCCCAGAGGTGCGAGCAATACTCCATACCCGGCCGGACCTGCGCTTTATATAAGCGGCAAAGCTGACCGGGCGTGAAAAACCGACGCACTCTGTTCAGGACTCCAACCCTGCGTGATGTGGCAGATATTACGCCCTCGATGTGATTCCTTGGATTGAGATCACAGCGGATATCCATACCAAGGATACACAGGTCATTCCGCACTGAGAGGGGAGTACCCTGAAGAATGGGGAGGGGAGAGAACGGGGATTTTTTGCACGTGAACGCACACACCTGGGTTTTCCTGGCATTGAACTCAACCATATTCCTGGAACCCCATGTAGAAATGAGATCCAAGGTCCGGTTGAGCTCAATGACAAGATCTTCGCGTCCCTTCACAGTTTCGACACGGCAACCTGGAGGCCCGCAGTGGTATCGCCCATGAACCGTGCTGTCATCTGCATAGCAATGAATGTTGCCAAGCGACAACATGTCATTGATATGCAGAATAAACAAGGTGGGCGACAGCACCGAGCCCTGAGGAACTCCGGCATTTACCGACATGAGCGCCGAAGCGTGTCCGTCTACGACTACACGTATTCTACGCCCATGCAGAAAGCCGGAAATCCACGAACACAGGTTGCCGGGTAGACCGTATGCCGGAAGCTTGGACAGAAGACCACGGTGCCAGACCCTATCAAACGCCTTGGCAATGTCGAGGCTCACAGCAAGAGCCTCGCCACGCCGGTCTATCGCCTCACCCCAGCGATGCAGGACAAACGCTAGAAGATCACCCGTCGATCGATTATGACGGAATCCGTATTGTCGGTCACTGATCAACGAGTGATCCTCCAGGTAGCGGACCAATTGAGCGTTTATGATCCGCTCCATGACCTTACACATCACTGAGGTGATAGCGATAGGGCGGTAATTGGTAGGGTCCGATCGATCACCCTTTTTGGGGATTGGTTGCACATTGGCCTCTCTCCAAGATTCCGGCACAACACCTGTGCGGTAGGACGCTCGGTAGAGGCGAGTCAGTGCTGGAGACAACTCAGCTGCACAAGCCCTTAAAACCACCGCTGGTATCCCATCCGGACCACTGGCTTTCCGCACATCGAGAGACCGTAACTCACGCCGCACATCACACTGCCTGATGCGAATATCTGCCATTGAGAAACCGCAATCAGGCAGCGTAGGCAGCGACTGGGAACCACGGTCTTCGAGGCGGGAATTAGCCGCAAAGAGATTTGCCAGCAAGGCAGCCTTCTCTTGCGGCTTGTGGGCCAGCGACCCTTCTGGGTACCTCAGCGGCGGCAACGCTGGACGACAGAAGTTAGATTGGACGGCCCTGGCCAACCTCCAATAAGCACGACTGCTAGTCGGGTGATCGGCCAACGCACGCCCAATCCTGCTAACGCGCTGGGCATCCGCCCTAACGTAGGCCTTCTTGCAGGCCTTGGAGGCACGGTTATAGGCTTCTTTGAGGGAACTGATATTGGGATCCTTCATGGCGCGACCCCTGATCCAAGCGCGATACGCCGCCTGTTTGTCACCGACAGCATCGGCGCATGCACGATTGAACCAGGAGCGTCCACGGCCCTTACTGGCGATCTCAGAGGAAGGAATGTAATATTCCATTCCAAGTCTGATCTCGTCAGCAATAGCGTTGGCACTCGCTGAGGGATCTTTACCCTCAAAGCAGCGCTGCCTCCAAGAGATGGATGCAAAATATTCCCGCATACCATCCCAATCTGCCGACGAGTAATGCCAGACCCTTCGCCTAACCTGCACGGGACGTGGAGGTGATGCGATCGGTACTGACGACCCAACCAGGCAGTGATCGGAAGTGCCCAGAGGCGCACTAACGGTCACATGATACCCGGCTGGGTGACTCGCCAGCAGAAGGTCCAGCAAAGAAGGCGCATGACTCGCCACATCCGGGATCCTGGTGGGCTGGTTCACCAGTTGTGTCAAGTCATGAGTCAGAGCGAATGCATGGGCAGCTCTGCCAGCATGATCAGTCTTGGAGGAGCCCAGCCACAGTTCGTGATGAGCATTGAAATCCCCCAAGACCACCATTTCGGCCGACGGGAACTGCGCCTGCGCGTCATCAGCCGCCTGGCTAAGATACCTGAACAGCCGAGTCGTCTCATCGTCCCCGTTGTGAGACCTGTAAAGGCACACGTAGATGCGGCTCAGGGAACCTAGATCCACGTGCACCCACAGAGCAGAGAAGGAGGGGTCCTCCATGCAGTGCAAACGGCGACAGCAGATGTCCGACCGAACATACAAGCATACCCCGGCTTTAGGCTTGAAGTTTACTTCAAGCGAATAACCGGGATACAACAGGTAAGAATTATCGGTCGGACAACGAATCTGCGTCTCCGTTAGGAAGAGCAAAGCAGGCCGGGCCGTCTCAAGATGGTGGTGGACGGCATTGAGGTTTTTATGGAGTCCGCGGATGTTAGTGAACTCCATAGTGAACGCGGTGGTGGGGTTAAGCACCGCTGAAGGACCTGCTCTGTTTAGTTGCACTGTCATGGTAGAAAGGATGGGATTGGTGAAGAGGCAACGAGGATCTTAGGTTCGGGCACTAAGAAGGCCGAATGGGCACCGGCACGAAAGGGTCGGCAGGAAGCGAATTGATCCGCCGGACGGAAGGGCCCCCGTACCCTCCCGGGATGGGCCGCCGGGACCCCACTTCCGGTCACCAACCGGCACGACGTACCCACCCAAGATTATGCGCGGCATGGTGAGGCAGCCTCTCGAGGTGGTTAGCCCCGATTGGGCCCCTGTACTATACCGCGGGCGGCCAGCGGACAACCGTTTCTACGGGTCTCCCTGGCCGGCGGATCAACTCTCCTCCCTTCGACAGAGGACCGAAAATACCCACACGGTACAACCTCATGCCCGGACTTAAGATCCTCGAAGAAACCGGAAAACCACTGGCTGATCCCGGAACGCGATCCCCTTACGGAGATCACTATGGCGGTCTTTACGCCTCATGGACGGTGGTCGCTACCCGGGCGGACACATAAGTCCTACCACCACTATGTCACTCATTTGGCACTACCCAGGGGTCACGTGTAGGGTATCTAGAGTCAAAGCCTACGGACGCGAGTGACGTTAATTTATAGCATTTATTTATTTGATTTATTCTATAATTTCATTCCATACAAATAAATGAATAAACATGAAAGTACAATTGACGGTCTTACCATGTTCAAAACTATGCACAATACTTTATCACAATCCAAATAAATAAAACAACTATAATTAATAACTCTATGTGATGTTTTTCATGTTATATCACTGCGAAATAAATCTATGACCTATCCTATCTATAACCATGACGTCATCAGTCCCATAAGAGCATTCAGATTTCAGATACTCGGGACAAGGGGAGACGGGGGAACATCAGAATATACAATCAAACAAAATCACAAGATCCGTTCATCGAGCACTTAGAACAACAAACTTACAAATGCACTTGCTAATCTGCCAGTAAACCGTAATACTATTCTAATAGGGTCGATATTCAGTTAATTTGATATTTAAGCCGTTTAAGGCGCCAATTTTCAAATTAACTTGACAAATCGTTTACAAACTCTATTTCTATTTAGACAAAGTTGAATTTCGAATGTTTATGAAGTGCGAATGTACCGAGTTGGGTGCGCAGTGGACACAAACTTACAAATACACTTGCCTATTCACTAATAAACTTTATCACTGTGCAAATAAATGTGAATTTCGAATGGTTTTGTGCTTATCAAGCGAGAATTAAGTAGGGTTGTGCTTTGTAGGGGCAGTGATGCGCTAATTATACCGTTTTGTCGATGTTTGATGTCGAAAATAGATTTCAAAGTGTTTTTGATCGAGTGATGGTATTTTAATTATACTTGGTATCTATGATTGGTGATGTGTGTGGTCGGCACTTGGGTCTTACAGGAAATGTTATTTGTAACTTATGAATTCTTGGAGTGGGTTCGTAGACTGGAATAAATTTTGCTGAAGTATGTATGTACAAGTATGTGCACACATGAACAAGTATTATATTTTTTTATATTATGCCAGTTTTTTAATAACTGTTAAATGTGGATTATCATAATATAAAGTTATTTTATTGTTTTTATAAATGCTTATAAAAAAATATAATATCATGTTGATTAAGTAAGTTAATAACTTAATACTAATAAAAACAAATATCAGTTATTTTCGAGTTAAACACTCACAAAAGGGCAGACCGAAAGTTTCATTTGTCAGCCCCACTTACCAGTATAAAACAAAATCTATTTTTTCTGTTAATTGTATCTATTACGATTACAATGAATCTCAGCCGCAGGAAGTTAATACAATGGAATAAATTATAAAAATTACAGTTATCGATAACAATTGTCTTAACACCACACAATACTTAACAATTTCAAAAATACAACTCGGCTGCTTCGGAATCTCGTAAACTATACTCGTGCGTGTCCTGAGACAGAGATGGATATACAACCTTCAAAGGGGAGGGAAAGAGTCGGCAACAAAACAGGATGATACACGGTTTTATGAACACTATAATAGCTTAAATTGGACCCTTAATCAGGGTTGGCAGGTGTCAGGACTTCGTCAGGATATATTATTTTTTGTTTTTTTTTTTTTACATATTAATAAGAATTATTTGTATTTTAGTAGTAACCACTAACCGGTATAGGATTCTTTAAGATTTAACAGCTAAAAAGTTATGATCATTTTGGTTTGAGGTTTTTTTATACTTCAAAGGCTTAACATATAATGTTTTACCACAAATACTTGATTGTGAAACCTAATCAATGTTTAGGTTTTATAATTGGGGTTACAATACAATTATTCCTTCTTCTTCTGATTTTCTCTACTGGCATTATTTTAGATTTATTAGAGCTCGTAAATCCCGTGAAGCGTTTTTATTTTTGTTAAACAGTAATTATAGACAAAATAAAAAATCATTTATGTGTATAACACAGGCCTCTTATACTTTCGAGAGTATTATTAACTTAGTTTTAGTTTAATATTGTAACACCAAGTTACAGTATTATTTGCGGTACACAAAAAAATTACATCCCATTTAGACATTGTCATCTAATATTTTTCGAGCCCGAATCATCGGAAGCTTTTTAGTTTACATTGCTCCTTTTCCACAGTATTTCTGTATGTATGCCATAGCGTATAAACCAATTAAAAAAAAAATAACCAACTCGACAACCCTACGTTTAATAAGAGTGAAGCGACGTCATAAACGTTTCGTATGAAACGGGCCCTTCAATTGTTTATTCGTTATTTGAATTAATGTCTAGCGTACGTAGAGCTATCATGCTTGCTTCTATGTTCGTTTTTAGAGGTCTTTGGTACTGGTGTTATTGTTGTATAATTACCGACCAGTGTGTGAAAAGCTCTATGCGTTTGATGTCGCTTAGTTCCGGGAGGTCTTTTGTGCTGGTTAATAGGGTTATTAGTATGATGGGTGGAATTATGGCGCTATTGTGTTTTAACTCGAAAAATACATTGAAACGTTTACTGGGTCGATACTTTTGTTAAATAGTCTGTTTGGACATTAGAAAGACAAATACTAACCAGCCTATTCAAACGATTCGTCACATAACTACCTTTATGAATTACGATCAAAAGACCATACATGTATAATATAAAAATCGCAAAGCAAAAAATGTAGAGCATTATCAACAAAAATCAAATCTTAACTACAACCCTATATAGTATGTACTGTAATTTAACGCGCAACCTTCAATTTTTCAATTACCAAGCCACACGACACCAAATACGTGTTTACAAAAACCTCGATATCACCACTCCTTTTTACCACGAAAAGGAGCGTTGATATTTGCGATAGTTATTTGATCATCAGCCCGCTAACACCTCGACAGTTACTGTGTATAGGCGGCCCATTTCTCGGCAATTATGTTTCTGTCAAACACAGCCGGAACCTTACACACATTATAACAAACATAAAAACCACTCTAACACCTTGGTTTAACGTTCAAAATCGACTGACACCTACCCCGGCCAAAACGGAATATGATATAGTGAGTCTATAAATGTGTTTGCGATGAAAAATGAACTTTGTTGGAAGGGTATAAGGTTGATTGCAGTTTGGATGATAGATCAAAGCGTAGCCATAATGTCGTTGCATTAAGTACGCGACAATAATACGCCGATGTTCGAAAATGGATGTTAAGGGGGAGATTTGGTTTGTTTAATTGGAGGATATTTTTTGTTACAATGTTTATTATTGTTGCTATTTTACGTTAGTAATGCTTTCACAAATGGGTCGTAGAGCTATTATGAAACCATTTAATCACCGGTTTTAAGGAGGAATCAAAGATTCGTAGATTTTTACTAATTATATTTACTGTACACTATCGGCAGTATTTATTACTTTGTTCTTTAAAGCATACGTATACGAAATACCTAATCTGGAGGTAAAATACAGTCAAAGACACAACAGTTCAGCATTTTCCTTCTCTGATTCTCAACCCATCTTATTTTTATAAGTTGATGTTTATGAGTTTTTAAATAGTCAATAAAAAAATAGAATTATAGCCGCCATTTCGAACTTTTAGTAATTGACCACATTTTCTCTTAAATCATATCTATGGGTCCATATACTTCGATAATCATTTGTAGCCAGATCCCAAATTCATGTCCGACATTTTGAACTTTATATTTATAATTCCGATGTAATATTCGTCATACGTCGCCTTAACCCCGTCACCAAACGTTCACGTAATAGAGTGAGCAATTTGGCGTCGAATAGAAAACTATATCCGCGATGGCGACCGCTTTGATACTCGGTACTCAACTCTGCTTATTTTCAGCGCTAAATGCTACGCTAATTGGGTATAAGATGGATACAGTTTTAGCATCTGATCAAATGAGGATGAATTGTTGGGGTGAGTGTGTAATGTTAAGGATTCTTAATTGGGTTTGAGGTGTAATGAGATAAAATGAACGCCCGCGTGCAAGTTGGATAGAAGGAAGATCTGGCTAAGGTTGCAGGAAGTCGCTGGATGCAGGCCGACGACAACAGGTCGATGTGGAGACCCTTGGGCGAGGCCTATGTTCAGCAGTGGACTTCCTGTGCCTCAGATGATGATGATGAGGTAAAATAGACAATGAATTACTGATAGGCTCTATGAAGCTTGTTATGTATTACGTCGATGTCTACTGATTGTACTTAAATAATTAATATAATACACGGGTTGTTCGTTTAAGTTATTTTGTGATGATTTTTTTTTAGGATTAACTGCGTCGTAAAATGTAATGTTTTGTTAAGTCGCTAATCACATTCACAAAAATTTTATTTTTAAAATCGCATATAAAAAAAGATATATTTATTCTATTATATTTTATTCATAACATTATTTTTTCTGAAACATGACTAATGACTATCCTTTACATGAGTTTGTCTCAGTGATCCAAATCTAAAGCGGGATAACAATGAATCCACCTCAAACCAACACTAAGTGTCTACAAAAAATATTATATCCACCCAAACTCATAACATGATAACAGCCGTACGGTATCAATTCCGGTTGTCATGGCGACGGGAATACGAGAAAATCTGGTGCAAACATACCCGGAGCGTCCATGCGTTATTGATTTGATTCTTGCTTTATTATGGAGCGCGGTTCGCTACAATACCAATTTATATTGCCGTTTGAATGTTTTGCCGGCTTTATTTAGTTTACTTGGTTTTTGACGTGCGTTTAATCGAGTTAATGGAGGCGATGTCAGTCGATTTAAGTTTCATTATTTTAAGTATTTTTTTAATAGCAAAACCAAATAGCACTTTGAATTACAAAGGAATGTTTGGTATTCCACTGTGCTTGGCACCTTGAGACATAAGATGTTAAGTATCAATACGTCCAGTAGTTACTCTGGCTACAATGTCCTCCAAACCGGAACAATACAGCGAATTTACACAGCTGTTTGGCGGGAGAAATAGACATTGCTGTGGTACCTACCCAGGCGGTCTCTCCCATATGAAAGCAACTTGCTATCATAGTCTAATACCATCAAATAACATTATGACAATTCTAATTCAAATCATTGACAAAAGCCACTAACACTGCATCTACAAATCCAACAATAAAGGTTCATTTTATACATTAACAGTCGACAAAGGTTAATTAGGCCGACCCTCGCGGCGCCCCCTGTCTCCCCTTCATTCCTCCCCCTGTCCCACGTGAAAGCAATTATAATGACGATGCTGGCAGTCAGATTTACCGAGTTGATTAATGCGCTTATTGCGCTTAGTTTTTGCGGCGACGATGGCTGTTTTCGGCAATTATTTTTGGTGATTTGATGTTTTGTAAAAGGTAACTTAGTTTGGGATAGGGATTGCTAAACGACATGCTGTAGATTGTGGAACTTACTTCGAGGCTTATGTGTGAGTTTTGACTCTCAAAGTTAGAAAGTTTTGCTCACAAAACACAATAGAAACGAAATATATATAATAGAATTGATTTAAAAATAAAATCATTACAACGGCAGCTTTATCGCCACCTGCAATTTCTTCCATGCAATTTTTAAATGCACTAGATTAATTTAAAAGAATCAATAGGGTAGTACAAGGAATGAAAAAAAAAAAGAATAATAGAAGTTCGTGTTATATTTATTAATACAATATACAATTAAACTATTTGATGTGGGACTTAATTTCACAGTCAGCAAATCATTCACCATGTTTCCTGTCAAAATCACCTATCACATTATTTTAATTATTTCCACAAAAATCCTTTTAAAATGACAAAAATATCACAAACGCCCGATTCATCGTTAATTTGTCAACTGTTTCCAATACCCCGGTGTATTCTTCGAAGTGATACTAAGCGGCCGCTGCGGGGAGTTGAAGGGAAGGGGGAAGGGGCGACGGGGGAAGGGGAGTCGGGGAGGGGGGAGGTAAGGAGATGTGATCTTTAATTGTGAGCTTCCTGCGATTAGATTACCGCCGCTCGCGATTGATGTTGGTATCCTGCATCCTGCCGCGCCGGTCACGAGTTACTCATATACGGCTACTTGTGAATGTTTGTTAATTGATATGACATATTGGAATCATTATGATTATCAAATCAAATTATGATAGTTAATAGAATACTTATGCATGTATATATTGTAATATGTGCATATGTGTTTGTGTAATTTTATTAATTTCTATGAGCTTTCATTGTCTTTATTTTAAACTGACTTCTTATTTCCTCTCATATATCCATTACATGGTTGTCTGGCAGAAATCGCCTTAGAGCGATAAGACCACCATTTTTACTCTGTTGTTGAGTACTGTCTCAATAAACTGTTATACTTTTTTGCTATGTACTAGAGAAATGAATAATCAATAAATATAATTGCATATCATTTTGCAAGACCTAGGATTCGAACTCGAAACCTCAGCGTTTTAGTCGTACCGTATTACAACTGTTCTACTAAGATAGCTTCAGGCTTTAGCGTATAATCTTAAAAAGAGATAACTCAATACATCACATTGTATTGTTAAACATGTACGAGTATAAGCGCTTTGTGTTAATATGTTTGGTGTACAATAAAGTATTTATAAATACATCAACAGTATATTCTGCTTCAAAAACAAAACTAATCTATGAAACATAAAAATATAAGTATCGGAATATTAAGAACAGTTGATTCTGCGAACACGTCCAGGCAGTCACGTCGGGCGTGTCGCCGCTGAAAAATGACTTTACAGGAATTTTCAGACGGGATTCCGTTGAGTTTATTTGACGGGTGGTTCTGGATGGGATTTGGGAATGAGCGGAGCGGAAGCGGTAGTGGGAGCGGGTTGAATTGCTTTTGGGATATTTGTTGATAGAATTAAGTTTGCTGGTATACAAGATACAAGTTATGTAAGTTTGTAATTAATTTTATACGCAGTAATTTTTAAGATAAAATTATAAGTTACTAGCGGCCCGGCCCGGCTTCGCCTGGGTGCAAATACAGATTCCAGTCCATATTTTATTTAAAATCAATATGACAGCCGTTGTCTAAACTGCTTATCCAATTTCAATCCCATCCTGTACCTATTCTTATGTCCCATTTTATCCACCTTATATTCTATTCTATCCCATCTCTCCAGATTCAAATCATTATTTTGCTATGGAAATATTATAACACTGTTACTACTCCGACGACATTCATTGAAATCAATTAAAAGATACCATAGATGACCCGACCACGCTTCGCTATGGCTTAGTTATTATATGATGAATTTTATATTGAATTATTTAGCATAGCAAAAAAGCCCGACCCACCTTTGCCTGGATGCAGATATTTTTTTATTTTACTCCACACCAAATAGGGTAAAAGCCGGATAGTTGCCTCGGACGGATACATGCCTCAGTTTCAAATGCTCTATGTTAGACGTATTGACAGTGTTTCTTTTTGATCATAATTAAAAGCCGCCCCCGCGCAGGCCTCGGTGCCGCATAAGCAGTTGAAGTAGGCGCACTTATTTTGTCCGTGTATGAAAAAATCTTCCGCGGTGATACTTTGACAAGCGCCAGAATTATTTTGGTAAGTAATCTCCGTTAAATATTTTTATAACTGATTGCGATTTCAGTCAAAAATATATTTCTTTGAATGCATTAGAGTTTAAATTGCACTGTTTATTAGGTTTTATGGTTAAATATGTTTTATTTATTTCGTAAATAAAAAGGGCAAGTATCCGTATTAAATCGGATAGTTGCCCTACTGTCTTTTGCGGATTGTTGCCCTGCGGTAACTATCTGCAACTATACGTTTTTAACAAGCAAAGACAGATTTTTTTCTTAGTTATTTTTTCATTTGCTTTTACTATTTTTTCTAGGTGATTTTTATTTGGTTTTATTAAAGTTTATGTTAAATGAAATAAATACTCAACAGCAAAATGCCTCGCAAGAATAAATGAAAGCCAGGCGTGGTGCCGCGCCACATCAACTGGACAGAAGATAGTTTAACACTTGCGTTCGAAGATATAAATAAAAAACAAAAAAGCTAATTTTGATTATTGTTCTATTTTCAAAATAAATAATAATTTTTATTTTGGAGACTTATTTACTATTTTGGAGTCTTTTATTGTTATAATTTTATAATTATAATTTAACTTTAATTAACACTTAATAAAAGATTGTATTTAATAATAAAAAACTGATTATTTAAATGAATATAAGTTCATTTTTATTTGATAACAAAACAGACGGGCATCTATCCACACATTGGGCAAGTATCCCTCCCAACCATTTTTAACGTTAGGCTAGTATCCGCTATAGTAGGCAACTATCCTCTTTTTTAGAGGTAATTTTAAACTGGATTTACTTAAAATTTATAATATTTATAATTTTTTTATAGATAGGGTATGTTAGAAGATTAATGAACTAAGTTTGAGAATACACTTTGAATAAAAAATGTAATGGTACATATTTTTTAAAGGAGCTTTTTAAAAAGTGTGGCAACTATCCGGCTTTTACCCTACATGTTATTTTTCGTATAAGCTCTTGTATACCTAAACATGAATTAGCTATCCTACTGTCCTGCTCAATTCCGTCCCATCCCGTCTGTTCAGTCACTTCCCGATACGTCCTGTCCTTTCTCTTCATTGACCATCCCGTCTTATACCGTGCATTTACATTTCGTCCTATCAAATGTGTCAGCTATCCCAGTCCTCTCCCCTACCTCCCACTCTATTATATCCCGTTTCTCCATATCCAAACAGTGTGCCTTATAAATTTTTGACATTAAACACTTTAGCGATTTTGATTATCCATGCAATATTCCATCCCTTATTTCACCCCCAGTATGCTGTTTTCCAAAAAAATTACGCCATTACTTTTTGTTAGTAATAAAGAGATTAAATATAAATTTTCATAGAAATACACTCACACACACAATTAATGTAGTAACGGTCATTGAGTAACGGTAGTAACAATTATATTTAACTGGTTTCTCAAGACACAGACAACGCCTAATTTGAGAATCCCTGCAATATTCTCCATAATTATATAAAATTGTTATTTTATTCAGTTCAGTTCAGTTTTTATTTTTATGTGTTATTTTATGAAAGATTTTTCATTTTCAAGTGACATTCTATCTTGAAAAGAAGTAAAACTTCTTACGTGTGAATATTATTTATTTGATTGTCCTATATTTATTTAGCTTCATAATATACTCTTTAGTTTACACAAATTAAATTTCTGAACGTATGCATAAATATTTGACAACCAATGTAAATGTCAACCACTTTTCATTACTGTCATTATTTTACATCTTTAAAATCTAAAATACGCCATTAATCGAATATTGTGGATATATGTTGTCGATTCGAAACCTTTATTTAAATACGTTATTTAATTTGAGGGAAGAGTTTACCGTATTGACGGTATGAACATTAAATGTTTGACAGTTACATACCCATGAACATTTTGTATTGTAACATGTAAAAATCCAAATATCTTACGGAACCCTATTTTTTTCCAAAATAAAATATAGTCTATGTTACTCGTGGATAATGTAGCTTTCGAATGGTGAAAGAATTTTTAAAATCGGTCCAGTAGTTTTTGAGCCTATTCATTACAATTAAACAAACAAACAAACAAAGTTTTCCTCTTTATAATATTAGTGTAGATTATTCTTTATTACATTTTTTAAAATTTCGAACATTTAACATAACTGCTTACAAAACTTAAAATAATATTTGTGTTGTTTCTTTTGGAATGACTTTCAAACCAACCTTTGTTTGTGTTAAAGCGAGATATATTTATCGAAAAAAATAAACAATGATATTTCTTATAACTCTTGATAGACCATTTTTAACTATGATTTTTGTACTAGTATAAACTAAGAGTATAAATAAGATTCCAGTGACCTGTAAAATTTTGTTTGGGAAACAAAAAAACGTTCTAACACAACATTTTTTTTACTGTAATTTCTTTAATCGCTCTGCTCATGACTAAACCATCAACCGGCGCATTTTCTATCAGCATTCCCATTCGACAGCGCGCTAATAGTGAGTTTTCCTGGTAGCGATCGCTCTAACTCTCTTCTAATGAAATGGTCACCGTTCACCACTCGTCCAGAATATTTGTCACATGTCTCATATTAATACTGTTATTTTTCAACGCGGATTTGTGAGGGGAATGTTCCGAATTATGTTGCGTTGTTTATAAGCTTGTAGGTGGAATTTTGGATTAATATTATGAGAGAATTTTTAGAATAAAACCTAGAGGATGATGTAGTGGAAAAAAGTAGAGTTTTTTTTGGTTTATTTACATAATACGAGTACCATGTTTTTGTAATGCTATATTTATTGTACACAAATAATTTTGAATTCAAATAGTGTAACGTAATTTTAATTGTTTGTTAAAAGTTTAATGTCTCAAACATTGAAATTATGATAAATATTTTAATTAATTATTTATCCACTTCATTCGTCAAATAGAACTACCTGCGCGAGGATTTTTAGGAAATAGGATTCAACGTTTTTATAGCTTGCTATAGAATTCATATTAAACTTCCAATAATGCTTTAATAATTGTTTCAAGGATTAAGGTACAATACCTTAACATATACCTGTATACTCCATCCAGGAATCGAACCATGTCCCGACAATTCTACAAACTAAACCATACAATTTAAAATAACATTTAACCGTACAATTAAAAAGCAGTTCCATTGAAACAATGCCGTAACCTCTCCACTCAAATTTATAAAGCGCAAGGATCTTTTCATGCCAAATCGTTACAATTGTGTCCACCCGGCTCGAGGATGGAGATAGCGCACGCCCGGTGGCTTGGAGGAGCGTGGGGGGCGTCGGGGGGCTTCGAGGGGCGTCGTGGGGCGGTAATTGAGTGTTTAGAAACGATGACATTCGCTTTTTATTATCCTTTAAATAATTTTCGACGGTGAATAATGTTGAGGATAATTTGAGTGGGGTGTGCTTTCTTTGTTTTTTGTTAGCTGTGGTTTTTTGGGGAGTAGTTTTAAGAATTGAATTAGAGATGATATCAAAGGAAGGTTTGACTGGTATGTGCCAAGAAAGTGACCATATAGTAGCAAGGATAAAGCAATATGCCTTTTTGTATGTGACGTGTTTCGAGCCTGTGTTTTTTTATTGCCATGAATGGCGTGAAGAGCATGGCGTTCGCCTGATGATAAGCGATACCACCCATAAACAGTAGTAAAACTACGCCACACTTGGAATTCCAAAGCAATGCTTGGCATTTCACTGTGCCATCCTCGAACAAGATGTTAGGTCTCAATATGTCCATTAGTTACTCTGGTTACAAATTCTGCTATTTCTGATTACATCACTTACTTATATGTATGACTCAACTCTAAATACATATATAGAAGCTATATATGATACATCAATCATGTGTTCATGTAGTAGGTATATTCTAAGATTAGTAGTTTCTCAAGATGCCCGTATAATGCCAGAGGTTGTGTTACGTGTAATCAAATTAATGACATATCTAAACTAATTTACTGGCTTAGCTTTGTTAATTTCAGACTAATAGTGTATCTGTTTACGATAAATTATATTACGTAGTTTGGTTTAAGATGTAGGTTAAGTACATTTCCAGTTTATAGGATATATCCAGACTGTGACAGAAAAGGAAGCCAGTTTTAGTGACTTTAGACATAAAGCAACAAAAAAAAAATTGCGAAAAACCGATGTTTTATTTTTTTTCTTATTCTCCAGCAAATAATGACTAGCTTTTCCTACTTGGGTCGTTGTTGCTGCATTAGCGATTTAATATAAGAGGGAAGTAGAAGAAAAGAAGACGACTCTTCTTGCCATTGTTTACTTCCTCAAATCTTTGCATATTTCTTTGGTGTGATGATGCGTAGTGGAATTTACTGCCTATTGAGTTAACTACACATGACTCCGAAAAGTCAGAGGTGTGCCCTGGGATTCGAACCCGGACCACCGCGAACATGTTGGCAGTCGCGTCTAATCCGTTTACCAACAGGCCACCACGCACTTCAAGTTAACTACTTCCTTTCTTAGTAATACTCGAATTTTGATCAATGAATAATTGTTGATGTATTGAATACTAGATATAATAAAAATCATAAACCCTGGCCGGCTTCGCCCTTATTTTTATTTAAACTATATGTTATTTCATTTAACAGAGTAGCTCATATGAATATTTGAATTCCTTGATCATCAAACAGAAACACTGCATTTTTTGTGATGAACAGCCTATGTGTTTATGGGTGTCAACAAGAATGACAAACTTCCATACTTACAAACTACGATTATAAGTAAGGGTTTTAACTAATTTTATAATTATTGTGTATGTAACTTTCTAAAATTTACGTAAATGTTACACATTGATAGTCCACCCCGTGACCATGAAAGCTGTAAAGTAATCGAAACGTCGGGAAGTTAAAACATGTAAAAATTAAACCAAATCCGCGATAAAATCCGTAAATAATACTTTTATTTCAATGTTTATGTAGGTTTTTCATACAATGCCTTATTATGAAGTTTGTACTGAACACATATATGTAATGAATAGATGGAATACCATTTACCGATTGTGGTTTGCGGGCGCTTTGCCTAAGTTTGTGGTCAGTTATGTACGAATGGCTTTCCGTGCATATGTCGAGAATGCGATGTATACAGTATACACGATAGTAAACTATTATATGATAGATACACGTCAATCAATGCTTAAAAATGTGTTAATAAAATGTTAAATTTAATTAAACACATACTTTCATACTATATCCATAAAAGTAATGAAAAATTGTATATTCAGCGTAAAGCTACATATACATATAAACTCACGCCTTATTCCTAAGGATAAGGATAATAAAGAAATTATCACCATCTCAGCCACAAGCAGTTCACTGCTGGACGTAGGCCTCCCCCAATAAATAAATAAAGATCAACAATTCTTAATAATGTTTGTAACCCACAACGAATTTAACCAGGACTAATATAAGACGGGCGAAAATTCGCATTCACAGAGTGAAGTCTTCTCGTCTGCTTCAACAATAACATCTACACAATGGACAGTTATCCAAACATTTTCACAGGTCTGTCCCTTTCTCTCCTACGTAATGAACTATAAAGCCATCCCTGTCTGTTTGGTGCACTTAAATTTGGTTCGAGTCTAATTGCATTCAGACAACAGCTAGACGAGTGCCTAGATACAGGCGTTGAGAAAAGTTGTACAATATTGTATTTTTTTTTTTTCTCATTGATGTAACAAGAGATATTTTAGTACCTACATGAGCGCTTGTTTCGGGTTCGAGTGTTGGGTTAACAAAAGTGGCTTGTAGTTACTGTCACCCACGACATAAGAATTGGATCTAAATGAGGTTGGGACTATATTTTGCGTTTTGTTGGGTCTATTTTTTTTTTATTTATTTATTATATTAAGACAAAATAACAAAAAAATTACAATTAGTCTCACAAAACCAATTACTTGGTTTGTCTGTGAGTTTTTAGAAGCATACTTAGAAGAGTATAGTTTCCTATTTAAAATACTTGATGATAAGTATCCGGTTGTCATTATACGGGATACAGATATTCTAACATCAAAAATCCCTAAGGATTTCGGCGTTACTTACAGGCAATGCTGTTAATTCACGTTTGTTCCTTATGACAAAATGAGTCCACCCCGGTTCAATCGACACATTTTTACTGTTGCTTATTAACCGTTTAGATACAATAAAATACTAACAGACCCATAGTCTTTAGTCTTTAACCCACATCAAGAGCAAATAAGTCTTCTAGTTCACAGCTGGTGTCTAACCAACTGCGCCACGGAGGCTCATATTAAAGCAAACAATATATTTCTTGTGTCTTACATTTTTTAACGGTGTATTGATAAACATAATAGGAACATTAACAATCCTGGGAAATTCCATGGAATAAATTGGAATTCTTTTCATTCATTCGATATGAAAGCAAGATTCCGACACAAGTATTTTATTTATAAAATAAAATGTTGCTTTAGCGGGTTAAATTGATATCAACTTGGTTCCCGGAATAAAAACTTGATCGAATACACTACGATTATTCCGAGAAATGTTAATACACATTTCAGTTGTGTGTATTGAAAAATAAATTATTTAACAGTGTTTTCTGCAAAGCCTTTGAGAAAACAATTTACATGAACAAATCTGATAGAGGATTGTTTTTTAGAGTAGTACAAAGTAAATGGTTCGACTGTAGGGAATGCCTTAGGCATTAACTAAACCAGGCAGTGTATAAAATGTTATTATATAAATAAAACGCACCGAATCATGAGTACAGTCCAAATAAATTACCCACAAGTAAATTGATGCTATTTCTCGTCAACAATTTGACGAGTTTTCAAATGCTGTATTTTGGTGGTCACTTTTTCTGACATATACAATCACTCTACCTTAAGGTTCTCTGTTCTGAAAATATATTTAAAGCTTTATTTTATCATTCTTCTTCTATACGGCCCGATTCCCTTCCCGCTACTTCAATTAATTTATTTTACTACTCTACTTACCCAACATTTACATAAAAATTACAATTGAAATGACTTACATTACACCACACTCCTTTATAAAACCATAAATAAAATTAAACTAAACCAACATTCAATGCCTAAATCAGCTCAGACCTTAAGGGCAATATCTAAATTGTTAATTCCGAAGCATTTAACCATTATCGCTAATTAAACGTATTTACATAGCTTTTGTCGGCGAGTGTACGCGGCGATCAATTAAGGCGCGTGTCGGGGCATTTTTATGCTAATGGCTCGGTTGGTGGTCCGTAGGATATCCCGTGGTATCTGATCCTTATCGGATAGCCAACTTTGGATTATTGGATGTTGGGCTATGATTGGGTCATGTTGGTGATGGCGTGAAGTTTGTGGTTTGGCTCTAGATTTGTAATAAAATTGGATTTCTAATGTTTGGTGTTGGTTTAAATTGATGTCGGTATTAATTAGTGTGTATTTTAAGGATATGTAATAATCTGTAATCTATTTTATTTAGAATTTATGTTAATAGGTATAATCATTCCGAAAAGTTTATAATTATGAAAGTGCTAGACTATGAAAATAACAGTTTGATTCAAATAATGTATGAGTATTTGAAAAATGTTTCATATTAATAATACCGCTTTAAAACCTGCAAGACCTAATAAAACATTGATTACACAAATATGTCTTTCTCTTTTATCGCATAAATCAAAACAAAATGTCAACAAAGTTATTTTTACTTCTTAAAACGATTTAAACACACAATTAAAGTAATAAATAGTTTTAAAAAAGAACGCACACACGTTTTATAATCGTCCCGTACAGATATCGGCTCGATTAAACTTAATTAGCACCTAACTCGATAATCTTAAAGGCATTTTGTGCTTCGATAAACGCGCCGTGTACCGCGTCGAGCGTTGGGACCCTTTTGTTGCATGAGTTTAATTGTTTTGAGTAATGTGAATGTAATTTTTTTATTGTTTTTTCGTTATATTTTTGTTTATTTTTTCTCGTAAGAGATGAGGCAGTAGACGGTCTGTCACCAAATCATATTGTAATTATAATTAAAATGTTTTTGTAATATAAATAGGAGTCTGCGACACGTTTTTAAGTAAGTATGGTATTTGAAGTCATCTATCTTCTATTGGCATGTGGCTAAATTGGCACTTAAAAAGAAATATTTTAATCATTTTTGTTTTCTATAAATGTCAGACCGAAAATATGTTTTAATTTTAAAAACAACAAAATTTAGTCAACTGCTGGACGGTGCTAAGTGGCGATGTAAAGACTCTACTCTTCACTCTACCTATCCTTTTCTCATGATTTTATGTTTACTTATACATCCTTACATATTACGTACATACATAAACTCACGCCTTTTCCCCAGAATTGGACGGCAGAGGTGATACCAAGATACCCACACTACTTACATTTTTTATTATTATATCGTATCACTAAAACTTATTTTATTTTTGACTCCCAATAAACTGTATCAAAGATAAATAAGTAGAAATAAATAAGTAAATATTGTTCTCAACACTGTCGACACCCAAAAACTCTCGATACATTAATCTATCCACTCAAGATTGAGTAAAACCTCATTATAATGAACCTTATCCGAGTTGTGCCATCTATCTCTATCAGTCACGAACTGTCCTCGGAAATTACAAAGTCCGCGCAACCGACTCGCTGCATGGAATATTAATTTCACTCTTGTATTTTTCCTATATCCGTTTTGCCTCTAAACGTACATGATAGCGTAGTGAGGAATGAACTGGACTGCTTCGAGACAGGAGGTTCGATTCTAAGTAATTTTAAAGTAACCTACGTGTTTTTTGGGAAAAATTCCGAGGAAACTTTGTAACTGAGAATCTGTAGGGGTTTTTATGATTTTGGTTTTTCTCCAACTCATAATACGTCAGAATAGTAGAATTAACCCTCTCAAACGTGAAGAAGAGACTCTCCTCTCATACATATGATTTGTTATATTTTTTGATAGCTATTTCTATAGCTAATGCATATTCCCGATAAAGAAACAACAACCACTAAACTATGCACATACAAACACAACCTCATAAACACTTGTCTATGATACGAACGATAAATGGTTCCATCAAAGACAAAACAAGTTTGAATAATTTTTCATTCGAAATTCAAACCACGCCTCTTGATTCGTTGCCAAAATGCCGATGCGATACCGGTTTGCCCAATGGGCGGCGGTTATCGCCAACGGCCGTTTCGCCCCAGCCAATAAGAAGCGTTGTTTGGTTGCCCACGCGCATATTTTCGTTTTGCAATTCAATGAAGTCACTAATTGCTGTTTTGTTTGGCTCGAGACGCCGGAGGAAGCGAACGTCCATTGATGAAATGGTTCATTTAATGGCCGAGTTATAGTCATGATTTATTTGATGGTTTGATATGTTGCGACGTATTTTAGTGTAGTTAAAATGTGTTTTTGTTTAATTGGTACGGTTTAATATTAAAATTTTATTGGAGTCAAATGTTTAATGCATTCGTTAAGTGATTTTGGCGCATAAAACTATTATGTGTAATGATACTTTGGAAATATATTTTTGCAATATACTTGCGCCAAGAATTTTTATGTGCAATAAGAAAGCTATAGTGACTTGTTTATATTTAAGTAGTTTCAAAATATTAAACTCCTATATATGCCTATTAAAACATTTAATTATTTTTTTATTCTCAAGTATTATTATATCAAAATATAATCTTGGTCGTGCACTTGTTTACTCTTCCTCAAATTATTTCTGGCCATAAAAATAAATCTAAACAAAACAAAATAGTTCGTAAACCAGTAAGGCTAAGGGTTGCATTTTCCATGAAATAAAGTTGATATATGTTTATTTTGCATTTAGAAAGTACTACAACTGGAAATCCGTAAGAAAAACATGCGAGAGACTGCATAGATCTGTGGAAAGTTTTCTAGAACCAATACTCTGTCGAGAAATTGAATTTGCAACATGTAAGCACATATTAAACAAGTATATTGTCAATAACTTTATTCTAAATCCCTGTTCCAGATGAGAATATATTGGTACTGTCTTTTGTGAGGTCATAATAATATGAGTTTTTATGTGATGCAGAAAAGCTCAAATATAATTATTGGACTCTCTAACTTTTAGCAATTATGTAGGTTTTTTGTGACTAAACTCATTACAAATGTCAGATTTCTTGACACAGGTGGTTAAGAATTTGTGATGCGAGGTCGTGGCATTTATACCATTAAGGCTAAAGTCAATTTCCTTTGCTGTTTTAATTTCTCCTTCTTATTTTACAATTACAAGATGTTGTGATGCATGTGCATTGGTGCATTTATTTTGTTTATTATCAAGTCTATTAAAAAAATTGTCCCAAAACACATGTTAACATCTACAACTTTATTGTCTAAACCCATTATAATAAGTGTTTTGGTATATCTCAGGTATGTAGCGTATTATTTAATAGTTTAAATATAAATTGGTTTGGTGCCAAGCCCTCGTGCAAGTCGGCAAGTCGCCGGCGTGCCAAAAACTCCGCTTTGCCGCTGCAGATATTGCGATGGTTCAACGGGCTTGATGTAGGGATACGGGATGGGGCATGGTGTATTTTTAATAAATACACCCAAGAACATACGGAGTTTTGGCAGTAAGATACAAGGTTTGTCTTGTATCAAAGACTACGAAAGAGTAACCGGTGATTGTGCCTGTACCGGTGATTGTTGGTTTCTGAGATTTATGCGATTGTTACACATAGAAATATTTTTTCCGGGGTTTGAACTTTAAACCAAGAAACATTATTGTGTGATCAATAATAAATAGGTATCACCCATTGCAAAAAAGACGGATTTTATCGGGGATTTAGTAAAAAAATTATATTAACTTCTCGACTCCTCATAATATTAGATAGGTTGGATCCCTCCGAAACAGAGATTTTTGTTGTATGTTGAGATATTAGTAAACCCGCCAACTGATGTTATAACCTTTTTCATTGGTTTTTATTTCAATAGTGATTATACCTGATTTTTGACAAAGCACCTGTATCAAGGGGTAGTTTAACAAAAACAAACTAAACCACGTATTTTTGCTTTACCTTATAAACTGGTGGTAGGTCTCTCATATGTGAGAGGCCGCCTGAGTGGATACTACCGCAATATTTATTTCTCCCGCCAAACAGCAGATTTAATGCACTGTTGTGTTTCGGATTGAAGGACATTGTAGCTAGAGTAGTCACTGGACATATTGAGATTTTACATCTTATGTCTCAGGATGGCGACCGCAGTGGAATGTCAGGGATTGCTTTGTAATTCAAGTTGCTGTTTGGTTATGCTATTATTCATGAGCAGTCGTATCGCTTACCATCGAACGGCATGATCATGTCGCTATTTAAAAAAAAACAATAAACTACCTCTTAACTATTTTTTTCTAGAACATTCTAGGTATTCTTACTCCCAGTAATTTACTAGCGCAATACAGAGCGTAGCTCTCGACATCTCACGGGCTTTACCGTCACTACGCGTTCCTCTATTAGTCACATATTTTGACGATTCCTTCGGGAAGGCACATTTTCACTCGTATTTGAGATTTCAAGCCTCCAAGCCAATTGAATTATGCGATCTGGGAGACATGTCTTATAGTGTTTATTATTTTATATAGTTGTGGATATGCGATCACAATAATTGATATCATGTTAGGAGTCGTGACAGCAGTTTTGATACCAAAAATATGTAAATTATTTGTTTTAGCTACTAGGTATTTTTATGTTACATACATTTTTATAGGATATGTTAGTTTGCGATTTATTTTCTACTAGCGGTCCGGCCCGGCTCCACCCGGGTGCAGATACACGTTTCAAAATGGCGGTCAAAATGTTCTATTCCGACTATCAATATAGAATATCGACCAATCGGACAACGAATAAAATTTCCTCGTATTTGCTAGAAATGCCACTACTGCTTCCCTCCTATAGGTCATAGCGTAATGATATATAGCCTATAGCATTTCTCGATAAATGTACTATCCAACACTGAAAGAATTTTCCAAATCGGATCAGCGGTTCCTGAGATTAGCGCGTTCAAACAAACAAACAAACAAACTCTTTAGCTTTATAATATTAGTATAGATATTCGAAAATGTTGATTTATGTACATATAGTAAAGTGACTCCCAATTATTCCTAGAGAGTTTAAAATTTGTAGAATTATGCTGTATGTAAAAGCTGCTATGTATACATAAACTCACGCCTTTTTCCCAGAAGGGGTAGGCAGAGGTTTCGGGACACCTATATTCCGCCTCGTATGTTCCGTCCCACGTATGATAGAGGGTGAACCTATCGTCCTATCGGGCCCAAATTCCTAACTCCAGGCTGGTAATTAATGGAAAAATCCAACATCATTTTGCCCGACCCGGGATTCGAACCCGAGACCGCAGCTTAGTAACCGTACTGTAGTACAACTACGCCACTGAGACCTGCTAAGTATAGTTCCTAAGATATGAATGAAATAACTTTAATGGTATTCAAATAACCAACGTATCGTAACTAAAAGTACCCGAGGTGTTAAGAACTCTATCCGACGGATCAATTTAACCCAACGAGTTAACTTTCACGCTTGGTTAATTCGCCGGTTAGCTGTTAAGTATCAATTAAGTTAACCATTAGAAAGTGGGTGTTAAAATTCAACTTTCGTATGTTTGACGCGTTAATCGCGTATACATGGTGTTCAAATAAGAGATGTACATGGTGATTCGAATTACATTGTGGAAATGATTAATGATCTAGTAATTTTAAATGATTTTAGATTAACACGCGTTTAGAATGGTAATATTAAGGTCTAGTGCCGAGGATATTAATTTTAATGATTCTGTCATAACTTTTTTTCTTTGGCTTATTCTTAAAATGAGGGTTAGGTTCGCAAGGGACTGGCCAATTAAGGCGGCCTGCATTCAATCATTAGCTATTATTATTACTTCTTGCAAGATTTTTTATGTATTCCATCCACCTCGTGGGTGGAAGTCTAGCTTTTCGGCTCCATATGCTGTCAACTCACCACTTGGTATGTACGCAATGTCATGCCGCTTCAACTTGCCAATTCGCGGATTTGTGTAGATAACTTTTGTTCTTATGAGTCTCTTCCATACTGACAAGTAGAATAGTCCACTAATGGGCTAATTTAATCACTTATTATAGATATTTTGTATAAATATATACACCCAACAGTCACATACATAGTCCTGACCTCACACTAAAATCAAGTCTTGTGTCGTGGGCATCAGGAACTACTAGAGACTTTTCGGTTTCACACACACCCAGACCTGAAACAAACACCTGTGGTTCACACAAATATTTGTTTCGAACCTGTGGCCTCTCGTTTTACAGCCGGCGTGTAACCAATTGCGCCACGGGGGCTGTCAAAATTGTAATGTATAGATGTAGTTTCTACGTGAATGAGCGTTTTTCGTGATTCGTACGGTTAATTCTTGATTCGATCTCATAGCCAAGTATTGAATAAATAGATAAATAATAATAAATCTTTATTAAACAGAAATCAGTTTACAATTTGATAAAAACATAACTAAACTAAAACAGTAACTAAACTAAAAATACAACTCTTTCTATGGGTACCCAAAGTAGGCTAAGCCAACATCTTAGGATACCAAAAATAAATAATTAAAAACAATTACTGAAAGATATTACATATATTTAAAGATTTACAACAAAAAACAAAACGAACTTATTGCTTATAATTAAAACTTTACATAGTTTTATTTATTATTCAAGGTAACCACATTGGCTAGATCTTTCTCCATGCCTAGATGAGTAGCCCACTAATGGGATAGTTTAATTACCGATTATGTAGATATAGATGTAATACCTACGTGAACGAGCGTCGTTTATGATCGGTTCGGTTGCGACGTATCTCCAATGAATAATTGTTAGATTAGCGAGCCTTAGTCATCGGCCGACGTAGCTTAGATAAGCTAAGGCATGGGAGTATTTTTGGATACTTATCGATGTTCTTTTAGATCATAGATAATGATAATTTATCAAGATATAACACACATTTGAAATTAATCATTCTTCTGGTTTTGTCTTTGTTTTTTAAAAATTGGAACTAAAAATACTAAATAACAAATTGGTTCTTGAATTAATTTGATAAATAATTCACCGTGTGTTTATTTTTGAATAGTTATGAAAAATATTTTGTAGAATTATTTACGAAGACAAAAGTAAATATAGACAGACATACTCAATTGCTATCAATTAATATTAGTACGCAAAATTGTTATAAAAACATTTCTGTGTCTATATCATCCATCCATCCATCAGCCAAAGAAAGTCCACTGCTGAACATAGGCCCCAATGATTTCCACAGAGATTTATGTGTCTATATAAATACACTAAACAAATAACTACTTACTTTCACTTCACAGCAACCGAAATAAATCCGCCCACATAAAGACAAAACCTTAGCAACTTAAGTCCAAAAATAACGTCGACAAATCGACATCGATAAACCACCCACATCACAGCGACGAAAAGCCGTACATTAATAGGCCGATGTAAACGATCCCCTCGGATAAAGACGCTAAGAATGTTGATTGCCGGCTATCTCGATATCGATGAACTAGCTTCACTGCTTTACAAATAGGGACGGGTGTGTCGATAAAATATACACATATATGTAAACCCCACAATACGTTTTGTATGGAAGGTGTAAGAAATTAAGAGATATCTCTAACTACCCAGCTTTAAAGCAAATGCCTGAGAATACAAAGCCACTTATTACACTTTTTAATATTCATTTCAGCCAACAGACATCCAACAACTGAGCTTAGTACGAACCTCCTTTGAACTCTCAGTTATACAGGTTTTCTCACGATGTTTTCCTTCATCGTTAGTGTGAGCTATGATCATGGTAACTCAAAATGTCATAGATATAATATAGCCTCAGAACTGCGTCTATTGTTTTGCTGTCCTTTATTCTAGTTTTAATCTGCTATATGAAATAACATTCCATAATTTAGGACAACTGTAATAAACACCGGAAGTTCTAATTTAAAACCTAGTTAATTATCATCGACAAATAATTCATCGATAAATAAATAATGCACGGCACTAAACGTAAAATTCGTGTTTAAGCGTTTATGTAGAGTCATTGTTAAGGTTTTGGCGCGTGGTTCATCGACTATCGATAAGTGACATCACAAGAAGAAAGCCGATAAGCAAATGACTCGTATGATCTTTATACAAAGACTTGCGCAGTCATTAATTACGTTTTAGCCAGCTTTCACTTACTATGGTAGTGTGGTTCCCAAGTTCCATAAAAATGTGTTGCTTATAGTTGACAACCTTTGTGCAGTTGATTGGACGCCGTTTGTAAAACGAGAGCCTGTGGGTTCGATCCCTGCACAGAGAAAATTGTATGTGTAATCCACGGTTATTTATTTTGGGTCTGGGTGTTTGTGAAACCGAAACGTCTCTCTTAGATAATAATAACCACAATTCGAGACTCTATCTTTCTGTGGATTCAAGATTATATATGTGATTGTTGCGTGTTGGGTGGGCGTATAGATTCAGTAACTGAATTTATAATTAATATTGTCGCATTGTATACTTTCAGTACGAATAATCTCAATAAACAAATTATTTATGGAAATGTTGTGTATTCTGTTTTGCAGCCATTGATATAATATGTGCGGTGAAACCTCGCTGAACACTTTTTTATAGTGTATTTATTTGAATACTTCAGAATGTCAATGCACTAATATCAATGTTATATATTTTTACATATACAATAAAATTATAATTAATTTCACAATATCATTAAAATAAAATTTTCGAAACTATCGATATCGATAAACTATATCGGAAATACCCCATCCCTACGGAAAGCCGGCACTAATAGGGTCGTGTACAGTGATCTCTATGGAACAAAGCGGCGGCCGCTTTAATATTGATTACCCACAAACTGACGGGACGCTAATGCTGTTATCTACCTATGTGATTATTGTGAACGGTCGCGGGATCGATGCTCTGGGGATTTACATCTATTCATATTCGGAAGTGACTGTTTTTTTTGGAATGGTTTGAATTTATCTATTGTCATTTGTCGGTTAATATTTGTACTCACTATAGTATGTAATAATGTGGTTAATGGACTCTTTATGACCTGAGTCTAACCGTCTGCTTTAAACTTTATATAGAAGTGATTGGTGGCCTGTTGGTAACTAGACTCATACTATCATAATGGCTGTGGCGGGTTTGAATCCGAAGATTCATATCTGACTTATTGGAGTTGGGTGACTATTGTTAGTCAACCAAAAATTAAAAAAAAAAAAAGAATTGTGATGTATTCTGCGTACAATTTCTTTTCTCAAGTCAATTCCTTTTCTTTCACTTCGACCCATTAACTTGTAATAGTATAACGTAATAGATTACGGTCTATCTATTGGAAACAACGATTATAGAGGTGTTTTGTGCTAATGAGTGGGCTCATATAAAAGGTTGTAGATCAAATATGGCCGTAGTTTCTTTTTTATCTCGAAAATATGATGATTCTTGTCTGAACTGTGTACATAGTTCTTGTGAACTTTTACTCGATAAGTCAGCGTGATGAACTATATCCTACGTCTTTTTAATAGTAGAAGACGACCATATCATGGAACGCATATGAGTAAATATTTTTATTTTTAAACGTACCTTATTATATTTTCTTGTACTTGTACTGTACGTTAGGCATATCAACTATATAACCTTTTGTGTGGTCAGCTGTATTTAATTTTTAAGCTGTTTTTTTCCGGCACCGAAAACATCTTCAAAATAGGATTGCCATGTGTTTTAACCTATGGCTCTCTGGACAGTTCTTAAACCACGTCAACAAAGTACGCTAATCGGTCATAATAGTCCAAATAATCTTCTTTTTAGAACCAGAACCTGAAACAACAAGAAACGGAACCCACAGTCTCTAAGTCCACAAGGCATTTAGTATAAAGGTTATTGTATAAACGTTAGTACGTACACAACAGTTGTAGTGTATCGGTTAGCAAACAGTTAATTACTGCCTGATCGATCTCGGCTCCGGGGAGATGCGTAGGGAGGGGACAACTATCGATAGATTTATATCGATAGTTGGAAATTTAAATGTAGTCTTGAAAAATCTGTAAATGTAGAAATTCAAGTAAATTTGATGCAAATTAATATATGGTATAATTCCTATAGGTATTGCACATGCCCACCTTTAATATGTTACGCATTATGATTTGTTTGCTAATCAAGTCAATAAGTTAACGAATCAAAGTTCACAAGTGCAATGACGTAATAATTATTATTTGTTACTTTTCAGTGATATTTTTTGAAGTCCGTTTTTATTTTTTATTTATTACGTTCACAATTTATCAACTTGCCTCCAATCCTTTCCAAGAATTCATCTCACCAAATCATTGCAGATTCTAGAAACACAAAATTCATTTTGATTACTATACCTAGAATCGAACCCAAGATTACACAAAAACGCTGCCAATAGTTTTATTGGTCACACTCAACAAACTCTAATACAAATGTAGCGACATATAACATTTAATTCTAGTGTTTACAACCACTTCCGTTTAATTGTGTCGCGTTCCATGCACTTTGTTTTATAGCTTTGTTATTACACGTTGCAATATCCATTTTTATGAACATATTTATTAAGTATATTAAATGTACCCCTATCAATACACTTGGTATTCTTAAATGTGTTAAATACTCCCCTATATACACGTAGTGGTGGCCATAAAACCATATTATGTTATGTGTGAGTGTGCCTGGGTATCGGTAATCAAAAATATAGTTTTATTTTTGACACAAAAAATTGTGTTTTAAAGAGGGCTAGGATCTTCCTCTACCTGGTAGAGCAGTATGATAAAAATTTTAACAATAATAATATGCCTAAACCGACACCTCAAGACAGATCAGTTTGGCACAGATATATTAGGACAGCCGAGTTTACATATAATGATAACGAGCAAAGAAGAAGCGAGACAAATATTTGTGATTTATGCAAAAATTTGCATTGGGATTGAACCTTCGTTTCACAGTCTTTTCGCTACAGCACAGAACTCCACAATTTTAAAAGGTTTGTACGTGTTTGTTTTACTGCCGTTTTGTGGATAATTCTTGTTGCAATTTTATTTATCACTGATAATATCAAATACGGTAGTTCTGGCTTAGTCGAGTCTGATAACATACTTCTAAACATGATTATGACTCGAGTGGCATAGTCACAAGTTATTCTGTATTAATATGAAAGACGTAACAGCAAGACACACCTAACGCACCAATTTTATCCCACACACTTTGCGTGAGACACTATAATGGACTTTTAGTACATCGTGTGAGGTGGTAGCTTTATGGAAACTCTACCATTTTGTTGGCGGAGGATGCTATTGGTGGCAAGTCAATAAGGTTACGAGATACCTGATGTTTCCTTTAATATAATTAAGTGCGTTGATTTTCTATGATACAATGTTTCTACCCCGGTCTATTTGACCCATTAATACAATATCTTCAACAAATCACGTGTCTACTACTTACTACCATGGACCTAGAATCCCGTATGCATTGCCGTTTACTCAGGAAAGCCTTACAAGAAATTTGCACCAAATTCGTCGTCAAAATGTTAGTCACCGACCCACCTAGGCATCCTAGTTATGCATTAGACACAACTCATTACCGCCGGCCGTATATCACGGGCACAATGCGCGTGTCTAACCCCCCCTTTATGTCGCCCCCTCCCCTTTACCCCCTACTCCCCCTCCCCCGTCATCTCTCGCGTGTAATTGGCTCGCAAATTAATCCCGCGCCGTGACATTTGACTCATACTGAATGTCCACTTGTGTTTGTACGCACCTTGTTAGAGCGTGTATAGACGACGTAAATTGTATTTATGTGTGCAGATTAGCCTTTGGCTGTTTAGGGATGGGTATCGAGGTTATGGATATTTAATAGTGTATCAATGGTTTCAATTACGGATTAGGATGGGAAGTTATGAAGAGCATCCGATAGCTTTATATTGTTAGTATGGGTTCATACCCAGAATATTTTGGGAATCAAGATCATAGAATAAAGTCACCATTTACTATGTGACTTATTTAAACTATGCCTCATTAGAAGTGTTTTCAATTATTTTTTTTTGTTATGAAGGACGAGACGGGCATGCAAGTAAGCAATACGACTGCTCCTGGACAGTATCAAAACCAAACAACTCCACCATTCCACTGCGCTCACCATACTAAGACATAAGATATTAAGTCTCATTATGTCAGTACTCTGACTTTTTGTACTTTTATTTACCGATAGCTTTGGTTCCGGCGCTACAGAACATCCCTTATTTGAATCAAAACATGCTGCACATTGTAGTTTAAATTGGATTGTACAGTAATGAAGTGTTGTAAATAAATGCGCCGAGCGTGTAACTATTTATTTATTTATTTATTTATTTACACTTTATTGCACACAAAAGGAAACCAAATACAAACAGAAATCACAAATATAAAAAGTACAATTGGCGGTCTTATCGCCGAAAGGCAATGTCTTACAGACAACCATGGGATGGATTTAAAAATAGGATAAATACAGGGCAGTCTAAAGTGTAAAGGATAGAACTTGCTTAGAAAGGAAAAGTGTTGCAAATAAGTACAATTAATTTAATAAAATTCATAATCAATCTCCATAACACAATATTAATATCTCTATAAAATGATTTAAAAGTATTTCAGTCTAGAGCTAAATGGAGGTAGTTTTAAAAACTATATACTTTCGGCTGCCCTTATTTTATGACTCAATAACACGAGCATACTTATATTAGTCTTAAATATAGTTTTTTGTTACTTTCTGTATAAGGCTATAGCTAAAGTAGGTTTTAACACTGCCTATGAATAGAGCTATTATAAGAAATGTAGTACAAAAATATTGAATATTCACATGATCATACGAGTCTTATTCTTCCTATAAGTTTTAATCTCGCAGAGGAATTTGAAATTAAATAAATCATATTATTAATCGTTATTTACGAAATAATATTTTAGAGACTACTTTTAAAAATGTGTCTGCAGCATTACTAACTACAAACACAATGCAACCAAAAATTACATATTTTTTGAATGATGATTTTTTTGAATATCGTCGTGTTGAGTGGTAAATCCATCGTTATTGCTAAAATAATTATTAAAAACCTTGCGTACCCTAGCGTCTTTAAAAATAAAAGGGTGTACACTAATATTTTAGAAAGAACATTCGAATACGACGACCTATCGTCAAAAAAAGCGGTTATTTTTATGTACTTTTTTCCTAAAAAAAGTACATAAAAATAACCGCTTTTTTTAATATATTGTGTTTTTAGTCACTAAAACTACCATCTAGCTTCATTTTCAGTAGCAGTCTTGATACATCCTGTATTAAATAAACATAACTTTAAGCACTTTGATAGCTCATTAGCTTCCAAGTTTGTCACCTCAAAACTCTTCCTAAAGCTTAGTGCATACGCACAGAGCAATCCTCTGTCGGGACAATGTGATTAACCCAGTTAGTCGGGTGGGCACGCGGCTTTACAATGCGATACATACACAAACCGACATAATAATTATTGATTGCACATTAGTAGCGCGCGAGCGGGACGCAGGATGATAGGGTTGGTGCTGCAATTGTTTGATTATTTTTATAATATATTTTTATAAATCTTTTGAGGTATATCTTTATGTTGAAAACGTAATTATTAAAAAAGAATATTCATGCTTGATTTGAAAAGTCACACTGCGATAGGACAAATACTTGTTTTTTTTTTTTTTCAAATTTTCCTTTTACTAAAATACCAACAGTCGATTAATAATTGTTTTTTAAGTAATTTTTAATGGTTATCTTACTGCAAAATATTTAAGAAAATAAGGGAATTAATTTGCATCGTTATAAAAAAATATAAAGTCCGGGTACCAAATTATAGATCATAGAAACCTGTTGGATTAAACAATAGAGTCACCCAACAATTGAAAGACATCCAGATGGGGATTTTATTAAACGACGGTGAAAACAAGTGTGTCGCGTTTCGGGTTTAAGCCGTTTATATCCGGATTCGAGACAGACATGTTTAATTGCGTCGAAAGGCATGACATAAACATTATATCTCGCTTGGGGATTATTTATTTAGTCTAAAGTCTAAACTGCTGATTTTCCCAGTACTAATATTTAGAAATTCACATACCTTCATTAGAAAACAAAGTAAAAATGTAAATGAACAGTCATAAATTTCTTCCATAAAAGATTTGTCATAACCCGCGTGATATGTTGCGGTCAGCCCTGCCCGAGTTAAACAGATAGTTATGTGTGACATATCAAAGGGTTAATTGTATTGTTGTGTACTCGTTATGTTTACCTACGTGCCATCGATTTTCGTGGCCGTTTGTACGTCATTGTTGGCGGTCATGCTGTGGGCATTATGATGAGTTTGGACATAATAAGTACTTTGACTTATATTTAAAAGTTTGTTATATATGGTTGCAGTTGCGCCGGTTAAAGAACGGGCGCAGGTTCAATCCTGGCCCTGGTATAAATGTTTGTGACGTCGATTTATTATTCCTTTTGGCTCTGGGTATTGTGAAACCAACTGTTAAGCATGTTCTAGTTCGACAATATTTTGATTTGTCTATAAGAGAAATGATAAACACAAAGCGAGACCTTAATAATTTAAACAACTTAGTTTCAATAATTTAAAAATATATAATCTCGAGCAATCCACAAAAAACAGCTGGCTACTATACATGACTAATGAATTTCCTTTCCTAATTCCAGGTAAAAATCTGGTTCCAAAACAGAAGAACGAAGTGGAAAAAGAAAGACAACGTGAGCAACGCAGAAGTAGCTGAAATGAAGCAGCAGAACAAACCCACAGAGGAGAAGAAACCAGAAGAAGTAAAAGAAGACCCGCTAGCTATCGACATGTCGAAGAAAAACTGCAACAAAATACTGAGCGAGAAGCTGCGGGGATCTAAAATAGTCACCCAAACACTGCCCAAGCCTAGAAGAGTGGAGAAGGGAGTTGTTCTCGAAACGATATGCGACACGAACGATATAGAAAGTCGCATATCTATAACAAAGATCACGAACAAATTGTCGAACACCGATCTGTCGGGAGACGGGAAGGTGTCAGTGAAAAGTTTCGGACCGGACGAAGTGAAAGAAATGAATTTTGACACGATAAGCAGGGATGTTGAAATGTGAACTCGTTCTTAATTCTGTTCAATGATTTTTGAGACATTGCCTCTTAATTTAACGTCAACTACAAACGATCCGAGAAAGTTATTACACCTTTTACTTTATGAAGTAACACAAAGTTACCGGTTTTGAATGTGCAGTGCCAAAAGTTTTTACATTTTGGCAAAATTTACAATCGTTTCTGCAAACATGAAGTGCGATAAATTAATGTATAATTAGCGCCATCTAATGGAATGTGTCAAAAATCGTTGAACGGACAAAACGAAAATGTAAATATTTTTAAGTTTGTGTGAATAATGTCGTTTTTGTATGTTTTAAAAGCAAGCTTTGTCGATTAATGTATGCTGTGTTAGATTATTGTGGCATTTCCGTTCTGTCCGTTTATTCGCTTAGCTTACAGCGCCATCTGTTCATTGAATCTATTAAGAGTTAAACACATAATATAATGCAGATATTAAAATATTGTTATTTGAAAACACTTTTTTTTGGCTAATGTACAATGTGCCTTGAACAAAAACTACAATTTAATAGGATCTCATGTAAAATTGCATCTTTAGTTAATGTGTAATTTTCGCCCTGTACCGTATTGTACCGTGTATTTACTCAGTTACATATTAATATTTTGTGCAATATTCAATTTTAATTTAGAATTAATAGTAATTATTAATTTTGTTATAATAGTCTATTTAGCTTTGTGACAGTCTAGAAGAATTTCCTTGTACTAACTACTTATACACCGGTTCCTTTTCTAAAAATAATCTTATTTTTAACCCTAAAACTGTTGTTTTGGTATTTATTTTCCATGTTTTTACTTATTACTATTTATCCATTTAAATATTTTTCAAAGAATAATTTAAGCCATATCAATATAAAATTAAATAAAAAATATTAATCGTTAATTTATTACTTCATTTTTCTCTTAGTTTAACAACGTTATACCTTATTGAAACAAAGTAACAAATGTTAAAAACTGTGTATCGCCCGAATACTGGAACGCCACTCAAATTATAAGTTGCTCTTAACAGCGCACGGCCCACTTAGCCAGTACATTTAATCGGGTTTAACGTAGTTAAGCGCCATTTATATTTAAATTGCGTACCAGTATTTTGGCGTATGTTTTTCTAATGTAAGAATGACAAAATAAAGCACAAAAAACTTTAACATGAAATATTCCTCTTAAATGAAAACTTTGTGCACAAATTCTTTCAAAACATACAACATTTCACAATACAATTTTTACAATATGTGTGATCTGATATGAAAATACAATAAACGTTTATCCTGGAACAAAGAAAAATGTATACGATTAAATTAATGTAAAATGTTTGTAAATAGACATAGAATTTTTGTACGTTTCATACTTAATAAGTCAAGCTCGCCTCATGCAAAAATGTCTACTGCGTACAGAAACCTTGCACTTTATGTATTTTTATTGCTACAAGTTCTATTACACTGCGTGACTATTTTTTACTTTATGTTTATAGAAAATGCTCATACCAGCTTAATAGTTCACCAGTTAAAAAGTCCTTTAGTATCTACTAATTAAAATGTATTTACTTCATTTTAGTTTTCCTTGGTCATATAAGGCATTAAATAATTATCGCCTGGACTTATAAGATAGACAAATACAGAGTTTTTTTTGAAGATATTTGACAACGAACACCAAATATATTTTCCTATAAAATAAATCAAGCTAGAATTGTTCCTATTTATTTTCTACTATTTTTAGTTCTCATAAAAATATGAAACGAGATAAAAAATGGGAATACATATTTTAAGACTTAAATTTAAATTCTTCTCTCTATTTAAATTTTTTAGTTCACTATTTTCAGAGATCTAATATAAGTTTATTATTTTTTATTATATCCATGCATGAAAATAATATATATTTAGGTATTTATTTAAGTATAATAAAATTACGCAGTTCATGCTTCACCCTGTCAGAATATGGAAGAAATAATTTTATATAGAATAATTATATGGTCTTAAATATAAATAAATCAATTTTATGTAAACGATTGCTTTTAGACTGCATTAAGAAGCATCCCTATTATAAACAAAGCACAAACAGATATATGTAATGATTTATTTTATTATATTTTTGGGGAAAAAAAAATCAATTGATGAAAGTCATAATCATGGCATAATTTAACAAATAAAACCTGTATTTTATAAAAATACTGAAAATTATCGTTTGTTTAGCTTAGTATACTTTGTGTTCAACTGTAAATAAAATGTCATAATAAGATACGAACAAAATTTGTATTATAACATTAGAACGAATTTGACAAAATTAGTTTTTACATCGGAAGAGTGCTGTATCAGTAACTACGTAGATCTAGTGTAAGTATAGCGAGTATGGAATGAGAAATAAAATAGTTTTTCAATATTATGTTGTGTTTATTAGTATAAGTTCCATTTATTGAGAATATCCTTTAAAATGCTAAATTTAAATAATGAAAGTACTTGCGATTTGGCACTTAACATAAATATAATTCTACTACGTATTATTACATAGCAAGCAACGATTTTAAAGGATTTGTTCCGCTATATCAACATATTTTTTACATAATTATATATTATATATTTTAAAGAAAGCAATAAAAAATAGTACAAATAGTCTCGCAAAACCTATTGCTTAGTTTGTCTGCGAGTGACCAGTAGGAGGAATGCTAAGTAAAGACAAAGACACTATATACTGGCTATAATTTTAAGATGAAGAAAATGCCTTCAGCAACACGTTTAAAATTTAAATGTATTGAGGTCATAGATGGCGCTTTCATTAATATGAGGCGAAAGAAAAAACCACTCAGTCCCGCCATACCACCAATTTGAATAGTTGATTATATTGCCATCTATAAGCTTATTCTGAAATCAGGTTTGGACTGGTAGCGACATCTCTGATTCTATATTGTTGACTATTTGCGGTCATATTAAGTATTTCGGTACGTATGCTTATTGCTAGATGTCGATTAAATAAACATATTTCTCAGAAAATAAGTTTTATATTAAAAAGTATGATATTTTTAAATCAAAAGTTTTTATGACTGACATTAGCTATTTTAATTTTTATATAAATTCAGAATATACTTTGTCAAAGAGGTTCCATAGACGATGCATAGATGTCGTTAGCATCGCAGATTTAACGTTCTAGTATTTTTACGGCCTTATTCATAGACATATATTTCAAAAACTATTTTAGTTATTGAATATTTTGTCTCTTTCGAACGACTTTTGAATTAAATTTGAGCCAAGAAGACAAAACACTCGATAATTAAAGTAAGTTTTAAAACTGTCTGAATAGACGGCCGTAATGATAATAAATGTTATTATCAGGTGAAGAAAAGTTTAGGATGTACCCACATAATAAATTTTAAATACTGAGTTGTATAACATATTTTTTATTGTCTGTGATTGTCTGTTTGGGTGGGTGAGGTAGCTGCCCGCCTGATGCGGACACCGACGCTCTTAGACCTCTCCATCGCTAGGGACACAGGCAAGCTGCTTAAAGTGTGGTGAGTACTGTTTTTAAATGTTTATATATATAAGCTTATTTAATATTTTAAAGGACGTGTTATTAATTTTGCTCGTGGTAAGTTATTCACATGTCACCAGAAAACTAACACCGAAGTGTGTTTGAGGACCCGTTATAGTATTCCATGTAATTCAGGACTCGGTTTAATCTCGCGTATTCCCATTTTTTGTTTTGACACAACTACATCAATCACCTTATTCATATCAGGTTATAAAACCTATTTTACCTATCGAATGTCTTATCTTCCTCCCTGAAACTGAATTTAAAAGACTTTCGTAAGGGTAAAAAAATCGTTAAGTAAAATAGGTTTTAAATGTGTATGATGAATAGTGCAGTAACATTTTTGTGCTAATCCAAAAATATACAAATGTATAGATATTTTGACCGTATGAACACTATTTTCCCCTCATAGTAAGGTGGATCATTATACAGGTTATTATTTTATGCGTTAAATAACCAATTTAAAAGAATTTATCAGCTAACCAATGGGCTCTTCACCCATAAATAAAAATCTATCAAATAATAAATATTAATTAACGTTATACAAGTACAATTACGAGTATTTACAGTTAGTACCCGACCTTCAATCAGACAACCGTTGTCGGACGCAAATTAATAAGTCGTTGTAAATAATTAATTAAACGTGACAGATCGGTGGCTGGTTGTCAAAAGTTTGTTACTCTCGTCTTACTTCAAGGGCAATGTCAAGCAAACAATTTATTAATTGCAGCTTATTGGTTAATTATGGATAAATTGAGCATTTTATTATAATTTATTTATTAAATCCATGATCAAGACGTTTACAAATATTTGTCTATGTGTTGTCCGCTCGTTTGACTAGCTTTAGAATTAAATCTGCTAACTGGGTAATCGAAGAATGGCCTTTAAATTTAATAAAACACCTATACTCATCAGTTGATTTCTAAAAGGTCTGTTATGATTAGCACTATAGGGAACTAAAGCGAATTGGAAACTCAAAGGTTTTTATCGAGAAAACTTATTGAAATCTGGCTATGGGAAGAATGAATTTAATTTGTAATTGGTGGTGAATTCGTCATATAGACTGTTTAAATTAAGCTATAGTTGCTCGAATCGATCATGGTTTAAAAACAGACAGTACTTGGCAGCAGTTTGAATGTTCATTCTTCGAAAAAAGTGTAATACTGAAGAAACTGGAGTATACAAAGCAATAATTGTTTGTCTTGTCGACAATGTCTGTCCACATCACCTGCCTCCAATGTTCTTCAATTAATCTAACCTCCGTGTTTCTTTTACCAATTTTATTAACATTATTTACATTAAAGCAAAACCGAGCGGCAATCTAGTGGTGAAAATAAATTTGTAAGTTGTCAAAACGAAGGCGTAACAGATACGCAAGACTGATTGCCACGATTACGGCAGGCGCGAGATTAGCCCCCAATTTTAAAATGTTGATTACATTAGCGAGGGACCCTGCCCACCCCTCCCCGACCCCCGACCCCCACTTGGCGAGTCTTCACGGCAATGACAGCTTGTTAAATTTTTAAAAATCTATCTTTTGTTGTACGGTTGGCAGGAGAGTTGGTCTTGCTAATTTAAAAACATTGTGTACTAAAACATTGCAGTTTTTCACTTTAATATATCTAGTAAAACCGGCTGTAGGGATGGTAGAGAACTCATTTTTGTGATTATTTGATTTTGTGGCAGTGCACCGGCCAACTGGTTAAGGTTGCAGGAAGTCGCTGACAGCAGGCCGCTTTAAATAGGTCGATTTGGAGATCCTTGGGGAGGCTTAAGTTCAGCATTTGACTTCCTCAGACTGAAGAGAGAGATTTTATATTGTTATATCGGGGTGGTAGAATTTGTGCCGGATATGGCGATAGGCTAGCCCCCTATCTTCATGGGATGATCCACACAGTGCAAAACGTGGATGACCAGGTTTCTACCAGGGGAACTTCTGCCTACTCCTTCTGGGAAAAAGGCGCGAGTTTATGTATATGGATATTGTATTAAGTTTGCCTGTAGACAGCCTCTGTGGCACAGTAGGTTAGACCCTGTCTGTGAAATGAGAGGCCTTGGGTTCGATCCCCACCGAGAGAAATGGGCCTACAAATATTTCTTTCGGGTCTGGTTGTGACACCGAAAAGTCTCTCGTGATACCCACGATACAAGATTGGATCTTAGTGTCAAGACTATGTATGTGACTGTTGGGTGTTGTTACATATTTATTCATTTGTTTACTTAAAGTCGTTGGTCATTGGCTAAATTAGGTTTTGTATTTTGTATTTACAGTGTAGTTTTTGCTGTCTGTACCCTCGTCCAATTCGTTCAGTTTATGCGATGATATTAAGGAAACGCGCCGACGATATCCAACTCAAATACAACTTTTGTAAGTCTTAAATTTCAATATTCGCGCCATTTATTACCGACAAAAAAATATTAGCGATCTGTTATGTGTTTTTTATTTAATGAAACGTTGAACAAAATGTAGCTTATTATAACATTTTATATTAAATATCGATTGATTAAATTTTATTGCTTTATTTAATAATATTACGATAGGAAAATCTCTCCAAATTTGCATGTGCTTTAATGCTGTTGATTGTTTTATCAAATAATTTAATTAATATAAATGTAGCAATTTCTATCAACCCTTTTACAGATACGAGTATATGTTATATAAGATATATTATTCCTTAGCAGAAACATAAATGGTACGGATACCGTATAAGATAAATTTAATAGAAAATATCACTTAATTTGAAGTATTGTAAGAAACGTCGTAAATTGGGAAAACAGTAATATACTTGAATCAGGGGTAGAACACAGGTTGTATTGTACAAATTAGTATGTTTTCCTTCACCCCTTAAGGGTGATTAGTCGAGTAAACAGGGGTTAAGAATGTGCCACCAGTATGAGATGGTTCAGTATGGAAACTTACATTTCTTGATGTTTAGTTCACTATGATCTATTGCAATATTTGATTATTAGAATATATAGTTTTCATCAGAAAAATCGAAACAGCTTGCAAGTTTATATTCTATAAGGATTATCAGAAAAATGTGTTTATTTAAAAATGTGTAACACATGTCAAATATCGTTTAGTAGTGAGTAATATGATGTTTTTCAAATCTTAATGTTGATGTTCTAATACACATGTTTCTGATAATTATTTTTATCTGGACATAGCTCGTTCTCTCCACTTCGTTTTCGGAATTTTCCCCAGTCATTGGTATTCTCACTTTAAGATGATTGAAACATATTTTCCTTGACGAGATCAATTTACCGGTAGAGCTATTTTTTGCTACATAAGAAGATTATTATGTGTATTTTGAGACAAGTGTCTAGTTTACCAGTCAATACTTAGCATCAATGCTAAATCTATACATATAAATAAAATTGAAGTGTCTGTTTGTAAAGTGAAATTAAAAAAAATGTCCAACTACATATCGTTATATACACGAAACCTATAACGAAAATGACCTTAGATTTTTTTTGTCTGTCTGTCTGTCTGTTTGTTCCAGCTAATCTCTGAAATGGCTGGACCGATTTTGACGGGTCTTTTATTGTCAGGTAGCTGATATAATAAGGAATAACTTAGGCTACATTTATTTTAGAAAAAATCTTTTATTTTAGAATAATAAAGTAATTTTGCAATGCCCAAGTACTGTCCAGTTCCGAGCGCAGCTCATGTGCATGCCACCACTTCTTCCACCAACGAATCAATATCACAAAGGCTGCCTTCAGGAGTGAAGTGGAGTGAAAGAATATCTCCACCCAGGCGAAGCTGGGCCGCTAGTAGCTAATAAAATATTAAATTTTACATCATATACTCAAGGTTAAGAAAGAAAATATGTGGTATACTGGCAGTAGGTACCACCACAATGTCCATTTCTCCCGCCAAACGGCAGTGTAAATACTTTGTTGGGTTCCGGTTTGAGAGACATTGTAGGCAGACAAATTATTGGACATATTATTGAGACATAAAATTGTTTTGAAATTCATGGTGTATTTTTTTATTTTGCTGCTGTCTATGAGTGAGCGTATCGCTTACCATTAGGCGAATCCTATGCTCGTCTCGAATTACAAAAAAGAAGTAAAGTAATGTGTCTTCTTGTTTCCCCAAATTATCAAAATACAAATACATAATTATGTTGGAAAAACATACAGCTTAGCCATTCTCACTAGCTTATTCTCCCAAATCGCAGTTGTCATACTGTACCTCCGTGTACTGTATAACCGGACCGCCTGAGTCAAAGGTTAGCAATCTGCTGGGCCGGTGTCCGACATTAAACGAACGAGCGTCCCATTAGAGGTAACAGGAAACAAAACATCCATTACATTATGGTCTTGTAGTCCCAGACTAGACTACAGGAAATGTCATTTATATTGTGATAATTGTTTTGTTTGATGTACAATTACTATATGATTGAATATTAGATATCTAATGATATTTGTAATGATGTAGGAACGCTGACGCGATTTTAGAATACTGGGGTGTACTTTAACAGCCGCTGCCAATAAACAATCCCAATCCAAAATTTGCCGCTTAAGATTGACAGCTCAATCTTTTTTCTGATACTATATTGCCAATAATCAATCTCAGTAGTGAAAAAACTATGGCAACATGGTAAATGACAAATCGAAAAGTAGAAAACAATTCAGATTGACTTCAATCTAATTTTTTTGATTGATTATTGGCATTGGCCGTAAATCAGCAGTATAAATGCACTGTAGTGTTTCAGCTTGAAGAGAATTGTAGCCGGAGTAACTAATAACCACATTGAGACTTAACATCTTATGTTTTAGGATGGTGAGCGCAGCATTTGGTTTTGCTAGTGATCATGAGCGGTCGTATCGCTTGCAATCAGGCGAAAAGCATACTCGTTTTACTGAAAATTGCAATATACAAAAAAATATTGTCATGTAACCCCATTTGCTATTTATTAAAATCCTAACTAACCCAGCTGAAGCATTGCCATTTAAAATTATTATAAATCACAAATATTATAAGCCAATTCAGGTTTGCATACATCAAACGGCTGTATACAACTTCCTATTAATTTCCTTACAACTCAGAAGGGTCTTTAAGTTACAATATCCTTAAAAGCAGTGAATATAAACCATTTAGCATGAATAGAATCGCATTAGTGCTGGCCCAGTAATCGAATTCGCTGACTTTACGCACCTTTACTACGCGATTGACGTGTAAAGCGCGCTATTTGTGACACAATTTTGCGACTTTTAATCGCAATTCAGTTGCTTTCACTGTATTTTTGAAATAGTCAATGCAACTAATGAAAAATATTTTTTACATTATTTTTATGCCACAATCTGGTCTTGATGAATGAAATAGTAGGTGTTGGAAGCAATAAAAATATTTGTTGTTGAAAATATAGCATGTATTGGAATTTTGACTACACATAGTAACTCATTAGTAATTCATTTATATAATTCATATGTGTTTTCGGAAACATAAATTATATAATAATATACTGAAGATAACATGTAGGTAATTCTTACATATAATTGCCACTGTGCCGTACTTCATTCCCAAACTTCTGTCTCTGAAAGCTAATTTAGCCAATACGTTAAATAGTCGTTAAAATATTGTAAGACTTTTTGTCGCATCCTTCATGGCGAGTTTTAAATGTAAACCAAATGAAGCGTGCAATTAGCCACATTCACTGTCCGACAATTTGTCCCCGACACAATCGGGAATCGAACCCAATGCGAGCAGATGTGAGATGTCCACAAAAAAACATGTCATTAACTTTCACGCTCGTTGACTACGTTATTATCAATTTTATTGCACTATTTGCACTTATTAGGTGATTTAAGTTATTTGAAAAATAATTCTCGTACATTAAATTTAACTTGGGATATAGCTTTAGAATTTATCGTAATTATGGGAAGTACTTTATTATTTTGAAACATTTTTTTTCACAGAGATTTATTTATTTCACGAAATCTTGCAGACTTTTGAAAATTTTCATCAAATAATATTAATTTTATAGCAATCGGATCAATAACAATAAGGTTTAATATGACGCCATCAAATTATTCAATCAAATTATTGAAGTGCGTGGTGGCCGAAGTGCGTGGTGGCCTGTTGGTAAACGGACTAAACGCCACTGCCAACATGTTCACGGTGGTCGCGGGTTCGAATCCCAGGGCACACCTCTGACTTTTCGGAGTCATGTGTGTATTGATAGTCAATCACCACACACTAAAACGGTGAAGGAAAACATCGTGAGGAAACCTGCATACCATAGCGGTTTATAAGAATTTCTATGGTATGTAAGTCCGCCAACCCGCACTAGGCCAGCGTAGTGGACTATATGGCCTAACCACTCTCAATCGTACTGTCGATTGTAGAGTAGGCCCGTGCCCTGCAGTGGGACGTATATGGGCTGATACAGAAATTATTCAATATTAATGTTACACTAAAGCCCCTAAAATGTTACTAAACACAAAAAAAGAAACGAAAATCGCATGAAAAGTATATGAATGTTACCGGGCTGATTCGTCTTATATTTAGCTAGCGTTCCGACACGGGTTCTCCCGGGTACAGATTCATTTTTAAAATATTTTATTGTCTATGTTTATCAGCGATAATGCAGGATTCTAATAGTGAAAGAATTTTTCAAATTGGTCCAGTGTTTTCAGAGCCTATTTAAAGCAATAAGCTGTCAAATATTTTCGCTTTTTAATATTAGTTTAGAAGTATAGAGTATTCTACAACAAGCAGATATACCTACATAGTACATATTATTATCACCACCAACTTAAAGTATTGCGAAATCGAGTGTATTGTCCCAAAAAACGTGGCTATAGCGTTGTCCCGATCACAATGAGCCTTAATCCCGGTCCCGTCGCGTCCCGTAATCCGATTACTTGTAATAGATCGGTGCCAGTTTTCGCGCCGTTTGTCCCATATACAGGGCCGGAGGGAAGATGACGCGGGGGTCAGACCTCCCTCGAATTTGTCGCCATTTTTTTATTTTACTCTTTTTTACTTACTATAAATACTTTACGAATAGGTTTTTCTCCTTATGGTAAGGGTAACGGTTTTCCATAAACAGAAACAACAGCAAATAAGATATTATTATAGCTAGCTAGGTAGTTGTTGTTTAGTAGCAGAAATAGACAAAGATATAAAATAAGGTGTTCTAATTATCGGATTTTAAGAGACATATTTAAATTATTATTTGTTATTGATGGTATAATGAAAATCTTGGTATAAAGCATAATCACACTAAATCTACATAAATGAAAATTTTGGGCCACTTCGAATGTGAGAGCGATACTGTAAATTATTTATCACACACACACACACAAAAAGAAAATCGACAAATGCAACGGTATGTGCATGACAAAGCAACAAAACTTTTGAATGTTCCTAAACTCATTTCTTCATATTTGACTCCCTAACCACCATTTCTAATACGAGCCTGCATTCCCACCGATACATTATTAAAATTGCACCTATCAGCTGCATTTAAATTTCAACCGTATCGTTATTATATAAAGTATAATTTCCTTTCCATGATTTAATCAATGATTTTGCCCTGAATGGAGTAAATACACTAATACGATCGACAAAATGGACAAATTTTGAAATTGATATAATATTATTCTGAATGACATTTGGCTAATAACTAGAAATTACGTGATTTTGGAAATTATTTGTTAGTTTTTTGTGCCTTGGTTTAGATTGACATGGGTTCTGATCTGATTTTGGCAGAGAATGTCATTGTTGTAGGTATCTTAAAATTATTCAGTGTAGGGAATGCCATGGTGGTACCTTGAAAGAAAGATAGGAATATTGAGTTCTATTCTTCGATTGTAAATTATAACTAAAAAAAATTAGCACGTAAATATTGGGTATCTCAAGACTGCTACTGAAAACGAAGCCGGGTGGTAGTTTTAGTGACTACAAACACAATGCAAATAAAAATTTCGCAAAGTAACGCGACAATTATTTTTTATGATTTTTTTAAATATCGTCATTTTTGGGTGGTAAATCCATAGTTATTGCTAAAAAAATAATTTTAACTCATAACTTAGAGTATTTAGAAATAAAAGGGTATACACTATTGTTTTAGGAAAAAAATGTATTTACCATCAAATATGGCCATAGAAAAAAATACCAAATAAAAAATTGACGCTTTTTTTTGCAACTTTTTCTGTTGCATTGTGTCTGAAGTCGCTCAAACTACCACCCGGCTTAGTTTTCGGTAGCAGTCTTGATATACCCTGCATAATTGGCATCCCCAACCTAGAACAAAACATAATTCTACAAGATTCACAGACAATAGAAAAATTCAATTTCACTTTGCCCATCCCGGGATTCGAAACCGAGACCTCAGCTTTGCAATCATAACAGTATAACTGCGCCACTGATGCAGTTTCATTTAAAGATAATATTTATATACATATGCTTAAGCCTTTATATACTTTTGTACGTTGATGACATCATTGCTTACTTTATGCAATAGATTTGCCATTTGAGTAAGAGTTAATCATTGTTTATATGCTTCGAGATGCGCATTTCCATATAAATAACTTAAAAATAAACGAAACGTTAGGATATTATAAAATTTAATTAGGTAGAAACAGAACTGTTCTCGCGGGTTGGTTTAATATTTTTGTTAGCGATAAATAAATAATTAAATGATGAAGACATTCATATATTTCAACATATATAGGGGTAGGTGAAAGGAATTAAGGGTGACCTTTGCTTTTTCGTGGGACAGATAAGGTTTAAAAACCTTATTTGCAGTCTAGTTTTTAATTATGTTTATGGATACATATTTGATGTCACTTTTTACAAGGTGTAATTTAACATTTAGTAAATTTTAAGGTTTCCAGCCCAAGTTGATAGGGTAAAAGCCGGATAGTTGCCACACTTTTTAAAAAGCTCCTTTAAAAAATGTGTACCAATACATTTTTTATTCAAAGTGTATTCTCAAACATAGTTCATTAATATTCTAACATACCTTATCTATAAAAAAAATATAAATATTATAAATTTTAAGTAAATCCAGTTTAAAATGACCTCTAAAAAAGAGGATAGTTGCCTACTATGGCGGATACTAGCCTAACGTTAAAAATGGTTGGGGGGGATACTTGCCCAATGTGAGGATAGATGCCCGTCTGTTTTGTTTTCAAATAAAAATGAACTTATATTCATTTAAATAATCAGTTATTATTATTAAATACAATCTTTTATTAGGTTTTAATTAAAGATAAATTATAATTATAAAATTATAACAATAATACACTCCAAAATAGTAAATAAGTCTCCAAAATAAAAATGTAATGTTATTATTTATTTTGAAAATAGAACAATAATCAAAATTAGAATTAACTTTGGCATTAGCCTCTATTAAGTAAGTATGCAGTCCTTATAACTTACTGAGATCCTGTATTATGTACTAAGTACTAAAAGAAATTAAATTATTTCCTAATCAACACTTAATTTAATATAAATATTTATCTTAAATATAAAAATATGGTAATCAACTTTGGTAAGCGATTCGACCGCTCTTGAACAGTAGCAAAACCAAACATCTTGAATTACAAAGCAATACTTGGCATTCCACTGCGCTCACCATCCTGAGACATAAGATGTTATGTCTCAATATGTCCAGTAGTTACTCTGGCTACAATATATATGAGAATATGCCATAAATCCGGGTATATAAACGGATATTTCGTTGATACTTTTTTGTTTTTTATTTAGTTTTTCGAACGCAAGTGTAAACTATCTTCTGTCCAGTTGATGTGACGCGGCACCACGCCTGGCTTTCGTTTATACTTGCGAGGCATTTTGCTGTTGAGTATTTATTTTATTTAACATAAACCTTAGTAAAGCCAAATAAAAATCACCTAGAAAAAATAGTAAAAGCAAATGAAAAAAATAACTAAGAAAAAAATCTGTCTTTGCTTGTTAAAAACGTATAGTTACAGATAGTTACCGCAAGGCAACAATCCGCAAAAGACAGTAGGGCAACTATCCGATTTGATACGGATACTTGCCCTTTTTATTTACGAAATAAATAAAACATATTTAACAATAAAATCTAATAAACAGTGCAATTTAAACTCTAATGCATTCAAAGAAATATATTTTTGACTGAAATCGCTATCAGTTATAAAAATATTTAACGGAGATTACTTACCAATATAATTCTGGCGCTTGTCAAAGTATCACCGCGGAAGATTTTTTCATACACGGACAAAATAAGTGCGCCTACTTCAACTGCTTATGCGGCACCGAGGCCTGCGCGGGGGCGGCTTTTAATTATGATCAAAAAGAAACACTGTCAATATGTCTAACATAGAGCATTTGAAACTGAGGCATGTATCCGTCCGAGGCAACTATCCGGCTTTTACCCTACATGATTCACGTGAGACTGAATAAAAAAAAAAGTCAAAGTTAATTTAAAATATGCCCTAGTATTCCATGTACATTTAATCAGGAAAATATATAATAAGGCCCCCTCTGACATGCATTACAACAGTGTAAGTGCATTGTTGTGTTTCGGTTTGTAGGATATTGTAGCCAGAGTAAGTAAGTAGCCAGAGTGAGCACAGTAGAATGACAAGCATTGCTTTGAAATTTTTGGTGTTGTTTGGTTTTGCTACTTTCCAGAAACGGTCCTATCGGTTACCATCAGTCGAATGGTATACTCGTCTCTTCATTCACTCCTATAAAACAACATTATATATACATAGGCATAATATCCAAGCAAATAAGCATACGTACTCCTACTTCTGTCATCTCAGCACTATCTCAAGGTAGACTGGAAGAGAATGCCTCTGGTATTAAGTCCGCGTGTGGTCAATAAAGTTGTGTGTGGAAAATAAAGTTATATAAATAAAAATAAATCAAGTATGGGGATTTAGATTTAATTTCACCGTACACAACTAAAATATTACTCGCTTCTAATATATCGAAAAAATATCACATTTGTTTATTTTCCGAATGTACTGACAAACATACAAAATGTTATTTTAATCACGTATAGAGATTACGTTGGCCTTTTAAAAACCAAGCATCCCGAGAGAGTATTATAAGGCAATATATAATGTGCTGTTGATCGCCTTATCACTGTAACTTATGTGCAGATTATGGCAATAAAGACTTATTAAATATATACGTGTTTGTTTGTGCCGTCCGTTCTTTATATACCTTAGGGTCAGCTAATATGTTGCTGGTTTAATAACGCAATGTTCATGAACAAAGAAAAGTGAAAATAATAGTTGCTGGTGGCAGGTCTGTCATTTGAGATGTCGCCTGGGTAGGTACCACCACAATGACTATTTCTCCCGCCTAGCAGCAGTTTAAATTCACTTTTGTGATCCTGTTTAAAGAACATTGTAGCCAGAGTAACTACTGGACGTATTGCGACTTAACATCATATGTCGCAGGACGGCGAGTGCATTGAAGTGCCAAGCATTGCTTTGTAATTCATGGTGTTTGTTTAGTTTTCCTGCTTTCGTAAGCGGTCTCGCCTACCATCAGACGTCTGGCTCGTCTCGCTATTTATTGCATTATAAAAAATTAAAAAAAATACATAAAATTGAGTGAAAAGCATGACAGTAATATTGAAATAAAAGTGAATGGAGGAAATCGAGTCAATGTTGCGCTATACTGCTTTATGACTATTAATGCCAACGTTTATGTATGATAGTGAGAGAAGAATCATGAATTTATATGGTATATAAAAGAACGCCAACCCGCAATAGGCCAGCGTGAACCTATACGGCCTAACCCCTATCAATCGATTCTCTATTGTAGAGGAGGCTACGGGCCTGTAGTAAGACTTATATGGGCTGACTTTTACTGATGGTAGGTCTCTCATATGTGAGAGGCTGCCTGAGTGGGTACCTCCGCAATGTCTATTTCTCCCGTCAAACAGCAGTTTAAATGCACTGTTGTGTTTCGAATTGAAGGACATTGTAGCCAGAGTAACTACTGGACATATTGAGACTTAACATCATATGTCTCAGGATGGCGAGCACAGTGGAATGCTAAGCAATGTATTTGTGATTAAAGGTATTGTTTGGTTTTGTCACTGTTCATGAGCGGTCGTATCGCTTACCATCAGGCGAACGGCATGCTCGTCTCGCCATCAAATGCAATTTAAAAAAAACACAGTACAGTATACAGTTCCAAATTATAAATGAACACATGCTGTCATACACATTCATTTATTTTTTAAATCTATATATTCTGGGTTTAAAAATAATCTGCAATTACAATCTGCAAATCACAAATTGATAAAACTCTATAGCTTTTATTGGGCTAAATCACGAATGCATTAAATTATTAATTGACTTCTGATTTCCTTTACATTATAAATGCTAAAATATCAAAGAATGGTGTTGCCAGTGTAATGCTTACTTATTGCTTTGACCTATTAATTAATTTTGATGAGAATGCTTGACGGTTCTAGTTATTATAATTAATTCGCTTCCATTATAAACTATTCCCTAATGTTGTTGTTATTTGTGTCATTAAAAGGTAGATGATTGAAAAAACTTTTCTCTTTTGCAAAACCGTTCGGGTTTGTTGAAAAAGGCATTCAATTTCGACAACTTATCAATAATTTAATTAACTCTAAGCATAATAATTGTAAAATAAAACAAATTCACCTAAGAATCACGTAATTTTTCCTGACTCCACATCAAAACAAAACCTTTATGTCGTGGTTATCGGACACTACGAGAGATATATTTACTTTTTATTTGAATTATTTATTGTACATCAGGAAAAACAGCTATTATAAGTAAAATAAAAAATAAGTACATTCAGCGGTATGGGGTCCGAACCCGCGGCCTCTCGTTTCACAGCCGGCGTCTAACCAACTGCGCCACGAAGGCTGTCATCATTTAATTTTATATATCACGTTATGTCATTTATCAGTCAATATTTACAGTTAAAATATTTGACAAAACATCGAAAGAATTATGGTGCTAACATATAATGTAAAGAGTCTGGTCGTTTTATCTTCGGCAGCTGAGGATATCTTGGCCTGTATTTGTGTTCTGGTTGGTAGTTGGTTCGATTCGGAGCGAAGATTAAACTTGGGTCGTAGAGGCGCGGTAGGATCTTGTATTGTTCTGTAAGTTCGATGCATAAATATATTATGAAGACCTGAAATAGAAAGAGGATTTTTTTATTTTTTGGGCAATTTTACCTTTTATCAGTTAACTCACTGTTAAATTTTATCAAGAGGATTACGCATTTCCAGATTAAAAACTAAGGCAAAGACGTAGTCGTAATATTTAGACCCAGTGTACAATCCTCCTTAAACAACGATGCTGACGATTTGCGTTACGTTAAACATGTACGTTTGCCCAATTGTTTTTTTATGTACATGTCCGGAAATCGAGCATGCAGCCTGCAGGTCACCAGATGGTAACTGATCACAGCCACCCAAGAGCATCCACAATACTTTGATCATGAGTATGTAGCCGACAATCCCACTCGATGAACGAAACGCGACAGCGAGACTGTCGCTTCACGTCGATCTCCTGTGATGCCACCTCTACACGTCAACAGATGCATGCAGACAGCAGCAGACATTTCGGCTGGGTGTAGCGATTGCAAGTGGAACGCACGATTTGTGACATTTAATAGATTTTAATTTATTATTATTATTTCATTTAAACCGTGCGTTCCACTTGACGATTGCAACCCCCATCCCAAGACGACGTATCTTGTGACGTGTAAAGGAGGCATGAGATAGTTTTACCGCCCCGGAAGAACATGACTGACAATAGCGTAGCTCTACAACTTTTGATTGAGACGAGTCAAGCCATAGCGCATCGCGCTGGCCTAGTGCTGTAAATTCGACGTGATAAATAAAACAAAATAATTATTAAGCACGAATTAAACTCACCAAAACAATTTTATTCTTCATGCTTAGTCTGTTTTGAACAAATGTTCGCTGGGAACTGTTATTGTGTCAGTCATGCTCGTCTCTATTTAATTATGTATATTTTATGTGTCATCGGTTTTGAGAGCAACACTTGAGTAAATTAATCGTATTTATTTTATTATAACTCTAGGAAAGCGCCCTGGTTTTGCCTTGATGTATGTTTTTTTTTAAATGTAAATAATTTAATTAATTATAATTAATAAAAATGGATTTATTTAATTTTAATTACCAACTCGCATTAGGGCAGCATGGTGGACTCTATGGCTTACCACTGTCAATCGTACTCTCGATTCGATCTCGGAGGCCCGTGCCTTGCAGTGGGACGTATATGGGCTGATAGAGATACATAAATTGTATTTAAAAAAAATGTCGAATGTGACTGAAATCATTATTTTAAGGTCCTTAACTTACTGGCGTTTTATGAGCGTTGGTGTTTCTTCAACGTCTACGAAACATCGACGCTGCGCAGACGCTAGGTTGACGTGGTTCTGACAATATTACTACTGCTTTTCTGGTTAGAAATATCCTACTACCAGCACTCATTGCGTCATTACAACCTTAATAATAAATAAACATACACTTTCACACATTTCCGTCTTTATATTGGTTTCCTACCGTTTTATACTTCTTTTAAATTAAATGCAATATGTAGAGCGTTCTAGAATGTGTTGTGATTTATACATATTGACTTAATATAATGTTGATAGATGAGTAACGACATTATAATATACATACATTGGCATCGATATTTACAATATGGTTCTGGTTAAGATATTCGAGTCGTATCAACAAAGAAATAAACAGAGAATTTGCCCTTTGACACATGTTAGGCCGAAGTACAGCCGTGCTTATTAATAAAATTGTAAATATCTCGCTATTCAAAATGAAAGAGTGAGTTCTAGAGCCTTGGACTAAATTTAATCCCTCCCTCATCCTATTTTATTAATAAGGCCTTTAAAGCCTTACAATTTCAAGTCTTGGCAACTCCTGAACTCAAAAATATCGACGCAGGAAAGCGATTTTGTCGTATGTCGAAATAAGCAATTTTAAACCAGGAATAAAAAAATATTTAAAAAATGAATAACGTCTAAACTACAAAATTTTGGAATACAATTTCTTTAATAATGACATTTTAAAATAAAACCTTACATTTTCACAAGCAAATTCAATGCGGTATTTTTTTTATGAATTAATTAATATACAAAACGCACATACGCATTTTTTGAGATACGACAAAATCGCTTTCCTGCGTCGATATGTTCTTAATTTGGACATTTTGAGTCCTACATGTAAACCCAGCAGTTTAAACCCTGAGTGAGTGAACACGGGCGCTGTGTCGTCCCTACATCTCCGCATATTCGCTCAATTTATTCCTATACATTTAATTTCAATGTAGATATTGGTTTCAATGTACGTTTATAAAGTCCACTAGGATGTGTCTGTGTTCTTCGGTAGCGAAAAAAAGTGGGGTAACAGGTGAATCGTTTGGTGAGCGAAATATTTTATGCCTAATATCCTTTGACATTCCTTTTTCACTCTAATTTTAAAATTTGAATTTGTTAAACCATCTGTTATCTGTGATCCAAGCGTTGTAAGAGTTCATGAGCGGCGGTGATCACTCACCATCAAATTAACAGTTTGCACGTATATGATTTTTTTTGCCAATCGTTTGTTGCTTTTGGTGCCTAAAATTACAATAGTATCACATGTTATTTGTTAACGTTAATTTTACATATTGAAATTAAACTGTAAATATTGCCTCGCATTTTGGCTGTTAAACAAGGGAATATGAAGGTTGTAAAGTTTTAAAAACGTCAAATACGTAAAAACAATTCAAACCCGCGATAAAATCATAAGAAAACACCCTTAAATTAAGCACCGAATATGATTACTACAAGCTACCAAATCTATTACCGCTGATGTCCAAATGATTTCTATCGTCCGTCACAGCGACAATCACACACACAACTACATACAGTAGCAGTCATTAATTTAGTAGCGAGTGGAAGCTAACAGGTAGCGGGTTCAAATCCCCGTGCCAAAGAAACCAAAAGCGGTAAGCCGAGTCTGATAAATGAGTGGCCATTGTCGGCTACCGGTATTGAGACGAGCGATCCTACATTTATTTCCCATTTGTGGTTCCGTATATTAATAATTTAGTTGAAAAACAAAATCCTAGCTCCCGGGAATACGGTTTTGAAGCCTGAGCATCTGGATATTTTGTGTGTTGCATTCAAAGGACAAATATGATGCTCTACTGCAAGATGCTTTGAAATTAGAATTTGTGAAACTCACATAGATTTTTTTTATATTACCAGAGGACCATTACTTCTTCCTTCCTCGCGTCTTTTGTCCTACCCATTCGCCTCTTATTTTGAAGAGACAAGAATATACCACCAATCCAAAAATATTTTCATTAGCGACGTTGCTCATTTAGAATTTAGTGATTATTTTCCTTCGGAACTAGACCACTGATTACAAAATTTCTTCATACAAATTTTGTGAGTTATTGGAAGATCCACCGGCTTCTACAAGCTTTGTTGAGGCTTTAGTTCTTTCAAGTTGCTGGTGGACGTCCATTGCCCATTGCTAAGCTCTCTGTTGTATATTGATTCTTAAGAATGTTATGAAAATTCTGTATCTTTATTAGGCTATATACTTCCTACTGGACAAGAGCCTCCTCTACAATCGAGAGTACGATTGAGAAAGGGTTAGGCTTGTCACCAATGGCCCAGTGCGAGTTGACGCATTAAATATTATTTAAAAATGGTTCAATAAATTGATAGTGACGTCCACTGACCCCCAAATATGGAAAATAAAAGAGTTCAGTAGTGTTTTGTGCGGCGGTGTATTAAATGTTAAAACGATATTATGGCTCGGAGTTTATTGACATCGTCTCACAAAGGTGCATTTTTTAGTGCATCGTTAGCTACCATGGCAAGTTACTTTTATTGCGTATTAGAATGTACATGTATAGGACATCACGTAGTAATGTAACAGGATGGATAGAATGGTTATAGGTTCACTCATTTTAGTTTTTGGTATGAACGGTCATAAGTTTTAAGTGGTGAGGTAAAGTGATTATTGCACTGGACAGGAAAAATATTTTTTCACCAGTAGGTCTCTCATATGTGAGAGGCAGCTTAGGAGGGTACCACCGCAATTTCTGTTTCTCCCGGAAAACAGCAGTGTAAATGCACTGTTGTGTTTCGGATTGAAGGATATTGTAACCAAAGTAACTACTGTATATATTGAGACTTTAAATCTCAGGATGCGAGTGTAGTGGAATGCCAAGCACTGCTTTGTAATTTAAGGCGTTGTTTGATTTTGCTACTGTTCATGAGCGGTCGTATCCACGCCTATAACAGTAAAGGACTCGATTGTTAGTAATAGCAATTTTATTTAGATCCTAGTAAGACTGTCACTACAATTCACGGATTGAGCAATCCAGGGTTAGCCTGTGCATGTCAGATTTCAAGTAGATAACTGCGTCATATAGGGAGACTTAACCGATTTTCGCCTGTGGATTCTCTATTTGGATTGCATTGAAATTAGCATCTCGACTGCCTCGGTGGCGTAGTTGTACTACGGTACGATTAGAAAGCTGAGGTCTCGGGTTCGAATCTCAGGTTGGGCAAAGTGATATTGGATTTTTCTAGTCATTATCAGCCCAGAGTCACGAATTTGTGCCCGATATGGCGATAGGCTCGCCACCTATCACATCGTGTGACAGAACATACAAGGCGAAATGTGGGTGTCTTGGCACCTCTGCCTACTCCTTCTGGGATATAGGCGTGAGTTTACGTATGTATGTATGAAATTAGCATAAAATGCATCTTTGTCACTATAATTCTCCCTCTCTCTATATTATATTTTTCTGTCAAAGGAATTTAATTGCTAATCATAGACATGGACCTGTAAAAGCGGCTTGCGTTTTTGTATTGAATTGTCAGCCAATATACTTCCCTCTTCAAGGCACGGGCCCCCTGCACAGTCAAGAGTACAATTGAGAGTGGTTAGGCCCTATAGTCCATCACGCTTGCCTAGTGCGGGTTGGCGGACTTCACATACCATACATGAGCTAGGATTAATAAATTAAAATGAAATTATTTTATATTTACTTTACCGCTAATTATAGCATTTAGCAGGGTCTATTAGTGTCCCCCGACCACGTTGACAAGCTGTCATGGTGACAGTTTCCTGCGACACCGCGTCCTATAACAACACGGAACTGGTGCGTGCTCTCACACCTCTTTGTTTATTTACATTACTAGTGGATACTCGGGTGTTCATATCCTGACTGCATGGGAATGTTGGGAGGAAAAAACGTTTGTTTCGAAAGATGTCGTATGTTTGCTGAGTGTAGAGTATCTTTTTAAAGATTTGCGTATAAAGCAAATGATAGCATGCAAATTATTTTATTGAGGTTTTCGTCGATATTAATAGTCACCCTGGTAAAAACAATAGTGGTTTAGATATTCTATGTAAGATCTCTTACTGACCAACGCAAGTTTGCCGCGTTGTGTTTAAAGATCTTTATTTACTCAAAAGAAATTGAAACACTCTATGAGATAAGTACAATATAATAGTTTGCCGTATTCCGGGTTCTATGTCTATATTAGCCCATAAGTATACATTCCACTGCAGGGCACGGACCTCCTCTACAATCGAGAGTACGCTTGACAGTGGTTTGGCCATATAGTCCACCACGCTAGCCTAGTGCGAGTTGGCGAACTTTTGCATTAAACCGTAGAAATGAAACAATGTCAGTAGAAAAGAGTGGTGCTATAGGAATCATATTTACCACATTTTCCGAGAATAGTATTTATTATGCGGAAGGCTATAAGTTACGTAAAGCTTTTGAAGCTCGGTAACGTTCCAACTAGAGAATTTCTTATTCATCCTAAATTTGTCTTATCATTGTTATTTCTTTAGAATCTATATTGGAATCTAGCCACATGATAGGTTAATTTTTCTTTACACCTAGGCCTTATTCATAAACAGTTGTAATATATATTTTAGCTATCGAATTTTTTGTCCATTTCGAATGAATTTTAATTTTAGTGTACTTTATGAAACGATACGAACTTCGAATATTCGGACACCTTACGTAAAACTTCACTAAAGTGTCTAGACACTCCACAAAATGTTGGAATGCTCCATCGTACGCCGTATCCATAGACTAATTTCGGAGAAAATGATAAGTATAATAGAGAATAGTATTTAGAAGTGGGAAAACTTATATTTTACTCCAGACGTATCGTTTCAGTGTGTCCCCTAGTTTGAGCCAAGAAGACAAAACATATATCCATAGACAATTTTAAAATATGTTTTAAAATTGTCTATGAATAAGGCCGTTAGACATTACAATTCTATACATATTGTGAAACAATATTTATGTAACAAAAATACTTTGATCTCATATTGACTGCTCCACAAACTCATAACAATATACTATCCAGTTAGCCACACAAACTACACCATCCTTGAAATTCACACCAGGTAACCATTCATATAGTGAAACAGTTCCGGTCACTTCCTTTGCCTAACAATAAAAAAATACTCGAAATGGACAAAAAGGACAATCGCCGTACGCTACATTAAAACTAGTAGAATTTATGAATGAACAGAAAAAAGTTCATTGAAGCTTTTGACTGGTGCAAGCTTTGTGGCACGTTTCCGCCGAGCTTTGTATGACGCGTTTAGGTGACGTATTGGACGTATTGTGGGTGGCTGGTTAAGTTGGATTTGCTGTTTTTTTGCGAAATTACTACATGCGAATTGATGGTTATTTTAAAACCTAAAGGCATAACATGCAAGAGAGAAGATTTAGGCAAAATATTTAACCCACATGTAACAGTAAAAATAGCAAAAGGGTGGTTACATAGCAACTTAAACGAATGAAAATATTTGATTGTTTCGAACGAGTTAATATACGTCAGGTATTCGACAGGATATATAATTATAGATTGTACAATCATATGCAATGTAGCATATTCTAAAGACTACATAGATTAGGCTTTACTTGCAGACACACCACTTTTGCATATATTTGTCCAATGTTGGAAATTAGATTTCTCTAATAACATTATTATCTAATTATAATTATACTTGGCTTTTAAATCATCCCAGGCCATCTTCTTTACGATAATTGTAAAAAATAACTTCAGTGTACATACGGATGCAATCAGGCTGACAATATTTTGTCAACTTACAACAGATAGAAGAAAGAACCGTTGTAGGAATCGTAAATGTATCGTGATAATTTGAAAAAATACCCTGACAAAATTTGTGAACGTTTCACAATATTCCCGATGTCGTTGTTTGGCCCGCAACATAGAGTAGAGGAAACTAGGTTTTTGCAATAATTGTTGGCAATTGTCGTTGCCTTATTGACTTTCATTCGGCCCATTCACGTGTTATTGGATTTGGGGATTAATGTCTCGCCTTCTGCTGTGTTGCGACTGATTCTCAGTATTTTGATGAAATTAACTGTAATAGACTGGTGGTATTGTTAGATATTTGACGGACGTTTGTGGAATTGGTATTATAAGATTGTAATACTTGTGACGGGCCTTATTTTATTTAAATGGGATTGCGTCGACGCAATATGGTATTTCAGCCATTTTACAGATTAACTTCTGTAATTATTTAATGACCGCCTGCACGACATGAGTCCTTCAAAAGTAGGTTTTCTTAGTCTACAACGAAATTGCAGATACTGAACCTAAGTAGATCTCAAATAGCTTTGTAATACGTTTGAGAGGGGCTAGGCCATATATTAGCAGTATGCAATATAACTAATCATTAAAATATATTCCATGGTACTTTACGGTTACATGTAATATTGAAGTTTTATTTTTCAAAAAAAAAAACTGATAGTTCCAAAACTAATGATATCTGAAAATATAAAAAAAAACTGTAAAATATCTCGTTTACAAAATGACTAATTAATTCTGGGACTGTAAAATCATTCGGCCCAATAAACTAATTGCCTTAACGATGTCCCATCATCAAGTATCATCAGTTGCAACTATTTAAAAACACCCAAAAAAATTGTATCCACGACCCGTCTCAGACAGCGTGGCACCGATCATTTGCGTCAATAGAAAAAATATTTTAAAAATCAAGAGAATTTATACCGTATGGAAATAAAAATAAGGACCAAAACCATCATATGCGAGTATTATTTTCACTGTAGACTATATTTCTGTAAATTAATTAGCTGTAAAGTTATTTTTCAAGCGAATTTCCACCTTAAATCTATAGCTTTTAAAACTTTAAGTAAATTATCAGGCGCAAAATTAATGTTGTAAAGAAAATATATACTCATTTTAATTTCTAGTAAATAAATTCAACCTTAACACCATTCAGTTAAGGATGAGACAATTTTTGGCCGAACGCAAAAACATCACAGCACGTAGGTAACCGAAAATCCTTGTCAGTCAAATAGTGTTTCTACTGATTTATAAATAAGGTTTTTATTTTATTTGCATGTAAAAGTGTAACTTAACAGGAGTGTCAAGGTATCCATTTAGCTGTCAAAGCGTTGGAATGTCACGGTAATGGATCGTTGTAGGAAGGAAGTTGCAGGTATAAGAAAAAAAAAAAGAAAAAAACGTCATGCGTGCGCGCCGCATTGTATAGGGGGTGGGTTTTGTGATTTTGTGGCGGTTTTTATAAAGTTTTATTAGTTTGGTACATAAAAAAATGTATTGTGTGATGACTTTTGACGTGCGATGCGGATTTATTAGTCGTAGTTAAGAGTAATGCGCCAGGTGAGGTGTGGTTAAAACATCACAGTAGTTTGGTAACTTTACATGGAAGTTAAATCTAAACTACGATCGTAAAATGAAAGATGATATGATAAATGAAAATAAAAATATTAACCGAATTACATAAATAAAGCTTATAAATGAGCTTTAAATACCTATTCGTCTCGTTGTTTAGCATCTATAGACTTTTATTGCGCGTGGTTAGTTTAACATCGCTGGCTTGATTGTATTGGGCTCATAGGATTTCCTCTAATAGCCAATGTATTTTAAAATTCTTCAAACACCTATAAAATATGTCATTAAAGGAAACTAGTAATTTGAATCCAGCCTCTTCACTCTGAAAGATTCATCAAAAATATTGTCTGCTTACATACATAGGAACAATTTTTATGCAAAATCATCAACAATTTAATGCATATACATACATAATGTATACTTAAAAACAGACGACGCTAAACAAAATTCTATTTTTAAAAAAGTAGGATAGTAAAGGAAACAATTAAAATTATATTAACGTAAAAGAAACTTGAGACACGTTAACGATCTCCAAATCAGCCTGTAGATTTATTAGCGTGTTAAAATTACACAAATTTCGAGTTCCATCAGTTTTCTCACATTACAATAACAGTGTCGGATGACTCGTGGGTGCGAGTGAGAGGTGCGTGCGAGCGTGACACACATAATTATTATGTTGTGCTTGCTCTTTGGCCCGCGCTAATGATGCCTGAATCATTTATAATTAATATTATGACAGTAGGGATGGTAAAGTGATAACTCCGAGTTGTATTTTGTCGATAAATTCGCTGATAATATTTTGAAATTTAAATTGATTAGATGTTAATGCAAAATGTATCAATTCATGCATCTTCATTTAAATTTGTACAATACAGTGAGATAAGCAACGCATATACATTCCAATTTTACAATTACAAAATATTTGTTTGTTGGTGATACATATTATTTAATGCATACATACATATATAAACTCAAGCCTTTTTCCCAGAAGGGGTAGGCAGAGGTTCCAGGGCAGCCACATTTCGCCTTGTATGTTCCATCCCACGATGTGATAGGTGGCGAGCCTATCGCCATATCGGACACAAATTCTTGACTCTGGGCTGATAATGATTAGAAAAATCCAATAACACTTTGCCCAACCCGGGATTCAAACCCGAGACCTCAGCTTTGTAACCGTACCGTAGTACAACTACGCCATCGAGACGGTCAATACAGGGTATATCAAGACTGCTACCGAAAATGAAGCCGGGTGGTAGTTTAAGCGACTTCAGACACAATGCAACAGAAAAAGTTGAAAAAAAAGCGACAATTTTTTTTTGTTATTTTTTTCCTATGGCCATATTTGGGTGGTAAATACATTCTTTTCCTAAAATAATAGTGTATACCCTTTTATTTATTAATACTCTAAAGTATAAAAGAGTTTAAATTATTATTTTAGCAAAAACTATGGATTTACCACCCAAAAATGACGATATTTAAAAAATCATAAAAAATAATTGTCGCATTTCTTTGCGAAATTTTTAATTGCATTGTGTTTGTAGTCACTAAAACTACCACCCGGCTTCGTTTTCGGTAGCAGTCTTGAGATACCCGGTATATAATAATATAATTTAATGCTATGAAGAAAAATATGCTAAAAACAGTAAGAAGTTATCGAAATAAATAATAATCAATTTCATTTTTTGAAGTATTCGAAACGAGGAGTTCTTGAGATGTGTTATGCACCAAAGCATAACTACCGTTTTTTCTTCTATCACAATTTACACAGAGTATTCGTTTTGTAGTGTCAACTGAGTACAGAGCGCTCTATCTTTACATTTAGAAAAAAAAGAGGCGATTTTCAATAAATCATCATCGATAACATTTATCAAAGCTACGTCCAACTCTAAACGCAGCCCGTCAGCGCTACATTGATACAAACGTATAGGTAATCCTTTCGGCTACCGTTTTATGCCGACTTTATTGCGTCGGATTATAAACCTGGCCAGCTCTACGTATAAACCGCACAAATAAAAATGTAACACAATATCCACGGATGGAGTTATTTAATGCCAGATTTATAGGTCTTTTCAATATGGTTGAGTTATTGCTCTTTTGATTCGTTTTTTTTCGGCTTCGGCCCCGCCGGATGTGTGGATACCTGCCCTTAATGAGCTGAGTTTCGGCTTTAAATACTATTAATAGTTTATTATATGGCCGGTTTTAAGGTCACTTTTTATAGGCTTAATATTTTATGTGAAATTTTGTTTGGATTTTTGTGAGTTATTATTATATTGTATGTAGTTTCACTTCTCAAGAGTAATGTATTAAAACAATTACGTTAAAGTTGATATGGAAATTAAAATTAGCAAATATTTAAAAGAAGCTTTTCTTCATCAAAAATCTTATGGTAAATCATAAAAGTCTTAACTCATAATATTGATTACAGATCATTTCTTTTTCAATGGCCAGCAATTCATTTAGTTTCTTTGAGATTTTAAAACCTACGTAGTACATACTTACTGTAACACTTTAACATAATATGTGACAATCTCAACGCCTTAGGTAATTTCTTAACAACTTAACTTCTCGACAGTCAAGAGATACATATTAAAAAAGGAAATAATATACCTCAAAATACAGAATGTGGGATCAATATGTAGGAACTAAATAAATAATTGGCAAAAATGACGACTTGAAGGTATAAAATTTAATTTGCGAAGGACGATGAAGTCGGAATGATTGCGTTGTAAAACTTATGATTGTTGTTTAGGGTCTTTATTGCGGTTGTTCAGACTGTGAACGACCTGACGCATGTTTTATTGAAATTAAATCATTTGTTTTCGAAGATTAAGGATGATGGTAGAAAGTGGTAATTTTCGTAACCGTTTTCTTGTGGAATAATATGTTACCGCTCATGTCTTCAAAATACCTCTCTTAGGCACCTTTCTGGTACTTTCAGAACATGCTGAAAAGATTAGGTAGATAGGGATTCATTTCCTAAATACATAACCTTTCGAACCAAAAGAGCAATGCCATGAAGTGCCCAAGTAAGTATGTACGTTTTTGATGAATTGGCACCAATAGATATTATGTTCCTTAGCAAGCTAAGTACAATAATAATTTGACTTGAATCTTCGATCAAAGTAACAAACTCTATTTTGAGGGTATTTTTTTGCAAAATGTCAACTTATTCCAAAAACTTTAAAGATTTCATAATTTAAGAAACAAAAACCAAAACTCCAAGAATTTATATTAATCCTAATCTATAGCAACTTTTTAATATTCGTTACAAAAACTGCTTCCTCCGACTGTTTGGTTTAAAGAAACCCCAAGTGTAGCTCCTTTTTACCATGCCATTGACAGTTTAACCGATAGACTTTACAACTAAGAAAGCAATAAGCGTGATGACAGAATCATAATTTCCTTTGATGTTTTATACTTTTTGTGGGTGGAATGAGCGATGACATTTCTAGATACATGTGTGACAATTAGGGATTCATTAAGGGATCATTATGCACCAAAATATTAAACAATATTGACGCTACGGTAGATATGTGTCGTGGTCCAAGGATATAGTTTTGTTACCAGAATATGCGAAGCATCATATTTTTTGGAATGCTTTTCAATTCTATATTTCTAGCATTTTTTTTGAAATTGGAAATTTGTTGACTCAATTTTGGCTTTCATCCAACACAAGGGCATAAGGTTACAAGGGCCATATTACGTGTATAATGTATATAGATAAGTATTACGTATAATAAAGTTATAGAAATTAATTATGATACATTTACATCCAGCCATTATAGTTATTATATTGTATACGTACTCGAATTATGATGGACGACTAATTACGACCTAATTAAGGTTGCAGGAAGTCGCTGGATGCAGGCCGCTTCCAATAGGTCGATGTGAAGATCCTTTGGGGAGGTCTGTGTTCAGCAGTGGACTTCCTGTGGCTGATGACAGAGAGAAAGTACATATTGTAGAATATAAGTATTATCCATGGTTATGGAGGGGCACATTTATTGGCGTTCTTACGTGTTTATAAAATACACCGAGCATCCACAAAGCTTGGAACATACCAGTCAATGATGAACTAGTATCGCAACTATACGAGTATTTTGAACTCCAAAATTATAGATGGTGATGGTCTGAGATCTTAAAAATCAGGGTTTAATGTTCAGGTTATGTAATCCACTTTGTCTAAGCTTTTTGGTTTAAATATTTCATGTGGATTGTCTGGTAAGGTACGTTGGGGTAATCCTGTAATAATAGTCCGTAAGGGCTAAGAACGGAAACGCATATTAAATGTAGGAGTATTCTTACCCTTTCCATTATTGAATTACAATCTTAACCTTACCTTAGAATATTTTGCACTGCAGATAATGTATTACATATTTGGGTCAGATTTAAACTTCGCAAAATGTAGGTGGCGTTACTGTCGCCTCTGCCTTCTCCCTAAAAAAGACATGAACTTTGTATGTACCAAGATTAAAATGGCTACATTACCTACTGTTTTCTTCATTCTTGTGATGTAGTACTTCACTAATATTACCAAGCCCGCTCTGTCGTTAGTCGTCATTAAACACCCATCGGTATCGCAGCGTAAATAAACCAACGTTTATACCTCTATTTATTTATATGTCTCATTTATTTATTACGGATAGGTTGTTGTGGTATTAGAAGTAAAGAGGGCATTAGTAATTTTTTAGTAAATGTAGGATTCAAAATAAATATAGAAAAGAGATCTTAAATGTATGTAAAATTCACTAAACAGTAATAGGCCGACAATGATTATAATAGGTCAATATGAGTAGAACTTGGAAGCCCTTCAATCATTAAGGATCCAATGATATGTAGCGTATATTTTTTCAACTCCCACAAAAATGGCTGATATGGGAAATGTTATCAAGCACCCAATTTCGATCCCTAATAACCGTGGTTCATAAAGAAACAAAATGCTACAATCTAAACTATAAATTAAAAATAATAAATATAATAAAGGCAGTATTATTGGACAAGGCACGCATTGTGAGGCGGGTTCTCACTTTGACTCCTTAACCACCGGTGGCTTGGGTCTTGAGCCTATGTATATATACATATTTTAATATGTGTATATAAGAAAATCAACAAAATAAAAATTAATTAAAATAATAATATGGCTTTGTGCACGTCGTTCACCATCTTAATATCATGAAGCAACCAACACAATCCAAATACTTTTGTTTTACAAGTTAAAACAAGTTTGGGAGTGAATAACAGCCCTCAGTCATTTACATGTAATAAAAAGTAGCCTTTACTTGAGCGGTTGATTAATGAGCGAGCGGACCCTCGTTAAACCCTATTATTTATAGCATTTTAAAATGTTTTAATGCTTCGGAGCATCGGTGCTTTATCGTCACACGCGACAGTTAAAAATCTTGACTTTTGATCGATAAGTGTCAAGTGCTGGACAGGAGTTTCGGGCGTATAAGTACATTTTTTATTTTATTCTTTCCCTGAATGGCGAGAGAGCAAGCTCTTAGCCTGATGGTCAGCGATACGACCGCTCATGAACAGTAGCAATACCAAACAACACCTTGGTAATCCAAGAAATTTGGAATGCCAAGCATTGCATTGTAATAATGCAATCCTTGGCATTCCATTGCGCTCGCCATCCTGAGACGTAAGATTTTAAGTCTCCATATGTCCAGTAGTTACTCTGGCTACAATGCAGTTCAATTTAGGTATTCCAGAAAAATACAACCGCCTTCAATAAACCTTCAATAAACGAGCGTATTGCCACCTTAAAGGCCGGCAACGCATCTCCATGCCCTAAGGTGTTGCAGATGTTCATGAGCGGCAGTCAGAGGAACGGTATGCTTATTTCACCCTTCAATAAAAAAAAGACAGATTTCTGAAAGGTACTCGTAATTTCAACTAACACTTAATTTTAATCATCTCATTAGCTCCGTCGCTATATTCCAAAAATAAATTCCAATGACTCATAACAGCTTCTGTTGAAGATGCTTATCATTATAATTGTAGATGCGAGATATTGTCCGGCAATTGACAGTTGGGTTCAAAAACCTTCTGATGTATAGAATCGACTTGTGAACCAATGTGTGGCCTTTAAATCTAATGCTGGCAATTAGAAAGCTGTCGTAGTTAATGATTTGGTAGATATTGATACTGTAGAACTCTCAGTTTAGATCAGTACTATGGGAAACCATCCCTTTGTTTTCATTGAATAGAAGAAAGGAATATTTGGATTGCTATTTTGACCTTTGTTATTTCTTTTTGACAGCCTCTGTGGCACAGTTGATTAGACGCTAGTAAACGTAAAGCCGCGGATTCGATCCCCACACTGAGACAAATATATGTGCGACCCGCAAGTATTTGTTTCGGGTCTGGGTATTTGTGAAACCAAAAAGTTCTTGATACGAGTATAGAATGAAAACTGTATGTAATATGATGAATACAAAACAAACACTTTTACTGTTGATAGGTCTCTTATATGTGAGAGGCTGCCTGGGTGGGTACAACCGCAATTTCTATTTCTTCCGTCAAACAGCAGTTTAATGTGTTGCATGTGTTTCGGATTGAAGGACATTGAAGCCAGAGTAACTATTGGACATATTGAGACTTAAGATCTTATGTCTCAGGATGGCGAGGGTCGTGTTATGCCAAGCATTACCTTGTAATTCAAAGTTTTGTTGGTTTTGCTACTGTTCATGAGCGGCCATACCGCTTACCATCACGCGAACGGCAAGCACGTCTCACCATTCATTGCAATAAAAAAACAGAATAATGTGGCATTGGTTCGAATATGTCTGGAATACTGTAAATATATCCTCCTACTGACAATATTCAACCTAGTGGTATAGCACTCTGGCCAGCACTGTACATTTTTATTGTAGCCCTTGGAGGCAGTGACAATAACTCAGTTATGGCCGAGGATATCGACGCTCCAGTGAGATCCGAGTGATAAAACACACGTTAGACGCAGGCGCATACGTGTGCGGTGACGTCATACAACCGTCTTCATTAGATGGAATAATTCTAATGAAGACTAGGCAGGATCACAGCTAGGCTAGTGGCTTTTGAAGTGAAGTGAGTCGTGGCCTGGTGGTAAAAGGTTGCCAACAGGTTCAAAGCGGTCGCGGGTTTGAATCCCAGGGCACATCTCTGACTTTTCACTGAGTCACATGTGTATTGATACTCAATCTCCACGTATGTAATTCAACGGTGAAAGAAAACATCGTGGAGTAACCTGCGAACCATAGCGATTCATTTAACTTCTGTAGTTTGTAAAGTCCGCCAAACCGCACTATTCCAGGGTGGTGGACTATATGGCCCAACAACTCTCAATAGAACTCTTGATTGTAGAGTATAGCCGTGCCCTGCAGATGTAGGGTTGGGATTATGTGTTTGACTACCGGGTGCGTCTTCTTCTTCTACCTGACATTATCCCGGTCAGTGCCAGAGTCGGACTTCCTTCTAATTCTCAATTTCGCCCAATCTTCGGCATCCTCTATAGTAAGACCATTAACCCTCATATCTTTCATGACGACAACTAGCCAGCGTTTCTTTGGTCGACCCTGGGTCGGGTGTGTATTTATCTAAAAATAATGTTACAAAATAAGAAATATTACATCCGTCCGTAACCTCATATTAATTCCAGCAATCAATAAAAGGTCCTTTTCATAATAAAACCCCTAAAAGCTACTGGATCTTAATTAAAATTCCATAAGATAATTAAAACGTTCATACTCGATGCAGCAGTTAGCAAGCGGTCGCGAATTGTTCGTCATAATACAGCGCGATTGGTGTTGTTAAATCTCGACGCTTCGGTTTTATTGGCGCCATTGTAATTTGCACTCGTTGGGGCTATATTATTTAGTTTATTTGTATATTGACTGGTTGGCGATGACATGGCAAATCCAGATTTGAAAATTATCAAACATATTAGTCATTGGCCGTAATTATTTATTAGAGTTATGACTGTAAATAACTAAATAGGAATGGGTAACAATTAAGGAGCTAGTAATCTAGTTGATGTGAGTTATATCCTAAATATCTCATTGGTCGGAAATAAGGTGATAATATAATGACGTTAGTCAACAAAGCTATAGAATGATAAAGCAAATTAACCTACAATGTACCGAATACGCCTCACTTCTAGAGATTGACATCTTTAACGTTATGTCGCAACAGTAAGTTGATTTAGAGCGAGTTGTAGACTTCGAATTACGTATAAATACACATCTTCGAAAAGACATAAAGAAGAAAGAAAATAAAATATAAGAAAAACGATGCAAATCTTTGAAAATCCATATGCAAATATTGAGCAGATGTTGCTTTTGAAGAATAACAGATGTTATTAGTGATTAGCACGAAGTCCTTAGGTACAGCTCGTGTTTATTGATTGAGTTGCAGCCAACCGTTTATGGCGAGCAATAATTGGAGCCGAGGGCGAGATTGTTTTGCATTTTTACTCATCGATTACCCTTGTATATCTTCACGGTTTACGGCAGAATTAGACTTGGAAAGATTTTCAACCGTTTTGTTATTTTCGACACATATACTTCGTTTTAGTAGCGAATACAGCTGCGGCCTCCTTAGCTACGATATGGCAGAAATACTCCGGCAGAGACGTTTGAAAGAAAAAAAGATAGAAAAGTTTGAAATTGGGTTTTAATGTTACGGAAACCAAATGACTAGATTGTCTGGCTCGGTCTGGCTGGAACATAGCTTGTTCAAGCTTAACAAAAAACATATAAGAGACCTTGGAATATTGGCTAAAGAAGTTGATAATATGTCCATTAGCAAAGTAACTACTGGACATACACACTACAATGTCCTTCAAAAACGCAACAATGTATTAACACTGTTATTTGGCGGGAGTTAAAGATATTGCAGTGGAACCTACCCAGACTGCCTCTTACAAATGAGAGACCTTCCACGAGTTAATTTTAAGGAATTCATTGTTATGTAGTTTATATAAATGATAAACACAGTTTTGCCTCATCGGTTTAATTGTGAACGAAACAATAAAGAGTGTAGTAACAAGTGATAAGTAACAAAAGTAACAAGGTTTTATATGGACCATAAAGGGAGGTTGTTAAGCGGTCCAACTCGCGCTAATCACTTACCACGCTATACGTTTGTTTTGTTATTTTGATTACATGTGTAGGCTGATAAATGATGACTATATATATATATATATATATATTATTTTTATGTCACAGTATATTGAAGCAACCCGCACTAGGACAGCGTGGTGGACTATATGGCCTAACCCTTAATCACACTCTCAACTGTAGAGGAGGTCCGTATCCTGCAGTGGGACGTATATGGCCTAATAAGAATACAAATTGGGTGTAAATGAAAAGTATCCTCCTACGGCTACTGTGCTTACCAAACCACACACTTCGATTATAGCTTTGGTCAGGATTTGATGTATGCTCAATGGTGTAATCTTTTAAGGCCTATGTCATTCAATGTCAAATACAGACTCTTTTATTATAAAGTTAAAAGAAAGAAAGCACGGTAGCCTGAAAGTAGTAGGTAGGTATGGGGAATTTCGAAATCTCGATCAAAAAACGAGACACAATAGCGAAGTCAATGCTTCATGATCGTTCTGTGCGACAATGGATAAGTTCTAGTAATATTGAAGGACTCCTAATCTAGTACTAATGAAACTACAGTGTAACTGTATAATTTTTTGAGTTGATAGACAAAGTAATACACTCGTAAACCACTCGAAAGTAATGTAAAACCCACGGAGCTCGTCACTGCCCCAACAAGATAATGTCATTGTCTGCGATAGTAATTCATTTGACGTCTCACTTACACGTGGCGTTTTATTCGCCATTAAACGTTTTATTGCTATTGTTACTTGTGATTGGGTTTCGGTGATTGGGAAAGTATTGGGGAAATAAGACAATAGAAAAATGTCCTGCTTTGAAGGAAGGAATAAAACATGTACTTTGGATCTGGAAGTCTTTGTACGGAGGTAAATTGATTCAGCTTGAGTTATTCCGTTATTTTGTTTCTTCTAGAAATAATAAATAAATAATAAGTACACTCAACAATCACGTACATAGTCCTGACCCCACAATAAGATCGAGTCTTTTGTCGTGGGAATCAGGAACTATGTCAAAATAATGTAGGTTTAGCACTATATACATTTAGAATCAAAGAAATCTATACTAATATTATAAAGCTGAAGAGGTTTTTTTTTTTTTTTTATTGCAGTGAATGGCGAGACGAGCGAGCCGTTCGCCTGATGGTAAGCGATACGACCGCTCATAAACAGTAGAAACATTCCACTGCGCTCGCCATCCTGAGACATAAGATGTTAAGTCTCAATATGTCCAGTAGTTGCTCTGGCTACAATGTCCTTCAATCGAGTTTGTTTGTTTGTTTGAACGCGCTAATCTCAGGAACCGCTGGTCCGATTTGAAAAATTTTTTCAGTGTTGGATAGTACATTTATCGAGGAATGCTATAAGCTATATATCATTACGCTATGACTTATGGGAGGGAAGCAGTAGTCCGCCCAGTGGTCAAGGGGCGCCAGAATTCCACCACGGTATCCCCTGCCTGTCGTAAGAGGCGACTAAAAGGGGTCATCGGGGTCGCTAAGCACACAGCGGGGGCTGTGTGCTCACGTCGGGAGTGACCCCGAGATGGGCGGCAGAACGTGTGGCCTCGTGTCTGTCGCGGACGCCCATCTCACCATGGGCGTCCGAAGTAGGGAAAGAGGGGGCATCTGCGCCCTCCCAACATGTGAGGAGCCATATTTGGCAGTGCGCCGGGTGACACGGCGAGTTAAATGGGCGCCATTCGCCTGTCCACATCGCCTGTCACCCATAACGCGCGTGATGGCCACCGAGAGGTTTTAGTCGGTATGCCGGCAAAAGATCTTTTTAGATCTCGGTAGGGACCCAGCCTGATAACAGGCTGGAAGGCCGGAGACCCCGACACGCCCCTTCCGATCTCCCCCGAGTGTCGGAAGGAAGGCTAAAGGAGCTTTACTCTCGTTAAAAAAAAAAAAAAAAAAAGGGAAGCAGTAGTGACATTTCTAGCAAATACGAGGAAATTATATTCGTGGTCCGATTGGTCAATATTCTAAATTGATAGTCGGAATTAAACATTTTGACCGCCGTTTTGAAACGTGTATCTGCACCCGGGTGGAGCCGGGCCCGACCGCTAGTTATATGTTAAAATGCAATGGGTCAAAGTTAGCCTTATAAACAATATACTAATAGTGAATATATTTATTTCGCGGAAGGATTTTAAATAAATCATACTTGTTTTTTTCTACTGCCAAGCCTTAAAAATTATCATCCAATGGTAAAATCATATACCTAACATTTCTACATTTCTAATGAAAGATACATAAGCCTAACTTGAAATAGACCCGATAGAAATCGACTAAAGACTGAGACTGTTCGAGAATTTTTATCATTTCATATGTGGGTAGTCTGAAAAAAACTTTCATCTCAGGCCGCATTGCGGCTAACATTATTCAGTATTTAGTGAAGTGCACAGAAGTACATTTTACATACTTGTGAAGTGCAGGAAGCATTTCGGCGTGGACATATTGTATTTCTAAACATTCGGAGGTTCTGTTTTGATGCTGTGGCTTGGTGTGTTGGCGTAGTCCGTGGTCCAGCATTTAGCAGCGGTTGTTCAGGTAAGTGGTTTCCTCATATTAATGTATGTTAAATGTTAAGTGGAATAATGTATTGCGCAAGTTCCAATTATGTACAGTATCTATCAGTTTTATTTATAGGCAGTTTAAAAAAAAATAGTTATTGAAAGTTTTGTCTCCTTCGATGACTCTAGAATTCAATTTGAGTGAAGAAGACAAAACATGTGGGATCTAAATTAGGTTTTAAAACTTCATGAATAAGGCTGTATGTGTTTAAAAGGGAATGTTCCTTTTGGAAAACATTTATTATTACCTACATAATCACATTGTAGCCAGTAATTACTAGGAATTATAAGATTTGACACCAAATATCTCGGGATGTTCTTCGCAATTCAGATCACCTAGCTAAAACAGCAATAATTTTTTTAGCACAGCAATAATAAATGTTATTCAAATCAAATAAAGATTACATATAATGTTAGCCCCAAACTAAGCGAGTATTGTATGAACATTAAAAATGATAACAAAAGAATAAAATGTATTGTAAATGTTTTATCAAAACATGCTAACAAAAGACACAACAAAAATAAAATACTAATCAAAAAATTCGCATAAAACCAAGTCAAACCAAACCGATAAATCTGTTTTTAATCCGGCGTTTTTTATCTGTCGCGACAATAAAATATATGTTATTAATTAGATCCGTTGGGTGTAGATAAATCACCGCACGGATGGAAGGTGTAAATCTTAACCAACGTGAATCACTCACTGATCTCTGGATGTTCTATAACGTAATGCGAGCGGTCGTATTCTGGAATTTTACGATGTCTGTGACTATTGTGGTATATTTTTTGGTGTAAGTGAGTGTGATGTTATTTTTTTTCAATTGTGTGTAGTTAGAGAAAGTGTTCACTAAATATGTTTTAGGTGTTGTAATATTTTTTTGTTGATAAAATAGCGCATTTTTTTCATTTTATTTTAGTGTATTTGATACACCTACAACAGAACAGTATACATTATATTCTTAAGTAAATTTAACAATTGGTCTAATACCGCCAAAAACAGGTGAACACAACATTCGTTTTGATTTGTGCATGTATTATTCTTTAATTCAATTATAGGTTAAGTTAGAATTTAGGTAAATAATAATATTAAAAAGTGTTGTTAATATGTACTTCCTGGATTTCAAAATATAACTTAAACTGCTTTTGCAACATTCTCGAAATATTTTTGACTTTTACAAGTTTTCGTTGCGGGAAGTTAGAAGGCAAAGGGCCATAAAAAAGTCGTCTATTCAATAGTAGAGTCCTTAATGAAATGATATAGATTATAAAAATAAGTTCAATATTAATGTCTTAGGCTAAGCATAGGCTCAACAAAGTTTCCATTTCACATGATATGACACAATCATAAAAATATCATCAGCGGAATGTAAGTCTTCTTTATCTTAGAGTGTTTGTGAGACTGAAAAGTCTCTTGTAGTTCCTGATACCCACGACCCAAAACTCGACCCTAATGTGGGGTCAGGACTATGTATGTGACTGTTGGGTGTTATTTATTTATTAATAATGTTTCAAATGAAATTTATCACAATAAGCTAAAACAATTTTCTACATACTCTATCGACAATCGACTACTCTCGTTCACCAGAATACGTCTGAGAACTCAGTGTGTGGCCGTCAGAGCGTTCAGTCCGCGCCGTACTCCACATTATGCCGCATTATGTTTTATACGAATATTTACAACACGCCCGCATACGACACTCTTTGTCTCCTAACCTCATGTTTTTCTATTAATCTGACCATTAAACTATTAAATATTTATTGTTTTATTAAAATCTTTTCGTTGGACTAAATTGTGAAATGATTGGGTGAATCACATTCGAAGAAATGCATTAGACACTTTGTGTTAATGGATGTAAAGATAAGGTTTCTTGTGTTTGGAGGTATATATTGATACGATTATTATGCTGTGTTCACTTAAGATCTAAAAGGATGAGTACTGAATACCGATAGGGTTTGCAATTGCAATATATAAAGTGAATATACATAAATAAACTTACGCTTTTTTCCCAGAAAGAATAGGCAGATGTGCATGGCTCCCACGTTTGGTTTAGTATTTTAGGTCCCACGATGTGATGTAGTAGGCGAGTCTATTGCCAAATCGAGCATTACTGAAACCGGGTTGATAATGAATAGAAAACCTAATATCTCTTTACCCATCCCGGGATTCGAACCCGAAATCACAGCTTCGCATACCGTGGTACAACTGCGCCAACGAACCAGTATAAAATGAATGTTTTTATCTATTGAAATATAACATAATTAGAAATATTGGGATATGTTTCTTATAAATATAAATTATAATCATGAACGCGTGCGTGGTGGCCTGTTGGTAAACGGACTAGACGCGACTGCCAACATGTTTACGGTGGTTGCGGGTTCGAATCCCAGGGCACACCTCTAACTTTTCGGAGTCACGTGTGTATTGATAGTCAATCACCACGCACTAAAACGGTGAAGGAAAACATCATGAGGAAACCTGCATACCATAGCGATTTATAAAATTTCTGTGGTATGTAAGTCCGCCAACCCGCACTAGGCCAGCGTGGTGGACTATATGGCCTAACCACTCTCAATCGTACTCTCGATTGTAGAGTAGGCCCGTGCCCTGCAGTGGGACGTATATGGGCTGATACAGATAATCATGAACCTTGTTTAAAACATTTAAATTAACTATGATTTACATTGTATTTAGAAACAATATAATTTGCTTTCACATAAAAATTAAACTATAACTATATATATACACATACATACATAAACTCACGCCTTGTTCCCAGAAGGGGTAGGCAGAGGTGCCAGAGCACCCACATTTCGCCTTGTATGTTCCGTCCCACAATGTGATAGGTGGCGAGCCTATCGCCATATCGGGCACAAATTCCTGACTCTGGGCTGATACTGAATAGAAAAATCCAATATTACTTATATAACTATATATATATATATATATATATATATAAACTATATTCTCTACCTTCTGTGCTGTAATATCGTTTGCTGTGGCAAAACCATCATTCCTTGCATACTTTAAGGTCATTTCCTACCACATATCCAAACATACAAAGAAACGTGTCTAAATCAGCGCGTGTCAAACAAATCCGTACATTATCCGTACCAAATCCACGCCAACACAATCGCCGAATTGCTTGAAGCCCTCACTTTAAAATGGAGTCATAAATAAACGGTAGATGCCACCTTATCGCCGCAACAAATGAAGGCTCACCCCCGATAAACACCCCCTACCACCCGATAGGGGTGTCTGCCATCCCTTTCATGTTTTACATTATACAGATGTAGAAAAGGAGCGTGTTGAAGTATTTGGTTGGTGCGCAGTTGTCATGGTAACACAATTTTTGCCGTCGCCTTCGATTCTTGCGATCGTATTGTATGTACGTTTTGGTGGGCGGGAGGCACGGCTCTTTCTAAACTGGTCGTGTTCGGATTAGCTTTTAGCTTTCAAAAGTCTTTTGTGCAAAAGAAATTGACTTTCATAATTGTTTTGCTACTTTTGCTAGTTTTCGAGTGTTGGCTACGAATTAGTTGAGATCATCTTGAAAGGTGCAATTTGGTTGTTTTTTTAAATGTGTGTATTAATGTTAATGAAGTGGATCAATCTATAAGAGATTGGACATTATGATAGACTGTCGACCAAATCAGCAATGTCTAAGTATAAGATTGTAGTTATATGAACGAAGCTGTTTAAACTCCTGTCGGATTTTGTAATCTCTTATTGTTATTTAGCTTTGTTTTGTGACAATATGTTTGTGAGAATTATTATAAGTGTGTATCAATAACTAAAAATTCTTGCTATATCTAAATTGATCTGTTTTTTCCCTGGTTGTCACAAGCCTCTTTCAAGGTTATTATTAAATAATTGGGCTGATATTTTATTTCAACAACGGTTATGAACTCGTAGTAGTGACCTACATAAGTGTTTCACATTTCGGTTTTTTCTATATAAATCTAGATACATTTAAAATATTTGTGTCCACCGGCGGAGAGAGCCATCTCACGACAATCCTTTATCTGGACTTCGCTTACTATCAAGTGCATTATACTACTTGCTCTACTCTCTCTCTCTCTCTCTTCAACCACAGGAAGTCTACTGCTGAACACAGGCCTCCTCGAAGGATGTCCACATCGACCTGTTGAAAGCGGCCTGCATCCTGCGAATTCCTGCAACCTTAGCCAGGTCTTCCGTGCACCCTGTACTATTTGGTGAATTGAGTTTATTAGACTATTTGGGTCGGGAGTCGTCCCAATATGGTTTTATTTATATTCCAGAATATATATTACAGATAAAACAATACCTCGGTGGCGTATTTGTACTAAGTTTACAAACCTGAAGTCTCAGGTTCGAATCCCGGATCGGTCAAAGTGATATTGGATTCTTGTATTAATTATATCAGCCTGGAGTCAGGAATTTGTGTCCGATATGGCGTTAGCTTCACCCCCTAACAAATAGTGGGACGGAACATGGGCGAAATGTGGGTGTCCTAATAGCACTTCTGTTTACCCCTTCTGGGAAAAAGGCCTGAGTTTATGTAAGTATGTATGCAGAATATGCCACTAGTTTTATCCGACTATCTGTTATCAACCCATTCCTGAATATTTTTTATTCTCCTAGGATTGCGTAAAGCGGTTCAACGCTCCTGAGTAATTGAAATTCTTGGACAAAAACATTGTAACAATTAGGAAAGTTTGAAGGTGAGCATTTCTGATGCAGCGAAAGTATTATCACTGTTTTACCATTACCATTTAGAATACTATAAGTAGAGGGTATCAAAATTTTACTCTTGATTTTGTGGGGGAATCGAATCCACAGCCCCAACTAAAATAGACACGTCAGTCACTGTGCAATATAAGCTATTGTACCAACAAATCTAAACTTATATTATAAAGAGGAACGATTTGATTTTGATTTGATTAACAATTTTTTTTCCTATTGAATAGGCTCTGAACCATTAAAAAAAAAATATTTCGCCATTCGAGTCTTACATCATCACTGATGAATATAGGCAATTATAGATATTAGATATTAGAATAGAATATTTTCAAAAATGTGTATCTGCACCCGGGCAGATCCGGGCCGGACCGCTAGTATTCAGTAATTTAACAGGGTTTTTATTTAAGCTATATATTTGCCTATACATGTACACTTGAAGAATTACTCTAAAACTTTAAAGTCAGGTCATCAAATAAAATAAAACATTCAATTAATATTTTTACTAACCATTTATTTCAACCATAGGTCACCACTCACGCAGATGAACAGTCAGTGTCAGTTAGTAACTATTCCTCAAAAAACAACATAATTCAGTAACTGTCAAACTTTTCTCAGTAACTTTTAAGACTGTGCTTATAAACAACATGTCTCAGTAACTATTGGATAACCACTTATTTATGGCAATTAATATAATGAATTAAAAAAAAATCTCAGTTAAAAGGGTAGACAGACTTCATTAGACTAAGAATAATATAAAAAAATGAATGTTCTTAATCCATGTTGTTTCTCAAGGCATAGTATTAAGTGTACCAATACAATAATTTGGTGGGTTTATTCACAAAGCTTCTGAGTTATCTATTTATAAATCGTATTTTCGTGCATTTACAAGCGTATTATATTACCGAAGCTCATTTATATTTTAACTTACTTGATTGTTGTTAGTGTACAATGTTTGTCACTTTTTAAATTCGTTTTGACATTTTTAATGATAAAAATTATAGTAACTTCTGTCCAATGTCTTCTGTCTACTTCTAATACCTATTTCGCTTTGTTAGAGAAATAGTTTTATAACATGAACAACAAGCATTTATATTCGGAATATAATACTATAAACACGTCAAGTTTAATAAAATGTGAAGCGAAAAATTCTGAAATAAAAGTATTTTTACAGATTTTATCGTAAATTTGGTTTGAATTTCGCATTATTTAACTTCCCAAATAAAAGAAACAGTTTTATTTCAATGTGGAAGATTCACGTAAATGTAAGAAATCATTATGAGAGTAATTCTGTTCCAATTTTTAAACAACGCTAGCGGACGCCTATAGATCGCGAAGGATCAAGTTAAACAATTAATTAATAATGACAAGTCTGTATAACAAAGAGGTGGACAGAGGTTATTAATTTTTACTGTTTTCATTATTTTTTCATCGATTTCAATCAAATTTATAAATATTTTAAAACTAAAAAATACTCATACATTTAAAAGTTTTTTTTGAGAAGTCGTTAGGAATATATGTCAATCTTACGAATCCAAAAAGTGATAAATTAATAATGTCCAAGCGTCGTGTGTGTATTCTACATTACATTCGTTAAATTCGTTTAAATAACTATATACAATTACTTAAATATAATGTACATATTGCCTTCCACGCGACCACAATAAAATACTTCATGTCTTACATTTAATATGTACAGTAACATAATTAAAATTAATTTTAACTGTACACTTAATATACTTTAGGAAAGATAGGACTTCGATGTTAGTTTGTGAAAATGGTTGATTGGTTTTTAAAATAAATTTTCAATCCAAATTACAATTTTACATTGAATATTTCAGTAACTATCAAATTTAAATCAGTAACTCTTGAAGACCGTGTAATGCACAAAAAATAGTAACTAATTAAAAACAATTAATTATTTTTTATTTTCTTCATAGTTTTTAATTTACAGAATTTTAATATAGAATGTTTTAGAACTTTACAAAAACCGAAAAACTTTACATTAAGAATATTTTTTATGGAGTTACAACATAAAACCAATCAACCATGATTTTTTAATTAACTGACTTATTGAGAAAACTTCGATGTTGATTAGGAAAAGATAAATGTATTAAAATATATTAAAACGTACATATTTACATACTGTGGCTATTAGAGTAATTGGCACCGGGAGTATAATCCACATATTGAAACCAACCAAGAGAGACCCATACCAAAATATGTTTTCATTTTCTTGACCATTTGACCACAGAGGTCTGTTAAAAATGGTCGTTCCTGCCTAGGATTGTGTTTTGTTTTTTCTACTAGATCTGATGGATTTTGGTCCTTCCTGGTCGGCTTCACATTTACAATATTTCAAAATACGATGTAAAAGCTAATTTTAATAATAAATTACTTATTTATCATATCACTACTTATATAGAGATATTTACAATATAATCGACTGTTTGGAGAGCTCTGATTAAAAACTATCAAAGAACTTAAGTTGTAATGTCTGCGACTTTTCTGATTGGCCAAAAGATAAATTATCCCTTTTCACTGATATTTTATGTTTTACAACGTAGTATGCTATGCTTTTGCATAAGTGCAGCAAAAAGAGCTCATTGAAATCAAGAGTTTATGACATAAATTGACTTTTGGTCACCAATCTAGTGCATTGTGTTCCCATTACAATAAAAACATAATATGACATTCAATTCTTTATGGATATCATCATAATCAAATTCTATTTAATCAATGCTTCCAAACAGTACTTTTAATACTAAAATTACAATAACTGTATCCATAGATTCGTACAAGTCGATGATTTTTTAACAAGCGTCAAGCGAAAATAAACGTCACTCTGAATAAAAAATTAATCTTGATACTTGCACTGTAGTAGCCTCTTCAATATACGTATACATATTTATTGAATTGAAGAAATAATAAAAGTAATGCAATGATAAAAGCGATTACAATTCTTCAACAATAAACAAAAGCAGAAAAATAAACGGAGCACATTCTAATTATCTCAATTGCTCGTCTGTTATAATTGAAAATAATGATATTAATAAAGAAATTGATGACAAACCCCTTCCAGCAGAGGATACAAAACAATCAGAAGTAAAAGAAAATCTAGAAATGATAGTAAGCGAAATTGATAGGCTGATTGTCATCGACGTTAAGTTCAGTGTGCTCGCTATCCGCCGACTCACTAGTGGTAGCTTCACACTTCCTCTGCCAGTTAGAGAGGTCACACGGAGCTTCTTCAAACCTTCCGTACTCAGGATACACGTAATAATCGTTCACTTTCACATTGTCCATTTCTGGGTCAGCACAGGCGTGGCCGGTGCCGACCAGCGATCACTGCCGATGCGGGAGGTGCATCTGATGGAGGTCGAGTCGTGGTCTCTTGGCCTCCTCCTCATCGCTGCAGGGGTCGTTCTCGTGGGTCTCCTGGTCGTCACACTCTTCGCCCAACTCCTCCTGCTTGCGTTTGGCTGTCGCCATCTCCGCGGCGTGCTTTTTCCGCCATTTTGTTCTTCTGTTTTGGAACCATACCTGTGAAAGAAGGTGCATGTTAGTTGATATTCAAATATTTCGCCAATACTTTTAATTGGTTAAGGAAATCGATTAAATATAGTTGTATCTTTTTCCTGTGGAGGGCCAAGTATTACAATAAAATTACTTTCTAGCAATATTAAAGGTCTGTCATATTATCAAAGTCAAGTCTTCAGATAGTGTAAAACTTTGCACAATAATAAAAGTCCTTTAAATGCTTTTTGCATTCAAGAATATAATAGTTCCCGATTTTGTTCCCGGCGTGCCTATAGGCTCATGCCCTTATCGTCTTACGAGTATGATGGAAATAAGCTTGGCAAAATATCGGCACGACAAGATGCTGCTCTGCCTACCCTTAGCGGATTACAGAGGCAACCGCTTGTAGGTGTTCAAGAAACTATATTTAAAAATAAAGTAAAATTGTTCAACAGAGTTGTTAAACGGAAAGAGAAAATGATAAAATAATATAAACAATTTAATAGTCTGAATACCGGATATGAGATAAAACCCTATTTATTATACATATATACGCTAACACACAGCCCCAAACTCGAGTGGAAAACGCTGTCGTTCATATCTAAAAGGTTAAACAGCAGAATATAGTTAAACAAACGAATACCTGCACTATTTGTAAGACAAACTCAAACATTGTAAAACAGCTTCAAGTTCGCCCAAATGTTTGTCCAAACGAAGCCAAATATAAAGAGAGAGTAAACAATTTTCAGCGCCATGTGAACCTAATCTGTACGGGCGACATCATAATGCCTCATTAAATACCGCCTTTTAAGTAGCAACACAAACTTATAGCCGTCCCGCTCGCACGCGCGGAAACTTCATTATTTAGATAAAGACGGGGATAGTAGCCGTGTTCTACGGTAATTAAGGGTCGTTTTGCAAATTACACGGTACTTAACCAGCCATATAACGCTCATTAATCACCGGCCCGGGTGGTCGTGCGTCTCTCTCGTTCTCGCTGGTTGGACGTATCGCCATCTCTGTCGCACGGGGCTGGTTGCCCGACGGACGAACTTTAATTAGGTCATAAATACATTTTCATGATTAGGCCGGAATCTCTGGAAATTTGGTTGTTTCAGGGAGCAGATGTCGACGCTATTATGGACGTGGTAGAGGTTAAAATTACACGGTTTAATGTTAATTTTTGGAATTTTACAGTTGTTTGATGTGTAATGAAAATTTATGCGGTTTCTTAATAGGGTTTTCGCGTGTCTTGGGACTTTTGCATGTGATTGTTTAAAAGCATGTATAAGCCATTAAATATGATTTATTATATAATACACACCGTAGTCACAACAAATGAGGAAAATGGGTAAATTGCGTCAAAGGGAAAATAGGGACGGTACTCTTCGTTGTTGAGTAAGTGACTGTCAGGTGTGTTTATTTATATATGTACATAAATACACCCAGATTACAAAGTTAGATTTTCTACTCGTCCTAGCTTTTGATAAGTGGCTAATACCTTGATTTGTAAACATTATATTGGTCAGCTATTGCTTTTCCAAAAAAAAACGAATGTTGAATGTTAAATAAATTATGTTGTTAATTACATGTCATAAATAGTAGATAGTAAATCCACTCCACCCAAGCATCCCAAAAGGAAAATATTAGCTATGCCACAGCATCTGTAACGAGGTTCCTATGGCCGCAAACTTGGCTCTGCTGTTAATTAGGTCTGGGTCCCGGGCGATTCCAAGGACATTATATGCTACAGTGTCTTGGTTTGAGATGAACAAGCTATTTGGGTTACTGATAGTTAAAAACATATCGGTATTTAAAGATTAAAATAAACGAACAAAATAAAATATTTGATACATTATTAACAAATTATTAGAATAAAATACAGATTGCAAATGTTTACTTTGATTCAGTTAAAGTTTAATATTATTTCTTAAATTATTATTAATAATCAGAAAAATTATATTGAGGAAAAAAGTCTTTATTTTTGTGTAATCATGCGATTGTTTGAAAAAGGAGTTTTATAACACGAAAAAGCTTAATGCGTCCTTTCTGATCTTTATTGTTACATCAAACATACATGTCCATATTGTATGATGATATTATGTATTTTTAGCTAATTATAAGCCTCGTTTGATCTCTACCTATAACATAATATACCAAATAATTTAACTGATGATTGAATTTTGGAATCAACTTGATTACGTAATTATTTTAAATTACAGACAGTATTTTAAATGTTATTTTATTTTTTATTGAATCTTTGCTCAACTTAGGTAACTAACAAAAAAGCTTACATCAAAAGTGCTTAGGCTAAGATGTGACAACGAGAAATGGCTGGTGTTTATACTAAGATAGCCCTGTACAATACACACCAGTTAAAAAAAAACGATCTTTATGTAAAAATAACCCAGAATTATGAACTTTAATACGTACTACATAATTTTAATACACATCTTGTACATCGCCGACCCCGAACCGAGTAAGGCAGATCATAGAGATTCACAATAAAACCAAACGACCCAATCACAATACACGCGATTGTTTTGTTTTGCTAGGGAATTATGTTTTTTTATTATTGGACGAGTTTATACGCAACGCTTGGACGACTTTTACCGTCGCGTTTAACTTACAAGGAACTGTAATCACTTTTGTTTGTTTGCATTTTTATTTGTTGTGTATTTATGGGTTTATATGTTGTTTAGTGTTTAGAGAATTGAAGGGGTTATAAATTATCTACAAGCCTAAATGTACTTTTTTTAAATTTGATTAAACTTCAATATTATTGTAAGAGAAAAGTCAAAATACATCAGAACAAACGTTTTTTTTTAATACTGAAAGACGATAAAATGTTGACAGATCTCAATGTGAGATCATGATTGTGACTGATGGATCTAATTATTACGAATATATATAAAAAGTAATCAGAAAATCTTCAGCAATATAAACAATGTTTATACACATAAGAGTAAGTTTATATAAGTAGGCACTTCTAAGTTTCTAAGTACCCGTGTACCTAATGTACTTAGCATTAAGTGCACTCGACTCCGTACAAACACATTGACGTATGTTCATCATTATATTTACGGTCCCTTTCCTTTTCTTTCCCCAACTTACCCTAACTCTATTCAATTACTTAAGTGCTACAGGACGGTATCGACTCCCCATACCTGTCTCTTTCGCACTCGCTGAAAGTGTATACATCTGTCTCATTCCAGAGGGTCGGTAATTATGTGTATAACTATTATTTTTCACGAGAAGTGTTATGGGCCGTAGTTAATGCGCTTTCAGTGGCGGCGTATAAAGACGTCTTAACATGTCGGCCATTTTGTTTTATTGCTAATTAATTTGGATGAGGCAGTGGACCTGTTGTTTGGCGTTTATTTTCTATTGCTTTGTCTTGTGGATTATTTTTCTGATCTGATTAAGACTTTTAAGGTCATATATTTTTGTTATATTTTGACAACCTCCGTAACGAAGTTGGTTAGACGCCTATGAAACGAGAGGCCGCGGGTTCGATCCCCACACTGAGACAAATGTTTGTTAGGTCCACAAGTATTTTTCTCGGGTCTGGTTGTTTGTGAGACCGAAATGAATCGTAATTTCTGATACCTACGATACAAGACTTAATTGATCTTAATTTGGGTCAAGACTGTGTATGTGAGTGTTGTGTATATTTATTTGTTTAATAGTAATTGATAGTATTTGTTTTAAATGCAGTAAAAGTAATCAACGAAAAAATAATAAGCATATTAGATATACATCCGTATTCCGTACTCTCATATAAATGCTAACATATTCTTGTTTTTCGCATATTCTTATCCACACATAGATGGACTACAAATGCGCCACCTCTCGGTGGTCACCTCTCGTACGGTACAATTACAAAGCTAAAGTCTCGGATTTGAATCTCGAGTCGGACAATGTGATATTGAAATTTAGGCTCTACCATATCGAATCGTGAGACGGAACACAAAAGGCGAAATTCCACCTACCAAAAAGGCGTGAATTTATGTATGTATGTAATAATATGTCGAATATAACTTATTGACCTACTTCCCGACCTGTCAGTTCGGCAATAAATTGAACCACGTCGGCTCGATTCGGTTAACTTTAACTGGAAACATACGTGACTCGATACCGTATACATAAGTTTATGTGATTGATTGTTTTAGGTGCCCGTGTACGTAGTTTTGGGATTTTTATATTTTAAGGTATTTTTTTTCAGTAAAGACGTGTACTATGTCTCTTTAACAAGTTATATTGGTTTTTAATATACGTAATAATCATTTTTAAAACGGCAGAATTTTACTACACGTTGCTTTAACGGGTTGGTGCCAGACAGTAGTCTGTCTAATAGAAAATTATGTGAAATGACAGTTTTGATAACGGTTTTGTATCGCATTTTAGTGCAGGTTTGGATTTGTTTATTCGAGTAGTTTAGCATGATAGTGTGTGGTAGCTTGGGATAATAAGGCAAAAATCTAGTGCTCACTTTTTAGTACCGTTATGAAAAAACTAAACTTTGTTGCCGCTGTAATATTTTGCTTAATTTTATCAACAAAATCTAACACGTTATGATTAATAAGTGACAAATAAACCCCTGTCCACCCTTTAGGGCGTGAGCGTGAACACGTCATTAGCGAGTCACGTGTCGTGACGTCATTTGTCAGTATCTTATCACCCTTTTGTTTTGACAACTAAAGTCCGAGTTGCAGCAGGGCCCAATATTAATATTCTAGTGTGTAAATCAGATTGTAAGCCTTTTTTACATGCAGCGCTAAATTTTAATTTAATTTTAAAAGGCATGTTTTATTATAAATAAAATGTTATATTGTTAAATAAACTAGTGCCAAGCCGAGTAGTCCAGTGTGGTGTATTAAATAGCCTAATCTCTCTCAATCGTACTCTCGATTGTAGAGGAGGCTCATAACCTATAGCTGGATGTATATGGATTTATACAGTACAGTACAAACAATAGGTCCATAGGTTTCATAGAACTCATATGGAATAATATACCTAATGGACCATATGCCATTAGATCAGACTGACAATTTGAATACAAAAACTCACAAGTAATTTAGTTCGTATTCCGATGCATTAGGTATTCGTCTGGTTCCCACCGCCAAGTGACGAGGCCAATCAATAGCGCATCGAGGCTACCGTCTACAGACTGCTGACGTCACAAACACGAATATAATCATTATTAATAAGGTTCACGCTTCACTTGGGCGCCGGATTATCGCTCTTTGTGCGATGTGTGTGAAATTGTGGTGCGTGTTATAAGCGGTAGGCGGATTATAGTTTATTAGACAGTAAAGCGGAAGCAATGTCAGATTTAGAAAAGTAGAGTACCAAAGACCAACGTCTACCGTAGCAGATATTTTGGTTCTTATTAGATACAATTTTCATTCTGAATTGTTTGGTTTATTTAAACTAGCAAAATAATTATACGTATAATTGTGTTTCTACTGAATACTTAGATGTTAGAGGTAATTATTTCTTAGTGGTTCTAGAGATCTTTCCATGGGGAGCATTGGAACATTTGCTTTAATAATCCACGAATATGTGTCGTATTTGGGGTATAATTTAAAGTACGTTTGGTTACGAAAATGCCGCTAAATATAGTATCTTGCCACACGCCAGTTTATTGTCTTTTCTTTACCTTGAGCTTGTGCAATATAGATGCTATGTTGTTTCAATAATGTATATATTAAAAAAATATTAAACTATCAGAGGCTTATTATGAAATTAAAACACTGTAACGAGCGGTCAAACTCAAAGCGGAGTAAAATGATGAAGCGGGAAGAGCCCCGCTACATCTCCCAACTTGTTCCACACATTAACGGTACAAGCAATGTATTTCGTGATGATCGTTAGCGAGAGAAAAGATCCAAAAGATGTACAATAACCCTTCAAATCGAACAACAGCTCTATAACATCCGGCCCACACAATCACAAACAATGTCGGCGCAATTAGCTTCATATCTTCTTAATTATTTCAATACTTATACCTATTATTAATCTGTCTGGTCTTAACAGCTATACTTTTTAGATTTGTTGATTGATTGTGTTAGATATTATGATGATATTGTATGGAAGCTTTGTTAATGAAGACTAAATTAATTATGAACATTTGCATAGACTAGTGTTAAATTAGTTGAATAATGTTTAGTTTATCTTAATTTAAATCAGATAGGTAAATGTAGTAATAAGGAATTAAAAACTATATTACTTAGAGAATTGGGCCAGGAAGCAAAATTCCCGATTTTTAAAGATTTTATAATTTTTTTGAGTTTATTACCCATCGCGGCACATTTACCGATAAATATACCTAGATAATTCAGAGTTTGAAACCGCCAAAGCAATCCATTGTACCCACAAACAACACCCCAAAAACCAACCATTCCTCACAATAGACATCAAAACAGCGATACAGTGACACCGCTATCCGACATGCAATTTGTTTTTATCTTGCATGGATGCGAGTCGTTTGAAGAATTTGTGGCCGATGGGTAAATTGGAATTGTGTTTTGTGATCGATGGGCCGCACTAATGGACGCGGAAAAAACAACGGAACGATCGCACGGGTATTGCATCCAATTCATATGCAAAAACTGCTTTTTGAAACGCCTGTGACGTGAATTTGTTTGATTTTGGATAAAATACTTATGTTGGACGGGTGGGAAGTTTGAATAATTTGGGCTTCTGAAAACATAGCAGTATTATAGGTGATATTGTTTCAAAAATGATTTCAAATGCTGCATGTTATTGTCATCTGGTAATGTCTTGTTATGAATGGATTTTATTCTTCTATATTGCAAACAATTGACTTCAGACAAATATTTTAAAGATGCCGATTTAGTCATTTCTTAAAATGCCATAGCTTCATTTTACCTCACACTATGACACAAATATAATACAAACACGCAATTAATCAAAAACTTGTGCAATTAATAATCCAAAAAGCAACAAAAAAAAGGGTTGGATATTAATAAACAAACGGAAAAACACAAATTTCATTATCCCGGAACGCACGACGTAAATCAGGGAAGGATTAAAGGCGGTACAAATTTGGCATTATTAAAAAAACTCATTTGCAAATTTTAAAAGACAAAGAGATATTAAAGTGATAAAGTGAATCATCTCTTTGGTCCCCGGTGGACTGTAAAAAAACACCCCTTTGCCACTTGGAGTTGGAATAAAAATTTTAATGGTGGCCGCTTTGCGCCGCGTGGCAATAAACTCGCTGTGTCCTCAGCTCTATACAATTCTACATTTACTCTGCCCACACTGTTTGCTGATGAACTTTTTATTCGGAATTAGAATAGTTGTTGACTATTTGTTAATGTTATATAAATGGAAATTACTTGTTGGTTTGTCATTTTAAGCAGCAACAGAGAAAGTTTGATGAATTGTCTTAAATGGAAGTGACAGATAGTTAGAACATCATCTGTATCTGTATCTGTATCAGCCTATATATGTCCCACTGCAGGGCACGGGCCTACTCTACAATCGAGAATACGATTGAGAGTGGTTAGGCCATATAGTCCACCACGCTGGCCTAGTGCGGGTTGGCGGACTTACATACCATAGAATTTTTTATAAATCGCTATGGTATGCAGGTTTCTTCACGATGTTTTCCTTCACCGTTTTAGTGCGTGGTGATTGACTATCAATACACACATGACTCCGAAAAGTCAGAGGTGTGCCCTGGGATTCGAACCCGCGATAGAACATCATGGTCTAAGATAATAATATTGTTTTTTTACAATATGGCTATTAAAAGACCAGTATTACATCGTTTCAAAAAATCTTATCGTTTCAATTTGTTTTCCTGCACTCTCTCTCTCTCTCTTCCATTTTCTTTATCGAATTACTAGTATAACGAAGTGAAGTACGGTAAACTTTGGTGCGATTTTCAGTTCGGGTAGTTTTAGTAGTTAGTAGGTACTTGTTAAATTTAGTATTATTCCGCACAAATTATCATTTTATAAAGAGAAGTTTGGTTAACATAAAGTCACTTAGACGAATCAACATAATTCCGAAACAAAACAATGATTACAATTTTGTTTTCGGATAACATAATGTAATTCTCTAAACTCAGTGTGGCGAGCGTAAAAAAACACGACTACAAAGTTCAAATGCAATTCGAAATGAGTAGAAACTTTGCAAATTAAGAAAATGTAATTAGTTCCCGGCCCACGTGCCAGCGGACATAATTAAGGAGAATCTTGTTGTAATTTTGACATTTAATTTTTTCCCCGCCGTCACCCTTAATTAATTTAGAAAAAGTGCCCTTAAAATTTAATCTGTGCTCTTTCGGCGACACTTCTTTTTTTTTTGTATAATTCGGCAAAAGATTTTTTTGATAGCAGCCACCCTGGGACACTTCGAGGTTGTTCTTTTAATTTTTTACTTTTCGCGGTGTTGACTAATGGATTCTGCCTATTTTTAATATCAATTTTTAAAAGTTTGTTACTTTTGAAATTAGACAAGTGATTTTTAACGCGCAAGTTACGACACAGTTTAAGATTTTTTGTTTGGCGGAGTTGTAGATTAAAGTAATGTTTTGTTTAATAAAACTCTTTTTGGGCAAGTTATTACAATAAGTAAAAGTGTTATTTTTATTTTTTAAGTTTACAAGCACTTTTATTTAGTTGTACTCTTAAAAGACAGAGTGAGAAATATCTCCAAAATAATTTATAAAAGCACCCAAATACTTATAGCTGTAATATAATTGTTGTGTACTGTAAAACCTTTTTTGATTTTGATCTTGTTTTTCAAATACATACGTATCATATTTATTTCTGCTAAATAACATATTTATTAGGAGGTGTTTCTGAAGAACAGTCATATGATTTATTCATTCAGATTACAATAACACAAAAGTTCTATCAAAATTCAAATCACTTTATTTTTTGCCTAAACTTTTACTACCGTCTTATCTATCTTTGCGTGCTTAACACATTACACTTACACATAATCCCAACTTTATCAGCAGTATCTACAAGTTTAAAGTGAGGGTGAGAAGGTACGGGGTAGGTACAGGGTTGAGGGTGCGGGGCGAGTGTAAGCCACCCTTATCAACGTGTAAGCCCTCATCAGCCGCTTATGTTTTTAAATTGATCGCACTTCGTCCCGCCATTGATATGTCTCCTGGGTGTGAATATAATTATACTTAAATGTTAAAAATGTTTAGGATATGTGTAGTTATGTAAGTTTGAAATACACAATTTTTTGACATCACTGAGGTTAGTTCCTGATGGTAAGCGATGCGACCGCTCATGAACAGTAGCAAAACCAAACAACACCTTGAATCATTTGTCATCATTCATTGATCATTGACAGTTTATACATGTCTAATGTGGAATCGACTTTATGTACATCCGAAATACTTATTGAGAACTATATCTTAGGCAGTAGGCAGGTTTCTTAACAAAATTTTCGTTAACTTAAAAGTTATAGGTAGTAGGTCTCTCATGTATGAGAGACTGCATAGGTAGGAACCACCGCAATGTCTATTTCTTCCGCCAAACAGCAATATAAATGCGATGTTGTGTGTCGGTTTTAATTGCAGCCAGAGTAATTACATATTGAGAATTGACATCGATGGATGGCAAGCGCAGTAGGCCAAGCATTGCTTTGTAATTCATAGCAATGTTTAGTTTTGCAACTTTCCATGAGCGGTCGTCTCGCTTACCATCCGGGGAATGCCATGCTCGTCTCGTCTATCGTAGCAAAAAAAAAATTGAAACTTAATTCTAAAAAAAATCTCGTCCTAAAAACAAAACAACATATCGTTTTATATGTGTCGAATGAAGATATATTTATACCCTCAATTTTCTCAAACTAAGCAACCAGGTGCAATACACATTATTTTACTACAAAACACCACAAAACATTAAAAACACATGATTTAGACCCATGCGATGGGCGGAGGGCGGTGCAGTAATGATGTGAGAGATTTTATCGCCGCACCGCCCAGCTTACATGTCATTTAAATTTAAATTAAGGTATTACGAAGCTGTCTGAGTGAGCTGTTTTAGATCCGCTCGTCTTATCGGCGACGGGGATGAAATGCTGAAATGTAAATATTATTGTGTAATCTGTACGTGGTATTAGCTTAGTCTAGGGGTGCATTTTTAGACACATTTTTGTAAGTTTAAACATATATTTATAAGTTTATACTTTCGGAAATTCGTTGATAGTTTCAAAATATATTTTGTGAATGTTTTTCCATTTTGAACAACTTTTGAATACAATTTGAGCGAAGTTGACAAAATATTGGATAACTAAAACAGTTTTATAAAATAGGGACGTTTATATTCATACAAAGGAATTGATGAAGTGTTATAGTGAAGCACACGTAGTTTGTTGCTTTTGTTTGATCTGGAGTATATGATGCTTCATGCCAATTGACAAAAAGAGACAAATGTATAAACAGATAAAAATTTTTTTTCGGCGAATACTCCATTTAACTAGCACTGCACTTACCGTTAAGTAAGTTTGGGCAACCGGTAGAAAATATAATGCTTATGACATAACCCGATGTGATATAACATATTCGAAGATTATGTTGCACTTTTCACTGCCTTCAATATTATTATTTGTGACATTAAATCAAAACCAATATTTTCATAAAATCATCTAAATCCATCCAACCAAAAATATTTACATAACAATACGCAACATGTATTTCGGTCGAAACACCCACAAAATCGGTCGTCCCTTCGCAAATCCCGATAAGGCCAAATCGTGGCCTCTACAAATTGAAAATGACCGATATTGCCGCTGTGTCGGATTCACCCGCGCGAGTGACCGGGGTAAATTGATTCGCAGTTTTTTATCGTTTTTGAAAAGTTCTATAGTTTTTTTGGTAGATACAAAATGGGAAAATTATTTATGGATAATAAAATTTGTGTTGGTATGTTATTTCTGGGGTATGATAAATATTTTTGGGAAAGTATATGATAGCCTGGTACATACCAAACATAACGTCATCATCTTTGTGTTCTTTACTACAAGTTGAATCTAAAGTGAAGTAGATATAAAAATATGTTGGTATTAATTTATTTAATCGATTGTTATTCCTATCCCGTATTTACATGGTTTAATGTCTAAACAAAAACAGCGAAAAAACTTCATAAACCAGCGACCATTAATCTTTCAGGATAGAAACGCCAGACATACTATATTTAGACCAACAAATTTAAAAACACATACCTCATCACAAACGTTATTATTTATCAAACGCATTAATCCGGTGAAGCAATAAATCTCGGGGACAAAATAAAAAAAAAACGCGTTTTTTGCCGGGAAAAGAATCGGCCGCGGAAAGCGGGAATGAGAGGCAGATTAGGGCCGGATAAACCCGGGTTATTAATGCAGCGAGATACAGTATAACAAATGGATTTGGCCTCGTGTGAGCCGCCTATTTTTTTTAAGGCTTACGTGGACAGTTCCAATTCGATCGGCGATTCGTCATGCATGGCTGTGTTGATTTATGTTTTGTAATTGAATTTTTGTTTTTACTTTTTTTAATGTTGTAAATCTAATGCTTGTAAAGGATCTAAATTCATGACAACTACACACATTAAATTATAAATAAAATGAAGTCCTGACCCTAAATTAAAATCAATTAAGTTTTGTGTCGTGGCTATTTACACTACAAGAGACTTTTAGGTGTCGCAAACATCCAGACCTTTGTTGGCCTTACAAACATTTGCCTCGGTGCAAGGATCGAACTCGGGGCCTCTCGTTTCACAGAAGATGCTTAGCCAACAGCACTAGGGCACTAGAGGCTGTTAAACCTTAACCCTTAATACCATGTACAAACTAGTGCATTTACTACTAGTTTAAACATTCACAGAATAATATTAGCATCAGCAGTGAAGCGGCTCGCAAGCGTATTAAGTTCTGTAACGTTACAATGTAAGCGAGTTTTTCAATAACCACAGTAAAATTGTACAGAGGAGAACGCGAAAAGTGAACAAAGGTATTAAAAATACTAGTATTTTGAGAAGGCGTATAGGATTCTTTTGTTATGAATATTCATTTTGAGAGTATATAAAAGTCTACTAAATAATCTATTATCTCACTGATCAATAATTAGCTGATATAAGAGTCGAATTTGAGATGGGTGCAAAATCGATCATCATTACTTTCAAATAAATATGGTTAGTATTTAGCTAGTTTTAAATTCTCGCGGTCTGTACTTCACTAATTAAGACACCGCTAATTCACCAAGAATACATACATAGCTTCAAGGATTCCTCAAGGAAGAGCTTGACAGTTGACTTGACACTCTTGACAACAAGTCAATGGCTTTGCCTTGGGTCTGAATCCACATCCACTAATTTGGCTAGTTTTTTCTGACCCAGTTTTCCCTACCCAACTACCAAAATTCCTATTTCATAACCATCCAATATGCACCAATCAAACCCCACATCAATTCCATTAAACTAAGTAAAACATAATAATATAAAGGAGATTTACGCGCACATATTCATAAAAATCCATTACACAAGTACCAGGGCAGCATAAACGCGAAGATGATGCTACATCGCGACGCACTTACAAGTTTTCCAATATCATTGTGTACTCCCACTGCCGATACACTTGCGGCCAAGTTGGTGTACCTCTTTATTTTTATACGTTGGTCTGTGAGGGTTATTGAAGTGAAGAAATGTTAGTTTTACGTGGTTTTATTTTGTAACAATTTAAGAGCGCGTGTGTGTTTTGATACTAATTATGATTTCTTTTTAAGAATGTTAAATTCATTGTTGCGTTCTGCATTTATTAATACTTATTGACTAAGACTCAACATTTCTCACAAAAAGCTATTTTATTTTTGTATAAAATGTTTGTTAGGGTAACCAAACCTAGCCAATGATTTTAATAAATAACGTATACCCATTGAGATAATATCGTATACCGAATATTTTAAAATAGTACGATTCTCCTCCGGGGTACCAAAAAGAAAGCTTTTGCTCTCGAAATAAAAATCAATACGATTAGGCTAGATCTACTGGTAATAAAAATCTAATTTAAAGTGACAAGGTAGCAATCATTTGTTTTCGTCTATACCACCAGGTATTAGGAAAAAAAATAGGATTTACTTAATATGTGTGAATGTGCGCGCCACTGATATCCAATCTCAATCCTCACTTATTCGCTTACTTCTTTATGAATATTCATTTCAGTACCTCAATCGTTATGAAATTCTATATAAAAGATATAAAATAAAGTACCTCATAAGCTTGTTCAATTCTATGAAATAACTATATTAATCCGCAGAGCGAACTATTTCATTGACCGCAAGTGTAAGAGCGAACACTGAGTTTTGATACTTTACAAGATAGTCGGAGTCGCTATCGGAGCGCGGGAACAGTGCCGATAATGTTCCCGTCTCTCTCTTCACTAGTCTGTTCCGGGGTTATTGCAATGTTCTTGGTACTTTGTTCAGGGTAGGGGCTGGGTTTTCAGTTTAGAGATGTTTTGTTTCTGAAGCTTCTTTTGGTATGAATGTAGTTGTAGTGGTTTATTGTAATTTTTATATTGTTATTATAGAAATAGACTTAAATTATTTGGGGTAATGTGTGTTTCACATATGGTTTCACATTTTATTTTTAGTGTGCCATTTTTCAATTCAATTCAATTATTTCTTTTTTGTCTAGAAAGTTTCACATAGTTGTCTCTAATCTAGTAACCTTGGAGACAAAAGCAACATATTAAGTTTCAGGCTTTCTAAAATTCTTACTTTGATCTATAAACAATAATGCAGAAAATTCTTCGCTTTATAATCCCATAGACATCGATATAATCAAAAATAATCTCGAGAATCCGCCATAACTTGTCAGTACATAACTGAACGCGCAATATATATTCATGGATCAATTTGGACGCGAATCCGAAACGCTTTACATAGGCTGAAAGCTGTAACGTCGATATGATGGCCTACGCGATTTCATCTTGTTTTTTATTGTCTTATAATAAAAGTAGATGTTAGAAGTCTTATGGCGCGTTTACACAATCGTCGATGTTCGCCGATGATAGGCGATGACACGTTTGCGCATCATTGCCACAAATTTTGCGCACCTCGCCACGTATTCGAGCGAGTTGTCAATAGATAAGTCGTCAAAAATGGACGTCGATCGACGTCGATGCATTAGCGGTTGCCACGACATTTATTTAAAAAGCGCGCATAGATACGAGTTTTATGAATATATATAAAAACCAAATAATACCGAGTAAACAGATAAGTAGAAGATGGTGGATGTTAAGAATTTACCGCAACATAACTAGGTATTTGTAATCGTAAAAACAGCGTTTTTTCTAGGGATATATTTTACACTACATAAGAAAACAATATGTTCTTATTATCGCCCTTGAGTTGTTGTTGTTTTGAATCATCATTAACATTTCTGATTCCTTCCCGTTACATCCCGTCTTATCAAGTTTCATTCGATGCCATACCTCAATCCTGTCCTATTTTATTCGCCTCATACTTTCTAGCATACCATCCACTTACATGCAAATAGAGCGTCGTAGATAGCCAGAACAACCCTTAAAGTAACTTATTATTTGTATTACGATTAATATCATGGTTATAAACACAAAATAGAAAATAATACATTATTTAAATAATTATTGAAACGATTATATTGAATAACAAGAAGATAGACATATATAAATTACGACGGATATATTTTTTGAAATTTATTAGGATTAAAAATTTTGCCTTATAAACGTAATAGATAACGTAACTTTACCCGTTTACACAGCTCACACAAGGCAATTGGTTCAGTGGTGTAGGCGTAAAAGTTTAACAGGCACTAGACTGTCAAACAAACAGAAGTGTTAGAGCCACGCTGTTGTCAGTTATTGCTCAGCATGAATGATCAACGTGAAGTAACAGCTTTTCCATTGCATTCGGTAAGTGAGATTGCTGGATGCCCAATGCTCCTTTCTTCTTCCCATCCTTTCTCCTTTCCACTCCTCTGCCATTTCATGGACACGCAATACATCTTTGATCCGAACGTTATGGATGTTCATGGGCGGTAGTGATTACTTACCATCAGGTGATTTGTTTTCTCATTTTCCATTAATAAAAACAGACAGACGACAGACAAAGAGTTTCGTTTGAATTTATAATATTAAGTAGACATAATAAGATGAACAGAATCAGAGCAGCACGAGCAGAGACATAGAATTAATTGGATTGATAGAATTGGCTGGTCGTAAAATTATAAACCAAATAACTCTGGTGGATGAACCCTTATTCATCACATAGCTCTGAATTATAACAAGTACCACTAATACCTGGTTCAAATCAATGGGTGAATTGGCTATGGTAGAATGCTGGTTTTGAGATGAGATGTCATAAATATAATGAAAATAATAAATAACACCCAAGAGTCACGTACATAGTCCTGACCCCACACTAAGATCGAGTCTTGTGTCGTGGGTCTTTTCAGTCTCACAATACCCAGACCCGAAAGGAGTATTTGTGGGTAGAACAAACATTTCTAGCGGGGCGGGGATCGAACCCGCGACCTCTCAGTTCACAGCCGACGTCTAACCAACTTCGTCACGTAGGCTGGCATATGATTCAACGACATTTATTTTTCATTTTGGAAGTCAATCATTTAACTAATCGCAAAGCCCGCAATGCCTAGTGTTTTTTAAAGCAGGTACTCATAAAACTCGTAGTAGAATTTCATAAAAAAACGAAGTTATTAATAACAGACATATTAATTGGATTAAAAACTTGAATTGGTAATGGACGATGAAGGTTTTTGGTCGTATATATCCACAGACGTCCACAGATGTCAATTGTGTCATCTTTGTCAAAAATATAAAAATATACGAAAATTATGATTATTTTATTTAGTATGGGGTGTAATTAAATAATAATGTACAAACAGTTTATTTAGAATTATTTCAATTAGTAATTGTGCTTTTTACGTACACTATATTGCATGTAGTGAGAATTGAACAATGGTGTGGAATTTTATAATAAGAAAATGAAACCGAAGAAGTTGCAGCAGGCAACTAGGTGCAGATACAGCTGAAACGCACGCGTGCCCTGTCCTATAATTCGACTTATTTATTTTAAAGTATTTTTTGTATATTCTTGTTTGAAATAAACATTTTCTGTACATCTATAATTTTATTTATTTTCTTTTAGTATATATTGTAGAAATATCAACCCGCAATAGCAAGCTAAAGTGGAAGTAGGCGGACCTTATAACAATAAATGAACAAATATTTTGAGAAGACCGGGTTTCTGTAAACGCAATGCACGTCATCGGCACAAGCGGAGTGATATTCATACAGATCTGTATCTGTATCTGTATCAGCCCATATACGTCCCACTGCAGGGCACGGGCCTACTCTACAATCGAGAGTACGATTGAGAGTGGTTAGGCCATATAGTCCACCACGCTGGCCTAGTGCGGGTTGGCGGACTTACATACCATAGAAATTCTTATAAATCGCTATGGTATGCAGGTTTCCTCACGATGTTTTCCTTCACCGTTTTAGTGCGTGGTGATTGACTATCAATACACACATGACTCCGAAAAGTCAGAGGTGTGCCCTGGGATTCGAACCCGCGACCACCGTGAACATGTGGGCAGCCGCGTCTAGTCCGTTTACCAACAGGCCACCACGCACTTTTCACATTCATACAGATATAAATCATAATATTCAAATATATAGTTTAAATCATGTACAAACACTTATAAACTATGATACTTATTTCTGAATAGATTTCGTATTGTGATCAAACTGAACCAATTATTATACGGAAGTAACTGATAGCTCCGGAAAATGCTAGCTGTTGTTACTGAAACTTGTATTTCGATATTTTTTTAATGAAAAATTAAATTTCTATAGCAATACACTGTCACAAACCCGCGGGGCATGTGGCTAGAAATCCATAACTAGCGGATCGTCGACGATGACAGGCAAACATGGGTATTCTCAGTTTACTCTCACTCTGATTACCGACAGTTGGCGAAAAACCCCGAACACGAATGTTGTAAAATTTTACCAGGGTTATAAGTTTTGGAACAAATCCCTAAATTGTGGGTGTATATCTTAATAATTTAATTGGTTCATTTTATGATAACGAGTAAAATTATCAGAGTCATTACACTGTAATGTGAGTTATTTAGTATTATAATAATATAAGATTAACAATAAAAATGCATTACAAAAAAAAACACTACACGAGTCAACATTATAAATAATTTGTTACTTATTTTAACATAAGCATAATTTTATTTACTATACTTCGCGGAACCGCTACATTCTCCAGATTTGGGAATGAAAAATATTTCGTTAGCAACACTGCTTGATGTACACGAATATCGGCAATGAAAGGCAATAAGCCGTACAAATTACCGTCATCGCCTATAGTTGCCGATGTTGGGCGATTATGTGAACGGGGCATTAGGTTTTTACATAATTTCAGAAGTGTCAAAGAGCAGCATGTATATAATATGTAGTATAATATTTATTTTCGCTTCATACTGCACGTTTATTTATGTTTTGAATAGTAATTGTGTATAGATGATGTTAAATTAGATTGAATGATTAAGAAGACTTAAGTTCTTAGGTTCGTTTGAGAAACATAGTATGTCAATGTTAACGTATTCTCTTGGACAAATAGTTTGTAGTTCCATACTAGTCTACCTAATTTACGATTGACGATTTAATGTAGGGTAAAAGCCGGATAGTTGCCTCGGACGGATACATGCCTCAGTTTCAAATGCTCTATGTTAGACGTATTGACAGAGTTTCTTTTTGATCATAATTAAAAGCCACCCCCGCGCAGGCCTCGGTGCCGCATAAGCAGTTGAAGTAGGCGCACTTATTTTGTCCGTGTATGAAAAAATCTTCCGCGGTGATACTTTGACAAGCGCCAGAATTATATTGGTAAGTAATCTCCGTTAAATATTTTTGTAACTGATTGCGATTTCAGTCAAAAATATATTTCTTTGAATGCATTAGAGTTTAAATTGAACTGTTTATTAGGTTTTATTGTTAAATATGTTTTATTTATTTCGTAAATAAAAAGGGCAAGTATCCGTATCAAATCGGATAGTTGCCCTACTGTCTTTGGCGGATTGTTGCCCTGCGGTAACTATATGTAACTATACGTTTTTAACAAGCAAAGACAGATTTTTTTCTTAGTTATTTTTACATTTGCTTTTACTATTTTTTCTAGGTGATTTTTATTTGGTTTTACTAAAGTTTATGTTAAATAAAATAAATACTCAACAGCAAAATGCCTCGCAAGTATAAACGAAAGCCAGGCGTGGTGCCGCGCCACATCAACTGGACAGAAGAAAGTTTACCACTTGCGTTCGAAGATATAAATAAAAAACAAAAAAGTATCAACGAAATATTCGTTTATATACCCGGATTTATGGCATATTCTCTTATACATTGTAGCCAGAGTAACTACTGGACATATTGAGACTTAACATCTTATGTCTCAGGATCGGTCGAATCGCGTACCAAAGTTGATTACCATATTTTTATATTTAAGATAAATATTTATATTAAATTAATTGTTGATTAGGTAATAATTTAATTTCTCTTAGTACTTAGTACATAATACAGGATGTTAGTAAGTTATAAGGACTGAATACTTACTTAATAGAGGCTAATGCCAAAGTTAATTCTAATTTTGATTATTGTTCTATTTTCAAAATAAAAAATAACATTACATTTTTATTTTGAAGACTTACTTACTATTTTGGAGTCTATTATTGTTATAATTTTATAATTATAATTTAACTTTAATTAACACTTAATAAAAGATTGTATTTAATAATAAAAACTGATTATTTAAATAAATATAAGTACATTTCTATTTGAAAACAAAACAGACGGGCATCTATCCTCACATTGGGCAAGTATCCCCCCCAACCATTTTTAACGTTAGGCTAGTATCCGCTATAGTAGGCAACTATCCTCTTTTTTAGGGGTCATTTTAAACTGGATTTACTTAAAATTTATAATATTTATAACTTTTTTATAGATAGGGTATGTAAGATGATTAATGAACTATGTTTGAGAATACATTTTGAATAAAAAATGTATTGGTACACATTTTTTAAAGGAGCTTTTTAAAAAGTGTGGCAACTATCCGGCTTTTACCCTACTCACTAATTGCTAAACTCCAATATTTTAGCTCGAACCTCTCTCTGAAATAATTAACATTTTACTCAAAATCCCTTATTAATCTCTAGACACCAAAACGCAGCAAATCAACAAAACATCGTATCAATAAATCCATATTCCGAAACAGCAATACAGGCACTAACTTAAACTGCCGGCAAACATCGATGTTATACCGATAATAACACGATAATGCAGCGATACGTATGCGGCCCGCGCTGTCTTTTATTATTATTTCCACATATTGACTTTGCGTTGTCTATCCAGAGCCCGCCCCTAGTGGGTGGGGGTGGGGGTGGGGGGTGAATGTAGTCGAGAAGTAGACACATGTAGTGGTGGATCGATCGGCTAATGCGTTTAAGATTGGCTATGTGCAATATGGTGTGGATTAAACTTGTGGTTATATGTTTTGTAGTCATTTTGCCTGTATGTAGAGTATGGGTGCTAGTAAATTGTATGTTTAGGTAGTAAGAATATTAGTTCAGTTGATAAAAGTTTTATTGCTGGGTTTGAAGTAGTCTACATTGTGTTATGCTACTTAAAATGATTGAGGTATATAAAAAGTACAGGGACGAATATATATCCTTACAAAATGATCGACAGAAAGCTATAAAAGTCGATATTTTCGTTTTTTAGTATCAATAAAGGAGTGTACAACTATAAAAGGTCACGATAAGTAAGTTTCCTAGAAGGAAGATTCTCCCTTTGGAATGAAATTACGATTGCGCTTCAATCAAGTATTAACTAGGTATACCAACGTTTACATAAAATGAAACTCCATTCTTATTAAAAGGACTTTGTTGGTAGTCATGAAATAACAAGCAGATGTGAGTCTTTTAAATATTAATTTGCCAATTACATTCATCTTCTAAGAGAACTTCATATCATATTAACCTTCAAAGAGATATTTAACTAAATAAACCTTATAATATTCGTAGTTAATACACAGTGAGTTGCGTAGACAAGCGCAATACAATAGAATACAAGGTGGGTGTGGTTACTGGTTAGATAAAGGAATAAAGACAGATAACAATATCGATGCGATGTCGCGACACGTGCGCACGCCGCACACCTTACAGAATAAGGATGCTGTGGAGTCGGTATTAACTGTCGGTATTAACATTAACTGTGGTCTATTTTAGCCCATATAGGTCCAATTGTAGGGCACGGGCCTTTTCTACAATCGAGAGTACGATTCAGTGGTTGGGCCATATAGTCCACCACGTTTGTATAGGTCGATTTCACAGACTATACACCATAAAAGTTCTTACAATGAGTTATGGTATGCAGGTTTCATCACGATGTTTTCCTTCGCCGTTTCAGTGCGTAGTATAGTGATAATTATAAACCACGCACTACAAAAGTGAAGGAAAATATCGTGAGGAGCCTGCATACCATAGCGATTTGTAAGGCATGTAAAGTCCGCCAACCCGCACTAAGCCTGCGTGGTGAAACAAATGACCTAACCATTCTCAATCCTACTCTCTATTGCAGACGAGGTCTGTACCATGTGTGAGCTATATGGGTTGATATAGACACAGATACAGATTAAAAAAAATAATATCTTCTCCACGAGTGTCGATGTGCGAAACATCAAAGAGCGCGGCGTCGTCTCTTCGTATGAATAATATCGAATGTGTCCGAACACGACACGTGTGTAATAATGTCGACAGTCGCGTTCAGGTTGTATTCGCACATACTATCGCGAATATGTTCGTGATTAAGAGGACGTTATGGTAGAGCTCTGTTGTAAGTCGAATATGAGTATGTTTATATCAAGTTGTAAGCATCAGCTTAGGATATTATATTAGGTTTATGTGCGTGATTCCGCCTTTAAAGCGACCTAGGTTTACTCTTATTGATCTCACTGTTTTCGGATGAGACTTTACCAGCTAACCAAACCTCTGCAAACTCTGGATTTTATCCAATCTTATGAAACGTAAATAAATAAAAAAAATGTTTTCTTTCTTTTTAACGCATCTCTATATATGCCACCATATAATAATCGTATTAGGTCACATATATGAGAGGCCGCCAGGGTATTTTTTACCGAATTTCTAATTCTCCCGCCAAACAGCAGTGTAAATGCCCTGTAGTGTTCCAGTTTCGAAGGAAATTGTAGCCAGACTACTCAACATATTGACACTTAACATCATATATCCCAGAATGGCAAGTTGTACGCCAATAATTACTTTATAATTAATGGTGTTGTTTAATTTTGGTACTGTCTATGACCGGTCGTATCGCGTATGAAATGTTAATCTCGCCATTGATTAAAAAAAAACTATCACAATTATTTCCTACAATGAAATATATACCCAGTAAACTTCATTATGGCCTAACCACTCTCAATAGTACTCTCGATTGTAGAGGAGGCCCGTGCCCTGCAGTGGGACGTAAATGGGCTGATACAGACGGAAACTTCATTAAACCTAAGGCCTAACAATCCATAGCCTACAAAACAACTACATACTACCTAATATAAAAATAAATCACACTTTCGCATTAATTTAAATCACGCCTAATATCCAAGTATAAGCGGTGGCTCAAAAGGCGCGGTTGCTCTAATTAAAAGTTTTTTTATAGCCGGCTATCAAGTCGAGTGACATTTCCGGCTCGATCGCGCCTCGCGTCACACTATCTAAATTAAACTGACACGCGATTATAATTTAATTAATTTAATTAATATTATCGCTCCCGATAGAGTTTATCTGTGATATTATAATCTCAACGGGTCTTTAATTGACTTGATTCGGTACGCTACTTGGACTTTGATTTTCACAGTAGATTAATGATTAAAAAGTGAATGAACTTTTTGGTAATGTCGGTAACAACTGATGATTTCAGACTGTATTTCGGTATTAAAAAATATACATTTCACTGAAGTTATTTCGTGAATAAGCACGAAATAATATTGTCAATAAATCAGATTGCCTGAAGTCTATTTAACCACTATTTATACAATAGTCGGAATCCCGTGCGAGTTTCTGTTTTATAGCTTCCACGAAAATTGCTATCATATGTTAAATAGTTATGTGGATACTCCACTTGGATTGTAATACATGTACCTTCGGAGTCACTAGAAATTACAATTTTTATATATATTTCACAGCTCATGTCCAAATAATCTTTCTTGATAAATTCCGTCTCTCGTCAAAAGCTGACACTCATCCGGACAAACTCTTGCATTTATAATAAACAATTAGTGTTAATTAAATACAAACAACGGTGGAATTTGTCAATTGTCGAAATGGTGACGTCTCATTACGCCAGATTACCTTCGCAAACAGCATTTACGAGCCATCCGACACCCGAATACAACAGCACTACAGTTTTACTCGCGAACAATTATTTATCGCGAACAACACCCGGCACGCACAAAAACAAGTCCTAACACCATCCCCTAAAGTCACTTTTACCCAAGCAACGAACCGGTACACTAGCCAGCAAGATTAATCGAGCATAAAAGATAATACAATATACAAGAAGACACGCTGTTAACCGTTCCGTTTAAACACAGCCTTGAGTGATGTTGCCCGTCTTTTTCACTCCAATTGGTTGTGTGTGTTGCTGTTTCGCTCGCACGGTTTCAATTATCTACGTAATCCCTCAATTACGTCGACAGATGTCGCCCGCGTCTTCGGGGCTTACGCGCTTTAAAGTACAGTCCGCAGAACAATTGCCGCTGATCGGAGATTTTATTGGCTCTTGTTGCTTCGTTTGAATAAAATTAAAATCGCCGTTTTGTGTGTTTGAATACTGCTTCTATTTCGCTTTTAATTGCCTGCGAAAATTTCATGTTTTTGATTAAAATTTGTACCGTTGACATATTAAGAACTTAAATTAATTATATTTTAGCTTCCTTTTTATTAGAAAATCTTTCTTGGTCCTTTTTAAGTTTAATAAAATTACCTTCTAATGTTTGCATTGAATGTTAATTCGAATGCCATTTTGCTGAATAGCTTTCATGGTCCTAATTCCTAGTGTCAAAATATAAGTTTTAAAATTGGTTTTTCGTCAATCTTCTTCAAAGTGATAGACCATCAAACAAAACATATTTATCCCTGTTTCGTTTAGAAATAGACCTCCAGATACATACATTCTAAAACCCCCATCAAGCGAAGCAAAAGCTCCAAAACGTTTACATTTGCGATCCGTACTCCCTTGCACGAGTTAGCTAATAATTAATATTATAATTAATGTTACGCAGACCGCGGTGTAATCCCGAGCTATAACCGACGGTTTACTGCCTATGTTTTTGTATGTAACGGGATCACTTCATTAATTAAAATATAAACGTCTTTGCGATTACGTGACTGGGTTTTGAGTGGACCCAGAAAGAAAGTAGGTGAATGGAATTGTTAAGGGTTTAGATTTTCAAACACCTGGGTTAGTAATCTTTATCGTTTTCATTCATTTATTTATTTTATTATTTTTTGCACTGTACAAAAATACAACAAAGAAATCACATAATAATAATAATAGTGGGGCCTTATTACACTAGGTAATTTCTTACAGGAAACCATAGGATGGATATTTAAATAGGAGAATAGGCATTTTTGTATTACTATATATCATGACATTTTTTCTATGTTCATTACAAGTCTCTCATTCTAACAGTGACCTACAATTTTTATTAGATGGTAGAATAGGTAATTCAAGATAAAACAGTCACATATCTACTTTCTGAGATCAAGTTTTGTGATTTTCAATTGCCAGATATATCAAAATTTTTGTTAACAAATACGACTATACGTTAAAAGCTACAGGTTTAGTCTTTAAAATAGCACACATTAACAGTTTGTAAATGGGATTTTCGTCAATCCTAATGCCGAACGATTCTGCAAGGTTTTTTCAAACTACAACCTAGAAGCTGAATTCAAGACCGCACAGTTCATAACCTACATATATCCCTTTACGTCCCAATAATACGAAAAATGTTTAATTTGTATGACATGAATGTGATTAGACGGCGTCATTGAGCATGTGCGCAAGTCACACGGACCATCGCACAAAAGCCTCGGTCTTAAACCTCGTGAGAACTGATGCATCTTTCAATTGAGTAGCGTGGAATGACTTTATTGAAAGGTAATTTAAGTGCATGTTTTTGTTTGAAGCAAATTAGTTCAAATGTAAAATTTGTTTAAGCTCTGTCAAGTACTATCTTTGCACGATCCCCCATAAGGATTTCCATTACTGTTAGAACTACTGATGCATGAATATCAAATATATTCTCGAAAATTCAGTAATTTTATCCATGTTTTGTCCAATTTGGCAATATAGTTCTCACTCGACTGATCTATCACACCAAAATGTCTCTAATGTTGAGTCCTACAATTATCATCCATTCAAATCTCAACACGCACATTCCCAATCTTCACATTCAAAGGTCCCATCTTAAACCCATGTAGAACATGCCCGAGCATCATCCATGACTCGCATTATAGTATGTCACGCGTACCCCTCCCCCTCCTGACCCCTCCCCTCTCCCCGCACGATTTAAAAACTCATTAGTGTGTCTAATGTCATTAATGAAATCGTCGGCAGCTACCGAACAGCATTCCGGCCTGTCTCGCGCAATCATTACCATTTTGACACAATCCACCATCTTGTACTCGACGTGGTTAACCTAACCACTTTTCATCAAACAATGTATTTTGAACTCTATTTAAATGATTTAAAGTTGAAATTTGTATGTTATGTTAGGGCTGTTAATATGTTATAAAGTGGGACAGTAAGAGAAATGATATTCAATAATAAAAGGTCGTAAATTAGTCGGTGGATGTTTGGTATTTAATCCTTTTTAACACAGACGGGTTGTCGTGTTCATAGATAATATCGGTGCCGTTTCATTTGTCAGCGTGACGGACGGACGGACAGACAGACAGACGGGCATGTTATGGCTGCGCCGGGTGATGTATTAATCCAGATGTTATTAAGATAAAGGCTAACTATTATTGGCAGCTAGTTAATTCGGCCCGACTGTGAGATAGGATCGAGATTAATTGATTTTTTTATAAGGATTGTATTGGAGTTTTGGAAGTTGTATGGTTTTATATAACGTAGAGTGTCATTTTAATTTTACCGTCTAATATTACTTGTAATCATAAGTAATTGATTCTTGTAGAGATTTTTGCTTTGGAGACAATGATTAATATGGAAACTTAGCTATTGTGTATCAGCCTATATAGAATATAGGCACGGGCCTCCTTTAGAACGGAGAGTATGATTGACAGTAGCTAGGTCATATAGTCTACCACGCTGGCCTAGAGAAGGTTGGCAGACTTTTACATACCATTGTTATTCTTCCGAATTGTTACGGTATAAAAGTTATCTCACGATATTTTCCTTCATTATTTTTATCAGCTAAACTATTGAAAATCATCCCCCCTACTATATAACACCACACCATTTTCATGCTAAAACGAAATTAGATATAACCCTCTTACTGGATGTTAAACAGTTAATAAATAATTTTTCAAACACCGAGAACAATACATTATCCTCTTCAATAATAACAATTAACAAAATTATAATCATAACAATACCATCTAAATTTATTTTCAATGTTAAGGTATATTCTATTATATTTGATTTATTAAATTGGCGAGTATGTTTGCAATAAGTAATGTTTTACAGCAGTCAATCCGTCGCATGGCACTTAGCCAAGCCGTGAGAACAAACATGCTCTCATAATAATATTGTTTTGATAAGCACACGGTTTGAAGAAAGCAATATACTAAGTTTTAAAATATGGTCCGAATTGACAAAAAGTTTTTAAATTGTTTTTGCCATACTTTTTTCAACTTTATTGTGTATTTGGTTGGTGTAAGTGGTAGAGCTATTTATTTATTATAGCTCCTAAAGAACAGCGTAAATGGGGCGATTCTATATCTCGTATTTTGCATAATTAATACTTACATATATTCTCGTCTCTTTCTAAGAAGGGGTGGGCAGAAAAACTACAAAAATACCCAAGACTCGCATTATATGTTCCACCCCACGATGTAATGCCTATGCTTATCATATCTAGCACAAATTCCTTACTCCAATCGCCCCGGAATTCAAGCTCGAGACTACAGTTTTGCAATCATATCATAGTACAACTGCACCACCGAGACAGTCATTACATAATTAAGCTCACATCAAATCCTCAGGGGTAAGCAGAGAAGCCATTAATACCAACCGCAGTCGGCTAAGCTTATTCAATTCCCAGGATGTTTAAAAGGCGACCCTAACTCTATATCTTCCACAAATTCTAGTGTAGCTCGGAAGACATGTTCTAACTCATTTTTCACCAAGCTCCGAATATTATTTTTCACAACCCTTAAAGGCTATCAATGGAAATACAACTTTATTTATAGACAGTTTCAATGTAGTTATCAAATTTTCCGTACTTTTCGAACGACTGCTGAATTGAGCGCAGAAAACAAAACATTCGATAATTAATATACGTTTTTTACTTTTTATGAATAAGGCCTATAAAATAAGAGGTGCGTTGTGGCCTGTTGGAAAAGGACTAGACGCGGCTGCCAACATGTTCTCGGTGGTCGCGGGTTAAAATCCCAGAGCACACCTCTGACTTTTCGAAGTCATGTGTGTATTGACAGTCAATCACCACGCACTAAAACGGTGAAGGAAAACATCGTGAGGAAACCTGCATACCATAGCGCGGTGATTCTCAACCTTTTTTTGTTGCGGCACATATTTAACGATTTCAAAATTTGGCGGCACACAAAGAGCGCCTTGAGACATATTCCTATTGCTATGCACGCCGCTTCATCATAATTTGGCACTAAGAAAAAACAAGTTGCAAAGCAAATAATAAAATAATTCACTTTTTTGTGGACTTAAATATATATTCATGTAAAAAATATTTTTCTTTTTAAATGATATAATTTAATAATATTAACATTATTATATATTTGCAAAATTTGGCGGCACACTTTTGAAATTTGGCGGCACACAAAAGTGCCGCGGCACAGTGGTTGAGAATCACTGCCATAGCGATTCATAATGAATTTTTATGATATGTAAGTCCGCCAACCCGCACTAGGCCAGCGTGGTGGACTATATGGCCTAACCACTCTCAATCGTATTCTCGATTGTAGAGTAGGCCCGTGCCCTGCAGTGGGACGTATATGGGCTGATACAGATACAGGCCTATAAAAATATAACATCAAACTAAGTATAAAATTGATGTACATACATTAAAAGCGTTGAAAATACATTATAAATATTTCAAATTCAAAGCATTGGCACCAAATATCACAAGCGCCTTCTTCAATAGCCATATTCACCTCCAATTTAAATTTCCGAGGGGTATGTATGTAGTTACATAGTGGTACCTCTCAGTTGAGTGACGTGGAATTTCTCAATCCCTCTACAGAGGGGTGTGAGGGTGCTCCGGGATTTATACATGATGTACGTAAACACGGCTATGTACCAATCATATGGATGAAATAGGTGGTTTTACTTGCGTGTTGAAGTTATAATCTTTTATTTTATATTTGTGACATTTGTAAAGGAAACCGTAGCGATTGCATTTTCAGTGATCTTACGCATTTAGTAGACAGAGAGCACTGCATGAATTGAAGTAATTATTTTTGTCTGTTTATCTATAACAATATTTTTCGTCTTTTAAACTAGCAGAGTTTAAAATTGTTGGTTATACGCACGCACTACATTATACGCAAATTGATAAATATGTTATTTTTAAATTGAAAATTAAAACAAATTTTAATAATAATTTGGACAAGAAACCTATGCACTCCAGCTAGTCGATCACACTTATCATTATTTTTTAACAATAAACCAAGTTATTTACAAGTTGGTTGCCCTTCCAACGCAACACATCAAAACTACAACCAAAAGTATGTTCAGCATAACCAAAACGTTCCCTAATCCGGCTTCGAACCTCTCGGAAACAATCAGTGCGGATCCGCAGCAAATCCCGCAATAATAAGAGTGCGTGATTGATACTGCAAAGCCGTGTCGACACCGCCATTTGCATTTTTATAGGCGACGCCAGCGCCCCCTAGCACGCGTCTTGTAAGCCCAATGTGGTCGTGTGGTGTGATTTAATTTTGTGTATGCAGTTTATTGATATTGGTTTTTGAAGAATTGTATGTATTGCATTGGGTATAATAACATTTTAATTTTTCTACAATCGTCGTTCGCTATTTGAAAAGTTCCTGTATAATTTGTGTTATTATATTTTATGTGGTGTTCAATAAAGCGTTAAATATGTCAACCAAAAAAATCATTCAAATTAGAAGCACCAATGTAAATAAAATAAAATATTTGTTATCAGTTTTATGGCTGCGCAAATATTCCGTGCAGCAACCCGATAAACAAAAAATATAACATAAATAATCAATATAGCCTTTGACCAACTTGTACCAAAAATCCTGTAAAAAATTATACCCTATCCAACATACGGTCAGCGACACGACATTTTAAGCTTGAGCCTAATCATTGTCGCCTGACTAATTCCCTTAGTAAAATTGATTCTAAACCCACATAAACTAACAATGCATCAAACAGAAAATAGCAATCAATAGGCAATAAGTAACAAATAAACAAATACGCGACGACTCGGCATTAGCCACGCGTCCATTGTAATGTTAATGGCGGCAACTGATTGTTTTTTGATGCGCCGCCTGCCGCTGATTATGTGCCATGATTCGCGTAACTCACTACTTGGTATAGCGACATCTTGCGGCGCAAATGGGTAATTAATTGGAACATATGAACAAAATATAACTAAATCAATTTTCTGTTTCGAATATTCGTTCTCTGGAAACCCATGAGTAAGTTTTATGTGGACGTCTTGTGGCTAAAAAGTAGGGCAAATATGAAAATTGTAATAGGTGATTAGTTTTTTTTATTTATTATTGCAATGAATGGCAAGACGAGCGAGCCGTTCGCCTGATGGTAAGCGATACGACCGCTCATAAACAGTAGCAACATTCGACTGAGCTCGCCATCCTGAGACATAAGATATTAAGTCTCAATATATCCAGTAGTTACTCTGGCTACAATGTCCTTTAATCCGAAACACAACAGTGCATTTACGCAGTATTGTTTCACGGGAGAAATAGACATTGCGGTGGTACCTACCCAGATGGCCTCTCACATATGAGAGACCTACCACCAGTAGTAGTTTTAGGTTGTTAAAGTTGCAGTAATTACAAAAACACTGGTGGTAAGTCTCTTATATATAAGAGGCCGCCTGGGTAGATACCACCGCAATATTTATTTCACCCGCCAAACAGCAGTGTGAATTCACTGTTGTGTTCTGGTTTAAAGGAAATTGTAGCCAGAGTAACTGGACATATTGAGACTTAACATATTATGTCTCAGGATGGCGATACGCAGTAGAATGCCAAGTACTGTTTTGTAATTGATGAACAGCTAGACTATTGCATTTCATTCGTTGAATTAGATCTCAGAGACACAAGAGCTGGTGTAATTCGTGTCATAGTGATATCAATAGGTGGCCTCGAATTTACAAATGTCACAAGACATTTTGATAAATAACTATTTGGGCAAAACATATTCACTCTTAGCAAAGCCTCTCCATGAAATTCACCTCTTCAAAACTACCCTTAAAACCACAATTACATAATCAAAATAAAATCCATCTCATTCGTCAACGCTCTTTCATTCCATAATTTTTATAGCTGTTTTTCCACGTTGATTCGGGTGCTAAACCTTCCCCATCATTAGGGCTTAGCTTCATCCACATTATCCGGAGTCCAGATGCGCATCCATTCGTTCACACCTCACTCGCGAGTGAATGGATTTGTCAACACTCAGGTACTCATTTTAAGGGTCAGGCTACGCTTTTTTCATCATGTCACATTTAATACCTCAGCCATCATTTTCGTTGGCGGTTGGAATTATTTTATAATACTTTATATCATAAATGAGAATGTGAGCTTTTTTTGGCACTATTTTACACTGAAACTATTAACCAATCGAGAGTAAATTTTGCATCAGAGGTGCAGAAAAAATCTTTTATCCGGAAAAACTTTTCAAATATGAGGGAAATGAAAATGTGGTAACTAATAAAACATATTGGAATATCCAGAGCTTATAAAGTTAAACACTAAAACAGTTTTATTTTGCAAAATATTTGTACAATTTGATTTATAAACTTCAAACTAGGCGGAATAGCCGCCTGACGGCCGCTCACAAACACTAAAACTAAATCCATCAAACAACGTCGATATTTCATTCGTATTTGTACAAGCAAACTGTTTTGTTTATCACTCTGATTAAATACGCGATGACAGACACTGCGCTACAAATCCTCAGGTCAAATCTATCCAACAGATATTGAAATGACATCCCTTCGATCCTCGCTCCAATTTCGACTCTACCTCCAATATAACACAGTTTCAATTTGAACGCACTGGCGAGTCATCAGAAATAAGATATTTGAACTGACATCATTTAAACCCACACTCCAATTCCAACTCTACTATCATTGTAATACAGTTTAAATTTCCTTACACAGGGGAGTCATTGGAAATAGAAAATCGATTTCGTAATTGATACCCAATGTGAGTAGACATAAGGTTAAAAATAGATTGGATGAGGATATCATCAATCGATAGGTCGGATGACAGGCGGCAGTGAGCACTAATAGCCAACAATTAGTCTCTACATCGATTGCCGGTCGATATTGCCATCTGTTTGTGCAGTTATTTGTTTACTCACAGTTTTTTAAGCCAGTGCCTTGTAGTTTAAATGTATTGATTTGAGGATCTCAATTTATCAAAGTAGTGATATTGAAGACTACGATAACTAATGAAGGCGAAATAAGACCTTCTTAAATACATTATTGAGGCCAGGAGGATAAATAAATGTGTCTAATGAGTGATTTGGCGAAATTTTTAACGTTCACAAGAAGAAGTGTACAACAAGAAATTCAGTGTGGCAATATTTATTCTTTTTTCACTACTTATGCAAATGAAAGGTGGCGGATTCGAAACCTGTGTGAAATTCGGAAGGATATGAGTGCCAGTTGTATGAATTAACGACTCAAAAGAAGAAGCAAGGGAAAAATATTCAGAACCAAGCAATTATATTGAAATATTTCATAGTTATAAAAATATATTTCTACCTGTCAATTACTAAAACGAATATGTAACTTCACAAAATCAAAAAGTCCACAAAAATATTTTTATTGGCACTAAAATCAAATTTTCAAGGTAAACGTCAGCAACAGTATAATTCCAAATCATGGCTCCCCAATACCCACACAATATAAGCCGGAAAATACCTAAAGTCATAGAGTCGTGGGCGTTACACGAGAGTCGACTCTACCCCAATGATTGGCCACGTAAGCTGCTCGTAGCGTCAGTAGCGATCGTAACCGAACTCTTGTTTATTTTCTAGCAATATTAATTGCTCTCCAAGATTTCATTGCACTAATTACACTGGTCTACAAAATTTAACTTTTTGTTTATCTGTAAAATAAATGCTTTATTATTTTACTAATTTGGGGTCACTGAATACGAAAATATAAACCAAATTTGAAAGTTAGCTCTTATTTTAAAATTATGGCTGGTATAGAAATATATGACGTAAGAATAAAATTTCATAGAATATAAATCGATTCTTTTTTAAAAAAGACATTTTCTTTACTTTTTCATAAACTTTTTACATGAAACTGAGTATTTTAAAATATTTCCCAAGTATTTAACCTTTACTATTCAATAATTTCTCTTTTTTTCGTTTTCCTTTTGGAATTATCTTTACGAAAACCTTAAACCAAGTTCTAGCAGTAGTCCGCTAGCATTGACGCATTCTATCGGCCGTTGTATTTCTTTTCCATTGTCAATAAGTTTTGGTGAAATCGTTCACCATGTTCGTCAGTCATATCACCGCAGTTAGGAGGAAAAAATCGAGGTGAGAATGAAGAAAGTGAATTTTTGGGGACATATTGCGACCCATTTGCTGATACTTTTGCAGAAGATTGTTCACAAGCTCGTGGTAATTTTCAAATCTCCTATTGCCCAAAAAATCATGAACTACTACTGCTCTAAAAGATTCCCATGCCTCTTTTTCGATGCCCTGTGAAATCGGATCAAAGTTTTGGTCCTTAAGAATCTCTCATATTTGAGATCCGACGAAAACTCCCCCTTTTATTTTGGCGCCGCATAGATGTCGAAATTCACTTCGCAAGTAATCAATTACTTGCAAAGTGGGTGCGAAAAAAGGTGGACCAACCTTCAAAGGTTGGTCAACCTTTGTTGAGAGGATTAACCAAGGTCTTCATTAATCCCAATTTCATATGCGATGGAGGGAGAAAATTTTTATGAGGATCGATTAGGGGAGGATATTTAACGTAATTTTCTCCAGGGCACAGACTTTGTCTTCAAGTCCAATCTTTTTTAAAGTAATGTAACGATCTAGCCCGACTATCCCACCCACACAAGAAGCACCAGCACTTGGTGTAGCCCATTTGCAGACCCAACAAACCGTAGTTTTTGCAAATTGTAGTTTTTGCAACAGAAATTTGTCGAAAATGAGAAATAACTTTTAAAATTTCGCGTTTTAACAAACAAATGAAACGCTAATACTATAAGACACATGAAACGAAAGCATAATAATAAAATTAACGCGGATACTCTCACAAAATTATTTGAAATCTCATAATATAAAGTGACATCCACCAAGTTACCCGGTATTATCTTAAATATAGCATAAATTAATAATAAGAGCTAACTATTAATTTTAAGTTCTATATTTAGATTAAGGGGGTCGAATACTAAAGATGTATAGCAGTTTCCAGTAAAAGGCAATTTTCATGTTGACCAGTGTTATCGGCGGCTGTTTGTGCGTATTTTTGTAAATTTTGAATAATTTAATATACGGGAGAATAAAAAAAAAAACGACTCGCATAATTGTCTCTTATTATCATATCACAGTTGGTCGATAGTATACACTCTAAGTAGACAGTACAATGCACCAAGTATTAATATAGACTGACGTGACTCAAGTACCATAAAAAATAAAAAACTATGCTCTTGTAAACACGGAATTACTAGTGTATTAGGCACAGAACTTCAGACTTGTCATTGATGTGGATACTGGGTTTAATACGATATTAAGTATGTATCTTTGTCCTTATCCTTATGATCATCTGATTTCTAAACGATATGTACGTAGAAATCAATAATACTTTCGATTGTAGAAGAGGCTCGTGCCCTGCAGTGGGACGTTTATGGGCTAATACAGTTATTACATTTATGTATCATTAGACTGAGTTACTGACTTGGTGATAAATAACTCCAAAATGTAATGCCATTATTCCGTTCATAATTGAATAACTTGCCCAATCCGTAACCTCATACGACTAAAGATAATAAAAGTTGCTACACAATATAACCAAATTTGAAAGTAAATAAAATTTTGCAACAATTTCATTAATATTTTGAAGACACCATAATTAAAATACGAGCTGTTTCAAACGGTAACACTTACGCAATAACCCATAAAAAGCTTAATTCACTTTCTTAATAATAATGGATTTAAATACTGCTCTAAATGCATAAACAGTGACACAATCCATCAACAAGCGGTGTCACCATACCAGCACAAAAAATAAAATCTCCCTCAAACTTCCTATTATAATCAAATTATAATATTAAAATTGAAACGAATTAAAAAGCTCGCCCGTCGATTTCGCGTACATAATAACGTTTTATCAAAACACATTAATGTTAAATTAAAGTCTCATCCATCATATAATTTAATATGCTGTAGTGTGCAACGCGCTGTCGCTGTTCCGAGTCATCTCTGGGTTGCCAGTGGATAAAAATAAACCACATATTGGGGGAAAATTTTGAAACAGTTTTAGTGCTTTTTTGTCTTAAACAACTTTTCAATATAAACTAGCGATTATAATATTAATAAGTACCCCGCAGCACCACAAATATTATTTGTAGGTTACTATTGAAATATCGACATTTCGTGATGAGAATAGAAAATTAAAGGCAGGATTCTATGCTATATAAATATAAATTATATTTAACTTAATTTTCTTTCTTTTGTATTATTATTTTGTATGTTTTGACACTCAAAGAATAATTTTTAAATTCGAATTAAATACGTAAATGTTGCAACACCATATTTCTCTTAATGTTCTATCAATAGTAATCTACATGATTTTAAATGGTCGTTTATCTTATCTGTGACGTCATTAGGGCGCACCCCCATCCCCCAACACAGGGGTGTCCATAAACAAAACACGTTTTATTAAGTGGTGCATTATGCATTCAACATTTGCGTCATCCTTATCTTTTTACGGCTCATTATGCGATTTAAAATTATTTTTTATCAATTAAAATATAGTTCAGTCTTTTGTAGCTTCTTGCGTGACTAATAGGGAATCGAATTTGAGATTTCAATCTCTTCTGAATAATATTTAACGATTTTTTATACCTCCTCTTTATATTTACATCCCGTGGTGTTTTGCGTCTTCAGTTCTGTAACCAGTTAGGTCATTTGCTTTTAGTATCTTTCCTTACCACATACTAGTTATGATTTGCCTTTGGGGAGCCTCAACAGATACTTATTTGCTAAATGATTTAAGTAAAAGATACCCATCAAAAACATCCTGTAAAAAAATTATAACTCTCGCAGCTCAATTTTTCTAACGCAAAAGTTGTGAGATCTATGTAATACCAAGTCGGTTAATTTATTTAGTCCTTGTTTAAGGGACCTTCTGTATAAAGCTATTACGTAAGTTATTATCATATCAATGTTAAAAATTGTTTAAGTTGTAAATAAATAGATTGACTTGGCCATCGCATGAAAACATAATGTATCGTACAATTTATAAATAATGCTGCTGGCCCAGTCGATCTACCTTACGAATCAGTTTACGCACAGTTAATACGTGATATGATCCTACGTAGTAATAACCATATCGTGTAATAATCTATGTAGTCCATATTGAACTATATTCTGCTAATACATAATACAATAATAAAAAAGTTTTTAATACGAACGGCGCCAGATGCGAACGCTAGTTATATTTTGCTTAATGAGGCTTGTAAATCGAAGCGTGTTAGAGTGATTTGCATTTTAAGGACTCGATAACAAATTATTTTTCACGCTAATGGCACTGCTCTACTAAGAGCTATAAAAATAAACGATTCAACAAGAATATCTACGTTAAATACCTTTAGTTAATTTAGAAAAGTTATTGAAGTAAGAAAAATGTGTCGACTTTTTTATATTAAACTACAAAGTAACTTTAGTGCAATTATTATAAATCCAATACAATTAAAACTACGGGTTCAAAGATGAGAAATGATATGGCTGGTTAAACAATTAAGGCGGCTTACTCAAAACTGGAAATACACATGCTAAACCCAAAATGTGACATACCTTTGTCCATCATGTCTGGTTCCCCGTCTCAGTTTACGATAATTCCAAAGTCAACAGTAAATCTGTTACTTCATGCCAGTTTTGTAAGACAATCGTACCATTCTAACGAGTCACTTCATAATTTCTCTAGAAATAATTATCTATGGCAAGGCTGCATCACAAATCCTATTTTATACTATGTATAGCTCATAGCTATCGCTGTGGCACCACGCTAACTCGCTTCAAAGCCCAATATATCATAGGCAATAATAGTAAAAGTTGCCGCGATGGCCCACCGTACGGATTATCGGATTAGCTGTGGCAAAATAAATTCTATACCGCTTTACAACGCAGTTGGGCCTTACGTACCAAACTGGTTAATTAAAACATAGATTTTACTTTGTGAAGATTATTTTTTTATTAGTTTTTATCGGGTATAATCTTATTAATTATAACTAGAGTTTTGTTAATTATAGTTCTCTATCTACTAGAAAATTAATGTGAAATGTCAGCTTTGATGTTTTATTACTGGCGTTAGTTTGTTCTTGAATATTCTCTATTGGAATATTTCACCTAAGTTTCAATAATTAGTTTGATCTATCTTTATCATAGTCATGTATTTCCTTTTCCCCCTGTTTTTCTCGTCTTAGTATAGGAACTCCTTAAAAGTACATTACATTTTTCTAAACTCATCTCTCTCTCATAAAAAACACACAAAAAAATCCTATACAAAAGCTTTGTAATAGGAAATAATTACCTTAATCTGTACTTCCAATAAAACAGGCATGAACAAAGTCAAGCCCTCTGAATAATCCCCGACTTCCATTAAAGAATAAGGAGTAATGGCACAAGTGTGAATAATAATAAATGAAGCGAGTAAGCGGCGTGATGCGAGTGATGTATGACGTACAAACAATCGTCGCGACTATTAATTGCATTAAGGGCATGCAGTGCACCGCTGTGCTCGGTGCATGCCCTTATACGGGGCTGCCACAAATATTTTTTCAATATATTATGAGGTTTTGGATATCAGCCCGTATACGTCCCACTGTAGGGCACAGGCTTCCACTAAAATCGAGTGCACGATTGAAAATGGTTAGGTCATATTGCGTTAGTCTGGTCTAGTGCGAGTTGGCACATATAAGTAAAACTTATATTAGCCTGCTCAAATATCGGAAGGTTTTGGTACTATTTCTGTGTTAAATAAGATATGGTTTTGGTTGGTCGAGTAACTGATTGTAATTCTTTCAAATTTCATTCAATTCCAGCATATTACAAAAATATAAGCTTTGGTAGTATGGTCTAGCCAAGCTGTATTTAACACCTAAATTTAAAAGTATTAACTTGATATATTATTTTACAGAAAAGGAATTGATGTAGAGAATATTTTTGGGCTATGAAAATTATTTCCATCTAGAAAGTAACTATCTATTTTCATACACACAATTCACGTACTATTTCAACCCATTTTATATTCGAGCACATAAAGATATTCAAGTCAAAAAGAACATCTGAAAGGCCAACCCGTATCAACCCTAGATGTGTGTAAATAAAGCACCCTCACGATGTTAATCTTCCCTTCGGATTAATTTTATCGAATGCTAAACGAGCTATGACATCGATGCAGGGGAATTGAAAGCTCTCTACCACTGTATCTATACCGACTGTACCGCCCTTTTCACTGAGTAATAAGGTTCATTATCCCATGTATAGTGTAGTGGTATGTTTGGCTAGTAATTGAGCATGGCGATGCCTTTTGAGCCCAATTTGTGAATGAAAGCATTCGTTTGTTGTGTGATACGTATTTAGCTTTTGTGGATTATTGTGCGGGGTTTTATGAATTGGCTTGATCCGGCTTTGTTGGATTTTTTTGTAATGTATCATTTCTTTTAATATACACTGTAAATCGATATACTGGTTTAGTTTATATTAGCAATTTTTATTTTTAATAGTGTTTAGGTAAGTCTAAGAATAATCAAAAAAATTTATTCGATATCACCGTTTACATATATTTAACTTATGCTAATGAAATTCCAGAAACCAGATACGATTATGCCGGATAAGTTTATCAAAGATTCTACTAACATAGATACAGAATAACTAGAGCGTAATACATTGAGGAAGGCACATCTCGAATTCGGCAGGCTGAACTTGATTTTTAATATGATCTTTACTGATAAAATCACAGGCTTCATTCCATTCCCATATAGAACTTTTAAAAGAACCCCTTGCTCATATAATATTAAGTGTTTTTTATCTAAAAACTGAACTTAATGTATAACTTATACCATCATAATACACTTCCATCTTCCCCTATACAAATGTCTAAACATCCGCTAAATTTAAAATTCACAACAATCATTAACAAAAAAAAAACCGTTCAACTTTAACATTCATAATTACTTCTAACTTCATTCCATTCATCAATTTTTTTCTTCAATACAGTTACAAGCAGTTAAACTCATTGTGAACTGAAGTTATATGCGTTTGAATACAAAGGGACAGTGCCGTCCCTTCAGAATGTCTTCGGGAGTGTACGTTTAATGCGGCAAATTGTATTACACTAAGTGATACGTGCCATTAGAGGGACGCGTTAGGCTGTCTACATAGTAAGGAGTTGGCTTGATGATGGGCGTCAGTTAAAAATATTTTGGGGAATGTGTAGCAGGTAAACTTAGTAGAGCTTAGTTAATGTAGTTTCAATTATTATGAATAGAAATTTCGTCTGTAGGTTTTCAAATTGATTATTATGTTGATTTGGGCTTTATGTGAGGTCAATAATATCCAGAAAAGTTGGTTGAAAATTCGTAAAAAACTAAGACATAAATAAAATGCGTACCATGCATTGATTCCTCCTACACGTAAATTTAAAAATAATTTGCTAAACATATTTTTTTTAATGGGAAATACACGCATTTTTTACTATTTCAAATACAAAAATATTGCTATTGTTTAATGTCCCTCCTTGCAACGATTTATTTTAAGTAATCCTAACTTATTATATTAATGCTAACATAATTTAACTAACACATTAACTCCCCTCTCATACCCAACACAAACAACCATAACGTCAAGCAGTCTGTCAATTGATCCTGCTCGTATGCAGGCGGCCTTAAGTCAAGGGGAGCGTTAGTGAAAGTTTGCGAGTGAAATCAACTGAACATAATGATATTAATGGATTTGATGTATCGACAGCAGTTGACTCTACTACGTCTCTACCGCTCTATGTTGTCGTATAAATATAGTCGTAAAAAGTTAACGCGTTGTATTTCGTATTTACGATAACGGGAGCCGTTTAAATGTTTGCGTATAGGGATAGAGTTTATTCAGAGTCGTGAGATAATATTAAGAGATTGCTAAGTACTTAAGTTGGTTTGTCTATCACGCCCATGGCATGTAAGTAGGCTGAGTTCACATATCTATGAGATTCGAGTTGTTTACTCCTAGGTTTTGCAAATTTACGATGTTTTCCTTTACTGTCAACGCCAGCAATAAGATACTAAGAATCCACTCTTTACATAAACATGAACAAATCTTGAATAGGTATCAAGCTTTGTTTCGACTATACAACTTCGCCTCAGCAAACATTCCACTACATTTTTTCACTTTATGTGCATTTTAAGGTATAATAAGTCGACTTATCCTATTTAAAACTATGTCCATGAAAACTGGTCATTTTATTATAGCAAAACACTTTAAAACTACAAACCAGTGCCAAGAAAGCACAACAATACTCCATTCTTTATTGTATAGACCAAAAATAAAACAATTTGCAACAATCCGTCCCGACGCGGTGACCGCAGGGAGAAGGGCCCTGTGTTCGTCCCCTGCCACCCTAAGGGCCCCCGTTTAGCGGCAGCTTACCGCACCCTCTCACACCCTAATTAGTTCTATAACTGCGCCTTTTTACGCCTATCCAGTGTGTTTGGTTTAATTGAAATACGTTATGATGTGTTTAGTTGACTGTCGGATGGGGAGTATTGATTATGCTAATTGTTTTAAATTTAGTTGCGTTTTGTTGCATGAATTGTTTTAAATAATCGCTACTATATTTATACTTGTTACCTACTAATCTTTTCAGGATTTTAAGTATTTTAAAACCATCGAGCCGCGATAGGCGAACATTGTGAACTACAGCCTTAGCCTTCTCAATCGTATTTTCGATTAAAGAGGAGTCATGTGCTGAACCGTAGGCGTAAATGAGCTGATATATTATATTTTAGTTATGAACACCATCGGTCTAAACCTGTTTTATTACTACAGATAATCCTCTTATTTGCATGGCACTGTGAAATATTCTCTAAGTCTGTTAATATACAGGGTATATCAAGACCTCTACCGAAAACGAAGCCGGGTGGTATTTTTAGTGACTACAAACACAATGCAAGTAAAAATTTCGCAAAGAAACGCGACAATTTTTTTTTATGATTTTTTTAAATATCATCATTTTTGGGTGGTAAATCCTTACGTGTTGCTGAAATAATGATTTAAACTCTTTTATACCTTAAAGTCTTTATAAATAAAATGGTATACACTATTATTTTAGGATAAAAATGTATTTACCACCCAAATACGACCAAAGGAAAAAAATAACAAAAAAAATCGTCGCTTTTTTTTGCAACATTTTCTATTACATTGTGTCTGAAGTCGCTTAAACTACCACCCAGCTACGTTTTCGGTAGCAGTCTTGATATACTCTGTAAAATTATAACATATTAATCTAGTTTTCATATACTTCAATACAAACATTTGCATATTGATGATACCTAAAACAGAATCAGTAAATGAAATAATATTTACACATAAACATTTTGAAGCACCCTCAAGAAATTCTTTCACTCAAAAAAAAACTTATAGTAGTTAAATTTCCAAATAAATTACCGTACATTACATATAGTCATACCAATCAATTTATTTATAAGTTATCAAAAACCCACACCAATTCAACATTACTTGGAAGATCAGTGACCGGTAGCATCAAAATCAAACCACTCAAATGCAAGACTCAATACTAAAATATGATGAGTCATTTTAATAACCGTTGGTACAAAACAAAAGTGTCTGCGTCCACATGTCGCGTATAATCCTCAGTAATAGAGCGTGCCGTTTGATGCCGCGCGGCTCGGCTAAGTGATTGAGTTTTCAATCTGTGTAATCGGATTATTGCGACGAGTATTGGTGCCGCTACCCTGCGCCGCGTAGTAGCTGTATTAATTGGTTTATTTCAAGTCATCTGTTTTTTTAATTGCTGTTGAATAAATATTGAGGATTTTTTGCGTTATATTTGATTTGGAATAAATTATAAACTTGTTTAAAACTATTTTATGAGTCTCCAAATACTTTATTAAGGTGCCAGCAATCAGATCAGTTATCACCGTCCTTAACTTTTTTCGGCTTCCGTATATCGTATACTTACATACGCTGTTTCATCAACATAACATCATTATAAACTTATTGTCATATGAGTCGTCAATTTAAATGATTACTTCTACGACGCCTATAGTAATTCATTTTGACTTTTTTAAACTCTAATACCAAAAATATCATTTTACATATACTGCCTAAATAACATGTAAATTATCATAACTATTTCCCATAAAGTATTGAAACCAATTCAAATACTTTTTCAATTTGTCGCACCCAATGCCTATGTAAATTATTACAATATGTCCACCTCTGTTCCACATGAACATCTTAAATATCCTATTGATTTTCATAATCGATATGTTAAATACCTCAACAAATAGTATGAAGAGATGTCCAAATAACGTATTCTTTTGTAACTAACCTATAACAGGTAATCGCTGTGTATTAGGTCCGCCGCACATACCCACACTCCCATTGGCCGTCACGAGCAGTGTGCGAGTGGCTGTATTTAAAACATATGGTGAATTTAATATAAAATACTTTTAAAATCCCTCACCTTAACCTGACTCTCAGTCATGCCGAGCGCGTACGCCAGCTTGGCGCGCTCCGGTCCCGCGAGGTACTTGGTCTGCTCGAAGGTCTTCTCGAGCGCGAAGATCTGCTGCCCGCTGAATGTGGGCCGCGTGTGTTTCTTCTTGCCGTCTTTGTCCATGCCTCCAGACTGGGCTGCGCATGCGCTCAACGCTCCATTGCTCACTGGAATAAAGGAATTGGTTTAGTTAAGGCGTTCGCTGAAAGATCTATTGATTAATATTTTTTGTTTATTAGAATCTCCAACGAAGATAACACATAACATATATATTAACCTACATATTTATCCTTCTGCGTTCATCTTCTTTTTTTCAACTTATGGCAACTAGTTCTTTGTCAATAAGACTATAACTGTGTCAAGTGATGAAAGAAGATGTTAAATTAGAAGAAATGGGTTAAGATTAGTCTATGTTTGGAGGTGGGATTTTATAGCATTTGAATTGATACGTAAAATGTAATTTGAGTAGCAATTGTCATTTAAGACCTACCTCCTCGGTGGAGCTGATCTTATGACTCTACCCTTTCAAATAATTGTATTTAAACATTGGATATGAGGCAAAATTCAAAGGTTTTTCACAGTGCAGTATGAATAAGTATTTGCAACTGATTTAACTACTTTGACATGTCTATCACAAGACACATTTCACACGAAAACAGTATATAAAAAACAACATTTTCCATACATTTGTCCGTCAACAAACAATTCCGTCTAATTTAATATACAAAAGTTGAATTCGATTCCGACCACCCTCTGTCATCGCCGACGTTTTCATCATTATTTTCATTTTTTTCCTCCCCCCCCCCCCTCCCCTTCCCCTTCACCCCCGTAGGGTGGCCTCCCCCGAGGCTGCGGTGGACGCTTCATCAAAGCATAACACGCGATGAAAAATATCTGCTATGGTGTTTCATGGGGTATTATTGTTTTATGTGTTTTTTATATTGGCGTCATTCGTGCTGACGCGGGCGGTGTGGGTTTTATTATATGTATGTATTCGAATATATGGGTTGAGATTACGGTGTAAGGTCTATTATGAGTTCTTTTATGTTAATACACATGCAATAGGTACCATAGTAAAAATATCAATTTAAAGTTGATACCTCTTCTCTATCGGACCCGAATCTATCTACGTTGTACTGTAAACGCGAGACAGTTTTGTGGGTATACAACAAGATTGCTAATGCCGTTTACAGTGATCACTTTCTATCCAAGGAACATCTGTACCAATTTCTGTAACCTGTATTCCGCAAATAAATGAATTTGAATTTCACTTGAAGTATGCCGATTTTTCTCTTTGCCTAAGAACATTGCCTAAAATAAAGGCATTAACAAAATTGCCTCTCCCAACTATGATAATCGAAATAGCCACAATGCCACTATAACAGAGAGGGTTATGGCATATTAAATCAAAAGACAAAAAACCCGTATGAAAAGTAAATAATAAATATTAATAAAGACATAGGTGGATTATTTACGAGCGCGCAAACTTCGCCGCAAGAATTATTGCAATTTATTATGTGCATGTGTTGAATATTTACAATATTGTCGGTGTTTATGGTACGTACGCCAGATTTATACTCGTACGCCTCATATACACGATACATGACATTCCAACTGTTTATGGGGTAACTCGGGACGATAGTTATAAATGTCATATTGGATGTAATATTAAATACGTGTTTTACAATCTGTAAGACTTCTCACAGTTAGGCAAAGTATGAATTCTATTCGTAAATGTTTCTAGCTAAGAAATTCATGTGATCTAACATTTTCAATTTATAATAGGTGTAATATATTGAAAACCCCTTATATAATAACACTCAGATCGTAAATGTTTTCTCTGGGATATTTTAATTGTTCTATCTCTGAAATTTTTAATTAAAGTTAAAACATCAAGTCTCATTACATCTCTTCAACCGTGTACATTTTATTAGAATTTTACAAAACTATACATAAATGAACACACCAAACAGTCACAACAGAGTAACAGATGCTTAGAGCTAATAAATTTTTTCATCTCTTTATTCCAAATAAAATATAATGTTCAAACACACCTACCACCTCTTGCAAGACCATTCCATTCAATGTTCATTACCCCACAAAATCCCATCTCAAACTAGACCATATTTTGACACGCTCTCAAAGCAAAAACTTCAATAAATCACCCAACAGAATAAAAAACAAGTTGTCCAAGTAAAGTTCGATATGAGAGTGTCGGTAGTTTTTGCGGGCGGCATGTTGCACATGCATTATGCAGCCGCTGTCTGTTAATATTGCGCCGACAAACTCGGATTTGCATTAGACTTGTATCGGACGATATTAGTTTTGATATAGGAGTGGTTTAGGGACAATGTTGGGAGTTGTTTTTGTCGGTTTTGTCGTAAAATTATGCTGAGAAAAGCTAGACTATCGCCCGAATACTCAAACGCCACTTAAATATTATGTTTGGACTACGTGTATGTAGAGTATTTTTTTTGTATGTCTTAACTACGAAAGTCTCGCTTAAAAATACTATGTAAGAGCACGTGCGTAATTAAGCGCAACTTAATAATATATAATCGTTTGAGTATTCGGGCGTATACAACTAGACTAGATATTACAAAGTACATTGAAATCGGATTTGAAATACGTTATAGTTTTGTTACATACTGTTTAGTTAAAACACTAATTTACATTACAAAAACTATGATAATTTTTCAACCACACAAATATTTGTTACGAAACATGTTTTGATCATCACGACTTATATTCGTTTTGATACATGCATATTGCATATATTGAACCTAACGGTTTGTACTTCACAGCCAATTGGTCATCTAATGTGATACCAATATTCAATATGTTACGCAAAAATGGTAATGTTGTTGTATATGTAAAACTTTAACTAAATATTTTCATTTTTGCCTCTACTACAAATGAGATAAACTGTAAACGAAACATAATTCTCATCAACTATTTAAATACACAAATCCTAGATACAAACAAAAATATATACGCAAAACAAAATCTTCACAAACATTGAAGCTCATTAAAAACAGTAACCCGTATAAAATCTGGCGAAATCTGTGCGCTTTTAGCAACGCATACTGGCGCGTGTCTCGTGTAACCGCATGCCCATCCCGCCCCAACCTACCCCTAAATTCCACCCCCTCACACCCCCGCTAACGGCCGTGTCTCAATTTGTAGGGGGCTAACGAGGAGCGAACGGCGGGGATGCGTTAACGTGCTCCCTGGAAGGCTCATGCCCTTTTTTGGGGTAAGAAGGGACGCTATGTGTTCGAGGTTTTATGGTGATAATGCTTGATATAAATTCAGTTTAGGGGTAAACAAAATTAAAATGTTTTTGCGATGATTATGTAGAGTTGTAGTCATTTATTGCTCTGATAATTATGATATTGAAAAAGTTACACATAGCATGAAGAGAAAATAATTTATTTTTTATAAAAAATAATATATTTTAACCATCACATAATAAATAAAGTATCTAGTCGAATACTTATCTAATGTATAGATTTTAGAATGTTATGTTTTTGTTCAAATTGTCTTTATTTGTGTATATAAGTACCCTAATTGTTTTGTTTCTGTATTTTACTATTTGTTTCATATTTAGGTATAATATTATTTGTCAAATCTTAAAAATGTTGTGTACGTCTGTGATGGCATTCATATCAGTGGTTTTGTTTGCTTTGTCTTATATATTAATGCTATGGATGTTTTTACTGTTGATGTGAATATTTCAAATAAATCATTACCTAAAAATACTAATGAAATCAAAATTTAATCAAATACAATAAATTGCATCACACAATAACTGTACTTATATACAAAACAATTAAAAAAACATAACTATCAATGAGTGAAGGGTTATGACATGAAATAATTCTATGATCAACATTCAATTTGCGCATCCACGTTACATTAAGCGATGCCAACATAAATATCCGCGCAGTACTGTACTCGTAAATTTAAAACTTAGTTTATCCGCTGCTTTATTATATTTTGACTTATCTAATGTAGTTTATAGGTTATAGTTGTCTCGACCTGCTAATGTTTAAAGGCGTTATTTTTGTTTGTAATATATAGTGTTTCAAGCAACTGTAAAATCAATACGGGAGTAAGATTATATATTACATAAAATTCATAAAGAAAAACAAGTTTTTCATTAACCTGGTGGTAGGTCTTTCATATGTGAGAGGCCATCTGGGTAGGTACCACCGCAATGTCTATTTCTCCCGTGAAACAACACTGCGTAAATGCACTGTTGTGTTTCGGATTGAAGGACATTGTAGCCAGAGTAACTACTGGACATATTGAGACTTAACATCTTATGTCTCAGGATGGCGAGCGTAGTGGAATGCCAAGCATTGCTTTGTAATTCAAGGTGCTGTTTGGCTTTGCTACTGTTCATGAGCGGTCGCATCGTTTACCATCAGGCGAACGGCATGCTCGTCTCGCCATTCATTGCAATAAAAAAAAAAAAAATTACATAAAATTCACATACAATACTAAAGAAAAACAAGTTTTTCACAAACCTTAAATGAAGACACACATTACACCAGATGAAAACAGAAAAAGATAACATACAACTATGATCATATAAAAGTTAAATTTGTTTTTTTCAAAATATTCTTCTTTCACATTATTTTTAACCAACAGGAATTTGAACCTTTAAAATTTTTTATTCCTTAAAATTAGCAATGCTCAAAAGATTGTTTTACATTTTACTGTGCTGAAACCCAATCATATAAGATAAGCCGCTTGTTAAGTTTTCATGATAAAATAACGCACGAATTCAAATGATGACGTAGTGAACTATCAATGAATAGCAAATTAATTCGCATGACTACATATTCCAAACTAGATAAAGCAGCAATATTAATAACAGCACTCAAGGTAAACATACGCATCGCTACACGTACCAACAAACTAATTCATACAATTGTCTGCACAACAAACACGTTGTACCAAATCTGTGCTCTATCATCTACAAATAAATCCTGCTCTCATTTACCCCACACCCCCCCCCCTTTCAACCCCCTCTCCTCTTTATCCCCGTCCTCTTCCCCCGTGAACCACTTCGCGATATTTACCGCGGCAAACTTGTTCTACAAGAATACACGAAATATAAAGTTGGATCGTGTATGGTTTTAATTGCCTGCCATTTTTGGGACGCTTGGGTGTGCTTCGAGTTTTGAGGCCTGTCATTGTCAAAGTTGTTGGCGCGATTATGTTCTGCGTCTTTATTAGACAGGGGTAGTTGGTAACGCGTCTTCTTAAAGATGTGTATGTAAAATAAATTGCTTTAGGGACCGCACCTCATGCCATCTAAACTATAATGAGTACAAGTAAATATTAAAGTAAATAGGAATTCGTAATATACACATATACAAAAGCCAGGTTATTCAGGCTAGAAAGACAGCTTATAATTTGGTCCTATTATATTGTGATAAGGAACGGGTCTCTTGCTATATCAAGCAAAATTTCTAATCCGGCTAGTAAAGAGTTTTTGTCAAACCGAAAACTTAAAAAAATGCAATGCCTGGTCTGAAAATTGTTTTCATGATCTTGTGATTAACAATCTATACATGTTGACATTAAATAAAAAAATACTATTTGAAACTTAAACGGGGTGAAATAATATTGATTTACGAATAAACAGTGTATTATTCTACCCTATACAGCGTAGTATTATGAAAGTTTCTACAAGGATACAGAGTGCTGCGTCTACATTCTTACGCGCCATTGTGCCCCAATGTTATCTCGCGACAAAGGTCCGATATTTATAGTTCATAACGCCGCCTCATCAGCTTTTTATCACTTTTCGAAGGAACATTACTTAAAACGTTCTATTCAGTGATTCTGTCGGAGATCAATTGCCAAAAGATTTAATAAAATTGATTTATGGAGTATTATTAAATGTATTAGTTTTACTAACCGGGCAATATAGGTTACTGATATGAATGATTATTTATTTTATATTTGAATTGTGTACAAAAAAATATCGTGAGGTAACATAGAATAAGTAATTAATAAGTAAGGTCACAAATAAATTAAAAAACATCTTTGAGGTACCGTGTGGTTCATACAAAGGTACCTATGCTGAATTTTAACATTTTGATTCAACCAGAACTTAATATAAATGGACATACAAATAAAAAAAGAAAGCGTCCGTGGCGCAGTTGGTTAGACGCCGGCTGCGGAAAGAGAGAACACGGGCTCGATCCCCGCACCGAGACAAATGCTTGTGTGAAGCATAAGTGTTTGTTCCGGGTGTTTGTGAGACCGAAAAATCTCTCGTAGTTCCTGATACCCACGACACAAGACTCGATCTTAGTGTGCGGTCAGGACTATTATGTATGTGACTGTTGGGTGTATTTGTTTATTATTTATTTCAAATATAAATCCGTGCAAATTAATGAAAAGTTATTAAACGCGCAATCAAAGCACGATGAAGATGAAGCGTAGTGATGGGCGATTCCGAGATGTTATATCAATCGAAAGAATCGGAGTCGTTAAAATAAACAATCGAGTCAACCATCGACTCGCCGTTCTACAAAACAATCGAGATGTTTTTCGATTGTTTCGAGTCAATGGATTTGACCGTTAGTTTTCGATCGTTCGAATCAGTCACCGAGTCTCGCTCGGTTCTTGTTTATTAGTCTGTGCGCTCGGTCACCGTGGGGGCCGACGGAAGTCAGTCGATTGTTGCTCTCGAGTCTCGAATGAACGCGCCGCGCGCCAGTCGCAATAACAAATAACAAACCAATTCGGACTCGAATCCAAGTTGAAACAATCGAGAACCATCGAGATGTTCGAACAATCGAGACAATCGAATGAAACCTCTCGTCATCGCGCATCGCTAATGAAGCGATAGTGGCGTTGCGTTGCCACTTATGTTCCCGTGTGGCGCGACATCCGTACCACCTGCCATGTAATAGCAATCGGCGGGCTTTGAATAAGCAATAGTTTTTTGTTTCATGATAAACTTTTACTGGTGGTAGGTCTCTCATATGAGAGAGGCCGCTTGGGTACCACTGCAATGTCTATTTCTCCCGCCAAACAACAATCTAAATGGACTGTTGTGTTTCGGATCGAAGGACATTTTAGCCAGAGTAACTACTGTACATGTTAACTTAACATCTTATGGTTCAGGATGGCGAGCGTAGAGAAAACTCAAGCACTGGTTTGTAATTCAAGGTGCTGTTTACTTTTGCTAGCAGCATGAGCAGTCGTGTAGCTTACCATCAGGAAATAATTAAAAAAATATATATGAAGATGTGACGAGCCTATCGCCATATATTCCTATATATTCCTGACTCTGGGCTGATAATTATTAGAAAAATCCAATGTAATTTTACCCAACCCGGGATTCGAATTCAAGACCTCAGCTTTGTAACCGTACCCTAGTACAACTACGCCACCGCGGCAGTCGTTTTTATACACTTTAATAAAACGCAATTAAACGCGCAATCAAAACATGGCAAGTGTGAACAGCGATACAAGTCGCAATAAGCGATGAAAGATATCGCGACATCGCGATTGCGTGTAATGAAGCGATAGTGGCGCCGCGTCGCCACTCGTGTCGCCGTGTGGCGCGACATGCGGAACACCTGCCGAGAGATAGCGATAGGCGGACTGTGTACTGCCGACTGGTTTGTGATATGATAAAATATATTTTGATTGTGAATTTGAAGTTTTGTTCTTATTAGAGAATTATTGATTGCGCTATATGTATGGCAATGTGTCTAAAATTGAATGTGTGGTATGATGTATGTAGCAGATTATAAGAGATTTGATTGTGCCATGAGTAAAAAGATATATTGAAAATATTTATTTCTTTTCCTTATAAGATTGCACATGCGCTTTTGTTTTGTTTCTCAAGCGATATGAAAAATGATGTCTCATTTTGTAAGAAAAGTCTAAAGAAAGTATTTAATATATAATAGGGAGCACTTTGACTGTTCTCCTGGTATTGAAAAATCCCTTGACTGTTGGTGGCTGCTTACCTACTTAAGCAGGTATTAAAATATATTGGCCAATACTCCAACGAAAATCACCCATCCATTTAAGCAAAGAAACACAATTTTCCCTCCTTTTACCCTGTTTTTTCTTATGTCTAATCAATATTTCCAAAATATTTAATTTTGTTTGTAATTATCGTGAGTTTGTCGGCAGCCTACGGCGTAGCTCGCTACACTCGCCGTAGCATCGTAGCGGCGGCGCATCAAACGGCACAGTATTGCGTGTTACTCCAGTTGCGTTATCCGTGATATGAGCTCGTTCATACACTTGTATTATCACCATATTGTAATATACATATTTATATTTAAAATTCATTCGGTGTTTATTGTGTTAATATTATTTCAACCTTTATATTATGTTCGACTGTGGTCTTTTTATTAGGTAGATGATGAATATGATGACTAATTACCAAAAATATAATGCATTATGCAGCTTAGAATTTGCAATTTTTGAATTAATAAATCTAGCCTAATTGTTACGAAATCATCTACCGAAAAAAATGTATTTAAGATTTTTATTTAATAAACCAACAGTCACACCTAGAGTCCAATTTCCATAGAAAGACCTTGTGTATGGGTTTTTAAAATATGAGAGATAACTATTTTGTAACTTCCACACCCGAAATAAAAAATTTGTGACTCACAATATTTTGTCATATTTTGTATAGGTGTATTACCCGCGGTCTTTAGTCTTACTCAACAGTCTAACACTAAATTAGTTATAACCAGACTAATATTTTGATAATTTTCTAATCAACTAATATTTGAGCAACTTATACCCACAGGTAAATTATGGCGAAAGTACACAAATGTTAATCCTATCATCATTAGCACTATTCGACTTTTGGACTGTTTTGCAATACATCTACAATTAGCTTTATATGTATGCTCCAATAGCATTTCATAATTATTAAAGGGTAATGCCCAGTCATCATTACCAACATTGGCTAGTTACATGATTATATCGACGCAGGAAAGCGATTTGGTCGTATCTCAAACCAAGCAATTTTACACCAGAACCAAAAGAAAATGTTTAAAAAATGAATAACCACTAAACTAGAAAACTTAGGAATACCATTTGTTCAATAATAACATTTTAAAATAAAACCTTACATTTTCACGAGGAAATTCAAAGCGGTATTTTTTATGAATTAAATAATATACAAAACGTATATACGCATTTTTTTATATACGACTAAATCGCTTTCCTGCGTCGATATTGCCTGTTGTTTGTGTGTGCTTATGCAGACTAACTAAACTAAGCAAATATTAAAAAATGCTCGATACAGAAGTTCAATCACGATATTTTACAACCATTGCACAGATGATAATGATATATATTATATTTAAAAAAAAATATTTTGGGTATTCATTCAATGAAAAATATTTAGTACTCATCTGCTAATGCGGAATGCCGCTTTATCAACCCATATACCGGGTTTATCAAGGCTGCTACCGAAAACGAAGCCGAGTGGTAGTTTTAGTGACTACAAACACAATGCAACTAAAAATTTCGCAAAGAAACGAGACATTAATTTTTAATGATTTTTTAAATATCTTAATTTTTGGGTGGTAAATCCATAGTTTTTGCTAAAATAATAATTGAAACTGTTTTATACCTTAGAGTATTTATAAATAAAAGGGTATACATTATTATTTTAGGAAAAAAATGTATTTACCACCCAAATATGGCGCCATAGGAAAAAATTTACAAAAAAAATTATCGCTTTTTTTTGCAAAATTTTCTATGGCATTGTGTCTGAAGTCGCTCAAACAACCACCCGGCTTCGTTTTCGGTAGCAGTCTTGATATACCCGGTATAAGGGCAGGGCACGAGTCTCCACTACAACCGAAAATACGCTGTCCTAGTGCGGGTTGGCTCACATTACATTCTATAGAAATGTTTAAAAATCCCTATGTTTTGTAGTTTATCTCAAGATGTTTTCCTTCACCGTTATGGTGCGTGGTGATTGACTACCAAAACATCTGTTGATAGGAGGTAGGAGTACGATATACTCTTAAATTCTGAATAGACGCAGTTTAAGATCCATTTTTATAATTAATCTATCAATACAGAAGAAACAGAATCTAAGTAATACCTATAACAAGGAAGTATACAAATCAATAGACAATATAAATTTATGTATATCCAAGAACAATAAACAATCAATATAATCCATAATTTTAATCTTCTCCCTCTCTTTAACAGCAGGAAGCCCACTGTTGAAAATAAAATAATTTATTTTTTTCTGAATTTTACAGGCAAAGTAAAATCATGTCCCAAAAATGATCACCCAATTTTAAAATACACAAAAGAATATAAACGAGGCAGTACCATACCCCGCCCCCTCCCCCTTAACCGCAACTCCTCCCCACCCCTTGCTCCAATTATATTATTCTTAATTTACTTTCATAACTGGAGAACGCGTTACCGACGGGTTCCGCGTCGCTTTTCAAGACTATTGTTCTGGCATATTAATTGTTTTATGTAAAAGGCTATTATTACTTGTAAATCTGTAAAGGGCGACCAATCTGTATTCCAAAATATTCGCTACAATAAACAGATAGTTGTTTGGTTTTGCTACTGCCCACTAGTGGTTGTATCGCTTAATATCAGGCGGATGCAGGTATCGCCATAAGTTACAATAAAAGAAATTGACATTGAAAATACGGAAACATTTTGTGAAGGGAGAAATTAATTATTGGGTGCTATTTTTATAAGAGGCCGTTTCAAAATTATTCTAACTGTATCTTGTTATGATATAACAATTTTAAGCTTTCACGAATTCATCACCGCCAATTTATAGAAAAAAGACCCAAATATGAGTATAATGCTGACCCATTTTGAATTGGACCCTCAGAAATAACATTGTGGAATAAATACAACATACAGTCAATAATACGCAAATAAACACTCAATAACTTAGCCATACAAACAGCAACAAATAAGAGACACGTGCTCTACCAATGTAGAGAGGCTAAAGTACTCTACGTACGCGTGCAGCCTCGTGACCTCAGTTGTCTACTCTCAATAGGGTCAATGAATCCAATTTATTGCCACTTATTTACAGAAATCAGAGTAATAAAGTTGTAGGGGCTCTACCATTTTTGGGATATTTTTGACAGCACAATTAAATCAGATTGCACCTTAAGTGCAATCCAAATAGGTAATTATATCGTTTGTAATTTCCATTGTTTTTTCAGCATACCTAATATGTAGTTTAATACTTTGCACTGAAGACTGTTTTCAAATTTAAATCAATGCTTGGAATCCCATTACGCAAGCCATTCTGAGACATAAGATGTTAATGTTCAGTAGTTACTCTGGTTACAATATCTTTCAAACCGAAACACAACAGTGCATTTACTGCTGTTTGGCGGGAGGAATAGATTGCGGTGGGACCTACCCATGCGGCCTCTTGCATATAAGTGACTTACCAGCAACATCACATCTATATACCAATATATAAAGCTGAAGAGTTTGTTTGTTTGTTTGTTAGCTCTAATGTCAGGAGGTTCGGATTGAAATATTATTTTTGTGTTGGATAGGTTTTTTATCGAGGAATGCTATTGGCTATATATCATCGTGTTATGACCTATGGGAGAGAAGGATTGGTCGATATTCTAAATTGAGAATTTTGGCCGCCATATTGAAAAGTGTATCTGCATCCGGGCGGATCCGGACCAGACAGCTAGTAAAAGAAAAACTAATCCTACTGCAGGATACCTGCGTTCTATAGTTTCATAGGCATATAGTCATCATACTATCGTATAACTTTTTGGCCCCACAAACAATCATAAAAGTACCATTAATTAATTATCAAAAGCCACAGTTACCTGCGGAAACTATCCGAAAATATAATTTCCCTGCCAGAGCGTCCACTCACAATTGAAAACTGCACAGCGTATAACTGGAATTTTAATTCGTGGCAACATATGCCGGGGTTCGCAATCATACCCCCGGGGGAAGGGGGCAGGGGGTGAAAGGGTGGTAATTAAAAAAACGCTGCCCACTGCCCACTTCATCGGCCGCGCTCGGCCACATCGCATTTCGGATTTTAGGATTTTAATAATTGTCTTAATTGTTTTGTGTACGGAAAATTATTTCGCCTTTATGTAAAGGGTGTAATGGGTTTAATGCTCTTGTGGGAATTAATTGTAAGAAAATACAATTCATATTACTGAGTAATTGATGACGCTGAAAAATCTGACATGGAGATCTATGTACTAGTGTGTTGCGTTTCAAATTCAGGGTGTGTAGGTATATCCAGTTTCATAAATGGAATTCAATGGTCCAGTTTTAGCCTATTTGTATGGACGAGCGAGGGATGATACTCTTACTCTCCATACTTCAAAAAAGAAAATAATTAAAATTTCCACAAAAATTTACTATTATGACTGGTCGCAAAAATTTATTGGCAAATTATATTGTTTTATTTAATAAAGGTGGCATATTCAGGAATTCCTTATTCATTGGTAGTATACTTTAGAAATTCAATAAATTATTAGTTCAATAATAATAAATGTGGCAGATTTTGGAAGTCCTTGTCTATTGCTAATACAATACTTTACAAAGCCAATAAATTAGTAATTTCCTAATATGAATATCCCTGACATTGAGGAAAAAGCTCTCATACAGTAAACATTATACCAGGAACTGCTTATCAAGTTGTCATATCTTTTACATTTTCCTGTCACACGCCACAACACGTTGACATAGTGTTCTAACTTACCACTATCACTACCAACACACTCCTAATTTCCAAATAAAACATCAGAACAAACACAAGATAGTGTAAACATTAAAATTTATCATACGTATGACTTGACTCTACATTTTCCCATAGAGCCGGCACGCGCGGCCAACAGGACAAATTACTGTACCGGCACGCTCCTGAGCTCAAACACAACATCAAAACAAACAAGATAAACTAGTTACATTATTATAAATTATCGGAATCAGTGTATTGGGACAATTACTGGCGGCCCATTCCCATCATGGGATCACCATTCATTACGCGACTTGATCACATTATCTGGAGTGATAAGGCGGTGCTATCAGTTAATAAGCCTCGCCGCATATATTGCTTGGATAATACGCTTTTATTAAAACCATCATCGAGTCGTGACGCGGTTTAATCTGTTTTATCGACGCGTGTAATGAAAATGAAAACATACGGGTCAATAGTGGAAAATTGTGTGGAATTTTCTCTTTTAATAATGCTGTTGGTTATTTTATCATTTATATACATTTAAAAGATTAATTTATTCTAATAATCAAGGATTTATTTTGTATATTACGTACAAGTTTTCGAATTAAAAGCGTTAAGAAAGTTCAATGATTTGGATAAGGAGTTGTTGCATATTTTAGTAATTATTACAAATATAAATAAATTATCTTATTTTTATTCATTTTTTTAGTTATTTAATATAACAGATAACAAAAAAGATAAGACTGGTCTTCAGCTCGGACGCAATACTTAACTAGCGACTATTAATCGTTAGTGGTAAAAAAATATCCTGAGTGTTCAAATTTATATTTGTACTGGATCAAAATATATGAAATATTAATTAAGAAATAGTTTAAATTGTAGAAATTAATGAATCAACGCTCTATCATGATCTAAATTATAATATATAGAGAGGCTCAAGTGAAGATATGGAACGACCACATGTGACCACCACAATTAACAATCGCTCTATCGATCGAATGATTGAATCGTTTACTCCAAATATTACCTTTTATTGATTCAATATTTATTTATTTTTATGAGAAAGCTTATAAGTCGACATATAAGCCTTTTTCCTGTATTGGCTAATATTAGCAAAGGAATGAATACCTCGGAGCTGTGTCAAGTCAGCGTAGGAGACTCAAAGTCAAACGCAGCGCCACAACAACACACCAAAAACGAAAAAAGAAATAGATACTACACATAATATTAAATGGGTAACAAATTTTAATTGACAAAAAACATTGAATCTTTCTGACAAAATTAAAGGTATGAACTCACACGCACAACTAAGTATGTAACATTAAAATACTTATATTTAAACTATATTCAGAACCGGTACAAATTAATTTTATTATATGCATAAAAACATAAAGTAAATTAACATAAATGTAAATTAAGATACAGATAATTTAAATTAATTGTGTTAATACAAAATGTCTCGTATATCAACATAAAATCTATACGCTAAGCCGGGTAATTTTCTAATGACTTAAAAAATGTTTTACATTTACAATGTAATGTTTTTGTACTTCCTTTATATTTGTATGGAGTATAAAAATAAAATAAAATATATTCTAACCAAAAAATATGTGGCATATGATTGACTTCTATCGTGGTAACTTATTAAACATGCTTATAAAGAAGATGTGTAAGAATACTATGAAACCGCAGATTCGTTTAACTTCGGTAGAATATTTACTAACTTATGATGTCTTCACATAAATAAAGTCTTTATTTAACCTTAATGAAATCTAAATTATTACACTGATTATACAAAACCTGTGCCCACTTCAAGTGTTTAGTGGTCTCATTTTAATTAAATTTAATTACATGAATCTAATAACAATTTAATTCGTATTTTTTTCACTGTTTGACATTGTGGTACCTCTATGAACCGATAGATGGAGCCATTACAATATTTAATGACCAACTACCCTCCCTTAGATAGTGCTTATACGTTTTATAGAAGATCTAATTGTACATTAAATAAACAGTTAAAGTAATAAACCATCATAACATAATTTATAGGCGCCATTACCCTCCTTAGCAAAATTGTTTTCAACATCCGAGTATTATTAGAATTGATGTTATCGGACAATATGAGCGTGGCGCATTATGCGTGTCTATCTCTAGTGGCCAGATTAACGGTTTAATATCCACAATTATCGAGTATCGATAAGAGTCGGTATAGTGCTGTACATATCGATATATCTAATTATCGATTAGGTGCCATTATAGTGTACAGTCAGCAACATAAGTCGCTACACAGTCACGAGATTTGGAATTGTCTTATCATCCAAAATAATAATTATTTTCAATATCGTATGACACTTGTCGGTATAGATTGACTTTACTTGGTTATATTTTACGACTACAGAGTAGTACGCACAAATATTAATTCGTAAAAAGGTTATCAAAAAATGTGAAGTGTTCAACGACTTATGTTGCTGACTATACATAAGAACCGATATAATGTGCTGTTTGTATCGATTAGATTCAACCATTGTTGTGGACATTTTGATGTGATGGTATGCAGAGTTGATGAAAACTTACCCTTGAAGTATTGTTACTTTTTCAATCTTTCCATGCTTCAACAAATATGTGGTAATTTTTTTTAGCGAAACAAATCTTAGAAACCTCCCATTCAAATTGTTTAAAAAAATCAGTTACAATCTCGTACGCTGATTTCACTTAGCGACTTCACGTCACATATATTTGTTGCGAAGCAAATTTTAACTTCAATTATAAATATAAGTGTGAAATGAAAAATAAAATACTATAAGGATTTTGAAATATGTACATTATTACCATTAATTTGAGATAGGTCTGTATTTGAGGTGACGCACACAAGCTTTGTCATCAATATAACATTCTCTAATAGAGACTTTATTTGAAAAAGTCAATAATTTCATTAATATAAGTCTCCAGTTTATACAAACCATAAATATTTTCTATAATCAATCTTGAATTTGTCTATTAATTTATCTACATGGATATTAACTATGATCGAGGAAACAATATACTTCATTTTATCTTCGTTATCTTTTAAACAAATGCCTAAAATTATATGAAATTGTAATTTATTTAATGCTAGTTAACTTCTGAAGATCAGCCGATAAACCCAATTCTTACTTATTGATATTCATAGTGTCACCAAAAATATTGGCGATATTTTGCTCTTATAAATAAGATATAACTGGAAAGTGGAACGTTTAACTTTATCTTATTTATGGATTTATCCATGCGAAATTATTAATATGATGGACAGCGCACATGAAATACTGAATACTCCGTAAAAGATTTCGTGAATCAAAATTTGGGAAGACTGGAAATAAAAATGGAAGTATTTTTTCATACACTAGAATAGTATAGACCAGTGATTCTCAACCTTTTTTTTGTTGCGGCACATATTTAACGATTTCAAAATTTGGCGGCACACATTTAACGATTTCAAAATTTGGCGGCACACAAAGAAAAAGATAAAAATTATTTACTTATTACAACACACTGCATAAATAGTTTATGCCAAAATATTTAAATATACGAAATAAACTAATATATACTACAATAATAACTAAACGTTTATTAAGGGATTAATTACAAGCTAATAATAAAAATATTTTTAATGCGAAATTTGAGCTTGATTTTTTTGGTAATTTGATTTATATTTGGTCGTAAAAATGACAATGCTACTCTCATATCGTAAAGAAAAGGTGCAGTAACTACTATGAACACCTTGTGAATCCCAACTATCACTAAAACAACACGTTTTGTACGCAGAAGTGGCAAGTGTGCGCCGACTTGAGACATGTTCCTATTGCTATGCACGCCGCTTCATCATAATTTGGCACTAAGAAAAAACGCGTTGCAAAGCAAATAATAAAATAATTAACTTTTATGTGGACTTAAATATATATTCATGTTAAAAATATTTTTCTTTTTAAATGATATAATTTAATAATATTAACATTATTATATATTTGCAAAATTTGGCGGCACACAAAAGTGCCGCGGCACAGTGGTTGAGAATCACTGGTATAGACTATAATAAAACAAAATATATTGAGAAAATATTACTCTTCCAATATACCTTTTACCCTTCCATTTTATACAATATTTTCAAACCTTACTACAAGTGCATAAAGCAAAAATACAAGATATTACTTTGAACTCAATAGCAACTACAGTACTGTAGCAAATAAAATATTAATAGGTGACAAATAATTATCCCTCTCAATTCGTTACTATAATTTTGCTAAGAAGAAGAATGAGAGCATTATAAAGGGACAGATTTAATAATCTATCAAGGTATATAAGAAACGAAGATTTTATATTTATTATTGCAATGAATCGCGAAACGAGCTTGCCATTTGCCTGATGGTAAGTGATACGACAGCTCATGGTCAGTAGCAAAACCAAACAACACCATGAATTACAAAGCAATACGTGGCATGCAACTGAGCTCGCCATCCTGACACATAAGATGTAACGTCTCAATATGTCCAGTAGTTACTGTGGTTACCTTCTTTTTCGTTCGTTTGATTATCTCCTTCAATCCGAAGCACCACATTGCATTTATACTACTGTTTCGCGGGAGAAATAGACATTGCGGTGATACCTACCCAGGCGTCCTCAACATATGAGAGACTTACCACCAGTAAAACTTGTATCAGCCCATATACGTCCCACTGCAGGGCACGGGCCTACTCTACAATCGTAAGTACGATAGAGAGTGGTTAGGCCATATAGTCCACCACGCTGGCCTAGTGCGGGTTGGCGGACTTACACACCATAGAAATTCTTATAAATCGCTATGGTATGCAGGTTTCCTCACGATGTTTTCCTTCACCGTTTTAGTGCGTGGTGATATAAAACTAAATAACTTTATATAAAATGAGTACAATAAAACGAATTCTACACATTATGGTTTCCGCTAAATCATTAAGTCATTTAAATATCATAAAACATACTTTTTCGATACCCAGTTTTAAAACAAATTTGGGTCAACATGCTCGGTCGAATCGTATAGTTAGAGCTTATAACAACCCAAACTGCAGTGGCATTATTAATATTTTTTCCATGTGGACAGTGTTCTTAAGGTGCGACATATGTGTATCAATTCATAACAAATAATACAGGACACATCCAATTTACATCGCTCAACGCAATCTATTGCCATTATTATGTGTAAACAAAACTTATCAATTTTCTCGCTCGCCAACAAGCATAAAAAATTATATCATTTAAATCTCCGGCAAACCTAACAATGCATTAATTAATATATACTTTTTGTGCGCTATCAATTATATTATAATATGTGATATTTAAACCTGACAGCCACTTGTAGAACCGGTTATTAAAATACTGTTATATCTCATTAATATTTCATAAATTAATCGACTTTAATCTTTATCACCATCCTATAAACATCTAACCTTCTTCATCTATTTTTTTACAGATAAGTAAATCAGCCTATACTGGGTATCTCAAGACTGCCATCGAAAACGAAGCCGGGTGGTAGTTTAAGTGACTTCAAACACAATGCAACTAAAAATTTCGCACAAAAACGTGACAATTATTTGTTATGATTTTATAAATATCTTCATTTTTGGGTGGTCAATCCATAGTTTTTGATAAAATAATGATTTAAACTTACCTTAGAGTATTTATAAATAAAAGGCTATACACTATTATTTTAGGAAAACAAAATGTATTTACCACCCAAATACCACCATTTGAAAAAAGTAAAAAAAAAAGCAAAAAAATCGTAGCTTTTTTTGCAACATTTTCTGTTGCATTGTGTATGAAGTCGCTAAAACTACCACCCGGCTTCGTTTTCGGTAGGAGTCTTGATATACCCTGTATACTGATGGTAGGTCACTCATATATGAGAGGCCTACTGGGTAGGTCCACCACAATGTCTATTTCCTCCGCCAAGCAGTAGTGTAATCGCACTGTTGTATTCGGGTTTGAAGAACATTGTAGGCAGATTACTGGACATATTGAGACTTAACGACTTATGTATCAGGATTGCGAGCGCAGTAGAATTTCAAACATTGGTCTGATCATGGTGTTGTTTGATTTTGCTACTATCCATGAGGTGTCGTATTACTAACATGCAAATGGTATGCTCGTATCACCATTCATGTCAATAAAAAATAATTAAAACAATATACCTTGCACTGCAGGTCACGGATTTTAGTTACAACTAAATATTTTATTTCATATACCAAATAGAGATTATATACTATGCAGGTTTCCACAGGACCGTGTCCTTCATTGTTCATTGTAATAATTAATTAAGAATACAAATGAAATCGGAAAATATATTTATGTGTGACCTAGAATATAAACCCGTTACCATTATAATAGCAGTTCACATTCGGTTTGTTGCAATGCCATCTTACGGTATTTAATTTGCTGAAACACCATACCACTCTTCTTAAATTCATAATACGCCCACTCAAATCTTATAAATTTAAACAGCACTGAGTTTCAAGCAACCCCTCCAACCCTTTGCATTCAATAAATATTTATTAAACGTCTATTACTATTGAACGTAGTTTCTACGTGTTACAACGCGTAACGCGCCGTAATAGCGCCGCAAACGATCGTTACGTAGGCTATAACTCCGCTCTCCGTCGGTGCCGGGTGAGCGCCGCCGGCGTCTTGTGCGAGAAAACTCTCGGGAAATTTCGGAAAATTTGGGTCTGTTTTGTATGTTATTGCTTGTTGAAATATTTCTTTTTAATTGGGTGTTTGATTTTAAAGATGGTTGATTGTAAAATTGAAGAAAACGGGAAAATATTTTTTTAAAAAATATAGGAAAATATTTAATAGTTCATAAACATGGAACCTACAGTTTAAGCTTTGAAATATAAATAAACGTAGAAAAGGCTCCTTTCTACTAAAATATAAGTTAGCAAATAAAATAAGTTCAATAACATTACAGATGTTTTATTTCAAAAATAAAATACTATGAAACTTAATTTATTATTAAAGTGAATACTAAAAGTTGTTGTAAAACATTTAGCGTGTCATAAAACATTTTTCTTATCTTTAAATTTTAAATTATGTCCAATTAAAAACCGTTTAAGTTTACAACTCCTCGATTTATTCAACTCGTCAATAAAAACATTCTAATTATACCATTTGTCAAAACATTTAAAATTAATACACTTTGTTAATTTCATAATTTGAATTTAAAAGGTTTCTTAAATAATAATCATTATTATATGACAATAATAAAAACAATCAAAATAATATCGTGCCAAATCAATTTTATTTTAAAGAAACAGCTCTATATTTTATTACATTAAATTGATAATAAAATTATCAATCACTAATGCATATCATTAACTTTCTATCAATCTAGACTTTAAGAAATATTTATTATTGGGGAATGCAAATAATTATTTATTACTATATTTTGCTTCAATTCTTTGATTAATATTATTTATATTTATACGTTTACAATAAAACATATAGTATTGCCAATTGTATAATATTGTTTATTTATAATATTACAGTATTATAATTGTATTGTATTTAACATTATTGTCAGCAGAACTACTAGTAATTATTTCTATTTACAAGTACATTGGTAATAAGTAACGCGTTGAAATCTTTTATATGACTCACATTTAAATATGAAATATTATATTGACGAGTAATTGAATATATACAATGAACATTATATTGGATAAAAGACAAAAATTTAGTCAATAAAATATCCTTAAAAATATATTGGATTTTAATAAATCCATTAGATGTTTATCCTACACTTATTGATTTATTAAGAAACATTCCCCTAATGGGAGCAAAACTTACACCAATAACTCTATGACTTCATAAAGTTATGACTTCATATATTGGAATTTACAATAAAAATGTCATACTCAAATTACAATTACCTTACATTTGTTTTTATATAATGCTTAAAACAAACATCATGACAAGCGGGCCTAAATAAACACTCAAAAGTCGATACAAAAATATATTTTTACTTACTGGACTGCAGCCTGTCCCGCCAGGCCATGGGGTTGGAGACGAGGCCCTGGAAGCCGGGCCAGTACAGCGGCTTGTGCTGCAGGTAGTGCGCCATGCCGGCCGCCGCCGCCGCCAGCGACAGCCGCGGCGCCAACAGACCAGCGCCAACGTTGGACCCAACCGCCGGCCGCGACAGGATGTGGTCGATGCCGTGCGGGTTCGGCGCCGGGGGAGGTGCCTCCGCCAGCGAGCTCAGCGCGGCCAGCGGGGCCCCGAACCCGTTCTCCAGAGCGTTCCTCGACAGCGGCGGCGATCCCCTCATCTCCGACATTGTTCACAACACGATACAGTCAGTACATCACGAGCTCACAGCTGACACATCGCCACGAGCGCCCGCCAGCGCGACCCGACACCAAATGAAAAGCGCTACGAGCGCAAACAAAAAAGCACACGGGAATAGAGAACGCCCAGTCAATCTAAACCTTATATCTTTGACGCCGCCCCTTAGCAAGCGCTCCTCTCGAACTATACCCGTCCTTGTCGGATGCGTGCGTGTGCGAGAGGGACGGGGAAGCCGCGGTGTTAACACCAGAGCGTAGATTTAACGAATCGCTATTTGATGGCGCTTCTTGTCTCTTTATAATTAAGTCGGGCGCAGTTTTTGCGGTGCCCTCCCCCCGCGCCGCGCCGTAAACCCCCCGCCCTCCCTTTGAATCGGTGCAATCGTGCATTGTAGTGCGAATGGTATAGAATGCGAGTATAAGTAAGCAAATATTCGAATTATAATGGAATGAGATTAATATTGTATCGATCCGGTACATCTGTTGCTGCATTCAATTTTAATTGGCTCGTTAGATGTGATCTGTTTTCATTTGTCAGTATTCTTGAGACAGATGTTTTATTATTAAGATTTTACAATTGTATACTTTTCGTATATTTTTGAAGTTCATAATGGAATATAATATTTCATAACTTTTAATATTTGAGGAAATTATTTACACACACGTGTATAACCTAACAGTGTTATTATTGAATTTACTACTCCAAAATTTAAACAAAAATATATCATGTTGTTTTCTTAATATTTTTACACCAATTTCAAATCCAAGTATTACAATAAATATTCAGAACATTCGCATACCCCAATGTATGTATCAGCCCATATACGTCCCACTGCAGGGCACGGGCCTCCTCTACAATCGACAGTACGATTGAGAGTGGTACATACCCCAATAGAACGACAATTTTAGTCCAACAACACGTATAATTCAGGTCACTTAAAAATAAACAATTTGATCACAGAAACCAGCAATTAAATCCCAAACATTCACAATAAAAAAAATCGATATTATTATCCAGTATACCTTCCGTCCCCACCCATTACAACACAATGAGAGCGGAAGAATCATTTGTCGCCGAGTTATTTATGTGACAAATATTTTATTAATTGACAAAGACGAGCACTTTGAAGAAAATAAACCACCCATAGAATTAACTGTAGCAGAGTGTAGCATCTGCCGTACAATGCGCAGAGCGATGCGAGCGTAATCGACTGTGTTTAATGTCCTAATGATACGTACTATGAGGAATATTATTTGCGATCATCTATTGGTGTTTTTAATTGATTGGTTTTTTTTTTTCATTTAAGTGGTTGGTTTTAAAGTGCTAAGTTAACATAGGGTTTTCATATTGTTTTGCTGTTGAATGGAGGTAGGTTTTATAGTAGGAACCTACGGGGCTAACATCGATATTTTTTATATTCATCCAAACTAGGTAAATTTTAAAATTAGTACAAACAATAAATTTGAATTTATCTGATAATTAGCAGGACTTTTTGCGATAAACCAATTAAAATTATATTTACTCTGATTTAAATAAAAATTTATACGATCAATAAAAATATTTTAATTTTTTTTAGTAGACAATATATTTAAAGAGTAACGAGTAGCTAGATTTTTTGTTACAGAAATATGATATTGTTTATATTTCACACCTAACATTGAATGAATTCGAAAACTACAACGGAAACATAATACAAAAAAATGAAATTTAATTTCATAATTAAATTCTCAAAAAATTTAATCAGTTTAGTTATGTTATTAAAAATTCAAAAACAAGAAGTCTCTTTTAGTGTTTTATATTCCCCTATTACTCTCAAACAAAATATTCAAAATGTTACAGATATTCCTTAGGTAATTGATAATTGAAATTGTTTAATTGAGTAATATTTAGTTCTTCATTGTGTTCAAACTGAATTTTAAGGATATACTAATATTGAAACAAAAATATTTTTTAAGGATTTAATCGCAGATTTGGTTTAATTTTTATATTTAAATCCTCGCAGTGCAACGTCATGATTACTTTATAGCTGTCGTAGTCACGGGACTGTCCCGTTTTTTTATTTGAAGTGTAATATTCGCGTAATTTTGAGAAACCATTACATAGACTAATATTTAAGTATTACTCCGATTAAGCGGTAGAGACATCGAGACATCTACATATCAAACATCAGTTGGACAAGTGGTTATCAGAGAGAAAAGAAACGGTGACTTTGCTATCTTCTTTCTTAAATAATATGTCGGAAAACTTAAAATGTTTCACTAGGAAATCTTATTATTAATAATTGTATAGTACAATATTAGCAGGCCTGCATAATTGTATCTATTGGTATGGGACTGCCGTCTGATGCCAATTAATATGTGTGATGAATTTGAAGGCTAAAACCAGACGCTTCTCATATGATTTGGTTGTTTCTGGAAGTTAGTTTTTACTTACAATTATTTGAACCTCAGACTTATTTCCTGAACCTATACCATAACGTAAAATCAAAATGTAAACATATTTCCTCATTATATCTACTTTATCTTCACGTCAAGGAATTATCAAATATGAGCTCAATGAGCGCACAAAATAATTTAAAAAGTTTAATTGTGTTATCTAGACTCGAACCCGCGACATCCATTTTGGCACCCCGGTTGCTCTCGATTAGGCCATCGCTCAATAAGCAATGTAAACAATGATTAATATTGATATTTAGGGAATGGGTTTCGTTGCATCCAAAGGGGAAGCGACCCTTATAAAATATTTGCGCAAATTAATGTTAGTCTTTGGCGTAGTCAAGGGTATGTTAGGGTTGAATTATATTTTAAGAAGAAAAACGATTTTGCCATAGAATAAAAGCAGAAGAAAAAGGAAAGAATTTGCTTTTAAATAACTCTGATTCTCTCATAATAAATTTAATGTCTAAACAATAACAAAATGCTGGCGTACATGAATTTGTTGTTATGACGTTGTGTACCAAAAGCGTAAAGAGAACCTCGTCATGCTATAATTCTAAATTATAATATTATTCATTCAGTATTAACAAGGTGTTGTGAAACTTTTACTAAAACTATAAATGCTCCAAGACAAGGTACAGTTATAAAGAAAAATATAAGAATGGTGTTGTAGCATCACTAATTACAATTATTGTTTTAATTTTTCATTCAACATGTTAAATGCAAAGGCAACAGGCTTACTGTAACTTTATTTCGAATATATAGACTAACTTAATATTTAACTGATACTAACAAACATACATGGACATAATGAGACTTCAAATCTTGTCTCAGGATGGTGAGCGCAGTGGAATGCCAAGCATTGCTTTGTAATTCAGGGTATTGTTTGGTTTTGCCACTTTTCATAAAACGAAACTTATCTGATAGGTAACTTAGGAAACTTCACATAAGGCTTGAGCCGAAACTAAATTCAAATATTCGGACGTCATACTTAAAACTATTTGAATGTGCCTAGACACTCCACAAAATGACTTCAACTGACTAATAATATTAAGACTGTAAAATGTACTATTGTTTGTTATCTTGAATAATTAAAAAAACGAATCTTCTATCGTCCGTCGTAACTATCGACTAAGTTAGGAGAGAATTATAAGTATCACAGGGAATAGAAGTAGTGATTGCAATCCGGCGTCATTTTCAGTCCGGCCGGATACGACCGGATTCCCATCAATCCGGCCGGATCCGGTCGGATCCGTCCGGATTGATTAAATCAAGATGATTTTCGCTTTTTAGTACAAAATAAGTGAGTTAATCAAGTGTCACTACACTTATATGTAGGTAGTTTATAAAAAATAAATCACAAATATATAAAATCGACTTTATTTCCTAACCAATGTTAAGACAAATAGACAACAAGAAAACAATTAAAATTTAGTAGTGTAGGTAACTAGTAATAATTTTACGACGTAACGAGTAGTTCAGTCTTTCTAGGTTTCCCCTTTACAGATAGATCAATTTATAAGTAACAATATTAATTATCAAGTAACTATAATATCTAATAGATACAATTAACCTTACGTAATTAACTGAAATGAGATCAAAATCATTATTAAAGTATTAGACGAAGAGCCCGTGGCCGCCAGACCTTCGCAATTTTATAAAACCTGAAAGTTTGTGCGTGCATGCCTCTAATATAGGCATCGCACAATCAGCTATTATGAAGTTCCGATCGTGGTTGCTGCGGGTAGTTATGAGCTTCAATGTTTCTGGCAAAATGAAAGAACCATCAAAAGTGTCTGAATACTAAGGAAATATTTTTTTATAGTTGCTTTAACAACATATATAACATTCAGCTTTTATACTATAACACTGAAAAAATTACATTATGTTAAAGTTTGAAATTAGCGTATTATTTAATAACATGTAATTTTGCTGAAGTTATAGTATAAAAGCCGAATTTTTGATAGTTCTTTCATCTTGTCAGAAACGTTAAAGCTCATAACTTCCAAAGCAACCACGATCGGAACTTCATAATAGCTGATCGTGTGATGCTTATGTCAGAGGCATGTGCAGACAAACATTCAGCTTTTATAAAATTACGAAGGCCTGGCGGCCACGGGCTCTTCATCTATATTTGAGAATGCTAATAAATAAGTCTTATAGGTATTTATGATTATTTATGAAGTCTTGATACCATCATGATTTGATGAATCTGTCGAACGAATGAATGGCAAAAATTATCACAATAATGAGTTTAGAACTCTTTAGTTTAATCAACTTACGATAAATAATTATTTTAAGTATGTAATAATTGTAAAAAAATATAAGTATTAAAAGAAAATCAATATTGATTTTGAAAATAAGATCGTAGAAAACAAATCTATATATTAATACGTGATGCAAAAACTTTGGATCCCTTTTTACGAAAATTGCGCGGACGCAGGAGCATAAAATTTGGCACACATAAAGTTTATGTGTAGGAGAAGTGGAGAATGCTAATATTTTTCAATAATAATGCTTATAAAGTACATTAAATCAAAAAATAAAACATTACACACACTGCCATGCATTTCACACACACATCCATACACAAGTATACATACTCTGGTGTCAAATTGTTTCTTTTCTTTTTCATTTTGTTCTTCTGACATAGACATATCAAAAAAAAGGTTTTATTTGCCTAATGAGGTAATAATATTAATATTAAAAGAGAATATTAATTTTAAATGAGGCAATAATATTAATATTAAGCCTAATATTAAATGTAATATAAAACAAGATTTTAATAATAATGCATAAAAAGTACATTAAATCAATAAATAAACCAGCATGCATTTGACACACGCATACACAAGTATTTGTACACGTATATATACTCTTTGGTCAAATTGTTTCTTTGCTTTATTATAGACATATGTAGTTGAATGTCAATCAGAAAAAAATGTTTACTGTGGTTTTGTTGAATATCAAACAGAAAAGATTTATTTGACGAATACTACGTGAAATGCTGAGCGCTTATACAAATTGTGTAGCAGTAAGATACATTTAAATGTACACGGACTATCATTATATGCATAAAGAAAGTTCTGTAGCAGCAATCTGCAATAACAACATTCAGGTACAAAAAATGTGCACGAATTATCAGAATAACAACAGCATCATACAGGTAAAAACTTTTTCTCTTCTTGATTTGGTCGAATTTCGATCACTAGGCGACCACTAGTATTGTTAATTGTGTCATCAGCTAAACGACTTCTAATAGAGCTGCAAATATAGCCTGCGGCCGAGAAGGTCCTTTCAGCTTCTACACTTGTCGGCTTTAATGTCAGCAAATAATCATGAATAGCAGACAAGTATTCTCCTCGGACTCCATCGCTTTCAAATGTCGTCATTTCTTTTTTTAGTAATATTATTTTGCCACAAACTGCTAGCACCGGATCCAGTCTTCGAATCCGGTATATCGGTACTGGATCCGGTAACCATTAAATGATGCCGGATCCGCCTGATTACCGGATCCGTTTTTCCGGATTGCAATCCCTAAATAGAAGTGACTTTTAGAAGTGCAGAACTTATAACTTCAGATATCGAAGTTCGAACATTCGAACTACGTTTCGGATCATAGATTAAACTTCCTGGTCAATAGTGAACTCCTAATACCTAAATATGATAATTGACCTTATTCTGTCACAGTTGCTCAAACAAAGCAGCTTAACCAATGAGATACAAATCCTTCATAAATATTCCAATTACATCCCGACATCACTGCCTCGTATCAGACCACCCTCCCCGCATTATTTTTCAATACACAAAATATAAATACAATAAACACATACAAAAAGCGAGACCACATTTTAATACCCCATTTGTACCCCTAATACTAGAGAATTAACTTTGAATTAAACTGTACCCCAGCAAATGTGGCCGCGACGGAGCGTTTTTCAATTTGTATAAAAAACCGTTTCATTTACAAATAAATGTATTTTTCGACGTACATTTATGATCGGGAACAACTGATCTTTATCTATTAAAATTGTATTTTTGTACGCGACAAAGTGATATTACGTACATATTTTAGGTCATGTTTTTTTATTGCATTGAATGGCAAGACGAGCTTGGCGTTTGCCTGATGGTAAGCAATACGACCGCTATTGAACAGTAGCAAAACCAGACAACATCTTAAATTAAAAAGCAATGTTGACATTCCACTGCGCTCGCCGTCCTGAGACATCCGATGTTAAGTCTCAATATGTCCAGTTGTTACTCTGGCTACAATTTCGATCAATCCGAAACATAACAGTGCCTTTACACTACTGTTTGGCGGGAGGAATAGACATTGCAGTGGTACCTACCCAGGTGGCCTCTCATAATATGAGAAACCTACCACCCGTTTATGATCAATAAGTGAGCGATGGCCTAGTTGCTTGGGCAAAGAAATTACAGATTAAAGGTACCAACCCTAGTTCTATAAAAACTACTGCATATTTAGCGATCTATGTCATATAGTTTAAATCAGAATTAACACGATTATTGTAATATAGATACAAAGAAAACGTTTTCTCGCGACAATATACTTGAATATATATGAAATTCTAGTTGTATTTATTACGCCACAATTGAGTGAACGATTTAATATAAAATAAAACAGATTTTAATGTTATAAATATGTCCCAAGACGCGTAATATATTCATATCCGCTCGTATAGCGAATTTAGTCATAGAAAGGCTTCTCATACCACATGTAGGTTGTGTTTTGGGTTCAGTTCATCTACCTCCCACTTCTGAGCCGACCGTTAGGATTGATGTCTGGTTAGATGGCTATCTCTAATGGATGGTCACCCTACTTAGCACTTACCATCAGATTTAATAATAATAATAATTACTACCCAATTGTCACATATGTACATAGTCCTGACCCCACAATAAGATCGAGTCTTGTGTCGTGTCCGGAACTGAGGGTCTTTTCAGTCTCACAAACAACCAGACCAGAAATAAATATTTACGAACCGCACAAACATTTCTCTCGGTGCGAGGATCGAACCCGCGGCCTCTTGTTTCACAGGCAGCGTCTAACCGCCTGTGCCATGGAGGCTGTCAAAAGTCACTTAGGCGTATAAAAAATATTTTGCAATACAAGATAAATATTATTATTTCGCTTTATTACTCGTAATACCCAAACAAAACTCCCCATACATACGAAGATGCTTATCTCGAATTAATTCCATCACCGACACAACATTTGTTGAAATATGAAAATAAAACGCTCAATGAACAAATCCTCTAAATGCGTACAGCGGAGGGGTTGAAGCGCGAGGGGTGAGGGGTGGGGGTCGAGGGGTGGGGGTGAGTAGAGATCGGTTCCAAGCTCTTTGTTGCTCTAACCGGATGTGTAACATAATACGCGCGCACATCCACTGAGCGACCGAACTGCGGTGTTGTGGTGCCAATGTAAGCGAGTTTGACTCCATCTTAATTGAAAAATGAATAAAATTGTCACCATAGGGTGCGAATTACATAACATGTAAAGTTTTAAATACTACATATAAGATCGAAGAGGTATAGTTTTGTAGATAATTAGAAGTGGCCTGGTTGGAACCGATGTGACATAATAACTTGACTGATTTCTTTAATTTTGTGACTAAAAATACCAGAGACCCCGAACGGCTATTCCTAAACAGGATTTAATTTGCGTTGTTTTCTTATAATATCAAAGTAATTTAAATTTAAGTAGGCATAGAAAATATATCTTTTTTACAAATGTCAATTTAGATGAAACTAAACAATATACTCGCTGAGTTATATCGGTAATGAAACTATTTCTAAAACTATACAGATATTGTAACGTAATATTTCTTGATTTTAAAACTTATTTGGTAGATACTTCTGTTTACAAATTTACCTAAGACTTCCCTTTCTCTCACTCTCCTTTCTCTTATCTCCATCCAAAGGTTGTCTAGAAGAGATTGCCTTGTGCAATAAGGCCGCCGACTGTAGTTTTTATTTCTAATTTTAATTATATTTTTTTGTATGTTTCCTGGTGCAGAATTAATAAATATATCGATTAGGATTATAAAGTAAATATCCCCTTATAGATAGACGGATAGACAATTTAATCACTTATTTAAATTCAATAAAAACATTTATAGTAAATATACAATATTCTCAAATATCCACGAAGACAAGACCCACAAAACAGAAATTATAACCATACCCCATCTGTTCCGTCCCGCTACCCGCTACCCGCTCCGCTACCATCCCCGCTATCACAGGCACCACTCCTTAAAGCCCGAACAGCGGGCGGCCATTCATCCTCGCGTCAATTAGACGAACACCTTTGCATTGTACGGATTTTACTATCGGATTATTATACACTGCATTTGACTTTTGCTTTTGTGTACAACGCACGCGATTTCCAACTTTAACACAACGGAATAAGAGTGCGAAAATTACTGGAAGTTAACCATTTTATTAGCAAGCTATTTATTGATTGGTTGTAAATATTAAGTATAAATTGGTCGGTAAAGCCGTTACGAATGTGAGGTTTAGCTTTATTATCGTGTTAAGCACTCGTGAGAATGGTGCGGGTTCGATTTCGTTTCATGGTAATGTAGTTAGGAAAATTGATAGGAATTAGGTCAGTACATGATTAGGTATAAATATGATTTGTTTCAATGTGATACACATATAAAGATACAAAACAATTTATTTAACACCACAAAATACAGAAAATGTAAACATTACAAATACAAGTGAACAATTGGTGTTCTTATCGCTGTGACAGATTTCTTCTAGAAATTCAAAAATTATAGAATGGGTCTTCAGTGAATAAAAATACATAGATATTTATGGAAGAAAATAAAAATGAAAATTTAAAGTTGTGTAACTTATAACGACAATATTATACATATTAATAATGTGACGAAACTTTTATCCAAAATTGTTTGTTTTCTGTGAGTTAAATTCAGAGTCTAAATGCACGGAGGTATAGTCACAAACAGAAATAAGTAAACTCTAAAGTAATAAGTTTTCAACACTCATTGTTGAACCTTCATAAATTTATTGAAAAATTTCTAAGCATTCAATTATGTCAATAACATTGAGTAATTATCTAAATTTACTGACAGCTGATTTGATATAAAAACTTGAGAGTTAATTAACATAAAGTAATTAAAAGCAATCATTAACTCTGCCGCGCAATGGTTGTACTTTATTTAGAGTTATATTAATCAGAACTATTAATAAATTCAATAATGCTTGGGACGTACTTAGGAAAGATGTAAAGGGACCAATTCATATTATATTAATTTACATTTGGATTTTTATTTTTCACATACGATCATGTACATTATCCCACATATAAATAAATCTCAAATCATTCGTGAAGATTCTGGTGCCCAAAAGATATCAAATGACAATCACAGATGCTCACCATTCTATGAAAATGGGGAAAGATAAAATTACTTATAGATGGATTCTATAATCTATAACTAGATAACTAGATATTTCTCTCTTTAACTAGATATTTCGATGCATTTTATGTTTCAGTTAACAAATATAGAGATATGGTGCATATGTTCGTAGATAGCTAGGCAAGATAAATATATATTTCAACCTTTGATTATTGAAGCATATAATTGTATCGACGATGTAATAGCAGCTATATTAAACATTTGTTATAGATAGATAGGATATAGAGAACGGGTGTAAGTCAGCAATATCTTCACTTCCTAAATCCGTGCCTGATTCAACCAATATCTTTAAAGGCAAGGACACCACACTAATTACTCCAGTTAATATATTCGACGTATCTCATTATTTAAAGCAATTGACAGCTCTGTCACTCACCGATATTCTATCAATATTCATAGGTTTATGATCGAATTTTATTTTAGACATCAATATAAGAATAAATTATTTATCGGAAACGTAAAATAATTATATATCTTTAATTTATTTTTATTACGTAAATATATTTTTTTAAATGTGTGAAGCCTGGATTAAGGCCTATTTCAAAATGAGTGACTTGGAGTTGGATTTCCGTGTTGAGATATTTTTGTATGTACTGGATAGCGAGAAGGCAGCATGTTTTATTCCGCAGAAGTGGCACAATTGTATGGACCAGTGAGAGGTGCCTACAAGGATCAAAAATGGTTAGTCGCTATGTTGTGCTAGTATAAAATAAAACTACAAATAACAATGTTGTTAGGTAGGTACTACTAAATCAAGTAAAGTCCTAAAACATTTGTAAGGTTTATATCAATATCAATTTTAAAATGTATAACTCCATTTTTAATAACATTTTTTGATTAAGTTTTCACAATAACTATACGACAGAGCTTCAAAAGAAACTTTAAATTATTTATCATAGTACATCAATTAATTAATGACATTTAAAATTTCGTAACCAATTAATCAAACTTTTGATGTCAATAAAAAACTAGATTGACATTACAAGTACTTTTAAGTATATCTAGACATGTAAATCAATGCTTGTTATCAACTGACAATCAAATCAATCGCATACATAATAATTTCTTTTACAATTAAGTTCCAATAATTCATTAAATGTCAATGACCATTCTATTTTTAAAACATTCACTAAAACCCATCCGGCCAGCATTCTAAAATTCATTTTAAAAAGCTATCATTTGTTTTAAGAACAAAACTAAAACCCAGTTTAAAAAGACACATCTATAATACACAGAACGGCAACCCGCGCGGTTCAAATAAAACTAGTCATTACATTCGCATAACGTTAAGTGTGCGAAACAAAGGAACGCTCCACACACCTACTTATAAATTGGGCAAACATTTATAACTCGGCGTATGTCCACCATATTTGCCGATGGTTGCCGATGTTTAAAAAAGGAACTATAAAAAAACCGTCTAGATATGAAGAATCGAGAACGGTAATCCACGAATTAGAAAGAGATGGTGCTCTACGGGGAAGCGGGACGGATGATTTGAAGTGGGTTTTGATTGGTGGATGTGTTTCGTGGACCCCGCCCATTGGTGTAGAGATTGTCACGTGTTTTTGTTATCATTCATTGGACTCGCACATTGCATGCGGAACAGACGTGCCGCCGCGCCGGCAAACTTTTAGCAATTTACGTCCTGAATATGTTTAATGATGATGTTGTTTTGTTAACCAAATGTTTACTATCGCGGTGCAATGAATATTAATCCATAACTAGTTATATTATAGTTTCTAAAATTTTACGTGATTTCTTGTGACGGTACACAATATGGATTTTGAGATTAATATTATTTTTAATGAATATTTTGTGCAACATGCATGCATTTTTTAAAACTCAGCAGAGCTTTTTTTTTGATTTCGACATTGTTGGACATATTGAGACTAAACATCTTTTATGTCTCAGGATGGCGAGCGTAGTGGAATGCCAAGCATTGATTTGTAATTCGAGGTGTTGTTTGGTTCTGCTACTGTTTATGAGCTGTCGTATTGCTTTCCATCAGGCGAACGGCATGATCGTCTCGCCATTCATTGGAATAAAAAAAAAAACAGAATTGATCGGTTCTGAGTTCGATTCCCATATCAGGCAATTCATTTGTTTTCTTGGTCATATACTCTTCTCCCTCTACCACATTCTGTGACAGAAATAATGTTTGCTTACTATGGGCCATCCATAGCGGTGAAACGAGAGGCTCCTCTGCCTACCATTTTATAGATATAGGCGTAGTATTTGAAATGGCAACACCAGTCTTAGGAGTTCAACAACTCATATTATGAAATTGTAATAACACTATTTACGGATTTTATCGCGGATTTAGTTCAATTTTTATATTTGAGCTTTTTTTGACTCAGAAGAAGACTAATTCCGCCCCGTCACTACGATAGCTGTAAAGAAATTGAAACATCAGGAAGTTAAAATAAATAATATTAAACCGAATTTGCTATAAAATCCGTAACATTGATTTATTTCAATGTGTAACATTCGCGTAAATGTAAGAAACCGTTATAAAATTGATCAAATCCGAAAACATAAAAAGTTGCATGGGAACTGGGAATTGAACCAAAACATTAGAGAGCCTACTTAAGTTGCCATTAACCATGAAACTTTAAATAAATCTTTATTAAATCAAAACAAAAATATTAAATCATCCATTCCAAATTCTCAAACACAATTTAATCAATTTCCAAATGATTTATAGTTAATTTTTAATCTTAATAAACACTAAATCAATAATATGGGACGAGGGTGCTCATTCGTGGGGTCGCTGATTCGATTACCGCTGGGGTCCGTGAAACAGCAAGTGTAAAATTTAATTATAACGCACGATTTGTTCTGATGTTTGAAAACATCTAGTTAATGAGAGTGTTCATTTGATTACATTTAGGGATATTCGACGCTTAATGTGCGAGATATTAAAGTAATGAAAGTTTAATAGTAATTCAGTTAAACGAGTACGTTTGGAAAATTAATTTTCATTTTGAGTAATGTAGAAGATAAGTGTTTTATTGTGTTTCTGTTTAAAAGAAATGAAAAACAATAGATTTTGTCTTGCAGAATCTACTGAATAGGTTAGCAGAGTTGCAACTGGCCCCCAATTATGAAAACACCAAATACTCGTCAAATAACCTTAAAAGAATCATTACTAACCTAACCTGAAAATCGAACCCACGTGTTTGCATTCCTGAACCTATTACTCTATCATTAGACCAATATGTCGACTTAAAATATACAAAATATATACATGAACTCACGTCTATTTCCCAGAATATACAAAATACTTTCTTGATATAAACTTTACAAAACATACTGCATATATTGTCTTAACAAACTCTACTACACTTCATTTAGGTTCCGACACAACAATACAACTCAAAACTCAATACACACCCAAATTACAGAACGTCATCACCAATAAAACCTACAACCATACTCACAAATAACTCTTCAATCAAGAACCATAATTCAAGAATATATTTCATAGTATTGGAGAGTGAAGTTAATTAGGTGAAGCATGCGGTAAACGGTAAAAAGCATAAACAGCGTTGTACAGCGGTAAACAGCACTGTACAGCAGTGTTCAGCGGTGTGGGTGAACGGAGGTGAAATGCTATAAACATCGCGCAGGTGGGCAGCGCGGTATTGGAAAACTTGTGCTCTTAACAGCCACGATACGTAGGGGAGACGGATAGGGATGGGATAGAAAAGGTGATGGTATCGATATTAGAATTTATTTTCATTAACTCGATACAAAGTTCATTTTAATTGTATAATCACTAGCAGCTAAAAAAGTGGGCTTATGAACACAAACCTCCCTTATGATGTCTGGATATAGAGATTTTCTCTTTACGTGAGACGACCGCAGAATGTAGCTTCTCACGCTTATTATGCAATTACCCGACACTGGCCAGTCATTCGGCTACATCACCTCCAGTATATGCGATAGCGCCGATCAGTTAAAGAAAGTATAGGCGTTTCTCGACCTGGTTTATTTAGTGCAGTACATAATTTAAACACGAAGAGTTTAACTTGTATGCCAAAACAGAATTGTTCAGGACCCAGCTCGCTTATAACACCCGAAAGTGTGTTAGACTTGACGTTCAATGTCACTGAAATACCCAATCTGTACTCCCTTAGCGTACAAATAAAGAAGCTATACAGCTATTATATGTTCCAAAAAAAAATGAACAAAATGCTCTTCGACGAATAATAAATCAGATTATAAACCTTCAGGTGAATTTATTTGACAACGTCTTGTATTTTATCGACACTCCCCGCGTCACGTCTCTACCAAGCGCACACTGCAATAGCCAAACATTTATTTGATGCCGCGTCGATCGGCGAACACCTTCGTCTTTCGGCACTCTATACCGAAAGCCGAAACAAGAGCGAATTGAAAACAATAAATATCGCCCAGCCCTAACAAATGAAACACCACGCCGCGATTAAAAAAGTTACATTTGTTTATTGTTTTATTTTTAAATTATAATGTAATATGAAAGTTTACCTTTGATTCTCGCTTTCGATTTGTTATTTGCGAACTAATGAAATATGGCGGTTAATTGGGTTTGTTTATGTAATTTTGAATAAATAATGAAATATTGCGCGATTATGTATGTAATTTCTTCGGTGGCGTACATTTTTTACGGTATGATTTCAAAGCTGAGACTCGGGATTCGTACCCGAGGTATTCGAATTCCGGGTTGGGCAAAGTGAAATTGGATTTTACTATCCAATTTCAGCCCAGGAGGGAGTCAAGAACTTGATATAACTGAAATACGTTTTAACGAATAAGCTAGTTATACTAGACCTGAAGTCATCAAGGTAGTAATAATACCAAACTAGTTGCATCACTATAACTAAAATACTTTTTAAATCGACTATGAATAAGCCCGTTATACTATATCTGAAGTCATCAACGAAGTCATAATATCAAACTAGTTGTACCATAGTCGACATTAGAAACAAAGGCAACAGCATTAAATAACGCAGTGCCGGCCTGAAGGTCCAGTTAATGGTCCGAGTTGCGCCGCGCGCCGCGGTCGCGTCTCTCAGATCTGTGTCACGCTTGCACAGTGGAAGAATACAGCGATTTCTGAATATTTTTAACCGTACATAGACTCATGCCAAATATTTAAAAATGGGTATATATAGGGATAGATGTGCATCTAGTATCACAGAATTATTGCGAATTGAAACAGGATTAACAGATAATGAACTGGAAATGCAATGGTATACAACCACCACCGTAATATCTATTTCTCCTACAAAAGACCAGTGTAAATGCACTTTCTGTTTCCGTTTCAAGGACATTGTAGCCAGAGTAACTAATGGACATATTGATACTTAACATTTTATGTCTCAGGATGGCGAGCGCTGAGGAATGCCAAGAAAGGCTTTGTAATTCAAGGTTTTATTTGCTTTTGCTACTGTTCATAAGCGGGTGTATCGCTTACGATCAGGCGAACAGCACGCTCGTCTCCCCAAAGCAATAAAAAAAATTACATTTACGTGGATCAGTATGCGAAATTTTCTACCACGACCAGGCTATCAATCCAGGAACAAAAGGTTGTAGTAGTGATTAAATAAAACACTGAAAAGTCGCTCAATAGCCACTTAAGTTAAAATCGCTTGAGCCACGCGTCTAAGGCAAGTTGTCCGGTTAATTAGCGTGCCGGGCACCGACAGATGGCATGGATCATTAGGCTAAACGCTGTTTAGTGGCTCGATACTTCGCGCCATTAACACCCGTCCTTTGTCTTCGCTTACACATCATTACAGTGGTTTAAACAGACTGTTTAGGAGAGATAATTCAATGACTAGTGTTGTGATACGAATTGATATCTTTGTTTTCTTTTTCTCTATATTCATTTAGATACTTTTTGTCTAATCGACATGCCAGTTCCATGGTACCCTAATACAAAATGTGTAATTATATAATCCTATTCTAATCATCATCATCAGCCTAAACTGTTGTCCACCGCTGGACATAGGCCTCCTCCAAATTGTACTATTTAACCTGTCTTAGGCTTGTCCTTGCACCTAGCTGGTGGGTGTCCTACATTACGCTTTTTTTTTATTGCTTGCCAAGATACGGTATCCACTCAAGAACACGTCTGCTCCAGCGGTTGTCGGTTCTTCGACAGATGTTGCCAGCCCACTGCCGCTTCAGCTCGCTAATCCTATGTGCCATGTCTACGACTTTGGTTTTGATTTTTCTAATACTACACTTTAAAACATTCTAGCTTGCTTAGAGTCAGGTACTGCCAAAATACTTTGTACCAAGCCCAAATCTCATTTATTTAATCCTAATTTATATTTTATTTACAATTGTCTTCCGTAAAGAACTATTAATGGAACACTCCAGCAAGCGGGGTTGGACGGGGTTGGTTGATAATGATTTTAGTTGTAACATTGCACCTATGGCGGTTCAAATGCAATTACAGATTGATCCTTCATAGACAATGTCCTTAATTGACACGCTAACCCCTTCTTTATCTTTATCTTTATCTTTATCTTTATCTTTATCTTTATCTTTATCTTTATCTTTATCTTTATCTTTATCTTTATCTTTATCTTTATCTTTATCTTTATCTTTATCTTTATCTTTATCTTTATCTTTATCTTTATCTTTATCTTTATCTTTATCTTTATCTTTATCTTTATCTTTATCTTTATCTTTATCTTTATCTTTATCTTTATCTTTATCTTTATCTTTATCTTTATCTTTATCTTTATCTTTATCTTTATCTTTATCTTTATCTTTATCTTTATCTTTATCTTTATCTTTATCTTTATCTTTATCTTTATCTTTATCTTTATCTTTATCTTTATCTTTATCTTTATCTTTATCTTTATCTTTATCTTTATCTTTATCTTTATCTTTATCTTTATCTTTATCTTTATCTTTATCTTTATCTTTATCTTTATCTTTATCTTTATCTTTATCTTTATCTTTATCTTTATAAGACGTAAAAATAGGTCAAATTTCGAATAATTATTAAAAAATCAGCGCCGAATCATACTTATCTTTGGCAATCCCTGTATACATTTTTGTCCTCCCATGATTCCTTGACGAGATTGAAACGACGCCCTCTATTATTACCTATACCAAAAAAACAGTATTAACTACGCAGTGGACTTTTATTTTCGATATACTTGGTAGTCCTTTCACCTCATGTCACGCGACCCTAATCCTAAATCAACTAGGTCTCATGTCTGCTTTTGCACATCCTACTAAAAGAAAGCGCCTGCAAAAAATATGATAGCAAAACAACTCTCCTCGTCGTTTTCCTGTCTCCTCTCAGGCATATTCCTTCCAATGAGTGCTAACGATATTACAGCCGCAGCAGAGTGGTATAAATTGGTCTGCTTTTAATATCAAAATAATCTAACAACAAAACGCCTGCATTGTAGAAGAGCCACGCTCTTGTCATTTGTCAGTAATGGCATAGCATGAATGGACAGGATCATCCGGGGCCGTACCACTTTCTCACAGGAGATCGACGTGAAGCGACACCTTTGCTGTCGTGTTTCTTTCGGCGAGTGAGATTTCTGGGTGCCCTATGCCCAATACCTTTTCCTATATCTTTCCTTCCTACCTCCCTATCCATTTAATAGGACATGACATCTATGATCCAAAAGTTGTGTGTCCATTAACGACAGTGATCACTTACCAACGGATTATCTGATTGCAAGTTTGCCAGACCTATTGAATAAAAAACCTAATAGCAACTCGTTCTTAGTCATCATTGCTTTGAATCTCAGGCACATTCTTTCCAATCAACTCGTAACTAAATTACAGCACATCAATGGCCACTTAGGCTGGTAGTGTTCCAGAAGGCGGTGGTATAAATTAGCGCTGGTGGCGCCGCCACGACGCGGGCCGCGCCGCGGTGCGTCGTAAATCGCAATTTGTCGCGTGCGAACGCTCTTTGAGATCGAATCTTGTGGAAATTGTGAGGTGGGAATGTACTAGAGGTGAATGGGAATTAATTCCAGCTTTAGAATAAATTCATTTAATGCCAGAACTCAACCATATTTGATGTGTGTGAGGTCCATTTTGCAAGGCTTCCTGATGGCGCAATACGACTTTTTTAGTCTCAATTCCCTGTCGATGCAAATGCTTGTTTTTTAGATGTGCGAGACGAGTACGCGCTTAAACTTAAACGTCATATATGTAAATAATTTTATCATATTTACAAAGCTTTACTTTCAACAAATTCCATATTTAAAAAAATCATGTTTAAATAAATATGTATACAACGAAATTCCCTGAAATCATTGTAAATACTCTTTCATACCTAATATCTATCAACAATTTTACGTACTTATTTACAGATATTTCTAATATAATTTCAGATTATTCAACAAAAGACATTCAGACAATTCTACACATTCGTATATCTTTGCGATTGGCTTTTAACTGTGAACACATTCCACATTTGCCACTGTCTCACACGGTTACAATATTTGCTAATTTAACGCACCCCCTCCCCCTCCACCTAAACCCATTTCACCACCACACCACATACATGTCGCGTTAGTTAAAACACGTAAAACATAGAGTGCATTTGGGGTAATGCGGAAAGCTGTTAATGGCGTATGGTAACGGATTGCTTGAGAAATTCTCTTTGACTCGTATGTAGTAACTCTGAATAAAACAATAATTGAATATAGAATATGGCCTATGATGACATGAAAATTGCAGTTTATAACCAAATTATGATACAACGTTTTCAAAAATCTCATAAGAGCTGCTCTGGGAGAGGTTTCCAAAGAATGCCGACGTGATCAATCCCTATAACAAGCTTGAATAAGCTCGGCATATTTCGAAAGAAGCTAGTTGCATCTTCACCCACTTTTTTAAAGATTTAGGAGGGATCTAAGAGTTGATGATAATAATAATTGTGTTTTTGATTTTGTACGTGACAACGTCTTAAATTAGGTTGCGGCTGGGAGTCACTTATGAAAAAGTGTAACGCCCGGTAACGTTACGATGAGTCACCGAACGAGAGAGAGGCCCGCCGAATGCCTTGCGTCTCTCTCCCACTCAACTATGATCGGTCTGCCGCGCGCGCAGCACTAGAGAAAATGTAGTTTAATGTAGTTTTTATAGTTAAAATTTGTGCAATTCTTATTTTCATTCAATTCCTTGTTCCTATTGTGCAATTTAATTATATTCATATCAATAAATATTCTACCGAGAAAAAGACGTTGTCACGTAAAATCTTCGCCCGTAAAACCGACTTTACAGGCAACCATTTTATTTATTCGTGATTTTTTTGCTACGCTTTCACGATTGTTTTTCTTATTTTTGGTGCTTTTGGGACTTGGGCAACACTATTCATATCATCAAGCGTTATTTTATATATTATTTGCAATGAATGTCCAGACAGCCCTGCCATTCTTCGGATGGTTAGCGATATGACCGCTTCTGAGACATAAGATGTTAAGTCTCAATATATTCAGTAGTTACTCTGGCCATTATGTCCTTCAAACCGGAACACAGCAGTATTCGGTCAATGGTCAGGTCACTATACATTGTAAAAAACACGAATCAATTAATTCATTAGTTTCTAACTTTTAAAACATAATTGAAATAAACGACAACAATTTAAACGAATTACAAAACCCATCCTTTTAAAACTCCGCGAAAAACAAGCTCTTACAAAAAACGGACCCCTTTCATTCGCAATCAACGGAATTAAGGAAAAAGCCGCGATCACTCGCAATAAAGTATTGCACTTACAAAGTGGACACTAACTCAGAAACGTGGCATAAATCATCGGAAAAAAACACCGGAGCGAAAACACCTCATCTACAAATGGATGCCAGAATAAGTTCCAATTCTTCCTTTCCAATTTCGGTCCCGATATTTATTGGCTACGCCGGATTAATCTTTAGAACGGTGATCGGTTTTAAAACGCGCTTATTGGTGACTAACTTTACTCCATTTTGAAACCTATCTATTGGAGACAAAGTCCAAAATGCATTGGTAAAGACCAACTGGAAGTAGTAAAAGTGGGTAATATTTATGAGCTTTCGAAGGAAATTCTTTCTGAATGTTTGCATTTATGAAAATATGCTCAAATCAAAGAGGGAAGCTGATCGTTGTAGAGGATGTTCGAATTTGAACGAAAATTTAAATTGCAAAGTTTTATGTCTGAATATTTGCTATGAATACACTTGCAATCCAAATTATAATTAAAGTACTAGATATTAATAAACGATACACAACGTAGCGAATACTAATCGGTTGTATACCTCAATCTTTAAAGAAGATGGACATTAAATAACAGCTTTGCTGGCAGATTCGGTTACTAAGATTGCAATAGCACTAAGAATCTTTATGTTTCCTCTATCCACTCCTTTCTTTCACACCTACAATCCCACTAATAATAGCTACTATGAACACACCAGCGGATGTCACTTACAATGTGTTGTGTCACTAGTTCGTTTGCCGCTTTACTCTGAACATCAGCATTATTATTTCTAGTGCGCTTTTAAAGCATACCTTATACGGAAACAGTGGAACCTCGCTTCTTGGGCCCTACTCTGTAAATCCAAAACGAAGTTCGAAACTTCGGACGATCGAAGTTTATATACGATACGAATGTACCTAAATAAACTTATGGTCGTTATTGACTTATGGTCGTAACCATAGACTTATGGTTACGATGTACATTATACAAATTCGAACTTTTACAGAGTAGGTACATTCGTATCGTATATAAAGTTCGATCGTCCGAAGTTTCGAACTTCGTTTCGGATTTACAGAGTAGGGCCCCTTTGCCGGATCTACAAAATACCAATCATTCTACAAGATCATTTGAAAATATGACGGATATATTGTACGGAAAAAGTAAGATTGAAATACCAGATAAGACAATTTATTTTGTATCAGTTTTAAGGGTTAAGAAACTGTAAGTGACAAATATCGCATCTTATGCCGAAAAAAAATTATAACAAGCTCAGTCACATATTTGGAAAACCTTTACCGTTATGTACAAATGTATGTTTTATTAGCTATAAAGCAATATTAATACCTAACTAGTACGTCAAAGCAGATCCCGCTGTATAAGTAACAATCGTTTGTGATCACAGAGTGTAATTTATTCGGGATCAAACGGAGGCTAATAATGTGCCCCCGGGACCCTGCGCTCTTATTATAACCAATTTATTCCGAACAATCATGTAATTACTTCATTTTACTTCTATACTTTGCAGTACGACATCAACATTAGAATCTATATTAATATACCTAACTAATCAATATTTGAAGTTAAGAATAAAGGATGGAGGACGTTTAAAGTTAACATTCTAACCGGTAAATATATTGATGGAAATATAAGGAATAATTTATTCCTTTTAGTTTGTATTTGCCTGAAAGTTGTTACATAAAATTTGTTTATAATGATCTCGAGACTCCTCTATAATTAAGAGTAAGATTTAGAGGGGTTAAACCATAGTCCTTTACTGGTAGGTCTTTCATATATGAGGGTCCGCCTGAGTAGGTACCACTGCAATGTCTTTTTCCCCCGCAAAACACCAAATGCATTGTTGTGTTGTGTGGAATGCCAAGCATTTCTATGTAATTCATGGTGTTGTTTGGTTTTGTTAAGGTGTATGAGCGGTCCTACCGCTTACCATCAGGGAAATTACATTCTCATCTCGCCATTCTATTGCAAGTGAAACCCAGCTGTATCAACTCCATATATACAATGTATTCTGTGCTGTATCGCCAAGACATTGATTCAGGGGAGAAAATTTAAAGCCTGCCCATTTAAAATTACTAATTTCAGCATCAATTAAAGAAACGGTTCCATCCTGGTATTTAAAATGCAATCACGTTAATTAGCCATTCGCGTACACTTGACAATTGAGTGGCGTTAAGGTGTCCCGTGTGATTTTTTCCCTTACTCTAATTAGGGTAGCACCGCCTGTTTCTGGCACAACGTAAATCATCCTCAGGTTATTAAAAGAATTCTCTACGAATCGAACCTCTTTAAGACGTCTCCTTAAATTTCCAACTGTCGAGGGATTTCCGCCTTTATACTCTTACAATAGAGGTAGTTTTCCTCTGGGGTGGTGAAGGAAATTTCTTGCACTCTTGTGTACAACCGTCGTATTGGAAATGTATGCCGTTTAATATAAAATCGGCAGTACGCGACTGTGAATGATTTTGTGTTTAATCGAGGGATTTATGGGTGTTCAAATTTTTCATTATATTTTCGGTGATTATTTTGCGCACATTTGATTTCAATTTTGTGCACGTGGCTTAATTTGCGAAATTGTGTGCTTTTGAAATTGACTACTTATTACAATTTTAATTATATTTTGAAGAGACGATGCGCAACCGGTAAGAATATTATCATTGATTACTAATTGTGCAGGCATGTATGAATAAACATCAAGAAATGGCATCGATCGTTGATTACTTTTTTTGCTATTTTTCCAACGACTTCTTATAATTATTTACAAGCGACACAAGTAACAAGTTAAGTAATTTTCCGGCATTTTTATCCCTTGGAAAGAACAAACATGATCCCATCAAATATTTAACCTATAATCATAAACAGAATGCCATAATAAAACAATTCCTTTACAATTCAATATTTGGCTTGTAAGTAACATTACAAAGAGGTTGTACAGCGCCGCAGGCTGGATGATAATTCCCTCGTGTTTTCATACCTTTGATTCGATGCCTCGCAGCCCTGTGGAAATCAAAACATTCACCTACCTTACCTTTGAGTAGGGCGTCTGTGATGACCTTATTTTTGGGGATATTTGCAAGTTTGTTTCATTAAAATACATTTGCGAACATAATTACATTATACTGCAGCAATTTTTATTTATTTCTTAAACTTCATACGCATTCTATACAAGGCGGATGCATTATCTGCCAGTCTGCCTTTGGGTGATTCAGAGATAAGATGAAATGAGCGTATACGTATTAATTTAAAAGATAAAATAGCAAAAGAAAACATGGTTAATTAATATGTAAGTGCATACAAATATACGGACAATATTATCACAATGTTATCTTGTTTCTAGGATATCTAGGTACGAAGCGAAATAGCTTAGTGAAACTCCTAAGGACAATCAATTATTTTTAACCAACATCATACTAATCAGAATAAAATGAGAACATGTGAAGAGATTTTTTTTCTTAAATACTACTTAAAAAGGACGCAGTAGGTAATTATGTGTGGAAAGATTGAGTGCAGAATAGATTTTTTTTTTTCAATAAATGTTCTATTACCAAACCTTTTTTCAAGAAGATTTTAACATGATTGGGGCAGTCTTAGGGAGACTAAGTGCTGCAGTCTATCACGTGAGATGAATATGTCTTTAAATTTAATGATTTCAGTACCTCTATGGTCACCCTATTATCCACATTCAAACGGCCTCGTTCTAAATAAAAACATTGCTCCCAAATCGCTTCTATTTCCCCCGGCATCTGTATCTTAAACCAACTTAACTAGACCACCCACTACTAACAAAACTCGCCCTTAATACGTCGACATAAAGATTATTTTATGTTTTTAGGCAGCAATATTAAAATTGTAATGTAATAGGTATGAGATTGCAAGCACTCGCATGTGTGGCAACATTAAGGCGAATAAAATTTAAATATGGTAGCACTGGAGCGGGCTATAAAAGAAACAAAATAATATAAAGAGAAAATGGAAATAATGCAGAAATGGCGGCGTCACGTGGAGAACAACGGAAACGTATGTATGAGCGGTGCAACGCTTAGATTTTACACGGATAACATTCTCCCATGCCTGATTGATAGACTTTACAAGTTAGATAATCAAATCGGAATGCATAATAATATACCCATACATTTTTTCAAGTTATTGCCAACCCGCCAGTGTAGTGGACTATATGACCTAACAACTCTCAATCGAACTCTCGTTTCTTAGAGTAGACCCATGCCTTGCAGTGGGACGTATATGGGCTGATACAGTATTGTGAAGCAATCAATTATTCCAAGTCACTCAAAATATACGTAATGTAAATTAAATTTAACAAAACACTATTCCCTGTAAGCCTCCAGGCAGCATCGAACCGATTTTGGATTCGAATTCTAGATATGCATTCCGATTTGTGAGATTATCCATATAGAGATACTCATATCAAAAGTCCGCAGCAGTAATTGGCACCCAGTATTGCAATAGGCTTGCACACACATCTTATAATGAAAATAAGTTGAACAAATTTTAAGTGGTATTAATTCCTCCCCTACATCTTCGAGGTTACAACTTACAGGCGCAAAATCGTGTATGCGTCCTGTGTCCTTCCGTCGTAGTGTGAAAAAGCATCTTAGCGAGTCGGTATAATTGTATGGAATGGCATGCTGCAACAAGCTGTTACTGAGACTTTAAACTAAGACCAAATGGTGGTTACCACCATGATATGTAGCAATGAGCTCCTCAATCGAATTATTAAATGGAAATATTTCTAGGCTTACTTGTGGGTGATTATATTGATACAGCATAGAGGCAACGTGCGCCTCCTGCACATAAAGTTAGGTAAATATTTTTCCATGTAGCGGCGCGCTCGTATTATTCAAATGTGTACCAATAAGACAGCATTTACGGCCGCCCATAAAACTACAATCCAACCGTACGAATAAATATCCGACCTCTGTAACTTATAACCTTCGGGACTTTGATGTTGGTGTGTCTGGATGCGACTGGGTTTCACGCATATGGCAAGATGTTTCAAATATCGTATAGTTAACCTACCTGATATAGTACATATATGCATTATAGTTAATGATGGTAGGTCGAGAGGCCACCTGGGTAGGTACCAACGCAATGTCTATTTTTCCTGCCAAACAGCAGTGTAAATGCACTGTATCTGTTAGAAAGATATTGTAGCGAGAGTAGCAACTGGATATTGATACTTAAAATCTTATATCTCAGGATGGCGAGCACAATGGGATTCCTAGCATTGCTCGGTAACTTGGATTACCGAGCAATGCTGTAAATAATGTGTTGTATGGTTTTGCTATTGTTCATGAGCGGTAGTATCGCATACCATCAGGCGAACGGCAGCTTCATCTCGCCATTCACGGTAATAAAATAAAAAATACGAAAAATATAATAGTTCCGAAGTGCATACAGTCATTTCCATTTTCACCAGCTCAAACATTGATATTGTAAATATTTAATTTGCATCGAGTGTGTTACGGGTGAAAAATTCCTAGTTTATTTTGCCATCTATAATCATAGTAATTTCATTAATTAAAAAAATCCAAATAAAATAATATCAGAACCCTCTTACTTACCAATATACAGAGTATATAGACTGCTACTGATAACGACGTCGGGTAGTAGTTTTAGTAACTTCAGACATAATGCGGCAAAAAAATTCGCTTAGTACGAATTATTGTTTATTGTTATTTTTTTCCTATCGTCGTATTTGGGTGGTAAATACATAGTTCTTTTTCTAAAATAATAGTGTATGTATACTTTTTTTTAAGACGCTATGGTACGCAATGGTTTAAATTATTATTTCAGCAAAAACTACGACAATATTTAAAAAATCACAAAAAAATGTCTAATATCTTTGCGAAATTTTTCATTGCATTGTGGTAGTAACTAAAACTACCACCGTCCATCCGGCTTCATTTTGGGTAGCAGTCTTAATATACCCTGTATCTATACCTCTACAACTTTTGCCACACACAACTCCTCTACCCCATCCAGTATCCCTACATTCGTAAACGTTATAATAATACAAGGCATAACACGGGTTATGGGTTAGGTCGTAACGCGCCCAACAGTCGGACCGAGGTTAATTTCGCACCTGTACTTATTCGCAAAGCCTTTTACATCCAATCTTGATAACTAATAACGCTGCCGATTGTTTTGTTTTCGTTTACAATTATTTTGGGGATTTAATTTTAAAAGGGTGTTTCTCGTTTCGTTTTGTATTTAATTTAAAATGTGTTGGATTTAGAGTAAAGATTTTAACGTCAAGAGTGATCTTATTTCATCATAAAATCCAATGAAAGAAGATGTTTTCATAATTATAATTTGTGTTTCATATCCCAATGAACATCTGAAGTCTTCATGTCGAAAATTAGTGCCACAAATGTGTAGTAGATAGAGTTAGTTGAGAGAGAGACTTTTATGCCCGTTCTTCTCTAGTGAAAACCGTTTTCCAAACCGGGTGGTAGATAAAAAAATGACTGAATCTAAATTATATAGAACATGTTAATGGATTCAATAAATTATTTTCATTTCATTTCAGTACCTGGAAGGAAGTGTCGGGTAAAACGTACTGTGGTGGATTTCCAACCGCCAAGGTGATGTGGGTGATATTGGATGTTCGTCGTGTTGTACGGTGGCGGAACTCCGTAGCACGGAAAAGTCCGAACAATTGCCAATAAATATAAGTTTTTTTTATTTTACAGTGCGATCATTATAGCTGATACAGACAATACAAACATACATATACATATACAAACATATCATAAAAATTCTTGTAAAAATATTTATTTTGTGCATACGCATGATGTTTCTTTCGCCTTTATAGAGCGGGGTAATTAACGATTATTATATTAAAGATTAAAATAATGTTATTCATAATTTGATTAACATTATGGTTTTGCCTTTGTCTTCGAGACTACGATCATCTGCTCGTTCGATCGCGTCTTCTTTACCAACAGGTCATCAAGAACTTCAATTTAGTAACTAAAATGTTAAAATAACTTAAAACACGTTTTATTAATAATGCATGTATGTAGATACTATCTGTACAATGTAGTAAGCACTATATTGTACAGAGAGTCCACGATCTTTTGGCATCCAAATGCGTTGTTGTCTTGTTGTTGTCAAAATAGTCGGAACAGTTTTCTCTTTGCCTATTTTATTATATTGCACTTGTTAATATAGTTAGATTACAAGTATAAATGCTTTTTGTTTATATTAAGAAAACATATCTCAAACAATGCGTTTGATAGAAATTTTTAAAGTTTATTTGTAGTTCCAAATTCCGCCACATACCATTATTATATAGATGAATTATATTTCTACTATGGTTCGGAATATGGCAAATACATACTTTCAAACTAATAATCTTCTTTAACAACCTCACGTAATATTGATATAATGACAGTGGGCAATAAATTAACCGTTCAGTAAGCCGCGACGCCTGTACAGTAGTTGCTACTTACTAAGTCGGCCAAGTTGTAACAAGTTGCGTCAAGTTGCGCTAAGTTTTTGCCGCGACAAGTGTAACGCGACCCGCCCGCTCGGTTCACTAGTCATTTGAATATTATTTTAGTAATGTTGGGGAAAATTGGACAACGAACACTACGGGACTTTTCCGGAATAGAATACTGAAGCAGATTGAAGTTTCGGTTAGCAAAAGTTCTTCACAGAGTGAATATTCACTCGAAATATTTGTGTATGTCAAATGTCTCAATCCTTGAATCTTGATTAGCCAAGAATTAGAATAGGTGCCAAAAAGACGTCGGCAGCTCATAATCTCGCAGTTATCATCAAAATTCAGTGTAATTATTTACCACCCCTATTTTAATTTTAAAAAATTCATATACTTTGTTTGAGACTTGAACTTGTACCCTTAGACAAGTACATTTGTATCGGAAAAATCTCTAAGTGCGACTAGTGTCGCCTCTTCTTATCCCTTCAAGAATAAAGACGTGAGCTAAGTATAAATAAATAAATAACACCCAACAGTCACATCCTGACCCCACACTAAGATCGAGTCTTGTGTCGTGGGTATCAGGAACTACGAGAGTTTTCGGTCTCACAAACACCCAGACCCGGAAGAAATATTTGTGGGCCGCACAAACATTTCTCTCGGTGCGGGGATCGAACCCGCGGCCTCTCGTTTCACAGGCGGCGTCTAACCAACTGCGCCACGGAGGCTGTCAAATGAGGATGTAATTATCATGAAAAAACCATTTCTTACAAAGAACATTAATAGAGTTATATGTATATTATATTTAATTACTTATTCACGATTTTAAATCTAATCTATTTTTGTATGCACCTACCATATTTTTGTTCTACACTACCCAAAGGTTGACTGGCAGAGAATGTCATAGGCATTAGGTATAAGAAGCTTGATAAATAAATAAAAATGTTATATTTTTACAATATAATATGAATAAAACTATCCGTTTTTCCCCAAGCGTACAAGTCTGGGACGGATGTCATTGATAGAGAATTGATAGGCACGAGACAGGCGGGCCTCGCGAACTACCCCGGTATTACCAGAATTACACACATACTTGTACTCTTTAATGCTATTCAAATTACATCGACGGTTATGTACGAGGAGGTTGGGTGTGGTTTAATACGTGTACAGGAATGGAGTGCATTTTAAAATGATATTTTATTATGAGGAATCCTTGTGGTCTTATTTCGACCGTCGGATACGCGGAGTTTGACTATGTTTACACTTGTAGAGTTAAGGATGTCATGAGATATGAGACAGCTTCCGTGGCGCAGTTGGTTAGACGACGGCAGTAAAACGAGAGGCCGTGGCTTCGATCCTCGCATCGAGACAAACGTTTGGGAGGCCCACAAATATTTCTCTCGGGTCTGAGTGTTTGTCAGATATTATTTCAACATCCATTATTTTTCCAACATCCATCCTCAAAGTACCCATGTTAATACAGCCTAAACATTCTGCTTATGCAACGTTCAAAATACACTACTCACAAAATATCAAGAACATTTGTTTTTATCAAATTTTCGGTGTTTTTTGATGATCTGTAACTTGGAGAAAATTGATAAATTAAGAAATTCGAAAACAAGCAATTAATAGCTTGGAGTGTTTTTACTTTAGATCTGTGCTCTATTTCTAAATCGACTGCCTAGTTAATAAGCAATTGTAGGAAAACCAACGAAAAAAAAACCCGCATTAGGCCAGCGTGCTGTACTATGTGGCCAATCCACTCTCAATCGTACTCTCGATTGTAGAGGAAGCCAGAGCCCTGCAGTGGGACTTATATGGGTTGATATACGTCACACAGTATAGATGAGAAACATCAGATCATCCCTTACTCATTAATAGGCCTAATCCCACAAAAACAACTTAAATCGTGCGCATCATTTACCCCTTTAAAAAGGAGTGTGTTGTAAATACTTTGATGATATCAGCAAATGTATCATTTATAACGACCACGTCATAACACGCGTGTGACGTCACTATAACCGCACATACGCCGCGCACACGCTAAACAATACGCGCGATACGACGAGCACACTCCTTATAGCCCGCACGCCCCCACCAGCGGTTCTCAAAATGGTTCCATAGAGAATATGGGCTTTGTGGATTTTTAGATGCATGGAAATTATATTTGCCAGTGAAACGTTAGTTCATTTTAGGGTGTTAGGTAATTCTATAATTGAGAATATTTTATAATAACATGACGAAGTCAGGAATTTGTGCCCGATATGGCGATAACGGATCGCCCGGCCCGATGCGGAGCATACATAGCGAAGTATGGGTGGCAGTTCTGCCTACCCCTTCAGGGAAAACGTCACGCCTTTTTCTTTTCTTTTTTATATATGTATGTATGTATGTATGTAAATGCAGTGGTGTCATTTACAGTTACCCAAATATTCGATGTATTTTTCTTTGAAATTAAACTTCTTTGTAGTGTTTCGTCGGCTTCAAAGTTTAGAAACTTCTGACCAACACGTTGCACGCCCCGAACACACGCCGGGCGGCGCTGTGCACACTTCGCTCGTGTAATGATGTCGTGATAACACCATATTAGCTCCTTCATACAAACGTTGGTTTACACTTTATTTAAGCCACGAGAATCGGATTATAAGTATATTACTTGTCCATAAGTTTTGGATAGGATTTGTATTGTTGTAGCAAAGGGTTAGTATATTTCGTAATATTATTGTTTGAGTGATCTGTTTATTTTTAGGTTGCAAATAAAATAACAGTTATTAATTCCTTATTACAATTTTCTTAAGACAGTTTTCAGATGCCGTTATTATGAACTGACGCAAAAATGTTATTCATAGATATCAAAAATCACTCATCAAATATAATTTGACAGCCTCCGTGGCGCAGTTGGTTAGACGCTGCCTGTGAAACGAGAGGCCGCGAGTTCGATCCCCGCACCGAGAGAAATGTTTGTGCGGCCCACAAATATTTTTTCCGGGTCTGGGTGTTTGTGAGACCGAAAAGTCTCTCGTAGTTCCTGATACCCACGACACAAGACTCGATTTTAGTGTGGGGTCTGGACTATGTATGTGACTGTTGGGTGTTATTTATTTATTATTTATTTATTTATTTATTAATTAATTGGTGTAGCGTGGACTCTGGCGTTCCTCAAGGCGGCATACTATCTCCTATGTTATTTTCTATTTTTATTAATCTACTAACCCGAAAACTTCAGTGTGCGTATCATCTGTATGCCGATGACTTGCAAATTTACTACCAGGCAAATGTCAACTGTTTATCTTCAGCAATCGACTCGGTGAACAGGGATTTGACCCACATAAAGAACTGGTCAGATAGTTTTGGGTTGACAGTTAATGCGTCCAAGTGTCAAGCCATATTAGTTGGTAGCTCTAGGATGCTCAACAGGCTGGATCCAACAACTCTCCCCTCTATTATATTTAATAATTCAGTAATTGTCTGGAGTCCAGTCGTTAAGGATCTTGGGTTACTGATTGACTCGACCCTGAACTGGAGAGCTCAGGTAATCTCTGTCTGCCAGAAGGTCACGGGAACTCTTCGTGCGCTCTATCGCCTCAAGAATTTCCTTCCTGTCAAAACCAAAATAATGCTTGTGCAATCCTTGATTTTCCCTTTAATTGACTATGGTGATGTGTGCTATTTTGATCTGAATGCAGAACACCTCAACAAACTTGACCGGCTTCTCAATAACTGCATTCGATTCATTTTTAATCTTTCCTAAGTATGACCATGTTTCTTCGTTCCGATCTCAATTAAAATGGTTACCTATTCGCCAGCGTCGCTCGCTACACGCTCTCTCCACGCTTTTCTCTATTCTTACGTCCTCTTCCTCACCTTCTTATTTAACTCCAAATTTCCAGTACTTAGGTAGTAACCATGATAGGAACCTTCGATCAGCTAACAACCTTCTCCTTAAGTGCCCCTCTCATAATTCAGACTTTGTTCACTCTTCCTTCTTTATTCAATCAATCCTACTTTGGAATTCGCTCCCTCTCGAGATTAGGACATCTACGACACGTATAGGATTCAAAATGAGAGTTCGAAAACTGTTCCTAGACAGATTGGCAGAACTATCATAACATATTTTTATATATATATATATATATATATATTATTCTTAGTATTTATGTATATTATATCTTGTATTTATGTATTTCATATTTTATATTTGTGCAGGTACTAGTATAAGTATTGAGTATATATCCTCGATTTACGTCTCAACCCATTTTTATGCACCTTCTGAATTTATCTCTGCACCACCTGAAGGTTGGCTGTTAGAAAATGCCTTTGGCATTAAGCCCCGCCTGTATACTATTTGTATATGAAGTATCAAATAAATAAATAAATAAATTAACAGCTCACTAACTTCAAAATGGCCGAGACCGTTGTTTATGCAAAATAGACTGTGATAATACTAGCAAGTGAATGAAATCACTTTTTTCTATGAAGTGGCAATATTAATTAAAATATTTAGAAGAAACCACTGGAAAACACCGAAACACTGAAAACATTGGTAGGTCTCTCTTAAGTGAGAGGCCATCTGGGTAGGTACCACCGCAATGCCTATTTCTCCCGTGAAACAGCAGTGTAAATGCACTGTTATTTCGGATTGAAGGACATTGTAGCCAGAGTAACTACTGGAAATGTCAGGATGGCGAGCGCAGTGGAATTTTGCTCCTGTTTTTAAGCGGTCGTATCGCTTACCCTCAGGCGAACGGCTTGCTCGTCTCGCCATTCATTGCAATAAAAAATAAAAATGAATAGCAAATCTTAATGAACGTTTAACTCCTCTCTTAACCAAGGGAATAGTTTGACGTTCCACCGATACACTCTGATCGACTTAAGAAAACCTGATTGTTTATCAAACATAAAATAATATTCAATATAAATTTATTTTATTTTCTTACCTTAATTATTGTATGCCAATGTGGCGGGTCATAGCTGTACGAAGCAGATACCAATGTAACACCTATGTATTTACCTATGTACCACAATAAAACATTTTGAATTTGAATTTGAATAAAACAAATCAAAGAGCTTACAAATATAGCGCAACACGCGTCGCCCTCCGCCCAGTGCACAAACATTCGCAGCGACATCAAACTGCCGTATCGAGACGTGAAAACATTCTGCTGGCCACGCTGCTCCACCCGAACACTATACGCTGTCCAACAAGAAATGAGCTATGCTATATAAAACAGCAAAGATACTGTGCATACTGGGGCATGCATTACAAAATGTTTGTATTTTACTGGTGGTACGTCTCTCATTTCTCATTGATGCTTAACATCTTATGTCTCAGGATAGCTTTGTAATTCCAGTTGTTGGTTGGTTTTGCTACTGTCATGAGCGGTCGAATCGCTTACCATCAGGCATACGGCATGCTCGTCTCGCCATTCAAATGTGGGGTCAGTACTATGTATGTGAATATTGGGTGTTATTATATTTTTAATTTGGTGGGTGGTCAGCCTACCTTTCTCTCAGCCCCTCCAGGTCATCATTCTGTAACTGCCATAATCAATCGATATCGTGGACTATCGCCTCGTCTGGCTAAGTGTCCTGCCCACATCAACTTTTTTTTTTATTTTTTATTTATTTTATTTATTCCACATACTTACTACTATTTACAGGTTACACCTAATACAGTAGAGTAGCACATATTACATTCTTATATAATAATACAACTAATTAATACTAATCAGTACAGTAGCGGCCTCTGTGAACTCTGTCAGTGAGCATGAGAACAAATCGAGCTGGCAGGACACCGCGTTGAGCAGTCGCAGCGCCCGCGTCAGCGGTGCGTGCTGCAATAAGTTGGTGCGAGCTCGGGGCACCCACAGCAATGGCTGTCGCCGCCGTCGCCCCACACATCCATCCGTCACACACAACCCACTAACTTGTAGAAGTCTAGGATTATGTATTTTACCACGAATCACATTAAATAAATATTTGGCAAAAGCTACTTCCCTACGGACTTCCAATTTGTAATAATTTGTCATTCCCAAAACAAATAAGGTAGGGTACAGCAAAGGGTAACCCGGATATACACCATACTGTTTTAAATATAAGAACCTAGTAAACTTGTTTTGAATACGTTCTAACATAAGCTTGTACTTGTCCTCATGTGGAGACCACACTGCAGCATTGGATTCTAATTGGCTTCTCACGAGTGCGTCGTACAATGCTCTCAAAGCCCCAATATTCGTAAATTGGTTTGCTTGTCGTAAAATTAAGCCTAAGTTGCGGTATGATTTTTTAATAACATTAGTGATGTGTTTTCTAAAATTCAAATCTGCAGAAAAGCACACCCCTAAGTCTTTGACCTCAGTAACGCGTTGAAGAGGTACCCCGTTCATGCAGTATTGAAAATGACTAGGTTTTTTCGCGCGGGTACTTGAGCTCAGCAATTCGTTGACGCATATTATAAAATTTATTGTATACTACTCATTTGTATTTCCTTATTCAATTACCGGAAGTCCCCTGTTTAACGCAGGACTCCCTCCTGGGTTTATGTTTATAAAGTCTTATTTTTTCTACGTAATTATATCTGAATATCGCCTTGGATATTATATCTAAGCCGCGTAGGACAGTGTGTGGCGTGTGTGAGGTGGACGCCGCACAAAGAGGGTACACGTACAAAACTTCGCCCGTTTACAATTTTTACTTACGTATGTCTTAGCTGACCGACGAGAATCACAGTAGCTAATAGTGTGGATGTTCTCACACTGACTTGCAGAAACCATAAAAAAAACAAGACAATTCATTTATTCAAAATCTATAACGCTTTCAAGATAGCTTTGTATTTGTGGGAGTACAAGAACAGCCTCGAAAACAAATATAAGGTGATCTGTTTAGCCATTTGCATCTTAGCTCTCAAAAATCGTTATTTGGTATTTAAAACCTGTTTCGCCAATCCTGTAATTTTCATTTATATTAGCACAAGTTCACGCAATGGTAAGAGTCGATTAGACCAAATAAGGTATCCACTCTTTAGACACAATATCTCTTGCCAGCATACAACAGGCTAGACAAAAAATCATTCCTTAAAAAGTGATAGTGTATGATTTACTCCATAAAATTTCCAATATTCTAGCTGCAAATTGGAATAGAAAACGAATAATCAATTACTCATATGATCAATAGAGATAATCCTTTCATATATTGGCACCTTGCCCCCAACAATACATAATTGAAAACATCGCAAATAACGCAAATAGCGGGTAATGTCCACTCAATGCCAATGATACAGCGCTTCCATTGATATTCAATTCAGAATAGCGGAGAAAGATCGCCCCGGGACACTGGCCAATTGAATTTGAAAACAGAACGTCACCCCGCCGCCCCCCGCCGCCCGCGCACACCCCCCACCCGAGCGGTGACGCTGGCCCAGTGTGGGGACACCATCATATAACAATTATGATGGATATAATGGTATTAATATATCATAAACAACCTCCTTGCAGTACTCTTTTTATATTTATAATAAATCGGTACTTTTGTTTATGGTCTTAGCTTGGCTGGCATTTAATCGACCTGAAATGATCAATCGATGCCTGAAAACTGAATACTAGTTTTCTGATAACTGAAAAAAAGATGTAGAAAGTAAGACCCTTAAAAAATATAATAGTAACCTTTTTGTACTCCTACATATCGGTAAAGAAATAACTGTTCCTTCATTGACCACAAACAAGTTTTATTTCTCGTCAAAAAAGTTTGGTCACCGCATTTGCCCTCTGCCCATCGCGCCCATTCTCCCGCCCATAGACAACTGTTTTATTGTTTTTATATTTATTTATCCACGCGATGTTTTTGCGTTATACCGTCTCGCATAGTTTTTGGCGCGAGCCTTTACGACCTAGCTATGGGACAGAATTTTCATGATACGACGATACGATTTGATTGGACAGAAAGATGGCAGATATTGTGATCTTCATGGAGGAAAATGAAAAGAATACTGTTTTAGTGTATTTTGGTGATTTATTTTTGTTTTTCTTGGATGTATTTGTTTCATATTTTTATTGTCGTTCAATAATTATATTAGGTTTAGGGAGGTAAATGTACAAATTATTCCACTGCTCAATCTTCTTAGTCATCTATCACAAGAAGCCCTCAAATTGACTTAGGTTTTCCCGAAGGATCATTTCTTGGAAGTAACGCCAAGACGCGCCAAGCTTGGCAGGTGGGTTGCTAAGCAGAGACAGCGGAGGTCCATATATAATAGACACTTACTAGGCATATGCCATAGAAATATTCCCTAATGATTTTATAACAGAAATTTAAAGCCAAAAAACGTTTCTAAACCTGAGATTTTATGTACTTCTATGACTTCCTTATGACAACTGGCTAGGACCATTAATCAATAGTTGTCCATCTATTTAGTTTTTCTTTATACTAGAAAAGGACTTCTCTCACTCCATTCTATGAAGACTATAAATCCAAGCGATCAATCTTATATAACAACACAGTACTATAGCAAGTACACACATATATATTTCCGATTATCCAATTTCCATTCATCCCAGGAGTTCATAAAATTCATAAAGCTTATAATAACGATGTAACAGACTTATCCTTGTTATTTCGCCAGCGTTCAGGTGTACCTTCCGATTATGATAAGTCAGCGAGATTCAGAAATAGCCACCCCGACTTTTATCGCGACGCCCCTGTAACTACCCCTTGTGTCTTCCCAGTCAGATATACACTTTATTGTAAAGATTTAAGGTTGTCTTTTGAAAAGTCGAGGGTAGTGGACGTTTCCGCTTGGAGGTTCAATCCAATATCAGTGGCGTTTGATCGGATCGTTGTATAAATGTTTGGCACAATGTTGATGTGACGAGGTATTGTCCGTGTTTACGGAGATTTGAACATATATTACGTAGCGGATAATATATTTTTTGTTTTCATGATTTGATAAAATTGTTAATCAATGCCTTTATGCGGCAGTTGGTTAATGAGCTGTGGAATGAAAAGCTACGATATTTGTTCAGCATTAAAACAAATGTTTTGGTGACCCACAAATATTTATTTCAGGGCTGGGTATTGTGAAACTGAGTCTTAGGATGCACGATATACGTAAATCACTATTAGTCACAATGTTTTATTAATAATAATCATCATCATCATCTCTGCTACAGGAAGTCTACCTACTGCTGACCATAGGCCCCTCCCAAGGGTCTTCATATGGGCATGCTGGATTATATTATTACTATTATTAATAATTGAACCCACAGTCAGTTTTCGCAACGCCTTGAACAATCGCTCTCAAACCCCTATTGAGACTATTGAGACACAAAAAAATTATAATATTTAATTACAATCGTACTAAAACAAAACTAAAATATGATCAAGTAGAACAAATAAGTTCTTCATATTTCTCAAACCGATTCGGCGGAATATGTGATATTTATATATGTATAATATAGCCTACAAAAGCACCTTAGAAAATGATGAAATAACATCGGGTTTATCTTGGTTCTAAAAATTCTCTCACGAAGAACCCATGTTATGTGTCAGCTTTTGCAGTACCAGTATCTGTTCCATCATCAGATTGTCGGCAGTACAGAAATATCTATCCATCTTCGTCCACATCAATCAAATCGTCATCCACAAAGCTTAATAATACTCCTACAGTTCTTCAAGTACTTTAAGAATTGCTATTGATCCACAGGACATTTGTTTCGGTTCTGAGTGTATCTGTATCAGCTCATATTATGTATATGTCCCACTGCAGGACACGGGCATCCTCTACAAACGATAATAAGGTTGAGAGTGGTTAGGCCATAATGTCCACCACATATAGTGCGGTTTGGGGGACTTTACATACCATAGAAAGTAATACAAATTCGCTAGGGTTGCAGGTTTCCTCGCGATATTTTCCTTCACTGTTATAGTGCGTGGTGTGGCGAAAAGTCAGAGGGATTTAAACCCGCGACCACCATCCACCGTAACAGCTGTTGGCAGCCGCGTCTGGTCCGTTTACCAACAAGTCAACCTTCTGGGTGTATGTGAGACCGATAATTCTCACATAGATTCTAATACCCACGACACAAGACTCGATTTTAGTGCCAGGAGTAAGGACTATGTATAGCGGACTATTTTTAGCGGTACATTGCCTCACAGGAGATCGATGTGAACCGATAGCTTCGCTTTCTCGTTTCGTTCAGTTAGAGAGATTGCCGAATTCCTCATTCCATCAATTTCAATCACCCCTTCCATCTTCCCATACTTTTTCCTTCCCACTCTCCTTCCGATTTGATAGCCAGGCAGACGTCCACGATTCAAGCATTATGGATGTTCATGTGCGGCAGAGATCAAGTTACCTATTTGCCCATTTGCCAGGCCTATGCAATAAAGAAATCGTCAAAATCTATTTTACTTAATTACTGATAGCGGCACCTAAGTGTCCATAAAGAAACTACATTTACTACAGTCTATGTATAGATGGCGCTGTAATAAATTATGTCGCAAAATACTCCAAAAGTTAGACAAGGAATCATATTACGAATGTTGAACGCTGAATCTAAAATAATCATATTCATAATATGTAGACAAATATACATACATACATAAACTCACGCCTTGTTCCCAGAAGGGGTAGGCAGAGGTGCCAGGGCACCCACATTTCGCCTTGTATGTTCCGTCCCACAATGTGATAGGTGGCGAGCCTATCGCCATATCGGGCACAAATTCCTGACTCTGGGCTGATACTGAATAGAAAAATCCAATATCACTTATATCACTTGTAGATAATATCACTTGTAGACAAATATATACATTATATAAACCATTTTATATTCATATAATATGCAGATAAAGTTTGTCATGCGTTTTTTAATGTTTTATAAATTCTTTGACAGCTTTCCCAAAACACTTGCGTAAGCGAAACCAATTTGTTTACAAACTTCCGTGACTAATAACATCATGAGTTTAATTCCATATTGCTGATAAATTCCATGACGACGAACATCAAACATTTAGCACTGACTGGATTATACAAAATTATGACCCAGTCATCGTCCAGTCATCAGTATTCGATTCGGGAAGATTTATATAAGTTGGCAACCTAAACTTATCAGTTGTCATTTTCCAGCCGGCGGGCAAGTAACCGGTCGCGTACGTGTTACTAAAATAAATAACAAATAAACTAAACATTCCAAAAATGAAGGGCGACAAGAACGTGGACATTGAACAGCTGAAAGACATCGCCAACAAGCTGAGGATCGACAGCATCGTTGCGACAAATGCCTCGAAATCCGGGTAAGTAGTTTAACCCAACCACATTCTATTAGCGCTGAAGGTCTTTTGAAGGTGAATATTGCATTTTTTGCTTATTAGAATCGCATTGGATCTGTTTCTAACTCGGTTTAATTCGTAAATACATTTTATGTATTATTCTTCGTTATCACCATGAGATGCATATTTGACCTTTTAAAGGATTTCGAGCTTTACCCGTGTTAAATCTTTATAAAAATTGCCGCAGAGATATCAAAGGCACGTTAGGAACATCTTCACTTGCGTTTTATATGTTCAATTCTAAGGTTCAATTGGCTTCCGGTGGAATTTTTTTAGGTTATGACGCCATGACCACGTGATCGGTTGCCAAGGTGTAAGTACGCTTATTATGTCAATATAATACAAAGTAACGCTTACGAAGCATTTTTAAGGGCTTAATTTAATGCTGACCTGCGTCTGGCGCCGGTAAATGAATTTATAAGCATTAGGTACTTACTATATGAGTTTTGTTTCTGATAGTGCTAATTGCAAATCAAACTTTTTGACACCCCGCCAATTTTAAGATAACTAATCAGAGCGGTAGTTATTTAACTCGAAACTACTAACATCAGTGTTAAATAAAAACAATCAATTTATAAATTTAAATTTAACATATTATTTACATTTTCCATATATAAATATTATAATAATTTTAACATCATCCACACTACCGTAGAATAGAAACCTATTTTTTTACGTATCAATAACGTCATCTAGGCCCTAGATCTTAGATAACGTCATTGACCTCTGATTCTAGGGTTCTAAGCTTAGGGCCACAATAGTGCTTACACCTTATAAGTTCAATGTAGTTTCTAATCAAACATATTATTTATATAATAAAATACTTAACCTCATTGCAGTTTCTACTTAAAGATACAACAGTAAACAATTTCCTAAGTACCTAAACAAGTTTGATGAATGAATTGCAACAATTTCACAACTTCTTTAATTGTTAAAGTTATGAAACCATTATCTAAAATATGTGTGATAAAAAATTTCACATCATCTTAATGATTTGATTATTGCAAATCTCAATTATTAAAATTGATATTTAATTCTGCATAGATATAAATGTTAGTAGGTAATGTTATAAAAACCTAATCTATACTTAACAGAATTTAGTAGCTACACTTTTGTTGCTGGAATGATGACAAAAATAATATTCGAACATAAAAAAAGATAATAACCATTTCAGTCTGTATTATTTTCATTCTAATAAATAGAAAGAATAAGAAGAATAAAGAAAGAAATAAAAAAATATTTTTGTACCTAAATTAAATGAATATGATACTTTTATAATATAAAAATATTTTAATTGTATTTTCTTCGCTCTTTGGTATTCAAAGCAATCTAACAAATATTCAAAAGGTTGAACCTGACAGTGTTTTTGAAGTGTTTTTGTTATATTGTTTCAAATATCTTGCTATATCAAATTGCAATGTAATAATATTTTGTGTTCAATGAATAGAAAAAACAATAGGAACTTGATATTCAAGCCATAGGCATTGAAATATAACTCCAGTACATTATGTTGATCTTTCTTTTTTATTCACAACTAAATAAAATGTATGCCTTGGTGGCTGCTATGTTTTAGTAACAAAAAATTTATATTTATAAAAGTTTTGATAATGGATATTTATTTATAAAATAAGTTATTAATATGGACTTCATTTTAATATACAAGTGTTATAAATTTGCTTGTTCATAAACATATTTTAGTTTCATATTCAAGTATTATTAGTTTGCTTTGTATGCATACAAATGAATTACATGATGTAATTTTATCAGTTCATATGGCACCACTTTTAAACAAGTAATTGTTGAAAGGGTGATAAGCTCAACTATTGATCAATGTTTTATCTGTTTTAGATCAATGTAGTTATTGTATTAGGCATGTCACAATTTTCTGGGATCTGATTTTACCCACTGCCTGTTAATTAAACTTCCTATTATTTAAATAATAATAATCAACCCTTTTTTCTCCCACAAAGATACAGCGTATAGATTACCTTTATACCTGTCAACCCTCAAGACATCATCCACCATGGAAATTAAATAAAAACTATTTAATCTCAGTTTCTCAACAAACGTTTCCCAATTTTATTAAATAGATGATTCTTTAATTTGGACCTAGAATCTCATTACCAATACTCACAAACTGTTGTATATACTTTCAAACTAACAATTAAAAAAAAATAAAAAAAACTCCATACAAGTGGTCGTTAGTTCAACGGTGAATACTAAACAACCTTTATTTGTCATTTACATATCCTTGACCTGAGTATCGGTGGGTAATTGATTACATAACATCTCGGTTATCAGCCGGTGTCTACTGTGAGTTGCTGATAATTTTCGCGCATTATTTATCATACCATTTTAGTGCAGTATAAATATATATTATATAAAAGAAGGGATCAGGAATTTGTACTTCATATCAGGGATGTTGCGAATATTCGCATCCGCATCCGCAAATGCGGAACTTCCGCATAAATTTGGACATCTGCATCCGCATCCGCAATAATCGATGCGGATGTTTTATGCGAATGCGGATGTAATACAAAATGAGACAAGACAGAAATTTGGCGGTGCCGGCTAATGGCGCGTGCCGTTCGGAAGTAGTGTTGCCAGGTGTCCCGCTTTACGCGGGACGACCCGCTTTTCAGGGGTTTGGAACGCGTCCCGATTGAACCTTCGGCGGGACGCCAAATGTCCCGGTTTTTGATCACCGTTCACAGAACAAATAAAAAACGAAATCTTACACACTTTTATTTATAATCCGTACTGTATTTCGCGTTTTCCTACAATTATTTACCTACTTAGTTACTTATCTATTTCGATTCTAAAGTAGTTTCGATAGGCTGATTCCAAAAAAATATAGGGCTTTGAATAAGTTCTTGCGGTTTGTTCACGAATTCCTTTCTTATTTTAGATGGTAAAACATGTGCAAGGAAATACTGTTAATGAACTTATGTGTTAGTGAATATTAGCTAGCTCCAATGAAAATTCCTTAGTAACAATTTCAAGTTTCATACGGCTTAGAGAGCATTACTGGCGATTTTTTTACGACATGTATATGTAGATGTAATTCAAAAGAAAAACGCATCTTAACTTCACATAATTCTCTTCGAGCATTATAGCGAGCATAATTTGTCAAAATTCATGTGCAAAGACGTGTCGGAAAATATAAATTTTCATCTTGGCGATAAAGATCGCTCTGGTAAATCGAATAGTTTTAGTCTGAGAATTTAAGGAATAACTTGATGTACACCCATAGTAAACGCTAGAGGAAAAATTAAAATCGTATTGTGTACATTTTTAAAATATTTGGAGTAAGGTAAGAAACCTCTGCCTATCCCTTCTGGAAAAAGGCGTGAGTTTATGAATGTATGGATGCTAAGAAACCATGGCGCCTTATGAATTGAAGCCTCGAGAGATATAGTACTTGGTCTGATTAAGCTGCGCTTTCATTTTTATACTAATAACCAAAAACGGCTATTGTCTTTGAGAGCCTCCAAAGACCCGACGTTTTTCTATGTAATAAGTATATGCTGCTAGAAAGAGCAAAAGAAAAATATAATTGTCTCTTCTTTAACCCTTTGACGTAAATGGGACACCAGTGTCCCTGAATTTCAACTCAAGTTTTTACTGATGTAGTAAATAATTTTACACAAAAAATAATGTTCATAGAATGTTTTTGAATTAAACTTCTTATATTTGAAGTTTGGTAGCAATGCGCCTAAAAAAAACAAACAAATAATTCCGCATTACTATTAGATGTTTTGGTGCGATTGGTAAATATTTTTCAAAAATTTATTAAAATTTATTTTTTGACAGTTTTGACAAGTTTTTCATTTTATTGTGATAAAAGGGTAGGCACTCTTTATAGGTCTTTAATTATTTATTGTAATTTTGCATAATAAAGCAATAAAAATATGTCATATATTACTGGGGACATAGTTGTCCCAATATGCACTAAGGGTCGACAATCTCTAATATTGCGAATATTATATTTTATGTTCCTTCTGCAATAATTGTAATATTTTTTTAGCTTTTCATTATTTTAGGCTCGGAGGGGCACTAGAATATTTCGTTTGAATAAAAATCAAGTGGGGGCTGATAATAGTGACGATGAATATGCACTAGTCTTGGATGAATAAGAGTAGGTAATCATTCTCTAAGATAACTGAAGTTAGGATTGAGCCTGATGAGCCGGTGCACCAGGTATCACTTCAGATTCAGATTTAATTCCAGGCTCTATGATATCCTGATTCACAATTGAGTGGTGTAATTGCAACAGTCAGAACTGCTGAAACCCATAGATATTTTTGAGGCAACTTTGAATTTCAAAGCTTTGCTTGGAGAAATTATATTACCGGAATCTTTGTACGATGCTTATACTAATGGTTCAGTGTCTACATATCTTCAAGAAATTATAGATTTTATTGGTACGAACTATAAGATATCATGTGTTACCTTCATTGAGAAATTATTGGTAGGCGGAGTAGCCGCCTGATATGGGTGTACATTATTTAGCCATAATTATCAAACAAATAAGAAGAAATTTACATTTTTGCAATAAGTCGGAGCGAGCACCACTCACATCGCCAGATTTTGATAGGGCATATAAAATTCTGAAATGTGATATTCATCACAGTGAAGTGATTCCAATCAATTCATCTTTCCAATCACCCCCGGTAATAGAAAATTGGTTCTTTACAGAACTGCCCTAACAATGTGTGTGTTCTATGCAATATCAATATATGTTTAAAAAAATCAATATATAAATGAAACCTGTTGTAATATGTTCATAAATCTATAAAGAACCTAAATTTACATACACCATAAAATCAATTCACTGTCGCCAGTTAACGCATATTGGGACATATTTGTCCCAGCGATTTTTGGATAGTCAGCTAAATCTTTTGATATTTTTACAAGGAATAGCCTTATAATATACCTCAACAGACAACCTTAAAAAGTTATTAGCATAAAAACTTTTACACATCAGTTTTGTACGTGAAAGGGTTAATAGGCGTCCCGCTGAAGAACTCAAAATCCCGCTTACTTGAATGTCCTGTCCCGAACTAAACCTGGCAACGCCATTCGGACGTGACATTGACCAATGGGAGCGAAATAAATAGTGACATGATCCGACGCGTTTGTTGTTGCTATGATAATAAATTCTTCTAGTGAAAATGAGAGTCGAGAAATACCAGAAAATGGTAGCACTGAAGCTGTACTCCAAAAAAATTTCTTTCTTACCCCAATAAAAAAAGAGTCTATGTGGATGAAAATCCTCTTAATTGGTGTTTATCGAGAGGAATTAAAGATATTATTGCCGATAGCACAAAGATTTTTAACCACTCCACTAAGTAGTAATCCTAGCGAACAATTATTTGCAGCGTAGGTTTAATTTACCAACCTCTTCCTAAACGCCTTGATAACAGAAAAGGCGGACCGGCGTTATACGAGTACTTAATAAATGAAACGGTGTTTTTTGCGAGCTTTTGGGGCTACTCAAAACGAAGGTAATGCATTTAATTATCAATAGAGAAGATGGCTAAAACCTTGCACAAGCACGGGATCGAATTCTACACTTCATTATATCGGAACCCAAAAAACCAACTACCCGACATCAAGACACAGTTAGCTTCTTCTGCGTAGACTGAAATGCAAAAACAGATTAACGTTTTAAATTAACTTTTTAATTTAATAATTGTAAATTACGGGTAATTAAATTCCGCCCTGTGACCACGAATCCTTTAAAGTAATCGAAATATCGAAAAAATTAACATAGATAAATCGATAAATATTAGTAAGCGATAAAATCCGTAAATAATAGTTTAATTTCAATATTCATTCATATTTATATAAGATGTTAAACATCCGCATCCGCGGATGTGAAAAAATCGACATCCGCAACATCCCTACTTCATATAGTGATAGCCCCTATCACATCATGGGTATAAATGGGTCTAGGAATACACAAAGCGAAACATGGGTGTTCTGGTTGCTACTAGGATAACCTCTGCCTACCCCTTCCAGAAAAAGAGTGTGTAAACAGGAAGACACTACGTCTTAAGCCTCCGTGGGGCATTTGGTCAGACGCTGGCTGTAAAACGAGAGGCCGCGGGTTCGATCCCCGCACCGAGAGAAATGTTTATGCACAATTTTTTTTTTATATAAGTGCTACACCGGGGGTGTTGCTTCGCTGGTATAAAATGACACTTTTTAAAAACAACAAAAAAAAGGCGCAACGGTCGGCTGGCCACCCTACTTTTACTTTTCATTGTGTTTTCGCACTAAGGCATTTAACCGCAGATTTGCCATAAGTCTGTGACTTCCGAGTGCGTATATGAAATAGTTTGTCGTACTCACAGCGTTCAATATAACGCCAGTGGGCAGTAGCATTCATACATGGAATATGACATTTTTTTACCACAATATATATCGTACGTTTTGAAAAAGAATATAATTTCGGAAAGGCTTATGTTCACCATTTCCTGTGACTAACCCCACACAAAGAGGTAAATGACCAGTGCTTGTTTTTGCGTAGGGAGCAGTCTAGCGTGTTAGCCACGGGGTAGGCAGTTCCGTCAAGCTAGTTTATTGTAGCCATTCCAGTGTAATTGTAGCGGCGTCAATATAGAAGTTCCCTTTGTAATATAGCTGAGATAGTATGTGCCATTAGAAATATTAATAATTCTATGTAATTTTTTTTCAAGTTCGTAAATGTATTATATTAATCCATATACACTAAAAGTAATAATAAAAAATAATAACTGATTAAGCGCCACTTTTAGCATACCGGCGTTGGCCCTACTTAAAACAGTGACATCTAGCGGAAATAACCCATAACTTGTCATGTGCATCAATAGAAGGACTAGCAGTAACATTTGGTTGTGTATTGCAGGCACCCAACATCATGCGCGTCGATGGCGGAGATAATGTCGGTGCTGTTCTTCCACACCATGCGCTACAAGATCTCCGCGCCCAGGGACGCCAGCGCCGACCGGTTCATACTCTCCAAGGTACAGCATTCAATTTACTTTCTTATATGTACCGTCATTTAAACTTTTCCAGTCCATGGTATTCGGAGCATTCTCCGTCACTCCCACATGTCGAAGGCAGCGATCTTGCTGATATTAAAAATTTTTCATACAATATCTCGTTTAAATCAACTTATGTTTAGAGTTGACTTTCTATGCATGTAATTGTACATCCAACGAGTATCCAAACTATTATCCTTTAACCACTGATCTAATACTGATAAAACATTGCCAAAACACCCAAAGTATTATGTTGCCACATATTTATACCCAAAAATCCGCTTGATATCAGGGTCACGCCGCCCCCATCCTATACGCGGCGTGGGCTGAGGCTGGTCTATTCCCGGTCGAGGAACTCAAGAACCTGCGCAAGCTGGACTCGGACCTGGAGGGACACCCCACTCCCAGACTCAACTTCATCGACGTGGGCACCGGCTCGCTGGGCCAGGGACTCGCCGTGGCCGCCGGCATGGCTTACGTCGGGAAATACTTCGACCAGGCGCCTTACAGGTGATGATAACAAGTATTTGGTTTATTTATTTTATACGATTGAAAACGAAGCCAGGTGGTAGTTTAAATGACAAAGAATTTCGCAAAGAAACGCGGCAATTGTTTTTTTTTTGTGATATTTTAAATATCGTCGAGTTTGAGTAGTAAATCTAGAGTTTCTGTGAAAATAATAATTTAAATCCTTAATTATTGAAATGATTGAAATATTATGACTACTCATAAACAGTAGCAAAACCAAACCTTCTATTACAAAGCAATGCTTGGCCTTTCACTACACTCACCATCTTGAGAAATAAAATGTTAAGTCTCTATATCCAGTAGTTACTCTGGCTACAATATCCTTCAAACCGAAACACAACAGTGCATTTACACTGTTTTTAGTGGGAGAAATAGAAATTGAAGCAAACCTTATTTTGAACTTAAATACATGTTATATGTATGTATATTATTTAACAAATTCGTAATGCCACAAAATATGAAGTAATTTACATTTTACATTGTTAATAATAACCTTGCATTATTCACATAAAATTATGTAGATGTGTTACTAAATCGATTATTTGATTATGCGAAACATTCATATTTTACAATCGATTATTGTCTTTTGTTAATTTACATTTGATAACATAAATTATGTAATTTCGTGTTTGATAATTTACGAACATATGCAAACACTATCTGCTATAAAAATAATTTTATGCAGCTGGCAAAATATGCAAAAAATTGTAAGAAGGAAAGATGTGCCACCTATAACATTATAGCATTGAATTGATTGTTCTAATGTTTATTTAGGACGATCATGTGCATTCTATTATCCTAAACTTTGTGTTGCTCGATAAATAAATTATGTTAATTCTTGTATTGGCAGTCTATGTAATATCATTCCAAATTTTATTAGGATTTTTATTGTAGACAAAGTTGTTATAGACAAAGTTAAAAAAAAATTATAATTTATTCATAAGTTATTTTTTATTAATTGTAAAAAGTTGAATTTTAGAAATAAACTGCTTTCTTGTTACTAGAATGAGGATTTACGGTTTCGATCGAGATTTTTAAATTGATTCAGGCAAGATTTGACTGTCATGTCGCTTACCATCAGGCAAATGGCATGCTAGTCTCGCCATTTCAAGCAATAAATAATACCAACTATAACCTATATATGTGTGTGTGTATGTTGCAGAGTATACTGCCTGGTGGGAGACGGCGAGGCTGCCGAAGGTAGTGTGTGGGAGTCGTTACACTTCGCCAGCCACTACAAGCTAGACAATCTGGTCGTCATCTTCGATGTCAACAGGCTCGGACAGTCTGAACCCACCTCGCTGCAGCATAAGGTGAAATAGATTCCAGAAATTAATTTTATTTATTTATTTATTATGAACACATGGCGCGTAGAACCGATGGCCGTTGGGGTCGAAAGGTTCTAGAGTGGAGGCCACGTACAGGCAAGCGAAATGTTGAACACCCGCCTACAAGGTGGACGGACGACCTGGCTAAAGTTACACAAGTTTACAGGTCAATGTGGAGATCCTTGGGGGCCTATGTTCAGCAGTGGACTTCCTGTGGCTGATATGATGATGATGATTTATTTATTAAACTTCATATACAAAAGTATACAAGACATACATACATTATCTCCCAGTCGACCTTTTAATGCCAGGTTTACCAATTATGTAACTATCTGTATCAGCCCATATACATCCCTCTGTAGAGCAAGGGCCTCCTCTACAATCGAAAGTACGATTGGAAGTAGTTAGGCCATATTGCTAAATCACAATAAAATGCTCTAGACTCACATTGGATTTTTACATGAATATAAATGTCACATGATGATGGACAATCCAAAGTCTAAAAATCTAGTATTTTTTACATGTTGTTTTGAAAAGGAATGAAGCACAATCAAAAAGCGACTGAATATTGCTGAACTAATATTGTGTTGTAGACAAGTTGTGCTAAATTAATATTGTTTCAAACGACTCACTATATCAAGAAATGAAAAGTGGAATGAATGTATCGCTATTTGAATATAGGGGTCGTACATTTTTTCTGTATCCTGTATTAGTCCATATACTTCCCACTGCAGGACACGAACATCCTCTACAATAACGAGTACGATTGAGAATGGTTAGGCCATATAGTCCACCACACTGGCCTAGTACGGGTTGGCAAATTTACACATCATACATTTTTACTACCATTTAACTTCATGATTTTAAGCTCAGCCCTATAGCTTGTTTATTATTATAAGTAAAGCATTTACTCTCTGAATAATCCTGTATAAAAAATAAAATTAGTTGACAAATAAAAACTAACTATTTAATTTTGTTTTTGAGGACAGAAGGAATTAATCTCATATATTACACTCATACACAATATTAACCCTAATTATTTCCTCAGATGGATGTATACGATGCCCGTCTCAAAGCGTTTGGTTTCCACTCTCTAGTGGTGGACGGACATGATGTCACAGAACTTGTGAAGTCCTTCGACGAGGCAGCCAGTGTGACTGGCAAACCTACTGCCATCATCGCCAAGACATTCAAGGGTAAAGGATTCCCCGGGATTGAGGATTTGGAGAACTGGCACGGAAAGGCCTTGGGCGCTGAGGGAGAGAAGATCATTAAGGTATGTAAAGGATTTTTCCAATTTTATAGACAAATTTGTTGAGATAGAAAGTTTAGTGAAAATTGAACAATTTTTCTTTTAAAGTACCAGTTAGTAAAATGAATCTAAACTAAGATATTATGGGTGGTAGATGCTAGTAGGTTAACAACTATATGCAGTGAAAAGACAAACTTTAAACAGAATACGCGAATATTATTTCAAAAAAATACCAGCATTGCAATTAAGGAAATTGCATTCATACCAAAATGAAAAACGAGTTTGAAAAGAAAATAATTAATCAAATCTGTTAATTTTTTTAACAAAATTTAGTCATTTAGATGTACCATCTGGTTTGAAAAGCAGTTTTAACTAGAGAATGGGCAAAAAAAATATTCTACAATCTGTCTAATTTTAATTCAACAATCTATTAATTCTTATACCTTACTAATATATTTGTACCCCACAGCACCTGCAATCCCAGTTGAAGAGCACTAAGATCACGCTGAAGCCGAAGCCCCCGCTAGCCGACGCGCCCCGGGTGCACCTGCGCGACATCACGCTGTCGGCGCCGCCCGCGTACAAGGCGGGCGAGCAGGTCGCCACCAGGCTCGCGTACGGAACCGCTCTCAAGAAGATTGCTGACACTAACATGCGGTCAGTACTCTATATGATTTTTTGGTGCTTAGCAAAAATAATTATCTGTATCAGCCCATATACGTCCCACTGCAGGGCACGCTGGCCTAGTGCGGGTCCCACGCTGGCCTAGTGCGGGTTGGCGGAAAATAATTATAGATTACAAAAACAATGCCAACCCACACTAGGCCATTGTGGTGGATTATATGGCCTAACCACTTTCAATCGTACTCTTGATTGTAGAGGAAGCCCTTGCCCTGCAGTACAAAAAATATGTGGTCATCCATTCATGCCCCTGTAATATGTACCCAGAACAACCTATATGTATACTCACAATGTATACAAAGTGAACCACACTAATTACTTTTAAATAACTTGAAAAATCAATACTAAAGATTTCTGTGTCTATCTTAAAATATGTGTTAACAAATATTAATATTATCTAATTTTAAATGGAAACTAACCAATTCACTAATAAAAGAAATATGCACAAAACTACTACATAAAGTAACACATAATTAATGTGTGTTACATTCAATTTGTTGCTATATTATTCTGTTTGTCGTACTCGCGCTACTGACGTCGGTAGTCGCGGCCAGTAACCTACGCACAATACTTTACTATATATACATATTATTTACATTACTATATACAGGATATAAGCTTTGAAAGCCTCCGTGGCGTAGTTGGTTAGACGCCGGCTGTGAAACGGGGGGCCGCGGGTTCGATCCCCGCACAGAGACAACTGTTTGTGAAATAAGTATTTGTCTCGGGTCTAGGTGATTGTGAGATCGAAAAGTCTCGTAGTTGCTGATACCTACGACAAAAGACTTAATTGATCTTAATGTGGAGTCAGGACTATGTATTCACACACATATAATCCACAAATAACAGTCACCTGTTGGGTGTATTTCTTATTAAATATAAGAGTAACAATAGTCAATAAGGTAGGTATTTATTTAAACACTATGTTGAGCTTATGAGTAATAAAACCATCTTTCGACAGAAGAATAATAAAAAAATATAAACATAACATTTTCAAAATAAATCTCACAAAATCTGACTAGTTATATGCTAGCAACTTGCTTGACTTCCCCTATTCCATTGGATGCAAATAAAAAATAGTAAAATGACTATCAGCCGCTGCCAATAAACAATCCCAATCCAAAAGGACATGGACAGTTTCAGTATGGCGCTGTGCCTAGTCCTGTACATCAATGAGTTTTGCATTGTTGGGATAATGTTAGTTCCTAGATTATTACACTAAAAGTTTCAAAGCCTAGGAACTTTAGGGGTTTTAGATATTTACAAAAATAGATGTTATTTTGAGGTTAGGTTTGTAGGTTATCTGTCAATTTATTGAACTTGATAAAATACGTTTACAAATAGATTTTGTCTCCCAATTAATAATTAAAAAGATATATAAAATTATGAAATCACTACATAGTATAAAACAAAGTCGCCTTAAATCTTTAAAACTACGCAACGGATTTTAATGCGGTTTTTTTAATAGATAGAGTGATTCAAGAGGAAGGTTTATATGTATAATACGTACATAATATTATTGTACAGAAATCTTTTTGTACCCGGACAAAGCTGGGCCGGGCCGCTAGTTATATAATACACTAAAACACATAAAATCATTGAAATATATAAACCTGTCTTCTTAACGAATTCAGGGCCCTTGCAGACACATTTTTTTTCATGAAAAAAAATATATCTTCATCGTCGTACTTTATTTTTATGAATGCGTCAATAGATTTAGATTAAGTTTACAATGTATACTGTCGATTATTGAGGAGGGCTGTGCCCTGCAGTCTTACGTATACTAATTCTTTATACTCGTGAGTTGCAAACAGATTATTCATGAACACACGCACCCTATACACCCAACAGTCACATAAATAATTCTGACCCCACACTAGTACCGATCCTTGTATCATGGGTATCAGGAACTACGAGAGATTTTACGGTTTCACAAACACCCAGACCCGAAACAAATACAAGTGATTCACATTAGTCTGTCACATTTAGTGCGGGAATCGAACCCGCGTCCTCTTTTAAACACTTGGCGCAGCGTGAAATGAGCTACTGGCAGCCAAGATTACTTGCAATCCTCCCACACATAGCATAATTATTTAAGTCTCAATCAATACAGTGGGTGCTTTGGGAGATAATATACACCAAAGGATGAAATAAATAAAAATCATTTTTATCAAAACACATATTTATTATTAAAAATACATTGACAGCCTTCGTGGCGCAGTTCGTTATCTTATAACTCGCGTGCATGTCGCTTTATCAACCTAATATTACTGACACTTAACCGAAACTGAATACAACCAATGAATCTGTATACAGTAACTAATACTTGCAGTGAACGCTCTAAGGGCGCTCTCTCAGACAGAATGTGTAATATATTGTTTATAACTCGCATACACCAGTGAGCATAGAACCTCTTTCTTTGAGTTCCCAATCATTTAGGATAAGTTCCTCATCGTGGCCTCCAACCACCCTTATACCCACCCCGAACCTATCTTTACCAACCTAATATTACTGACACTTAACTGAAACTGAATACACCCAATGAATCAATGAATCTGTATACAGTAACTAATACTTGTAGTGAACGCTCTAAGAGCGCTCTCTCAGACAGTATGTGTAATGTATTGTTTATAACTCGCATACGCCAGTGAGCATAGAACGTCTTTCTTTGAGTTCCCAATCGTTCAGGATAAGATCCTCATAGTGGCCTCCAACCTCCCCTATAGCCATCCCGAACCTCGCAACAAGATCAACCAGCCTAATATTACTGGTGTCAGAACTATGTTACATTAGAGCGACTATATTATATTAATATTCAACAATACGTACAAAAATATCGTCTAAAAATGAAGCTGGCGGACAAACATTGTTCCGATACAGAGCCCAGCTTAAATACCGGATCGTGGTCATTACATGACAACAACATTCTACTGTTCTGTTGTCAACCAAGCAGCTGCAATAATATCCTAAGATGGCATCTAATGGACAGTTGCTAGAAGGTTCAACATCGAACAAAATATATTATGTATAATATATCCTTTGACTTATATGCCTCGATTTAATTCATCCTCTTAATAAATAAGGATTGTTTCCCCCAATATGTGAGACCAGTTCTTCAGAAAGATCACGTTCTGGACACACTTCTATTTCATATGCGCCATTTCCTCTAATATATTCGCCATCATACGATCGCGATTGCTTTATTTGATAAGGCCCTAAAGCAATCAATAACAATTGTTCATGAGTTAATCTAGGGAAATTCCCCAATTGCGGTAGGTTACCATAGATTCTAGTAAACATGACCCTACACCTATTTAAGTTGTAATCATTTACAAAATCACCTAAATAATACCTTTCGTCCATAAATCGCAATGCTCTTTGAATAATTTGCCCACACAGTGGGCTATCTACAAGAACGGGATGATATTTATTTAGAATAGCTGCTGCTATCTTGACGGCTTGATTAAAATACCGTTGCCTAAGCAATTTAAAATCCCGTTTAAATCTCCCATTGACGACCTCCACAACCCATCTACAAAGAGTTACCCGTCTACTTTTGTTGGCTTGTGAAGAAGACAGTTGAGTTTTACCTTCATTTAGTGATTCTGGTTTATAAACCCTTTAATTATAACTTTCTAAAGTAGTAATTGCATCCCGAAATTCTCGACCAAGAACAAAAATGTCATTGGGTTTAAAAAGTCTATGAAATGACCCATTTTCATTTTCAAATAAACTGGTCATCATTTCTGCATCAGTCTGAGTTACTGGGAATGGACCTACAGCGTCAATTATGTGTCCATCACAAAAAACAATCATAAAGGGTTTGACTAAATTATCATACTTATGTAAGCTTTATGTTTTCTTTTGAAACATATAGTTTAAACATTTCTGAAGAAAAATGTAAGTGCCATCAAATATAGCTATAGCAGGTCTACTCTCCAGGGCTGATTCTGGATCACTAAAAAGTGCATATGGTATTTGTAAATTCCTGGCAACAATATCAGAATGACTAATATGTTGCGGTCTTAAATGTTGTGGTACAAAATGATCATAAAGGCAAGTTCTCACTTTATTCATTAAGAGTTCTAAAGTTGATCTAGGAATATTAAAAATTGTCGACAACCTTCTACTACTTTCTCCTATACGCAATTTAGATAAATATATAGAGCTCGTTTTGGTTTCCTTACATTAAGTGTAGGTAAACCATTAAAAAGGTTCAAGAAATCATTTGATCGAAGTCCTGTCCAATAATGACAGACATGGTTTGGCATATCTTGAATGTTTTCAAAATTAATTAATTCCCCTGTGGAATTTGATATGTTGATAATATCCTCTATTTGGTTGGCATTAAAATAAGAAAATGTTGTGATATTTTGTGGCAACTCATTCCACTCACCTGCATACAAATGTGATTCACACACTCTAGAATTACATGGTACATAAAAATGATGATCATTCAACAACATCCTTTTGATATAGTTAGGAATCATAAACAATGCCCTGTGATTACATCTGTTAAATATACAATGAGCAGAGGTATTTGACGCCCTTTTATAGTTTGGCAATTTTATTTGAGATGAATTACGGGATGGTAGTGTAACTGAGGGAAGAGGAGGTAAAGTAGGAGGCACGGGACTGAGTATCAATGTATCTTCTTGGTGCATAACATTGTCTAAAGATTGACTCATTTCTTCTCTCAATCTATCATGGTGTCTATTAGCCTTCATCCAACAGGGATGGCAAACATTATTCATTGTTATTCCCTAAAACAAATAATTCTTAATACTAATTTAAATCTTCAATACATCTTCTTTTTATTATTATTATATACTAAAACAATTTTGTTTGTTTTAGTATATAATAATGTATTAAATATACAGGGTATATCAAGACTGCTACCGAAAACGAAGCCGGGTGGTAGTTTAAGCGACTTTAGACACAATGCAACAGAAAATGTTGCAAAAAAAATGCAACAATTTTTTTTTGATATTTTTTTCCTATGATCATATTTGGGTGGTAAATAATTTTTTCCTAAAAAAAAATAGTGTATACCCTTTTATTTATAAATAATCTAAGGTATAAAAGTGTTCAAATTATTATTTTAGCAAAAACTATGGATTTACCACCCAAAAATGACGGTATTTAAAAAATCATAAAAAATAATTGTCGCGTTTCTTTGCGAAATTTTTAGTTGCAATGTGTTTGTAGTCACTAAAACTACCACCCGGCTTCGTTTTCGGTAGCAGTCTTGAGATACCCGGTATGTATAATAATGTATTAAATAGATTTAAGTAGATAATTTTATTTCCTACATCTAAATCATTTTACAATTTGTGTTTATTATATATATATTTATGTAGTATTATATATGTATGTATTTATGCTATTTATCATGTATGTATGTATGTTATGTTGGTGTATTTTTATGTTTAGTTAGTATGAGTATTATTTAGTTTCCTCTCTTTTAATTATTTATTTTACACTGCCCTCTCTTTCTCCTTCTTTTAAATCCATCCCGTGGTTGTCTGTGAGACATTGCTTTAAGCGATAAGACCAACATTTGTACTTTTTATTTATTAGTTTCTGTATGTTGTAATTTTTTTAAGTGCACAATAAAGATTTAAATAATAAATAATAGTAATAATGTGTATACAGCATTTTATGTGTTCTTGTTTACTGCATAAAATATAAAAATAAATATTTATCTAATCAAAATAAGTACCTGAAGTGATATAGCAAAATGAAAATTCTGTACAAGTGGATTCCCAGCTTCAATAACATGATGCTTTTTATTCTATACTGATCGACCACAACCAAGACATACCATGTTATGGCCCAATAACCGATTAGATGTACCTTCTGAAGTTAATAATAGGTAGCACGAATGACAAATATGTCCATCTGCAGGAAGCTGAAAAAAATATACTTCATTATACAAGTTTAACATTATAAGCATAGCATTGCTGATGTGATAAATATTCATTTTAAATACTAATAACTACAATAAATCATTTAAATATTTTTGTCCACCCTAAACTGCTTTATACATAGATAGATCTTTCATTGCACACGCTGCTCGGTTGTGGAATACTTTATAAAATATAAAAATAAATATTTATCTAATCAAAATAAGTACCTGAAGTGATATAGCAAAATGAAAATTCTGTACAAGTGGATTCCCAGCTTCAATAACATGATGCTTTTTATTCTATACTGATCGACCACAACCAAGACATACCATGTTATGGCCCAATAACCGATTAGATGTACCTTCTGAAGTTAATAATAGGTAGCACGAATGACAAATATGTCCATCTGCAGGAAGCTGAAAAAAATATACTTCATTATACAAGTTTAACATTATAAGCATAGCATTGCTGATGTGATATTCATTTTAAATACTAATAACTACAATAAATCATTTAAATATTTTTGTCCACCCTAAACTGCTTTATACATAGATAGATCTTTCATTGCACACGCTGCTCGGTTGTGGAATACTTTATAAAATATAAAAATAAATATTTATCTAATCAAAATAAGTACCTGAAGTGATATAGCAAAATGAAAATTATGTACAAGTGGATTCCCAGCTTCAATAACATGATGCTTTTTATTCTATACTGATCGACCACAACCAAGACATACCATGTTATGGCCCAATATCCGATTAGATGTACCTTCTGAAGTTAATAATAGGTAGCACGAATTTTTTTTTTTTTTTTTTTTTATTGCCTAGTAGGCAGACGAGCTAGCGGCCCGCCTGACGGTAAGCGGCTACCGCTGCTCATGGACTTCCGTAGTGCCAGGGGGCTAGCACAACAAAGTCGCTGCCTACCTCAAGGATAGAACTCTCCTTAAACCTCGTTTGAAGAAGGACAGGTCATAGCGCTGAGGAAACACCGATGCAGGGAGTTCATTCCAGAGCTTGCACGTACGTGGTAGAAAAGAACGCTGGAAACGTACCGTTCGGGAGCGGTACGCCTCCAGGTGGTGGGAATGAACTCTACTGCGGAAACGTGTGGTGCGATGGTACATAGGCGACGGTGGTACCATCTCAAACAACTCTTCGGAGCACTCCCCATGGAACAAACGATAGAACACACAGAGAGATCCGAAGTCTCTCCGCAGTCCTAACGGTTCCAATTTGTCCGTGAGATCGGGATCATTGACAATTCGACAAGCTCGTCGCTGCAAGGAGTCAAGTGGGTCGAGCTGGTATTTTGGGGCACCTGCCCAGAGGTGGGAGCACGAATGACAAATATGTCCATCTGCAGGAAGCTGAAAAAAATATACTTCATTATACAAGTTTAACATTATAAGCATAGCATTGCTGATGTGATAAATATTCATTTTAAATACTAATAACTACAATAAATCATTTAAATATTTTTGTCCACCCTTAACTGCTTTATACATAGATAGATCTTTCATTGCACACGCTGCTCGGTTGTGGAATACTTTATTAGTAACATTAAAAAGGACCAAATCTAAGTCCATCTTTAAAAGGATGGCCAACAAGCATTATTCCTAGGTTGAATGAAGACATTAAAGTTGTATACTTATTCTTCTGTGTAATCAAATCAAATATATTCATTGTGGAACTTGGTTACAATAAGATGTTACAATATGTTTACTTGAAATCTACGACCTGCTATGTTGGCATAATAACAGGATAAGGGTGAACGGGCTTGGGTTGAGGTTTGATTACTTTCATTGGGTTTTCTCAGAATGTTGCATTATCTTTCCATGGGAGTGGTACCAGGGAAGATGGGGCACTACCCCCCTCCCCTTCCAACCCACAACTAGTTCTAGATTACCTATTAATTGGTTTTTGAATTTCACTTATCAATAATCATTAATAATACTACATACTACTTTATATGTTAATCATTTGTATAATTATATTATTTGGTGACTTCGTTATGTACTTAAGTCGCTATTTTTATTCAACTTTTTGAAAAATAAGTTAAGTTCAGTATAATATAAGTCATACAAATGTTTTCCACGATAATTAACTCTACATCACCCTGTTAACTTTGTAGTCATCTCACTTGATGTTTATATTACATAGCTTGGTTTCAAAGATACAGGCACGCATAGTTTGGGACCAATAGAAATAAAACATAATGTAAATAATTCACATTTTGGATACAAATAAATTATTCTATTCTTATTTATAATCAAGAGAAAAGCGTTAGTAATGTTTTATAAGTAGACCTAAGTACCTCAATTGATATCCATCGTGAAAGCGTCGTTGTAGAATGAACTGACAATGTGGAGATAGCATGTCGCTTTAACCGCCCTGTCGCTATTCCACAATTAATGCACCTCATCATTTTAAATCAAATACGAGAACTGGCAATCCCAGTTCTTGTAGCAATGGTTCACAAATTAACATAACCCTTGAACTTGGCACAAAATAGAAACAATAACGTTCAATGAGCGCTAGAGTCTAGGGATGTGAAAATATAATCGATTATTTAAAATCAATCAAAAAAATCGATTACTTTTTTAAAATATTCGATTTTTATTAATCGATTTGTTGACCAAGAATAATCGATTTTTTTAATCGATTTTTTATTTCGCTATTTCATACTTTCGATTTTTTTTTAATAGTCGCAACTTTTGAATTGCTACTTACTTATTACTTACTACGTAGCTTTGGATTTATACATAGCTGCTCCTTTGTCTGATTTAAAAATTAACCCATTGGCTGTATGGAAAAGCTATGAAGGAGCATACCCTAAACTTGCAAAGTTAGCAAAAAAGCATTTACTAATAACTGCTTCATCAGCTCCAGCAGAGCGCCTTTTTTCTAAAGTTGGAAATGTTGTTCGTAAAACAAGGAATCGCATCTTGAGCAAACGATTACCCAAACTTCTATTTCTCCATTCTAATCTTTGCCAAGTGATTTATGGCAGTAGGTTGATGCATCCGTAGCTTTATTTTATTCCGTTAATTTTGAATAATAAATAGAGATGATTTTTGTTATTTAGTGAAGCGTATCGTTAGTTGAAGATTTTTATTTTGTTTTCATGAAAGAAGTGGATTGTTTTTGTTTATTTACATTTAGTAAGTTTTTATTTTAATTTTGATTAACAAATAAAGACTGTAGTATTTATAGAGATGATTGGTTGCTAGATCACCAAGATTTACTTTTCTGTAGTAACAGTAATTTATTAACATAACACAAGATTGAATTATAAAGAATCCAATCTGCTCAAAAATATTTTATTTGTATAATAAATAATTATTTTATACAGACTAGTAGCTTTTGATTATTGAGTAGGGTTGTTTTATTATTTTATCAAAAAGTCGATTTTTTTTAAAATCGATTATTTTGACTAATAAAATCGATTTTTGGAAAATTGATTATTATTTGGTAAAAAAAAACAATTAATATAAAAATCGATTTGTCCCCAGCCAAGTTACATCCCTACTAGAGTCGTATTTTACCACAGATAACGTACAAAACTCAAAAGCTCGGCTCCTGTCAAGAATTATAACGTAGCGTTTAGTTGTTGCAATGAAAATGTGTAAAAATGGGGAGAATATATTATGTGTAAGTATATATGGCAAAAATGACTTTATATATATATATATATATATATATATTTAGTATTGTTAATGAATATAACTTATTACCTACATATAGATTTTTTAGGATCATTTTACGAAAAGGTATTATCATTTTCCTACACTTGCTTTACTGCGAACAAAACGTTTATGTGGGGCCAACAATGGCGGAAATGAGTAGATATCAATGCAAAATCTTATTAAAATTTATTTTACTCCCTCAAGTTCTACAGAAATGTGACATATTCTATAATTAATAGTTGATTTTTTATATTCATGTCGTTATTGCCTTATTTCTGTGCATGATAAAGAGTAACTAGGCAGAAACTGTCCAGGTCCTTTGCCGTTTTAGATTGACAGCTCAATCTTTTTTTGATACTATAATGCCAATAATCAATCTCAGTAGTGAAAAAACTATGGCAACATGACAGGAGACCAATCGAAAAGTAGAAAACAATTGACAACAAAACAGATTGACTTCAATCTAATTTTTTCGGTTGATTATTGGCATCGGCCGTAATAGGGCAACCAATACCCAAGTAACTCTGATCTGCATGAAATATTTTATCTCTAATCAAAGAAATGAATTTATTCAGCTGTATAACTTAAATAAACTTAAACTATGCCATATGTACATGTTTTAGTTAATAAATGACTTTCAAGTGAAATATGCTGCCAATAAGTATGAGTTGTAAATCATTTTATATAAAACATAATGTTTGTTTCAGTGTGATTGCCCTGGACGGTGACACCAAGAACTCTACATTTAGTGACAAACTACGCAATGCATACCCTGACAGGTAACATTATCATATACTAACAATATTTACTGTGATCATTATGGTCGTTTTAACATATTATTCTAAAATTGCGTGGTTGCCAATCGTAAAAGTGCGTGGTGGCCTGTCGGTAAGCGGACCGTACCGTACGTATAATGGTGAACCATAGTGATGTGTAAGAATTTCTATGATATTTAAAGTCCACCAACCCGCAAGGCCAGTGTGGTGGACTATATGGCTTAAACACTCAATCCTACTCTCGATTGTAGAGTAAAACTTTGCCATCAACTAATGGAGACTTATTAAATAGGAGAGGGTTGTGAAAAGAAGAGGTCCGTTAAATAAATAATACTGATAGTCTGGTTTAACCACAATAAATATATTAAGGCACCACATGATACTTTGTTGGTTACAACATATGATTAAGGAAAACAGTGTTTATATATGATTTTGTGATAAATAGCACCAGTGAATACAAAGCAGCACGTTGGTATAGCGCGCTGCACCTCTGTGGTGCTACAGCAATGCTGTGTGTCGTACTCACGCGAACGAGCTCGCTCGATGTGGCCAGTAGCATTCATACAACTCGATCAATACTCATTCACTATTATAGAAATTGGTATTCAAAATATTAAGATCAATATTCATATGGAAATATACAGGGTATATCAAGACTGCTACCGAAAACGAAGCCTGGTGGTATATTTATTGACTAGACCCAAGGCAAATAAAAAAATAGCAAAATAAGGTGTGTTTTAATGTTTTAAATATCATCGTGTTTCAGTGGTAAATCCATAACTTTTGCTTATTTTATTATGTACGAAATGGAAAAGTAGTTTAATATCAATTGTAGGCCATTGTCGTTGTCAGTCATAAAAAGTACACTGTTTAACATAAGCATGCATCCCTCTTTTAATAATAAATTGATTGAAGCAGCCACTGACTTCTTGCAAACTTTTCTGTGTGGAAATTAGAATTCAGACTTATAGGAACAGTGGTAATTTAAAAGATTAACAAGTCATAAATTCATGAAAATTCTACACCTAATTTATTTGGTCTTTAACCCAGGTTTGACAATAAATTAAGCTTAAATAGTTCTGGATGAGATTGTAGTGTAGTGTTTTAAAATATCAACAAGTCACTGAAATCATAAAAATGCTATACATTATTTATTTGGAATTAAACCCTGTTATAACGATAAATGAAGCTCACCTCTTTTTGATGAGTATTATAATGTGTGTGTGTGCGTTTGTGCAGATACATCGAGTGCTTCATCGCGGAACAGAACCTGGTGGGCGTGGCGACGGGCGCGGCGTGTCGGGACCGCGCCGTCGTGTTCGCCTCCACATTCGCAGCGTTCTTCACCAGGACGTTCGACCAGGTTACTTATTTATTATTTTACTTATTGTCGGTCTATCGGTCATCAGATATAGAAAGTAAAAAAAGACTGATGAATATAGGGGAGGCCTAAGGATTTTTAAAGGCACTTATTCGAAGTTGCATCCAAGTCCACTACGCATAAATAAAGGAAATGCAACAATTTGATCAATGGGTGCATTTTTAATATAGTTTGGACTCTACATTAGTATACAAAAACATGTGTTGTGGCTAACAAAACCATGAGTAACATTTTCTGCTCACAACACGAAGCAAGGATATGGAAGTAACACTAACTTAACTAACGGACAAATATCTTGATGCAAGAACAAATCCACGATTTGTCTCAGGATCGGGCGAACGGCATGTTTGCTTCGCCATCCATTGCAATAAAAGAATAACTTCAAACCACCAGTGTTTTAGACACCAGTAGCCCCACAAATCCAATGTAAAATAATAATAAATAACTTGTACTATCCAGATCCGCATGGGCGCGATCAGTCAGTCCAACATCAACCTGGCGGGTTCCCACTGCGGCGTGAGTATCGGCGAGGACGGTCCCTCGCAGATGGGCCTCGAGGACCTCGCACTCTTCAGAGCAGTGCCCACCGCCACCGTGTTCTACCCCTCGTGAGTATAATACTTCCTTTACCTTTCCTATCTAAGTTTCTTGCTGGTAAAAGATTTTCAATAGGGAAGTTGACTCAGATCAAAGTCGCGTTGAGGATGATGGCCATTTTAATACGCTTTTATTAGCTTCAGACGTATTTACTATGAAACTTGGTGTCGGTACGAAGATTTTTGTACCTCGATGACCCTACTTTATTTTGTCTTCAATAAGGATGTTGACTCAGATCACAAATCCGCGTTCAAGTGTATGGCTATTTTACTATGTTAATTAGTATCGGTACGAAGATTTTTGTCGCACGAAAAAGCCTACTTTTTTGTGTAGGGAAAAACATATATTTTCAATAGATATAAACGTAATTTCCACTCAGGTCCGGACTTCTTGGAGATATTAACTTGAAGTCAAATAAAAATATAATTTTCACAAATGTAAACGTATGCACATCACAGCGACGCGGTATCGTGCGAGCGCGCGGTGGAGCTGGCCGCCAACACCAAGGGCATCTGCTACATCCGCACCTCCAGGCCAAACACCAGCATGCTGTATCCCAACGATGAAGTCTTCAAGGTACTACAACAAACTCCAAATAATACGCCAGTTTTGCACTCATATTTTCTGTATTCCTTTCCAAAATCATGCACATCAGTCATCATCACAAAGCTCTCTACAGGATACTACTCGCATATTTGTATGCCTACAATGTTTACTCTTGACGTCCAAATCCTCGGGGTCCTCAGGCATACTTCAAATCAGCCGTTGATAAGTCCGTACTGTATTCAAATCCTTATTCTATTCTCTTTAATAGGCTTTGTAATACTGCCAGCACTATCATTATACTAGAAGAGGTTGCTCCACTCATCGTTCAAGTACTCTTTGCTACACAATCAGCATTACTCTAGATCAATCAATAAATAAATACACCCAACAGTCACATACATAGTCCTGACCCCACACTAAGATCGAGTCTTGTGTCATAGGTATCAGGAACGAAGAGAGACTTTTCGGTCTCACAAACGCTCAGACCCGAAACAAATAACCGTGGATGCTTAATTATGTCGCTCTTATACTACGCGACTTGACTATACCCCTGATAATGCAATAATTGATGAGCTGTAATTGCTTCCTACCATTATAAGGTCTGCTAGCTGGCTTATCTACAAAGTCAAAGAAGAAAATATTTTTAGAAATTCAGCGACGCAATTTTTTTTTTTCTGACCCTTCATTGTGACCACATTGGACCTGATTGTGAGCGCAAATGCCGTCCAGGCAGAGTATCCATTGACATCAGACGGCAGTCCCATACCAATAGATACAATTATGCCGGCCTACTATGTGAAATGATTTTGACTGGGTTTTTGAATGGTTTCAGGTAGGAGAGGCGAAGATAATCCGTCAGTCACCGAAGGACCGCGTGTTGCTCATCGGCGCCGGAGTCACTCTGCACGAGGCCATCACCGCCGCTGACAAACTCAAGGCCGAAGGTAAACTAAATACATTATACTGGTTATATTAATACTGCTACTGAAAATAAAGCCGAGTGGTAGTATTAGTATCTAGAAACACCACATCTAAAAATTTCGCAAAGAAACGCGACGACTTCATATGGCCTGTATTGAGAATAAAAATAAAATGTAGTCCATGCATGATGTATTTGCTGAAGTGAATATTATCATCTATCTAACAAATAATACCTAGGCAAAACGTCACAAACAAATACAACTGTCCATTTAACGAATGTCACAAGAATCATATTAGTTATATTTGTTTTAAAAATTTGTCCAATTACTAATTTTCGGTTCATTCTAGAGAACCTTATGCTAACAAATCTTGTCATTTATTTGTCAATATTGTTTATAAGTTTATTAATATGAATGTACCCTGCAGGTGTGGAGGCCCGTGTGCTGGATCCGTTCACCATCAAGCCGCTCGACGAGGACGCGGTGAGGCAACACGCGCGCGCCGTCGGAGGAAACGTCGTCGTAGTGGAGGACCATTACCAGGCTGGTTAGTATTTATCCCATCAAAAACATCCTGTAAAAAAATTCCAAGTCTCGCAGCTCAGGTTTTCTACCGCAAAAAGTTGTGAGATTCATGTAATACCAAGTCGATTAATTTATTTAGTCCTTAAGGGACCTTCTATATAAAGTTATTACGTAAGTTATTACCATATCAATATTAAAAATTCTTTACATTTTAAAAAATGGATCGACTTGGCCATCGCATGAAAACATAATGTATCGTACAATTTATACATAATGCTGCTCCTATACATTTATATGGGATTACAAAGTTATTCACGCAGTTGGTCTATCTAGAAAACTGGACACAAATTATGAAATGTTTGAATTTTCCCTTACTTTAGACTCTAAACACTAATTATATTCTAAATTTGAAGGTTCTATGTCTGCTAGAAGTGCCTTAGACTTTTGATGATCGGTCAGTCAGTCAGTGAGTGACAAAATTAAGAAAGTTTGACTAGTTACAATTATTAAACTACTGGTTCAAATTGAATGAAATTTTAAATATACCGTGTTTACACAATGCCTGCTTAGTAACTGAAAATTCAGGCTTCATGCTTTAGCCACAACGAAGTTATAGGGGGTTGAAAATGGTCTGAATTGCTTCGAGAAAAGGATGTTACGGCCTATAGCTCGACTTGGACAGGGGCTCGGCCGCGCCCCCAGATACTCATATCTGTACTCAGTATCATCTGATGGTGATGTTTCTTCATCATCATGTCAGCCATAGGAGTCCACTACTGAACATAGGCCTCCCACAAGGATCTCCACAATGAGCTGTTGGAAGCGGCCTGCATCCAGCGACTTCCTGCAACTTTAGCCAGGTCGTCCGTCCACCTTGTAGGCGGGCGTCCGACATTTCGCCTGTCTGTACGTCGCCTCCACTCAAGGACCTTTCGGCCCCAACGGCCATTGGTTCTACGTGCCATGTGCCCGGGCAATATAATTATACCGGGTATCTCAAGACAGTTACCGAAAACGAAGCCAGGTGGTAGTTTTAGTGACTACAAACACAATGCAACTAAAAATTTCGCAAAGAAACGCGACAATGATTATTTAAGATTTTTTAAATATCGTCATTTTTGGGTGGTAAGTCCATAGTTTTTGATAAAATAATAATTTAAACACTTATACCTTAGATTATTTATAAATAAAAGGGTATACACTATTATTTTAGGAAAAAATGTATTTACCACCCAAATATGGTCATAGGAAAAAAATAACAAAAAAAAAAATTGACGCTTTTTTTTGCAACTTTTTCTGTTGCATTGTGTCTGAAGTCGCTTTAAATACCACCCAGCTTCGTTTTCGGTAGCAGTCTTGATATACCCTGTATAATCCATCCCATGGTTGTCTATAAGACATTGTCTTTAATCGATAAGACCGCCAACTGTACTTTTACGACCGTGATTTTTTATTTATATTTTTTCTGTATAATAAAGTGTATAAATATATAATATCCTTGATTGCAGGCGGTCTCGGCGAGGCAGTGTTATCTGCTTTAGCTCTGGAGCCAAGTCGTGTGAAACACGTGTGCGTACGCGAGGTGCCTCGCTCTGGTGCGCCGAACCAGTTGCTGCAGCACTACGGCATCTCCGCAGCGCACGTCGCCGCCGCCGCACTGCAACTACTCAACTGAAACACACGAGCTATACTCGTGTCATGTTAGCGGTCGGAATTCATACGTGTTGAGGGAGATCCAACTAACTAATGTCCGCCGCGCTGCAGTTCATCAACTGAACCAACACACGAGCTATACTACTCATGTCATGTTAATGGTCGGAATTCATACATATTGAGATATATCTACTAATCACAAACGACTAAAGGGATGAAAAAGTAATTGAAAACCCCATACTTTGAAGCCCTATTATGATTGTTTTGATTCAACCTTAGAGTCGTGTTAGTTTATTAATTTCGACCGTTAACGTGATATCTGGTATATACTAAAACGAAACTAAAATTGAATAAAATTGCTCATTTCATAAAAATCATAGACTCCATCAAATTGGCAAAATTACATTCCGGTAAATCATTCCGCCCATTGTCTATGATTTTGAGCGAAATATATCGTGTTTGCGTGCCAGCAAATTTTTACTAGTTCCTAAGAATTCTATATCCTAAGAATAAAAGACAAATATGATATGGTTGTCTGTTATATATATTGTATTATCTTTTTCTACCTTTATATATAGGAACAATTTTATACACAGATTTCAATTTGGCAAGCAATAATTCTATCTGAATATTTTAAATTATATTGTGTATAAAGTTGTTCCGTTGTTATAAGTGCCTTTACAGTGACCGCACAAGGTATAAGGCTGACGGTTTTTGGACAGATTTTTGATGGGTTAGTGTAAGGAATAGTTAATAAATGTGTGTAGCATCCTGCTGAAATATTTTTATACATATGTTTGAAGATGGTTCATATTTTGCTATTATAGCAGCTGTTTCATGTTTTACTTCATGTAAGTGGAAGTAAGAGATATACTCAGGTTATAATCGCTCCGGATTTTTTTCTACTATGAATATTGTGCACAAATCATTTGAGTTTAGGTACAACAAACTAATTTAAACCTTAATGCTGGGAAATTAAGGTATTTTTTTACTATTTTGTTAATAATGTTTTCTTTTTTTTTATAAATAATATGAGTTTTGCTGTATGTAAGCTCTATAATTAAAAGTCCAGTGATTTAGGGGCTTCCTCTGTTAAATCAAATACAATAATTTTGTTAAATTGTTTAATTGGTAATATTACATTCCTGTTGATTGCATTTTTCATATATTTGTTTACGGAATTGAGTGATGTAATAAAAGTTTATTGAGTATGAAAACAGTTTCTTATTTGCTAACTGTACATATTACTTAACATTAATGACTAGAATACCTCTTCATTGATTGTGTTGTGATTAGACGCCGAAATTATAGACCGACAACTTGTGCACGACCGTTCTTGAGAAACAAGACAGTTTAAGGTTTTTAGCGCGTGACAACGGCAAGTGGCTGAAATACATGCCTTTCGTCCAAAGTAATGTACATGGTATTATTGTTTGAGATAATGTGGATAGATTCATAATATTGTAACAGATTCAATTAGTGTTTAAAATAGGCTCCTCACCCACGGCGACTTTTTGTAGCGATACAGTCGCGCGTTTAGCAAATGCGCGACAATATCTCTTCTAACGCATGTTAGTCGCATTTGCAAAGCGCTACTGCATCACGATTGTATCGATACAAACGCGCGACCGCGTCGGACGACATCGGAGAGAGAACAGTGGGGGGAGGAAATGCATCCAATATTGACGCTGCTTCCGTTGCCTACACTTCGGCTGTTTACGTAAAAGCAGCACCAAAGATAACGTGACTAATGTTGGCCTCAACGGAATCCATCTTGCAACTGTACTAATCGAGGGTATTTTTGTGTCGTAACTGCATCGCGACCGAATCGCGACTAAATCTGGTCCCGTGGGGGAGGGTACACAGCTAGCGACCGCTTCGCGTCTGTATCGATGCTACGCGTGGCTGGATCGCTACAAAAACTCGCCGTGGGCGAGGGGCCATTGATTTTCAATTCCAATTTCTGGGTACGCTCGTCCTAAAAACTAACAATATTCCACAGCTAGTTACTACAGGAGGGTCGTGCACGAACTTGTCAGTCTATACAAATTGTTTAAAATACATTATTCATATCAGTTACAGAAAAGTTTATGTACAAAGGCGCCTAAACATAACAGCGCAGTATCCATGACAACTTACAACTATAGTTAGAGGTCAAATGTGTCAAATGACTAGTTTTGTTAGTAATGATTACAAGGACTCAAATTGGATAGAAGAAATCAATGGTCTTGGACTGAATTTATTATTGATTTTTATGAATGTATTACTTCATTTTATAGGCAAAGAATACTGATAAACTATCTACATTTTATCATTTTTCTTGGCGCTCATTCAAAATATCAAGGATTTTTCATAATTACAATTAATTTTTTGAAAGTATTGCTATTTAACTTTTTACACAAAATATTACAAATTTTGGTAAAAAGTAAAATTACAATATACACAAATTTTCATTCCATAATTTTTTTTTATAAAATATATTTTGAAGTTAAACTTTAGCACCACAGTGATTCGAAAATTCGATGAAGCGTAAAAGACAAAAAGTACTAGAGCGTCAGAGAAACGGAAGAGGTTTCGTTAAACCTATGGTATCAATATTTCACAGAGCACAAAAATTACTAGGACGACATACAATAGAGCAGGTTACTGTAGATAATTCTACCCACAGTCCGATGCTGACATTGCATACATCCGCTCTCTAAAAATCATGCATTCAGTGAGTTTAAAGAAGCGATTCCAACACAAAATTGGACAAAATCTTGCATATATGTATAAAATACTTTTAACCTGGTAATGAGAATAAACCTTATTACTTTACATTTGTCTCATTCTCTGGCAGCCTACTTCTCTGAAGTTTCACTTCTGCCGTGTGTGAATTACACTAACTTTTTTATTGTCCTGTATATTGTATGCAGTAACAATACATTCATAACTAAATTATGATTTTAGCTAAATTTTGTTCACAAATATAAAAACAGCTATAATTTATTTCAGTAGATGTTTGTCAGCAGTATTTGCAAGTGATTGTGAGCTGAGATATCGTGACACTTGTGTGTTTAACAAAACCATGTACAAAACAAACTACTGATTGTCATCGCAAATATCTACTGTGACGTGTGTGATAAAAGTATTTATTTTGTGAATACAATGCTATAAATACATTCTTAGATATGATCTGTGATAAAACATAATACAATGCAAATAGAAAAGAAATTTTAAAAAGTGTAATCAGTCATAGACGCTTTTTAAAATCAAGATGTGGAAAGAATATTTTCATTAAATAAATAAAATATGTGCCATTTAAATAAGTTACATTTACAATTGTACACATAGAAACAAATTACCTACCGCCGATAAAACGATTGTAGGAGGCAATGAAATATGTCTTATTTTTTTTAGGTTAAAATACAGCAACAAATTCATACTACATATTTTAATTGTACTTAATAATGCCATGACCAATAGTAGACAAATGAAATTGTAAATCTGGGATCGCCATGGTGACGCCTACGTAATAAACAATAGCAGATAAAAATTCCTCATCTGCGCAGGTTTATTATTTTGCTATAACTTATTTAAATGGCATTACAATACAACTCTTTACGAACACATAAAAAACATTTCAAGTGCACAAAGCGGAGGCATTACGTGTTAAAATATCATTTGGACGGAGTGGCCATCAACATTCACTCATCACCAACGTATTATTATAAATGCATTTATCAGCCAATTGGGACTCCAATACAAAAATATATATTATATGTTAACTATGAAATAGCAAATAGCAGTGAATTTACAGTTTCAACTCTTCGTTATTGTATGGCACACAATTTATTAAAATTCTTCAAAATTGGATCCCAATTCAAGTATGGCTCATGTGTCTGTATAAAAAACTAAAATCGAAAACAATATACAAATTAGCAACAAACGCTTACACTAGCTTCATATAAATAACAGATCCTGCCTTAAAAATATATTTTCTTTATGCCTATATTAATAATTATACACAATTTTAATTAAAATGTTCCGTTCACTAGCTCAGTAATTGTACTTTTCAATTAGTCTCCACTCACTCGGTCTTAAGTATCTTTGGCCTGGCATCAAGCTGTTGGTCCTCAGCCCCATTCTCCCGCCGCGTTGGCCTCAGTGCTGGGCTGATTGGCCTCGGCTGGCCTCTCATCCAACTCCCCAGGCAGGTAATCCTTCCAACTCCTAAACAGATACCTGGTGAATTTCCTCAGCTGCCTGAACTTGCAATACGTCGCACCTTCAGCCGACTGTAGCTGCTGTGTTTGAATCAAAAACCCCTTTTCCTTAAAGGTCTGCTCTAGTTTTTCCCTTTGCAGACTTTTTCTGGACTTCCTCTTTTTCTTGCTTAAATCCTCTTTTATCGCTACACTGTCCTTTGGTAGTGTTGAGGACGATTCTCCTGTATCCTGACTCCTTCCTTGGTTGGAGTCCCTTTGTAAATAATCATAGCCTTTATTCCCCTTGTTGCCAGTACCGCTGTAGTATCTGAAGTTACCACCAGAATCAACTGAGAGCATTTTTTTCTCTTGTAGTGATGGCTTCGAGCCTCCAGTGAATTTGAACTTGCAAATACTGACTTCTGTTGTAGGCGTTGTCGAGTTGCTTTTAGTCGGTATTGGAGGGATAAATATCGCTGATCTTTTCCTCTTCACCGGCCCTTGCACTGGGTTGGGAGAAGTTCTCTTCATCTTCTGCTCCGGACTGCGCTTCGCTTCCTCAACTTGCTTGATAACCTTAGGGTCGAGCAGTTCAGAAATTTGCTTGAGCACTAATTTGTTCTTACTCTCGTCTAGAGAGGAATTGTCGCTCACTTCACTAACACTATTTGGCGTTGGAGGGTTCTGTTCATCGAACGGTAACTGTCCAGCTAGCCTCTGATAGTATAGAAGTTGAGTTTGTAAAGCGAGTGGATGCATGTATATCCCCGCGTTAGGCCAGTACACATACCCGGGGAACTTTCCTTCTTCGTCTGGACTAGCAGTGGATTGCGCAGGTTCTGACAAAGCTGGCGAAACATTCGTCCTTTGCCTAGAAAGGTCTGGAGAACTCGCCGCCGTTTGTGGCATAACATTAGTATTCCTCTGTATCACGGAGATAGCATTAGGCTGCTCCGGTTTTGAAGAATCTTGGTCATTGGTTTCTGCGTCTAATTCAGTCTTAACTTCCGGCAGTGAAGTGTAAATGTTGCCGAACTTCTTCTGGATCTGTATCTTGAGGTCGTGGAGATCTCTGATGCAGAGGTTCAGGGGCTCGTCGTCACTGTGCAACGGTCCCGCGATGGTCAACGGCGCCTCCGGCATCGGCTCGTCAGGGCTATTGAATCTCGGAGGAGATAAACTCTCCAGTTTCTTTCTATTCTCTTGAGACAGTTTCCTCTCTAATAAACTAGAAATAATTTTATTCTGCAAGTCAGTTTTTGGACTGCTTACTGCTGGTTCTCTGAAGGGAGGACCGATCAAGTTTAGTCTGTCTTGGGGAGGCGGTTGCCCTGGAACTACAGTGCCGTAGTTCTCGTAAATGAGATGGCAAATGTCAGCCTTTTTGGGTTTCCTGCCTCTCCTGGGTTTGGAGTTGTTTAGCGTCATCTCTCCCATGTAAGGCAGATCGTCGTACGTGACGATCTTGCTGGGCGCGATGGCGGGGTTTTTCTTCTTCTTGTCGTCAACCTTGCAGTTCTTGGTGGACATGTTGAGCACTGACACGTTGGGCACAGTCAAAGCCCCCGTCTCATTCTGTATGCCCGCTAGCCTCTGCGCCCAGATCTTGAAGGTTTCATTCGTAATGTTGTTCACATCAAAATTTGGCTCTGTTTTTGGTTTATCTTTTTGCTTTTGTTTGGCGTTGGCCTTCTGTAGACTCTGCTCGTAGTGGTCAAGGTACTCCTGCGGCAACGCTTGGTGGTGGAACTTGAGCTTCCATCGGTTCTTCTGCCTGTTCCTGTGTTTTGGTTTTGGTTCAGTTTTCTCGGCAAGACGCTCCTTGCTCGCTGACAGCAGTTGTTGTCGCAGCAGCTCTTTGTTTTCTGACGTCCTGAAAAGATTAAAACAATGTATAAGTTAACATATATATCAGAAAATGAATTAGGTGCCCAGTGAACATGATATCAAATTCATTACTAAATGAAACAAGAGGCCGCTGTTGCGATTTTTAAATCAAGACAAATGTCAGTGATATCCATAAATATCTTTTTTGGACGTAGGCGTTGTAAGATCGGCGTGTTGTTATAGTCTATGCAGTTTTTGATCGCCTCTACACAAGATTCGTAGCTTTGCGTAGGTTCAGTAGGGTATATCCAGACTCCAACCGAACACGAAGCCAGGTGGTAGGTGTAGTGACTTCAGACTACCCAGTGTGTTGTTATACTCTATGCTTCAGACACAATGCAATCAATTTTTTTTTTTGTATTGTTTTCTCCTATAGTCGAGTTTGAGTAGAAAATACCTACATAGTTCTTCCTAAAATAATAATAGACACCTTTTTTATCTTTAAAGCCGGTATACGCGATTTAAACCCCAAAAATAATAGGATGATATTTAAAACATTCCAAAATGTTTGACGCGTTTTTTATCTACATTTTAACGTCAATGTTTGACGCGTTTTTTATCTACATTTTTAGTTGCATTGTGTTTGTGGTCACTAAAACCTGGCTTCATTTTCGGTAGCAGTCTTGATATTTTATGCATAGGTCCCACGTAACCGTATTTAGGTTTGACCGTGGAACCACTTGTGTATGTACTATATTAAATACCCTGTATTTATAAAAGAACTGGAGGTTACCTGTTAGGCGCGTGTTGCACGATCGGTTGCGGTTGCGGCGGCGCCGGACACACGTCGCCGCACGGCACGCGCCGCATCACTTCTGCAACAATACCGACACAAATTACTCACTGATTTGGGAACATTGACTGTAAAAACCATAAAAGACGCGGTGTGAAATATAGTAAAGGACAAAGAAGAATTAGTGGGAAGAGGCATCTTAGCAGACTGGCATAATTGTATCGCTTTGCATGGAACTGCCGTCTGATGCCATTCGATACCTGCCTGCACGGCATTTGCGTAATTATGCCGAACCAGTATAAAAAAAATAAAAATTAAATACATACAAATGTCATAAGTATCAGTCAGTCAGTAAGAATATCTGGGCTTAGGAATCAGTTGTACAGCCGATACCCAAGTACGTTTGTGACGATCAATTCTTAATACTTTCTGTAATTGCATTTAATTTACTAACAAGTGCAGAAAATTCGCTATGGCCAACTATTGTATATACAACAAAACAGAAAACTGACGCAATAGTATAAGATGAAAATTGCTGTATTATGAAAATTGAAAGAAAGAAAGAAAGAAAGAAAGAAAATTATTTATTTGTAACAAGTAACAGTAACAAAATCAAAATATTATAGTATAAGTAATACAAATAGTGCTCGTTACAAAAACGGACCACACTCAGCATGTGCTGGTGTTACCAGCGCTGGTCTTCCGTGTGGCCGTGATGTGATGTCACGGGCGTCAAACAAACAATATATATTATGTTCATAACTATCTTAAGACAAATCAGAACAAAAAGAAAAAATAATAATAATAAAAATTAACAAATTTTGGTTGTCCAATACATTGAGACAACACAAGCGTAGTACAATACCTGCACCAAGAAACCTCAAACTTGAGTACACGTTGCCGTTGCAATGGGTGGGCATCCAGACCATAGGGATACACATTACAAATTGTATAATAATTTGAAAAATAAATAAATAAAATAAAGAAATTTTTAATATATGAAGTTAAATATTATTAAATATAAATGAATGTAATAAAATTATAGAAAAATAATAATAATTAGCATAGGAACAATATGTATAGGCATTTATGTGAATTAGGTAATTATTGAAATAAATATAAAATAGTAGGAGTATTATTTAGAAGATACATTATTTAAAAAGCACTGGTGTCATGTCGTAGATTTTCATTAGTTATTTGATGAGCAAGGATGAATTTTATTAATTGTTTCCTAAAACTATAAATATTTTGTACATTCCTTATTGGTGGAGGTATGTTGTTCCAACACTTAGTGGCAACATAACTAAAACTTCCTCTAAAAGCAGCAGAGCTATGACAACGCGTGGAGAGTTGCCTTGCACATCGCCGGGGCCCATAGGGTGTGTAGCTAGATGCCCAGGATAATTTGCTATGAAGATAGCCGGGTGCTTTATGCTTCAACACTCCAAAGAGAAGACAAGCTAGATGTAGTTTCCGTCTATGTTTCATTTTTAAAATATTGTGACTATTTAAATAAGGAGTGACGTGGGCTCTTAGTGGAATGTTGAAGCAAAATCGAGCACAGGCATTTTGCACTCGCTGAATTAATTTTTGAGTTCTAGCTAGCAAACGGGGACCAATGACTGTATCCATATAATTTAGTTTGGATAGTACTAGTGTTTCCACAAGCTGCAAACGCAAACTTTCTTTTAAATATGGCTTAATTTTATATAAGACCCTAAGTTTATAAAAACAATTTTTTACTGAATTTGCAACATGCTTTTCGAAACGTAAGTCACAGTCCATATGCAACCCTAAATTTCGAGCTTCATAGACACGCTCAATAGGCTCGCCCATTATCGTGACTCTCATCGATGAACTTAAGTTAGATAGCTGATGTTTACTACCAAATACTAGGTATTTCGTTTTGGAAGGATTCAGTAATAAACAATTCCTTGTAGACCAGTTTGCAATGCTTGAAAGATCCTCATTCAGCTTAGTTATTGCACTATCAATTTCAGCTGGACTACAAGAAATATATAATTGAATATCATCCGCATAAATATGATATTTGCAATGCCTTATGTATGTAATAATATCAGTTGTGTATAAAATGAATAAAATAGGTCCCAAGATGGAGCCTTGAGGTACTCCCCTAGTAACGGCTACTTTATCCGATGTAAAAGACGAACCATTATTACAAGTCAACTTAACACACTGAGAACGGTTACTTAAATAACTATGGAACCATTTTAAGGTTTTATTATCGAAACCATAGTAGGATAACTTAGACAGCAAAAGATTAATATTAATTGACTCGAAAGCTCTAGAGAAGTCCAATAACACAAGTAGGGTGCACATTCCTCTGTCTTGGGAGCTCAATATGTTGTCTGTTACATCCAGCAAAGCTGTCACCGTGCTACGTCCCTTTCTAAAACTAGATTGTGTATCTGGCAGTATATTATTATTTTCTAAGTATTCCACTAACTGAGAACAGATTACTTTCTCCAAGACTTTAGACAGACACGGCAAAATGCTAATGGGTCTTAAATCTTTCAATTCCAAGGGGTTAGAAATTTTGGGTAGAGGACGCACATACGCATGTTTCCAGGCATCAGGGAATGTAGATGATGTAATGGACAAATTGATTAAGTCCTTTATAGTGTCAATGGTGTGAGGAAACGTCATAATGAGCATATCCAAGGTTAAGCGGTCACAACCTTCAGCATTAGATCTTAAAGTATTCATTATTTTAATTATCGTATTAAGATCAACTTCTTTTAAGCAAAATATGACGTCACTAAACTTATTAAATTCAAAATATGTTAACTGAGAGAGACTGACCACTGAGGGTCCGGGTATATTTAAAAAATGGTTATTTATTCTATTAGCGTCATCAAAAACAATAGGTAGTTCTGCATTTATACTTGGAAGCAAGGTTTTCTTTAGGTTTTTCCATAATAATTGAGGTTTATTTATGTTACGATTTATGTGGTACTTAAAATAGGCAACTTTTTCATGGAATAATCCCTTACTAACAACTGATTTTAATGTCTTATAATAATTCTTTTTAGTAACGCACTTATTTTTGTGATAATCCGCCGAGGCTAAGTCACGCAACCGCATCATTAGTTTTATGGTATCCGTAATCCAAGGGTGAGAACGTTCTTTAATGACAATTAATCTTAACGGCGCATGGTGATCGAAAAGTGCAACTAAATTAGAATTAAATGTATTTACAATGTCATTAATACTATCTTGTTCTACAATTAGGTCCCATCTAATAGATTGTAAATCTGCGTTGAAAACATCCAAGTCAATATTATTTTTAGGTCTATAAGTGATAGTATATGGTATAGATTTACAACGTTTAAATTGCTTGTATTATATTATGTATAGTTACTATTTAAAAAAATCGAAAGAACGTCAATATATCATTAAAATTGTGAAATGAACAAAATCATCAAAACATCGGCAAGTAATGTCGCTAATTGAAGCAACCGTTACCACTGACACGTTTATACAAATTCGGATCACGAAACACTACACCACAAAATGACTCCATTTAGGGACGCCGCAAACTTCACACATCGCGGTAACTAATTAAACTGTCTTGTTTACTGTCACAAATACCTACGTATGTACGGTTATTTTATTATTTCTGGGAAGCGACGTGTCACGTGACTAATATACCATTTCCGAGATTAGGTTAGCAATGATCGGGTAATGTTTATTTTGAATCGTTACATATTTTGTGATGGTAAATGACACTGAACTGACACGCGGGAGAACATTATGCCGTGGCTTGTAACTAGATTTGAATTGAATCATGGTAGCACGTGTATACGTAAATTAAATAATTCTAAACCTAAACGATGGATTAGAAATTAAGACCAATTTAAACACAAAAAGATAAACTATATTGTTCTTTCAAACATGACCTAATTCTATCTAATAAAAAGCCACGCGGAATTTATAATCGACATAATGCCTACATAATCCTTATTTAATTATTAATCTTAACGTAAAAATAACCTAAATTAACTCGCAGAGCTTTTCTAGAGCAGATGTGACGCTTTATAAAGCAATAAAATTCCCGTAATTTTGATGTTCTATTTACATTTATGTCAGAAATGGGCTAAACAAGCATCTAAATATGCACATGTGAAATTGTGTCAACCGAGATCTACCGAGGTCTCCCGAGATCTCCCGAGACTACCCGACAGCGCAGACATCTGTTTAAGGCTGGAAACCTGAGCGGCTTCAAGTGGCTCCCGAAATAATCGCTGCGGGAAGCGCGCGCGCTCTCGCCCAAATTAAAGACGCATTTCGCAAGATGCGTTAAAAGCGCGCTTTTGCAGAAGCAAACTGTATATAGAACAAAGCCTCTTCAGGGGAATGGGTTACGAAAGACTTGCAATTTGAAAAGACGCCTTTATTTAATTATTTGATGGCGACCCAGTATAACCAGGTGGAAATCCATGTTGGCTTATATTCAGCAGTAGATTTCCCATTACTGAAAATCATATTTGCATCCAGGCTTTAAATATATCCCCTGAAAACCCTTATTGTGTTGTGGTTTTGGTACCATAGCCATAAATCTTAATGTTGACATGGGAACCTATCGTGTGTAGACACGTGCATCGAAATCAGTTTTTTTTCTCGTAAATGCTAACAGTATTCAGTATTTTGAATTACAAAATAAATTACTTAATTTGTTTCTTTCTTGAAACCGTTAAAGATTGTCTCAAAATAGAAGTAATGGATATTCTCGTGAATGCACACGTCACGATGACTCACTGCCGTTGCGTTTCGGGATTGACCTATATCGATTTACGTTCTCCGGAATATAACAACTGATGCTAGTCGATTGCCTTTTTCGTATCTGATATCAATGGGGTTTTTAACATTATAGTGGAAACAACATTCAGAACGAATGCTCGGCTATACGTTTAAGTTTTATACGATAAATTACGAATGGTTGGAATTGTTTGTTTATAATCTTCAATCTTATCAGACTTGTAATAGACAAATACAATATTTATATAGTTGTCATTGACATTACCTTCATCAGGCATTGTACAATGCATTATATGTAGATATATATTGTATCTTCAGTATGACATAGATACGTGTGAATAAGAATAAACAAACATAAACGAACCTATAAAACCAAAAACAGGTCTAGGGCAAGTGACGAATATTGCACTGGAAGTAATCCTTTCAGTTTTCACCAATAACTACGACTTTTAAAGGAATCTACTAAGGTAGAATTTCATGATCGTCCTATGAAAAACACACACTTTGAATGAATCACAAAGAAAATAAAGACTTCAGCAGACGTTGAACAAACGATCTTAAATGCAAAATAAGCCCATAGTAAGTAATCGATACAAAGAAGCTTATTTTTCTGATATATCCATACCAGAGATAAGGTATGGTTGTAGTGGGCTGAAAACCTAAAGGCTTAATCCCCAATGGATTTTAATAGGCTAATGACCAGTTTGTTAAATGTAATTTTAATCCACGCACAGAGTCAACAAAGCAGATATTGTGAGATGCATAAGGGCATAATATTTCAAAAGCGGTATTCAGCGGCATATAAGTTAGGATTAGCGCAGGAATGTATGAATGCTACTGGCCACATCGAGCGAGTCCGTTCGCGTGAGTACGACACACAGCGTTGCTGTAGCACCGGCGAGGTGCAGCGCGCTATACCAACGTGCTGCTTTGTATTCACTGGTGCACAACTTAATATAGATCAATGCCAAATATATTTGACACTTCTTTAGATGCTAATAGACTTGGGTTTCTTATTTAACTGACTGCGAATATTGCAATTGTTACATTGTTCAATGAGAAAGCATGATAGGATTTGAATATTAGGTTATTCGTATATCCCACCTATGATTAATATTTCCTTCAACTAATTAACTAGACACACAATAGTTATTTTAAATGGGATTTAAACTGAATCTGCGTTGCAAAATGCAATGCCATAGGTCGAAGAGTTCTATTTCTCATTCGGGCTTAATAATTCCATTACTTTGTAGCGTGATCAACGAAAATCTACCTGTTACACTATATCCCGCAGATTCTATGTCCACTACCCGTCCATATTTCCATGACTACCATTAAAAAAAAATGATGATAAGTCAAATCTGACATTGGGTTATGACTTAGGACTAAGTATATGAATGTAGAGTATGTTCAATACGTATCTACTTAGATTGGAAAACCTACAAATGGACTGAGAACTGAAAATATAAGACAGAAACTAAACCCGCAAGCATATAAACCTATCAGCGATACGAAATACCTTAATATTCTACTACTAAGATTCTACTAGTAAGTCAATTTCCGTGTTAGTAGGAATGAGTGGATGTCAGTGTCGACGTTGGAGCTATTTGAGAGCTCTTTAATTACTTGGCTCGCTGTAAAAATATTCTGCGTTGCACTCAGACACTGCGGCGTGACGGAACGTGTTGTTGTACATCTACATACCACGCGCGACGGTACTGAGAATATCATACCAACGATATTTATTAGGAGAGTCGTGAAAATAATGTTATGCATTTTCTTTACGATACAAATTTGTGAGTCGTATAGTCGAGCTCGCTAAATCTCCGCGCCATATCGGATGTTAAGTGAATAAGCAGACCCCGCTCTGGTCCGGATAATGTAGGGTAGTAAGAAAGAACGATTAATTGTTATTGATCATATTATTATACTGTTAATTGTAGGATTACCGTTGAAGCGTCAACTGTACATGATGGTGGAATGGTGTTTCAACATGGCATGATTGTGTCGACCGACAAAAGACAACTGTCCTTTGTTGTATTTAGATAGTTGCCAATATAAAAAATTACAACTGATTTGAATAACACTCATTTGAAATTACGTTTATAAGATGGCAAACAATAAGACACCAAATTCACAAATAACACTTAAATAATATAGATTTTTTATGTAATACCTTGAGTCAACCATATTTAGATTTTTAAAACAAATTAAGCGTGGACAACAAACTCACTGCACACACAATTCTCGCACATTTCCTTTCATATATGAATTCGTAAACTAAAATTATCACACAATACACAGCACTAGATATGACATAACATTTGGCCCCACGAGAAAAAATCCCTTCTTATTCTCTTTGCGTTATTTATCTTACTTATCTACAGATAAGAGCATCAGGAAACCTTGCGTTTTCCTTATAGTGACGTCAAATGCGTAACGTATTTTACTGTAATAAGTCTGAAAATTTCCATGCACTACAATAAATCTACGGGTATGCAAGGTATTAAAATATTCTTTATTTAAATACGGCTTTATACACATTATAAACCTATTTGAGTTTTCGAATACTTAGTTCTTTTGGAAAATTTATTGAATTCAGTTTGAGCGAAAACAGACCATTCAATTTCTATAATAGGTTTAATACTCTGTCTATGTGTAAGGTTGAAATTCTTTAATCAATTAGTAAACCTGCTGCCGCTTCACTTTTCATAGCTACACGAAACGGGTAAATTACATTATATTGTTTGTCCATTTTGTGGCATAAATATTAAACCAGTCAATGGCTTCTTGCCACTTCTTACTAATACTACCATCCAAAGAAACAACGCGATATAAGATTTAACTTTTTGCAAAATTTTTTAGCTAATTTCACATTAGCTAACATCGATAGAATGAATGCGTTATAATGTTAAGCTCCATTTAAACTCTGCGTAAATTTAGTATTAAATGCTCAACGTTCAATTAATTTTCACGTCACAATCTATCGAACAACATTGCCGTTTTCGCCAGAAACTCTGTATTTGGAGAACCACCATCTTGGGCTAAGAACTACATAATCTATGTCTTAATACTCCGCAAATACAGGCTTCCGCCATTAACGATACGTATAAATCTATCAATATCGACATCGAATAGTTGTTGAACAATAATTTCTGATTAATTACAAAATATGTTTTCTTTGGCCACGAAGAGAGAAGACAAGTATACGTAGAACTTAGTAAAGTAAGTAGACGTAGAAAGAAGAAATAAATACATGAGCTAATTGACGGTGGAAGGGTCGAGCACATCGAACCAGTACCAATGAAATTGATATTGCCACCAAGACGGGCGAAGTATCTTACTCGCCAAGAATTTATAAAGAGATTGATGGAAATTAAGGTGCGAAAGTGATTTATTAGGATAAAGCCCAGTACATACACATCATGTCTATTTGACCCAACGTCATTTAGGCATAATTCAACTGATTTGTGGGCGTAAGCAATAAATAGATATTCAATTACTTAATATAACGGTGGTGAGACTTGACGTATTAATTTAGCCAAGTTGATATAGTCCAGACCACGATCCAGACGCTACAATTTGGCAAACAGATTCACTTTCCCCTTGCATACCGTAGTATTAGCGTTTGTTTATGAGGATCACAATCATGGAATACCTTGTCATGCCTGACAATAGTAAGTCAAATAAATTCAAGTAAATCTACATACCAATCATTAAATAAATAAATAACACCCAAAAGTCACATACATAGCCCTGCCTAACCCCACACTAAGATCGAGTCGTGTGTCGTGGGTATCAGGAACTACGAGAGACTTTTAGGTCTCACAAACACCTAGACCCGAAATAAATATTTAAATCAAATGAAAATAAATCATTCAAGTTCAAGCGCACTTGTTTCTTAAAAAGATGCAGGAGCCAAGGGTTCGGCAAATAACCATTATTTTCAATCACAAAATCTCCACTGAAGAAGACAGGCTTTGTCTAAGTAAGGATGAATTCAATAATAAGAATATCTGCTCTGCAATTTAAGAAGCTTATTGCAAGCAAGATCTGGTCAAAAAAATGATTAAGACAGTACGCCGACACACTACGGCAAAATACGGCTTGGTAAACTTAACAAAATCAAATTCTTCGAGAGAACTCGGTTGTTAAAAAAGTATATATTTTATGGCTATAATTAACTATAAATACTAATTTTGAAACGACAGACATTTGTCCATCAACATACTAATCTAACCATCCCAACCTTTCCAACTCTACTCAGAAGGCAAATCAAAAGAACTTCAGCTAAAAAGTTCCCAATATCCAAATGATATCTACAATCAAATACAGAAATCTCCATATCCCAATTCTGTATTACAGGAATACACATATAGAATGAGTTAACAGGAGTAGTGTTACGTGTTGCGTGCTGGCCGTGCGCCAGCGCTCGCCGCTCGCCGCGTCACCGGGTTCTAATTAGGCTAATGGGTAAACTCCTGCCCGGTTTGCACATTTCCTATCCGATTTGGGATTTATTTTACTTTTTTAGATTAGTAGGGTTAGTGTTTTGGAGTCTACGTCATAATGCTTACGTCGTGTTGCAATAAAGAGGCAGCTGTTTTTTGTAAGAGAATTTCTTGCACCTTTTCGGGATCACATTTGTCGTAGGTTCCGGAGCAGCAGTAGTATGATGTGAAAGACTACATTATGATGTCAGCAGCCGAAAAGAAAGCCGGGTACTATTTTGAATCACGCATATTTATTTTTGTTTTCTAATATAAGTTAATAGAAGGCTGTGACGGATACCAAGAGGCAACTTTGCAATAAGCAGCTTTTAAATCTTTACGGGAATGCTTATATTCAGTAATGAACTCCATATATCTGAGATGGACCGTGTAAAAATATATCATTGCAAGAAGTAAATTAAAATTACTATCTCGGAACTAAATTGAAGATATTATGACAAATATTTTAAAACTCCATGAATTTAGATACATTTTTCCGTAAGCTTCAAGGTAAATTGGCAAAAAGTCATAAGAGAACTCATTATTAACATTACAAAAATGTAGATCTTACATAAATGCAATAAAGGCGCCGATGTAAGCTGCCAAATGATCAACGCGAGGGTTTTTCAACCGATAACAAGTCTACGTACTCTTTACGTCACTGGCGCCGAGTATTTTCTACTGTTTAAAAAACTTTCAGTGTAAATGTATCACTGCTTCAATCTCGCCCACACTTCTTCCCGTTAAGAGGTGTAATATAGACCATTATTACACAACATGACAGAATTATTTAAAGGGGAATGCATAAATTCTCTACAGCGTTGGACCAATATTTAAATTCGTTAAGAATATAAGATCAGTGTCATTATTTATGGAATGGAATTAGCTTTTACGTTCCTAGATTCAAAGCTTTTTTTTGCAACCAATTTTTGTTGCTATATTGTCAACTGTTATTTTTGCCACTAGAATGTTCATTTTCTGGACGAGCCAAATATTATAAAATAATTATTTGTATAGCTTTAAAAACTTACCAAAACACTCTGTTTTTTGTTCAACATTTTCACAATTTATCACCTTTACCAAGTTCCGTATAACATTGAAAAAGATAAATAATTAGTATAAATGTTTCGTTTGGTTTCAATGCGTAATCACTACTGTACAATGAATGTGGCATTTCCCGTACATTATTTTTACTTTTGGCGTCGTGTGTAAAACAAGGTTATGTAGAATTTCTTCAGTATTCAGTATGTGTATCGCTCGCGGTTATTTCCGACATGTGCGTGTGACCGATCTAATTTAACACGTGCGTAGCGAAATGTTTACTATGAATATTACGTACGTACCTTCATATATATTGTTTAAACGAGCTGTATACACACCTTATGAAAACCAGATGGGTAGGTTTACAGAGTACATTTTACATATTGATAGGTAGGTCAGTGAAGAAATGTGCCAATAACAGGCATACAGCTGAAATTCTGTGTCATGATAAGATGCGAATTTTTAAAAGATATGATTTGAAATTTAATATTACATGGAAAGTGTACGTGATTGTAAAATAAATATATGCAACAGGAAATCATAAGTATCTGTATATACAGTAAATTTACTCTCTCTCTCTGTCTCTACTTTTGATCTCCCGTACGTTTTTTACGGACACCAGTCCAAAGAAATGTAGGTCCACCTTATTAATAATAACAATTAATAAAGCATAAGCAAATCATTTTCCGCTCAATCGTAAGATTCATAATAACTTTGCAGCATATTTGCAGCATAGGAAGAAAGTAAATTTATTCTACATAAAAACAATCCTTTTCAGCAAAAAAATCTATCACATTGTTAATTGTTTCGCAGTTCCAACTACGCAACCGAGGTCATCACACATTACATTTCAATGGAATGTCATTTGAAAGCACAGAGTAGATCTCCGAAAGGTTAAATATTTGAGTCAATGCAAGCACTAGGCCACTAGGCATAGTGCTTGCGAACGAGATTGGGAAACAAGCACGCACTAAACAAATAGGACTAAACATACACTGGCATTTACATTCAACAGATTGTAATGCAACAGGTTGCTGTAGAAATCTTTCGTTTCCAAAAGAAGGCACATGTTCATAAGTTAGCTGATGACAATGTTAGTTTATCTATTTTCTATGTAAAGAAAAATCAAGAACGAGAATCTTGCTGAAGGAGTGTTTCCTTTACCGCCCTGACTCTATATCTTGTTTATCTTTAACAGAGGTTAACATGGCTACTATAACTAGACTATAATAAGATATACATATTTTATGTTTATTTATCTTACCTACTTACCTAGCTATCGGTATCTACTTCGGTACCGATATACCTTGTATATCAATACATATGTACATACATACATACATCTCTATATTTGTTTATTGAAACATAAAAAACATCGAAATATCTAATAAAATCTCTCGTTAAAGAATATACAGACCGGCTGTAAGACAAATGGAAATTGTAAAGTATTGGTATTCTTATTAAACGATTTAGAATATGTCTTGGAGGACCATTTAACAAAGAATATTTTGATTTCGATTTAAATACGTAAGCCGGCTCTTGTATTATCAAGGGTGGCAGAAGTGACAATATTGCCACCCACAACAATAGACAAGCCTATGGCCATATCGGGCTTTAAAATACAAACAAATTCATAATATATTAATCATATTTTATTACTTAATAGCTTTTACTAATAGGATCTGCCACCGTTTCGGACCGCGATAGCAGTTAAAAATCTCCTAAAGTCACGACCCATAATGAGTTATTTTTTATGATATCTATGTAAAGCAATATATCCTTATTCTGTAACTTCGTAATATAATTTATCGCATCGAGTACATTCCCGAACGAACTAGGCTATCGTAGCACTTAAATTGCCTTTCTAAGAACAAACATCGGCTACACACGTTGTTATGTAGGCAACAACTAATGGGACCACACATAATGTTTTATTTGGACTATCTTTTTATTCGCTGGGGTGTCTGTGGTAGAAGCTTTTGAATGAACTGTCCCGTTTTTGGGCACAGACGAATTAAAATTTATGTAAATATGAAAACTATAATAAAGGAAATGTGTTTGTTTCTAACAATTATAGGCAGCCTTTGATATCGTGAAGGATCTGTTTTTCTTGAAGACGAAAATTAGTGGACATATAAATTTATTTGTTTGTATTACAACAAAAGAGACAAAAGAGCATACGGTTCACCTGATGGTAAGTTATCACCACTACTCATGAACATCCTTTAATACAAGAAATTATGATTCCACGCTTCACCAAAACGGTTATTTTGACTGTATGCATTGTAGTTTAACGCATGAAAAGCTAGTTTTGTAGATTTTAATTTCGTAATGATGAAAATGTCCCATTTAGCATAACAAATAATGGTCACGCTAGCAATAACCCAAAATCAGAAGCGAAATCACTGCTCGGCGGCAATTAATTTAATATGAACGATCGGCATAAAGGGAATGCTAATAGCGTCCATATTTGGTACCAACAGAATGTTCTCGTGATTCATACGCAGATGAGCGTAGGAGATTCCTGCGTTGCTAAACAAAACGCGCCTTGTTGCTATAGTTTTTGGACATGTTATGCTGTTTATTGTAAAGTATTATGTTTATTACGGTTTTATAACATATTTTATTACAAATTGCAAAAACATAAAGGATCTTACTTTCAATGCTAAGCGAAGATTCGAAATAAATGGGGAAATGGTCATAATTGTGGCGAATGAGAGATAGGTGTAATTGACTTATGTATGTTGATACTTAGAGACACTAGGGAACTTAAGTTACCCCAGTGGACAGGTGTGGCTAGTAGTTTTTAATGATATCAAGGAATGAATCAAGTAAAACAATCTCAAATCAATAATATTTAGATAATTTTATCATATTATACCCACTACAAATTAATATACCCTAAAGTATTAAAAAAACTTTGATAGATATCCACTTTAATGAACTTAACAAAAATAAATAAACTATGAAAATAGCAACTTAAATTAAAATGAAATTATGTATTTGTTGGTTATGTAGGCAATTAAAGAGCTCTTATGACAAGTCAATGTAAAACTTAATATCTATATTATTTATATGCATTTCTTACATTATTACAAAAACATATTACCTACACATATATGAAAAGTTACTAATGCAATTGTATTTCAGTGCTTCGCAAACAATCCTGACACACTTTATACACTGAATCACATATTGAGGTATTTGTCCATCCAAATTGAGAAATAGAAAAGCATTTTCGAGAAATCTATGAAAAAACACGGCATTGGCAAATTTCACACGACGCCAAAACAGTGGCAAGTGATAACAGAAAGCGCCTCGGTGTGTTTGCATTGTTTGAACAAAATATGGACATGTACCCCCTCTTACGCGGCCCAAAATACGCGGATTTTGTGTTGCACAAAGAGTTTAGTCTGACGCTTTTGTTCATAAGTTATGAATCTTGAGATCTTGGGTTCGTTTCTCTGGTAGAGCTCTTGACTTTGTAGTGGTTGCCCGATACTGCAATTTATGCTTAGGTTTTATGAAGTGTTATAATGGTCTAGATCTTCTGTAAATATACGCTGAGTTGAGTCTAAAATTTTAAATTTTACGTGGTTTTGTTTTCAGTTTCATTCAATTTTTTTATTACTTTTTTGCCAATTAAACAAGAACAAATATACTTCGAATTCCGCGGATTCGACTTACGCGGATGTTCTATCCCGCCTACCGCGCATGACAAATATTGCTGCTATATTTCGACCACCGCAGACTATTTGACACTTGCCTTGTATAGAGCTTGTAACCGGAGTGTAGTGTACTTAGATACAAGTATGGGATGATCAGTAAAACACACATGACACACATTCAGTGTCAACACAACCAATCAATACATGTTTCATTGGCAATAGTCTGTTAATACGTTTGTTCACTATCTGTCTTGTGAAAGAAAGTTTTATGCGGTGTTCAATCAAATATATTTTAAATTAATGCAGTATTTATAGCGTGTTCTTTGATAAAGATGACTAATATAGTATTTACGATGTCGCAAAACAACTTAACTACATTCCTAAAGCAGTATTTTTTGCTATATTAAAAGGTATCAAACTTCGTTTGACAATTTGATTGTTTAAAGGCTTAAAGATTAATGCAAACAAAAGTTACCTTTGATTCGAAATATTTTTTCAAACAAGTTTTATAACCTATTTATTTATAACTTTATTTGAAATAACTATTGAATGATTTTGAAAAAATTAAATGTATTCGCCCAGTAATGATCACTCCAAATAACGTTCAAACGAAAACTTTAAAGACTTGACGAATATATAAATTATAAAATATACAAAAAAACTAAACTAATGATTAATCTAACACGTGTAGCCCCCGATAAACAATGTGTGTTGCAACTGTATCGGTAACGCGACTGCACGAAAACATCCGCGTACTGATAACGCACAGTACACTGATAACAGCGTCTTCAAGCGCCCCCCGTGCCGCGCGACCCGCGCCCGCACTATCGCTGTCCTACATAGATAAATTGACATCTCACCAATAATTCACCACAATAACATAGACAATCCAAAAAATAATCACTGCACTAGTTAATCTTGCATCCCATGTTTGTTTACAAACGCGAACTCGATCCAATTAATTAACATATCACACTCGATCGTCGAACTCAAGCACACCCGCGCGAAACAATCGAAGGACGAGACAAAAACGTAAATAATCACCTCCGCCCTCGGGCAACATGTGTGACATCCAAGTCCGGTGTGGCGTGTACGGCGAGTACGGCGGGTACGGCGGGCTCGCCACGCTAACTCATTGATAACAGCAGCAAGCACACGCGACTCTGCGACACGACGCACACGATGCGTGCGCGGCTCGGCGCACAATGCACCGCGGCTGGGCGGAGGCGCAGGGCCGCCGCCAGGGCTGCCGCACCCGCCTAGCCCGCTCTAATCTAAATACAGACAACGCGGCCCCGACCAAAATCGCTCGCATCACTTTCGGTTTCCATACGGCCTAAATTTAGAGGCCGCTCGCTACAGAAATAAAAACGTTTTTTACGTGTTTTTAGACGGGAACAGAGGGCGTTTTTGCAGTGGCTGGTGTTGTGCCAGCGGCGCGCCGCACGCGCCTCGCGAAACCCGAGATTCGTGCCATATTTGGCAACCGCTAGCGCGATCACAAACGCTTTTGGGTATTTAGTTTCGGGCGGGCGCACTGCGCCGGGCCGCCGCCGCCGCCGTCGCTCGCTATTTCGGCCGCTTCCGTTGCGCCGCGCGCGATCCGATCGGGATGCATTACCTGCCCGATCGAAATGCGACCATATATGGTATTCACTCGCGGAAAAATCCGCTCAAAAATGACACCGTCCGTGGAATAAATAACACTAACCGTTTCTGAGTAATTACGACAGCATTGAAATACGTATGCGGCCAGATATTGAGCATCTATCATTATTTTTAACGCGGTGGCGGGTTACGCGGGTTTCGCAACATGCAGTCCAGTTACGGCTATTTCCGTCCGAGATTGTACATTGCGAATGCGACTTGGATGTAACACGACGATACAGCATTTACGTGAGCGTCCTAGTTTTATCTCGTTCACATAATTTTCAGTGCGCACGGCTGTCGAGCGGCGAGCGCGGTGCAGCGGCACTCACTCGTAGTACGCCCGAATCGGACACTTGCCGTTTCCATTTACAACATTATTCCTTAATTTGTCTATATCTAGTTCCGGGATCAATGTCAACTTTTACAGGATCTACCCGCGCAAAAAATATTGCTCTACACTCTACTACTACTCTTGGTGGATCAAATTTTTACAGACCGAGATTTTGGTTCGGAAATTTAGGAGATTTCCTTTTTCTTAATTTTCAGAAATATGTAATATACATTAATTATCGTTAATATACTGAAAACCAGCACTGATCGAAACTCTAGTTTCGGTTTTTTTTTTTTTTTTTTTTTCCTCCAGTGTTTTATTATGTCCGTATTGTTAGGTGTCGCTGTAGGGTGTGATGGTTGATTGTGGGATGTGACCGACCTTGGTAAGGGTCTCGCTAATTGATACGATAATCTAGTTTCGGTTAGCATAATATACTGAGTAATTTCCTTTTGTCTTTCGATGATATATATATATATATATATGTTTGCTTAAATTTGTTGTATCATTTGCAGTTTGCTTTTCCCATACTGCAGCATAAAGCTGAATGGGAGGCCCATTGTCGGCGCAATAGTTTAGTCAGATAATATTGTTGCATAATAGTATTTTTGTCATGTTTTTATTTTATGTATATTTTGTTATTTTATTACCTACCTATGTATGTTTGCGCCTTCAATAAATGTATTTCTTTCTTACTATTTGCTAATTTTAAGGCAATAAACTTTAATTAGTTTATTGTTAATGAATTAGTATTTTTTAAATAACAATTGGCTTCAAACCTAGATATAGAAAGAGTCTATAAGGCATAATGTTTGAGGACCTCAACTTTACACTGTACGTACAGCTATATACAACCTGTGCGTACAGTATTCACAGTACTGCTACCGTCACAATGGCAACGTTTAATTAAAACGGCTAATCTACCATCATAAATCCCGCTGTTAATTAACCAATTAGTGGTAACATGAATAGATACTATTTACGTCTCGCGTCAACGTGTATGGTATTTATTGATAGCTCTCCGTAAATGGTATTGTGTTACTTAACCGTCATTTACGCATTTCAATAGATGAAATTTAAATATTAGGTTATTAATCGGTATAAATAATTTTGTAAACGGATTATTTTACAAAAACGAAGATTAGATATAAATGTAGGTCGCTTAGTAGCCCGCCGCCATGAGACATCCGCTCAACAACTTAGGAAGTTAGAGAGGCTGAAAATCAGCTCTGCTCGGTATCTATGTCCTGATCAGCACGAGCTGAGCTACCTCATTTTATCTTCAACATAATTTAAGAATATGAATTTGTATTTGTCTAATAATGATATAAGAAAGCAATAAATGTTTATTTTATAATACGTTTTAAAAGAATATAGATTTTATAACCATACACAATAATTATAATATGGGACCGTCACATCTACTCTCATTAACGGCTTATTATTAAAAAGCGTTAATTACCAACGCTATTTCAGTGAGAGAATATGATACAGCTTTCTGCGATACACGGCACAAATTTAGTTTCGTAAACATTTGGCATAAAAACCGGAGGATTTGCTTTTCGATTCAATTGTGGTAGCCTTAGAAGTACAAATTCATTATGGCTCCATATGTAATTTACTATTACTTATAAAATATTATTTTTAAACATTTTTTGTAGATAACAACAATTAATATTGGCCTATTCATTTTCTGTGCATTCGTACCGTTTATCCGATTAAGTTGAAACATTGTAGTTTGTACAGCTGGTTGACGTTCCCCCGCAAAGATAGTGCATAGCATTATCAATCTACAGTAGGTGTCAAGGGTAAGATATTGGAATATGGTTTATGAAAAAAAAAACATCATTTCGCACATTAACCTTGCAACATAACATCGATAGTAATAATCATCATCATCATCATCATATCAGCCACAGGAAGTCCACTGCTGAACATAGGCCTCCCCCAAGGATCTCCACAATGACTTGATAATAATAATGAACATGATATTTAAGAATTGCATTAATATGCGTCATTCCCTTGTACTTTGAACCCCTAATGGTTTTCCCAGTATGAGTAATCTAAATGACTCTATAAGTCATCCCAGTCATCATCATGAGATTTCATGTTCATAGTATTTTTGTTATATGGATAGGTCTATTATTTACGTATAAAGAAAGTCTAGCCAATAACAGAATACATGGATAACTAAATATAATTAATTTAATTGTAAAAAGCTAAATACGCAAAATAATACGTCGATATGATATGTAGTAATAAATATTTTTCTCCCAATATTCATTCAAAATTACTTACCTCTATTATTAATGAGTCGTATAATGCAAGTTAAGTTTCACACCGTGTACAGGCAGTGGGTTAGCGCGGCATTAAATGAACACGTATAGTTATGGCAGCTGCGGGCCCGGCGCCCACGCGCGCTGACCCAAATGCGCGTCTGGTAGGCAGCGGCCTGGGCTTAGGCGTTCATTATTTATTATAAATTACACTGATAACGCTGTTTAAGTATTAATTTATTAATCGGTGCGAAATCAAGACAAAATGGCGTGTGAATTTTTCATTGAAATTATTGATTAATTGAGACCCCAAAAGTTGGTGATGATAGGATATTTGTATCGATGGTAGAAACTTGGGCAAAGATACCTGTGTGTCGCGAGTTTCAGTTCAGTTCAAGGATTCAGTTTCTGAATATCGGGTTTCGACTAGGCCGAAATATAAAGGATTAAGATCCTTTAATATAAAATAAAAGAATCGCGAGAAGACCTATGTACATATTAAAGTTTTTTACACCGATTTCTATAAATGATTAAAGGTGATGACGATACTTATTTTTTTATTTCAATAGGTTTAGGTTTAGGTTTATTTCATAAGTTATGTTTAGGAGTTGATCACTCAACGATCGTCATGATATTTGTATTCATGTATTCATGCTACCCATCGCGAAAACGACTGGTCTGCAATCGGCCTAAACAAGACCACGAAGTAAGACTACGGGGAAAGGGACACACGTTCTTTTCATCCATAATTTCCATAGAGTCATATTTTTGAGGGGTAGTCACTTATATGCTTATTGCGAAAGAAGCTCCTACAACTTTTACACATGAAACTTGAAACCCAGCAATATTCCCGCGTGTTAGTATTAAAACTCGCTAACCTACAATTTCCGCCATAATGTGTACCTTCATAAAACACCAATAACAATATATTTCTCCATATGACACAGAGGCGATATGGCGTCAGTTAATCCACTCCTCCGCACTTCACACCATTAGTTAGCAATTTGCATAAATACTCAGTTCAGTAGCAGTAAACAATAACAATGAACAGTAGGTTCGACTACGTACTTGATAGAGATTGTAAGTGGGAAAGGTCGTTTTAAATTGTGTTGTATCAGCCCGTATACGTCCGACTGCAGGACACGGGCCTCCTCTACCACCGAAAGTTCCATTGAGAGGGGTTAGGCCTTATAAATTTCCACTACGCTGGCTTAGTGCGTGTGGGTGGACTTTACATACCATAGGAATTCTTATCAATAAAATTAACCATGGTATGCTGGTATGCCGGATTAGCAAGTTGAAGTGGCAATGGGCAGGGCACATAGCGCGGAGATCTGATGACCGATGGGGTCGGAAAGTGCTCGAATGGAGGCCGCGTATCGGAAAGCGCAGCGTAGGACGTCCACCCACAAGATGGTCCGACGACCTGATAAAGGTCGCGGGACGTCGCTGGATGCAGGCTGCCTCCAACAGGTCTCTGTGGAAATCATTGGGGGAGGCCTATGTTCAGCAGTGGACTTCCTTTGGCTGATGGATGGATGATGCTGGTTTTAGTTAGCAGTTATAGTGCTATATGGATACGATGTAATATGGCTTTTGGACTGTAACTTTTTATAGATCTTCAATGGTGATACCCGGAAATAACATGAAACTGTATCAGCCCATATACGTCCCACTGCAGGGCACGGGCCTACTCTACAATCGAGAATACGATTGAGAGTGGTTAGGCCATATAGTCCACCACGCTGGCCTAGTGCGGGTTAACAAAAAAACTGTATTGTTAAAACATCCACGGCCACAAGAAGTCTACTAAAGAATATAGGCCTCCCCAAAGTTCTTTTTGGGCGGGTGAAGCTTAATTGTGATTTTTTATGTAGTGAATGACGAGCATGTCATTTGCCTGATGGTAAGCAATACGACCGCTTATGAACAGTAGCAGAACCAAACAACATCATGAATTACAAAGCAATGCTGGGCTTCCAATGCGCTCGCCATCCTGAGCCAAATTATAATCTCCTATTTCAACCAATTCAAGCCTTGTCCCAATTAAAAGTAGCGTTTATCCTTTTCGAAGTAATAATCTTTCTATGTACTACCTTTCATAAAAATCGGTTCAGTGGCGTAGGCGTGAAACACGTAACGTAACAGACATACACAGTTACTTTCAGATTTATAATAGTAGGGATAATTTATTTATAAACAATAGCGTGTGAATTAATTCACACTCGTATTTCCTTATACGTCGTAGATAACCCATAATTTTATGTCAAATAAAGATGATTTACAACCGGTAATGAATACATATCAATTTGCTTATATATATTTTTATTGTTATAGATAATAACTGTAATAACAATACATTATGTACTAGTAGTAGTACGTTTAACGGTGTTATCACCCACTACTGAGGAGGGGACTCATCTAACATCATTAGGCTATAGTCTAACAGTTAAGGTTGCAGGAAGTCGCTGGATGCAGGCCGCTTCCAATAGGTCAAAGTGGATCTTTGTGAGAGGCCAATGTTCTGCAAAAGACTTCTTGTGGCTTAAGAGAGAGAAAGAGAAAGAGCGACAGCAAGGGGGGAGGAGAGAGAGAGACTCCACCACTATCCTAATGAGATTGGCGGACTTCACGACATTTCATAATTTTTTGTACAAAACTCCACTAATATAATAAAACTAGAGTTTGTTTGGCTACTGGTTGGAATTGAAACCATTTATTCATCTCGAATTGCCCATTTATGGAGAGAAAATTATTCTAACATCACGCTATGACAAATAACAGCAAAGCATCAATGAAAACTGTTGCAAAGCCAGGGTTACTATCGGGGGATTTTTCGTACAAGGCAGAGAAAAAGAATATCTACACCCGGCCAAACCGGGCCGGGCCTATGACCAACAGATAATGAGCGTAGCAGCTGGGAAAAATGTTCCAAAAATGGGGAATTTTTATTTTTAGTTACGTGCTTCCGTTGCGAGTGCTGTGTCATGTGTGAACGGTTGAAGTAAGAAAACATGTTTTATCGAACGATGTTAATCTCAAATTAGCGATAATTCAATTGAACTAATTCGTTTCGGAACAATGCTCAATTGAAAAATGATCCGTGGCCATTTATGGAGTGCACTTATTGATGGATTGTGTCAGAATATCACCCACGCCCGGTACATGAACCATGCTGTGGCCGCGCCGGTCCTCGAACCCACTCCCCCGCGCTCTTGACACGCTGGTGACAATCGCATGATGTATCTGCTTCAGATTGAGCAAGTAGCTCACTACTTGTCGACGTGCGGTATATGTTCGTACCATAAAAGGTGCGGAAAATTAAAATACATTCACGCCCATATCTCTGAAAGTGTAGGTAGAAGTAACGCTAATGAGTGCCACCCACAGTGCACTGAGCATATTTCTATCGTATCGAGAAACCAATATGTACGAGAATTTACAAACCGAAAAAATTACACGAATAGAAGTATATTTATACGACCCGGGATTCAAACCTAGGACTTCATTTTTTACCTATACTGTCATGGATATGGCGATTAAAAAAGAATTTAGATTTATAAAGATATCGTGTGTTACTTGTATCTACTCCGCCGTAAAGAACAAGCATACAGCTTCCAAGAAAAATATATGAACTGTTTCGTTTCTTATCCACACTTTCAATAATATATCATTAACACAATTCAGAAGAATCAATCCATTGAACATTTCAACGAATAGATAAAGAAGTTAATTTTAATAAGAATCTATGCCGGCTGCACAATTAAACTATTTTTTTTTTTCATTTCATGGAATTTTGAAACGAGCTTGCTATTCGTCTGATGGCTGATGGTAAGCGATACGATCGCTTTTGAACAGTAGCAAAACCAAACAACACCGTGAATTATAAAGCAATGTTTGGCATTCCACTGTGCTCGCCATCCTGAATCATAAGATATTAAGTCTCTATGTGTCAGGTAGCTACTCTGGCCACAATGTCACGGAACATAACAGTGCTTTTACTCTGCTGTTTGGCGGGAGAAATAGACATTGCGGTAGTACCTACTCAGGCGGCGAGAACCTACAACCAGTAGAGATATTTAGATGGAACTAAACTAATTAGATGATTTTAAATAATTTTTGTAACGCTTTTGAATTGTGAATTAGGGACGTAAAAATAGATCAAAACAAATATAGCATCAGTAAATTAATTAAAATACTATTGTATTATAACTAAACTGATATTATAAAGTGGAAACATTTGTTTGTTTGCATTGAACAGGCTCTGAAACTACTTGACCGATATGAGAAATTATTTCCAAAAAGGCGAAACTATAAATTAAAAAAAAAGTGTATCTACATCCGGGCCGGGCTACTAGTAAAAAATATTCTACAAAATAGTGTATTTAGACCAACATATTTAGGTGTCATCACTATAAAAAAACTAAACACAGCACCAGATTAAAATGTGTTATGATGACAAATCCCTTCCTATACTACGCGACGTGTGATATTACCGATATACTTAGAAAATCGCGTCACGTTGGTGCGGCCATAAACTACTTCAGTAATTTATTTGGTTCTTAATATTTCCATAAAATTAGATCAACTAAAATGGTTAGTCTTCTTTTCGCTTACTCTACATTTTCCAAGACTCGGCACAATATGATTTTTACCCATGTATTAGAATTATTTGGCTTATAATCTCCTGGCTGCCTATCTGGCATAAAATTTGCACAATATTAAGATGGAGGGAGTTGCTGTACATCATCGCTTCCCATGATTTTGATGACGAACTAATTGACTGATGATGATGACGAAGTTGATACTATCTGGGTAATTAATGGTCTGAAGTTAGCACCAAAACCTTGTCTAAAATCAAATACAGCTATATCAATAAAAAGCTCAAGTGGCTATCAATACGCCTTCGCCGAAATACTCGTATCCTATTCCTCTTATATACTATTCTTTTCCATTCCACTACTCCCCGTTACCTTAAAGAACGTTTTACTTTCCTTAGCAGCACACATTACTTTCATGTTTCCCCTAAATCAGTATTTTATATTGTATTGTAGTTTATGTAGTATTAAGTATATTATACGATATTTTTATTTTATGTAGTCTATGTATGTTTAATGAAAATGTATATTTTAATTCCTCATATTTTGTACATATTACTTTCAATTATAATTAATATTCTCTTTCTTTTTTTACCTTTTTTGTGACCACCCTATTCTTTGTAGTTTTTTTTTCAACCTAGTCCATCTAATGGTTGTCTGGAAGAAATCGCGTTAAGCGATAAGACCGCCAATTGTCACCTTTATTTAAACATGTTGTCATATTCTTTTATCTTATTACTGTATGTGGTGTTCAATAAAGAATTTATAAATAAATAAATACAGCGATTTTGGCGTTGTGTGATGGTTGCAGAGTCGCTGTCCCACAGAACGCTTTGGGATCTAACTTCAGCAATGTATTTCCTATGATTCCAGATGAAGTTGATCATAGGCCACTGGACTACACGACAACTACTCAAGAAATTCAGACCTCTAATTAACCGCGTGTCCATTTGTGCAGTCTATTAAAAGTACACTCTCTATTCAGCCACAGGAAGTCCATTGCTGAACACAGGCCTCCCCACAAGATCTTCATATCGACCTGCTAGAAAAAGCTTATATCCAGCGACTTACAACTTAGACCAAAGAAGTACTAACTCTTATAAATTGATATGAAATGAAGTTATATGAAAATATTTATTGAATCCATAAAATGTCGTACATTATTTAGATTCAGTCACTTTTATTCCACTACCAATCGGTTCCCAAGGACCAGATAAAAACGGGTAAGAAACTCTAGGATAACAACAGAAACACCAGCCAAGTACAAATATATACTTAAATAAATAATACACCCAACAGTCACATACATAGTCCTGACCTCACACTAAGTTCGAGTCTTGTGTCGTGGGTATCAGAAACTAGGAGAGACTTTTTGGTCTCACAAACACCCAGACCTAAATAGCTGTTGTTCACACAAATAATTATTTCAGTGCGGGGATCGAGCCCGCGGCCTCTCGTTTCACAGCCGGCGTCTAACCAACTGCGCCACGGAGGCTGTCACAATGCTACCACACCAGCGACCGTGGGCCGCACCAGTCATACCATGGTCTCCAACAAGCCCACAGTCATAACCCACTCAAGTACAAAGATAATATTATAACTGCCATACAAGGCGGTAGTTTTTGCGGCAGTCGGCGTGGGATCCCGTGGATGCGTGCCATCTCGACTAATGAACGGCCTACGTGACTTTTTAACTGTAGTATATTATGCGTAGTTTGAGTATGGTAATCTCCTTAACTATTTATGAATGCTTACACATTTGATTTTTAACTAGCTGAAGACATTGTCTTAATTTATTATAGTATATTTATAGTCACCTCAATAGTTAAGCGACAGCATGTATGGACGATAAACTTTAAGGTTTTGAATGCAATTCCTCACTGGCACTATACTATGTATTAGTTTTCAATTCGATAAGCTGTTTGTTCAAAAATTGTACCCGCAGTAGAGATAGCCTTGCCCTCTATCACATCTTGGTACGAAAATAAAGTATGCGGAAAGCTTAAAGAATATAGAAAAAAAAAACCTTTTCCTAACAAAACTGATGTCAGGTGGGCTACCGGTCCTGAAATTAGAAACCAAATTATTCGGCAATAGGTACTTAAGTACTTAGCTGATGGTATGTACATAATCATGAGTAGGGATTTAACGAATAAAAAAATGAACAGGTAAGATTTTTAAAGCAACGCCTCCTCTATGCCTATAGCATTACAAAGGTCAACAAAGTTGCTTACCTCTCACACTCACATAAAAAATAACAACAAATAAAAATCACTAAAAAGTGATCATTACACGCGACCAATTTACATTTTCGATCACCATATTTGATTCAAATAAAAAAGTTGGTGACAGGTGACAAGACATTTATTACTCGTTTATTTTGCCGGCCTCGGTTTGAACTTGAACAGACACAATCCTGGCTGACATAAAAATATGCACCTGCCCGTATACAAATAAAAAATAAATATAATAAAATTAAACGCCACCATAAAAAGAACCGATATTGAAAAACAAACATTATTTAAAATCTTATTTTGATATTACTTAAAATAAAATAAACTCTCGAGTACGATTACTTATGTTTTTAACATAACTTCATGTTTACATACAAGCTCACCTCTGTACCTATCACCGAAGGGATGGACAGGAGAGAAACTAGTGCCGTTATTTTTCTGTCTTATAATATGCTTAGAAGGCGAGTATATCACTACACCAATCTTAAAAATTCCAGTCAGTTTAACCTGCTAGCTATATCGACTCTAGGACTTTACAGCAGCCCATACAAACTGCTAATAAACTTTAATTGATACGCATTTTATAAATTGAGACAAAACTTTTTACTTTCTTTTGCATCGTAATTAAGTCATAAGAAATACGCGAAAACACGCACTCGGGACGAGCGATGAGCGATCACGCCCACGCACACGCGCCGCGTAATTTCCCACAATAACTTTCCAAACATTATTACGTTTGTTTAAGCGTTAAACATTTATTAATATTACAATTATGTGTATCGACATCGCGAACGATGATAAACTCCATATAAGCGCAAAGGTCCGATGGAGAAGGCTGATCATACGGCATTCTGCCCAAAAGCAGTGTCCAATAAATATAAATAAGTTTTAGTTGTCCGTCCGAAACGGGGTCCGGCGGCCTCGTCGTTATTTCCTTATAATCGTAATAAGCCTATAGTTACCGGCCGTATATTGCATTGTCTCACCGATTATGGTTTATGGCCGCGCCGCCATGTTGGATGCTGTCGCGCCGCCATCTTAGGATATCGGTTACTCATTACCGTGTTTTGGGCGATATGAATACACTTGTTCATTGCACTGACCTGCCGCAATCAAAACTGACATTGAATTGCTTGCCCTTAATACTGTACAAGAATTCGATAATCTTTATTTAAGATTTTTATTGTACCATTAATTTTATACTATGAACCTTGAGAGAGGACGTATGAAAAGGCGGAATTCCAATGTCTTCCAGTGTCCTCTTGTCAGCAACGCGTGAAAATGAAATATACTGATATGGATAGTGAAGAGCTAACCCTTTTTCCGTGGTGAAAATCCGAGCTTAGGTACTGCTTACGCATTCTACATTATAAGTCTGATTTTATCACTTGGTGTATAAATACATCTTCATATTATGTTTTCTTCTTGAATAACTAAAATCTCAAAACTCATTACACGTTTATTGTCCATAGTCTACCTAATATTTATTAATCACTTCGCTAATTTAATGTATCTCATTCGCTTTGTCCAAACAACCTTGATCTGGTTCCCTTTGGTTTCTCCTTAAAGCGATTATACAAGCCACTATCGTCTAATATTTTCTATTTGCATAGCCGAGACGGGATTATTTACATAATGCCTTAATAACAATCTAGTTAGAACATAAATTAAGACAGAGCATTCCTAAACAAATACCTAATTATTCAATGGCTTTTGACAGTCTTGTGGAGACTGGACCGAGATAAATATTTGTGTGTCAGAAATATTTTAATCGAGTTCGAGTGTTGTAAAACTAAAAGTATTTTTCCTTTTTTATGATACCTTACGACGCATGAAATGTACCAGGCAAATATCAATAGGATTGACAAATAATTCAATAAGGAATTTAAACATTTACAAACGAATAACATTGATGTTTGAAATCAGCCTAAAAATTAAAACTAACCAAATTGATCACTACAAAATAAAAAGACTCTAATTGGTTCTTTAAAGATATTAATTAGTTTCTATAGAATGCCACTTCTTATGGGTATGAAGTGTATTTTAATTGGCAGCGTTTTGTTCACACATCTGTGAGCAATGATAAATTATTCACCACAAATACACGTTATTAGTAAATGGGTATCAATTTCATACGGTGCATCAGGATGTAGTGACTTCACAGCAATAAGCAGAGGTTACTCGGCATGCGAATGTGTCATCACAACAAATGTGACGTGACTGATGCCCGGCGCTCCGTAATGCCAACAAAATTAACTAAACATGCTTACGAGGAAGCAACGCAAATATATATGACCGTGTTCGTCCTTAGAAATGAGGAAGTATCGTATTCCACAGAAATTGTAAGGGTCAATTAGATTTACAATTTCGAATTTCGTGCTTTTAGGAGGATAAATCAGGAAAAAGGTAAGGATTCTCAAAGTAAAATCATGACTACCTGGAATTTTAAATAAATAAATAACACCCAACAGTCACATACATAGTCCTGACCCCACACTAAGATCGAGTCTTGTGTCGTGGGTATCAGGAACTACGAGAGACTTTTCGGTCTCACAAACACCCAGACCCGGAAGAAATATTTGTGGGCCGCACAAACATTTCTCTCGGTGCGGGGATCGAACCCGCGGCCTCTCGTTTCACAGGCGGCGTCTAACCAACTGCGCCACGGAGGCTGTCTAATTTTGGAACGTAAACCGCAAAATTAGCATGCATAATATTTCTACTGAAATTATTTGATTTATGTACGTGCCTACAATTAAGTATTGATTAGTTTGGAGATGGTATAACAATGTACTGAATCACCGATACGCACAAAAAATTACATCTGCATAGGTATACATATATGGAAACTGGAAACTATACAAGGAAAGATAAACTCTCGCCTTTTTCTCCAAAGGGATAGACAGAGGTGTAACCAGAACATCCACGTTTCGCCTTGTATTACACACCACGATGTGATAGGGAGCAAGTCTATCTCAACGGTAAAGCAAAACATCGTGAGGAAACTTGCACAGAACATACCATAGAGACCTTAATAAGATTGTCTTAGATATGAGAAGCACGCCAACCTGCACTAGACCAGCGCGATGACTATGCCTAGCCCCTCTCCCGCAATCTTTCGGTTGAAGAGGAGTATCATGCAATGCAGTGGGTGATTATGGGCTCAATATACATACACATTAAACATACATTCAATAACAATTAATAATAAGGTTTATACGGATGTAAAACATTACGCAGTATGCATAATATACAGTACACGCTGAAGGATTTTCCGTTTTTCAACATGTTCTCCATTGGATTGATGTATTTATTATTAGGTTCTGCGAAACGATGTTATTTAGAGAATGGCATAATTAGTATAAAATTACAAATATTATAGTAGAAACAACAGCAATGTTGTACTGGAGAATAAGATGAAACCATTATGACACAGGTCCCAAAACGGACTAAACTCTAAAAACTCTAAAATTGAAATTAATGGATGAAAGAAACAGTCAATAAAATATTGCCGGCAATAAAATTAATGAATTAACGCCCCGCAATAAAGCTAGTAAAAAATCACATCCACCCATAGACAATGACAAAGAAAATTAATAATATAATAGATTATAAGATATAAGCGTAGAACGGTAACGCAGGTAAGATAAATGTAGATTATCCATCCATGCGGCGTGGGCAGGCCGGGCACCCACAATGACTCACATTCTTGGAACATATCAATATGACATGTCGATCGTAATATGATTTTAATATCTGATACTTGGTGATTGCGTTTTATTGAGTGTTGAAATTTACTGTGTTTTGGTTGTACATGTGGGTTGGGAATTTGATATGATAATTTATAATTGAAAGGAAATTGATAAGGTCCCAAGGGGAGGCTGAAAGGGGAATGTTAATATTACTGGCCTTCGGTCGCAATGTCTACAATAACAGATTGTGTCCCTAAAATGATACCAACCAAAACCCTTTAGTTACCACCACCCATATTGTGAGCAAATATGGATACTCAAGCGTGAAGCGCCATAATTAATCAGAAGCGGCTTATCAAGCAACTTTCTAAGCCAATAGGTTTAGCAGGTTGACTGTTTAGTGTAAACCGCGACGTAAACAAAAATTACGTCATTATATTCATAAAACCAATAAACGAATACTAAATAAAATCAATTATTTATTGAATGAAAACATATAATTGTGGTTAAATTATGTCCTGTTTAGGATTATTTCAATTTAAATATTTTCCTTTAAACATTGCGGCTGTTAGGATATAGTGTACAAAATTTACTATACTTTGATGAAGCTTGATAAAATTAAAATTGTAGTATCATTTTTCAAATAAGCAGTAGGTAGATATTCCAGTTGTAAGGTGACGAGACTAAATAGCACGGGCACACGTTTCTATTTCTTTTCGTCTTTGTCCCTTATACACGTAAGCTTCAAAATAATTCAAACATCGGGAAGTTAAAAATGTAGAAATTATTTTTTCTATGATTTACGCGAATGTTACACATTGAAATAAAACTATTATTTACGAATCTTATCGCGAATAAAATCCGAAAATAGTAGTTTTATTGCAATGCAACAATTAAACAAAACCCGCATTAATATCATAATAAGAAGTAGTTTATTTCAACAGGTACTGTTTACTCGTTTGCCAGTTCGGTGCAATAAAGGAGCTGTATCTTCAAGAGTCACCTCCCGCTCCAAGCCAGCATTTTCAAGTCAAGTGACAGCGTGGGTTTAACACCTATAATACTTTGCTACCATTCGGGTAATATTCTAGTCCATTGTTTATTTTACTCGTTTGTTAATATTCCTAATATGATACGCCGGTTGACATTGATGCCGTAAATAAGGTATTTCCTTACAAATACGAGGGCGTGTACAAATTATGTTCACCAATAACGTTATCCAAAGTAATGTATAACAAGTACGTGGTACCTTTTTGGTAAACGGACGAGATGCTGCCAACATGCTGTCGGTGGCCGTGGGTTCAAATTGCGGGGATAAAGGAAAACATCGTGAGGAAACCTGCATACCATAGCGATTTGTAAGAATTTCTATGGTATGGAAAGTCCGCAAACCCGCACTAGGCCAGCGTGGTGGACTTTATGACCTAACCCCTCTGAATCGTACTCTCGATTGTAGTGAAGGCCCGTGGCCTGCAGTGAGACGTACATGGGCTGATAAAGAAATATAAACTGTTTATCAACTGACAGTGTATGCCGTTGAATGCATTTACTTGCTGGATTTAGTTTTATAATAAAGGAATAATATTCATAATCAGCTTGAAGTTGCATTGTAGGATTCAGGCTATCATTCGTGATGAGGGATTTAATCCATATATGTAAGACTTTATTTGACTACTTTGGTACAGACTTAAGAATAACAGGTAAATATTATTGTATATACAAATATTATTAATACATTTTTTCCAAAGGTCAGACAGGTTTTCAGTGCTGTATAGGTCCGGTATTTACTAAAATAAAATTAATATCAACTACATTTGCGTTTACAGTGTTGTGTGTACAGTGTATACCGCCCGAGCCTCTCGTTTTAAAGAAAATATAATATCACGCGGGTTTTAGTTGGTAGAAGGGTTAGTCCAACATAATTTAATCTGTAAAGTGATTTCCTTGTATAAAAATAAAATTACTTACTTAGACGCAGGAGGTAATTCACGCAGCGACGGAATCGCCGGCTGTTTCTCATCAAATCTTCGAAGTCTGCTTAGGTCATTGTAATCGATGCAAGTTAGTCAACTTGTTCAAAGGTCCATCCTATTCCTGTGGAACAAAATATTTGACAATTGAAGATATTATGTTTATTAAAGAGGGTTATATTGACGGCGCAATTGTAAGCAACAAACGTCAGTAAGCAAGAAAAAAGTTATACGAGGTCCTGCTGTTTCGTTTTTAATCTTAAATTATTTTTCAACTACGGTGAAAACTGATAATTCGGCGATTTAGATCATCCGTGTGCTTTATGCAACTTCTTTTATTAAAGGCAATCATTTATCAACATCTGGAGGAAAAATCAATAAACTATGTAACCACAAAACCTTGCACAGCGTCTAAGTCAGACTTTTACCTTAATGTCTTCTCCCTAAAACCTTGTAAATTAACTTATAACACTTCATAAACCCCTCCCACGCTTTCTGGCCACTGTACACTAAGTAAAGTATGCAAGTTATGCTAATACAGCATTAATTCTCGTCATATCTGCCTTTACGATTATTGCGCCTCAAGGATTTCCAATATTTCCATGTTGGCGAGTTGTTTGCATGTTTTTGTTTGTTTGTTTGTTGTTGTTTGCATAGCGCATGCAAATATTGTGTCAGCACATTACTAGCTGTTTTGGTGTTAGTTTGTTTACGTTGGTCGTCGTCTAAGGCGATGTGTCCAGTAAGGACTTGACAACTGTATCCTATATATTATAAGATGTATTTAATTATGCTTTGCATGATTTATGATGGTTTTGTATATGTTGATAATCTCTATCAGCCAATATACGCCCCAATGCAGGGCACGGGCCTCCTCTACAATCGACAGTACGATTGAGAGTGGTTAGGCCATATAGTCCACTACGCTAGCATAGTGCGGGTTGGCGGACTTACATACCATAGAGTATTTTTAAAAATCCCTGTGATATGCATGGTTTTCTCACGATATTTTCCTTCACCGTTTAGTGCGTGGTGATTGACTAGCTACCAACACACACCTGACTCCGAAAAGTCAGAGGTGTGCCCTGGTATTCGAACCCGCGACCACCGTGAACATGTTGACAGCTGCGTCTAGTCCGTTTAGCAATAGGTCACCACATCGTATCATCACCATCGCAGCATAGTTGGTTAAAAACTTCAATTCGCGCACGAGGACCCGGACGATATGTACACCGTTATACATATTATGTAAATTGTGCCATATCAATTTTAAATATTAAGACTAATTCATTACTGACCATGTTTTTCAGATCATGTGTGGGTTACTTTCAAAATTGTGTTGTGAAATTAGTCACTATGCATTGGCTAGTGTAAATTAATCTAGCTCTACTGCCTGTAGGTTTGCCTTGTTGCTGAAATTACGTTATATACGGTATACATATGGTACACGAAGTCTTGAAATCTAATAATTAGGGTATATACCTATACCTTATTTAAAAATCAAAATATTGGCGCGCTTGGGTAAAAAGTAGTGATAATTGAATGAGTGAGAAACTAAACAATCTTTGTACAAATGTCAAATATAATAGACAGGATAATATAAGCAAAATTAAACACCATGAAATACAAAGCAATGTTTGGCATTCCACTGCGCTCGCCATCTTGAGACATAAAAAGTTACGTCTCATTATCTTCGGTAGATACTCTAGCTATAATGTTCTTCAAACCGGAATACAACAGTATATTTAAAGTGCTGTTTGGCGGGAAAAAAATGACATTGCGATGGTAGGTATATACTCAGGCAGCCTCTTACATATAAGAGTCTTACCATGAGTAAAAGACTTAAGTAAGTCGCAAACATGCCGTTCTTTAGTCACTGGCGCGTGTTTAATTCGTCATTATTTATTTAGCAGCGGAAATTACAATATCTTTAGAACAATATGAATGAAGAAGTAAACATAAGTATTAACGGTCCGTGTGCGTAGTTTATCAGTTTATTCTACTTATTTGAAGACGCAACGATAAGATGTTAACGTTATACTCTCCTTGTTCATTGTGATGTACATATTTCCGATATACGCGCATATCAATACGACTCATAATTATTGCTTGGTGTTTTGTTGGTAACATTGAGGTATTATACTATATTATAATATCTCAATGGTTGGTAAGGAACCAGGCGCGATTGCCGATATGTTTACGGTGGTAGCGCGTTGAAATCCCAGCCACAGAATACTATCTGTGTCCCAGTGCACACCTCTGAATTTTTGAAGTCATTTGTGTATTGATAATGAATGGTAGTGTAGACTGATACAGATAACATACTTTTATATTTCGCTTACTGTATTCCTTTTTTTAAATTGGCAAGGATTTATGCTACTCTTGGTTACAATTTCTTCATTTAATTTCCTTATAATTAAAACTTTCTTTCAACTGTTCTTATCGTACAGTCGGACTCCTGTGTCTATTATTCATATGTACACAAAGATCTAGGAAAACTTTTAAATTTTATGTTGTGTTTCGGTTTGAAGGACATTTTAGCTAGAGCAACTATTTGACATAATGAGACTTATGTCCCCACAAACCAAGCATTGCTTTGTAATTCACGGTGTTGTTTGGTTTTGCTACTCTCCCTGAACGGTCGGTATTGCTTACCGTTAGGCGAATGGCACGATCGTCTCGCCGTTCCTTGCTTTTAAAAACACTACAATGACATCGACGTAATCGCGTTTTGGGTGATAGAGCTATACTGTAGCTTGTTAAACCTATAAAACCAAAACATCGGCTACGATGACATAGTACGTCTGCATTACAGAAGAGCGACATGAAGTAGCATGATGTTGCGGTAAAGATGGTCGTTACATATTTTTGTCCACCTATCTGTATGACGGTGAAATATCGTCAGGGTGACCATACACCTGAATAGGTTTTGAGCCGGAGGACATAATTGGACCCACTGGCAAATGCTGCATCCTGTGTCAGTACATAATCTACTTGCATTACCCTGCGCTTTCCACTCACAACATTGCAGTGCACTTACTCGTGTTAATTTGTAAAATTACATATTCAGATTCGTTGGCTTAATATTTCCTCAAAATAATTTTATTAGTCATATAAGTCCGTGGCACAGGTCCGTGGGTTGCAACAAATTAGCGGATAATTATTCAAAAACACATCTACCCTTGTCTTTACCCATTGAAATCGAAACAAGAGATTTCGATAACACGCACCGCCGAAAAAATACTAATGTATTCACATTTAAATATTGTCGCTGTAATACAGGTCAATTAAATTTAAAAACGTTGAACCCAAAGAACAATGATAAACCTCCATACAGTTTTTTGTTGTAATTTTTTTTGTGTGTATTGAGATGAAAAATATTTTAAAATATACATTTCGAATTTCTTAACAATTATTTCTTAAGATTTACTATTGTAGCAAGCCTAGGACAAAAGATATTCCACTTTAAAGTTTTACAGATTTTCTATATCTTGTCAAACTCTGTGGGTAGTCAATGTTATTTTGTCCCATTTATATTGGCGTGACGCAAAGTTACGACCCACAAATAAAAGTAAAAAAATATTTTTTACACGCAATTTAAACATCGAGTACTTATTTATTTCATCAATCTAATAGTAATATCATGTGCAATAAAATAAAAAGGAAAGAGGGGACAACTACATATTATTATTTGCACAATAGCGCTTTCGGGCGACAGAAGCAAATTGTTATTCCTTAATTAATTAATCAGTGATTATTTTGCTGTTCTCACTTCTCAGCTCTATTTTTTTACATTAATTTTTTGATAAAGATGATACAAGAAAGCCAGTCAAGCATCTATTTTTAAAATGGCAACATTGAAACGACAGAACGCCTCTCCAATAAAATTAAGGCAAATATCAATAGAGTTTTACGAAAAATGTGTTTTCGTAATTCAGGCTTAGGTTCGCCGTGAGCTAGGCACCAAAATTACTTAGAAAATTAATTATTAATATTTTTATACATGAAATTTATAGACGCTTACGAATTGCATTAACAATGATTTTACCAATGTTCTTTTAACATATTAACGATGTAAAATCGATTGCAACTTTGAACCCACTTCCCCGAAAAGGTAGGAACCAGCAAACTGCATACCTACTGTGTGAACTCAATGCGGCTTGCAATAGCGACTTTCATTTATAAATAGTCAAAATTTTATTTATCGCTATTCCGATAAGATAGACAAATATTTTTTGTTTACGTATTATAGATTTCTGTTACAAAAAAGCACTAAACTTATTGATTATGTCAATGATCAATTTGTTAGTTCTTCATCCACATGATTTTAAAATGCCTTACTAAACTAACTTAACTAGTAACGCATTTACTTTATAAATTTTAAATCTACCCACTATTCACTAGTACTTACATTCCATAAATAATAACATCGACATATTCCTCAGCATTTTCCACAATACACAAACAATAAATATCACTGTAATTTTCCTTAAACACTCATACAACCACAATATGTTACCAAATAACAACACAGTTAAAATGAATGAAATCAATAAAACTATACTAAACTCTTGTTACGCAGATAATAAATAACTTGGCGCGAATTCCCGACGAAAATGAGAAATGTCAAAAATGCAAGATGTCCGACGCGCATGCGCACTGCGGCAGGCAAAGGCGCGCACTCATACTGCCAGCGCGCACTCTCGCTGCTCGCAGTTCGCGCCGCCGCCCACAGCTTGCAATGAGATCATAAAGCTGTTCCGAATATCATTTACACTTGCGCACAGCCTCCCTCGCTATGTTAAGTGGAAATTGTTGATCACGACTTTATGGTAATGCGACAAACGATGGCTGTATGGGAGTGTAATGAGTTTAAGTATCGGAGAATCGTTGAGAATAGCAGATGATCTCAGGTTTGGCTCACATAAGACCACCCACAGAGTAAATCCTTATTACAGATTACTGTTGTGTACAAAAATTGGTTTCTATTGTTATCAAGAACGATAACATTGCTTCAGGATGTATGTTAAACAAGAGCGATAGCATATCATCTTAGATTTTCGAAATTGATATAATTCTTTTAGGTGTACTTGACAGTCATCACATATGTACATTACACGAGACGATGACCGTATATATTTTGCATCAGATTGCCTGACTCATATTTCCAACCCATTATGACAAGTTTGTAACAATATATGTGCAAAACTGCAATTCATCTAGCTCTCAGTTTTATTAATATGTACATTCACAAATCGATGCAGTCTGAATGAAATCCCTAGCCCACCGCCATTGATTAGCCTAGGTCACGCTATATTATTAACACTGGTTCTCTTTTGGTGTGCACGCTAGCAATTTTATACAGCGCAAATCCTATATCGACCGGCAGTTAGTTTAATGTCTATAATTGTAGTGACGGCTCTATCATATACCCAATAAAGCATTAGATAAAGCAAGTGGCACAAATATTCTTTTAATGGTTTTATATAATAATGGCAGCATCCGTGACGCAGTTGGTTAGACGCTAGCTGTTAAACGTGAGGCTGGTAGGTTCGAACCCCGCACCGAGCCAAGTATTTGTTCGACAAAAAGGGTTGGTATTTGTTAATCTGTGTGTTTGTGAGACCGAAATGTCTGGCGTAGTTTCAGATACCCACGACACAAGCTTCGATCTTTCTGTGGGGTCAGGAAAATGTATGTGACTGTTGGGTGTGTTTAGGTATTTATCGCAAACTTGATATCTTCCATCCCTAAGGCCTAAAGTCGGTGTAAACGAACCATGCTAAATGATTCTTACATGAAGCTGTATTTCAATGTATCATCAGTCGATTTGCATAGTTCAGAAGCCATATATTGTCCATGTGATTGTCCAGGTTGTGTTAATTACTAATGCTGTGTGTTTTAATGATCAAGTACATTTATTATCATTCAGTCACGCCAAAGCATTTACATAAGTCGTCGGATATGACCTTTATTAACCCACGTCTTATCTCACTTGTAGATTGCGGGAATTCGTTCTACGGCTCAATATTAGGTAAATACTAATAAGTTTCACTAGACAGGTGTCTCATATATGAGAGTCCGCCTGGATAGGTACCATGACAATGTCTATTTCTCCCGCCAAACAGCAATCTAGCCATTGGCGGCAATTATAAAAATGGAAAGGATGAGTGACTCACATGATGAGAGACTCACACAGAAATAAACCAAAAGAGAGCCCTCTGTCGGAGGCTAAACGAGGCCTCCTACTTCCTTTTCTTCCCCTATTGATAAGTTCAGCTCCCAATATTTTATAACAGTCGTGCTTTGGTGGTCTTACGTGTTCTGAAACGCGAAGCTGCGGCAGATTCGATTTCTGAACCAAAAGAACTAATCTAAGATATAAAACTGTTTAGTAATTGAGGCGTCGGGTTCAAATGCTGGGTCGGGTAAATCGATATTGGATTTTTCTATTTACTACCAGCCCGAAATTAGAAAGTGCCCGGTATCGCGATAGACACGCACCCTATCATTTCGTTGGATGGAAAATGAATGACGAAAAGTGGGTATCCTGGTTACACCTCTGCCTACCCGTATTGGGAAAAAGGCGTGATTTTATGTATATTAATAATTAGCTTTGAATCTATGGCACCTTGTACAGTAAGAGGTGCATGCCTTGGACTCGAACCTCCAACCTCTGCGAGTCTGGACTTTGGACAACTGCCAACTAGGCTATTGGTCACACATGTACTGTAGTATTTACTTCAATGTTAATTTAGTCGGCTCATCTCATGTCAGACTTGAAGATGACCTCATTACAACTGATGACTAAATCATCAAATAAACTAAGCAATGACAACTACCGCAAAGTGCAAACACCCAACATTTACATATTTACTACAGCAGATTATAGTATTTAATCTTGTGACTAAAAACTCCTTGCGGGTTTAATTAAAAGGTATTTTTGATTGCCAGGAATGGCCAGACAAGAATGCCGTTCGCTTGATGGTAAGCGATACGACCGCTCATGGACTGTAGCAAAACCAAACACCATGAAATACTAAGCAATGCTTGGCATTCCACTGTGCTCCTGAGACATTAGATGTTAAGTCTCACTATGCCCAGTAGTTACTCGGGCTGCTGTGTCCTTTAAACCGAAACACAACAATGCATTTACGCTGCTCTTTGGCGGGAGAAATAGACATTGCATATATGCGTTAGGTCATCCATTGATTTACCATCCAATTTTGTATGACGACACACTGATTTAGATATTATGTTTTCTACTAGAAAACATGAAGTAAGTATTGCTTCCGAAGCATTTTAAACAGTTAGCATGTAATATATATGGTAATTAGACGCCTGCATGTAATTATATAATCTTACGCGTATCATTTTGCATGACTAGCATTGATTCAAAACCACTACATACATATCGTATTATGTGTGATTAATGTTCCTGTTTAAAATGTGTGACTATGTAAGAATTTATGTTTCATAAAGATAATAAATAAAACTGTTATTAAATTCTTACAATTTTATAAATATTAAAATGAAATCATGTATAAACCGTATAAGCAGTACAAGCACACAATTTATATAAATTATGAGGCGTTCAATTTGATCGGCCAGCGCCATCTATGTATTAAAGTGTAAAACAGAAACCAATAATTTAATACAGCGCCATCTTTGGAGTACAATTTACATAAAATACATTTATTTAGATACATTGTCGATATCGCCGCTAGAAGCGCCACCTGTAGGCATGTAGTCGAATAGCACGGTTTTCTTGTCGTAGCCACACCTGAATAAATTCCAAGCGAGATCTTCTGGAGTGTCACCGGTTTGATCCGCACAGCCTTCCAGCACCTGAAAAGATTGTAATATTTAACATTGAAGCCACTTTCAGAAATAATAATATATAAATAAATACCTACACCCAACAGCCAGATACAGAGTCCTGAACCCACACTAAGATCGAGTCTTGTGTCGTGGGTATCAAGAACTACGAGAGACTTTTCGGTCTCACAAACACACAGACCCCAAATACCTGTAGTTCACATAGATATTTGTTTCAGAGCGGGGATTGAACCCGCGGCCTCTCGTTTCACAGCCGACATCTAACCGACTGTGCCACAGAGGATATCAAATAGGCAAGTACGGTACAGCGCGAGCCGTACAGTCACGTGGTATTACAAACCGCAATAGGAACAAGGATTGAGTATGCAGGAACAGCCCAGTTGGTACCAGGTTGGACATCTTTATGTCTTTTTACCTCGTAACAAGTAACAGCATGGATCTACCACTGCCAAATTATGGCGACAGTCTTGCATGGTCCACCTTATCATGACATGAGAGTGTGCGCGGCGATAATGACTGCTATGAGTTTGTTTTTAAAATATACATATAGGATTCGGAGATGGTAGAACCGGAGAGAAGTAATCATGGGAAAACAAAAAAAAATGGGTTGAACCTACCGGATGTCATGTTATTGGACCAGCCTGTATACATCAGAACACAACAAGGCAAGCATAAATAAGTCGACTGATACTCACAAAGGATTTTCGTCAGTCAATGTCTCAGTTGGACTGCACCACACTTACTGTAAACAGCAACTTATTCGTAATATAAAAACTGACCTTAGTAGCATTCCTAGTGTCATCCCTGACCGCCATCTTGGCGAGCACCGCGCTCTTGTGCAGCTTGCCGTCCTTGTTTATGAGCTTGCACTTGAGCAGGACGCAGTACACGTGGCGACGCAACGCGGGCTCGTCGGCCGGCTCGCCCGCCAGCAGGGCTGCCACGGCGCGCGGCTGCACGCCCGACTGCGCCGCGCACGCGTCCGAGTGCGCGCGGAACATCGCCTTCTCCTCTTTGCCTAGCGTCTGTGTGTATTACATTTTTTTTTAGCCGCATAGACTTTAAAGTTATGCAAGTGCGTGGTGGCCTGTTGGTAAACGGACCAGACGCGGCTGCCAACATGTTTATGATGGTCGCGGGCTCGAATCTCAGGGCACACCTCTGACTTTTCGGAGTCATGTGTGTATTTATAATCAATCACCACGAACTAAAACGATGAAGGAAAACATCGTGAGGACACCTGCATACCATAGCGATTTATAAGAAATTTCTATGATATGTAAGTCCACCAACCCGCATTAGGCCAGGGTGGTGGACTATATGGCCTAACCACTCGCAACGTACTCTCGATAGAGTAGGCCCGTGCCCTGCAGTGGGACGTATATGGGCTGATACAGATAGGCTATAAAGGCAAGCATAGTTCGTAACTCCATCTATATAATGGGCAGAAGATTGCGTGGTGCGTGGTGATTGATTATCAATACACACATGACTCCGAAAAGTCAGAGAGAGGTGTGCCCTGGGATTCGAACCCGCGACCACCCTGAACATGTGGGCAGCCGCGTCTAGTAAGAAAAGTATAGTAAGAAAGAAAGCTGTTAAAACCTGTGGTTGAAAACTGGACATGATCTACCGAGACGGTGGTGGTGGATAAAATTTTTGGGTATCTTTGACTTTTCGTATTCATTTGCATACCGCATTTCCTTAGTAAATTAGTAAAGGGAACCATCGCGAGTAAAACTGCACACTGCATAGCTTAAAAATCTATACATTTTGTACAGGTTGGTATAATAGGTAAATATCTAGCTAGTAGGTAATTTGATTGTAGTTTATGACCTTTTGTTACAACATTAATTGTGTGTGAAGTTCGCCATACATTATTGATAAAAAATCCTATAATACTTACAATGCAATTCTTACACGATGTTGAAGCCTGAAAATAATGAAATCATCTGTTAATAATACCTTGCATTCCTAATAGGGCGTTCATAAATAACATGATATATTATATGTGGTGAGGGATCAAGCTAAATCTTACCAAATCTCACTAAGGGGGTTAGGAGGTCGAAACGTTCTCAAAAATGCCTCACGTAATTAATGGACGCCCCCTAAAACTGATTCAAAACTAGGCACCTCTAAATCACAAATTATCTTTCTGGATATTATCTTTCTGGACACTGTAAAATCATACATCTCACAGGTTTGGAAACATATCTACCACATAAATCACAATAAATATTTACAAATGCTACGCATTGCAACTACTCACTGCTAACTCTCATCATCACTACATAGTTACTCAAATAAATTGTGAGTTTTCAAACAATGACTTTAGGAACTGCAACCACACTTTCATAATTAAATATTCTATCAAACTTGACTCATATTTAAAGATCGCTCGCATCAAGTGACTTTAGCATAATTAACTTTAACTTCATCTAATCAACTGTAAAACATCATTATCAGCACAGATACGGTCTACTGCAGCACTCGGGCATCCAGAGTGATAAAGCCATATAGTCCACCACACGGCCTAGTGCGGGTTGACAGACTTCACAAACCATAGAAAATCTAACATAACTACCTCCTATTCTATCAATGAAAAATCCTTCTACGCCCAACTAACAGAGAACTTCTACGTGAAACTTCAATAACAAAGTCTTGTAAACTGCAACATACCATCTCAACATTAGCGGCGACGGCCAAGGCAACGGCAACAAACAGCCAAGTCATGTCTCACGCACACGGCACGAGCAGCGACAAGTGAAACAACACAACAGCCAACTGAGCGCGAAGCACCGGCCGCAGCTACACTCGCGCGTGTAGTCCATGTCGCGAGGCTTTATACCGCGGGCGACGAAGCAAACCACTACCACAGTGCTACGTGAGGTGAGTGACAAACGTTTCCGAGTTCACTTTGTTTGAATGAGGAAGGATGTCTTCTCCCTGCGGATGACGCCCTTTGTTTGACTGCCTTGGAATAGTATTATTACCATATAAATAATGTTTACTGTTGTTTTTACTTGTGACATGGCTCGTTAAATTTGCAGATATATGTTATTGTAATTGGAATTTGATAGATTAAGACTAGGGTTAGAGATGATGGTTTTAATATCTAAGGGTTAAAGCATAATTGACCACGAGGAAATCTATGAATCTTCCCTCTCGGTATCCCAGAGGGACCAAAAGGGGTATTCCGGTGTCACTGGCCTTCCATCCCGGCATGCTTGCTTGCGTATGGGGCCACGCGCTCTGCAAAAATCTCTGACTTATGGTCGGGGAAGGCACACGACCCCGAGAACTTAGGATTGCCTCTTATCACTGGCAGGGTAAACAGTGGCGAAATTCTCACGCTCCTCAACCATAGGTCATATACACTCCATCTCAATTAAAAATAATTTCCTTAAAATATAAAGTGTAACTCACATAGTAAGGGCTGATTGGATGCGTCCGCTCGCACAGTTCGGAGTTGTTTAGTAAACAAGCCGCGGAGTCGGTGTCACAACACTCGTCATCCGCCAAAATATTCGACGCCATTGTTCGCACAAGATTGTTTTATACTAAATAGGTAAACACATTAACGTTATACAAATCTTTTGTATTTGTGATACGGATTCCAGACAATTTATGACTGTATGAGAAGTTTAATTAAACTTAGGCCTAAATCGTATGCGTACGGATTTTCAAAAAAAAAAAACTACCTATTTTAAATATGTAGATAGAATGCGATCAATGCTGATGATATGTGTTGATCTGCAGTAACGTTAATATTTTGAAGATAGTTTTTACTTGTAAAATGACAGAAATATTTAGATAGGATGACAGTTTTTGAGTTACAGGAAATCACTGGTCACTGAAGAAAACGCGACAGTACAACCTGACACTTCGGCTCGGTTTTCAAGTAGACAGTAGTATATCTGTATCAGCCCATATACGTCCCACTGCAGGGCACGGGCCTCCTCTACAATCAAGAGTACGATTGAGAGTGGTTAGGCCATAAAGTCCACCACGCTGTCCTAGTGCGGGTTGGCAGTGACAGTAGTATAACCCCGATCGAAGTTATCCTACACCAATTCTCTATCTCTATCACGCAAACAAGCATTTTCGAGCAATTACTAATTAGCCTTTAAATTCTTGCATCAAAAGTTACAATTGCAGTACCTACAGATCCCCAATATGGGGTATTGTGCTCCTCTTCCCCTGTTTTCTTCTCCCCGTTCTCCATCCAATCAAATGGGCCGGCAACAAATTCATGATTCTGGCGTTGTGAATGTTCATTGGCGGAAATGATCACTTACCATCAGGTGACCTTCTTGATTCTTTTCCGGAACTATGCAATTAAATAAAACAGGCCTGCCCAAATAGTGCCTGTCTGTAAGTTATCATTAGCCTTTTAACCTCTCATACCATCTGGAAAATCATAAATGGAGTGCGTCCTTTTTAAGTTGCACTGACTTAATATATTAATACTAAAGGATACATAAAGTTTTTCAATACTCACCTAGAATTCCTTAAAATATTACTCAATAATGTCACTGGAGTCACTGTTTTGAAGGAGCTTTGGGACTGGTTTTTCTGAAAACAGAAGATATCGGTTAGTACCGGCAACTACCAATAGAATGACTCATTATGATTATGAAACGCAGTACCTTGAATCGAATCAGAATACCAAAAAACCTTTGTATACGGATTTATAAAAGAAAATGGAATCTAAACCTACGGTTTTTATTACATCTCATACTTTTATCAGGGCTCAGATTACATCTCACCGTCAGTTAATTTCAGTCGATCAACAATTACAAGTCCTCAATTACTCAGATGCAGATGCCGTCGGTATTTATGATGAAAATGGCATTTTCCATCAAATTGCATAAATAAAATAGAAATGAAATCCCTCGGTAGCCGACAGTTATATGGGCTTATTCTGTTTCGGGGCAGCGTGTGCTTACAAGTAGGTACTGAGTCGTTAGGTCCGAGATAATTTATTTGAAGTTTCGTTTGAAAGCACGCTCGGTGAACTGAGTCTGGCACTAGTACCACGGGACACCAATGACAATTAAACGAGTCTTGGAGCAGTACTACTAAAAATTATTTTGTAACGATTTATACAAATCAGGGTTGCGTGGTTAGGCAGTTAGTGACGTTCCCACACATTCCTCAGGTATAACTGAAAGCATTCCTGGTGTGTTCAATAATCGAAGGAAGTAAAGTGTTTGATAGTAAATCACCGCGCACTAAAACGGTGAAGGAAAACGTCGTGAGGAAACCTGCATACCATAGCGATTTACAAAATTTCTATGGTATTTAAAGTTCGCCAACTCGCGTTACGTCAGCGTGGGGGACTATATAGTCCCCCACGCCACATAAAACCACTCTCAATCGTACTCGCGATTGTGTCGGAGGAGGAGGAGGAGTACTGGTGGTAGGTCTCTCATATGTGAGAGGCTGCCTGGGTGGGTACCACCGCAATGTCTGTTTCTCCCGTCAAACAGCAGTTTAAATGCACTGTTGTGTTTCGGATTGAAGGACATTGTAGCCAGAGTAACTACTGGACATATTGAGACTTAACATCTTGTGTCTCAGGATGGCGAGCGCAGTGGAATGCCAGGCATTGCTTTGTAAATCAAGGTGTTGTTTGGTTTTGCTACTGTTCATGAGCGGTCGCATCGCTTACCATCAGGCAAACGGCATGCTCGTCTCGCCATTCAATGCAATAAAAAAAAAAAAAAAAAAAAAAAGGCCCGTGGCCTGCAGTGGGATGTATATAGGATACAGGAAATAGTGTAGTACTTGTGCGGGCAGTTGTCTAGTCGATGCATGCAGACGGTGGAGGGCGGGCGCTGCAGCCGCGTGCGGCACGCGCTCTGCAGCACGCACGGCGCCAGCCCCGCCGCCACCAGCGCCGTCATCGCCAGCTGCATCAACATGCTGCCGACACTCGCGCACGCTGTAGTATACAGCACGATTACACCAATCAATACAGCTAATAATGAACGGTTACACACATACAAGGTATATCAAGACAACTACTAAAATAATTTAAAATATTAGTAAAACTACGTCAATGTATGGATTGACGAAAACACGATGATATTTAAAAATAAAAATTCACTAAAAAAATTGCCACGTTTCTTTGCGTTTTTAGGTTGAATTGTGTTTGCAGTCACTAAAACTACCACCCGGTTTCGTTTTCGGTAGTTGTCTTGATATACCCTGTATAAACTAACAATGAATATGAATAAAGTCTTTATGGATATCTTTGATTGAGGCTTATTTTCAGTGGTATTCCTATGACTGAAGATGGAGAAAAAGCGCTGCACACATAGTCTTAACGCGGCAGTAAGATTCGTAGTCTTGGGTCGTAACGCGTGTTTACCAAAAACAACCACAATCGAAACAAACATTGGAGCCATGCAAACATTTCCTGTGAGAATCAAGTCCGCAACCGTTCGTTTCATCATCATTATCATCATCTCAGCCACAGGAAGTCCACTGTTGAACATAGGCCTCCCCCAACGATCTCCACATCGACCTGTTGGAAGCGGCCTGCATCCAGCGACCTCCTGCAAACTTAGCCAGGTCGTCCGTCCACCTTGTAGGCGGGCGTCCGACATTTCGCTTGCCTGTACGTGGCCTCCACTCAAGAACCTTTCGGCCCCAACGGCCATCGGTTCTTCGAGCTATGTGCCCGGCCCACTGCCACTTCAACTTGCTAATCTTTTGGGCAATGTCGGTAACCTTTGTTCTCCTTCGTATTTCCTAATTTCAGGGGCCCTACTATATTAATCCGAAACGAAGTTAGAAACTTCGGATGATCGAAGTTTATATACGATACGAATGTATCTACATATACTTATGGTCGTTATTGACTTATGGTCGTAACCATTGACTTATGGTTATGATATACGTTATACAAATTCGAACTTTTACAGAATAGATACATTGGTATCGTATTAAAAACTTCGATCGTCCGAAGTTTCGAACTTCGTTTCGGATGAATATAGTAGGGCCCCTGAGTCGATCTCGTAGGGAAATACCGAGCATAGCCCTCTCCATCGCTCGTTGAGTGACTTTAAGCCTTCTAATGAGGCCCACAGTGAGAGGCCACGTCTCGTCGTTCGTTTCATAGTCGACTTTTACCAACTGCCCACGATGACCATCACGATCATCAGCCCGTTGCAGTTGACTACTTGAGAAAAGCCTGTCTCAAGCTACGCCACAGAGCCCAGTCTGCTGCTTTATGCATCCAGTAGTGGAACAATTAGATGCTTGAGCAACTCACCTTAATATCTATCTATTTGTCTTCCTTGTCAAACTGCGTGGCCTGGAACAACTTGAACTCGTAATAGTTGTTGATGCTGGACGGGCCGCTCAGCCACAGCATCGTGAAAACGGTAACAGACACTTTCTACATCAATTTACTGATTTGTGCCGACATTTTAGTCTTGACAGATTTTCTGACTTTAATTACGACTTTTTTAAAAGCAGCCTGGCTTAATGAGGGATAAAAAGGTTTTATTTAGACTCGATCGCGAGCTTGGTGTAAGTTAATGCGAACGTTATGCGTATTTGGGCAAAGCTCATTTTAGTAAGAGAAATAATATTTTGACCCTTTTTAAAACAGCACGAAACAAAAATATTACAACGCACTGATAATAATTCAGTTATATTTGAATACCTAGTGTAAAAGCAAGCAGAATACCTACCTTGAAACCGATGGGATGCTAATTTAAACTTTCTCGCTCTCTCCCTAATGCGACTATGGATAAGTATCCCGGACTGAATACAGCATCTGTAATCTATCAATTAGCAAGGCAACTGACAAGCAAAAGGGGAAACACTTAACGACGGTCCCTGCGTAAACTATCGAAACTGACAATTCGCTACTTTACAGCAATAATATTGTATGTGGCAAATTAAATATTTTATTATGTTTATATAATGCACTCTCAATTTTATTCGATTGAAAAACAGTTGTAGGTATATTTGTATATAATATTTTTAAGTAAAGAATGTAAATATAAACCTATAATATCTACTTGCAATTGATGCAATAATAAACACACTTTTCAGTTTCGATACTTTCCTAGGGGGCATCGATAAATAATAAGACAGGAATTGTTTGTAGATATTTATATCAATTCACAAATAATTCTTAAATAATAGTGTTGACACACAACCTTACAATTTTATAAGTTGATATTTCGAGATGTGCTTACTGCTCAGTGATTACGTCACAGTTGAATAAATAAAACAATTAACTTATACTAGAAATGGACCAGGTTTCACCCGTCCTTTTGAGTAATTATACATCGAACTGGCATGCAAATAATATTAAAATGGCGGCAAAATACATACTTTCATATAAATTAAGTAACTTCTTATTATTCAAATAACATCATTTAATGTGGTTTGTAGACAAAATGGACATATCGATTTTTTTTTTCTTATTGAAAACTTTACCCAAATTCGTGAGAACCGAATCATGGACACAGTTCACAGCCCGAACACGATATCACTACCCATATGGAAGAGCAATTAATATATATAAAAAAGTAAAACATTAATTCGATAGATTTGTGACAGAAAATAACAAGTGGAACACACAATCCAATTGACATAAAGCATGCACTTAGTTTCACAAAATTGACTACTCTTTAGAAAGAAACATAATATATTGACCGTATTATAGCTTTTTCATCCATTTAAGAGACATATTTAAGCAAATAGAGAAGCCCTCTAGTATTTACCATAGTTAGATCTATGTTTGACAAAGTAAACCACACTCTCTCAAGAATAGTACATTGGTTTGGTGTTAACAATTTACTGTTAAACAGCCAAAAAACTAAATGCATTCGGTTTATAACACCTAACGTAAAAAAAGTGAATGCCAACATTTTTATGAACGGGGATGTGTTGAGCCTTGTGGAGACTACTAAGTTTTTGGGAATCACATTGGATCCTAAACTTCAATGGGGTCCCCACATAACAGCGTTAGCTAAAAAGCTGAGTGCTGCAGTTTTTGCAGTGGGCAAGATTCGCCAATTGACTGACATTGATACAGCTCGATTGGTCTATTTTGCTTACTTTCATAGCCTAATGAGTTACGGAATTTTGTTGTGGGGTGGTGCTGCTGACATTAATACCATCTTTCTTCTTCAAAAACGAGCCATAAGATCTATTTATTCGTTAGGCTCCAGACAATCTCTGAGAGAAAAATTTAAAGAAATAAATATAATGACAGTAGCATCAGAATTTATATTCGCTAATTTAATGTATGTCCATAAGAATATAGAACAATTTCAAAAGGTTAGCGATATTCATGACAGAAATACTAGAAATAGAAATAATCTAGTCATTCATAAGACCAGGCTCCAGAAAATTAGCAAATCTTTTAAGGGTTACTGTATACATTTCTATAATAAAGTTCCCACTCACATAAAAGCCTTATCTATAAATAAATTTAAATTTAATATTAAACGACAGTTGTGTAATAAAGCATATTATAAACTTTCAGAATACTTAGAAGATAGTAAGGCGTGGGAATAAAAAATAATATAAGTCCCTGAACCGGATGTGTGTGTACTGTGTTAAATATAATTGAAATAATTATCCCACTTGTGTCACCATAGTTGTAGGCATTTTGAGTACGTCATGCTCGCTTAAAGGTCTGTGCTTGCGGCGGCGTCGTGTGCCGGGTCGGTCACTTCCCTATAACACGGTTGAGGAGACCGATGGCTGGCACATGGGTCATACTCGTGAACGGGTGCTGCTTGTGTAGACTGGTCTGCTCAATTTGCTTATAATGATAATATTAATTACGTTGTTTTTTTTTGTTTTTTTTATTCTTCTTTTTATTTTATTTTATTGCCTTTCATTGCTTTTGCTGAACAGTGTATACCAGTTCCGCGGTCAGGGCGACGACACTTAACTCAGCCGTACAATGTAATCATTATTATGAATAATTTATGAGCTGCTCTGAATTTCAACTCCTGTATGATCACTGTATTGTAAACTTATTTTGAAAAGAGCAACGCTAGAGTTTCTTGCCCGTTCTTCTCTGGCGAAAACAGCCTTGTGAACTGGGTGGTAGTGGAAAAAAAATGACTGAATCTAAATAGTGTATGACATTTTATGGATTCAATAAATATTTTCATTTCATAAATATTTTCATTTCATTTCATTTCATTTCATTTCATTTCATTTCATTTCATTTCATTTCATTTCATTTCATTTCATTTCATTTCATTTCATTTCATTTCATTTCATTTCATTTCATTTCATTTCATTTCATTTCATTTCATTTCATTTCATTTCATAGATACATTTGACGAGCCCATTTACTTGCCAACTGGAAAAAATTGCCAACCAAATTATGTCATGTAGGCTTTATGATTGACAATAAAATTAATTAATTTTATGATTACCCGGAATATGAACAAAGGATATCTAACCTGAGGCATAAATAAATAACAGTGGTTAGCATTAATAATTGATGCAAAATAATTAAAACAATTGTTTTGCTAATAGCTGCAATATAAAGGATTATGCCTTTTCTACTTCTTCTGATCTTCAGCCCCAGGAAGTTCACTGCTGAACTTATCTCTTGCACAGATAAGCTATAACCTTAAGATTTCATTTCGATGTCATTTCAGTAATAATTCGAGCTCAATATAGTCTAGTGTAAATAATCAATAAATAAAACAAATAAATTAAAGACGTATACATTTTCTATGCCTTTTCAGACTAGGAACAAGATCTGAGATGAAGAGTAAAGACGAAAAAATAAATAAGTAAAATTCATATACTACTATTAATTTAACTTTAAGCCAATGTAAATAAATATAACCGTTATTTAAAAAGGAAAAAAATATATAATAAATAAATTTAATTCACATGAAATTGTGACTCGATACTTGATCTAATGATATCATTCTTACAAATGTAATTGGTATAAATAAATACCTTACATTAGTCTAACAGACGCGTCTGTGTCTATGTACATAAACCTTATATACCTACCTCTACGTATGATATTTTATATAGAATTGCACACAGATAATACTTGTTAGTCATTTATAAAAAGGATGTTGCATATAATGTAGGCCTATATGGTTGGGTCAACTGGTTGCCAACTGTGTGGACGGCTGGCGCCCACAAATTGAGCCTTGAAAGATTTAACTAATTTTAAACATCTGTTTCATGAGGGGAAATTGAAGAGTTTTCTTAGATAAAAAGCCTTACTCTTGACAGTAGATTTAATTTGAATTGTAGGAGTCGGATCGTAAACTTGTAATTTTAGTTTTGTTAAATTTTGCAGTACCGTCGAATTTTATTCTATTTTACTTGAAAACGGTGAAAATTAATGGAACTAAACGAAATCGAGTTTCAAGAGTAAGCATACGACATAAAAAATGATTACTTGGGGTATCTTAGTGACGACTTTGCGTATGGGAAGAATTAATCAGTTTGTGTGATCTTTGTAGACACACATACATTCTAAGTATTTCAATCCTTTCTTCTTTATTCGATATATTGATATTGATGGACAGCGTCTGATATGGTTTTAACTAATAAATTATCTTCTTATGACAAATTAACATTCAAAATATTGATAAACAGAAGGGTTCAACTGTATGTTATAATAAAAAAATATATTTGTCATGAACAATAAAAATAATATTATACTTTTGTGCTGGGGACACTTTCACTTATATTATAATATCCGGAATGACATATTCGTTCTTATCGATATGCAATAGCTTATGTTTTCGTTGCAATCGCAAAATGTTGTGTTTTGAGAACGAATATCTGTCTTTATTTGAGTTATCGATACGACTTAAATTTTTCGAGGCATTGAATTATAAATAAAATCCCATGAATAAATCGTTATTAATTGCACATGGACTGATGTATCAGGAGCCCATGAATGGATTTTATGCATATTATTTATTTCGGTCATTTTTAATAACGATAAAAAAATCTTTTCAAGTCGTTCCTCTGCTAAATTATCGATTTCAGCGCAATGTATAATTTCGAGTATAATAGTAATTCATTTATTTTTCCCAGGGTACATTGTGTAGGTTGGTGTTAATTTGTAGCTCTATCGTATGTCAACTCTTTCTTGTAATAGTATAGTGTTTCAAACCCTTCCCTACTGGTTTATCGATATATCTGCAGTAATTGATTTATATGTCTAATATCAGTTTTAAAACCATTGTCGTTGTATCCGCTCATAATTTCTACAAAATCGAATATCGACAAAATTCCGAATGGCTTGTCTAAAAGAGGCAAATCAGTGTTATAATTGATTGATATATCTAGGATGGTTTCTTAAGAGTAGTAGTGTATTTATGTACCTGTTCCGTTTGTAATGTATTTGGCTTTAAATTCTCCCTTCCACTGCAGTTTATTATTTCAAGCCCTATTGAATTATCGATACAATTATTATCGATTCCGGATTTCGGATTTCAGATTGTATAGTTAGACATAGATGTGTCAGTCGATATTTTTGCCCGGTTCATATTGTTAGACATAACTAAGTTTATAGGTCTGTTGTCGATAGTTTATACGTCTGTAGTCGGTTGTAGAGTGATGACAGCAGAGTGCATGTTCTATAGTTTGGCTGGCGCGCGTCTCCGTGTGCGGTGCCTGCAGTAGAGGCGCAGCATGACCGCGAAGAACACGAGCGCCACCCCCGCCGCGCCGCCCGCGGACACCGCGTGTCCGTACACCACGCACGACAGCAGGATCGATACCGCCTGGAGACAATATATTCGTATGTTATACTTGATATATCTTATAGTAAATGTGCACGATCTGGCTAAGGTTTCAGGAAGTCACTGGATGCAGGCCGCTTGCAACAGGTTATTGTGGAGATCCTTGGGGGAGGCCTTCTTGTGGCTGATACGATGATGATGATGATAGTAAATCTATACTAATATTATAAAGCTGAAGAGTTTCTTTGTTTGAACGCACTAATCTCAGGAACCGCTGGTCCATTTTGAAAAATTATTCCAGTGTGCGATAGTACATTTATCGAAGACTGCTATAGGCTATATATCATCACGCTATGACCTATAAGAGGGAAGCAATAGTGATATTCGTTTTTCTTGGTCCGGTTGGTCGATATTCTAAATTGATAGTCGAAATAGAAAATTTTGACCGCCATTTTGAAACGTGTATCTGCACCCGGGCGGAACCGGGCCCGACCGCTAGTATATCATAAACATGTCTTAATTCTTCTTACTTACTCTTATGTCATTGCATTGCAAAAAGAATATCGATATAAACTACTTGGAACGTGAAGCTACATCACTAGAAAATTGCCATGTCAACCTGTCGCCTACAGTAGAGATTTGTGTAGTACATTACCTGTCTGAGCGTCATGATGATTGTGAACACGACGGCTCCGAACTTGGCTATAGTCCTGTAGATGAGTAGTTGTCCCACCGCAGAACTGGCCGATAGTATCAGGCAGTCGCTCACGAACATCGGGTTCTGAATAATGTAAGTATTGGATGGGATTTAATATAAAATAGTTATTAGAAAATAATTAAGAACAACTATGATGGTGTGAAGATATTTTGAGTGCGTACTAATATCATTACTCATTAAAATTACATAATTATTTATTGCATATATTAACTGCTTGTTATAGTATTTTGTAAATTTAACAAATATGAGTAATATAGGAGAACGACACTAAATCCAGTGAAGTTTCCATTTATAACTTGTCGTATGTCGCAGCATGGAGTACGAATTATTTTAATATTGTCATGAGTACGGATGTGAAATAGAAAGCCCGCACCCGCTAGATCGACGACTTCACTTCGATGTGGTACGGGTGAACTTCAGTACGCTTCGACATAATCAGGATATCATCGCTAGAGGGATCATTTAGTTGGTGACAATCGAAAAGTGAAGACGTCTTGGGACTGTCCTACTATCTTAGTGCTTAATGTTTGTATTATTAAACTAAAAGAAGGTTTATTAAAAAATAAAGTGAGTGATTATAATATTTTCCGTGTGTTGTGTTTTACATACTAGTTTAATCCTCCTCCGACATATACATATTTAATACTGTTTAATTATAAGTTAAAATATGTAAAACGCGAAATATGTAATAAAACTGGCAACACCGCATTGCAGCGCCTCGTCCTTTTCGCTTTCTTGTCCTGTCGCCATTTTTGTCGTGGGTGCGGTCGCGTTCTGTTTGCGACTATTTTAACGCGTAATTTCATTTCTGCTCTATGAGTAACATAGCTAATACATAATGAAGAAAGTATTACTCGTATTTCCTTTGATAAGAGAAGTACTCTATAGCATATACCCACAGTTCTATAAGTTGTTTAGATAAACATCGTGAATATATTCACCTGCAGCAGCGCGACAGACGCGCGCGTGTGCGTGCGGTGCGCGAGCGCGGCCGCCGTCAGCGCGCACGAGAACACGTTCACACACACCAGCATCTGCAGCGACGTACACCCGCGCCGAGCGAACAGCGCGCCCTGCCACGACGACGTGAAGCTGTCGCACCACATGTACGCGCCCAGCAGCGCCACGCCCGACGCTGTTGTCGACGCTGATGCTGGTCACACGGACAATTACTCACCGTTATACAGGATGTAACACACTATTATTCAGGGTGTATAAAGATTGCTACCGAAAATGAAACAAGGTAATAGTTTCGCCGAGCAGGGCCACGCCTGATACTGTTGTTGATGCTGATGCTGGTCATACGGACAATTACTTATTATACAGGGTATATGCCAGGGCGGATCCAAGGGGTAGGTCATAAGGGCCATGACCCCCCCTCTGGGCTGGCTACAGATTGACACAATTTATTAATTATCTTGCTGAAAATGTATAAACACAATTATTTTTTTGTATGTCAATAAATAAAGAAAAAAGTGTGTGTGGATGTGTGTTCACAAATCACGGTTGTAACAAACTTTAAAAATAATTATTGTGAATTGGAGTGCTGAAATCAGACCCAGTGTTCTGACATGAACTATATGACCCCCCCTGGCGTAAAATTTGACATTAACTATAATATGACCCCCAACCCTGGCGTAAAAACTGGATCCGCCCTTGGGTATACCGGGTATCTCAAGACTGCTACCGAAATCGAAGCCGGGTGGTAGTTTTAGTGACTACAAACATAAAGCAACTAAAAATTTCGCAAAGAAACGCGACAATTATTTTTTAAGATTTTTTAAATATCGTCATTTTTGGGTGATAAATTCATAGTCTTTGATAAAATAATAATTTAAACTCTTTTATACCTTAGATTTTGTATAAATAAAAGGGTATACACTAGGGGATTATTTTTGGAAAAAATGTATTTACCACCCAAATATGGTCATAGGAAAAAAACAACAAAAAAAAAATTGTCGCTTTTTTTTGCAACTTTTTCTGTTACATTGTGTCTGAAGTCGCTTAAACTACCACCCGGCTTCGTTTTCGGTAGCAGTCTTGATATACCCTGTATGTTAGTAATATTATAGTTTATCGACTAAGTGCGGATTTACCGATGTTAAACTAACATTATCTATGCTAGTTGTATTGTGTTGTCTATTTGTTGTTACTTCCGTTCCTTTCTTGTCTTGTCTGTGAACTGTATATATTTTGTGCATACGATCATTATATCTCAGTTAATACTGTTTACTTCTTCATATTATTTAATCAAAACCTATTAGTATGTCAAGACAGCTACCGAAAACAAAAGTGACTTCAGACACATTGCAACTAAAAATTTGCCAAAACAGAAATTATTTTTTTTGTTGTATTTTCCTATCATAGTATTTGGGTGGTAAATACATAGTTTTTCTAAAATGATATTTTACACCCTTTTATTTTTAAAAACGATATAGTGCGCAAGAGTTTATATCATTATTTTAGTCCAGTAGTTACTCTGGCTACAATGAAACAGACATTGCCGTGGTATATACTGGCGAAAACAACCTTGTGAACTGGGTGGTAGTGGAAAAAAAAATGACTGAATCTAAATAGTGTATGACATTTTATGGATTCAATAAATATTTTCATTTCATTTCATTTCATTTTCATTTCATTTCATTTCATTATCTATCCAGTCGGCCTCTCACATATTAGAGACCTACCACCAGTAAAAAAGTTCCTCTGGGACCGCACATTACGAGATTGTATGAGATCTAACATCGCTGAATTAAGTAAATTAAATTTCCTTTAGGCATGTAAAGGCTAATATAAATATTTTACATCGTTACATAATTAATACGATCAATACAATCCAATAATCTAACAAGATTATACAAATATTATCAATTAACTACGCAGGTGACAGACCTGCAGATTTACTTACCTCAAAAGTCCTGCTAATTAAAAATAATGTAAAGATAAACTTTACATTCTACCGGCGCAAGTTACGAAAAGGAACCGATTTAATCCAATCTTATCAAATCTAAACAATAACTTCGGATCTCGCGCCTTCCGATACAGTAATTGGCTTATTATGTTTCTTGCCCTCGATAAAACGAAATCGAAGTTTGGAATCTTGTATGTTGACTTATCACAGAATATTCAATGTAGTAGTTATTTCCAAGGCAAAGCCAATCAGGTCTCCAAAATATGATACGTTTGTTTGTAAAGATAGGGATAGCCTGGAGAAAGATTATTCTTTTACGATTGCTTTTGTATTTTGCGCTACAGATCCAGCATTTTTATGGAACAATATTCCCATTCGAGTATTCTCTTCCCTTCTATAATTCCCAGTCCTTCCCCTATAGCGTGAAGTGAGTCAACAAATGTCCATTAAACGATTGAATCACCTAATTAAAACAAACTACTGGTGGTAGGATACTCTCATATTATGTCAGAGGCCGCCTGGGTATGTCTATTTCTCACGCCAAAAAGCAGTGCAAATACACTGTTCTGTTTCAGATTGAAGGACTTTGTAGCCAATTTAACTACTGGGCATATTGAGACATAACATCTTATGTCTTAGGATGGCAAGCGTAGTGGGATGCCAAGCATTGCTTTGCAATTCTCGGTGTTGTTTGGTTTTGTACTGATCATGAACAGTCGTACCGCTTACCACCAGGCGAACGGCATGATAGTCTTGTCATTCATTGCAATTGAAAATTCATTACACCAGCCGACCAACATTTTACATATGAAGAATATTGCAGGAGTTGTCAAATTAGGCGTTACCTGTGTCTTGAGAAACCAGTCAAATATTTTTTTACTACAATAATTGAGTGTGTTAGTGTGAGAAAGTCCTAAGTGTGTATGTATGTATTTATGTGCATGTATGTGTGTGTGACTATAATTATGTGTGTATGTGGATGTGTGTTTCGTTGAGCAATGGTACCTCGCATTTTGTATGTATTAACAACCAGTATCGTACCTGAATAGTCATCATGGCTGCCGAACATGAACAGCACCATTCCAACGGAGATGAGCACCGCCGTCACATACTCGTACAGCGAATACTTGTTGCGAGAGATCAGCTTGCCCATCAGCATCACGGGGATCACCTTGCACGACTTGGACAGTACCTGCACGCACACACACACACACATACATACATACACACACAATAGTCACGGCATCTCTCTAACTTCAGCCATTGTTAGTAATATTGTGGTTTATCGACTAAGTGCGGATTTGCCGATATTAAACAAACATTGTCTATGCTAGTTGTCTATTAGTTGTTACTTCCGTTCCTCTCTTGACACTGTCTGTGAACTGTATATTATTTGCATACGAGTATTAAATCTCTGTTAATCCTGTTTACTTCTGCACATTATTTAGTCAAAACCTAATAGCCATCAACTTTGAAAACATCGGTATCGAAGTTGTGAAACGAGAGGTCACGGAATTGATCGTAGCACCGAAACAAACATTTGTGTGATCTAAAGGTTTGTAAGTATCTCTTAGTTTCTTATACCCACGATGCAAGACTTGATTGATCTTAAAGTGGGTACAGGACTATGTATGTGACTGTTGGGCGTGTTTATTTATAATCGATTGCTGACAATATGCCCCCTAGAATATAAAGACATTGACAGGACTTTGATCTTGGGCCATAGGTCATTGTTTCCCGCGTTGGTATATTGGAAACTGGCCGACTTCTTACAATAAAACATCTAATTACGAAACTTTACATCAGGGTAAATTAAAACATCAGCAAACAAGAACCAAAATATACTTTTTTGACGGTTAAAAAACTAATGTATTTCTCCTACAAGAAAAAACCTCTATAAATAAATAACACCCAACAGTCGCTTACATAGTCCTGACCCCGCCACAAGATGTGTTATGTCGCGGATATTACGAACTACGAGAAACTTTTTCGGTCTCCCAAACACCCCGACCCGAAATAAATGTTCATGGGCTGCATTAACATTTCTCTCAGTGTGGGGATCGAACCCGTGGCTTCTCTTTCCGCAGGCGACGTCTAACCGCCTATGCCATGGAGGCTATCGTAGTTTCTCATACCTACGACAAGACTTAATGTGGGGAGAAGACTATGTATGTGACTATTGGGTGTTTTCATCTGTAAACAACAACAAAAATTCCTTTTTTCAACTGTTAAACTACCAAAGTATTTCCACTACTAGTATAAAATTCCATTACCCACCTGCGTAGGAAAGCTGACGTACTTAAGCGCCTCGTACTGGCACCAGGCGCTCAGCACGTTGGTGAGTGCGCAGTACGAGAACTCGTACAGAGGCGGCGAGCACAGCGGCTCGCGTCGCCATGACAACCAGCCCGCCGCCATCACCAGCGCCGCCAGCCGGTTCACAAACACCAGGAACTGAGAGTCGTTGAAACGGACCACGCTGCCGTCCGACATCAGGTAGTTCTGAACACCGAGGTACAAGTTATAAGTGACAAATCAATACTTTTCTTATTATTATTATGCAGTATTCCGGCAAACAAGCAAATCGAGGGTTAGGAGACTGTCCCACCCTCACACCCACCATTGTAACTCCTGCAAGCCAGGATCAACAGTAGCACGCATTGTAATGACACCGAGCATTGAAGCTCGGCGAGTCTCCGGGAATGTCTAATACAGTAACTAGACTGACAAAGGTCATGGCGTGTTAAATGCGATATTTCTATATACTCTGCCTGGGCGGCATTGGCACTTACCATCAGGTGCAATGCCGCCACTATGCCAGGCCAATACAAAAAAAAAATACTGTTAATCACCACAGTCGTGGAACAATAACTATTTTTTTCAATGCTATACAATACAATACAATACACAACACTTTATTGAACACCACATAACATAAAATAACAAAAAACAAAAATAATAGAAAAACTTACAAATAGTGAACAACTGGCGGTCTTATCGCTAATAGCGATCTCTTCCAGACAACCATATAGCAATAGAATAGAACATTAAAGAAAAAAATAATAGTGGGTGTTTATTGTGTGTGCGTAACTTATAACAATAATGATTAGGAGGAAAATATATATATAAAAAACAAAGCATATAAATACATACACATATATGAAACAAATATTAAACTAATACATACGTTATAGCATGTTATATAAGACAAGATCGATAAAATACGACTAGGAACTATGTATGAGATAATTTGGAAAGAAAATGATTTTTTAATTTATTTTTGAAGACGTTCAGCGAAGGCGCCTGTCGAATTGTCAATGGCAGCGCGTTCCATAAGCGAATAGCCTGAACGGCAAAAGATCCGTCGAAGAAAACACTGCCGTGTTTAGGAGTCTTTAATTTCAGATTCTCTGACGATCTTAAGGCACGAGAATGAGAGCAATGAAGGTAATCAAAACATTCTTTAAGATAATGGGGAGAACAAGGGTTAAATAAAATGTTAAAAAGAAGACAAAGAATATAAGTATTCCGGTGAAGGCGGATAGGGAGCCACTTGAGCTTAGAGCGAAATGCAGATATGTGGTCATATTTGCGCAAACCAAATATAAACCGTATACAAAAGTTTTGGAGCCGCTCAAGTTTATCAAGTTGAACTTGGGTTAGGTCAAGATAGCAGACGTCTGCGTAATCTAGCACAGAAAGAAGTAGAGATTGTGCGAGCGAAATTTTGGTGGCAATGGGTAGGAAATTTCGAAGTCGCTTCAGAGTTGCGGCTGACGCAAACATCTTCCGACTCGTAGCAGCTAGCTGTGGGCCCCAAGATAAAGTTCGATCGAATATCACCCCAAGGTTTTTAACGGTTTCACTATAAGGTATTATAACGTCATTAAATATCCCAGAGGGAGGTTTAGCCAGTCAATTTTGCTGTTAAACGTGAGCTTCCAATTATGATGACCTGAGTTTTTGCAGGATTTACCTTGAGCCCAAAACGATTTCCCCATTCAGAAATCTTAACCAAGTCTGAATTAATGATACCAATTGCATCATTTAGTTTCACCAATGGAGCATGGTTGTAAACTTGGAGATCGTCTGCATAGAGGTGGTAAGAAGAAGATAGATTTTGAGATATAGAATTTATGAAGATAGCAAAGAGCAAAGGAGATAAAACGCCGCCTTGCGGTACGCCGGCAGAAGTGTTACACCACGACGAAAAATCATCGTTAAGACGTACCCGCTGCCGGCGACCGAACAGATAACTGTGAAACTAATTGATTACCGTTGGAGATATGTTAATAGAGCGGAGCAAGGCAAGAAGGATTTCAAAGTCAACAGTGTTGAACGCGTTACTGAAATCCAGTAACGACAACACCGTGAGCTGCCCTTTCTCAATTCCAAGACGTATATCGTCAGTAATATTGACTAAAGTAGTCGCTGTACTGTGTCCTGGACGGAAACCGGACTGGAAGGGGTTTAAAAGATGATGGGTGGATAAGAAGGAGCTGCTATTTCAAATGATATCAATAATCTTGTCATTACATTTTTGATGTAAGATTTAATTTCAATTGGAAATATTATCAATTGTTAGAACAACAATAATTTGTAAATTATCAGCTGTACCGTTGTCTTTCTTTTGAAGATTACAATTAGCAGAGATCCCTTGATTCTGGCCAACTATTTGTCATCCATATTCTAAAGCGGAAAAAGCAAATAAAAGTCTGCAGGTTTTGTTACTCGTTGCAATATAAAAACTTTTTTTTTCGGATATGGTGGTACCATATCCACCGAATCATAAATATCTTAATTTCCAATTTTGTTTTCGTCAACCAATTATTAGTCTGCCATGTGTTATATATATAACTAGCGGCCCGACCCAGCTTCGCCTGGGTGCTTATATTTTTTGATTTCACTCCACACCAAATACATGTTATTTTTCGTATAAACTCTTATATACCTAAACTTGAAGTAGCTATCCTACTGCCCGGCTCAATCCCGTCCCATCCGTCTGTTCAGTCTCTTCCCGATACCTCCCGTCCTTTCTCTTTATTATCCATCCCGTCTTATAACGTGCATTTACATTTCGTCCTATCAAATCTGTCAGCTATCCCAGCCCTCTCCCGTACCTTCGACTCTATTATATCCCGTCTCTCCATATACATGTACATATAAAGATTGCCTTATGAAATTTTGACATTAAAAACTTTAGCGTTTTTTATTGTCCATCCAATATTCCTTCCCATATTTCAGCACCAAAATACTGTTTTTCCAAATAATATTGCACGCCATGACTTTTGTTAGTAATAAAGTAATAACAACCATTTAAAAAAAAAGAATTGGCTAAATTGGTCCAGGCGTTGTTGAGTTATACGCTTACCAACACATTTTGCGATTCATTTTTATATTATAGAAGAAGATATAGTCCACCCCGCTGGCTTAGTGCTGGTTGGCGGACTTTATTTCACGTAGAAATTAATCCGAAAAGTCAGAGGTGTACCCTGGGATTTGAACCCGTGACCATCGTTAACTTGTTGGCAGTCGCGTCTAGCACGTTACCATATACAAATTAATAAAACCTTCATACTGCCTTACCAGGTGACGTAAGTAATAGAACAAATAAAAACAAAGGTCTTGACAGCCTCCGTGGCGCAGTTGGTTAGATGCCGCCTGTGAAATGAAACGAGAGGCCGCGGGTTCGATCCCCGCACCGAGAGAAATGTTTGTGTAGCCCACAAATATTTCTTCCGGGTCTGGGTGTTTGTGAGACCGAAAAGTCTCTCGTAGTTCCTGATACCCACGACACAAGACTCGATCTTAGTGTGGGGTCAGGACTATGTATGTGACTGTTGGGTGTTATTATTATATTATTATTATTATATAAATATTTAAAAATATAAAACTGCATATCGTTTCATTATAATGTCTAGATACGGCATCAACGTACCAATATTTTTTTTATTCTTGAGTCTGAAAACAATATTATTGCGGAATTTAAATTTGTCCCCCAGCGCATCTAAAAGTATCAATTCAAAAAAACAATGTCCTTTATGAAAACGAAAAATTTTAATTAGATATATTTTGGTGTACTCCGGCAAACGCTTCGATAGAGTATATCTTGTTTAAAACTGTTGCAATAATCTCAAAAAACAATGAGCTATTATGGTAGATATGGACATCGTTTTATTTAACATTTAACAAAATTACGCGCAAGACGCCGTATCTAGATAATATTATATACACGATGTATATTTTTTTTGAATTTTGTTCTATTTCGTCAGCCGTCAATGAAAGACAATGGAAAGATAGATCATTTTACGTTGGGTGGTAGTTGAAGCTTGACCGTCTTTTCCGTAGACAGAAAATATATAGAAGAATTGATAAGATTTGTAGCATTCACACAAGAAGAGTAACAACTTATGTCTATGACGTGCTAAGAAACGAGACAGAATGATGACAATTCTTGTATCACGGCGCGTGCCGCTTTTTGCAAGATTAGCAATTTTAATTTGCTAAAGAGATTTTGACAGTTGACAACGTAAAGTGCAGTTTTATTAAATTATTTTACGAATTTTGTGTTAAATGATATTATTCAGGTGATAATAGTCGAAGTACAAGTGACGAACAATATTTTTAAAAGTAAAAGTGAGACGTTGTAACGTTATTGGGTGTAAAAGTAATAGTTAAAAGGAAAATACCAGACGTGTCTTTTCATACGTAAGCTTACAACGATTAATTCATCACTAACTATTTAATGTATATTATATACACCTACATTACTTATTTTCGCGTTTATTCTTTCAAGTTATAAGTAAAATTATTGATATTTAAAAATTGTAACCGATACGATTCTCAGTTCAGTGTTGCCAATAGATTATTACCCGTACGTAGTGGAATGCATTTTGTAGTTCAGTGTTTTGTTCTCGCGTAGACTGTATCTTAATAAAGGAATATATTGTGAATATATTAAAGTGTTATCTTTGCAGTTTCGTTTATTTAGAGCTCCGACACCCAACCCTACACAAAAACCTTATTTATAACAGAGAACCACATTAGTGATCAGGACTCTTGGTGAAGCTCCTTCGAAGGAAATTTCCAGCGCGGCGATGAGATGAGTAGCAAGCAGGGGAGTAAATGACTCCTGCCTGACCCTCCGGTTACGGAGCCAATGTCACCTGTCCTCGGTGTTCACTACTGGCCACCAGATTATGGCCGGATAACCATTACAAAAATATTGTAACTTTATGACATGCTGATGATTGACAATAAGCGTCATCAGCGCTAAATCTAAGTAGATCTAAGCGAACATTTTTTTCGATATCGATAGAATTGAATACTTTAGCATGTTTTACCTTTACATGTAAATTGAATGCGCTATTGATGTAAAAAGTTGTACCGTTGCCCTTACTCAGACTATCAAAATTTAAAGTAAAATTTAAATACATAAATAATACGTTAACAAAGTGGTTAAATAAAGCACAATGTATTTTATGGGCAGGAATTTTGATATTTTAATAGCATATCGACAGTTCCCCAAAATCCGAATGTCAATAAATTTGAGACCAACTGAGTTATATCTACAAATTCAAATGGCAGCCACAGCTTTCAAATTTCGCTTTTCAAAGCATTTGAAACAATAATATGTACATATGATTAAAAGTGATTTGAAGATTGAAAGTGATTCGCACCTAGAAAATATCAAACTGTGGGGTAATTTTTTTATCATACGTTAACCCTAAATATTACGTATTTTTCAACTGACAGATTAGTTTTCTCTGCCAGTGGCACGCCAACTACGAGTCTATTAGTATTATCTGTCTACGGTCTTTTCCGTCTCCCGTCAAATAAACAAAGATCATCCTTGATCCTATATTGGCTGGACGCATCACGCTTGAACGATACCCAAAAAAAAAGGTTTTTAGTATCTTCCTTAGAAAATTTCCAATTTTTCTCACTCCTAAAACATTTCCAGGACTTTTACGAATATTTCAAGACCAAAAATACACACTAAATGCATGATATTTTTCGTATAAGCTCTTGCATATCTAAACTTGACAGATGAAATATTAATTTTCATAGAAATAACTTCAGTGGTTTCGATTTTCTTCGACATAACATTTCAAAATATAACCTACTATATCTCACTCATATACATTTCTATCAGTGAATTATAGCGAAGGAAAGGCCACTGTAAAAATTCGTGATAAAAGCATGGATAAAAGTGAAATTCTACCTTGAAAAGAAGTAAAACTTCTTACATGTGAACATTATTTATTCAATTGTCCTATATTTATGTACCTTGATAAATTCTCCTTAGTTTATACAAAATAAATTTCTGAACGGATTATTTGACAACCAATTTAAATGTCAATCCCTTTTCAATAATGTCATTAATTTACATCTTTAAAATCTAAAATACGCCATTAATCGAATATTGTGGATATATGTTGTCGATTCGAAACCTTTATTTAAATATGTTCTTTAATTTACAGGAAGAGTTTACCATATCGACGGGATGAACATTAAATGTTTGACAGTTACAAACCCAAGAACATTTTGTATAAGAAAATGTTAATAAGCTAATAGAAACTCGGGAAACCGGGAACGTGATAAAAAGTATCCTATGTCCTTCTCCTGGTTCTAAACTACCTCCCCACCAATTTTCAGCCAAGTCAGTTCAGCCGTTCTTGAGTTATAAGTAGTGTAACTAACACGACTTTCTTTTATATATATATGTACCTTGATAAATTCTCCTTAGTTTATACAAAATAAATTTCTGAACGGATTATTTGACAACCAATTTAAATGTCAATCCCTTTTCAATAATGTCATTAATTTACATCTTTAAAATCTAAAATACGCCATTAATCGAATATTGTGGATATATGTTGTCGATTCGAAACCTTTATTTAAATATGTTCTTTAATTTACAGGAAGAGTTTACCATATCGACGGGATGAACATTAAATGTTTGACAGTTACAAACCCAAGAACATTTTGTATAAGAAAATGTTAATAAGCTAATAGAAACTCGGGAAACCGGGAACGTGATAAAAAGTATCCTATGTCCTTCTCCTGGTTCTAAACTACCTCCCCACCAATTTTCAGCCAAGTCAGTTCAGCCGTTCTTGAGTTATAAGTAGTGTAACTAACACGACTTTCTTTTATATATATAGATATTGCAATTTCTATATTAGCCCATATCTAAAATCGAGAGGACGATTGAGAGTGGTTAGACCATTTAGTCCACCACGCTGGCCTAATGCGGGTTGGTGGACTTACATACCATAGAAATTCTTATAAATCGCTATGGTATGGAGGTTTCCTCACGATGTTTCCCTTCACCGTTTAAGTGCGTGGTGATTGACTATCAATACACACATGACTCCGAAAAGCCAGAGATGGGCCCTGGGATTCCTTCCCTCGATCACCGTAAGCATGTTGGCAGCCACGTCTGGTCTGTTTACCAACAGGCCACTGCGCACTCAATTACAATACCATAAAAACGGTAATCCCACAATACCTGTGTCATAATCTTCTCTTGCAGCAGCCCCCACACCAGATAGGCTCCCATGAGGCCAGAGAAGCAGAAGGCGAGCTCCAAGCCCTCCCTGGCGGGGGACTCCGCCACCTCGGCCCGCGCCGTCTTTGTGGTCTCGGGCAAACGCTCCGGGGGCTCGCCGAAACATGTCGTCAGTACACGAGATATGCACGTTTGATTCGCTAGAATTTACGAAAGGAAAAGATAGTTGTAGTTCAGTTTTTTAAATATTATTTTACTGGTGGTAGGTCTCTCACATGTGAGAGGCCGCCTGGGTGGGTATCACCACAATTTTTATTTCTCTCGTCAAACAGCAGTTTAAATGCACTGTTGTGTTTCAGATTGAAGGACATTATAGCCAGAGAGAGTAACTGGACATATTGAGATTATACATCTTATATCTCAGGATGGCGAGCACAGTGGGATGCTCGTCTCGCCATTCAATGCAATTAAAAAATATATATAAATGAAAAACAGAAATGTCCCGTCAGTGCTTATTTTAAAATATAGATGTAATTTCACACAAGTCTTTGCTTAAGTTTTAGAGAGGAAGGCTATGACGAATACGAGGCCGTAAAAGTTCTGATAGGGTCTTTGGATGGTATTTATTTTCCTGTGTCTGAGAATCCTGATGATATGCTTTATTGATTACAGCCTTTGGTTTACATTGTTTTGGAGATGTCAGCCAACGAATAACGAATAATAACGACTCAAAACCACAATATTTCTTAGACGCGTCTGCTTCAGTTGTAATACCTCAATGCTCGTAACTAATCAACAAAAGGTATATGAACATTACTTAAGCGATTTTATGCGGTAAAAAAGGAAACATAATTAGTAATATCTGAGCAACTGTTATCGCAGTCAGAAAAACGCAATTTCTTTGACGCGTGGTTTCAATTTTTACGTTGAGAAGCGACAGTTGATGCAAGAGTTTTACGCCTGAGATGCTATTGGTAGCATAAAATCTGGTACAATAGTGACTTGTGTCTAATGTCTCAACCTCACAAACGCCAATCCAATTCCTGCAAGAAATATCAACAGTGGCACGTATTCTAATGACATCGAGCATTGCAACTCAGCGAGTCTCCGGGAATTTATAACTTGTCTTAAACTTATCTTCATTGAGAAATCTATGTATCTTTAAAATCATCCATATATTTCAAACACTCGTAAGATTTAGTTCTCACACATCGCCTCAGTTTCAGCTTATTAAGACAAATTCTGCATTCATACAAATCATTGATAGCGTTGAAACCCGGCATACAGAAATGACACAGCGCAATACGATACCCACGTGTTGACCTCATAACGCGGCGCTCATCGACGAGGGCAATGTATTTGTATCACAAGGTATTCGGCGATATCATAATTTATGCACTTCATTAATTGGCAATTTACATACGATAACGCAGTCGATAAAAAAAAATGCCTGTTGGAGGAATTGACAAAATAAAAACAATTTTAAGGAGTTCCACTCTCCAGGTCCGAAGATATTCATCACCAATTTTTTTATGGGACTATTTGTGAAATGTGCGTTTTAGAACAAAAAATAATTTGCAAATGGATTCAGGCGTCTTTGAGTAATCGGTGAACATACATTAAAAAAGTCTACTAAATGAGAAATTTATCTTTTTTTTTTGAAAACTACAATAACCCATATTGCATGGAGGGCCGGATTATTATTTAAATGTCTCCCGCATGCGGGCTGAATGGCATGCGTGAACACAAATCTACTGTATCACACATATGGACTTTATCCACCAATATACATAAGCCATTAAACATACAGATGCTTTGAACGATAGCGCTGTGACAAGTGACTACTATTACTGTTTATATATCAACACATCAAATGAGAAAATCAATAAATTGAAAACATCAACGGTCTTATTCACAGATTTCCAGAACCTATTTTACTAATCCAATGTTATGTCTTTTTCGCTCAAACTGAATTCAAAATCGTTCAAAGGAGACAAAAAATTCGATGACTAAAAATATGTAGGTTTTAAAACTTTGTATGACCGCTAGGATGGAGTTGGATGTTAGTTCAAAACTCTAAATATTTCTACTAGACAAATAAGGCACTACATAGTATAAAACAAAGTCGCTTTCTCTGTCCCTGTGTTTCCCTTTGTATGCTTAAATCTTTAAAACTACGCAACGGATTTTGATGCGGTTTTTTTTAAAATAGATAGAGTGATTAAAGAGGAAGGTTTATATGTACAATACGTACATATTATTGTACAGAAATCAATTTGTACCCGGGCGAAGCTGGGCCGGGCCGCTAGTAAAGTAATAATGCTTTTTGCATGTGTTTTTACATGTTTAATGCCTATTAACAGCTATCGTTACTTTTATGTCATTTTCATGAAAGATAACATAATTATTACCGCGTTTGACTAAAAATTACCAACGATTATCTCGATAACAGCTAATGAGCATTGCGCCAATGTAATAACGGGCAATATTTGCACCCTAACATGGCATTTTATTCTCAAAATACGTACAATAAAGATTAGCAATTATTGAGGTGACAATTTTTAGGAGAAATGAAGTAAGATGACATTTCGAGAACTAACAACTTCTTGTAAAAGAATTTCGCTGGTATGTGATGTCCGCCAACACATAGTAGGTCGGCGTGATAAACTATGCCCTTAGACTTACGGCCAGCGGAGACCGATACGCAAAAGCAAGGGATTTATTTTTTTTACCAAAGGATACGCAAACTTATCTGGTGGATATGCGAAATAAATTACAATGTTTTATATTAGTGTGAGTTGGCCCTTAATCGTACGATCGGCGAATGAAAATGCAAATTCATATGATGCAGGTTTTGTCACGACATATTTCTTCACTAGAAAAGAACGTGGTAATTTCAATTCACAAATTACTCCGAAAAGTCAGAGTCCGAAAAGTGCCCTCTGATTTGAAACCGCAACCACCATATCGGCAGCCGCGTCCGGTTCGCTACCAACAGGCCACCACGTTCCTACCTTGGATAATATGATATTAAAATAATAATAAAACCTATAAATGTCGCAACCTTGGGAGAGGCCTATGCCCAGCAGTGGACTGAAACGAACTGATGATGATTATGATACATACATACATACATAAACTCATGCCTTTTTCCCAGGAGGGGTAGGCAGAGGTGTCAGGACACTCACATTTCGCCTTGTATGTTCCTTCCTGCGATGATCTCATCGTAGGTAGGTAGTAGTGGCGAGCGTATCGCCAAATCAGGCACAAATTCCTGACACTGGGCTGATAATGAATAGAAAAATCCAATATCACTTTGCCCAACCCGGGATTCGAACCTGTGACCTCAACTTTGTAACCTTACAGTAGTACAGCTACGCCGCCGAGGCAATCTGATCAATCAATGATGATTGAGGCAATCAAGGAAGATTATGATGATGACGATAAATGCCGCAGTGCGAGCATAGACTTCTGCAAATGGAAAGACTGATACAGAAGGCCCACGCCACATGCT